>OX387913.1:15012278-16374228 GCA_947578465.1 Thera obeliscata | reverse complement strand
TATACAATAATATACATTATATTTTTTCAGTAGTATCACAAAGATCACTTTAAAACATCTTAAAGCTAAGTGAATCTATGTGCCAATTCCACGCGACCAAGCCTAGGCTACGGTAACCTCAAAACATTATAAAACATAGTCTGCCTTTTGCATCAGATTTTTCTTTTATCATAGAAAATCTATAAGACTTTCCAGCAACATGAAATGAAAATCCTCTTTACTACCCGACCTACCTCAAACTAGTTCATACTGCGGTTAATCTTTCGTGAGAAACAGGCTTATTTATTTTTACGATCATTACTAATCCTTTGCACTCTAAGTCGGGGTCATAAAGTTCATATTGCGCTGCACTGTTTACGAAATGAAGCCGTAATTTTTGTTTATTTACTAAGGCGAAGCATCGTTATACTTTACAGCGTCGTAAAATGATGATGAATAAAATCAAGGTGTTTACGTTTGAGTTATGAAAATGTGAGAATAATTTTTATTGCTTTGTACTTTAAGTTTCAATTTTCAATTAATTTGTAGGTACCTTCGCGTCAAGAACGTTATTTATTCAAGATAACTGTATATTTTGAAATGTTCCAAAACCTAGGAGAATGGAAGCACCAGTTCCATATAACCAATGCTTTACAATGGGCAAGAAACTAATAGGGTTGGTTCGTACCATTTTTGAAATAGTTTTTTTTGCAAACACTCCTCTGTAGTGCCATTTCAACTCAGTGAGACGTAGGCAGTACAGAAATAGCCAAAATTGCTGCTTACTAGCAAATATCCTCAAAGTTTTCCTTCTCCGTTTGGGCTTATTTCATATATTTCGTCCTAATAAAACATCTATAAATAAAGCACAAAAGCATTTTGCATATTTCATCACAAAGAGAAACAACACAATATCTTTATTCCCAAATCTTAGCTAAAGATTAATATTCATGAAAATGTCTTCTCAAATTAATTTGTGAAATCTCCATTTCGTATATTGCTTTCGCGATATTTAATGATTTGTGGATAAATAAGGTAACGGAATGAATTACAAAACAACCTACGTACTTCAACAAGTTTCACAAACCGGTGTTCTACCATTTTCCATAAAATTTTCCATTAAAAAGTTGTCCCACGTCGGTCATTCACAAACTTTTCCAAGTCCTCAGTTATTTTCAATATTCGTTCCCTGTTTTGTTTTCCTTGTCAAACATTTATTTATGTTTCGAAACGTTTCTTTCGTTATTGCGTTTAGTTCTTTCTCAATTTATACTGTTTACATCCGATTAGTTGTACTCTTATATGTTACGTATTACTTTGTTTTATTTAGTGTTGCTTTGTTTCTTTAGGCTGTATTGGTTTATATAAAAACAAAACAAGCGTACAATCCCCGCTGTGTTTATTTTATTTCGTAACTTTTGTTTTATCAGATATACCCTTGCCAAGAGTCAGTAATTTAATTCTCGAACAAATGTAGGGAGAAAGTATAATGTTTGCAAAAATATTATGAGTTGCTTGTGTTATATGCAAATACTTTTGTGATAAGCAGTTCCTTCTAAACACATTTTTGTATGCAACTTTGTAACAAACTTATACACCTACCTTGTCTACCTAGGCCTGCGTGAAGGAAAATCACTGCATTATGTTCACTTGCCACACTATTTCTCTCTTTAAAAGAATGGTCTACCTTTTTACCGATGGCTCACTTTATTAGATTGGTACCGTGTTCATTATTACATACATTATTTACATAATGTAGGTAGCTTATTTATTGAATTTTAATTAATTTCAATGTTATCTTTGTTAAATTGTTAAACAATGTCTATATGACTTTAAAAACCCACCAGATTATTTTAAAAGCACTTTATACTCTCCGGATTCAATATACGCCACTTTGTCAAATTAATTCCCTTAAGACATAATCTATCACATACCTACTCTAGAAAATACTTCATACAGAGCTCGCCCCAAGCAAACTATAAATAAAATTCAAAGTGCTTTAGTAGCCACTTCCGAAACACAATAGAGAGGAACAGCAAACTACAAAGTTTTCCTAAAGTCTGCGAGTGCATCTTTTGGCTTGTCCATAAACTCGCAGTTCAGATTATCCACCAAGGGAAAGGAAACGCTGAAGTTTCGAGACTTCAAAGTCATTCTTTTCAGTTTTGAGAACTTGGTTCTATCTTATATTTCTATTTTAAGTTCTAGGAATTGTCGAATAAAACTGCGTGTTCATTTCGGTTTTATTTTTTTATACAACTAGCTGATTGAACAAGCATATATAGTAGGTCCACCTGACATTAAGTGGTAACGAAGTGGTCGAAGGTCACGCACGTCAGGAACATGCCCTACGATGCATTGCCCTGCGTTCATCAACTTGAGTCATACATACACGTGCCAGTAATTTCACCAGCGTCCAAACAAAAACACAGCGATGCTGATTCACGTAGAAATAGGCATGGTGGTAGTACTTCCCCGGACGAGCCTTACATAAAGAGGTATTAGATAAACCAGTCTAAAAATACACGCCCCTCCACCACGTTTACTTGACGTTGACTCACAGCAAAGTATCTAAAATTGATCCTTGTGATGTAAGTGATAAAGAACAATTTACTTTGACTGACTGACGTAGTGGGACGTGCAGTTTAAGATTGGTTGATCTCTACCTAACATGAAGGTATTTTTATTTTTAAAAATCTTAAGAAATTTTTATTATAACAGCGTGGTAATGTCGATGATATCTAAAGGGCATAAATATCACATAAATGATCGATTCCTTTTATATCACTTAGTTATCTTTAAACAGTCCGCTTTCCGTTTATATTCAAACGACCCTTTCTGAGACCCCCACTCCATCGTAAAATTATTTTCTGATCAAACAAAAGAAACTTCGCATATTATTTATATGATCATCAATGCATGTAAATATCAATCAAACCTTTGTCCTTATTATATTTACTTCACAATAAATATGAGTATCCCAGCGATGAGTCGGGTTCACTGAGCCAAATGCGAAATTACACAATAATATTTATTATGTTAAATCGATCCGACCCTCGACACCTACGTATTTACGCCGAACTAACAAATACAGTCATTATTCTTGTGCTCACTTCAAAGGTATTATTGAGCGAAAATAGGCACTTTGATTAGTGTACGGATAGCAACGTAAACATTTTAACACTTTTTCTTTGTAATACGTAGATAAATAATTGTAAAATGCTTTTAAACTGTTTTAATAATATTTTGTTTAAGAGACTACTGATTCTGGAGACCATCAATAACTAACTTTTCCAAATGTTACTAATTTACGTTGCTGTCCGTACATAATAGAAGAGTTAGGCGTGTGCCAAATAAAATATTTGGACGCTCCGTTATATTTTATGACTATCTAATCTCTTTGGCCTTTCAGCAATAACTTTTTCGCAAAGATTTCATGGTAGACCTCCAAAGTAGTAATATTTATTTAATTAACTATACTTGAAATTGTATGCCATGAGATTTTATTTGCATGGACTCCTAATAATTTGTATTTATTTTATCTTACAACTTATCATCATTTACAACAGCCTGAAGAAGTCCACTGCTGCACATAGGCCTCCCTACACATTTCCAGGAAGACCAATTCTGAGCCCTTTCCATCATGTTTGAAAGTTTATTTCCTCTTTCAACTTACATATCACTTACACCAATAAAATCTCACCCAAAACGTGCAGAACTCCGCTATATTCCATTCGGTCCATCCATGCACGGTCTAGTGAACATTCCAGGTACCTACGCATCTGGAAAACCTATCGAGAAGAGTATGTTTCGCGAAGCAAATAAACTCTCATAAACCCGTAATTCTGATGTGCCCTAACCCTTTTCATAGAGTTTTTTCGCACTTTACACGCGTGTATCCAACAAGATACCAATGTGTGTATTATACCAATATAACACTTATTTTTTATAAAACATTTTTGAATACCATAGTTCATAAAATACGGGGTCGATGCGACGCAAAGAAAAAACTCTATGCTCAAGGTATATGATTGACGGCCGATGATAAACTTAACTTAAACTTAATTTTAACAGCGTTGAATTATTAATCAATATTGATAACTTTTAAGAAGAATCTTAATCCCAAACTTTTGGAAATAGCTGTCCATCATCCATTTAATAGTTCAATAGATGGTTTTGATAACCTTACATCAAGTCGTAGTCTTCATCATCACCACCATGCCTATTTCTGCCGTGAAGCAGCATCGCTGTGTTTCGGTTTGAAGGGCATGGGAGCCGGTGTAATTACTGGTACGTGAGGCGAAACATCTGTAAACCTCAAGTTGATGGACGCAGGGCAGTGCATCGTAGGGCACGTTCCAGATGAGCGTGACCTACGAGGCAATGCTTTGTTATAGGCGATGGTTACCGCTTAACATCAGGTGGGCCATATGCTTGTTCCATCAGCTAGTAGTATATTAAAAAAGACCACAGCTAATGCGAATGTTGTTAAACCGTAGTGAGCTTTTAGCAAATGTTTTTTTAACCAAAACTGAACAAATTTTTTATTTATATCTTTTTAATTGATTTAGTAAATAAGGCAAGATTTAAAATGTGTTTTATCAAACCTAACTCACTTTTCATGTTGAAAAAAGAATGCCTCACCGATTAACCAACCTAGAAACAAATAGAAACAAATAATATTTGTAATTATAATAATATTTGTATCTTGATCCGATCCAGAGTTTCAGTAATGACGTAAAAGAAAAGAACTGGCTCCTGTCACCAGTGCTAAGTTTTGACTTTCGTTCAGGTTTATCGTTGATTGGCGTCAATCGAGTTAGTTTATTTGGCGTTATCGCTTCAAGCTAAATTTGTGTTATGAGAAATTCGTGCAGAATAATCCAATTGATTTGCTGTATAATAAAAATATAAAATAAAAAGTCACTATGCTGGTATCGGTTTCGTACATATACATAAGCATATTATTTCTTTATTAAATTATATTAACAATATAGTAAAATTCACGCAATTTTGCCTGCCTTTTACTTTGTAGGTGCACACTACGGGATATTTTCTTAGTACACCTCAAAGGTATAATAAACTCCATTCACGATTGTAGGAATTACTGCAGTTTCAGTCTTTGCTTTGACTGTCAGTTTCACGAACTGACAATAATAACCTTTCTATATAGAAATAGCGTTTGGTTTAAAACTTAAAAATAAACTCAACCATTTATTTTATTGTGTGAACGCTGTCACTAATACGTATGGTTTTATTATTGAGATTATTATAGAAAATAATAGAAGTTTTTAAGTATTTTATTTGATAACTTGTAAAACACACACATATTTGGTGGTAACTATAGTAAAATATGCAATCGTCTATATATAAGTCATAATATTAATAACTTATATTTTATTTGCATGAAAATAAAATTCACAAACATCATCGTCATCAGCCTGAAGAAGTCTACTAGACGTAGGCTTTTTTTATTAAGCTAGTAGTAATCTACACTGAATAATATTCTTCAAACCCACTGCGTTAGAATTTGACATAGTATACTCCATTGTATCATTTTGAATGGAAGATACTTGAGACATTTCGGCTATTCTTCTTTGATCTGATTCCCGCTCGCCCCAGTCTGACTGGCGTCCTCCATAAATCCAACAGATATAAAATAAGAGACGAGCCATGGACAGTGAAACTGCTTCCATCTTTATAGATCAGGAGTTATTGAGGATGTTCTGACTTCAAATGCTTTTAACAAGCTTTGTATTCTCTCTTCGAGTTTGCAGCGCAGTTTTCCATTCCATTGAACTAAAAGGGCAGACGTGTTCATGCACTCAATTTAGTCACGTGCATGCACTTATTTTATGCTCGTCCGAACATTTTTCTTTTGGACTGTCCTCTACTTAACAAATTGTTTAGTTTGATAAGGTGTTTAAGCATTCAGGAGTATGACGTAGAAAAAATATCGCTGGCTCCTGATCATTTTTTACTATATAACTGACGGTATAGTGTCGTTCGGTGGCATAGCCAAGATGCCTTTTTTATCATATCGCTAAAGTTTTTTGTACTAACATTTTGATGACGCTTGGTTCCCTTGGGCTTTTTACATTTTTGTGTTAAATAAACTAGAGATAATGTTTTTGTGCCAGTGGTGGATATTGGGCTAAGCTGAGAATATCAACTCGTGCAATTTCTAAATTCGCCCGTAACTTCATGAAAATAGAGCTTATAACAATATGTGCGCTAGCACTTTGCGGCGTAGCTAAATAACAAATACCATATGTTTCAAAATTACACAAAATGACTTTATACATAATATTATTTCATGATTTTATAAGATTAAGCAAATTAGCATCCCCAATTAGGTCCCCATCACCTATAACAAAGCGTTGCATGTCTCGCACATTGTGAACGTACTCTGTAATCTACTTCACCAATATATTTTGAAGCAACTTCAAATAAAATTATCCCTTAATTAATCGAAATCTGTTCAGCAGTTTGAAGCCTTGAAGTCGGTTTCTCAAGTTTTTTAAAACCCACTTGCCTCCAACAAATAGCGAAGCCTTAAATTAAACATAAACACGGAAGAAGCTTTCGAGTTTAAGTATTTCATATTTCAATTCCCAAACCGTACTAAGTCTGTTAGCAATTTCCATCAAAATTGTGGAATTGAATCGAAATCATTTGAATATTTGAATTCGTCATTCAACTTGTTCTATAGAGCGTTGCTAATGCTAAATGCTTTTGGGCCGGTATGGATGAGAGGGAAGACAAGTAAATTTACTAGGAATCTGTACATTTTGGTCAGCTGACTTTGTAAGGGATTATTGTGTGCTTAGCAGCCTTTTCGCGTATTAGTCAGTTCCACATTATTGTATTAGTTAATCCCGTTGTGTAAACCAGTGGGTTTATTAGGTATCCTTTGTTGCAATAAAAACCTGGTCGCATCTGTCAGTTTTGACATTATTTTAAGCTTCGATTGCAAACAAAAAAGGACTCAACACAACTTATCTACAAGGAACGATTGCAACAAGACTGAATGTTGACGTAGGTAGGTAATACGAGTTTACATGACATAGACATTAATAGTAAACTCGTAAACATGAGATAGCGAATAGGAATTTCGCATTATAAAACTACTTCTTATTTGTTAGTATCAAACTTTTGCAACAGAATTACACAATTGTACAGCAGGTGCACCATTCATCTTAAAAGTGGCTTGACAGTTTATAAATAGACACTACCTACCTATTTGATGAAAATATATGAACCTGAACTAGCTTTTTTTAAATACATATATACTATGAGTATTAATATTTTATTCGGGTAAAAAAACCTGTTACAAAAATTATGCCATAACTTAGAGACTTAACTCACAGCTTGCAGAAGCGTATTAAAAAAAAAAAACAATTCATTTTTTATTATCGTCAAGCTTACCAACCCTACTCTCAGTAACTGTCAACCCGTGTCGATAAAACTCAATAAGCAACTTTACAACAAAAAAAGCAAAAACTCTGGGATTTCGTAAAAGCCACAAGCGTCACGTTCTCATCCCAACAGCTCTTCAAACGTAAAAATACTTTAAAACGCGCCCTAAAATCTAAAATTAACTACCCCTTAACGAGGCACTTGAGCCAGCCAAAGGATAATTCGCTGTAGTCTACTGTAGTGCTGGTTATTAAAGTGCAATTTCGTTTGCAGTGCCGCGGACGGTGCTCAAGGAGAGATACGAAAGTGCTCCCGAAGAGGACGAGGTTACTCACGATGTCTCCGTTCCAGAGCCAGAGGATGTTGGTAAGTGTTTTTTTTAATGAGGAATTATGCCATTCATTTTTTGCCATCGTGTACTTTTTATGAATTTCTTTGAATAGATACGAAGATATACGTTTTCAACCACTCAAGATCAGGCGTGCTTGTGACATTGTTAATACTCATGAAAAACACGATTTAATTTTTTTTTCCTTTATCATCGCACGGCTTGCCATAGACAGAGGGCTCATCCACATACCTGGAGTCAGAAAGAGAAAGATTATTAACCTCTTTATCTAATACAATGTTAGAAGTTTTCTCTGTACGGCTTACTCTATACAAACACTAACAAGATAATATTTTGTCCTATTTAGACTAACGTTGTCCTTCAGAGGTTTTGGGATGACAGGGGACAAATTAACATGTTAGCTGGGACCTAGCGAGTATACCTGCGGTGGGTCACTTGTTTCATTTCACATTTCATGAGCTTGTACATGTTTAGAACCAGAATAGGAAGATGGAATACTTTTGTACTATTAGGTACCTACTACAAAATTATTCCATCTTCCTTTCTTCCTATTTTGGTCTTCCAATTTCAATTTCATTTTCAAAATTGAAATTGAAATTGAAAAGTATACTATAGTACAAAAGTATTCCATCTTCTAGTTCCACCTGACTGGCACCCAGACTCACCTAACTTTAAGACGTTTCAAAATGATCCGTGTGATACTATTGAAAAAATACATGTTTGAATATGGATTTATTCGTGTTACATTGTTTGTGGGTTCAATCATTTGGCTAAAGAAAACAAATCAAAAACAGTGTTTTTTTAAATAATAAGACCATTATTTAAAATTTCATCATCGTGTATTGTTAATTATTAAAATAATAAGAGAATAATGATAGAGGAGAATGGAAGAGGAGACATGTTGTGCCGACCCCACATAAAGTGGGATGAGGGCAGGAAGAAGAAGAAGAATAGGAGAATAATGATACCTTAAAACAAACATAAATTCATTGTTTATCAAAGCAAACAAAGTAAAAGTTTTTAATTAATTTGAATAATTATTCTTTAACTAGAAAAACAGGTAAGTTTGAAAATAAATCTATGTTTGTAGTTATTTGCAAATAGTATATTATGTAACTAGTGAATAAAAGACGGATTTAAATCGAGGGTCATAGATGAATCACGAGCAAGTGAAGGGTTCTAACGAATGAATCACGACCGTAGGGAGTGATTCATAATGATTGAATCACGAGCGTAGCGAGTGATTCAAGTGTTAGAACCCTAAACGACGCGAGTAATTCATGGCCCTCGATACAAATCCGTTTTATTCAAGAGTTGCATACTATACTTTATACCATGACTTCGAGAAAAAGAAAGATTTAAGCGAAAAACGTGCGTCCTGCCCATCCACCAGATGAACCGACGACATTGTTAAGAACGAGGGAAGTCGGTGGATGGAAAGGGATCGTTCTTCCTGGAAACGTGTAGGGGAGGCCTATGTCCAGCAGGGGACTTCTTCAGGCTGATGATGATGATGAAGCGAAAAAGAATTAAAAACTTTGTTTGTTCTATTCTAATGTGACATAAAACCAATAACTTTTGATTTTGGTTTTATTTGAAAACAAGGAAACTAACTTAAGGTTAAATTAATGCAAGTTTTCTATTATATTGGCCGACCTTTCTTTCATAAACTAAACAACTCAATTGAACAACAAAACTCACAACTTTTTCATCTCTAGAATGCATTTTCAATCGATTTATTATTACCAAACTTTGTGTTGTATAACTTACGTGCACTGTATTCAAAATAGCTGCAATTTATTGATATTTATGACAATGACAACAAAGAACACAAAACAGTATTTAACCAAGGAGGTTAGCATTGCTTAAACTCCTTGTTAAACATTTCGACCAATCAAGTTAGAGTATTTTTGGCGCAAGGAGTTTGTATCATGGTTGTATAGTATTAATATGTAGGTCGACCCTATTGGTGTGTTCCAAATTCAAACACCAAAATCGTGATTAAAAGAGCTTTTTATTCACGATTTCCCGTGAATAAAATAAGCTTTTTAGAGGGGGTATGGTATAAATAAAATTATCCGTCGCTTTGTTTAAAAGTACAACTAAAAACAAAAGCACGAAAACTTTAAACAACTTCAGTGATTCATACTGAAACAACCCTAAGAAAATACACCTAGGAGCGCAGTATTTTAAAATTTAACCGCTTCTGTACAAAAGCGTGTGCAAAAGACATGACAAATTGGAGACCGCGACAATGCGGTACTCACAGAAGAACATTCCGGCCAAAAGTGCCGCAAGTTATAGTACCTTCGACCAAAGTTTCACTAAACGTACATGAATCAAATATTCTCAAGCAATATTGAAAGCTAAAGCAAGCGCGTCTTAGCACAATTTCTATTCCATGAAATGAAACAAGCCACACGTTGGCATACAATTCAACAAAGCTTCCGTCCCTATTTAAATCTTCTTGGGCATCTGTCCATTTTGGATCAATTTTGCCAGTGTCGAGTAGTGAGGATATATTACTTAAATAAAATAGTGTTTAGTCAGTAAACAGACAAGTCTATTTACTGACTTGGTGGTAGACTAATTGGCTTTGAAAAGAAATGGTGGCCGTTTTTTTCAAAACCATCAGAAACGTTTTCGATCAAATCAAAATATCACCTAATACACTTTCATTCCAACTGCTAACACTTTGAGGTAAGACCTCAATTAATGTTGGTTACAATGTCACCGAAATTACACACAAGAACTGAAAATAACCCCAGAAAAACAGTTAAAATGAAAAAGCTATGTGACTTCCCAAAAAGACAAAAAACGAATCCTATCTATATCTAAGCCCAGCAAAATAAAGCGCAAGTTACACTGACAGGTGGCTAAAAGTGACACAGGTCGGTTGGGCTCGGGTCAAACTAGTTGTTAAAATGAAAAATGTCGTAAACTTTGCTCTGCGTAAGTTTTTGTAGCGGAAATGTTAACATGGGACAAAATGCGCGGGAATTTTTAAAAGTTGGCGCTGTGAAACTTGAAAGAGGTGGAAGGCAAGGAGTTCAATTGGTGGTGGTAGACTTAGTCTGTGGTTTGCATTCCTGAACGATTTGTCACTTTACATTTTTCAAAGCTTTCACACGGCAGCTTGTACATTTGGACGAGAAGCAGATCTTATAAAACTGAGAACTAATAAATAAATGAAACAAATAGATGAATAAAAACTGTATTGGCGCCAACCCTCTGAAACAATAAGAACTAAGAAGATAAAATACAACCAAATCGAAAATCTCATCATGTTTTTGCAAGTCAATTATAAAGAAGAAATTGTGTGAAAGGTGTTATTGCGGAGCGCAATTTCTTTCATAGACAATGAATTCTTCCAGACAGAAAATATGTTGATCGTTGTTTGTGTAAAACTGTATTTATTTAATTAAAGAATATTGTAGCTATTTAAGAGCAAATCAGAGATTACGTTTCAGATAGAACAAAACTTAGCATCACTCAAACAAGTTGAACAGCCAGTGGAACTAATACCAGTGCAAATAATGCAAATGCCGTGTTCATTGTGTCACACAACAGTCTAACTAGCTCGTACATTTGTCACTGGCACATGTGTATTTGGCCATGCAATGAAGTTGGAAACACGCTAATTTATACTCTCGCGCTCCGATTTGCAGACAGGATTTGCTAGACTGAGTGGTACAGTTGCAAGTCTATAGATAGTTTTAAGTTTGTTGGAGTCGCAAGTCTGTAATCTCGTGTAGATCTCGTAATAGCTCTTTGCACATTTTTTATTTTCATTCATGGTGGTAACAATGATGCAATACTATTAATATCCCCAAGTTTATGGGCCCGTTTTTGGTTATTTTTTTATCATCTTTAACGTTCTTCGGTCATAATTCGGTTCAATTCAGTTTTTTTAAATCTTTTGTTATTACCCACATGAGAGATAGATAGCAGACTGATTCTGAGGTCGTGGATTCAAATCCAATAACGCACCGATGAGTTTCTAAGCCAGTATCACTATGCCAGCAAGTACTCTCAGTCGGTGCCGGTGGAGGAAAACACTGCCAGCCAACAGGCGCGCGCGGCGTGTTCTAGAACCATAATAGAGAGAGGCCAGTCAAAAAAATAGATATTGTTACTACAATGTATAGTTTCCGACCCAGAAGGAAAAAGTGGTGTTAAATTCTTTTGCCAGGTAATCTAGGTTTCAAAGAGTTATTGTGCCAAGTGTCCGCTTGGAATAAATGGCTACGTTTCGCACCATAAAGTGTCTTTTTTAAGTTTTGTAGAGGAAGGTTGTGGAACAAGCTATTTCTTCCGGTAGCAGGGAAAGAGTGAGAACTGTATAATTTTCTTGTTGCATTGTGGTATTGTTGTGACTCGGGTGTTAAAAAACTTACATTATTTATACATCTAACTTTTCTCAAACAAGTTCGGAAATTTGAGCATTATTTTGACCCATTAGATCAGTGTATAAAAAACCCATTACTGTCCTGTTTAAACGGCCAAATAAATCACAAAATAAACTCATATCTGTCGTGTAATTTAAAAATGGAACGATCTTTTACTCCGAAACATGGAAACCAAGGAGGAAACTTAACAACAGTTTTTTTTTAAATTTAGAACTGCTTACAAAATCAAATGCTCTTTATTAAAAACAAGTTAACACTTCAACGCGAGAAAAATTAGTGACGTTCGTTGTTTGTCGTTGTATTTGACAAAATGAGTTCAAATATCACTAAAGGCCTATTTAGTACTTAGTTTAATTTTCCTGCATTATTAGAGAAAAGTGTAAGTAAGCCTTGTCCACAACTAAGCATTGCTAGTTTTACATAGTTATGTGGGTCTGGACTGCAAATATACTACTAAATGTTATCAGTTTGAAGGTACATAAATACATGACGCCTGTTTCCCATAAGCATGCACAGACACCACGGATTTCCACTTGCTAAGATCCTCGCTCTTGTGTCAATCCCACTCATAACTTCTTCATACACGTTCTTCGGTGTAATATAGGTAGGGTTATAGGTCGCATAGGTAGGTATAGTTTGTGTCAAAATAAAGTAATTCATGCAGGCAAAGTCGTGCGTGATTCTAATTTTTACTTATATATTTCAATGCAAGTTTCGAGCTTTCGCAAATGCGCCAATAAATTAAATTCAAATTGTTGTAATTAATAATTCTGTCTGAGATAAATTACAGATAAAATCTTAATTTTCCTCGTGTACACACGAGCGAAATTGAGCTTTTGTAGGTACTCAAGTTCTCAAACACAGTAATGTTTGAATTTAATATGCTTGGTATGTTTACAATCTAATCTATGCCTTGTAACGAGCGACGAGCGAAGAAATTTGCTTAATCCTATCTTAATTTGGACTCACAATCTCTGGATTTGTTTGTCTGTATAAGGCTGTGGTTTTCCTAAAGACGGTCGCCGTCTTTTATACTCAATACGCCTTGTCGTTGTGTTTTTTTCGTTTTATGCTCAAAGTAGAATTAAAACTTTCAAAAAAAGAAGACCTATTACTGACGAACGTTTAGAGTTAGTTAAATTTCAAGCTGCCACAGCTCAGTTTTGATAGTAGTCTCACTGTGCTGCAGGTTGTAGGTTTGATTTTCACCTTGCAAGCTTTCATTTACAATCGCCTGGATATGTGCAGCAACCGCATTAACTAGAATTTTAGAAAGTCTTCCTAGACCAAAATATTTCATCTAAGTAGTTATGCATCGTTTTACATCAGTATTCGCTACCATTTTTTTTTCAGAATATTACGGCATCTATTAGCGAGCGTTGATTCTGAAGAAACCTCAATGCCTGTACTCTTTGCTTTGTCAATGTAAAAACGGATTATGGGATGGAAGGTCTCTTTGGGATTATCATCAAAGGAACTGCTTTGTAATCTGCGTTTCGTGACGACTCATATTCTTACTCCATTAGGGGTCTTATTAGCGCTTTGTGGTGGTGAGATTGAGGCTTCGACCCCATTGTTGGCATGCTTCCTCTTGTTGTGTCTTTAGTGAATGATCCGACATTATTACGGGAGCCAGTCAGCAGGCCTACCACAAGCTCTGTCTGGCTTTGTCTCTGGCTCTGGTTTTGAGTCTGTCTGAGTACTGACTAAATAAATCCTACGTCGAAACGTCACACACACAGCATAGTACACTAGTGAGCACGCACACAGACTCAAAACCAGAGCCAGAGAGAGCCAGAGAATATGGCTTCATATAAAGTTGAAACCCGTTGAGTAGCTGTTATAGTACTTATATACATTTTATTTTGTAAATACATACTTAGGACCAATATAACACGCAGACAGAGAACAAACATCTGCGTTCATCACACAAATATTTGCTCTCGGTGGGCATCGAACCCACGACCTACATCGCAGACGGCAGAGCTACTACCAACTGTGACAGGTTGCCTTTGATTTAGTCCAAAATTAATTCGGCATGTGTAGAATCTTACCTTAAGCTAAATCAATAAAATCCAATAAGCCGCATCACTCAGTCTCATTGATCGTGTGATTTATATTCAGCGTCGGTGAAATCTGTTTACAGACTTCATTTTTCATGAACCCGGTATCAATCTCAGCCTGTGTTCTCCAATATCAAAAGCGTCACGTTGAGAGTATTATGTTAAAAAACCTATTAACTCAGAAGCGGTTACATTGGAAACAAGAAGCGAAATGAGATTCTGCTCAGCGGTTCGATTTGAATTTTGACTCAGTTGAGCACAATGTACTGACTTTCTCTGCTCTGACTGGTCTCGCAGCTCAAATGATAGTAGCTCTGTATTTTGCACCGTAGGCCGTGGGTTCGATCCCCACCGAGAATAAATATTTGTGTGGTGAACACAAGTGTTTGTTATCTATCTGGGTGTTGTATTGTATTATAAGTATGTATTTACAAAAAAATATTTATTGAGTTTTATTTCAGCTATATGGTTCCCATAGTACAAGCTCTGCTTAGTTTGGGGCTAGATAGTGTCGTGTGAGTTGAATTGAAAAATATATTTTATATTTTAATGTTTACCTACTATAAATTTAACAATAAAATCAAATTATACTTCTGTGTATAAGTTCAAAATGTACTGAACTTCTCTCATTGTTGCTAATGATTGTTAATACTAGCCGTAATAGCATATGAGATAAAAATAGGAGCATAATCTTTGGTATTATTGGCCGCTCACGGCTTAGCCCACGCGGTAGCTTTTTATCACCCGTTCCTGTGATTTTTTTTGTAATAAATAGTTATCTTTATGCTAATTTTATCATTTTTATTCGGCGAATAGCGTTATTCCGTAGTTGAAAAATCAGTCATTGTAGATATATCTATATATATAAATCTTTCGTGTCACAATTTGGAACGCGATAAACTCCGAAACTACTGAACGGATTTCGATAAAATTTTGCAACTGCCTAAAATACGGTCGGACTTAAAATATAGGATAGTTTATATTCAATATTTAGGTGTTATTCATTTATAAGGGGCAAAAGTTTCGAAATCTATGTCTATCCCTTTCTATCACGTAGGGACTTATATATGTCTATCCCTTTCTATCGCTTAGGGATTTTTCTGAAAATTCTCGACTTTGACGAGGAAAGAACGCTCTAGAATGTCTTTGAGGTTCTGGAATGGTCAAATTTAATTCGAAGACTGAAATTATTCGGCTAGCATCCGGAATGCATCCAAACGTTAGTAATCCAGAATTATCTAGAATACTCAAAATATACCCATGCAAACGGTTTTGAATTCTAGATTTGGACAAAATGTTCTAGAAAACAGTGCCCCTAAACGTTATAGAATGTTCTTTCATCATCATCATCAATTGATATCAGTCCACTGCTGGACGTAGGTTCACCTTGAGTAACAAAGGCTATATTTGTGTGTTTAAAAAATAAATATCCACCCGTGCGAAGCCGGGACAGGCAGCTAGTAAATATATATATATATACTACGGGTAGGTATGTACATGCAATGTGGTATGTAGGTATAGTAGTATGGCTAAAATAGCCTTTGAATAATGTATTTTATAATTATATTTCTCGGTTTATTTTTCTTTTGTATTAGGCATGTAGCTAGCAACACATTTTTGTGTTTTTTTTTTATCCACGCACTCAAATCACCCCTTGTAAGTAACATTAATCCAATCCATCCACGGTTGTCTGGTAGAGATCGCTGCTTAGCGATAAGACCGCCTATTGCTTTTACAAATAGTTGTTAAGTTTTTATGTACCATTGTTTGTTCTTATGTATTTGTGAGCAATAAAGTATTTTCTATCTTCTATCTATCTATCTATCTATCTATCTATATTTTTATCAGATGGATAAATATGTATGTCAGATTGAAAAATTTGCTCCTTATTCAAGGTGAAGCAGTTCCTGACGTTCAGGATTCTAAAAGTAATTATTACCAATCCGTCTGGCAAGTTTGTTAAGTACGGCAAACCTTGAAATATGAAGGTGGCCTTCTCAGTCGTCTCAGTGGACTAGTTCGGGCTGATATTGACAGGACCCGCAGAACTAGTGATCATTTTATTTTAAAACTATGTTTCAATGTTGTCATCATAACCATTCTCCTGAAAAATCCACTGACCTCTTGCAATTTCATCTTGTTCGTGGTTGCTATTAAAGAATCTTTATTCTTCAACATTTAATGGTTTTTCAAGCTTTAAAACTTGCTTATAGCCTCTTTATTGTAGTTCTACTGCTCGAAGAAAAAGATCGAAGACTGTCATCACATCAAATCTCACTACCGTTCCCTTTCCAGATGACTCCAACGACAGATGGTGGGGGGAGTCAGCAGTTCCACCAGCCCCCGCAGTGGCCGCCGTTCCACCGAGGCCTTCTACCCCCACTCTCAACATCACCAGCATCAGTCGGGACGAGCCGTCAGCTATTCCACCGAGGCACCATCTAGCTGGCGAAGGTAACACCCTAGTCTGTAGCTAGGTCACTTCAAAATAACTCCAACGACCGATGATAGGGAGAGTTGCCAATTCCTACAATCAGGGTATTGGTGGCTGTTCAAGGCCTTCGACCCCCACTCTGAACATCACTAGCATCAATTATGACGAGCCGTTAATGAGGCATCATTTTGGTCTGCTAAACTGAAAAAACAGATAAGCGAGATTTAAATGCTATGTGGTTTCAAAATATCGATTCCCTTTATAATTATGAATGAGAGCGTAGTAGTAGTAATGTGGTGTAAAGTTGAGTAAAAAGTAGGGAAAGGTGTGAAAGAAGATGAACAAAACAGGTGCATCAGGCGAGTGTGAATGGAACTGACGGAAAGGGAAGACCGCGGCGCATGTATCTCGATCAGATGCGAGTGAATGAAGAATGAAAGAAGTATGTCAGGATCGTAGCAAGTGGAAATCCGTGATCTCTGCCTACCCCCATGGAAATAAAGCGTGATTTTATGTATGTATGTAACGATTCCCTCAACAACCTAGGCTTAGAATACTCGTAGATGAATTTCCATACGTCTATCTTTACTGCCGTTTATAGTTCAGCCAATTTAAGCGAAACCCATCTCAGATCCAATGGTTTACGCGTGCGATATATCACCCAATAACTTCTAATACCCGACTTGAATTTATAAGTTTTCTAACACAATTAGTAATTTCTAGGCCCTGTGCGGTGATTTACTTTGGAACCTAAATTGCTTACTAAGTCTAGTTTGCTTGTAGGGAGTTGGGTATAGTTTGCATACTAAAGAGATACTCAATCGTACGCATAAAAGTACCTAAAATAATATAATTTACCTTATAGAATTTACTTTATTTAATTGTTGATAATTTATAATAGCGTCATAGGAAAATGTTTTCTTACTTATGCCTTTAGAGAAAAAGGTCAGGCATTATGAATAAAATGGTAAAATTTTTAAGAGGTGAAGGATGCATGTATGTATACTAAATACAACAAAAAACTATGAAATTTATTAAAAATTGGTAAATAATATATAAACATGTATTACTCTTAGACCAATCTAATTCAAGTTACATTGTGTGAAGAGATGGGTTTTGATTGAATTTTGGTATGAACAACTTACGTCAGCAAAATAGATGGAGTAGGCAGATAGGTGTAACTGACTGGGAATTGACGGGAAATAATTAATAGGAACAAAGAACGTGGCTGCATCAATACCATAACATTCAATTCTGATTGATTGATAATGATTATACAAATTAAACAACCTTAACTTGCTAATTGACTTCATCTAAAATATTCGGGCAATAGCAACTTTAAAAATAGAGGCATGAAAAACTACCAACATTACGTAGGAAAATGTCCTACTGTTTTGTTCTTTACCACGTATGGAAAAATATTAATCTGTAAAATAATAATGTGTTATGATTTATTCCCCGTGTTTGGGGATTACGGTCAAGAGGTATTCAATTTCTTGCTCATGTTTTTTGTTTATTTATAAGTACTGTAAAAACATGTTGGACAAAATATTATGGGACGGTACTGTTTATCAAGCTAAGTTTATATTTTCTTGTCAACAGATTCATTCGACATAATGTACGTGTACATAGTCGGTGGCATCTCAATCACTCTGCTCCTGTGCATTATCATCACAATAGTACGATGTCTGCACACCAGGCAGGCCGACCAGCCCAAAGGCCCCGACGTGTCTGCCACCACAGAAATCCCAAACGGTTTCAACGACAGTATATCAGAGGTCGACAACGATATCAACATAACCAGTCTCTCTGGACCTGTCGAAACCGCCGACTCAGCTCTCAAACCGGACATGCAATTCACGAACGTGGCGCTCAGTCCCAAAATCAATAGGTATGTCGGCAGGCCCGTGCCAAACACTTACCCCCACGTCACAACTAACATGTACGGACAGGTAGCGGAATTCCCTATAGAGATGCCGCTCAGAACTATGCCGCACGGCACGCTAGGTCGAGGCGTTGCGGTCAAAACTCTTCCGCGCGTGCAAATACAAAACGAAACGGACCCTAACACGAGAAGTTTGTACCGATATTCGAACGCGCAATACTACTTTGGGTGACAGCAAGAAAGTGATTGTGACGTGTCCAGAACATACTGTTTCTAGTGTAGTGTATCATAGAAGTTTGTAATGTCCTTAAAAACGGCAACTGTGATATTAATTGAAAACTTTCCTATTGTATTGCGGATTTCTGACTGTAGACACAGAAGCTGTTTGTGGAATGGAATGGTGGATTTCAGTTTGTTTTATAAGTGTTGTTTTGCATTCGCGTAAATGCAACAAAAGCGTCGAAATAGGTCTAGGCATTCTATTGTATAAACTTTTCACCGTACCGTTTATTTATGGTTGAAGATGTAATTCTATATTTTAAAACGTGTTGGTAAAACCACTTTTAATGCGCTTGTTATGCAAAATGGTTTGGATTAAAGTTCCGGGTAAACTGACGCGAATAAAGTGATGCTATTATGAAAATTGTGCAAAAGACACTTTGCGTGGTGAGTCATTAGACGTTTTCATCTACGCGTTCAAAGCACAAAAACATCATAATCGTTAGCAGCTACTGTAAAGCTGCAGTCGCTTAGTCGCGTCGGTTTAAAATGGCTTTAGCTGTTGGTTTAATTAATCCCATGTAAGCGATCACCTGCAATCTGCGATGGCAATGTCGATGGCGATCAGTTTCAACACTATAGGTTTGCATACATTTGCACACATTGGCGGCTAATAGAGGAGAGTGGAGAACGAAAACAATGTCATGCCGACCCCACATGAAGTGGGATAAGGACAAGCAAATGATGATGATGATCAACAAACATTGTCGCCAACTTTAACAGGGCGATATTTTACAGCAATACACAGATTGCTATCGAAGGTGATCTAGATGTGTACGCAAGGCTTAAATAATTTGCAAAATCTGAAAGAAAATGTAAATGCAACATCTTTAAGTTTTCGTAAAATGTTTTCAGATGTAAAAATTGTTATGCATGGAGTTTAATAGTTATAAATTGTTGTTTTTGTGTCTAAAAGTCTGGAAAATGACTATAACAAGAGTTGGCACAATGTGAAAATGATTTATGATTGGTTGAAACTTGGTGTTATAGTTCTAAAAATAAGTTATTTATAGAGCTCTGGTTGAGCTTAATACAAGGAGTTTTAGAATGCATTGTAAATACCGTTTTAGAAGTATCTTCCTAATTTTTACGTTGTTTTACATTTTCGGTCTTGCTACGGCGTAGACGAAGGCTACGTTTCCGTAGGCCTCTGCTACGGTAAACTCGGCGTAGCCTGTAGCTATTTATATTTTTGTAATACCAACCTTTGATAATCCAAACTGTAAAATTGTATATTATTGAACTTATTTATTTTTGATTTGTAAACTGTATTGTTTATGACAGCTCATAAAGTTTGCAAAATGAAAGGCAGCTATAAATGTTATACCAAAGTTATTTCTTTTGTTAGTGAATGTTTACGTATAATTTGATGAGTTAAGAAATTAATTGGACTTTGATATTTCGTGGAATTTTTCAAGGAGTGAGAATGTTTGTTAATATTACCAAATATCAAAGTCTGGTTTGAAATAAACTTGATAGAAGGTCGTTTGAATTTAACTTTATTCAGCGACTGTTTGTACTGTAGTGCCTATAAGTTATTAGTCGAGATATTTTCAAAATGACTGACTGTAAGCCTATCCAAATTATGTTATTATTAATTGTAGATAATAACTGTACAGATAATTTTTTATGTCGTACATCGATTGAATAATAAATTAATTGCACAGTGAGACTGACGTTTTATTGAAATTTAAGAAAAAATCACACCTTACTCTCTTTTTAATCTATTCCAGGGACAAACTTTATCATAGAAAGTACAAATCCTTGGGTATCTAAGCAGTATGCGGTGGCGATCAGTGAAACGCTGTCAAATATTTTATTTAATATTTTTTTTTATTTTTTTATTTAATCATAAACATAAACATAATTTATTTAATAAATAAATAGTACAGCTTTCTTATAACTCTTAGGGCTAAACTTATATGTTAAACAGTATAATAAATATTGCTGTAATAATTGAAAGCGTTTCACTGATCGTCATTGCCATCGCCTAGATGTGCGCAGAAATTTAAGAGTTCTGCGGTGGGGATCAGTGAAACGCTGTCAAATATCGCTGTCATCTTCTTCTTTCGTGTCGATATTACGGTCATTAAAGCCACTTCGACCAGTAGGTGGCTACATCCACATCACATATCATATTGACAGCGTTTCACTGGTCGGAGAAGGCTTAGATGTACGCAAGGCCTCCACTACACTACAAAGTGCCACTATTGTAATATTTAAAGATAAAATAATTTTTACATGTGGTTCTTTCATTTTAAATTTTCAAGCTAGATTTTTGAATACACAAGTGCCTGAGTACATCACAGTAGTGCCTCTAGATAATTTAAAAATCATGCGCTTTAATAAAGAGAAGAGCCACCTCCATTGGTATGATTTTGCTGAGTGAGCAATAAATTACAAATAACACAAGTCCGAAAATAGTAAACTGGATTTGTTCATGACACGCGCACTATATAACAAAGACAGTAGTTTTCCTCCAAACAAAAACCGTAAAGAGCTCCGTCTTCGGCCCGCCACCAAACTTTACGTTTTGAATAGACTGATAGTCACTAAATTTTTTTTCTTCATAAAGCTGATGGAACAATCATATGGCTCAGGAACGTGCCCTACAATGCACTGGCTTGCGTTCAATAACTTGTTCATCCTCACGTGCTAGTAATTTCACTGGTACTCACACCTTTCAAACCGAAGCACAGCAGTGCTGCTTCACGGCCGAAATAGGCATGATGGTAGTACTTCCCCGGACGAGCCTTTCAAAAAGAGCTCTACTACTAGTCAATGCGGTGATATCTACCTTTAGCAATTTTAGCCCTGTGACTGGCAGTAGGCATTGAATTCAAGGACATACCCGAGCTAAACTACTGCTTTAGCTAGTAAACTGTGGCTGGCAACTCCGGCGAGGAAGCGTTTCGTGCTTTCGCTTAGACTTTCAAGTACAGCTCACATCCATAAATCAAGAGGAAAAATCCTATCCTAATTTATTGTTGTAGGATTCTTGAAAGCTCTTTGTGCAGTCTCATTTTGTGGATGAAAATAAAATTAAGACTTATCTTAGTACCTCCCCAGTTATAAACATAACCTCTTTTTAATTCAGCCTGGTCTGTCTTACTGCTGGGCAAGGCCTCCCCCTTTTCCTTCCACACTTCCATTCCTGACCCAATTCGGTCACTCCTTGCAAAACGCGCAAGGAGTGGAGTGGAGGGTTTGCGGTTTTCCCTCAGAGCTACGACATGGGGTCCTTCAAAAGGCGGGTATATCTGTATTTAAAAGGCCAGCAGCGCATCAGCACAGGTGTATATGGGCAACGGTGACTGCTTTCCATCAGGTGGCTCGTCTGCTCGTCTGCCAGCTATGGCACAAAAAAAAAACGCGTCCAGGCCATCCCGCCACCACTTCTTATATCTGCCCCAGCGGTGACTTCCAACCAACGGCGGTGAGGACCAACTCCGTGCTACCTTTGGCCCATCTTTCGGGTTTCATTCAGGAGATGTGACCTGCCCATTATCTATTAAGTGAATCAAAAGTACATAAAACCACGCTTGTCTCCTTGGAGAATTTTCACTTGCTAGTTTGACCTCATATTCGTCATTCACTATCATAATCATTCTTCATAAAATGCTCATCGGTTTAGGGTGAAAGAGGGAAGAAAATTTTCTAAAAAAATGAATAAATTCACGTTTTTAAAACAAGATTTTTCGGAATTTCACGGTTTTATTTCTAACCCTAAAAATGTGATGTTGTTTTTTCAAAGCCTCATAATTTATGCAGCTTGAGACTAAAAACACACGGTAAAATAATTAACCCACTGTCAACGCCCACGTTCGCGTACTGCTACAATAAAATCAAGCAGATTTTTAAATTAAGCAAAATGTTTGTGTTTCATTAAGCCAATGTCCCGGCCCTTGTTTTTTTTTAACGCGCTATAAGGAGCATTTAATTTATGCAGATGTGGTAGTAAGAATGGGAAATTTCACGGGCTGTATATAAAAAAATAAGCAGTAAGCGATAGAAATAGAAAATATCTAAACGCCACAAAACATGGTACTTACACACAAAAAATATAACAACAAGCAATAAGTGACGAAAAAATGTCTTCCACTCAGCATTTGCCATATAAGCTCAAAGGCTTATGGCGCTGGTTTTCAGTGGCGGAGCACCTAAATAGTGCAGAAACGTCTGTGACACGCAACATTTTGTACAAAATAGTAAATAGAGCGGCTAAATACACGATAATTAAATACGATGCAGAGCCAGCGACAGAGCCAGACAGAGCTCGTAGTAGGCCTACTGCCATTAAAAAATAAAATTTACTTATAAGCCCGTTAATTTTCTAAAGCCCGTTGAGATTAGAATACAAAATTGGATCTCGGGAAACCCTACAAAATAGGATCACGAAAAACCCATGCACGACATGGTCCCCAAAAAAATAGGATCCCTTGCTATAACTCATAAGCGGTATAATAAACGTTCAATAATGTGATTGTACGTGGCTTCTATGAGCAGGTAAACTTTCGATCCCTTCTTACGGGAAAGGTCTACCAATAAAAATCATTAAATTGCGGGAGCCCGCTTGACCGGGCCAGGTAGACCGCAATATGCTTAAGGGGTGGGCTTTTGAAGGTAGAAACTACCGGAGATGCCCTTACATTTAAACGCAGCTGTGGACGCCCATTTAGAGGCATCAAAAACAGGTTACTACAACAACAATAGCTATTTTTGTATGTCTGACTTTGGACGGATGTCTCATCAAGGAAGACAATTTAGAAACATGTAATTTTTTACCCCTTTACGATTGTCATATTTTATCAAACCAATAAATTTATTATAATAAATTACTTCCAAAACGTGTCTGCAAATTAAGTCGCGTGTTTTGAAAACGTTGCGCCATAGAGGAATTTAATAATACAAGAATGAAAGACAAACACAAGAACAATATGAATGGTATTTTTTACCGAACCTCATCCTTTAGTCGTATGGAGTAGGCCCGTATTCATAAGGTTGGGATCGCAGTAGGTGGCGTGGTTATATAACCGTTATGAGCATATTTTTTAATGGAAAATTTTCGGGGCCTTTGTATTTAGGAGTTATGATTTAGAGCACAGAATCGAGTTATAACCTGATGATACGGTTTCGTATTGTGTTATTGTGCAAAATAAACGCTCCTCCCCCCTTCAGAACCAAATTTAGAAAAGGGACTAATTAATGGCAGATCTTGATAGATGATGGTCAACGAAGCTATCCATAATATATTTGGATGTGACTTGATTTGGACACATTTTAAACAACTTAAATTTTCTCAACAGGAATCAGGGAGGTTTTATAAAAGTAATCCCATGCGTGACAGATAGCAAATAATAAGAGCATATCATTTTATAACATTGGACATACTCGTAGTATTGAAGAAAAGCTATTTGTTAAGCTTGCCGCTCACAAGCCTTTCCTCGAAGCAATATAAGTCAGTCACCGTTCTCGTCATCTAACTTGCGACTTTTAATTCCAGAACCCCTTTCCCGAGTACGTGATTTGGAAGCCAATTGAAGGTATTCATGAGCCGCCAGCTGTTGACCCTAGGCTCCAACTTATTTTGCGTAGATATTTTCACAAGTCTTTGTAGTGACTTGGCGCTCTGAGGTTGTAAAATTTGGTGGTTTACTCGTACATATTTTTTGTAGTAGAGCTCTTTCTGAAAGGCTCGTCCGGGGAAGTACTATCACCATGCCTATTTCTACCGTGAAGCAGCATTGCTGTGTTTCGGTTTGAAGGGTGTGGGTGCCGGTTAAATTACTGGCACGTGAGGCTAAACATCTATATGCCTCCAGTTGATTGACGCAGGGCAGTGCATTCTAAGGCACGTGCGTGACTTACGAGGCAAAACTTTATTGTAGGCGATGGTTACCACTTAATATCAGGTATAATCAGGCCATATGCTTGTTCCTTCAAGCTAGCAACATAAAAAAACCATTTTGAACATAGTTACAATGGAAAAACGTAAGAGACGTGCTGAATTTTATCACAATTTCATGTTTGCATAATTCTTAGTTTTGTAAGGTTTGGGTTTAAATTGCCATCCAATGATCGTCACATACGCCATTTGCCAGCCAAACTACTTGCGTTTATATGGGCGAACTGCGCCGCCCTACATGTAGTTTTTGGTTCTCGTTTTAGTTTTTCACTCTTCTATGTTTTATTCTCGTTTACTCGCTCTGGGGCTGTAAAATTTGGTCGTTTACACAAGTGCACTGGAATGGAAAAATTGCAGAAGACGTGGCTCCACACAGAGGTGGTTATGTGCCAAAACTGTGGCGTTACTTAGCGAATCTATCAAAAGATAGACTTGCCAACGTAAAAATAACAGAACACAAGAAGATTGAATCTGCATTTTTTTTAAATTACCTACTGTTATCTGAACGACGCCCATTACACCTACTGGAAAGTGAAAATGCAGCCTAAGGTACCCTTGTAACCTTGACTTTTAAATGCCAAGGTTGTAATGTTCCGGAAATATTTATTGAAAAATAGTGTCTATACTAAAAAATAAGTTTAGTAAAACTATGAATCATAATTAATAATTAAAACATATTATAATTTATCAGTGTTTATCTCAAATTAAAAAAAAACAAACGTATTACAACAAAGGCTACCGAGATGTGCGGGTATTAAATCTTGGGAAGGGCGAGGACAGGCCATTCAGAATGTACTATCAAATATTCTGTACCAGAATGCTTATTCAAAGCTTACCAAACCTAACCGCAAGTGTAGGTTTAAACGATGCTAGTACGTGATGTGTGACCCGGACACCCAATTTCCTGAGGCCATTTACAGCCGTGACGTAATTCTTGTAGGGTCTATCAAATCACTTGAATGCTAGTCATATCATTCAAAAATTTTGTGGTATATAAGTTTGTGGTCTTCGTGTCCCAACATTATTGGTGACATGTTTTGGTTGAATTTATAAATATTCTACGGTAAGCTGGATGACATTCTAAAATTGGTTGCTACTTCACAATGTTTGAAGACCCGTTCATCAGGACTTCATCATCATCAACTTATATCATTCCACTGCTGGACGTAGGTCTCTCCCAAGAAGTGCCACTTCTTCTTATCGTGTTATTTACTCGTAAGTAATGGATTTTAAGTGCGCCGCAGAGAGGGTCCTTTCGTGCACTTGACACATGTTTTCGAACTTTTAGGTTCTACAACATGCCGGTTTCATGACGATGTTTTCAGAAGTGTCACTGAGTCATTGACTTATGGTGCCAAAACATGGACACTCACGCCGGAGGCTGTGTACAAAATGAGAGTTGCACAGAGAGCCATGGAGCGTGCGATGCTCGACATCAAACTCGAGTTCCGAACTCTGAAATCCGAAGACGAACAAAGGTCCAAGACGTCGGAGATTGGATTAAGGAGCTCAAATGGAGTTGGGCAGGACACATTGCTAAGCGTGGTGATGACAGGTGGAGTAGGACAACAACCGAATGGTGACCAAGAACCGGCTACATAAGCGTAGGGTGTAGCAAGATGAATAGGCGACAAAGTCAAAGTCGCGGGGCGGAAATGCAAGATGATACAAATATAGGAAGGCCTAAGTGGGAGGAAGGGCACGTTCCTGACGTGCGTGACCTACGAGGCAATATTTAAAAAATTTGGTATAGGCAATGTTTAGCACTTAACATCAGGAGGCTCACATGCTTGTTACATCAGTTATAGTTGTATAACAAAAAAAAACATCAGACCAGAGAAAAAGACCTTGACCAAGATATTGTGAACTGAACCAAAAAATTGGCGTCACTGTAACTTACCTACATTTTGTAAGCAATTGATTTCGTGACGAGTGATAAAAAAATATACAAACCTCAATCATTCATTTGGTCTGTTTTGTATAGATAAGCACCACCTACACACTGCTCTGACTGTTTGGCTAGCTGCCACATACTACAGTAACGGCAAGCTATAAAGATTCTAATGTAGCTTTTTAATGTTTTTAGGGTTCCGTACTTAAAAGGGTAATAATATGACCCTTCAGTTCCCCTTCAGTTTTCATGTGCTGGTCGTTATACGCCTTGGTTATTTAGTGTCATGCTAAAATTGTAGGTATTTTGCTGTAAGACACTTCTTTGTATAAATATATTGATAAATAAAAGAAAAGGGAATTTAGTGAAATAAATAAAATATCCATTTATCAAAACTATTGGGTGACATACTCGTAGTTACTTTTTCACTTATGATTATTCGGTCTATATTTCAAAACCTTTTTTAAGATAAATAAGGGCTACAAATCTTATCTCCCTATTACTGGATAAGTAATAAGTAAGATAAGTCTGCGTGTGATAGATGGCAGAAAAAATGTATAAAATGGACTGAAAATACATCTTCCGATCACAAAACATGAACGGGAAACTAAACTTGCATTGTGTCAATAATTATTTGTAATTGGGCGATATTCCAGGTCAGTTTTTTTTCTATTTTCCGCCATCTGTCAGGTGAAAAGTTATCTTGCAGGTCTCTTTCTTACATTCACAAGTGCAGCTGTCAAAAGCACCTTCCAAGCTTGCCGATTGTCTGTATGTAGAAGAGGATGATTGAATCGATGACGTCATAATGAAGGTTCTATTGATTGGGGTTCATTTTAGGCATCAATCATGAATTCAATGCCTAAGGTTGGGTCAAATTGTGTCAGCTAAAATGAGTTTCTATGCAAATGTTGAGTGGTTGAATTTGTTTGACAAAGCCAGAGTTTTTGAGATAGCTGTACCGTTATTATGATGTAAAAAATATCATCACTTGTGGAAGAAGCGCTGTCAATTAACTTTGATTTTAAAATTAAGTTATTTATCGCATTAGCATTGCTATTCAGCGTGGCAATACCACGAGTGTCTTGGGGATACTTCGGCCTGGCACTGGTTGGGTAAGCCCAACAAATTTATAGATCGTTTGTTACGGTTTGCAGATAATTCAACTGTTTTTTTGTGTATGTTGTACATTTTTGTTAGTTCAACAAAGCAAAGAATCTCATGTGTATTGCGTCAACATCTAGTAATTTTGCAATCGTTCCTTTTCAAAGATACTTTTTATTTCAATTTGTTTTTAAATTGCAATCGAAGCCTTACCTAATGTCAAAACTGACAGCTGCGACTAGGTTTTGATTGCAACAAAAGATACGCGATACGAAATCACCCCACGGATTCGAATCCATTTTACGATCAGTCAAGATCACTCTTACTAAATCACCGGTGTTCACAGATAGGTTAAGAACGTTATTCGCCGTCTTTTAACGGAACTGGGATGTCAAAAAATAATGTTTTTGTTCGCTCAGGTGTAGGGAAGCGAATTTAGGATGAATGGAGTTCCCAAATGAGTCTCGATTCTGTTGAGGTTACGTAGATTTTGTAAAAGAGAGTTTTAATTTAATCCACGATTAAAACAAGCTTGCCTACCTTCTATCTCTGTTTGTTTTTTTCTCATTTACGCTAATTCTGGATTAATTAATTTGAGCAGAGTTTTTCTAATGCAACTGAGGACTGGGGAAGTTTTTATGCAGACTGGTGATTATTAATTGCTAAAGCCTTGCTTATATCTAAGCGTTTGGGACGCTATCAATTATGACAGCTATATTTGACAGTTTTTCACTGATCGCCATATTTCGTCGTTTATTACCCGATATTAGACCATGCCGGTTTTACCCCGAATTCAAATTAGTGTTGCAAAATCCAGCTGTTATTTACCATACCAAATATCGATTGAATTCAAAATAACTTATTATCTAATAATTGCAATTCTGCGTCTGTTTTTAATACGAATTAATTTGGTCCACTTAATTATTGCAATAAAATTCTGTGGTAGAGTTATTACAATTTGTTGTGCGTTTAATTAAATCCTAAGTGGTAAATTGCAGCATAAGCTTTTTTAAATCCATGTAATTATTGTGGAATTATAATGTACATTTTGTTATCTGTACATTGTTTGTGTACTATTGTGTAACTTTTGCGTTTGGTCCATTAAAAATCTGCAGATGGTGTTTTTAGGGTTCCGTAGCCAAATGGCAAAAACGGAACCCTTATAGATTCGTCATGTCTGTCTGTCTGTCTGTCTGTCCGTCCGTGTCACAGCCATTTTACTCCGAAACCGTAAGAGCTAGACTAATGAAACTTGGCGAGTAGATGTATTCTGTAAACCGCATTAAGGTTTTTACACAAAAATAGAAAAAAAACTATAAATTTTGGGGGTCCCCATACTTACTTACAGACAAACATGAAACTGAAACTCAAAAAAAAATTTTCATCGAACCCATACGTGTGGGGTATCTATAAATAGGTCTTCAAAAATGATGTTGAGGTTTCCTATATCGTTTTTTTCTAAACTAAATAGATTGCGCGTGAGACACTTCCAAAGTGGAAAAAAGTTGGTTCCCCCCCTCTAACTTCTAAAATAAGAGAATGATAAAACTAGAAAAAATATATGTTGTACATTACTATGCAAACTTTCAACGATATTTTGTTTGAACGAGATTTAGTCAGTAGTTTTTTTTTATACGTCATAAATCGTAGACCGCAATTTACCCTTCGACGACCTACAAGAACCTTTATTATTATGTTACTTGATGCTACGGAACCCTTCATGGGCGAGTCCGACTCGCACTTGGCTGCTTTTTTTAAATCATGACTAGCCTTTCAGCTCAGTTAGTAATAGCTCTGCCTTCTGTGCCGTAGGTCGTGGGTTAGATTCCCACCGAGAACAAATATTGGTGACACGCTTTTTCTGTTGTTTTCTGTCTGGGTGTTATACTGTATTCTAAGTATGTAATAAGTATCAGCTCTCTGGTATGACACAAGCTTTGCTTAATTTGGGGTTAGATACTGTTATTTGATTTGTCCCTAGTATTTATTTATACTCTATGTACGAATCAGAACCAATCAAAAATGATTAAATACACCATCAAAACTTGATATTATTAGTGCAGGCAATTATCAGGATCATTGGAGAGATCTCACACGAGCGATTAAATTGCGCAACATCGGCCGATTTGGAGTAAAGCCAGGAGTGGCACAGGTAATTTATGTTTCACGATATTGGCTGCAACGTTTTCAGGAAAGCTTTTTCATGATATTACTAGCAATGTTTTTCTTTTTTATTATGTTGGTTACTTTTTGTAACCTTTTTACGGCTTGCTTCTCTCAACGTAAAAACAATTTAATTAAAAAGAGTAGCGTTTTAGATTTACAGAAATATGCTTGCCTTATAGTATTAGTTCTAGCCCGTAGTGTCCCATTGTTGGTGAACGGCCTCCGCCATTTCCAAAAGTCACTAAAATCTTCTGCCTTCAGTCACCAGTCCTAAATAGGTAGGTAAACAAGGATACGCATCAAACTATACACTGCTCTTATATTCTTGCAGTAAACGTAATTTTTCTTTGTTTTTTGCTTGAGCTGCATCCAACCATACAGCCTCACATTCTAGTGCCCTCGCTACCCTTTGTGCGCTATCGATTGTAAATTCGATTCCCACTCTCTCTGTGGTCGGCACTTCATGACTGCAGATCGTGATCACTAGGATATCTTTGTTGTACAGAGTAGACGCTTTCTATTTTTAACCATGTTAACTACATCTTAGAACTCGTTTCTCCCCACCATGTTGCGCTCTTTAAGTCGGGCCATCAACTTGAGGCATACAGATGTTCAACCTCACGTGCCAGTGATTTCAACGGCACCCATATCCTCCAAACCAAAACACAGCAATGCTGCATCACGGCAGAAATAGACATGGTGGTAGTACTTCCCCGGACGAGCCCTTCACATAGAGCTCTACAACTACTAAATTGTGCAAAGTAGGTGGTATATTAGTAAGTTGGTCAGTCCACCTAGTTGGGGATTTACCGCGCTATTGCTACTGAGGAGAGCACTGGTGGTGGTAGTGGCCCCGCCTTCCTACTTTAAGCTCATGGGCTCCACCCAGCCGTGAGTTTTGATGTCGAAAAATTATGTGTATTTCTAAACAGTGAAGGAAAACATCGTAAGGAATATCGTCTCTTCAAAAACATGTGTCGAGTGCACAACGTACGTACATAATATGTATTCAATTAAATTGCCGGTGTGAGCTACCATCAAAAACTAGTTTCACAAAATCAGAACATTATCGCGCGTTCAAAGTATAATTTAACACAGTGGCGTCGATTTTAGTCATCGGATTTTAGAGAGCTGAGTAAATTTTAATTATGTCATGACCTAATATCCATATCTACCTAATAAACTGCTAGCAAATACACCTACTGCTGTACCTAATACTGCCTTAATAGCTGGTAGTAGCTCTGCTTTCTGCGCTGGAGGGCGTGGGTTTGATACCCACACAGAAAAAATATTTGTGTGATGAACGCAAATGTTTGTTTTCTGTCTGGGTGTTATATTGTATTCTAAGCATGTAATTACTGCAAGTATTATATCAGCTATCTGGTTCTCATAGTACAAACTCTGCTTAATTTAAGGCTAGATAGTGTTGTGTGAATTGTCCACAATATTTATTTCATTTTGAATATTTGCAAGAGATCTTCACTGCGTCATAGATAGATAGAAAGATAGATAACTCTTTATTGTTCACCACACAAAAGATACAGTACAGGACATAAAAAATTAACAATTAGGTAAAACAATGGGCGACCTTATCGCTGAGAGCGATCTCTTCCAGGCAACCTTTGCATGGAAAGAAATAACGAATTGAAAGGCGGTTCAATTACATACGGAAAATTGAAAAAAAAAGTAGATCTACAATACCTACTCACTATTAGGTACCTAATTAGATAGGTATTTACCTAAACTAACTACTTAGCTAAAACTAAAATCCTAATACTTATTATAAGATATAACTAAAAATAAACTAATACATACAATATAAATATACATGAATATTAAATAAAAAACACATCAAGAGAAGCTATTTTTTTTTCTTTTCTGGAACTGGACTGTAATACTGGACAGTGGGCGTGTATCTCCAGGGGCACTTTTACCAATCCCCTAACTCACCTTGAAGCTTCGGACATATATTTGAGATTGAGTACTTGGAGACTTGCCCAACGCCTATACCATCCTCTCAGTTTAGTTGGAAATATCCTCAGAAAAAACGTTGGTGCTTTGGAAATGATTCGCTCCTGATTTTGTGTTAAGTACATTGCGCGGTGTGTGGAAGCGACGATTTGACTTGAGCTTGTTGTCGCGTAGTGTAACTCAAAATTTAAATAAACTGTCAAAGTGGCACAATACTACAACACACAATAATAATACTAATAATTATAAGTTTAAAAAACTTGAGAAACTGACTTCATTGCCAAACGGCTAAACCGATTTTAATAAAATTTGTTTTGGACAATCTGGACGTAAAAATAACCTTCCAAATAAAAAATAATTTTCTAAATCGGTTCATAAATGACGGAGGCATGAAGTTACAAACATTAAAAAAATTATTTAAAAAAATGGCAACACCGATTTTAATGAAATTAAAATGGGACCAATCTGGGAGCAATACTTTTCAGATAAAAAAATATTTTTTCAAATCAGCTCACAAATGACGAAGTTATGCGGTAACAAATATTAAAAAAAAAAAAAAAAAAAAAATACAACCGAATTGAGATCCTCCTCCTTTTTGATTGGAAGTCGGTTAAAAAGGAATAAGATAGTGAAACGCTGTCAAATTTGACAGCGATATTTGACAGCGTTTCATTGATCGCTATCGCCAGCGAGCGACCTAGGTGTGCGCAGGTCTTTATCAGTTCAAACAAGAGAATAAAAGATAAAATAAAATACACACGATTGAATTATAATCGTGTCTTTTAGCTTGAGAGAGCGTATTTATTTCATTATTTTTAAATAAAATATTAGACCCACTTATCAAAACTTAAATATTCCACAAGTAGCCTTTACATAATTTAATATGTTACGTTGTTTTTTTTCTTAAATATTTTTTCTGACATAATTTCTGTGAGACTATAGGAGAAGTAAAAGAGGAAGGGGAAACACAGTTTTTTACTAGCTCGGGAACCTATGGATTCAATAATATGTACTGAACCGTGCATAGGACAATAAAGTTATTTTGTATTTGTATTTGTTTGTATTTGATTAAAACAAAAATAATTGGTAGCAAACTGAAATGAAATGACGATATTAGTTTAGGTTTTTTTAACAACTTTAGACGATCATCATGAGTCAGTTTGCGCTTGCAGTTTGAGCTCGGGAGTCATTCATTACACATACCTTAGACTTGTGACTAACGAGCTTTATGTACACACGGCCTTCTGGTTGAGAGAGGTTCTATCTTATAGCCCCTTCCCACCGGTGCGTGATATCGCGCACCAGCTCGCACTAGCTCACACGACACACCATGGGAACGGTCTCGTGCGCCGAGGTGCGCGGTAGCACAGGAGCCCTTTCTGTGTGCGTTGCCGAGCGTCGTCGTGCGCGGTGCGTGATGATCTGCAGAACCACGCACCGTAGGAAAGCAGCATTAGACTTGTGACTAACGAGCTTTATGTACACACGGCCTTCTGGTTGAGAGAGCTTCTATATATCTTAGAATTCACAAGATATACGGCAAATTCATCATCCGTTTCCGAAAGTAGGTTAGGCCGCTGACAGACCCTTTTTGCGTGACACTTCACACTTGTTGCTTGACTCTTTTTAGGTTCTACGACAGGCTGGTTTCCTCGCAGTATTTTCTTTCAACGTTTTGAGAGTATTGGCACAGTGCACACACATTTCTCTACAGAAAAACTCATTGGTACAGGACTCATTGATTAGGATCGGAATGCGAGGCCGCTACCACTAATCCACCAGTGCTCCTCTGCTCCACAAATTATCAAGGAATAAGCGGTTTTTTTAACTTTATTGGCTGTGTGTCACTTTTGGGGACCGTGCTGAATCCCAACTATTCTGAACAACGCGTCCAGAATTTTATTAGCCAGAGTCCTCTCATTATTTCTCACGTAAAAGTTCCATGAAACCATCCTTTGTCTCCAATGCTCCTATTTAAAACATCAACGATCCGGTACATACTATTATTGTGATTATTACAAATAATACTGACACCTAGAACTGGAACTGGCACCTACACTCACCTAGCTTTATGACGTTTCAAAGTGATTCTTGTAATTGAATAATCAAGCAGGAAATATAAATTTATTCTCAATAAATTCTAGATTTCTATTGCCTCCTTGGTTGTTATGTTTATTATAAAAAATATTTCTATGAAAATGAAAGGCTACGCTACCGTATTAGGGTACCTACTCCTATAAATAAAATAATTAACGTTTCTAGATTTGAGCTAAAGCACTGTTTAAATTAACGCAAATCCTTTCCTTAAGTTTCTATGATAGCACTGTATAAATTAACGCGATCGTGAATTATAATAATATGGATTAATAAATTATTTATATAACATCTATTTACTAAAAAAATTTACAATTAATACAAGCATTGACAAGGAATTTATCAGGGATTAAGGGCTAGCTTATTCACACAAGACTAATCGACCAATCAAAATATGAAAAAGATGTTTGTTTGTTTGACTCAAAATAAGTATTTTTTTTTAAATAGCCAAAATCACAATCAATCAAACAGCTTCGATACAAAAAAAGTAATTTTCGTTCTAATACGTTCCAAATATTAGTTTTCCATCAATGGACTGGCATCTAGCTCAGTTGGTAGTAGCTCTACCTTCTGCGCCGTAGGTCGTGGGTTCGATCCCCGCCGAGAACAAATATTTGTGTGGAGAACATAAATGTTTGTTCTCTGTCTGTGTGTTATATTGTATTCTAAGTATGTATTACCAAAAAAAAAAAAAAAAAAAATTGTATTCAAGTATTATATCAGCTATCTGGTTCCCATATTACAAGCTCTGCTTAGTTTGGGGCTGGTTAGTGTTGTGTGAATTGTCCACAATATTTATTTTTTATTTATTTATAATTACTAGTTAAAGGTTTCAGACTATAAACTTTGCAACCAACAAAATAACCTTCATACACTTGACGAATTTTCCGTCCAAAGGATACTAACAAATATGCAAACTATTTCAAAGCTCAAAACAACTGGCTGGAGAGAGTATGCAAGCGAGTGTTGAACCTCACCTCATTGAAATCAAATCGAACAGTTCGAAATTCAAACTGCTAAACTATTGAGCAAGTAACTGCGCAGTTGCTTGTCCTCAAAATAATCATAGAAAACTTTTTGAAGATCTCGTTTCCTGTCGAATTCCTCTTCCTACAAATATCATTGTTCTCCTTTCTTCCTTAGATCCTTGTATATATCATTGTTTAGCATCCTTTATTTATGTAAATAATATAAAAATTTGATTCGTGTTGTGTAACTAACCATTTATTTGTATATATTTCCTTTCCTTGTTTATTATTCTTATTTTTGTAAACCCTACTGATCCTGTCCCAGTCCTTAGTTCCGCGTACTTTATATTATTACTGTTTCCCTAATTTTTTTAACCAAGTAAAAATTAAAAAAAATGGCAAATGCATAAAACCATGCGAAGCCAAAAAAAAAAAAAAAAAAAAAAAAAAAACTGCGCAGTTTTAGTTTCAAAAGGTTTCAAACACAGCATGGAGTTTCAAAGTCTTTGTCTATCTATTGGTGTGCCACACTCGGACGTTTTCTCAAAACATTGTAAATACGTCCGATGTGTTGCAAACAGTATTTTATTACCGTGTTCGTTCCTTTACAAATAAACTGATTGTCTATGTTGCATGGCGGTAGTTGTTTCAGATTTGATTTAGTTGTGCTGTGGTTTTCATGCTGAGACCAGTAAATATCAAGATTTATTGGAATCGCTGGTATACTCTGCATGTATTTTATTAACTGTTTGATGGATTTATCTGGAACAGAACTAAATTATGTTTTATGTCACTGTTTTCATTGATTACAGCTGATAGGCAGTAGTATTATCATCTTTTTATATGATGATGATTACTTACCGGGTTGCGTCATGATAAATTCAAATAAAATAATAGTCTCATAATGCACTTATAAGCATATTTTTGAGTGTATGTATTTACACAAAGAAAGTTACGATTAATATACAAGAATTTTAAAAAGGTACTAAAAACAGTTGAGCTATCTGCAGACCGTTACAAACGATCTGGAGATATCTCAACCTTAACAAAGTAATACTAGCTGTGCCCGCGACTTCGGCCACGTGGAATAATGTCTTCGGGTAGCATTTTTAATTTGCAGTGAAGAAAAATAGGTACCTATTCGGATGCACGCATCTGCCCATTCGGGTGAGCACACTTATTGCATATTTCCCCACCCACACCGTGCCGTACCACAGTTTGGTCAGAAGATTTGCCCGGTTAGTCTTACACGCCTGTGGCAAGGTTCGAAATTAAAAGCAGAGCAACCGGCCTGCGGTTATTCCGATAGTAACCGACATTCTGAAAATAGAAAAACTGGCATTTTACAATATGCATGCAGCAAAAACATAATCCCGTAAGCTATACAAGGCATGATATTCCATGCATGCAATTGAAAAATTCCAAAATCGGCAGTTTTGATACTGGCGCCAACGGCAATTTATTTTTTAGAAAAAAAAAAGATCTCAGTTTTTAGGTGAATCGGAAACGTTTTTATGCATGGGAAGTTAGAAATGTTACTACTGAAGTTAGGTGGAATTGAATTGAGTTTTGCTAGTGCTTGATGGAATTTCATTTATAGGTCAAAACCAGAATATACAATAAAAATAGGATTTTGCTCAAGAATTTATATCAAAATATATTTAAAAAATACTGGTAATGTACTGGTACTGGTACTTCCAATGCTAATAAAACTAATGATAGGTTTTCCAGTATTAATTTCATTTATGTCACTTTAGTAAAAAATAAATCCCTCATGAAATTATCAAGTGCATATTTATAAAAATTAGAGCATTTTTTTATACAACTTGCTGATGGAACAAGCATAATGACCCACCTGATGTTAGTGGTAACCAATAACAAAGCATTGCCTCGTAGATTGCGTATACCTAGAACATGCCCTACGATGCACTGCCCTGCGTCCATCACTCACGTGCCAGTAATTACACGCCCACAACCTTCAAACCGAAACAAAGTACTTCACGGCAGAATTATAAAACAAATTATATCTAGAGACTTTACTTATGCAACACATCAAAACTTACTTACTTACTGATTAACTTACTTGTTTACTTTTGTAATACATCGAATAACTTAAGATAAACAATATTGTAACTGTGAGTCTAAGATTAAATAAATAAACAAATAAATAAACAAATAAACGTAAACATGTTATTGGAAAAATTTAAAATCTGTTCGGTCCAGCAGTGCGTTAGAATTGGCTCCACCATTTGGTATTGAAAAATATTCAAATTGCATCACTTGAACACCGTTTTATACGCAACTGCGTCCAATCTCAGCTAGAGCCACTAAATTAAATATTTACCAAATTGTTTGACTCTGCCGTAGCGCCCTTATCCTCCGATTTAGCAACCGTGAAAGTAATCAAATCTGAACGGAACCCTTTTCCGAAAAACGGTTTTTCTAATTTTATACCCGCGGAGGTAGAAAAAATCCATTAACTCGAATGCTCCGAGTGGCCAGATTAGGTTGTTTGTATACTGAGTTTTATGGTGCGGATGATTTTGCGTACCCCCAGCTTTTACTGGCCAGTGTTTTCTGGTGACTGGTTTTGTTGACTTTTGAACGGAATTGCAGAAGACATTTATTTGGGTAATTTTTCGAATCAAATAAGAATTCCTTTTATGTTTTGGGGATTACCCATAAGTAAATATTTGTAGGTCTTTTAGTCTTATTCCTCATCTGAAGGTGGTGACTATGACCACCACCATTCACGTTTTTCAAATTTGACTGGCCTCTCAGCTCAGTAGTAGTAGCTCTGCCTTCTGAGCCATAGAGGTTCGATCCCCATTGAGAACAAATATTTGTGTGGTGAACACAGATGTTTGTTCTCTGCTTGGGTGTTATATTGTATTCTAAATATGTATTTTCAAAAATAATGTATATAAGTATTATATCAGCTTTATGGTTCTCATAGTACAAGCTCTGCTTAGTTTGGGGATAGATAGTGTTGTGTAGATTGTCTATAATGTTTTTTTTATTAGTTCCTCTTTGGACAACTGGTACTTGCACAGAGCAGTTGAAAACAAAACCCATAAAAAAAGAAGAAGAAATCTTGCCTTTCAACTTTGGTTCATTTGGAAGTTTCACTGTACAATGAATGCCCAAAACCTTTTTATAAGTTTGTGAAGCACCACATATCGACGTCACTCAACATAAGCACCTATTGCTCATCCTGTACGCCCCCAACTTTACGATATAGGCCCTTCTGCGCAATGTATTGTGTATTTTTTCGAGGAGTGTAAATAAGTAATGTTACGAGAAAAGTTCTGGTAAAAAGTTTGCTAATGCGGCTTTTTATAAGCGTAACGGCTTTTATTATGGCTTCCACACTTGTTGTGGTTTGTCGAATGTGTTTCGTTTATTTGATTTTGAGTACGTATGTACATTTATCGTAGGTACGTGCAAAATGTTGAGTTCGTACATTTTCTATTATAAGTATAAATCTTAAACTGTTGTTTGTATAAATCTTAAACTGTTGTTTGTACAAACCTTACACCTAGTTTTTATGACGTTTTAAAGTTGTTGAATATCTTTTGACTTTGCATCTACAGAGGAGGAGTACAATTGTTGTGCCGACTTTATGCCACTTTACTTTATCCCACTTTATGTGGGATAAAAGCAGGAAAAAGAAGATATTCCCATGTCCCATAAGTTATTGTCACACCCAAGACTCCTAAACATTTCCTAGGTAACTTTCTGATTTGAATACCGATTGCACCCTAGCTGCCTATCTCGTCAATAGCAAAAAGTTTGCATCTATAAATTCAAGAGACGTCAAAGTTTCTACTGAACAGCGCCGAACAAAGTTCTGAGGCGAAATTTTTAGTTTTTAAGTTGGGGAAAGTTACACTTTGATGTTTAACCCCTTTTGGAACGAGTTTGAAGTGTAAATATGCAAATTATGAAACAGGGAAGGTATTTTCTGGTTGAATTTTTTAACAAGTTTAAATTGAACGCCTTCATTTTAATAGACTTAACTTTCTTAAATTTCTTCCTTATCACGGTTAACAATATTAATTATTATTATTATGTATAACGGGGACCTGCTGAGACCTGCTTTAGGGCTGGTTTCGTGGATTGCTAATGGACCCATTAGATATTTGACAGTTGTTTATCTTAATTTTACAAGTAAATGTTAGACTGTCAAATACTTAATTGGTTAAGAGCACTCCTTGAAACCGGTTCTTGGGTACTTACTCAGTCTGAAACTGAAACGGAGATCCTGACAGGTGACTTTTTTTTCATTATCATCAGCATTTTGAGAAGCTTACGGCTAGGCATAAGCTTTGTCTTTATATTTCAAGTAAGAAAGTTTTTCAGCTTTCCCTTACTGTAATTTTATTTCATATTTGTTCTTTGTTTGGGTGTTATTATATATTCTAAGTATGTATTTAAAAAAGAATGTACATTAGTATTATATCAACTATCTGGTTTCCATAGCACAAGCTCTGACAAAATACCAGCGCATAGCTTCCTCAATAGCCTTTTGCTGCACACAGAAACACGACGCACTTCTTCAGTATCGACGAATATTTCATCTTCTTTTAGTGTCCTTGTTTTTTACTGATTTCTGTGTGCTTATGTAGAAAATGTCCATGTCTCTGCTCAATTTGGGGCTAGAAAGTGTTGTGTGGATTGCCTCAAATATTTATATTTAAGTATTTGTGATTGATTATGACTGCTATGACCTTCGCTTTATAGCCTAATGTGTGAAAAAACAATGGCCCAAAGATTGAGACAGGATTCTTGCCAAAGTGCCAAAAACAGTTACGTAACAGTCATTATTTGCTCAGCTGTAACAGTTCCAATTTTCATGTCTTCGAGACTTTCCAACCATCTTAAGTAGATACTTATTCTACTTATTCTTCAACGTGTCAATGGTTCACAGCCCATAACTTTGTTATTACGTGACTTTGGAGAAAATTGTTTTCGGTAGAATAGAGGTTGAACTAATCACCTGCCCCAATTGATGTGCCCAACTTATTGGTTTATTACTTCTTTAGGATTTATATTGGTGGGGGAGAAACTTGGCGAGCCTTTGTGAAAGAGTTCTTGCTTTTAGGAAGCCTATTTCTTTGAAGATCAATGGAACCAATGACGTTTTCGGTTGAAACCTTTCTGGAAAAGACGGTGTAGAGACGTAGAAATAAAGCCATAACCCTGACTTTGTTTTACATACATTTTAAGAACCGATCTTGCAGATTGCTTCACAATTAAATATTTGAGATTTAGTTTGATATTTACATTTATAAATATTTGATATTTAATTGATTAATTAAATATTTGATTATTATAGCTATGTGTGAAAAAACAATGGCCCAAAGATTGAGACAGGATTCTTGCCAAAGTGCCAAAAACAGTTACGTAACAGTCATTATTTGCTCAGCTATAACAGTTCCAATTTTCATGTCTTCGAGACTTTCCAACCATCTTAAGTAGATACTTATTCTACTTATTCTTCAACGTGTCAATGGTTCACAGCCCATAACTTTGTTATTACGTGACTTTGGAGAAAATTGTTTTCGGTAGAATAGAGGTTGAACTAATCACCTGCCCCAATTGATGTGCCCAACTTATTGGTTTATTACTTCTTTAGGATTTATATTGGTGGGGGAGAAACTTGGCGAGCCTTTGTGAAAGAGTTCTTGCTTTTAGGAAGCCTATTTCTTTGAAGATCAATGGAACCAATGACGTTTTCGGTTGAAACCTTTCTGGAAAAGACGGTGTAGAGACGTAGAAATAAAGCCATAGACCTGACTTTGTTTTACATACATTTTAAGAACCGATCTTGCAGATTGCTTCACAATTAAATATTTGAGATTTAGTTTGATATTTACATTTATAAATATTTGATATTTAATTGATTAATTAAATATTTGATTTTTATAGCTATGTGTGAAAAAACAATGGCCCAAAGATTGAGACAGGATTCTTGCCGAAGTGCCAAAAACAGTTACGTAACAGTCATTATTTGCTCAGCTATAACAGTTCCAATTTTCATGTCTTCGAGACTTTCCAACCATCTTAAGTAGATACGTATTCTACTTATTCTTCAACGTGTCAATGGTTCACAGCCCATAACTTTGTTATTACGTGACTTTGGAGAAAATTGTTTTCGGTAGAATAGAGGTTGAACTAATCACCTGCCCCAATTGATGTGCCCAACTTATTGGTTTATTACTTCTTTAGGATTTATATTGGTGGGGAGAAACTTGGCGAGCCTTTGTGAAAGAGTTCTTGCTTTTAGGAAGCCTATTTCTTTGAAGATCAATGGAACCAATGACGTTTTCGGTTGAAACCTTTCTGGAAAAGACGGTGTAGAGACGTAGAAATAAAGCCATAGACCTGACTTTGTTTTACATACATTTTAAGAACCGATCTTGCAGATTGCTTCACAATTAAATATTTGAGATTTAGTTTGATATTTACATTTATAAATATTTGATATTTAATTGATTAATTAAATATTTGATTATTATAGCTAAATTCAAGATTTTCACGTAAAAATGTGAGATAAACAACTGTTAAATATTTCTTCATAATGAGTCACTTAAACTATATTTAATTGGCTGGTTAGCATTTCGCAGTTGAAAAAACTAGCAGTGAAACAGCCCTAAGAAAATATTCAATCCATGACAGAGGCCCTAAAATCAAGCTGAACGTTGGCTTATATGGTATGGATTTGGTTTATTATTCTTGAATGCATATTTAAATGCCTTTGTTTTTTATGATACTTGTAGGCTTGTACTAATTATCTTTGAGTAACTTAAGAAATATGCTATAAACTTGGAGTACCTAGAACTTTATTCCTCCTCGCAAAAAATGATTAATCAGAACGTTTTTTTAGAATTGGCTACAAACCTATCATAACATAAAAACGGCAAAGGTAGAAAAAATAACTTTTGTTGTATTGTTTTAGTTACCCTTCCAACAATTATGAAAAATACCTCCGCAACGTAAACGCAGCGACCCTGTAAACACACTTTTACAGTGTAGCTAAGCACCGGAAACGACGGAAGTCATTACTAATTTAGGTCGGACGTACAAAACCAAGGAACGCTCGTGACTTTGACATTAACATTATTATCATAAATACAGCATTATTATTTTATTACAGAAATAAATAATAGGAATCTACTTACTTATCTGTTTACTTTTATATTTTTTTATGTAACTTGAAATGTTAATTTATTTGTTATGGTCAATCTCATATCGCTGTCATCTCTAATCTTACGGAGTGTGGGTTCTGTTCAGATGACAATATATTTTATGGTTAGTTTGATCTGAATCGTCATCAATGTTCACTCAACTCAACTCTATTCAGGGTTAAGCTCGCCTTTGAACATGTCCTCTATTTCTGTTTTTTTCCTGTGTTTTATATTGTGTGCAATAAAGAATTAATTAATTAATTAATGTTTAGCTGATACAGGTCAACAGCACAGCTAAGAAATACTCGTATACGCATTTCGTAGTTAAATTCTACTAATAATAGAAACGCAAGGATTTGTAAGGATGGATGGATGGATGGATGTGTTTGTTACTCTTTCACGTAAAAACTGCCGAATGGATTTTAATAAAACTTTTCAATAATATAGCTTATACATCAGAAAAGCACATATAGGCAAACACACACATACATACAAAGATATTGTAACAGAAAACGGGGAGAGCGAAGCCGCGGACAACCGCTAGTCCCGTATAAAATCTTAATTTTTTTAAAGCGTCAACTTTATAAAAGCAGAAATCTGATATAACTGAGCCCAGATGGGTTTAGATAAATCAGAATATTGAACAGAGTGAAATTTTTTAGTTTATTATAAACGAGCGAATGAAATAAAGCTCGTCTACATAAATCTATTTTCGTTCCGTACCAGAACGGCAAGGCAGCTGTTCAGTTCACACGCAAATGTGCAACGAACCTAATTTTCGCAAGACACATTTAGATAGTAAAGTTTTGTTTACACTGCAAGCAGGTAAAGTTTGTGCAGATATAATTTCTGCTTAAAACTATTGGGGAAGCCCCTGAAACTGTTCCTAACTAATTGAGAGATGAATTCAATAATGTGGTGCTTGTTTCACGTATGCCAATAAAATTGTTTTTAATTTTGTGTATTGGTAATTTCAAAAGAGTTTTTATTGGTGCCAATGATCTTATCGCCATACTTTTTGAATGCTTTTGGAAATTGTGATGAGTGCACCGCTGTATCAAATTATTTGAATATTACGTACCTACATTGCTTTATATAAAAATGAGTTCGTAAAAATCAAATAATTTGTCAGATCAGTTTTTGTAAGCATGAAGGCAGCGAGAACAAGACTGTTGGTGGACGTTGCCCCGCTATTTAACTCAAAAACAGCAATACAAAATTTTGTACATCGTTTTTTATGATAGATCAGCTAGTTCTCATAGAAAAAGCGTTGTTTTATTTAGCGCTAGATCTTTCTCCTTCTTCTTAAATTTAAGAGCTTAGCTCTTGGGTTTTGTTTGATGCAGTTTTCTCCAATATGCCATTCGAATACGACCTTCTTGACTTCCCTAAACGACATGACAGCGACCTTTTCTTTTATCTGGTTTATTACTTATTTTTGGCCTTCCTCTTTCGCGTTTTCCTTCGACCTTTCCTTCAATTATATTTTTTATGTAGCTATCATGTAGGACTAAATATAGAACATCATTGAATGAAAATTGGAAAAGGAACGGCTAGATCGTTAAGCAACATAAAAACAAACATTACTGTAGTGCTCGCAGGCCGATGGTAAGTACGAGGCCAACACAGCCTCTAGGTAGATAAGTAGTCACAGGCTCGACAACAGGCGGTTAGTACAAGCGGCACGACTGCTCTCGCCCACGGCTATCTTAACACTGTCCGTGCCACCTTACACACTCGCTTGCCTTGTGTAAGTATTAGGTTATGTCCAACACACAAACATTACAATAGGCATGAAGACAGTAATCAAGTATCGCCAAAATATTTATTTATTAATTTTGATATATGTATTTATTCTCTTATTAATGTCGAGATTAATAATTTATTTGTTAAAATAAATCTACAAAATACAACAATCCGCCATGATGGCTCAAACACCGGTCAGAGCGAATTACGTCACATTTTCGTAAACGTCATTCCAATTTAGTACAAAAGCACCAATGTTTACTGTTGATATAACAGACCGTGACGTAATAACAGACGCCATGACACCAGCGAGCGTTTTGGCGTGAATTTGAAAATTTCAATTTAAATGTACTTTTATTGCACAAAAACCTTAATTTTCTACAGAAATATGATATATTTTAGACATAATAGATACTTCTGAATATGATAGAAGAGATTTTGAAAATTAGTCGTCAGGCCTATTACTGTGAAAAAATTTACAGCATTTTATAATGATATCTAGACAGGCTGTATAATGTGCACGCTATTTCATAAACCACCAACCTACACGTCTATTAGCTGTAAACTTAACGTATAAGCATATCAAAGCGGCCGTAATGGATGCTTGCTCAGTGAGGGTAGATTGGCACTGTTTGTAGCTACTAATGGAGATTCTAAGCGTGCTGACTGGTAGTGAGCCAAACCCGTGCCAATAGGCCTACCACAAGCTCTGTCTAGCTCTGGTTTGAAATAAATAAATATTGCGGACAATCCACACAACACCATTTAACCCCAAACTAAGCAAATCTTGTACTATGGGAACCAGATAGCTGATATAATACTTACATATATTTTGTACTTAGAATACAATATAACACCCAGACAGAGAACAAACATCTGTGTTAACCACACAAATATTTTGTTGTCAGTGGGGATCGAACCCACGACCTACGGCGCAGAAGGCAGAGCTACACCCCATCGCGGGACGTCAGTGCAGATCGTATTCCCCCAAGGCAGAGCTACTGCCAACTGAGCTGAGAGGCCAGTCAGTGTGAGTTTTGAGTATGTGTGAGTGTTGACTCAAAGCAAGAGCCAAGAGACAGAGCCAGACAGAGCTTGTGTTAGGCCTACCAATCGATTCTCCATGGGTTTGCGCTGACAAATATTGTATCAAGGATTTTCTATAAGTACACTCGGTTAGTTATTTTAGAGTGAATTTTAATGGTTTGCCGTAAAACGTAATTACAAGTTTAATGTGCATTTACAACATTTTGCAACTCGGTGTAGGACTATGCCATTCCTGACATGCATAATAATACACTTTTTTGGTTAAGGCAACAACCATCGATGTACTTCTCGCTCGCTTTTGACCCTTTAAAAGAAAAAAAATCACTGAACGTATTTATCTAAAATCGTGAGCTATCTATCTTTTGGCAAAAAAATAATTTTGATTTTAACACGTTTTCTTATTTAAAAGTTTGCTTCACTAGTTTCCGTATGTAAGTAAACTTTTATGTAGGAAAACAAGATAGTAGCTCGTGGTTTTCGATAAATAAGTTCAGTGATTTTATATCTTGCAAAAGGTATAAAAGTATGCGAGCGAGAATTTCATTCAATGAAAAAAGAAAGAAAGAAAGAAAATATATTTATTTAACATAACATACCTACACAGAACGGAACACTGACAAACATAATACTAAAACATAATATAATACATAATAATGAATAGGCACAAAAAATGAAAATAAAAAAAAAATCGGTTGTCTGTAAAGTCGGTTTACTGACGATAGTTGAACGTGATAACGTCATAAGAAAATACTGATGGAATGGTTGCATTTTGAAATGAAATGGAATGAAACTGAATGAATGTGAATGAAACTGAATGACACTGAATGAAACTGAATGAAAATCCGGTCCGGACCCAGACCCGGACCCGGACCTGACTCGGACTCGCGGACTCGAGGACTCGAGGACTCGCGGACTCGCGGACTCGCGGACTCGCGGACTCGCGGACTCGCGGACTCGCGGACTCGCGGACTCAGACTCGGACTCGGACTCGGACTCGGACTCGGACTCGGACTCGGACTCGGACTCGGACTCGAACTCTCGGACCCGGTCCCGGAACCCGACCGAACCCTTACCCTTACCCTCATTTACCCTTACCCTCATTTACCCTTACCCATTACCCAACCCGGGCTCGGGCTCAGGTAAACGGAACGACGCAACGACGTAACGACGCATGAGTCATGTTTTTTCGTGCGTGCAGCCGGCTCCATCGATTTATAAGACGTTATCACGTCAATAAAATACAATCCAACACAAATAATAAAGTAGGTAGGTTAGTTACATACCCACTCCACTACCTGACTCCAATGACTCTTCAACGTTTTAACTGAAACAGATTTTTAAGCCTCGTGCACCTGTAATTTATCCTTACGCTCTTCGAGACTGCTTGGCGACAGAACCAGACATGGTGCAATTCTTCACAAAAAGTCTATCTAGGAATCACCGTGTATTTTGACGGCAGATTAGTTTTTTTTTGGTCGTATATCTGTTTTGGTTCGCATAATACAAGACTAAAAATTATATTGAATATAAAAAAATGGTTCTAAATAATTGAAATATCTCACTATTGCGAACCCAGGCTTTTTTGAGCTTTCAAACAATTTAAGCCTAGTGATATTAAATATAGAAAAATGGGCACACATATTTAAAATATTTTGCCGTTGTGAATGCAGGTCTGTAGCCTACCACAAGCTTTATATTGCTCTGTCTCTGGCTCTGGTATTGAATCTGTGTGAATGCTCACCAGTGTATTATACTGACGTAGAATTTATTTATTCTACACACACACAGACTCAAAACCAGAGCTAGAGACAGAGCCAGACAAAGCTTGTCGTAGTCCTACAGTTCAAAAGCTTGCGGTATATAAAATAAAAAAAAAATATGAAAATGTTTTAACAGAGAAAACACAAACTACATCCACACAAGGTTAAATCAAAAGCAGTAATAGTAACAACTAGGAATATAAAATATAACTAAAACTGATATTGAATGTAAAAAATTGGCTTCACAAATATTTTAAATATTACGCCGTTGTGAACGCAGGCCAGTTCGAAAGCTCGCGGTATGTATCGGGAATGGCTGCAGCTGGCCGCTCGTTGAACGGTCGTTCACATCCCAAAGTGGAGTGCAAAATGTGTCTTTGAAACGGTACACTCTTTTTTGTAATCGGTCAGATATTTTTAACAAACGATTTCCTGTAATAATGTTTATTTTCTGATATGGACCGGAAAAATGGAAAAAAATTAGGGAGGTCTTTGCCCTGCAGTGGCAGACCCTAATTAATAAATAGCATACCTAATTATAGACAAAAGCATTTTTTTTTTCAGATAGCTCACACCGATGGATGTCTTAAGCATCTTGAAGGCTAGAATTACCTACACCTTATAATATGCACCATTATCATACCTATAAATATTGCTATTTATATTATGTTTAAAATAGGAGGATATCTGTAGAAGAACCAACATAGCTCTTAGAATTAGTAAGTTGAATTAGTAAGTTGAAGTGGCAATGGGCAGGTCATATAGCTCGAAGAACCGAAAACCGTTGGGGAATAAAGGTTCTTGAATGGCGACCACGAACCGGAAGACGAAACGTAAGGCGCTCACCCACCAGATGGACCGACAACATTGTTAAGATCGCGGAAAGTCGATGGATGGAATGGGCTCAAAATGGTGGTGCAGTTGGAAATGTATTATGTCCAGTAGTAGACTTCTTCAAGCTGAAGTATGATAGTATGTTTAAAATTATTTACTGGTTATTCATATGCGTAAAAGTAGGTATTTATGTAGGTAGCGTTATTGCTTCTGTGAAATCACCATATTTCAGAATGCGGACGCAGCGTAATAAAACTACATGAATATCGTTTAGCCGAGACCCTTTCTGACCTCCGATTTAATAGACATTGAGCGACAATGCTTTCATGGTTGTGGGTATATGATAAGTTCCAACCTTTGGGTGTTATCTAAAACTATTGGCACATATTTTATTGGTTTTCACCCCTCGCCTGGTAAACTATTTTGGAATCGCCTGGAGGCTGAGAAGCTTACAATAAACGCAGTCACAAAGTTTATGGGGGCAAATTGATTAAATCGGACTCATCTACTCTCTGGGGGAAATAAAGTACAGCCTACACTTATAAGATACTAGCGGCAGCCTGCGGCTTCGCTCGCCCCGTTCCCGTTAAGCACAGTTTCCGTCACATTTTTGGATAAAAAGTATCTTACGTCCCTCTTCTGGTTTTAAGCTACCTCGCCACCAATTTTCAGCTAAATCAGTTTACCCGTTCTTGAGTTATAAATAGTGACTAGCACGACTTTCCTTTATACATATAGATTAACAGCAAATCCATCCCACGGGAACCTTACATTTTACCTCCCGGTAAAATCTGAAATATCACATAGGCTATTTTTTATCCCTAAAAAGTAGCCTATGTGATATTTCAGATAATCTATCTCTGTACCAAATTTCATCCAGATCCGTTCAGATATTTTGGCGTTATTCGCGTAAAAAAACTCTAATCCATCCATCTAAACTTTCACATTTATTATATTATTGGGATAGTGAGATTTACAAAACGTCTATGAGACGAGATGTGTAATGAAAGGTCTAGCAGACGATCACCCGTCCTAATGATAATCTCGCTAAGATTGCTCAAGTAAGTTTATTTGTTAGGACAATACTATAAGTAACTAGTAGTACAGTAGGATACAGCTCAAGTTACCTAAAAACAAAGAAAAATGACGCTTACCGCAAAGACATAAGAGTCTGTGTATAGTCTGATGCGTATCCTTGTGTACCATCCATCCAAATCACATTCACAGCTTTTCCACACACAAACTCTAGTAAAAACATTATTATAAATCACACAGGAAAATATTGTGAAACGCTGACTTCGCTGTGCCATTCTGTAAAGCCCAAAAACCCAAGAACAATAAGCCCAAAAAAATATTTTTTGTTTGTGGATAAAAAGCCGAAAATGAGGTCTGAATTTGCTGATAAAACGTTCCTGTCATAGCAGCCGTAGCTTCGCACGATCGTGAAACCTTATCCCTCAAACGACCTGGAATCGCATTTCAACGTTGTTACAAGGTTAGGTCGAGTTACCTACCTGTCTAGATTTCTAGATCTTCTTTAGGTAGGTAGGAACAGTCGGGTACACATCAAGCTACACACTCTAATACTTATAACTACGCAAAATATTATAATACACAACATACAGTGATGGGGGCGGTTGCGTTTGCAGCACATAATTAGGCAAGTATTTATGTGATATGCACAATGTCTGATCACATTATAAAGAAAAATATATTGTTACCATATAACGTATGAATTTATTATAGTCCCAAAGTGGTAAAAGTGGGAAATAACAACAGTCTATTGCTTCTCGCACGATTCATACCGTTTAACTTCAAAGTCCAAACTGTTTAGCCTGATGCGAATCCGTGTGTAGGTTTAGGTTACTCCTTGGTGTTTACGTGACACGAATCACAAGCTAGAGTCCGCATAAGATAACTTTGCACGTGATAAATGGCGGAAAATGTAAAAAAAACTGACTTGAAATAATCTCTTAGTCGACGAATGTATGCTTGCATTAAACGCAATGCAAGTTCAATTTCTCCATTCATGTTTGTGATATGAGAAAGCACAACTACTCACAATGACTTTACTTTTGATTTTACTAGATTTTATATTTAAGACCCATCTCTACGCTGAAAGGCACACTACTAATTTAGCCAAGTTTTTTCTGCAAGTGAATTTTTAATTTTTAAGCGAAATAAATATATTTCAACCGTATACTATATTTCCAGTCCACTTTCTTCAAGTTTTCCGCCATCTGTCACGTGCAGACGTATCTTGCGCGGACTCTAGTTGTAACTTTAGGGCTATCATTTCAGTTCAAGGATTCTTCCCCACTTTGTAGTTGTTACTTAAGAACTGCTAAATTGCATTATGTTGCAGCGATACTCTGTGTTGTCTAACGAGCTTAACTTTTGTTATTGGTACTGCAGTGAGCTATCCTTCCCACTCATAAACGAGAAAGTTTGTAAGTATGGATGGATGTTTGTTCCTCTTTCACGTAAAAACTACTCAATGTATTTTCTAGATTTCCGTAGAAAAAGTCATCCAACATATGGAAACAGTTTGGTAATTAAATAGAATATAAAATTTTATTTTAGGAAACATAGTAAAAACCTACATAGATCTTAAAAATACAGGGCCCATAGTATAAATACCATATAACTAAAATATATATTATATTATATTACTTATTTAACATATTTAACTAACACTCTTGCTTAGTCAGGTGGGGTTGTCCAGTTGATCAATTTCCAATTCTCATTACCAATCCCATTACCGCTTCCATTACAATTTCGGTTTTGCAGTAAAACGAATGGGCAGAATAAATAAAAACCCAGCTATTCATTATCACACAAAAGCAATTTCGATTCAGGTCCTGAACTCACTTAAGGCGTGGGTCATCGCTTCTCATTGTCAATGCTGCCCATGACGCTGGAACTACACTATACAACTACCTATTTATCACGCAAATGACACTCCATTTTGTTGTTGGAGCTTTACTATTTATATACGTCGCGGTATGAAAATGTTCGTCACCTTAGAGTCGGTATTCGCTTCCACCAGTGCCTTGATCATGAACACATTTTGACATAATTTGTGACATTCTGTCTATTCAGTTTCAAAAGGTAGTATGTGATCGTGATACGTTGAACAAATCAAGTTGAAAATCGACGAACATGTTCATACCGCCACTATAAGCGTAGCGTGTGCTGTCTTTTTAAACTTTTGCTTCTAAATTATTGCCTACGTCTCACAAGTGAAGTGGCACCACACTGTAGGCCTACCACAAGCTCTGTCTGGCTCTGTCTCTGGTTTTGAGTCTGTGTGAGTGTTGACTAAATAAATCCTACGTCGAAACGTCACACATACAGTATAATACACTACTAGCACTCACACGGAATCAGAGACAGAGCCAGACAGAGCTCGTGGTAGGCCTGCTGGAACTTCACTGTTGTTACTTTTGATTTGTAAAAGGATCATACAAAAAAACAGTAGGAACCAAGCCGTAGTTTGTTGCCGGTTCTTTTATTCTTACTCGCGTGGAACTGGCACCTAGACTCACCTAGCTTTAAGACGTTTTCAACTTTCTTGTGATACAACTTGACTTGAAGGACTCACCTGACTAAAAAGTAACGCAAACAGGCCTTTGCATTAATTGTAGATGTTACCAGATTTACGCGACCAAGCCAAGAAGTATGTACCTATACTAATGAATGATCCTTTTGCAAAATGAAAATAGCAGTGAAGTTCCAGTGCGATGCCAGTGCTACCTTTTTAAGATCATAATAAAAAAACTACTTCTTTGATTAAAAGAAATAAAAGAGTTTCTTATTAGTTTTAGTTTTCAAAGACGTTTGAAAAAAAAACAAATATTAATAGGTAAAAAAAATAGGTATATTCATCGGTTTTTTTGTGGGATTGAAGAAAACAGTCGGAAACCCTTTAGCATTAATATAAAACATGGTTCTGCCCCCGATACTACCACACACCGATATTTATCAAGGAAATGACAACCATTGTTGTTTATACCGAGAAAAGTGACGATAAATCACAGGATATCTGCGTTGCCACAATCTAAATACATCGGGGCATACGGGGAGGAAGAAAAAAGGGATAGTTCTGTAGCTTTGAAAATATTGTATAAAAAAATATGCATTAGTTTTTTCGATCGAAGCGACGCGCATGACCTTAAAATCCTGCTTAAAACTCACACTGGTTCGAAAAAAACAGTGAGGCGATACGAAGAATATGATGGCCCAATAGCTAATAGGGGCGGTGCGTAAACAAAAAATCTTGCTATTCGTTTGTTCCTGACTTTCGAATTATGATAATGCAGCCTGCGTCTTGGGAACGCTCTCGATTGGCGCTGGGATGGATCAGTTGACCTATCTCTAGATCGCTTGTTTTGGTTCCACAGCTAAGTTAACTGGTTCGTTCGTATTTAGAAGAAGCGTCATATCGCGACTGGATATAGCATGGAATGTGTAAATTGTGGAAATGATCCCACTTTATAATTTTTTTTTTCAAAATTACTTTTTAAATTCATTTCACAGTAACCACACGCACGTGTGTATAAGCTATAAACATATTTTGTTACACTACTTGGCATAATAAAATAAGCCTCCAACATGAAATGCTAAAGCAGGATCGTGAAGGGACGATCGTTCGCAATTTCGCAAAATTATTCAGCAACATCCTGCCCTAGAGGTACATTCACGGTACACCGCGCCAAGGACGGATCTCCAGTTGAATTTGAACTTTATTAGTACAATTATATAGCTGTATATTGATTGCGTGATGAGTACGAAGACGAAGTAGTGGACCTATCCAGCTGATGGAATGACGATATTGAGTAGATTACGTAAAGTCGGTGGTTCAGGAGCGTTTGGAATTGATCTTCCTGGAAAGTAAATAAGAGAGTACTAAGATAGGGGAGTCCTATTGTGAAGCAGTAGACTTTTTAAGGCTGATGGTATTTTCTTCTCATCTCTGGTTTTTTCGAGCCAAGTGTGGTGAAAGAGTTTTTAGTGCGTCTCAAAGAGGCTCTTTCAGTGCACTTGACACATCGCATCATTAAGAATTATAAGGACCTAAATAAAAATGTATCGAAATTGAGTTCAACTCTTAAAATGACCTGAAAAAAACATCCTTCGTGTCAACTGCTAATTCATGGATGGATGCATTTTTCGTGGATCTATTTATAACGAAAATATTTCTTATTCTCATTTGTTATTGTGTCATTACATTACTGTACGGGTAGGTTGAGGCTTCGTTCACACGGCATTGTCCTGCACGTTTTTTTGCAGTATACGTCTTAACGTATAAATAGTGACCATACAACGTACATATATCCATTCACACGTCGATTGTACTGCAAAAAAACATGTACCGCTTATACGTTTCAACGCATACTCAACGGACTTGTCAAGCAAATCGAATGAACTTTAACGCGTGGATCCATCAGTGACGTCTACTTGCTGTGACAACTATGTGAAGACTGCGGCTATTCGTCTTTTACACGAATGATAATTTACCGTGTGAAGACCCGGATGATTGTACGTTAAAAAAACGAATACGAAAAAAACGTGCAGGACAATGCCGTGTGAACGAAGCCTAATACTCGATCTTTTTATTTGGTTCTTCTAAAAGAATTGAATAGCAAGTAGTTTGTATACTCGTAGTTTATAAAACCCCTTCCAATATAGTGTCACAACAAGAAGAGGCGCAAACCTCGTTTTGCAACTTTCCAAATTATGAATTCTAGAAATATTCTAGCCGGAAACGGGATTTGTTTGCGTGTTCGTTACGTTCCCAGCGTCACTTATTATATTATTTCGAACAAAGGTTTTCATATTTTCATGAGAGATGCGAATTATTATTCGAATGCAAACAAGTTTTCCAGATTTGTATAAAATTCGTGGAATCAAAAAAGGGCTTCTGGTAATATTCATACAGTGGTACAAATGTATACTGGGAACATGTGGATATACTTTTCTGAGTACTGCGGATAGTAACCACAGGCCGCGTTTTTTTTCGAAAATAAATAGAAAATGGTAAGCGTGATAAACCTATAACGCTAACCATTTTCTGTTTATTTTCGAAAAATACTCGGCAAAATGTATTCCCTCTGTCTATAAACCAAATAAATATTGTAAAATCATAGCAGAACGAACTTATACCTACTTGTACAAGAAACTAAATAGTTTCATGATTTTGAACTATAAGCACGGTAAATATCCTTACATATTATATAAGTGCCAAGAACCAACCCAAGATTCCTTGATATCTAACGAGTACGTTCAATTATATATTTTTGTTTTTTTTGGGTATAGGTACTCGTCTTTTTCTAGTGTCTTGCCTTGTTTTTGTGTTATCTGCTTTTGTTTCTCATATCAGTAGAAATCATTATTTGTACTTTGGCCTCCCGCGAAAAAAGAAGAAGCTTGTCCTTAGTGCAGGGACCCCAGTAACTTGTTTAAACCTTAAATTATTAATAATCCTGGCGTAGCGTTGGACTAGTTAATCCGTGTTTTGAATGAATGAATGATTTATTTATTTTGTGAAACCAGAACTTACACTATTCTACAACTAAAATTCTAATTACTAAATTTCTTTGTAAGCCTGTGTGTCACAAAACTGGACTCTGACTCAGCATAATGCTGGTTGGTTTGCAACCAACGCTGGTCTTCCGTCAGAGCCGGTTAGTGATGCCACGGACAATTTACCCACTAAGACCAAATTACAGTAGAGTACAAAAAAACTTTCTTAAAATAAAAGCGTTATAAAAAACTATGAAAAAACTAACAAAGAAATGACTAAGCTAAATACAAAATGCTTTGTGCACATACCAAACCAATGTGAGTGAGGAACCAAATGCAAGTAAGTATGTATTATCTACGTACTAGACTGAGACAGCCTGCTAGACATGCCCGTGATGATAGAATAATATTAAATTACACGCATTAAATGATACTTGTATCGTGTTTATGACTCTCTTGCTCTTTCTGTTTGTCTTTTGCATTGACATGCAATTGTCAACTCGAGCAAATGTGACAAAACACGGATTAACTAGTCCAACGCTACGCCAGGATTATTAATAACACCCACATAGGTATGTTCTTTTGGTAAATAAATAAATCTGTATTTGTTTTTATTATTTTTCCAAATAAGACAGAAAAAAAACTCGTTGCTTGGCAATCCGTAAAATCATCTCTAATTATATTTCCGGCTAATCGACAAATTAAACACTGACAGCGTTTATCTCAACGAATTTTCGTTTAGCAAAAACTTTTGTAACGAGTTTGTTTGATCAGCATTTAGAACAATAGTGGCAAACGAAACCTGTCAACGATAAATAACAATACAAACAAAATCTAAAAATAAATAGTCGAAAACAACGGTTCATTGGACAAGGATCTTTCAGTTCGACGACTCCAAGAGTGAGGATGCTCAGACAAATCCCATGAAGCGAGTTCCCGTGTTTGCATTCAAAGCCGTACGTAGTGATGCGAGGCGGTGCCGTCGTCTTCTTTAAAGGTGTTCACGCAAGGTTGCACGCTTATATTTTTTTAAACGGTTAAATAATTCCAGTGATTTTTATTTAGTATTTTTGTTACACCCCCCGTGATTTCAATGCAGATCTCATTTCCCCAATTCAAATTAGAATTTACAATTTTTTTGTTTACTTAAAGGTCTGTACTATTGGAATATCCAAATTTGCCTAGACTTTTCATTTCATTATTTACAAAACAGAATCTGTAATTGGTAGTATGTGCAGTATATAAATGTTTATTAAGTATATGATTATGATGTTCGTGCTGTTGATTCTATATAAGATAAATAAATTGCAAAAAAAAGTTCATAATATTTTTTTTCTCAGTAGCTTTTCCTTTACACAAAGCATTAATATTATGTAGCGCCTCTAAGTGCAAACAAATAAGTGCATTCTGCTCTCATCGGTAAGGTGTAAGCATCTTTGGAACCTAATACCCACTCCAGTCGGAGACAACGCCCCCGTATTCATAAAGCGTGGGTGGTACAGAGGCGGTGATTTGTGTCTTGAGGTTGCGTAACATTACGTAATGTTTGCTTCTAGTTCTGTTTTACTTACCACAGTTTTGAAAATTACGAAGGTTGTATCTAAGGCCTGTATTTCACAGGCCTTGGATTTGTATTTCACAGTCACTGAGAAGTAGATAAAATAATGCTGCCTCTACTTTAAACCGATAATTTGTCTAATTCTTGTGTTTTACTTCCTACTTGTGATCTCTCTCTTGGTGAGCGGACCGATTTCCGCAACTAAGCCGCTGGCGGGCCCTTTTTGCGTGACATTTGGCACATGCTTTCGAAGTTTTTAGGTTTACGACATGCCGGTTTCCTAGCGATGTTTTTTTCCTTCACCGTTTGAGATTACTGACTTAATTAGCACCTAAAGTTAAGGGAAAAAATTGTTGGTGCATGACTGGATTTAAATCCATCTTTTGCCGCTACTACTAAACCACCAGTGCTCTCACTTTAGACCCATCAAAACATGAAAGATGGTGAAATAGGCACTAAACAATATACGGTCTTATTACTATGTACTTGTTTCTCGGCTTTTTAGTGTTAGTAAATAAAATACTTTATGAGTTCTACTCTACGGTATATAGTTTATCGTGCGCGTGATAAAATAGCCAAATTTAAAGAGAGCTGTGGTTTACACAGGAAATTAAATATTTTTATGTTCAATCACAAAGATTACTATAACTCTCCTCCTTACCTTAACTTAAGAACTGAAATGTAGTGCATATTTATTTGTAAATACAGCAACGTAAAATATACACATGAGTGTGCATGTCTGTTGATTTCTTGGTGAATATGGGTACGTAGCTTTGAGGTTCTTTGTCGCGAGGGAATCAAAGACTAGTTTCTGAGAAATGTTAGTTTTGATCGAACTTTTCCACAATTCAGTTTAGTTTTCAAATTTATTCATTGAAATGATATAGGCAATAACCAAGAAGGTATAATTAAAGGTATCGATTTATTTTAATTGTGCATCGACATCAGAAATCTTGGACCAGAGCAGAGGTAAATAAAATTAAACATGTATCAAAGCTACATGCACTGATGGCCAATGAAAATTTACCATAGATAAGATACGTAGGTATGAAAAATAACAGTAGACGACAGAATACAATACCAAAAGATAATTAGTCAATAAGTTGGTGAATAAATTAAATTTATCACGAATTATATTATATAGACTGCCGTTACAAGCAAATGGTTTTTCTTCCTTTCTTTGTATTGGTTGAAACACGACAGGATCGATTCACAACCTCTCGCAACTCACGTTCAAATTCTCGACAGGACATCCACTTTATACTTGTTCCCCTAAATTTGATGACAAACGAAGCAAGTAGAACAATGGAATTTTTGCGTCTGAACGGCAATTCTGTGAAAAATGTTTTACAGCCAGTGTATGTAGATAAAACAAAGGAAGGATTCTACAAAGGAAAATGGACACAAAAAGTGGAACTTAGGCGTACGCCACTGCAACTTTGTCAAAATTTTATGACTTTTTTTAGCTCAGCAATTTTGACAGAAATCCTATGGGTTATCTGTCAAAACTTAAAATTGGGATCGGAATTGCGTTCAAGAGTAGCCTGGCTGGTTTGGATTAAAATAGCCATTATAGACCTAACTTACAAGCGTCAGTTATTCCTGGGATACACAAGGCTAGTTTTTCAACCCAGGATAGCAAGATAGGATAGTTAAGTTAACAAAATACCAGATCTAGCTTCGTTTGAACAGAAATAGATTCATTTTTCCAATAGCAGTACTTTAAACACGAAGCTAGAACTGGTATCTTGCTAGCATAATATCACTATACAGGGTTATTCATTATTAACTGCAAATACTCAGGAATTAGGTTCAACAAATAGAATAAAAAATATTTATGAAATTATTTTTTTTAAATTTGATCAAAAAAATTTTCAAGTTTTTGTATCAAAATTTTATTTTTATTAATTTCTTTACGGCTATTGCATAATGATTGTCATGGAGAACAGGACGATGACCTACCCAGGCGGTGACTGAACGCAGAGTGTCACTCACGGCGCGCGGGCGCGGATCAAAGGTCAAAATAGGTCAGGCGCCAATGATTCATTTATCGATTTTCTCGGGATTTTCATAACAAAACTTAAAAAAAATCATTTCATAAATATTTTTTATTTTATTTGTTGAACCTAATTCCTGAGTATTTGCAGCTAATAATGAATAACCCTGTATAATATTGCTATCTTGTCTTGAAAAACTAGCCTCGTGTATACCAGGCATTAGGTGTGTGGCATTGCTTAAAATTAGCCCTGTCACTCTTTGTCTTTACCTAGTGGCAAATGTATCTACATTGATTATCTTATAAAAACCGCATGTAATGGGGGCAATGATTAAGTCAATTACAACAGCAGCTTATTAGCAAAAAATTTAAGTCAGTTGCTTACCAAACTGCCTTCGGTAGTATAGACAAATTGCGCCTTGCATTACGTATCTGTATGTTTTATCTTCGTCCGCTGTTTTTCGCTATTTAAACACCCGTTGTATAAAATTGTTTACACAGTTAATAAAAAAGGTTCAGTGTGAAAAGGTTTGGATTAAAATCATTTTGGGCATTTTTTCCAGTTTTATTTTAGCTTTGTCTGTCTTTTTATGACATTAATGGTTATTATTGTAATACAAACACGACCATGGCTTCATTGTTTTTGAAGTTGAAAACCCTTTGTAATTGTTTGTAATTGTCACTTCTGCCGGCAAAGTATTTGGAGAAGATGTGATTCAATTTCCATTATGAGTAACATTTAAATACTCTGTGATTGACATTAAAAAGGTAAGCTTTTACTTATCAAACTAAAACGTAAATAAGATCAGTAGGCCTACCACAAGCTCTGTCTGGCTCTGTCTCTGGTTCTGGTTTTGAGTCTATGCGAGTGTTCTAAATCCTACGTCGAAACGTCACACACACAGTTTAATACACTGGGGAGCACTCACACAGACTCTACTAGCCAGAGAGCTAAAACCAGATACAGAGCCAGACAGAGCCAGACAGAGCTTGGGGTAGGCCTACTGTTCAGGTTTTCACTTGTCTTTTTTGTGTTTGGAGATGGGATTCGACTTAATTAATCGGTGATTGGCATTAAAAAGGTAAGTTTTTACTTATCTTACTAAACTAAATAGCTGTGAGAACTTAGTGCTGGCGTAACTTTTATAAATAAAAGAAGAAAGTTTACATCGCTATTATGCAATCTCATGCAGATTCAAGCGCTATTTTCTCAAATGGTCCATTTCCTCTGGTTGCTTTATGATCGCTTCAGTAGACAGAATTCAGTGCGCCTGGACCTCCTACTTAAAAACAATCTTCAGCAAAACACGATGAAGTTGCAAGTTGACTTATAAAAACAACCCAAATAAGGTGATAAACATTAGGTAGGATTTATTCTTCTGATGGGTGATATATGTAGATAAAATATAGTATTCTAAGGCCCGTATTTAGAATCAGTGCTTGAGTCTGAGTCAAGCCTCAAGCTTAGATTTTTGTCATGGAAAAAAATATATGCTTACGGCTTGACTCAGACTCAAGCACTGTTTTTGAATACGAGCCTAAGTCTGTATAAATTGTATAGGCACCCATTCCCAATACCCTAGGTTCGTGTACAATTAATACAGACTTAGCCCTTGCGCACATATAATAATATCGCTATCTGGTATCTGTCTTTATTTGACATCGTTTCACTGATCACTTCCACAGAACGCTTACTGATGTGCACAAAGGCACAAAGCTTTAATATTACTGTCTTCTAAGCTTGGTCTGAGGCATTGGCACATAGACTCACCTGCGAGTAGCTTCAAAGTGATCCTTGTGATTGAATAGATAAGTAAAATTTTGAATTTTATTTGACACATAATCGCACTCAAATATTTGTTAAAAAAATCTGCGTGACGCGTGGCAGTGGTGCTTGCTGCCGAGATCAGAATCATATCTTTATAGAAAGAAAGAAAGAAAATACATGAAGATATGCAGAAAATAGAGGTACAAACAATATTATCGGTATACTATGCACCTAAGCCAATACTACCAACAGAACTGGGTCCCAGCGCGTCTCGTGCTGTATGGTCCAAAGATTATTATTATGCCAAATAGGCCCCGACTCAGTTTTTGCTGCCTGAAATGGCAGTAGCTACCATGCCAAGCAACGCTGGTTTTCAGGCAGAGCCTTGAAAAAGGGTGACAATTCTGCTTCTCTTTCTCGAATTTTCCTAAAGAATTTGCGTTTTAACGACAAATCTAAAACAAAGTTGCAGCTACAGACTAACAGCCATCCATCTAGTTTTAATAGGATGTCAGCGAGTGCCATTTAAAATTAAGCGCTTCTATGCTTTTAAGTGGTTTGCACCACTGACATACATAACCTCTAAAACTAATAGCTAGTTGCCAGCGTTTCGAGTTCAGTTTGTTGGGTGATAACTTTTCTGCTGCCAATTAATTGTACACTGCATGTTTTTATCGTGAGGTAATAGCCAAACTAGTGGTAATTTAATCTATACTTATTAATATTAGAAAGCTGAAGAGTCTGTTTGGTTGAAAGCGCTAATGTCGGGGACTGCTATTCCAAATTCAGAAGTTATTTTTGTGTTGAATAGTCAATTTATCAAGGAAAGCTAAAGTATAATAATATCACGCTACGACTAATATTAACAGCATCAATACAAAATGTTGCAATAATCATGTCTATCCTTTTCTAACATGTAGGGACTCTTCTATGTCTATCCTTTTCTATCAGGTAAGAAATATTTATATTTGATAGCATTCAAATGAGATGCATCGCTGAAAAATATGCTACAGTGTAGCTTGACCCACAGACTGCATCGGACTCTAAAGCTTAGTGGGTCGGCTACTTTAAATAAAAAGGAGCATTAGAAAATATATATAATAACAGTTTGTTAGATTGTACTGTTTTCTCGTGACAATAGACTAGCAGGAAAGACAGCGATTAGCAATGTTTATTAATTCTACAAGCAACTACAATGCATGTTGAATAAAAAGCATGTTGTTATCAACTTCACGGCAGAAATAAGCATGGTGGTAGTACTTCCCCGGACGAGCCGTTTACAAAGAGCTCTACTACTAGTATAAAGAGTGCAATCCACGAAGGCGCGCCCCACTATTCCTCCTAACCGTTTATAGTATATGTGTGCAAGCTTCCGTCAATGTTTGAGTGTTATCGGTTACCTATGAGTGCACACACTAATTACCTATGAGTGCACACGCACACTACAATGAATAGACTACGGTTGGCGACTGCCGCTCGGAGCAAACTCCCCGCACCCCGCGAGGGGCGCGTCTTCGTGAATTGCACTATCTATAAATGCAATTGCAATAAACGTTGAGAAAGCTCTTTATACGCTGAACCAATTAAATTGTAACAACTGCAAAGGAATACAGCTTGGAGTCGTTTTTTCCAGGAAATATAGACTTAATGTTTTAAAGCTGAAGAGTTTGTTTGGTTGAACGCGCTATCTCGGAAACTGCTGGTCCAAATTGAAATTATTTTGTGTTGGATAGTCCACTTATCGAGGAAGGCTATGTAACATCACGCTACGACAAATGGGAACAGCATCAATGCAAAATATTGCAAAAATCTCTGTCAATCTTTTTGTAACACGTATGGACTTTTCTGTGTCTATCCTTTTCTATCACGCAAGACTTTTTTATAAATTCTAGATTTTAACAATGTTCTAAAATAAAATGTTCCCTAACGTTCTAGAATGTTCTCTATCTTTCTGGAATACCCAGACAACGCTGGGCTTCGCTGCTAGTGTATGGAAAAATATTAGACATCACGATAATTATTGCAATACTGATGGGTTTATTTCGTTGAAAAGTTATTCAATTTAAGTTATGTCCCAACTTATACATACAAGGCGGTAATATTAGCAACAAAAGCCCAAAATACCATCAAATTGCAAATTTGAAGCCATGAGCAAGCAAAGCTCTTCAACAAGAGTACAATACGATAAGGTTATGTGAGTTGACTTACAAAGACCTACCAAAACTTGGGGCATAATTCTGGCGAAATTTCACGCGTGGCTTGACAAATTGGCCGTGCGCAAGCGAATAGAATAGCTGGGCTACTCTAATGCTGCCAAGCATGTTTGTCTATAGTCTTGAGGCTTGAAAATAAAAGTGTTTTACACTCGATAGACACAAAGATACCAATTGGTACATCTTATAAACCAACTTACAGGAGACCAGCCTTACCGCCAAGTTTATAAAAGTTCACAACGCTTGCAAATCCAATCAATCAGATTCAAAATTTTTTTCAAGGGTTGCAGCTGATTGGTTGGAATTAGGATTTGTCTATGCTCGGCGAACGGTGACACGTTTGTTTTCAAACCAGAGGGCTTATTCCAAGAATTGACAAGCTTTTGGGTGTTAGCTTCACTTTTTACTTCGTGTTCGTGCTACCCTAGGCAAATTGACATGGTGATAAGACGCAAACATTTCGATGTTGGCCGCAATGAATCTAACACGAAGTCTTCTTTTTTAGCAAGTTGTCAACATGGATCGGGCATAGATTCCTCAAAATAAAGACCATAAAGATGACTGCTGGTTCAATTGACTGACAATTCACGATTGTTCAGTATGCCTACCATGAACTCTGTCTGGCTCTGGTTTTGAGTCTGTGTGAGTGCTCACCAGTGCATTATACTGTGTGTATGACGTTTTGAGCTAGGATTTATTTAGTCAACACTCACACAGACTCAAAACCAGAACCAGAGACAGAGCCTGACAGAGCTCATGGTAGGCCTACAGGAGAAGCATTTGAAGTTTTTTTCGTGCCAAATCGTAGGTAACTCTTGTTGTATTCGACTTTTTTAAGATCTGGTTTACCAAAAATCCTTAGAATTCTGCGGGCTTTCAGCATAATATGAATTGAGACGCTATATACTCTATATATATGTTCTGTTCTGATATCCAGAACTACGGATCCCTAAAGACATTTACACTGATGTTATGTAATACTTCACTATCCAGCACCATCACCTCGCCGGCGCTTTTCACCACGGCGTGGTCGCCGCCACCACCGCTCACCAGCACGACGCCGCGCACGAGCAAACTCAGGAGACTTATTTATTAAAACCGATCTGGAGTATAGGGCGTATTTAAATTAAAACTCAAATAAAAAAAAAGAATTTATTCTGCAGTATTACTAAGATCACTTTGAAACGTCTTAAAGCTAAGTGAGTCTAGGTGCCAGTTCCACGCGACCAAGCCTAGAAGAACAGGCAACAAACTACGGCTTCGTTCCTACTTTTTTTGTATGATCTTTTTACAAAACACGCACACGCTACGCTTAGTAATAGTAAAGTACCTACACAGCATATAAAAATAAGATACGAAAATAGTAGGTAGGTACAGACATTGCAAATAATTCACATGTTGGCTTTTGATAACTAGATCTTCTTCGGGATCTGAACAATCAAAATCAAGGCCTAAGTTGAGAAGTACACAACAAGCCTGTATGATCTGTGCACATTTGTTTGGCTTGTAGTGCAAGACCCTATCCTTGCCCAACGCCAACTGTTTTTAACCAGCCAAAAGTGTTTTCTATTGTGACCAAGGCTTTCATATGCTTCTGGTTGTACATTCTTTCTGGGGAGTTGCAGTAACATTTAAGAATGGTGTCATGAGCCAAGGCCACTGTGGGTATCCAGAGTCACCTGAAATGATGTTGATAATTTTTATTACGAAGCTCAAACAAAAATAGGTATCTTCTATGTAAAAATCTAAAGTACTTAAATAGTTACCATATAGTTAGGATGTTTTCCTGAGGGACACCTTTGTACGTACCTACATAAGCAGTAATACCGGGTTGGTAATCTTAGGTGGTAGGTACACATTAATGAAAATAACATAACTCACCTTTAATTCAAAGCTCACGCGCTGCGAAGACTTTAGGTCGTTATGCTGTCGCAACTCTTCGCATAAGAACGCGAAGGCAACCTTGGACAAACGATACCGACGACAAAATATGGTCTCCGGAAGATCTTCGATAGGATTGAAAGCTTTCCGTAAACCAGCCCGCAGTTCCCGTAATTTACGAACCCGGTTTTTCTCGACCATCCGCATTGCAAAATAACATCTTGCAGACATTCTCAAAAGCAATTATTGACTTCAAAAATGCACAAATAAATGTTTGTTTACTAATTCATTTTGATTGATCGATCGTGAAGCTGTCTAATACATTCCGAAACTAAGAATAGCATTTTACACAAAAACCGTCAGAATCGTGAAGCTAACGAAAAGATTTAGTACGATTTTGGTGTTGACGATAGACTATCACCGGTGTTAGCAATAGTAAGTGAAGATACGTAGCAATATTATTTCTCGCAAAGCCCGTCAGAGGCGCTCATCGTTTTTCATACAAAATCGGGATTGTAAAGAGGTTAAAACCTCTTTACAAAACGCTAACACGACACCTTATGTCTTACACGACACCAAAAATGGTGTTGCAAAAGTCAGAATAGCCCCTCAGTTGTCAGTTTTCAAGTGTGTGTGTGCTACCAATGAATGTTATGCTAGGTAATTTTGAATTTGGAACACAATATCTTGCAAGCAATGTGTGCCTTTTCGTACGTTTGAAGTCTAAAGTTTATGAAGGTAAATTGTCTAAGGTTTGAAACGATGCAGTTTTAAAATTTTAGCTAAAAAAATACGGAATTTTACTTACTTTGCTGGCAGCAGCATTCATATTCCGCATGACTGGTTTCGTAGAGGGGGGATGTTATAAAAAAAAGACAGTACTTATAATAAATTTTGAGCGGGCGGTGCTCGGCCAAAACCATAAACCATGATAAAGCAATATTTTCTCGAAAGAAGAGCCGACACTAAAGTTACCTCTAATTGTCCATAATTTAAGCTGGGTATTGTTTTAGAAACTCAGCTACAATTACATTAAATTAACTTTAATTCCATTCAGAATTTGAAATGGCAAACAACGAGGTAATTTTGCTTAAAGCGCGTTCTTAGCACTGCATATAGTTTGCTGCCTGTTCTTCTAGGCTTGGTCGCGTGGAACTGGCACCTAGACTCTAGATCCTAGATAAATAAATAAATATATTGTACACAATCGATACAACATTATTTAGCCCCAAATTAAACCGAGCTTGTACTATGGGAACCAGATGGCTGATATAATACTTAAAACATATTTTTTTGTAACTATATACTCAGAATACATTATAACACCCAGACAGAGAACAAACATCTACGTTCACCACACAAATATTTCGTCTCGGTGGAGATCGAACCCACGACCTACGGCGCAGAAGGCAGAGCTACTACCTGGGAGTTATATTGCATTATACATACAAAAAAATGCAGGTATTATATCAGCTACAAGTTCTGCTTAGTTTGGGGCTAGACAGTGTGGATTTGCCAACAAATATTATTAATTTATTTTTATTAACGACACGGATGCCGGGGTATTCAAAAAAATATTTATTAAAAAAACTTTTGTTGGATATAGTGCAATTTCACTTTAACAAATTCAATTATTATTAATCTAAAATACGAGCACGTCCACGTTCAAAACTCGTATGGAAAATTTAAATGCAAACATGTTAATTTAAATAAAGCAAAAAGCTTTTTAATTTTTTGCAGAAAAGCTTAATAGTTTAACCGTTTATAGGTTAAAACTAAAATACTTTTAGCTAGAGATTCTACTTGGGGTAAGTTTTTAAATATTCAGATAAAAATATACCCACTCTATTTAATGTTTGTCAAAACTAAGGACTGAATTATTTTCAACGAATAACATAGAATTGATGGAAAAAAGAGCCTTTATTTGGCTACTCTACTTTAGTAGTTGGCAACAAATATTGCACATCGGCTAATTTCGGCTTCATAGACCGTAGTGTACGTCAGAAAGAGATAGCGCTCTACAAAGTCTGCAACCGAAATATTTATATTAAGGCTTCGTCTCACTAAAGTCTCATAATAAACAAACGAGCCCGAAACTGTAAAAACAAATGAGGACTCAAAGCTTGTCCGTTTGAGCAAATTATTCTCATTTTTGAATTAGGGTTGCCAGTTGGCTTCGCTTGCAGGTACGAACAAATTGGGGCATAAATCGCTGCAATATGTGTTTTAGTTTGTGGATACCATACTAGCGGTTACTAATTCTACAAACTACTAGTTGTTAGATTCATTTGTATATTTAGCTAGTGCATTCACGCGCGACTTCGTTTGTGTAACCACGTCATAACTATAATGTAGTCAAGCGTTTGATTACTAAAGGTAAACAAATACTATTTTGATAGAAAGAAAATAGGTACTCTCTTTATGTTTAAAAAAAGCGGCCAAGTGCGAGTCGGACTCGCCCATGAAGGGTTCCGTAGCAGTAAGTAATATAACATAGAGTTCTAGAAGTTCTAGTAGTTCGTCGAAAGGTAAATTGCGGTTTACGATTTATGACGTATAAAAAAAAACTGCTGACTAGATCTCGTTTAAACCAAATATCGTTGGAAGTTTCCATAGTAATGTACAACATATATTTTTTTGAGCTTTATCAGTCACTTATTTTAGAAGTTAGAGGGGGGAGACCAACTTTTTTCCACTTTGGAAGTGTCTCTCGCGCAAACTATTCAGTTTAGAAAAAAACGATATTAGAAACCTAAACATCATTTTTGAAGACCTATTCATAGATACCCCACACGTATGGGTTTGATGAAAAAAAATTTTTTGAGTTTCAGTTTCAAGTATGGGGACCCCCAAAGTTTATAGTTTTTTTCTATTTTTGTGTAAAAATCCTAATGCGGTTCACAGAATACATCTACTTGCCAAGTTTCATCAGTCTAGCTCTTACGGTTTCGAATAAAAATGGCTGTGACATACGGACGGACAGACAGACAGACAGACAGACATGACGAATCTATAAGGGTTCCGTTTTTGCCATTTGGCTACGGAACCCTAAAAAGAGAGAATGAGCGTTTATTTTGACACCTAGGTAGGTAGTAGAGTATATAGGTAGGTAGGTAGGTAAGTGTAATTTAAGAGATAGGTAGCAAGTATAAGTAGGTACAATACAGTAGATAGCCAACAGGTAGGTAGTAAGTAGGTAAGTAAGCGTAGAAAAAACTTTGTTAATCTTTTTTTGAGAAATAGTTATGGAAGAGGCATATTATGGCCCGCTTGATAATAAGCGGTTACCACTGCTAATCTTTGTCAAATTACTATGTTACAAACTGCTTATCATAAATCGCTATTACTATGGCCTCATTGAAAAGCAGCTTACGCCAGGCAGATGTTACCTCTAGACGAAACTGCTCGTACTGCAAATGTATATGTACGTACATTGCACAAATTAGCAATCACATACCCAATTAGTAGGCAAAATGTAAGCCGCATAGCTGTCATTTGTCACATCATAGTCATGAGCAGCCATATTGTCTATGTTGAGTGAGGTCAGTAGGGTTGGATTACGAGTTCCATTTTCAAAGTTTGACAGAAGCCATGGATGATTTTTATTTTGAAATTAGAACCTGAAACCCGAAGCAAATCAAAATACACAATACGACGGCTGGCTCTGGACTGGCAAATTCTTGACCAGGGTTTTAGGTAAAATTGCTTGAAAATATATTTTGATCACTATTCATAAAAAAACAGGTTTATTATGGCTAAGCATGCTCCATCTTAGGCTGCATCCTCACTTTCTATCAGGTGTGATGGCAGTGAAAAGCTTAGCTAACTAGGTATATTAAAAAAAACAAAGTTTGTTTTTGAATAGCCTAAACAAGAGGCAGTTCTTTTCGCCTGATATTTCGGCTCTGTTCAGCCCCACGTGCCAGTAATTTCACCTTGCTAATTTTATACGAGCTTTGTCCTTAGTTCCTGTGATCTTTATTCTTCTACCACCATTCATAGTCAATGAAAATAATAGTATAGTAAGAAACACACGTCAGTAGGAAAAAACTTTTATTTGCTTTTATTGTTTTACTTTTATTTGTGCTCAATAAATTATTATAACATCAAACATACTAAAACGCTCATAAATTAAGCTGTAAAAATCACAAAAGACCAAGGTAAAGTAAACAAATAGAAAACTTCTCTCATCTGAATATTTAATGGGGAAAATACGACGGAGCAACGAACTTATTAAGGCTGCTTATAATACGTGGGTAGTTTTTCGCGCATGCTTTAACTAGTAACTATTTTAGTACTTTTCGTTCTCTGGAATATAAAGCTTTTAATTCCAACCAGCTCCTTCTTTTTTGTGTGTGCTATTTTTCAAAAATTATGCAGTTAAAATTGTAAAAAAAAAAACTAGGTTTATACGTAGGACAGTGTGACAGTGTGACAGTAAGACAGTGAGACGGTGAGACAGTGAGACAGTAACTGAACAGTCCATTCACACAATAACAATAATAGTATTATTGCCAAAAACTATAGAAGTTTCTGAGGCTCAATTTATAAATCACCACTAACAAAATATAAATGGCAACCAACTGCATGTGATAAGGCTATTCTTGCTAAGAATAGCTACTAAGTTCCTGATCGTCTGAAATTCCACCTTATTAGCGTTCTACCGACTTTGTTCTGTTCTATTCAAATATGTTTTATGTTAATTTTTGCATAATAAGACCATTCTAACGGCTGTGCCCGTAGCACTGTTTGAGACGCTATCGTATCACAAGCCAGTGCGTTACAGATGACAAACCTATGTTTATAAGCGAAAGTTTATCAACAAAAGTATATCAAAAGCATTACACCTAAGCGTTCTGCGGTGGCAATCCACAGATCAGCTAAGCTTTACAGAGCTATACAAAGAGATAACTGATCGCCGCCGTAGGACACTTAGATATGCGTAAGGCTTTGAACCTTGTTTCACAGGCCAGAAAATACTGTAGTATCGTTTGAATAAACTGAAAACTAACGCAGAATCGATACTTACTTCACCTGTAAAAGCGGAAACATTGTGTTTGACCTTTTTTAACCGACTTCCAATCAAAAAGGAGGAGGTTCTCAATTCGTTTTTTTTTTTTTTTTTTTAATGTTTGTTACCGCATAACTTCGTCATTTGTGAGCCGATTTGAAAAAATATTTTTATATCTGAAAGGTACTGCTTCCAGATTGGTCCCATTTAAATTTTATTAAAATCGGTGTTGCCATTTTTTTTTAAATATTTTTTTAATGTTTGTAACTGCATGCCTCCGTCATTTATGAACCAATTTAGAAAATTATTATTTTTATTTGGAAGGTTATTCTTACGTCCAGATTGTCCCAAACAAATTTGATTATTTAGAGAGAGGTTCGAAAGCCCCGCCTTTCGAACTTCTCTCTAAATAATCAAATTTACTACTACCACCAGGCTACCAGTACCGGTTATATTAAAACTGTGCTAAAGAGTCCATTTACATAGTTAACTACGAAATGCCAACGTTTGCTTTAGCCGTTTTGTATAGTGAAGTTTGCTAACGAGGTGAATTTTCACTTTTAACCTATTCATTCATGCCAGATTAAAAGTTAGGTTATTAAGTTGAAGGAAAGTTCAAACTTTGTCTTTCGCTTAAAAATGGTTCCTTTTTTTTATTACCTGCAAATTATTTATTTTATTAAAGAACAGACAGTACAATAGATAATAAATTAAAAGAAACATAATGTAGTTCTGTAAGTTACAGCACATACTTACCATAAGTCACAGAATACTTACCAAGTTTCATCAGTGTAGCTTTTATAGTTTCGGAGAAAAGTAGCTGTGACATACGGACGGACAGACAGATAGACAGACAGACATGACGATTCTATAAGGGTTCTGTTTTTGCCATTTGGCTACGGAACCCTAAAAACGTGAGAACAGACATAAAGTTAAACTAGCAGTTGGTGCCCGAGCTTCGCTCGGTATTTTTTTTTTGTAAACTGTTGTTGTGAATTATATTTAAATACGAATTACTTACATACTGATTAAAATTAATATTTTTAGATCTTACCGACATAATAATAAACTCCACTACTCGTCAATAGATGGCGTTCTCTGTCCCACTAGCTCATGAGTCATGACTTTATCAACAGATGGCGCTAGGAGTTATGATTTTATGATAAAGTTGATTATTTACTTTACGATTAAGGGGACATTTTCTAAAAATGAATCCTAGCTAGATCGTTTTATCGTCCCCGAAAAACCCCTGTATACTTAATTTCATGAAAATCGTTGGCTCAGTTTCCGAGATCCTAAATATATTTATATATATATATATACAAGGTTTTCTCGTTTAAAGGTATAAGATATGTGACTTAAATAGGTTAGAAAAAAATACTAAATCTAAAAGAGCATGAAATCAAAGAAACAAACTACATAATTAATAACACATCAATAATTAGTCAATTAAGATGGACCACCTGATGATAAGTGGTATCCAATGTCCATATCAAAGCGTTTTCCTGCTGGTCACACACGCTTAAAACGTGCCCTACGATGCACTGCTAGCGAGTAACCTTAACATGATAAAGGGAATTTTACTAACCTTAGAATAAAGACTAAAGCAGTACTAACCCTTCTTTATTCAAATTTTAAATAAACTCGATGAGTAGGTTAATACGCAAAAAGTATGCATTCAAAAGTTAAAAAAAACTGTCTCTCCATGTGATTATGAAACAAAATGAGAGCCAGACCAAGGAGGTTGAAACCCCAGCAAAGAGTTGGTTGGTGTCTATGGTTGGAAGGTACGCCAAATATTTAAATGAATTACCTACACTTAAGTCTCCCTTTTTTCTTGAATTTTAATCTAATTTCAGGACACCATAACCTTAATTATCCCAATTATCTAAACTACGCCAATTATACTATGTTGTTTGATAAAATACTGCAGCGAACTGATACTCGGCAAACATGTAATAACATTGCCCCTTTAGAGCAATACATTACTATTGACAAAGGGATACGCCTCCACTAAGCCTACGAGAAGCCTTAGCCTACTGTGAGACAGGGACGTAACGAGTGCAAACGATCTTAAAAGCCTTAAAAGAATCTCAGTTCGTAGCTCTGCTTTCTGCGCTGTAGGGTTTGGTTTGATCCCCACTGAGAACAAATATTTGTGTGGCGAAAACAGATGTTTGTTCACTGTCTGTGGCGTGTATAATCTTTTTTATTTTTTTTTCTTATACAATTATATTTTTTTTCTATATGGTATCTAATTACTACTTCTTCTTCATTGACCTGTCTTCCTTCAAATGGCTCAGACTTCAACTTGACAGTGACATAATTTAAATGGGCACTCGCCCCTACGCGGCCAGTGTGTCATGGGCCGGAACACTGTGTATTAAGCTTTATTGTATTCTAAGTGTATGTAATTATTTTAAAAAAATATGTAAGTATAATAATCAGCTATAGATATTATATGGAATGTCCACAATATTTATTAACATTTAATTTATCAACTCAAATATTTAAGAGCATACACAACCACAAAACAGTAGGATCTTGTTTTGCTATAGCTCGCTTACTATATAGCCTTGTGTAACAAACCTACTATTATTTCAGGACGCTAAGCTCGGATAAAACTAATTATACTCTAATTATTTATTTAGTTATTTATATTCGTCTTTGGTTCTAATAGCTTTATTTAATATGGAACAAGATGGTAGTTTGAAATCCGAAGCCAAAACAAACCATGGCATTCTTATAGCCCTCACATCTGGGCCCTTTCTCGCTAGTCCTAGCTACGTCCGTACAAACGGAGCTTGCGTGCCTATGAATACAGTTACAATAAAAGCCAGGATTTGACTAATAGTCGAGGCGAGAAAATTGGGTTCAGTCCGACTCGGTTCAACGGCTCAGTATGGAATTCACACGGCCGACTTCGGCCTCAATTTTGTTATCAAAATATTTGATCCGTGGTATTTGATCTTGATTTAGAGAAGACTTGTCGACAAATCCAATTAGAATTGTGATAAATGGGACGGTGAGTACCCCCAAGGGCCTGTAATAACTTTGGGTGGGTGTACCATACGTACCCAACGGGGTGATTGTGTTACGTAGTAGGCTCTCTTAGGAGGCTGACTACCGCCACACATTTAAATACTCAAGATGCTAAATCCCAGTACAAATTGCACACAACTGAGATTCAAAAAACACTATAAAGGTTTATGTAAGCACTATAAGAAAAAAGGTTCTAGGGAAATTGGTTGTTTGTAACTTTTGAAACTACATATTTTATTATGGTTTTTAACACTGTTTTTAGGAATGGAAGTCAAATCTCACAAAATCTAATCATGGTAAATATCCCGTTGTTTCATAAAAATAGTACATAGTAGTTTGTGTTTTTATCTCTATAAAAAAGTGAAAATGCGAGCAAACTTGTACCATCAATGGTACAACTGACAATCTTCTGTGTAACTGGTTACGAAACTTTGTTACGTAAAAGCACTAAAGGGAATTACCGTCGTTTTCATCACAATCAAATGTATCTCGATTTTTAATAATTTTCAAGCCATTATCTAAATCCGTACCTACCGTATTTACCGTAAACAATGCTGCAAAGTGATCCTTGTAGTTTTATTGAATAAACACATTTTTTATTTTAATCTATTTCAGCGAAGTTTTAGACCTATCGAAATGTACGATTTCATTGAAAATTATTTTAAGCCGTTTGCATTTTTGCCGAGTTTTTTGAGAAAAATTCACAATCCCAGACTTAAACCATTCCACGATTAAAAACTTCATCAGCTAAAAAAAAACTCATCGTGACAGATAAAAATGCAAAACTACTCTTAAAATAGGTACGAAATTAAGCTGTACAGCCACAGCGAAACCGCGGAATAAAAAATTCGTTCATATTTGAAACCGGATGTACTCCCCGAGGGATTTACAGGTAGGGTTGTTTCCTGAAAATGCGGCAGGAAATATTATGTCAATCATCATCATCCTGAAATACACAGATGGACATAGTACCCACCTACACCTTTCCAGGAAGAACATTTTGAGCCCTTTCCAATCACCGACTTCCGGCAATCTTAACGATGCCGTCGATCCCTTTGGTGGGTAAGCGCAACGTTTCATCTACCGGTTCGTGGTCTATAATAGTGAGGGAATATGAATTGCTAATTATAGAAAAACTCATTTTGACTCTGAAATACTTTCCATCCAAAGCTTGAACGGAGGAAATTGACCTGTTAAATATTTTTTAATCTAGAGAAGTCTATTTTTAATATCCATAATGAATTCCGCCCCAATATACTTATAGAAGGGAGCTTCCTGTAATATTTAAAGTCAATTTTAGAGGTTTACTCTAGTTTTATTGAAAGAAAAGTGTTTTATAAAAAACATTCTGAAGGTAATTATTATTACAAAAATGATTTTTACGCCGGAAGCTTTATCAAACATTAATCTTTGCTATGGGCGAATCTACTTAGTAATTAGAAGGAAAATAGAAACAACCAGCTTGAAAGAAAAACTAATTTTTTTTTTTAATTAAAAAGACTCTCACTGAAATGTGACTTTGCGTGTATATGCAGTAACTACTAACAGCGTTTTTGAAGGGAAAACTTGAGGATTTTTGAGGTGGGGACCAACCTGAAACCAGTGAGGAGAAACCAATGAACTCGTCACGTGTCACTTGACATATCTTCGGCAAAGATCGACAATCTTTACCAAAATAGAGCCGGTTATTAGAATAGAATAGAATTGTACACCAAAAATTTTACGGTAAACATGGCATGGTTATTTTTCAAGTTTTCACATTTCTGTGGCATTCTCGGGGTTCTACGGTTTTTTTGTAAGCACACCAAAACCTAAAGTGCCCAAAGAAACTACTACTAAAAAACTAAATACTACTACTAAGAAAATCAACATATTCGTTTAGACTAACTTGTCCTATTTATTGTAATGTGTATTTTGTAATTATTGTGGCTAGCTTTGGCGCTTTAGTGCAAACTGCTTTATTTTATGTTGTTTAGGGTTCCGTAGCCAAATGGCAAAAACGGAACCCTTATAGATTCGTCATGTCTGTCTGTCTGTCTGTCTGTCCGTCCGTATGTCACAGCCATTTTTCTCTGAAACCGTAAGAGCTAGACTGATGAAACTTGGCGAGTAGATGTATTCTGTAAACCGCATTAAGATTTTAACACAAAAATAGAAAAAAAGCTAGAAATTTTGGGAGTCCCCATACTTGAAACTGAAACTCGAAAAAGTTTTTTTCATCAAACCCATACGTGTTGAGGTTGCTCATATAGTTTTTTTCTAAACTGAATAGTTTGCGCGAGAGACACTTCCAAAGTGGAAAAAAGTTGGTCCCCCCCCCCTCTAACTTCTAAAGTAAGAGAATGATAAAACTAAAAAAAATATATGTTGTACATTACTATGCAAACTTTCAACGATATTTAGTTTGAACGAGATCTAGTCAGTAGTTTTTTTTTATACGTCATAAATCGTAAACAGCAATTTACCTTTCGACGAACTACAAGAACCTTTATATTATGTTACTTGATGCTACGGAACCCTTCATGGGCGAGTCCGACTCGCACTTGGCTGCTTTTTTATTTACCTAATAATAGTCTTGCGTTTGACCGCAATCTCACCTGCTGTGAAGTGATGATGCGGTCGACGGCATCGTTGGTTGTTGGTCGTGGTTGTTTATCCTAGAAGATCCTTGTTCACTCTACTCTTAAAACATCCAGGGTGTTATTAATAATCCTGGCGTAGCGTTGGACTAGTTAATCCGTGTTTTGTCTCTTGCATTGACATGCAATTGTCAACTCGAACAAATGTGACAAAACACGATTTAAGTACTGCAGCGTTACGCCAGGATTATTAATAACACCCCCATGATATAAGTGCTCGAAAAAAGAGTGTGCTCGTTTGAATGACGGTGACCGGATTTTAGGAACCCGTAAATCCACGCACACGGTCCTAGACGGAATATTAAAGTAGGAGCTGTAATCTAGTTGTATAGCACTTTCGGAGACGACCGTGGGACCGTTCGCGACTTATTGCAATAGCGACCCTTTTTCATTCGGTCTATGTTAACCCATTTGGTTAGTGAATAAAATATGTAGATATCTAAATATGTTTCTCCAAATTCAAATGTACATATTTTTTACCTCGATAATGTTGCTTTATGAATACTTAAGGGTTTTTCGGGTACAAGAAATACAGGATAGAATTTTGAGAGTATTCTCTGAATAAGAAAATTATTCGTAAAAGTCTATAATGGGTCTGAATGAAAATGCTTGCATTGATTAGACGTCATTGCATACTTTGTATAAAGAGGGCTCGAAATAGTTCTTATTGGAACTGTAAAAAGCAGTGAACGTCGGTGTCGGTGTTCGGTGGAAGTTTGCATGGTAATGGACATCGTATATTTTTTTAGTTTTATCATTCTCTTATTTTAGAAGTTACAACGGGGGGGCACACATTTTAACACTTTGGAAGTGACGTAAACTATTCAGTTTAGAAAAAAACATTAGAAACCTCAATATTATTTTTGAAGACCTATCCATTGATATAGACAACAGTATAGTACCGTAAAACGGGGTCAATAGGGATGCAGGGGTCAATAGGGATAAAATCGATGAACAAAATTGAAGCGGAAACACTATCAGAAATCTACCGATAATCGTCTGATTTTTTATGAGTTTTATAGTAGAATATTGAATCTTTATACTGGCACAGATAAGATAATACTATACTAGTAATACTGGTAACACTTTTTTGACGTGAAGATGGTCACAAGTCAGAAAAAAATACATCTGAAGTTCGCCGTTCAGCAGGACGTGATTTTGTCCCTCAAAAACTTTGAAAAACAAGCAGGAAAAAGTGATTTCTATTAAATGAATCGTGCTGAGTAACAAAAGTTAGTGTGTTCTCCATCCAAATCAAGTATGTTACTACAATTTTCTTGTTTAATTTTAGTTTAAATCGAAAATGTATGAGTGCCGGTAAATTTTGCAAAAAAAGAGGGTAATAGAGACGCCTACAGGATATTATCGGGATGTCTGTGGGGTGAATAGGGACGAGAGTCCTACAAACTAAGGACGTGGTTGTATGAAAAGGGACACTAAAGCATGGATAGGGACAGGGGTGTCACTCACCAATATCGCTAGTATTTGTCTATAATAATATTATTATTCGTTATTACCTAATGATGGGTGGTTTGGTTAGGCTTATTTATTTAGGTACTTAGGGACTTTTGCTTTTTGCAGGCACAATGCCACGAAAATATAAGCCCAGCCAAAAGTATGTATTTTAAATAATGTATTTTACATTATTTCTATAGTACTGAATTTCTTATTTTTTCATTCTTAGTTCTGAATAATATTATTTGGGGGTTTGTGACAACCCTGACCATATTTCTCTATTGTTCTCAATGCCGTCCCTATTAACCCCTATACGTGTATGAATAGGGATAGCATATTATTTTAAGTATTTACATAAAAGAAGCTCACTATCAATGAGTTTTGCATACAATTTAATAATATACAAGTTAAGACTAAACTTTTAATGTAGTAAACTAATAGTTGTTGATACAAAATTCATTAGAAAAGGGCACTCAAAGTTGAAAACCATCCCCATTCACCCCATTTTACGGTACTTATAGTTTCGGAAAAAAGTGTGTGACATACGGACGGATAGACAGACAGACAAACAGACATGACGAATTCATAAGGGTTCCGTTTTTTGCCATTTGGCTACAAAATCTTAAAAAAAAGATAAAAACTAGGAACGGGAAACGACATTTTTAATTTTAAATGCAGGATAACTACAATCTACAACTCGAGCTATTGAGCTTTATGCTGCGTGTATGTTTATTTAGCGGACAATCCACTTTAGTTGAAAGTCCGTTCTTAAAATAAACTTTTCATTACTCATACTCTGAAAGTAGGTCTGAAGTTGCCTGAGGGGCCTAATAGAAAGTAAAACTTTCAGCCCTAGGGAGAATCGCTTTCTACTGACAGCTGTCAAATTATAAAAAAAAAACAAGTTCTATTTTATTCAACCATGTTCCAACTTTCTAAAGTCTTTCTAACTGCAAGGAGGTCGTTGAACCAAATCCCAACTTTTTATTCAGCAAGTAGGTTGGAAACCCATTACAACGGTAAGAAGTTTAAAAAGTCTAATTAGAGCGCAATGTAAAATTTAAATTTTAATAACATAAAGATAGTATTAAATAAATAATATATCTTCTAAATAACTTGATTAATATATAGCTTCAACTTTTTATTTAAAATAACATAAATTTGAGCAAACAATTTACCATTTTTTAAATTATGAAAATGAAAATAATGGCTGAATAATGCTGGCGAGCCGTAGCCGAAGGCCCGCCAGAGAAAATGAAAAAAAAAACCGGGAAGGCGGCAATTCAATCTTCATTTTCACAAATTTTTCTTTCATGTTTTTATTTTTACTTTCCTTGTATTCGTAATGAAAAGCACAGTGTTTACCTCGGATGAAAGTCTTTTAAGTCCCTCAAGCTCCATTGGCGCCCTCGCTACGCTCTGGCGCCAAACCCGTCTCGGGACTCAAAAAACGTGACTTTCAACACTCAGGTAACAATGTACTATTAAACGATGTTAATGATGACCTCAGGTACGAACAAAATAATAAATATTTTAAAGGCTTTTAACAATAGTAGTATGCAACTATAAAGTTGCATGAATGTTTCAAAAGGATACCTAATAGGTATTAAATATAAACAAATATTAAAAAGAGGTAAATTTTGTGAAATTGCAATGTTATAGTGGATCTACTAGACAAATTTTGAAAAACAGAAAGAAATAGAAAGCCACTATATTCCGAAAATATACCTGAAAAATTAATAGTTATTTGTTATACAAGAGTGCAAAGCTGCTTTTTAACCGCGTGCTCAATTTTGATGACTGAGCAAGCGCAGGATTCTAAAGTTTAACCACGAGCGTAGCGAGTGGTTTACAAGTTAGAATCCTAAGCGTTGGCGAAGGAGTCAAAAGAGCACAAGGTGAAAAATCTTTGCACTCGAGTGCAACACGTAACTTCTCATCCCACCTCAGCGAGGAAATGACTAATGCAAAAAAGAACATGCCGCGACTAAAAGTAACACACCAAGAAGGTTCCGAGTATGAGTTATTAACAAATTTAAAAAGGTTGTATGATAAATTCGGCACCATGCAGGTAGAAGTAAATAGGTTTAATGGTGTTTTGAATTCACAAATACACCAAGAAGGTTACGAGTGCGAGTTTTTAACAAAATAAAAAAGGTTGTATGATAAGTTCGGCACCATGGAGGAAGAAGTAAATAGGTTGTGTATTCATAAACTTATTGAACACGATATTCTAAATTCAAATTTACTTTATCCTCTAGCGGATAAAAACGGCTTTTCCAGTCAGAAATTAAACAGCAAAAACACACTTTCAGAGCTGGTGGGATGAAAAATACTTTTTCATAGTTGTCGCCGCCCAACGAAACGGGCACGGGTCAGCTAGTAGGTATGCAATAAATTAAAAACTTTTGAAATGTGATAGCAGAGAACATACTTCCAAATTTTTTTATGTGAGGTTGTAAAATCAGAAACTTTTCGTTTTTACTACGAGTTTTAATGTCCGCTAAATGTGCGAATAAAAAGCTCTTGTACAATTATTTCCAACTCAACGTGTCTAACCGTTATTCTTAGTAAAACAGTGTCTTACTTTCCTACTTTAATTGCAGCTTTCTACTGAATCCTGATATCAATCTGAATGTCCAAAATAATCCTTTTTGCTGAAAATAACATAAACTGAGCTTTAGGGGAGTGTAGACGACAAATTGCTGTTATTCAAGCGACTACTGGCCTCGTTGTGAATTAGGTAGCGGGGACTTTGATTGGAACTTTTTATGTCAATAGGCGGCTTACACACTGCTGCTTGCGGTTGTGACGCACTGCGGCTTGAGAGGCCAATAAATAACCTTGCTTGATGTACAGTGTTATCAAAGTATCTGTTCATCACATAACATAGTAAAACGTAGTGGCGGAAAAGTGTCGTCAAAATGCATGAGCATAAAAAAATATACTTCTCTCCATACTAACTCAGCAGTTTTTTTGAGAGTCGTAAAATGAAAAATGCCTTGTCCCGCAATAATTACTTCCCGAAAAGAAGTGGAGCGACGAGCTTAAATTAAAAATTAATGTCTTTGCATCCTCTTTCTTGCCTTTTTTAGGGTTCCGTAGCCAAATGGCAAAAACGGAACCCTTATAGATTCGTCATGTCTGTCTGTCTGTCCGTCCGTATGTCACAGCCTTTTTTCTCCGAAACCGTAAGAGCTTGACTGATGAAACTTGGCGAGTAGATGTATTCTGTGAACCGCATTAAGATTTTTACACAAAAATAGAAAAAAAAAAATTGGGGGTCCCCATACATGAAACTGAAACTCTTTTTTTCATCAAACCCATACGTGTCTATGAATAGGTCTTCAAAAATGATGTTGAGGTTTTTAATATCGTTTTTTTCTAAACTGAATAGTTTGCGCGAGAGACACTTCCAGACAGCGGCTTCCAAACAAATAGCGCACAATCACCGTTCTACTGAATTCTGTGTAGTTCAAATTATGACGAAATAAAATGACAATAGTAGTTCCTGTTTCTTTATTTTTTAAATCCAATAGAACTCGTACGAAACGTGCCGCAGATTACGCTCAGTGTGTTTGACCCTAACAGTCGAAATGTTTCCCTTCGGATGTCCTTGTCTGTTTTTTGTGAAATGGACACACTTTTTCTCGAATAAAGTAAGGTTTTCTTCAACATACCGCTCTGGGAAGAATCATTCGTATGGTTTCGAATGTATGGCTTCTAGAATAACGTCAATTTCCTCAGGATGTTTTTCTACGCTGCTCTAAGCAATTTTACGCATTCTTGTGATGTTTTTCGTCACTGTAATGCGTACATTAGTTTGGTTAAAATTCTAGGTTTTATCGCCTTCTACAAGGATATATGAACTTAGATGGTTCCTAGTTCGGCTATAATTAAATACTTCTTCTTAGTTTTTACTATCTCGATATTTTGTATTTGAAAGGATCTTTCTGATTTATTCCATGTAATATGATCAAAATCGGTTTAGTAGATAATAGTAGATATATAAAACAAATTTAAAAAAAATATTTAAGTATTAAGGCACACCTAGTTCGCTGGCGGTAGCGATCAGTGAAACGCTGTCAAATATCGCTGTCAAATCTAAAATCAAAATGTCATATTACTGTCACCAAATTTTGAAGACAGTTTTTAAACTGAGTGCTACCAGCCTTTTTTGACTGGCCTCTCAGCTCAGTTGGCAGTAGCTAGCGCCTTTTGCGCCGTAGGTCGTGGGTTCGATTGTTTATTTATTGTTATTTATTTATTATCCTTGATCCTCATTTCTACTCACTCTCGGAATCCGTGGAATCGCCTGAAAATGGTAAACGGGCAATATTCAAATCAGAATGTTTTGTATTTAAACAAAATTGTTTGTAAATCATTTTTATAGCGTACCTACTGCGTAAATATTTTAGGCTTTATGGTATTTATTTAGACCTAGTCATATACAAATAATATCGACTTATGATCCAGTAGGGCTACCACAAGCTCTGTCTGACTCTGTTTCTGGTTTTGAGTTTGTGTGAATGTTGACAAAAAAAATCCTACTTCGAAACGTCACACATACACTGGTAAGCACTCACACAGACTTAAAGCCAGAGCCAGAGCCAGACAGAGCTTGTGGTAGGCCTACAGATCTCCTCAAATCTCAAAAGATTACCGAAAGGGAGCCGCAGGTAAAAAATGTAACAAAATTAAAAGATGTAGTATGTGATGTGTACATATTTTCTCACATGCCCGGTGAGCACATTTCCTCACACGCTCCTCGGTACAATTCAGACCTAGCTCTTATTTCAACCGCCTTAGAGCTGATAAGATACTGACATGTTGCCCCAGAGAATAGCTTCCCTTCTTGCATCAGAGGCAAAGTTTGGAGTGTTGAAGTAGACAAAACTTTACCTAATCTCCTCTGGCTCTCAGCTCCAGCTCTCAGCCTCTCAACTCAGTTGGTAGTAGTTCTGCCTTCTGCGCCGTATGTCTCGATTCCCACCGAGAACACATATTTGTGTGGTGTTCTCTGTCTGGGTGTTATATTGTATTCTAAGTATGTATATTTACAAAAAAAGTTATATAAGTTTTATATCAGCTATCAGTTTCCCATAGTACAATATCTGCTTAATTTGAGGCTAGATAGTGTTATGTGTATATTCTTTTTTTAAAGAAATCATCAAAAATCATTTGATCAAACATTTTCAAAATCAAACCACAATTTTGATCAAAATTAAATAATTTTACAAGACAATAGCTTTCTCTCACTAAGTTTATTAGAGCTAAATAAAGGTGTAATTCGAATACTCTATTACCACGCTTATGAGATAGAAAATTGGTAATTTCCTTTCGGCCCGGTACGTTGTAGGGCCTACGGCGACGGTCGAGATTAGGCGAGAATATGAAATTGTCTTAAAATTAAATAATTTGTGTTGAATTATGAATTAGAGTCTGGCACATCGTCGCAAAGTTATCGATTTTCTATAGGCTACATTTTGGGGAATGTAGTGAGGAGCTGCATGATCTTATACCACCATCTCCCTTCCACCATAGGACTAGCAGACGCACGGCTCAGTACCATCCATACCTGGTTAGCATACCACCCATTCGCACTAAGAGTTTTGGCTCCACCTTCATCATGCGAACCTCCAAAGAATGGAACTCATTGCCGACGGCTGTTTTTCCTGACCATTACAATCTGGGCCTCTTCAAGGCAAGAGTGAATAGGTGTCTTCTAGACCATCCTGCTCCATCGTCGGATACATCGTCACTTACCACCAGGTGAGATTGTAGCCAAAGGCTGGTCTATATAATGTAAAAAAAAAAAAGAGTCATCAGGTTTGCTTAAACTTTTGACAAGCTCTAGACAGGCTAGAAATAGGTTAATTGACCCAATTATAATTTAATTGTCTCTCTACAATGTAATATTCGTCTCTACAATGGGGAGTGTTCTGAGGTTGGCGTGTCTAATACACCTTATTTAACTTTGCTAGGTTTGTGGGTGTTGCGTAGGGTGCACAAGTGTACATTCACCTTAAATAGATAGGATTAATGGATTAGTACTAAATATATTTTCTAGTTTTATGTTTAACGATAGAATAAGAAAGAATTTGTTTATACGTAGTATTTACAAAAAGATTACAGTATTTCCCCTACTCTCACCACTTTCACCCTAATGCGATAACACGAACGCGTAATAGCACCATTTCATATCCGATATTTTCTATTCATAAATTCATAATGGACGATTTTTATCCAATAGTCTCGCTGCGGAACAAATTGAAATGGTAATATCCGTTAGTTTTTATAATAGTGGTTCTTTGCAATGGTTGAAAACATTGATAAAGTGCCCATCATTGATTGAAACATTGCTCTTCTTCTTCCTGCTTTAATCTCACTAGGTGGGGTCGGCACAACATGTATTTATCTTCTATTCTCTCTTATCAGTCTTATCACTCGCTATCTCAGTACTTACAGTACTTCTTGGGCATAACATCTCGTTTGTTATTTTACTTTTACTTTTGTTTGTTTAATTGTTTCCGTAAAATTCCCTCAAAGCACGAAAATAGACAACGAAGAAACTATTGTTATTACTTTTTTCATTTCGAGTGGATGCCATTTGAATTAATTCTTGATCAATTTAAAACGTCATGAAAAAGCAATTTTTTGTGGTAGGCCTTCTGATTTGCATCAAAATACATTTTTGCTGAATCTTTTCAAAATGAAGTTATGTTCGACTAAAAATGTTTTTCACTAATAAACTATTTCTTGCCAACAATGCTTAACAGTAATCAGAACTCTCTTTCAGACCAGGATGAGGGTAAAACTGTCAACAGTCTATTGAGACGGTTTCTTGAGGTCAGTGAGACCCATTTCATTCTATTGTACGCTCAAACAATGGCTATCAAACAAATCGTGTTACCCAGTCAGCTAAACGTTGGTAGACGTTTGGTGTGGCGATTGGCTAGCTGAGACGGTCTGGCGTCTTAGCGGCCAATCACCACACTTCTAAGTGCAAATTTTATAGTATAGATAGATGGTAGATAAATAAATATAATAACTTGATTGTATACAAAAGAAAACTTATTATAAAAGAAACATTATATAATAGGTATATACAATGGCCAGCCATATCGCTAAGAACGATCTCTTCCATGTAACCTTTATTAGTTTTTTTTTCTGTAGGTACATTCTTTTTAGGGTTCCGTAGCCAAATGGCAAAAACGGAACCCTTATAGATTCGTCATGTCTGTCTGTCTGTCTGTCTGTCCGGCCGTGTCACAGCCATTTTTCTCCGAAACCATAAGTGCTAGACTGATGAAACTTGGTGAGTAGATGTATTCTGTAAACCGCATTAAGGTTTTTACACAAAAATATAAAAAAAACTATAAATTTTGGGGGTCCCCATACTTGAAACTGAAACTCAAAAATTTTTTTTTCATCGAACCCATACGTGTGGGGTATCTATGAATAGGTCTTCAAAAATGATGTTGAGGTTTCTAATATCGTTTTTTTCTAAACTGAATAGCTTGCGCGAGAGACACTTCCAAAGTGGAAAAAAGTTGGTCCCCCCCCTCTAACTTCTAAAATAAGAAAATGATAAATCCAAAAAATATATATGTTGTACATTACTATGCAAACTTCCAACGATATTTGGTTTGAACGAGATCTAGTCAGCAGTTTTTTTTTTATACGTCATAAATCGTAAACCGCAATTTACCTTTCGACGAACTACAAAAACCTTTATATGATGTTAATTGATGCTACGGAACCCTTCATGGGTGAGTCCGACTCGCACTTGGCTGCTTTTTTTATATTTATTATACCTAGTGGCCTTGCTCATAAAAATATATAAATATCTATTACATGTTGTCATCTCTTGATTAAATTTAAATTACGTTTACAAGTAGGTATAAATGTTAGTGTGGTGTTGCTTGACTTAATAAATAAAATATAAATACTTTATAATTAAAAGGTGTTGAAATCTAAAGGCCTGCGCACACCTAGGTCGCTGGAGATGGCGATTAATGAAACGCTGTCAAATTTGATAGCGTTTCACTGATCGCCATCGCTAGCGACCTAGGTGTGCACAGGCTTTAAAAAAGTGACGATAAATAATGAAGCGGGTGTCAATATAACAAAGCACTTACCGTTTCACGCACATCGCATTTTTACTGACAAATTCTAATTTTTGTACGTTTTCCCTTTCTGGTGATAGACACGCATCCCTTTAGTCTCGAAAAATTGCGTTACGTTAGGTTAGTAATATGCTATCACCGTCATGTAACGGTGAAACTCTTGAGGTAATTGTTGATATTTTAACTCGGCTCGTGTAAATTCCAGTTTTTGTCAAGCATAATATACCTTATAGACATCGATTAGGTCTCATTTTTAAAGTTAAAAAAGACTGGTTAGCGGCACGTCCAGCATTGTCACATTAAATACGTTTTAGGTTACATCCGCACTAATAAGCCTAACGCTCATCTTTTTCTTCTTAATTAATGGCATCTGTCCAATCGGTCAATTTTGCCAATGTCACGTGAAGATATCGACCCTTCTGGGATCAAATGTCGTAACAGCCATCTCCATGAGTTGGCTGTTAAGACATTTGATCCCAGAATGAGTTGGCTTTTACGACATTTGATCCCAGAAGGGTCGATATATTACATTAATAAAATATTTTTTAGTCAAGTCAGTCAAAAGACAATAGTCGGTCGTCATTAGCTTTGAAGAAAATGGCGCCTTTTTTCTTCAAAACCGTCGGAATCATTTTCCTCCAATCATGGTATACACTTTTGTTCCAACTGAACACATCTAGTTTGCTTATGCTGATGGTGATCAGTGTGTCGCTGTCAAATATTGCACAGACAAAGTTCGTGACAGTGTCTGTAGAATTTTACGCTGAAACTGATCGCCTTGGCCATCACTACCGCTGGATGCCTAGATTTACGCAAGGCTTTACTTATGAGGCGCCCTCGCGACTAGCCGGGGCGCCTAATAAGTGACTCGTTGCGCCACCGCTATTGTATAGCCGGTATATGAAGGTCACCGTATTTTAGAAAACAAGTCTCTAGCCAAGCAATGAATACGAAAAACCGGGAGTTTTTCTTTAAGAATGACAAATGACGACCTTTTATGTTTTTATTCGATTGCACAGAGGAAGGGAATCGGATGAAACTGAAGAAATTGCGCCTGAAAATAGAACCACTAGCACCAGCTAATAGGTAACTACAAAAATAAAACAAACTATGATACGTAGACGACACTGCAAAAGGTACACCAGACAGTGAGAAAATAACTTGAATATAGGCTAGAAGAAATCTTTTACTAGGTATTAAAGTCCTCACCTACATTTCTAGGACGAACGATTTTGAGCCTTCCGATTTCCGACTTCCCGCCATTTAGAAAGAGATTTGAAATGAAGAAAATGAAGAAAGGAAGGCCCAAAATACTTATTACTAGAAAAGTAGGTGAGTACTTTTATGTCTAGCTATTATGTGTTCTTCAGGCTGAGATGATGATGCTGTTAGCTAAAGTATTCTTTTCATAGTTTAGTCAGTTGTTGCAGACTCGCTAGTGATTGAATAAATTCTAAACCGGTGCTAACCAAAGCTCGTCTATCACTAATCTCAATGGTTTGTGAAATAGAATCTAGAGATAAAGCGAGTCAAATCATCTTTTCACGCATAATTTCGTTATTGTTTGCATTTGGAATCAAATTGGAAAAGTTTACATAATAATATTCAAGTGAAGACAAAATAGTTTGCCAAAAGATTTAAATAAAAATATATTTTTGATTTACAACAGAATATGTACATTATTTACAAAAACTATTATTATAAAATATGAAATGATTAATACCTATAAAAAATTACATTTTATAAGAAACTAGAAAATTTAATTATTAACTCTAGTAGGGATTTAATTATATCCCTACTATGTTATCGATCGACTACTTACCGACATACTAACTATACAGTTTTTATTTTATGTTAACTATATATTCACATGTAAGTGACTCTGTCTTTTTTGTGAATAAATTTCTTGAAACCTATGTTCATCATCATCAGCCTAAAGAAGTCTACTGCTGGACATAGGCCCACATTTCTATGAAGAACTATTCTGGGCCCTTTCCATCCACGATTCTACAATCTTTGCTATGTTGTCGGTTCATTTTGTAGGTGGGTTGTGAACGCAGTTAATCGTACGTAACTTAATAGGACTTAATAGTTTTATAGTAGATTGTTATACAAGGGCAGTAAGTGAGCTTTTGCAGAACAAGATCCTTTTTGGCGCCCGTGCGAGCGCAGCTCGCAAAGGGCGCTAATGGATCGAGTGTACCCGAGATATTTAGATGCCCGAGCGAGCAAAGCGAGCGAGGGCAAATATAGTTCGAGGGTGCAATAGCTACTTATGACCGAGGTAAGCATTCTACTTTACATCATTCATGCGAGGTAAATTTTTAACTAGCTGATGGAACAAACATATGGCCCACCTGATGTTAAGTGGTAACCATTGCCTATAGCAAAGCATTGCCTCGTAGGTCAAGCACGTCAGGAACGTGCCCTACAATGCACTGCCCTACGACCATCAACTTGAGGCATACGGATGTTCAGCCTCACGTGTCAGTGATTTCACCGGCACCCATACCCTTCAACTCGAAACACAGCAATGCTGCTTTTCGGCAGAAATAGGCTTACAATACAACAATAACACAACATTTATACGGGTATGACAAAATGTAATTTTAATTTGAGAAAAATAAAATTACAATAATAATATAAGTATTATTATAATTACACTATTAATTTTATTAAAATTAATAGTAAAATATTTGTACCGGTAGGTATCTGCTAAAACAGTCGTAGACGCACACTTATGCACACATCTGTAAGCTACTATATCTTTTCAGTAAAAAGTTTTCATATCATTTTGTAAGAAAAGAGATTGTTTCACCAAGGAGGTTTGCATAGCTCTTGAACTGTAATGAACCATCACCAAGGAGGTTTGCATAGCTCTTGAACTGCAATGAACCATTACGTATCAAGCATAGTGTGACGGTAAAAGTGATTTGAAAATGGAACGCATTTACAATGCACTGGGCTGCACACGCCTACTTACACAGCCTCTTTGCGCTAAAGAAAATCCTATTTACTGAGCATGTATGATGTAAATATTTGAACGTACCTTTGTATCTCTGACTTTTTCGTTAAAGTTATTCAACTCAACTCAATAAAATGTTATTCAATACCATTACAAGGATCACTTTGAAACGTCTTAAAGCTAGGTGAGTCTAGGTGCCAGTTCCACGCGACCAAGCCTAGAAGAACAGGCAACAAACGACGGTTCGGTTCCTACCGTTTTTTTATATGATCGTTTTACAAATCAAAAATAATAAATATTTTGTAACTAAAGTGTTTTTCACGATCATAGTAGATTTAGTATTTGTTTTTACGAAACGAGATAATTCTTCAGCTAATATCAATTTTCGACTTATACCAACAAGCCAAATATTAAATTTAATAGCCCGATAAAAATAAACTGCTATTTAGTCGTTTTTTAAGTGTAAATAACCCTTCATAAAATGGACTTTACTTTCGATCAATTTAAGCACTTTGTCATAAAATTGTGGTGGTGCTAACAATAAAGCCTTGTGCGCGTCTAGGCGATCTGCGATGGCGATCCGTTTCAATTTTTTTTTTTACAATTTATAGGCTAACGCTTGACCGCAATCTCACCTGATGTTAAGTGATGATGCGATCGACGGTGTAGCGCGCTCAGAAAATCACAGCATAGGATTTTGGCATATACACCTCCGCGAATTTCAACATTACGTTATTTGATAGCGATACACTGATCGCCTCCGCAGAACGGTTAATCGGCTTAACGGTCAAAGACAACAACATGCGGAACCTCGTGGTTTTGTCAAAAAGTTTAACTACGAGTAATAAGCCCGCAGAAATAATATCATAGTACCTTCAGTATGTAGATGAGACTACAATCCCGTACCCTACCACAAGCTCTGTCTGGCTCTGTCTCTGGCTCAGGTTTTGAGTCTGTGTGAGTGTAGACTAAATAAGTTCTACGTCGAAACATCACACACACACTATATTGCCCTGGTGAGCACTCACACAGACTTAAAACCAGAGCCAGACAGACTTTGTGGTTGGCCTACTGGTTAGTATAATAGGTGCCTCAAAACTAGGAAAACTACGTTTGTTTCAACACAATAAACGCTTCTCAGTAATTAAGGCAGCAGTGATAGCTGTTGTTTCGAAAACTGTGTAGTGGTCACCATTCAAAGGGGTTGTGGGCGACTGGAAATAAGGGCATAATCCGTGCCCGTATTGATATGAATTGAAAATGAAATTTAATGAGATGAAATGAAATGAAACCTAACATAACTCATTCAATCAAATAATTAAATCTGTTAATGAAACAAATTAGCAGCTTCTTTTTAGAAATAATACGTATTTGCATGAATCATAAAAACTTCGAAGAATTTTTTTAGTAAAAACTTCATGGTTGGTTTTTCTTTTTAGACATTATTTTGACAGTTGGGAAAGAAAAAGCACTAGTGCGGGAATGGTAAAAAAAAGCACGCGTGTGTAATAGCCCACATCCCGAACGCTATACGTCCCTGCAATACGCCACTTTTTGAGCAACTGTATTAAAAAGAACTTTTTTTTATCTAAAAAGTAATATTTCCAGATTTCTCCCATACATATTTTAACAAAATCGGTTTAAAACTGTACCCAAACTTTTGAAGTAGGTTTTTCAAGTTTTTTAAACATCACTTTTTAAGTACCTGATCCCAGCCTAGCCATACGTGAAAAGTTGACAAAGTAAGCCGTGGATTTCTTCGGAGTATTTTCCTCCACCGCTCTGAGTTCCACACATAAATCAAATGTATCGTAAACATTGCTTATTCAATGACGCATGCTAACCCTGTTCAAATCACGCTCAAACATTACGCATACATTTTTCGATGTACACTGTAAAGCCACAGTCTTCATAAAACAGTTGCTTACACTGTCAGGGTGTTATTAATAATCCTGGCGCAACGCTGGAGTAGTTAAATCGTGTTTTGTCACATTTGCTCGAGTTGACAATTGCATGTCAATGCAAGAGACAAAACACGGATCAACTAGTCCAACGCTACGCCAGGATTATTAATAAGACCCTCAAAGTTCAAAAAGGCGTTTAGAAGTTTTAAAGGGTCGGAAACGCGCTTGCGATGCCTCTGGTATTTCAGGCGTCCATAGGCTACGGCAACCGCTTCCCATCAGGTGGGCCGTATGCTTGTCAACTTAGTTGTATTAAAAAAAAACATGATTACACAGTTAAAATTTTTAAATCAATTATATTTTTTTAAATACCCTCTAGCCTCAAATCAAAAATACTTACCAAGGACTAGAACTAGGGTTTTCCGTCAGGTGGGTGGGAACAGAACCTACGAGTACACCCTAATTATGCCCGTACATACTGATAATAATGTTTTTTCCATGCAAAGTTTGTCTCGAAGAGATCGCTCTTAGTGATAACAACACTAATTGGTTCTTTAATTTTTATAAATAAACTCTTGTTTTGTTTTTTTGTAATCTTTCACTTTGGTGTACAATGAAGTTTTATTATATTCTATGCCAAAAACTAAAGACTATGGTATATAAACTGCAAACTATAATTTCCTGTGTCATTCAGTATCAGAAGCTACGAGTACAATGGAACACCCAGACTTGAAAATCAATATTTAGAGACCATGCAAATGTCAGTTGCAATACGGGAGCCAATCCCTAACTTCTGATCTCTCAGCCACTTAGGCCTCCCGCGCACGTAGTAAGGCTGCGGCAGTTAGTCGGATATATGACGTTGGCGGTGGTTGCCCCGAACTCCCGGCTGCGCTAGCCATAACAACGCGTGTGCATCGCATGACAGCCCTAGGCTGAGTTCAGCCAGAGCGAGTGTAAGCGAATGAATCAGCGTTGCTTTTATAACATTTTACGTTACTTTTGACCCTCTCGTGTTACCTCCATGTTACACGATCTTTAACACGACTCAATATAAATATAAACTATATAATTATTTTCCAGCAAACAAAAAAATATAGTGAAACGAAACGCATCCAAGAATGTTTTAGTTATTGTTTATTAAAGTGCCATAATAAAGTATTGTGTCGTTTTTTCATAGTTTATAGTAATGTTACTTTTATCGTGAAAATGTTAACTTTTTGAGCTCTCTCATGATAATTATATTCGTCTATCTGCCACTGGCAGCACTGCTGGAATGTATGTGGCTGCCGTCAGTCCATAGAGTAGTACTAATCTCCCCGCACTTGCTTTAGCAGCCAGACGTATTGGCTGCTTTAACTGGCAGCTCAAATATTCTGACTGCTGCAGTCTGGCTACGCAGTCAGATTGCCTAGTGTGCGCCCTCCCTTAGTCAAATGCTTCTTGGAGTCCGAGCGGACGAGAAATGTCAAACTTTCCTAACACATTCTCATTACTGAAATTGGCTTGAAGCTAAAGATTGGGAGTCGGAAGCTTATGCATTGGCCAATATCCAAAACTTCGGTTAAACTGTAGCCTACCAAAAGCTCTGTTTGGCTCTGTCTCTGGCTCTGGTTTTAAGTCTGGGTGAGTGCTCACGAGTGTATTTTACAGTGTGTAAGTATAACGTTTCGACGTAGGATTTATTTGGTCAACACTCACACAGACTTAAAACCAGAGCCAGAGCAAATCTTGTGGTAGGACTACTGGATGCTATCTTTCATATAACCACAGATTTCGATTTTCGCTATGAGAAATGGTGATAGAAAACATCGTAAATAAAGAAAGAAAGAAATATGTTTCTTGACCACCGTAACAACAACTTATTATATTATACAAAAAAAAGAAAAAAAAAACAAGAATTTAACATTAAAAACATTCAGCTTAATGGAAAATAAACGTAGGTAGTGTGTTCTTTTGGTAAATAAATAAATTTGTATTTGTAATACGAATTATTCCAGATTTTAGAATAATGTGCCGTAATACAATTTAAAAATCACATTGGCCCTGACTTAGCTATTTAAGCGTAGAGCCCTAGCCCTAGCCCAAGTAGGGAAGATCAGTGAAACGCCGTTAAATATCGCTGTCATTTCAGCCCAGAATTTTTGCAGTTTTTTTCTACATTTTGTAGTCCCTTATAAAAGAGGCCTATGACCAATAGTGGTCTTCTTGTTCCTTTATGCATGTCATCAGATTTTTTGAACTTTTTAGTTTTTGAAAAGTTTTTATGTGGACTAATGAGATTACAGCGAGCGTCTTGGGGAGGCTTCCGTGTGGCACTGATTTGGATCAGTTGAGCTATCTCTAGATTTAGGGGTCTGCATATAGCTCAACCTTTTCTTGTGAATTTTGTGCATATTGTGAACATTTGTTTAATTGTTTCTTTGTAAATAAAATTCTATATTAATGAGCTTGTTATTTTCCAAAAGCTTTTTAATCGGGCATTGAACCAGCGATATTTTCCCAGCTATGCGGCACGCCGGCACAACGTTACGATCGACATTCGCAGAGCTGCCAAATGAGCCTATGAACGGGATTCGATGGGGATGCAAATTATTTTTGTGTTGGCAGTCATGTTTTGACGGATTGATTCGAGGCGTGCGAGATGAGGTTTATGTTTGTTACTCGTAATAATGTTTATGGGGTCATGAAAACAACAGCCACCTCTTCAAGGAAATGTCTTAGTTTCAGCACAGAAAATGTATGTACACTATGCCAGTGCTCTCAAACGGTGAAGGAAAACATCGCGAGGAGACATGTCGTAGAACCTAAAAAGTTCGAAAAATATGTGTCAAGTGCTCGAAGGAAGTCTCTTTGAGGCGCACTTAAAATCCTTTCACCACAATTGGTTGGCTTTCACAAAAAAAATTTGACAAAAAATGCATTTTGTGTAGTGCCACCGCACATAAATGAGCGTGTGTAATAGGCAGAGCTTTTCTATGGGATTTGGTCATGTCCAAGGTGAGGTTCAGTTTCCTCTGTATTTATAAAAAGTTTACTGTAAAAAAGTAGAAGTTTCAGTCTGAGTGTACACGCCGCGCGCTAACAGCAACGTCAGGAGCCTTGCGGGACGCGAGGCGCGGGGCGCGGGGCGAGGGGCGACCTCCGACTCATTAGCCTCTGAGACACTGTCGAAGGCGCGCTCACGCACCTTCCATAATTTTATACCTTAAATACTGAATCTTGTTAGTATTCTAATAATATACTCTGCACAGCGATATTACATGTTTCAGTCAGTCAAACCTACCTATTAGACTTGTCACGCCGCTGACAAAGTTCCCAACGTGGGGCTCGAGACCGGGCGAGGAGAAGATCCAAGAAACGCAGCCGGCAAAACTACGTGTCAAGATCGCCGTCCAGTTAAGTCGTGCTTTCCTATATCTATCCTTTAACAAAATACTCCCTCCTTCGATTTGTACCGAAGCGAGCTTGTTCTTTGCGAGTATAGTAGCAATCCTTTGTGCTAAATTGTGTTTTGTGCTAACGCTGACGCGCCATTTTGTTGTCATTACGCGGCACTTGTAATTCTGTTTCGTTATTTAGTAGCTTGGTTGCCGTAATTTAAATTCATAATCTTAAAATTTTGTAAGCATTTCGTAGGTCAAATTACCTACCTTACTTCCTGGAATGTCGACTTCCGATCAACTTGACAAGTTGGAAGGCGAAGGTTCTGGCAATCTTAGTAAAGAAAAAAAATTAATAAACATGCTAAGGTCCATGAAGGGACGCCTAACGAGATTTGAAAATTATGTATCTTCTTTACAAACGTTACATTTAAAAGATGTGACGAGTGTACAGATCAAAGAGTTGTCTTTTCGTTTGAGTAAGGTACAGTCCATGTTTTCAGAATTTGATGAGATAGAAAATAAATTAGAAACTGTTCACGATGATCAACTTGAACTTGAGGAATTAGAGGATAGGTTCTTTCTCGGGATATCTATGGCTCAGGAAATAATCGAGTCTTTTTCCCAGTCGCAGCTTCAGATCAAGGATGGTAGTGAGCATTCGCATAGGTCAGGTTGCAATAGTTGCGATCATAATAGTGCGATTAAGTTACCTACGATCAAGTTACCTACTTTTGACGGTAACTACCTAAAGTGGCTTGAATTTAGAGATACGTTTGAGTCACTAATTAACCAAAATGAATCTATCTTAGAAATAAATAAATTCCATTATTTGCGATCGTCATTAGAAGGAAGTGCAACCATTGTCATAAAATCTATTGAATTCACTTCAAAAAATTATAGCACAGCTTGGAATCTTTTGTGTGAACGCTACGATAATAAGAAGATTCTCATAAATAATCACTTAAAGGCGCTATTCAACATGGATCCGTTAGTACGTGAATCTCATAAAGCAATTCGGTACCTAATCGATCATTTTCTTAAGAATTTAAGGGCGCTTGAGAACTTAGGCCAACCAATCGAAAAATGGGATGTTCTCATTAACTTTATCATTAGTTCAAAATTGGATTCAGTTACTTCTAGAAAATGGGAGGAGTTTAAAAATACTTTAACCGACTTGCCATCATTAGCAGATTTAACTCAATTCTTACGCAATCGCGCCGACATTCTTGAAACCATGTCTATCAATCGTAACGATGTACCTAAACCTGAAAATAGGGTAGTAAGGGATAGGGATCAAAAGAAACCAGAATATAATGCTCAAAAAACTTTATTTCAACCAAAACCTTCAAAAAGCTTCGTAACCGCAACTGGTTCTAAATCAAGACATACCTTAACCTGTCCAATGTGCAAGCATGAGCACAGAATAGTAGAATGCAACGCCTTTAAAGACTCACCTCCTGAAGTTCGATCCCGCGAAGTCATTAAGTTAAATCTTTGCTCGAATTGTCTACGGAGAGGTCACGCTGTAGAAGACTGTCGTATGCTAGGTACCTGTAGGGAGTGTGGACAAAAACATAACACGCTCTTACACTCACCTGCAGTTGGCGATACTACCGCGGAATCCTCGTCGGTTCCATCGAGTTCAGTGTCGCTTTCCGCACAAACGACTGGTCAGGTTCTATTGTGCACTGCCTTGGTCAGGGTCATTGACCCAAACAGTAACACTACTTTCCTTGCTCGCGCACTCCTCGACTCGGGAAGTCAGTCTTCCTTCATAACTGAAGCCCTGAAACATAAAATGGGTATAATCAGTCAAAAAACAAATTCTTTATCAGTATCTGGTATAAATAATTCACGCGTTTCCATAACAGACAGCTGCAAGCTCACTTTACAGTCGCTCAAGCAACCTTTTGAAGCCTGTCTTAGAATGTATGTAGTGCCTCAAATAACTGGCTACTTACCTAATGCTCCGATCAACATTACTGACCTTAACTTACCAGTAAATCTTCAGTTGGCGGATCCAACCTTTCACCTTCCCTCCGAAGTTGACATGCTCCTTGGTGCGGAAGTCTTCTTCGACGTGATCTCTTCAAGACAGATTAGACTAGGACGTACTAAGCCCATTCTTCAAGAGTCCAAGTTAGGCTGGCTAGTGGCAGGTCCTATTCATAATATCAACCATAAAAAACATAGCGTAGTTCAATGTAATTTTACCAAAGAAATTAGTGATAAATTAACGAAGTTCTGGAGTCTTGAGGAAGTTCCATTGTCAAAACTCACTATGTCACCTGAGGATGAATTTTGCGAACAACACTTTATTGAAAACACTAAACGCTTAGATAATGGCAGGTTTTGTGTTAAAATGCCTTTTCGGGAACCACCAGAGCAAGCGCTTGGTAGTTCATACATGATGGCCGAAAAGCGTTTCTTCAATCTTGAAAAAAAACTTGAAAAATATCCTGATCATAAAGAAAGCTACACTAACTTCATAAAAGAGTATGAACAACTGGGTCATTTATCTAAAGTGGATAGGCCACAGTTTGGATATTTTATGCCACATCACTCTGTCATCAGAACAAAAAGCGAAACAACAAAGCTACGCGTTGTTTTCGATGGCTCCGCTAAAACATCATCAAAAAAATCATTAAATGATATTCAGTTAATTGGCCCTGTCGTGCAGGATGACCTCTTTAACATATTGATTCGATTTCGTCAGCATAAATTCGTTCTAACGGGTGACATTCAAAATTTCTATCGTCAGATTGCCATATGTCCTTCTCAAAGGCATCTGCAGCTTATCCTTTGGCGAGACAAAAAGTTTGATTCTCTTGATACCCTCGAATTACAAACGGTGACGTATGGGACAGCCTCTGCCCCATTCTTAAGCACTAGGTGTCTCAAACAGCTTGCCTTAGAATGCAATGATTCTTTTATATCACAAGTGATTCAATATGATTTTTATATAGACGACATGTTAACGGGAGCATCAACCGAGCAAGAATTGCATCATATTTATGTCAAGGTCACGGAGGTACTTAGCTCGGCATGCTTACCAATTCATAAATTCCGTACTAATTGTCCTCAAATATTCGAACAAGCAACCGAGACTCAATGTCTTAATCTAGATAAAGAGTCTAGTGTCCTGGGAGTCATGTGGGCACCAGACACTGATACTTTACGATTCGCCATTAACATCGAACATAATCAACAAAAGGTTACTAAAAGAGAAATTTTATCAAATACTAGTAAAATTTTTGATCCTCTTGGTTTGCTAAGTCCCTGCACTATCGCATTAAAAATATTGCTTCAAAGGTTATGGCTAGTGAAACTTGAATGGGACGATGACGTACCTACAAACATAAAAAAAATGTGGCAGAAAATGATAGGTAACCTAGATATCTTGCTTACAGTTGCTATACCTAGGTGCACACTCTGTGCTTCACCCGTTACGACAGAGCTTCATTGTTTTGTAGATGCGTCACAAAATGCTTACGCTGCCTGTATATACTTACGAACCATAGATACATATAATAGCATAACAATTAATCTACTTTGCGCGAAGACTCGAGTCGCACCCATTAAGCCGCTTACGATACCCCGTCTTGAACTATGCGCGGCCCTCCTAGGCGCTCGTCTCGCAGTCAAGGCGTCAGATGCACTTCGTTGCAAGCTCAATCATAAATATTATTGGTCCGATTCCACCATCACTTTAGCGTGGATTAAAACCCAACCACAACTTCTAAAATCATTTGTCTGTAATCGTGTCAATGAAATTCGTGAGCTAACTGCTCACTCCTTGTCTTCGTGGAGGTACGTACCTACGAACACCAATCCTGCGGACATGGCATCGCGAGGTATTGAACCTACCATGTTGTCAAATTCAGATTTGTGGTGGCGCGGACCTTCCTTCCTCTTGAGTCAGGAAAAAGAATGGCCACAAGCACCAAACACCAAAATCGATTTACCGGAAGTAAAAAGTGTTCTCAAAGTTCATAATTTGACCGACTTACCTAACTTCGTAGACTTTTGTAGGTATTCTAATTCCAACAGAATAATAAGAGTTTATGCCTACGTATTCAGGTTCATAAATAATTGTAAAAATAAAAACAAAAATACTAATCCATTATTAAATAGCGAAATTGACAATTCACGAGAATTTTTGATAAAAAAATGTCAGTTAGAATCATATTCATCAGAAATAAATACCTTACTCAAAGGAAACACGCTCAAATCTAAATGTACTATTTTACAGTTGGCTCCTTTTATTGATACTAAAAGCGGAATATTGCGAGTAGGTGGTCGCCTTAATAAATCCACTCTTCATTTTGAAAACATCACTTTACTAAAATACTAATGAGAAGCGAGCACCTTCGCCTTTTCCACGCTGGCCCTCAATTGCTACTCAGCTCATTTAGAGATCAGTATTGGCCAGTGGGTGGAAGAAACTTGGCGCGAAGCATTGTTCGTAAATGTATAATTTGTAGTAGATTGAACGCTAAGACTATGGAGCCTTTCATGGGAAACCTGCCTTCAAATAGGGTTTCTCAATCTTATCCCTTTCAAACATGTGGTGTTGACTTCGCTGGCCCGTTCATGATTTCTAGTAAGACTGGCCGTGGTAACAAAATATCAAAATGTTATTTGTGTTTATTTATTTGTTTTTCTACAAAGGCAGTTCATTTGGAAACGGTCAGTGACCTCAGCACACAAGCTTTCATTGCAAGTCTGAAACGTTTTATTGCTAGAAGAGGAAAGCCTGATAACATTTGCTGTGACAACGGTAAAAACTTTGTCGGGGCAAATAATGAATTAGGTAGGGTACTGCGGGCCAATCTTCGCAATATTAAAGACTATTCTGCAGACGAGGGCATTAAATTCACCTTCAACCCTCCCTATTCACCCTCACTAGGAGGTCTCTGGGAAGCAGGCATTAAAAGCGCTAAGCATCACTTAAAACGCATAGCGGGAAATGCTACTTTAACTTTCGAGGAGTTGAGTACGCTTTTTACGCAGATCGAAGCGATCCTCAACTCCCGACCCCTTACTCCTTTGACATCTGACCCAAGCGACCTTTCCTCTCTCACCCCAGGGCACTTCCTGATTGGGCGGCCACTGACGTCGCTGCCATCACCTCCGGCGCCAGACGTGAGCACACGGAGCCGCTGCCGGTACCGGATGATCGAGGGACTGCGCCTTCAGTTTTGGGCCCGATGGAGAAACGAGTACCTATCTGAACTACAACAGCGTTACAAAGGGCGCATCCACAACAAAGATATTCAAGTTGGAGATCTCGTCGTTTTCAAAGAAGATGGACTCCCGCCGCTCAAATGGAGAATTGGCAAAGCCGAACGCCTGTACCCGGGGTCCGACAATGTATGCAGAGTGGCAGACTTCTTAACGTTCAGAGGCGTAGAACGGCGCGCACTAAACAAAGTCTGCCTCCTCCCCATTGAATCTTGAAAAGGATCTTTCAAGGCCGCCGAAGATGTACACGCCGCGCGCTAACAGCAACGTCAGGAGCCTTGCGGGACGCGAGGCGCGGGGCGAGGGGCGACCTCCGACTCATTAGCCTCTGAGACACTGTCGAAGGCGCGCTCACGCACCTTCCATAATTTTATACCTTAAATACTGAATCTTGTTAGTATTCTAATAATATACTCTGCACAGCGATATTACATGTTTCAGTCAGTCAAACCTACCTATTAGACTTGTCACGCCGCTGACACTGAGTGATAGGTGCTAGTTCCACGCGACCAGGCCTAGAAGAACAGGCAGCCTTGGTGCTTCTAACATCTTACATCACGATCTATACGCGTGTTGCCCCAAGATTTGCTAATGCCCAGGATAAGCATGTTTGCGCTTGACGCAAAGACAAGTCATAGGGTTTAGGATGTCCACGTGGAAGCAACAAGCTTATTAATTGAAGCTATAGTAATGTCATTGAGAACCATTATTTCACCTTCAACCTTGATTATTTTGACCCATCTCCGTCTCAAGCCATGACTGTTGAAAACGATGAAAAGCGCAAAAACATGTGTATTTGACTTTCAAAGAAACGACCCAAATATTTTGAAGTCATCCCCGAAATTAACGTGAAACTTTGTAGAACTTTGTCAATATGGCTGTGGACTATTGTTGAACAATTCCAACAATTTTCGGGACGGCGGCGGGCGAGCGTCGGCGGCATTTTTTCTACCACCAGCGCGCTGTTCGGATTTATGAAGTGACTTGCTTTTTAATTTTGATGGCATTTTACAGCTTTTTAACATTCCACACTGTACCAGAACAAAAAATGTAAGGATTTTTATGTGCTGGTTCTGTCTGGTATGAGAAAAAGCTATAAAGTGCCATTAAAATTAACACACAGTACAGTCTAGCACCCACGGGCTTAGTTGGGTCTCTTTATTTGGTAAAACGCAGCTGAACGCGTACGTTTGCCAACGTACGTTTTTTTTGGCTTGAAACAAAAACCATAACCTTCCTATCGTTTATGAATTAATTATTTATTGCAAACAATATAAAACATAGAAAATAACAGAAATAGAGGACATGTACAAAGGCAGCTTAAGCCTGAGCAGAGTTTTCTTACAGCAAACCTTTGAGGCTAGAGAGAGGTGACTTTATAGGTTTGTGCACATTCGAAAGAAAAGTTATAAATAACAAGAAATACTTAAATGAACTACATTACATTTACTAATATGCAAAATAAATATAGGAATATAATACATAAATAATTCAAATAAAAATGCAAAACATCAAAAATTAGAGATTTACAATAAGTTAATTAAACTAAGGATAACTCAAGAATAACTGAAAATTGCCATACTGTGTCTACATTTGATGACATTTATACCGTTGAAATACGGTTCATGATTATTAATCAAATGACAGTAATATGAGTATCACGGCTTATTTCACATCAACACGGTAATGTTTTTTTTATAAGCATGGCCTCGCTTTTCATATTCATCCCTCCCACTAATATATAAATGTGAATGTTCGGATGGATGTTTGTTACTCAATAACGCCAAAACGGCTGAATGGATCCGAATGAAAATTGGCACAAAGATAGACTATAATCTGAAATAGCACAAAGGCAAAATTTTATCCCGGTTAAATGTATGGTTCCCGTGGGATGGATTTATTTTAATTTCTCATAGAGCAAAGCATCGATATGATTTTTTGCGTAGTGTTTAAGGGTCAGAAAATGACTAATTTTTATCCGGAAAGAAATGCACGGTTTTTATGGGATAGTATTCAAAAACCGTGTTTATAGGGGGTGTTTCCCCATCCAGTAGCAACCGAGGAATAATAATTTATGCCGTGTTTTTAAAGGGTTTTTTCTCCATACAGTTGCTACAGTGGAAAAGTTCATACTTTTTAATCGCGGGTAATACCGCGGTGCGTAGCTAGTACGAGATATAAATATAAATGAGATTCAAACTGCTGCAGATTCACGTACTCTTTGATGTTATACAATTAAATTTCTCCATAAAATGAGATGAATGCTATGCATTTTTCATTTCGTCGCGCAAAATAAAATCGTGATAGTTCTTGTGAGAGACTTATAAACTAGATTGTTCAATTTGTGCATTGTGAACGACACTTCGCTGGTAGTTTCTAGAATAAAGGTTTTTTAAATCTGAATATTGATGATAAGGTCACTTTTGACTTTAATAATAATAATAATAAATTTATTTATTTCAGGCAACTTAGTATAAGTACATAAAAATACAGGGCCCATAGTATAAATACCTTAAAACTAAAATATGTATTATATTATATGTATTATTTAACTAACACGTAGTTACTGCGACGTGGGCGCGACAGGGCTCGGCAGCCGACCCCGGAAACGGCGATAGAGGATTTCCTTAGGCCACAGATCTTCCTTCATGAATGTCGACAGATATTCGGTCGGCACTCTCACCACGAAGGAGTTGAAATTGACCCTGCGTGGCTCTAATTTTTCGACCCTGAGGCAGAATTTGCTCTTCACGCGCAAATAGTCCGCCACATCCTCAGCCTTGACGGAGTAGTGCACGCAGGACGCGGGAGACGTACATCAGGGTCGTGAAAATCTCCGGACGCAGCGTAGAGCTCGGTCCAGTCAGTGCAGTGCGGTACCGCACTTGTTCCGACAAACGGGCTTCTTCTTCTTCTTTCTTTCCACTGTGATGAAGCCCTGTTTATCACCTTGCACCTTGTCAGAAGGTGCAGTCCTGCGAATTGGTTCGCGAATTCCGCCATCAGCTTGTTGTGGGGCGGCAGGCCTGCTGGCGGCGGCCTCTGCGTACGCTAGTTGTTGGCGGGGGGGAGGCAACGTGACGCGCGCTTCGGAATCTCCACGGGGGGAGATGCTGTCGGAGGGGCGGAGGGCAAGTTGTCACTAGCGGCCACACGCGCCGGCCGGTGGCGTATCGACAAATTCCGCTGACTCAAAACTGTCGATGGACACATTGATACGTCCCAGCATCGCACGAGTGGACATTTTTTTTTTAAACACACATATAGCCTATGTTACACAGTCCGAATGTAGCTTTCGAATGGTGAAAGAATTTTTGAAATCGGCGCAGTCGTTTTTGAGTTTATTCATTACAAGCATACACACAAAAATAAATTTTTTCCCTCTTTATAATATTAATATTAGAGTAGAAATGTACGTAAATCCATCAATGCCTAGTTGTTTGCCTACTTGAACTCATTTTATCAAATACCATTACAAATAAAGAACAACACTAATTTGACTCACATTGAAGTGTTTTTTTTTCAAGCTTAGACATCTTCTAAATTTAAATAAAACCTTTGATAAGTTACCTCCTTGGTTACCATGTTCCGGAGTAAAAGATCGTTCCATTTTTAAAATTATTTAGGACAGGTAAGAATAAGTTTGTCCGAGAAAGTACTACCTACTGATTTACTCGTATATTTCATTTTTGTCATTTTATAGGAGTTCCAATGAGATGGCAACACCTCAGAAGAAGTTAATTTTATCTGATATGGCATCAGTTTTGTAGGTACATACATCGTTCTAAGGTGTAGGTAAGTGCTTTATAACATGGACCCTGTATAGGGTAAAGCAACATGGAGGGGAGTTATGGAGGGTAAGAAGTGGGAAAATGTGGGTAAATAAAGAAATAATATTTGGTGGTAGTCTAGTATTGTTTATTTTTCTGTAATAACAGTGCAAGTTCTAATTATTTTTTAAACAGAACAAAATAATTCATGAAAGCGTTGACAAACATTAAAAAGATTTTTCCATCAAGAATCTTTTATGAAGGCGTGATTTTGATCTATGACTAATATATTTTTAATATTTTGCGAGTGGGACGAGATTTTCACAAGTTCTAGATTTTTATAGCGCAATTTATCAAGCAAATACCAAAGTACGAGGGATTTTAATTTGCAAAGTCTGGCTTTTGACTCCTTAAAGGTTGCCCTGGGGCGCTGTCCGAACGTGATGTACATACTAAATAGAAAATAATTACTTTTTTCAAATATTACTCTTGATATTTTTTTTGTTAGAATTTTTCTCAAAATTATTTTGTTTGTAAGTACTGAACACACTGCAATAAACGTATGTTATAATAATAATATCATAATATTTATTTACTAATCATGTTTTAGTTAATATAATATTTGTGAACATTTCATTCAAACTTTTCTATTACTGGAAGCAAATAACTGTTGATAATACTTCAAAGTATCGAAAGCACTAAAAGCTTTTCATGCATAATTTATTGTATTTTTTATGATGAGTAGGTTTTGATTAAAAATTCCAGAAAAAAAAACAAAAATGTAGCAAAATTATGAATTCCTTCCTCCTGAAATTCAACAACAATTTGACAACGCAAAAACCGCTGGAACCGCAACCACAGACAAGGACTTTTATATGAAAAAATATTAACAGCCGCCCGCAGCATCGCTCGTCCCGTACCCGTGTTTTTTTTTTCAGGATAAAAAGTAGCCCATTTCCTAGTTCTAAGCTACCTCCACAAACTTTTCGTCAAATCGGTTCAGCCATTCAATAGTGCAACTAATGTGACTTTTTCTTTTATACATATAGACTAGCAGTCGCCCGCAGCTTTGCTCACCTCGTTCATCTTACTTTTTCGTAATAAAAAGTAATCTATGTCCCTCTCCTACTTCTAGGCTGCCTTCCCACCAGTTTTCAGTTTAGCCGTTCTTGAGTTATAAATAGTGTAACTAACAAGCCTTTCTTTTATATATATAGATAACTTCAATATTACACAACCCACCAATCAAAACATCAAGAATTTCCATCATGATCGTATTCATAAAATAATTTAACTAAGGTTGGTTAGTGGGTGGCAGGAAAGGTGGAATTTTTCATGAAAACTTTTTTAACTTCACCTAACGTTCCTGTTGAGGAACTGCAAAAAAAGGATACGTTACATGCATCATATTTTTTTTCCATATTAGAGAATTTCGTATAAATGGAAACTCTTTCTAAATTATAAGTAAAATTTTCCTCATTATAAATTAAATAATAATAATAAATGTGAACATTGCTTTTATTTATTATTATTTATTGCTCAGACAACTTTGTGTTAGTAAACTTACAGGCTATCTTAGACTATGTTAGTATGTAAAGGCAACACATTAAACACTGCTTTAGTAAGTAGGTACATAGATTAAATTTTCTTACATTCGGTACCAGACCCCCCAGTCTCTCATGAGACTATCAGATCAGAAGCCGAATGAAAGACTTCACGGGTAGGTCATACCTATCAGGTATGACCTGCATGATGTTGGCTGTTGTTTTTAGCTTTGCAACCGGTAGCAAATACTATTGAAAGGCACATTAATTAAGGTCTTCAGCCATTAACTATAACAATAATCTTTTGGCAGCCCTAAAGTTACGTCATCCGTTAAAATAAAAACACAACTTTAATTATGCCACCTTTTTTTCTTTGTAGCTTCATTACTACACGTTCCTAAACTTAAAAGAATGTGTCGCTAACGGATTTTTTCATCTCAGAAATTTCCTTTGTGATATAAAATTTTTGTTTTATAATAGTGAATTTTCATTTCATCCCGGATGTAAATTGATACGAAAATTAAATAAAACATAATTAAGTTTAAAAAACTTGAGAAACCGACTTCATGGCCAAAATACTGAACCGATTTTCATGTTTTTTTAGATAAAAAAAGTTTTTTCAAATCAGCACATAACATGAAAAAGTAAAGCCTTGCGTATGCTTTTGACTATTCTTAAAGGCTTTGACGGCAAAAATTTTAAATTAAGATTTTTACCTATATACTTAATCATTTTATTTCACATGACAAGATCTAAAGAACAAAAGTAAAACCTTTTGTAATTAACAGGAATTAAACGCTAAGATGTGGCAAATATTTACAGATGAAAAGATATTGAATTTTGTCACAATTTAACGTTTCATTTGACACAGATCCGGATTTTCAGGGTGTCTACAAGCGGTGCCGAGCATATTCCAACATTATATTGGTGTTATAATATCTCTATGTCAATCTTCAGCATACTTGGTACTTGGTGAGCGGATTGGTAAGTAGGCGAGCTCTTTTTGTGTGAAGGGCGGTGGCGTTGAGTTTGAACTAGCAACATATTGGTAGGTTGACCTCCCAATGACATCTAGAAAGGTGTGGATTTGGCGTCTTCGGTGTTCCAAGAAGTTGCTCTCGTTGAGGCGCCATGCTGCTGCACTCCAGAAGTACGTACGCGGCAGTTTCCTCTGTGCTTATTACATTCTCTGCAAAGAGGACTGTCAGTAATACCTAGTGTATATAAGTGCTTATTGGTTACCATGTTTCGGAGTTAAAGATTTTTAACAATACGACATTTAGCCGGCCGAGAAGACGTCGGCGAGACGATCTCGGTCAGAGGAAAGATTGGTGGGAGACCGCTAAGAACCGAGATGGGCCGCTGCTCGCATGTATTTGGCCAGTACAACAATTTCGATTTATATCGAAGAAGAATAACAAAATAATGCTCAAATTACCGAGCATAATTGAGTAAAATAGGATTTCTTTCGATAGGAAAGCTCTGTTTATGTTTATCTATAGGTGCTATTAATACATTGTTAGCGCATTTGTTTGTTCGTAATGACAGGTCATACTTGTACAAGCATCTACAAATCATTGCTGATAGTTTGGACACCGTGGCGATAAGTTTGTCGGTAATGGTCTGTAATTACTCCTGACGCGACGTGCCAGGGTGAACAATCACCAACAAAATCATTACAAATACTCAGTTGGATCTATTTTCAATTTAGTAGTTGTATTTAGCTTTATAGACTAGTGGCAGACCACCCGCCCGTTGGTCGAACGACATTGTTGCTAATGCTGGTAATGAGACTCTCAAGGGACTGGAAAGAGTGGCGCAATAAAGAGGAGGCTTATACTCAGCAGTGGGTACAAATGGGCTGAGATGATGATGATGATTTAGCTAAAAAATAAAGGTTCACGAGTGGCAACGAAATGATGCCCACCTACCCGATGGACCGACGACATTGTTAAAATTGCAGGAAGTCGGATGGAAAGGCTTCAGAATCGTTCGTCCTGAAAATGTATAGGGAAGGCCTATTCCAGCAGTGGGCTAAATAAATATTTTGGACAATCCACACAACACTATCTAGCCACAAACTAAGCAGAGCTTGTACTATGGAAACCAGATATCTGATATAATACTTGAATAGTTAGTGGGGCTGGGTAGTGTTGTGTGAATTGTCCACAATATTTATTTATTTAATACATTTTTTGTAAATACATACTAGGTACTTAGTATACAATATAGCACCCAGACAGAGAACAAACATCTGCGTGCACCACACAAATTTTTGTTTTCGGTGGGGGCCGAACCCACGACCTACGGCGCAGAACTGAACAGAAGGCAGAACTACTACCAACTGAGCTGAGAGTCCAGTTCATTGTAGGTTAAACATTTTGTGCGCTATGTGTGTGTAGTAGATAATGACCGTTTACTGGGTGCAATTTGTTTGAACTAGATCCTGTACCTAGAACATCTACAAAGGCACCGCATCTTGATTGAAAGCAGCGATCAAGGCTATCTTTGCATAGTATATGAACCATCACAGTATATCATAATCATAATAAACTTAATTAAATTAACCCGCGCCTTAGGCCGACTAATCTGTCAGGATGGTGTGTGCTGGGCAAGCCTATTTCGTCTAAAATTCTGTCCCTGACACTGTAGCGTCCCGCAAGTAGGGGCATGAGAGAATAACCTTACCCTTGACGCTATATAAATCATATACAATAGATGCAAAGGCCGTTTAATAAACTTTATTGCGAACATAGGTGGGGATACAAAATGTCACGGGTTTTGTGTAAGATCTACAATATTCAACTAATTACAACATAACTACACATACATACATAGCATGCAGTAACTTATAGATAGGTATACAATTAAAATAATACCAAATGTCAAAAAATACAAATTAAAAAGCTGAGTCCACAGATTAATAAAATAATACAGAATGTCTACAAGTAAATACCAAAATATCGATTGATTCTAAATTCAAACAAGACTTTGAAGATTAGGGCCCCCTTTTCATGTTGGTCTCTGAACACTTCATTGACTAAAGGGGTACTAAGTAGCTGCTTTCTCTTTTATCGACATGAAAGCGGTAGTGAACATAATGTTTTATAGAGCCGTAACAATGCGTCAGAGAATTAAATAAAACGGTATTGTAAGTTCAAATTGTAATAACTGTTTGAGAGCGAAGCGAACTTTTGACTTGTTGCGCGTTGCTGACCCTTTAAATATTTTAAAACGCCTTTTCTGAAGAACCCCATTGTGTAGTTTCTAGGAAAAACCTCAAACATTGTTGTAGGCAGATATTGGTTTTCATTGTTTTAAGTAGGTATATTTCATTTAAGTTCAAACACTGGTGAGACATACTTACTATGGTACCGAGTTCTGGAATAATTACTCCTCTGTCTAAGCAAAACTGATGTGGTGGCCGTATAATATATATGAATCTAGTTTAATTTATATATGTTTTGTATTTAAAAAATCGGTTGTCTGTAAAGTCGGTTTACTGACGATAGTTGAACGTGACAACGTCATACAGCTGTCCACGCGGACGCATCGCTCACTCAAGTAGGAGAGAGACATGTCGCGGAGGCCGATTGTGCCTCTTTGTCGCTCATTCTGAGAGCGCGGAATGAGCGTCAAAGAGGCACAATCGGCCACACATCTTGCACTTCAAGCCTTAAATGGAACGTCTCAGAGCGAGGTAACGCCGCATGAGTCATGTTTTTTCGTGCGTGCAGACGGCTCCATCAAGTTATAAGACATTGTCACGTCAAAAACAATATCATCACGCATACCTACCATTCCAGTTCTGCCAGAGACTCTGGGGGTGACCAATAAACATAAGTTTTTTTTAAAGCAAGACAGACAACGATATTCATAATAAATAAATAATAAAATAAATATTGTGGACAACCCACACACAACACTATCTAGCCCCAAATTAAACAGGGCTTGCATTAAGGGAAATAGGTATCAGACACAATCTTATATACATTTTTTTTATACACATATGATTTACTTAGGACACATTAATACACCTACTAAGAATACAATAAAACAAGAAGACCGAAAACAAACATCTGTGTTCATCACATATAGATATTCTGCAGAACCCTAGGGGTCTTATTAATAATCCTAGCGTAGCGTTGGACTAGTTGATCCGTGTTTTGTCTCTTGCATTGACATGCAATTGTCAACTCGAACAAATGTGACAAAACACGATTTAACTACTCCAGCGTTGCGCCAGGATTATTAATAACACCCTAGAAGCCTAGATAGATATCCCTTCCCTTCCCTAGATAGATACCCATTGTTGTTTTCATCTGAAATAAAAGTTTATCGATAAACAAGTTTGAGCCGAAGTCATTAAAACTGGCGGGAGTTGCCGTTGGCGCCAAATGGACTGAAATCCGCGGATATTTGCGAAATGCAAATTCATTGGAGAAAAATGACAGACATTTGAATCTACATAATATTATGGCCGAAGTTTTCATAAGTACCTCGGACTGGTGGCTTTTATCACAATATTATAGAGAACCTTTTATTTTGTATCCTCTTTTTTGTCGTCAGACAATCTAGCCAACAACGTAGAAAGAAAGAAAGAAAAGTATTTTATTGACCTAGCTATTAACACACAATAATACCTAACTACTTAAAAATAAAACATAAAAATAAAAATTACATACCTAACCTAAAAATGAGAATAGAATAAGAAAATAATCATTATAGGCAGGTATTATATAGTAGAGAGGAGGTAGTATATAGTAGTGGATGCGCCTTGCGTGCATCTAGGTCACCTGCGATGGAGATCAGTGTATCATTCTCAAATATCGCACTTAGGATAGTCTAAAAACTTAAGACATAATACAAGCGTGATCAATATTTGACTTTCCCTTCAAAACATGCAAGGGAAGAAAGAGAGAAAAAAAAGAAAATTAGAAAACAAAGTGAATCATTTTTAACTTAATTATAAGAAAGATTCATAAACGAAAACCTTGTTTAAATACTTAGGTAAGTAAATATATTTATTCAAAATAAAGTTGTATTTTATCACAAAAAAGAAACACTTTAATACGCTTCTAAATAAACAATTGAAAATTCAACTCGTTTTCACAATTCTTCATAAATAAAGAGATGAAAGCCGGTTTCAGACGACATCAACAATAAATGGAAAAAATATGTTCAAGCTAATTTATATTGAGTGAGTGCAGAATACACTTTGAAGGTGCTTTCATACCGGACGATTAAAGTTGAGCAACTATTGGTAATGTTTGCGTAGCTTTTACAGTAAAAGGTAATTAGGTAACACTTAAGTTATTCAACAAAAATTAGAAAAAGTTGCCTCACAATAATAATTTTGAGGCACGGTAGAGATAATCCTAAAGCAAAAAATACATAAATCACTAGTAAGAGACTAATGTCTCTGAGTAGTCAACCAAACAAGACAAAAAGTCAGTCAGGTAGACAATAATGATTATTCCATCAGCAAGTACTTTATAAAACTTAAGCTTAGGGGCATCATTTTGGAGAGCCAAGAGGCCACTGGTCTCAGAGAAGTCAACCGAAGAAGTCAAGAAGTCAGTAAGGTAAACCATGATATTTTTTCCATCAGCAAGTTCCAAAAGAAAAAGCCAGCATTTTGGAGAACTACGGCATGCCCTTGCCTTATGGCAGAAGAAGAGAAGTCTTGACAGACTTGACCTGACTCGAACAGACTCCTGTTCAGCAACAGTTGCCATATTCTTAAGTTATTAAAAAAGTTGCTCGCTTAAAACATCATCACTCATTTTTTATTCATCAGAGTAAATAAAATTATGCGCCATCCCGTCTTATCGCGGATTACCATAAGGTACGTTTTTCCCAGGTTTTTACAGTTGTTTTATCTGTTCCTCTAAATATAGGAATGGTCATTTTATAAAAAATCCTGCATTATATTTCCGTTACCTAATAAAATGGTTAGGGTTAGTATAAAATGTTTTTATTTCGTAGGCACAATTTCACTGACCAATGTTTTTCTGCATTGAACCTCAGGTTAACATTCTACTGCTTCTGTATTATTTTCTAAATCCAGTCCCTGAAAGTCACTTAATATAATCGGAAATAATCAACGAGTGAAATTTAAAAAACATGAAAACCCATCTTCATGGCCAAACTACTGAACCGATGTTATTGAAATTTCTATTCGACCAATCTGAAAGTATAACCTTCCAGATAAAATAAGTTTTTTTTACATCGGCTCATAAATAAACTAAGATGAATAAAATAGAGAAAAAAAAGCTTTGACGTGTAAGTAAATTTAATTTTTCCTAACTCTTTAACTAACATCATATAATTTGACTTGAATTTAATAAATTACGAAGTTATGCGATAACAAACTTAAAAAAAGAATATGCAACAAATTGAGAACCTCTTCTTGTTTTACTTGAAGTCGGTCAATAAGTATCGTTATCGAGAACATTGTGCCATTACTTCAACAACCAGGAACAATGGCAGATCAACGTAGACATAAAAAGTATTGTAAATCACTTCAAAGTTTCACTATCAGTGCTTCTGAAAGTTTATTAAGTACAGTTGTGAACATAATCTTTAGACCATGGATAAGAAGACTGTTAAACGTCATCTATGATTTAACAGCCGAGCTACTTTTTACTTACCTAATTACTTCGCTTCATCATCATCATCATCATCATTATCATCCACAGCCCGACCTCACCCACTGCTGGGTATAAGCCTCCCTTAGTTTGTGCCATCTACATCGATCCTAAGCCAGTCTAAACCATTGCCGCCCCGCGACCGTGACTATGAAGTCCATCCATCTTGCTGCAGGGTGCCCTACGCTTCTGTACCCGGTTCTTGGCCACCATTCGGTTGTTGTTCTACTCCACCTGTCATCACCACGCCTAGCAATGTGTCCTGCCCAACTCCATTTATGCTCCGTAATCCGGTCTCCGACGTCTTGGACCTTCGTTCATCTTCGGATTTTGGAGTTCGGAACTCGATCTATAAGTTTGCACAAAAGCTTAAAATTATATGGACGAAAGGTGGGCTTAATGCTATAAGCATTTTCTACCTGCCAACCTTAAGGGTAGGGAATGGCGTTGGCGTGCGAACATAAAAGGAAAAACTTAGGTATTTAAATTAACAACATGTATGTAATAATATGTGTATTAATATATACATGTGCGTACATATACGTATGTGTATTAATATAAAATAAATATTATATATTAATATTATAGACAATCCATACAGCATTATCTAGCCTCAAACTAAGCATGTAACACCCAGACAGAGAACAAACATCTGTGTTCACAACACAAAGTTTCAGTTCAGTTCTCAGTGGGGATCGAACCTACAGCTCAGAAGGTAGAGCTACTACCAACTGAGCTGAGAGGTATTATAATAATCGTCCGATAAGATCTGGCTCAGGCATCGAGATATAAGTACTACGTAGAAGACACCGTAAATTCCTACTTTGTCTCGTTCAACTGAGGCGATCGCGCCGCACCTCACTCAGTCGCCTCAGTCGCTCTCTCTCGAAAACGCGTAAGTGCCGTGATTTACATGGCGCTTAAGACCTTTTTGCCGAGAACAAATTACGAAGAATAGGACAATTCTGATATTTGACGTAGCTTCTCTAGTACGTAGTACTTATATCTCGATGGCTTCAGGTTTTTTTCTATGCAGTTTGTGTTTCACTGTACATCGCTCGGCTATAAATAAAAAGAGGTCGGTCAAATGCGCATATAAATAAACCGTCTCAGTTCGATCCCGAAGGTATCGTTAACCCATGGTGTAATCGTGTTAGAGCCTATAAACCGCTTTACTGGTTACCGCAAACAAATTAACCGATTTTACTGCTAATAAATGGCGTTGTACGTTTATTGTATTGATTTTGTTCTTGTAGCTTGATTGCAGAAACGTTAGCAGAGTTAGAAAATCAAAGTGTTAACAAAATAAATTTCTTTGACAAATGACACTTTCATTATATCAATATTCCTTATTACTTTTTTTTTCTTACTTTTTTTATACAGTCATGCTCGTAGCTGGTGGAACAAGCATACCTTAAGTGGTAACCATCGCCTATAACAAAGCATTGCCCTAAGTCACGCGCGTCAGGAACGTGCACTGGCAAAGTAATTTCAAATTTCTTAAATAATATTTAATATCTAGGTACTCAAAACAGAATAATGATGAACATGAAGCCAAAATTAGCCGATATACAATATGTGTTGCCACCTACTATAATCATGTGAACCCGTGACGGGTCAGTAAGCCTACCATTAGCTCTGTCTGGCTCTATCTCTGGCTCTGGTTTTGAGTCTGTGTGAGTGCTCACCAGTGCATTATACTGTGTGTGTGCCGTTTTGACGTAGGATTTATTTAGTCAACACTGGCTCACAAGCTCCGAGGCAGAGCCAGACAGAGCTCATGCTAGGCCTACAGCTTGTAATAATTCATGAGCTAGATTTATGTATAATGTATGTATACATGTCAGCGAAGCTTTATTGTAATCTGATTACTGTACAATTAAAATATATTATTTAAATCACTATACACCACTATTTTTTAATTACCAAAAAAAAAAGGGGTAATGTAGTAGGGATAGAACATTATAAATGTGCAATCAGAATTTTTAGTTTCGATAAAATGACAAAGTTATTAAATGTTAAAATTTTCAGAAATCCTGCATAAAATTATGGACATATTAGTTACGTAGTACTAGAGAGAAAAAAAATTACGCTGTTCGGTTCCGCTTGGTATTTAGCGTTTATGAGTGAAATGATTTTTGCTTATTGAATCATTTCTCAATATTTGACTAAAAATTGTGGTTATTTAAAAAGATTTTTTTTGTCTCAAAAAAAATTTTTTTTTTCGTGGATGTGTTCAGTATCGGCAGCCAATATCGGCAATTTTTTTTTTGGTAATTAAAAAATAGTGGTGTATAATGAAGTCGTGTCAAAGCACCGCTCAAACAAATGCGATTGCGAAAATTAAATTATTCTAGGTAATTATGGATGGAGCAAACGAACTGCACACGATGATACAAAACACAACTGTAGACTTCAGACTGCATACCGGACCTCATACTGGTATTCATTCACACTCTGGAGTGTGAATGAATAATAAGAAATAAATATTGTGGACAATCCACACAACACTATACAGATAGCTAAAACAATAACTACTTATGTTATAAATATTTTTTTGTAAATTTATACTTAAAATACAAGGTAATATCAATTATTCATCTTCACCACACAAATATTTTGATCTTGGTGCGGATCGAACCCACTCCCCCTACCACAGAAGGCAGAGCTACTACCAACTGAGCTATGAGGGAAGGCAATAAGTTTAAATGTATACTTTTTTTATACAACTAGCTGATGAAACAAGCATATGGCCCACCTGATGATGAACGTTGCCACACAAGCAAAGTCATGACCGTAAGCTAGTGAATAATATTTAAAGTTGGTGCATTATTAAAAACGTTTTTACTTGTGCAAACTCCAAATAAAACTGCACGCATTCAATATTGCAGTGAAGTACTGCAATGAAGTCCGTCTGTTTGCACCCTAATTGCCTTATTTTCCGATGAAAATGAGAAGCGCGATCATAATACCCGCCACTGATTGACGCTTCAAATAAAGCTCGTTAGGGTAATTTCAAAGAGCATTTAACTGTTATGTGTTCCTATCTGCTGTTTTAATGTAAATGAAAGCCAGTGAGCTTGGTTTAATATTGTTATTTATTTCTTTCAGGTATAATAATAATTTAATAAATATTTTAATTAAAATAATATTTTAATAAATATGTCCCACAACACTATATATATTTGTTGTTTACTGTTTTTTTTTCTTTAATGTTACAAAAGTAAGTTCGTGAATGTATTAAGGCTATAAGGTTTTTGTTTAAGTGATCATCATCATCAGTCTGACGAAGTTCTAAGCATAGGATTCCCTTAGACATTTCCAGGAAGAACGATAAAAAAATATATAAATTCACACAATACTCTAATCTAGCCCCAAATTAAACAGAGCTTGTACTGTGGGAACCAGATAGCTGATATAATACTTATATTTATTAATACATACATAGAATACAATATGACACTCAGACAAAGAACAAATTTGTTCTCGGTGGAAAACGAGCCCACGGCCTACGGTGCAGAAGGCAGAGCTACTACCAACTGCACAGAGGCCAGTCGAGGATAACTGAATTAAGATAAAAAATCGGTTGTCTGTAAAGTTGGTTTACTGACGATAGTTGAACGTGACAACGTCATACAGCTGTCCACGCGAACGTATCGCTCACTCAAGTAGGAGAGAGACAGATGTCGAACGCTGCCGAACGCGGAGGCTGATTGTGCCTTTTTGTCGCTCGTTCCGCGCTCTCGCTTGCACTTCAAGCCTTAAATGGAACGCCTCAGAGCGAGGTAACGCCACATGAGTCATGTTTTTTTCGTGCGTTCAGCCGGCTCCATCGAATTATAAGACGTTGTCACGTCAAAAAATGTCTGTAAAACATCATTTGGAAACTTAGGTCCTGTCGCTGAATGTATACCTACATTTATGACCGAACAAGAGTACACTTAAAACTGCTAAAATTTGCGAGTTCTTGTTACTTATTCTTGGAAACTTCCCAACGACGAATGATAAACTTCAAAATAATTTGGTACTGCGGAATTTAAAAAGCGATTTAAAGATCCAAAGAAAACGCAATCCAAATAAAAATATTTCTATCTTTATTTTGCTCAGGTCTTAAGTAGAGAAGGCAATATTTTTATCTTACAGCTGGCCTACCATGAGCTTCATATGGTTATGGTTATGGCTGTCAAAATTGTGTCAACAGTGTCAACACATTCAAACCCAAGAAGAAAGCGAATGTGTGGGTAAGCCTATCTATACACAATTAAACAGAAAGCAATACTCTTATTACATAAAGATGGGGAAAACTTCAGAAGACATACAATTTATTACAAAACATTTTTTTGTATCATCAGTAACCAACTACTTAGTCTTTCAGTAATCTAACTTTCATGGCACATTCAAATCAAAAGTTAATTGGTCAAACAAAGTTTCAAGTGTTTTATGTGTGTAAACCAAACACTTTAAGCCAAAAGCTTCCACGTAAAAATTGTGAATTGCTAAAAATATTTAAATGTTATGAAAAATTTCGAAACTTTCCATCTACTTCTGATGCTTAAAGCTGTAAACGCTTCATTCTTTTCAATCACTACATTTCAGTAGGCCTACCACAAGCTATATCTGGCTCTGGCTCTGGTTTTGAGTCTGTGTGAGTGGTGACTAAATAAATCCTACGTCGAAACGTCACACACACAGTATAGTACACCGGTGTTCACTCACACAGACTCAAAACCAGAGCCAGAGACAGAGCCAGGCCGAGTTTGTGGTAGGCCTTCAGCTCATTAATTAACAAACCGAACATTTAAATTAGTCGCAAATTGCAAAAACATTCCGATACATGGAAGTGCCAGAGTCCATTAAAATTAAGCGGGTAGAATCAACTATGTCACATGCACACGGTGCCACATAATATATAAATAAGAAATACTACGCCCAGTACGCCAACCACACGCTCTTTCTGGCTCTGTCTCTGGCTCTGCTGGTCTACTCTTGAATGCGATTCCGATCCCAATCTTAAGTTTTGACGGGATTTTGACAGAAATCCTATGGGTTTTCTGCCAAAATTCCGTCAAAACTTGAAATTGAGATCGGAATCGCGTTAAAGGGCGGCTGGTTTTGAGTCTGTGTGAGTGTTGACTAAATATTCCTACGTCGAAACGTCACACACACAGTTTATTACACTGATGAGCACACACACAGACTCAAAAACTTCTGATGCTTAAGGTACACGCTTCATTCTTTTCAATCACTACATTTCAGTAGGCCTACCACAAGCTATGTCTGGCTCTGTCTCTGGCTCTAGTTTTGAGTCTGTGTGAGTGGTGACTAAATAAATCCTACGCCGAAACGTCACACACACAGTAATACACCGGTGATCACTAACAGAGCCAGAGACAGAGCCAGACAGAGCTTGTGGTAGGCCTACAGATAAAAATGTTCGCTGCCGGATTTCATATGCTTGCGGTAGGAAAACTCAGTTTCGGCGATTTAACTCTACTGCTTTTAAAATATATGGGCTTAGTGTTAAAAATAAGTAGCTTAGTTCTGATGAATTTTAGGCATGATTGTGTATTTTTCAAATAGTTCGTGTTTTTTCACTCACTAAGTACGACATTTACAGTTTTTTGTACAACTAGGTGATGGAACAAGCATACACCCCACCCGATGTAAAGTAGTAATCATCGACATACATATAGTTGTATATGTACACCGTGGCAAGCGATCTAGAGGTCCTCACTGATCCCAATCAGTGCCGTTTAATAAATAAAAAAAAGTGTGATTTTCATATTATGGCAACGTCAATTGTCAATCAAATTTATCAAATACTCAAGACATTATAAAAAATAACCAGTATCAAGATTGTTGAATCTAATTTCCCCAGCATTGCACGCAACAAAACTTTTTCTCAATTTGCCATGAGATTCTGGTAGACCTATAGCAATTCTGATCAAAATTATGATTCCCAGCACTAAGTTGGTTTTGTGGTGAAACAGCAGATTTTCTAAACCTCCGTCGTAGTCCCTCTATTAATTAATACCACGATACTACTTTATTTTTCTACCCCAACAAAGGAGATGAATCACCACAATACGTCTCCATACATTGTATGGTGTAACCTACATTGGTCGTTTCCCTAATTTTGTCCTCTAATTCTGTGACATTGGAACTTTTTATCAGTAGCGCAAATTTTACCTTGAACTCTGTATGAGAATACTACACCAGTATTAAGTGGAATAACAAGTAAATTTTAATAAACCGACTTCATGGTCAAACTACTGAACCGATTTTGATAAAATTTATATGAGTAGTAGAGCTCTTTGTGAAGGGCTCGTCCGGGGAAGTACTACCACCATGCATATTTCTGCCGTGAAGCAGCATTGCTGTGTTTCGGTCTGAAGGGTATGGGTGCCGGTGTAATTACCTACTGGCACGTGAGGCTGAATATCTGTATGCCTCCAGTTGATGGACGCAGAGCAGTGCATCGTAGGGCACGTCCCTGACGTGCGTGACCTACGAAGCATGGCTTTGTTATAGGCGATGGTTACCACTTAACACCAGGTGGGCCATATGCTTGTTCCATCAGCAAGTTACATAAAAAAAACATAAAAAAAGACCAATCTGGAAATATTACGTGTCAGATAAAAAAAAAAAAAAAGACGGGTTGCACTCCGGGAGTGCCGGCAGAAGTGAAAACTTGATTATTAACGTTGAGCATGTTTGATATTTTGGAATGGTTAGGGGGGGCTTGTTTGTTATTTGGCACGCTGTAACATACACGAACATTCGCGCAAGCGCCCTGCGCTGCCTAAACGAAACAGTAGGCCCAGGCATACATTTTCGCCGCGCCGTAGAGAGGGGATAGCTGTCTACTCTCCATCCGTCTTACGCTTTTTCGATCAGGTCACGTGTCCTGACGCGCTGACGCGAGTTTAAGATTTTATACCCATTACAGAAAAAGTGCTCAACGCCGCTAAAGAAGTTTTCACTTCAAAAAACAAATCGGTTCCTAGGCAAAGTTACTTTCATTCGAAGTTATGCAAAAACAAACATAAAATAAACCAAATTGAGAACCTCGAAATAGGAAATTCATAATTTCTGATGACAGCTGAAAAGTGGAGCTCGTTGCCTGCGTCTGTTATTCCGAATACCTATAATTTGGAAGTTTTTGGAATAAGTATCTTATAGGTGAGCGTGCTACACCGTCGACCGCATCATCATTTAACATTAGCTCTGTAAATTGTGTGTGTGTGAAAGATTGTGCATTTTGTTTGTATGAGCTTAAAAGAATTGAAGTTGATACACTGTATATAGGCAGTAAACCGTAAATTACTCTGTTAGCGGTCAGTAAGTTAGGTAAGTATGTTACATTACAGGGTATTTCTATTAGTGACTACATCAATGCCAGCATTGTCAGCGACCCTAAAATCAGAACGACTCTCCTGATCAACTTTATGTATGTACATATTATAAGGTTCTACTTAATCATAGACTTTTTGGGGTTCATATGATTGATTAGTGGCCTTATCTAAATACTTATTACCTTTATAAAATACTAGCGGCCTTTCCCAGCTTCGCACGGGTGGACATTTATTTTTTAAACACATGAATATAACCTATGTTACTCAAGGTGAATGTAGCTTTCCAATGGTGAAAGCATTTTTTGAAATCGGCACAGTAGTTTTTGAGTTTATTCATTACAAACATACAAAATATAAAAAATACAAATCTTTCCTCTATATAATTTTATAGTAATAGTATAGTAAGTATAGACTAGCGGCCAACCGCGGTTTCGCTCGTTCAATGTTAAGTGGAAATCAGTGCCAAACAACAAAGCATTACATATAACAAAGCATTACCTCATAGGTCACGCACGTCAAGAACGTGCCTTACGATGCACTGCCCTGCGTGAACTTGAGGCATACATAATGTTTAGCCTCACGTGCCAGTTATTTTTCCGGCGCCTACGCTCTTTAAACCGATACACAGCGATGCTACTTGACGGCAGAAATAGGCCTGGTGATATACCTACTCTATAGTAACAAATTATAAACCTATCTTCTTTACTTAATTGATCCATGGTCCTGGAACAATAGATCAAGGAAACTACCTTCCATGAAGATGAATATTTATTATGAGTATTAACGAAGATCTATGACTGTTAGGATTTTACTTCCACTAGATATATAATTAATTAATATAATAAATGTCCTATCCTATCCATAAACCTAACCTAACCTAATGTAACCTAATGTAATCTATCCTATCCATAAACAGGGCGTCCCACAAATATGCCATATGGAGGAAATGTACCTTGAATATTGTAAATGGAACATTTTACTGAAAGAAGACATTATTTGAATTTAAAAAAACAATTTAAACGTTAACTTTTGAGCATTTAATAAATAATAAAATAAATTTGTTAAATTTAAATTTTGCAAGTTTTGTTAAAATTCATGGTATGTCTTATAATAATATAAAGGTAAGACAAAATGTGTATTAGAGAAAAACATTTGTTAAAAAAATTAATAGTAAAATATTTGCACCGGTATCCACTAAAATATAGTACACATACTTAGAACACAATACAATATAACATCCAGACAGAGAACAAACATCAATTCACCACACAAATATTTGTTCTCGGTGGGCATCGGCCCACGATCTATGGCGCAGAAGGCAGAGCTACTACCAACTAAGCTGAGAGGCCAGTAGCTCTGCCTTCTGCGCCATAAGTCGTGGGTCGATGCCAACCGAGAACAAATATTTGTGTGGTGAATTGATGTTTGTTCTCTGTCTGGGTGTTACCTATATTGTATTGTGTTCTAAGTATGTGTACTAATAATGGATACCTGCAAATATTTCACTATTAATTTTACCTACAGATCGATACCATCATAATTTGGACCGGAAGATTTCAGTCATTTCGAACGCCAGGAGGTAAATCCACCATTACACATACAAATACCTACTGCCGACAGTTGCAGATTTATTGGTGCAGTCATTGTGGGTTTGCCCGATTGATACAATGAAAGATGTCAAACATTTTGCTACGAAATAAAAAACTGAAACCAATATCGGTGGATGTTTTTCACAGAACGCTTTTAAAAAACGGGGGAGACCTAAATTTGAAAAAGTGCTTTGTGACTGTATTTATGTACTACCATGATTTTGGTGGCAATTCGAATATTGGGAACTATGTAATATCAGCAAAAGTTCCGTCTTACCACTTTCGAAACAGATTTGCTTGCAAGCGTTTAGCTAGCTGACTCCGCCTATTTCTTTTTTCACTAATTTTGACCAATAGGAGACATAAACATCTGTTTCACTTATTCAAAGTTACTGTTCTATGGTATTTACATTTCCAAAGACTTGTTAAAATCTGGTCTAATCAAATCACACCGGGATATCGGTAATTAGCGTCACAGAAAATAATTATACTCGTAGTATAGATAAACCAGTCTAAAAATGCACGCCCCTCCACCACGTTTTCTTGACGTTGACTCACAGCAAAGTAGTTAAAAATGATCCTTGTACTATAAGTAATAAAGAACAATTTACTTTGACTGACTGGAGTAGCAGGACGTGCATTTTAAGCTTGGACGATCTCTACGAGTAACTTCAGCCTTGCGCAAGCGATGATCACCCACCGCATGGAAACGTTGTCAAATATCGTTGTCATATTTGACAGCGCTTGACCGCCACCGCAAAACGTGCCTAAAATACAATGTGTGCAAGGCTTTAAGGTTTTAGGGATAGTTCTTTACACCTATTCCATATCCATACTATAATATAACAAAGAGAAAAGATTTGTATTTTTGTATGTTTGTAATGAATAAACTCTAAAACTACAGTGCCGATTCAAAAAATTTTTTCACCATCTGAAAGCTACATTCACCCAGAGTAACATAGACTATAATTATGTATTTAAAAAATAAATGTACACCCGTGCAAAGCCGGGATAAGCCGCTAGTTATAAATATACTGCATCTTTGACTAGTCACTAAATTCAGTGTGTTGATAGGTTGAAATATTGCTCTTGGCACAGTGTCTGAATTGATGATTTAATACTGGCATAGTTTTGGCATATACAATAATTTATACATCCACCCATGCCATTGCAGAACCACGTTCACGTCGCTGTCATTGCTCTCTTTACCAACTTCAAATAAAAAAGAAGGAGGTTCTCAATTCGGTTGTACTTCTGTCAAGTGCTGGGCAAGCCTATTCCATTTCATTATTCCATTTATAATTTTTTGGAAGATAGATGCTCTCGAAATGTGGTGCTGGAGAAGAATGCTTGGGGTATCATGGACCGAGTTCCGTACCAACATTTCCATACTACAAGAACTCGGCATCAAGCAGCATCTATCATCTATTGTACAGTCGCGCATTCTCACCTTCTTTGGGCACGTGACACGTCGTGGAGAGGTCTCCATAGAACGCCTGGTGCAGGGGAAGTTTGAGGGCAAAAGAGCTCGCGGCAGGTCACCTATGAGATGGATGGACCAAATCAAACCAGCCATAGACGCCCCTCTCAACGAATGCACCAGAAGAGCAGTGGTGCGGGATGAGTGGCGGAAAATTGTTAGGCGAGCCACTGCCTCGTCATGACGACCACGACCACTCTGTCAAGAGTGTAAAGACCCAGGAGAGGCCTGTTCCATCTAAAATCCTGTCCCAGGCACTGTAGCGTCCCGTAAGTAGGGGCATGAGTAATCGCCAGTTGCCCTTGACGCTATACAAATCATCGACAATAGATGCAAAGGCCTGTTTACCATCGCAATTTGTTCCAACCTTAAGGGGCCGGCGGAGGGCGAATTTTCATACAAACGTAATACCTAAATATTACTAGCTTAGGCAGATTTTCACTATACAGGGTTATTCATTATTAACTGCAAATACTCAGGAATTAGGTTCAACAAATAGAATAAAAAATATTTATGAAATTATTTTTTTTAAATTTGATCAAAAAATTTTTCAAGTTTTTGTATCAAAATTGTATTTTTATTAATTTCTTTACGGCTATTGCATAATGATTGCCATGGAGAACAGGTCGATGACCCACCCAGGCGGTGACTGAACGCAGAGTGTCACTCACGGCGCGCGGGCGCGGATCAAAGGTCAAAATAGGTCAGGCGCCAATGATTTCTTTATCGATTTTCTCGGGATTTTCATAACAAAACTTAAAAAAAATCATTTCATAAATATTTTTTATTTTATTTGTTGAACCTAATTCCTGAGTATTTGCAGCTAATAATGAATAACCCTGTATTATTGTAATAACTGTATTCGTATAGTATTTATCTAGGTTCCTGAATAGTTTTTATTTTAAATTACTTACCTCAAATAAAATAAACACCAATCGCATTTTACACATTTTTTTCTGACAAAATTTGATTGGCTTTAATTTCATTTAGAGTAAGTAATTTAAAATTAAAACTGTTCAGGAACCTTGATAAATACCGTACAAATACAATTATTGCAATAGTATAGTGAAAATCTGCTTACATTAGTAATCATTTTGGTATTACTAATGTAATGTGTGTGTGGTTTGTATGAAAATTCGCCCTCCGCCGGCCCCTTAAGTACATATCGTAGCGTTTTCCGAAACGGTGTTCAAACCGTTCAAAGCATCAGAAGTTTAGCACGGGGCCATCTGAGCCCACTGTATGGCATCCACAATCACTTAGGAGCACATTATAGGACGTATCGCACGGAGACCGCTGTTATCTTAATAGCTCTGCTTAGGATTGTGGGGTCCAACGGGCCACGAGGGTTGCTTTGACACACGGCCTTTAAAAATCATCAGCATCCACAGCCTTGCCTACTGCGTAGTAGGACTCTACAGCGATCTAGTGACAGTTTAATCCATTTCCGACCCGCAGTAGTTCTGTCAAGCAATATTTTGTTAAAGTTTTTTTTGTTAAATCTTTGGCAATGAATTATTCTGATTCTGTAGAGATAAACAAGTCAGGTGTAAATGATAGTCCTTTAAGTAATAAAACTAATGGAAAAAAATCCCAGTAGTTCTGTCAACAGAACAAGTGGGAGTCCATCTATCTTGCTACAGGGCGTATCCCACGTTTATGGCAAAACGGTAACGGTAAACCGCACGTAACCGGTTCTTGTGGCCACCATTCGGCTAGCATACCTACTTCACCTGTAATCACCACTTGTCTGTCTTGACTAAACAGAAATATAAAAATGCAAGCTATTTAAGAGAAATTGAGTGAAAATTACTATTTCTATATCTTGAAAAAAAATATTTATAGTATTTTTTTCTAATTTCGAAATGAAATGAAATTTATTTATTTGCAAGAAGTGTGGTACAGATGGATACAGCTCAAGTTACCTAAAAACAAAAATAAAAAACGCTTACCACAAGGACATAATAACAAGCAGTGTATAGTCTGATGTGTATCCTTGTGTACAAATCAAAATTATTTTTAAATATTTACTCCAGATTCAAATCAACAGAAGTTCTACCGCGGGCCATATAATTTTTGTATGATGATTTTGGGATCACAAAAGTCAAATCATATTGTGTATACTCAAAGAACCCTCCAATCAATAACAAACCAAGCAACCATCACATTTCCATCTTATTATATTCTCAAAGTGATGTTTTATATTTCTTTCTCATCAAAATGTTGGATGCTCGCAGACTTTTTTTACAATAAACCCCAGAGGACACATGTAATCCAAGTTTTAACCTATTCAATTACAAGATAGGGGACAGTGAAATATATTTTTACTTGGGGACTGACACTTAGTTGCTAGAATACGGCCACTTAAGCTACGAGATAGCCTGGTTACTTGTCCACCTTTCTTTACTGGGTTAAAGTAAAGGCATGCTTTGTGAAATTAATAGCGCATTAGTAAGATTTTAGATAACAAACGACTAGATTTATTGTTCAGGGAATAAGATGAAATAAACCAAAAATATTACTGAAAGTTATAATTATTCTAGGAGATAAAAGATATTGATAAACTAGAGGTGAAAATGACTTATTGGGTCCTGAGACGGGGTTTGAGGTTTGAATAGTTTTGAGGGACTAAATACCTAAGACTTTCACCCGAGGTACACACTGTGCTTTTCATTACGAACGCAAGGAAATTAAAAATAAAAACATGAACGTAGACATGGTTGTAGGTACGTAAGTATAAACAAAATATTAAAACTCCAAAAAACAAATGAAGATCGCATTGCCTCCGACCTTCATGCTACCCCGCCTATTTTGTTTTTTTTTCTTGTGGCCGGCCAGCCTCAGAATTCAGCCATTATTTTTGACTCCGATACTCATACTTTTTTTTGCTAACTACAATCTCACCTTGAAGATGCTGTCAACTCGTGCTTATCTATAGAAAATATAATCACCCTTCTCTTAAAAACATCCTAATTATAGGTACGGAGAGATCATGTTTATTTGAAATGATTATTTATTATTATAAACGGCGGTAACGTCTTAAAAAAGTTAAGAAACGCATTTCAAACGTTCGTCTCCAAAAGTTCTTGCCCTTAGAAACTAAAATTACCCTCGCCCAATCCTTACTTTTACCTCTACTTGATTACGCTGATGTCTGTTTTCTAGATGCTACGGAGGAACTCTTGAACAAGCTCGAGCGTCTTCAAAACTTGTGCATCCGTTTTATTTTCGTTCTGCGCAAGTTTGATCACGTCTCCGAGTTCAGAGCTCAGCTGAAATGGCTTCCTATCCGTCGTCGTCGTGATCTTCACGTCGTTTCTTTTCTCTATAACATTTTATTCAATCCTCTCTCTCCCTCTTACCTTCGTGAGCGTTTCAATTTTTTTGTTCCACGCGGTGAGCCGTGCAGAACAACCATACCCCTTCTTCTCAAGACCCCTTCTCATGCTACCAGCCGTTACAGTGGTTCATTCACGGTTCACGCTGTGAAACTGTGGAACGCCATTCCCCACGCTATTCGCGCTAGCACTTCTCTTAATGTTTTTAAGGCTAGAGTAAAAGAGCACTATCATTCCTTGTACGTAAATTCATAGTTTCTATTTAATATTGTCTAAATGTGATTATTTTATATATTATATATATATATATATGTGTATACAACGTGTATCAAAATATGTGTACTATCCCGAAGGGGGGTGAATTTCCACCCCCCGGGGAACAACTTTTGTTCAACGACTTTTCGAACTTCGATTGGTATCTCTGAAAAAACTGCAACGAAGTTTCAACATGAACAGCTGACTTTATACAAAGTGACAACCCTAAACTCAGCTACAGAGGTAGTAGGTAGTAGAAGTAGACCTACAGAGGTAGTAGGTCAAGGGGTCAAGGGGTTACAAGGATAGGGTTGTCAATTTATTTAGGCATTATGAAATTAAATATTTTTGTATGGGAAACTGAAAATAGGAATTTTTAATTTTCTCCCCCCCACAACTGATCACCATTGTGGTCTGAAACCCCCCACCTTCGCATAGTACACATATTTAGATACACCTTGTATATATATGGGTAGGTTAGGTATTGTGTGTATTTATTGTAATTTGTAGTATGTATGTGTAAGTAGTTTATTTATTAGTAGATGAGTTTCTCTTGTTCCGTATATAACTTCAAGTTGGTACACATTACTACCATTTTACTTCTAGCTCTCTCTTAGCCCCAAAGGTTTGCTGGAAGAAAACTCTTATTAGGGTTAAGCTCGCCTATGTACATGTCCTGTGTTATCACTTATTTGTAAATGTCTCTGTGTGCAATAAAGAATTATGAATTATGAATTCAAATTAACTCATAATTTTATTTCTCTCAAAGATATCTTTAACTCGAATGTAGGAAACTAAAAGCTATCTTCAATACTTGATTTTCATCTCACAAATGTAACTGCGAGTAAAACTTTTCAGAGCAACCGTTTGAACAGATTCGAGATTGCAATATTCAAATATTTCAAATTATATTGGTAGTGATTCTTGAATTTCGATGTAAAGATTGATGTAGAAGTTTGTACCTAGAAACAATATAGAATATACATTACTGTAGCGGCCATTACAAGAAGCATTGATGGACGAACGTGTAAATACGTAACACGTAAAGTACAAAAAAAAAAGTCAAAAAACTGTACATGTGTAAGTCCATCAATGCCTATAATAGTTGTGGCCAAGGCAGGTAGGTATCTGTCTCAAATAATGCTCGGAAAAATAAAAATAATTGGTACCTACTTAGGCAGAACTTTTTAATTGAAAATGAAACCTTTGATAAGTGACCTCTTTGATTGCTATACAACGTGTATCAAAATATGTGTACTATCCTGAAGGGGGGTGAATTTCCACCCCCCGGGGAACAACTTTTGTTCAACGACTTTTCGAACTTCGATTGGTATCTCTGAAAAAAACTGCAACGAAGTTTCAACATGAACAGCTGACTTTATACAAAGTGACAACCCTAAACTCAGCTACAGAGGTAGTAGGCAGTAGTAGTATACAACGTGTATCAAAATATGTGTACTATCCTGAAGGGGGGTGAATTTCCACCCCCCGGGGAACAACTTTTGTTCAACGACTTTTCGAACTTCGATTGGTATCTCTGAAAAAAACTGCAACGAAGTTTCAACATGAACAGCTGACTTTATACAAAGTGACAACCCTAAACTCAGCTACAGAGGTAGTAGGCAGTAGTAGTAGACCTACAGAGGTAGTAGGTCAAGGGGTCAAGGGGTTACAAGGATAGGGTTGTCAATTTATTTAGGCATTATGAAATTAAATATTTTTGTATGGGAAACTGAAAATAGGAATTTTTAATTTTCTCCCACCCACAACTGATCACCATTGTGGTCTGAAACCCCCCACCTTCGCATAGTACACATATTTAGATACACCTTGTATTTCAAAGCAAAACATCGTTCTGTTTATAAAAATCACGACAAATGAGTTTACTATGTAATTTTTTTGGCTGCTAAACAAGACAGATATGTATTTTCGTAAAACTTTTGCCGGCCACTGCTTGCATGTATTTTTGGCCAGTACAGCAACGATTTATATCGAAGAAGGTTGTCAAAATAATGGTCAAATTTCCAAGCATGTTTTAGAAAAACATCTATTTTGCCTCCGGTGTCTTACAATTTAAAAATGTTTCGCTCGACAGACTCTCACGAAACTACAATAATATTTACACTTTTGCTTTTGAGTAGAAAATTTCGTAGTCCATCAACTCATCATACAGTTACAGTGCCATTAGCAGACAGAAGCGCTCAGCTTATACCAAAGGAACGCAATTATGTAAAAAGCAGGCAGCCTGTGTGCACTAATTTGCATTTGTTTTGGTTAATCCAAGTTTTATTACGTAATTGTTCATGATGTAGTTTTTAAGTTTATATAATACTGTTCAGTCTTGTTTTTTTTTTTTTGGGGGGAAAGATTGTCCGTGGCATCATCCGTGGCTCTGACGGAAGACCAGCGTTCATTGTAAGCCAACATTATGCTGAGTCAGAGACCGTTTTGCGACGCACAAGCTTCACACAAATGTAGTGTTGGGATTTCTTTTTTAGGTTATCATAAATGAGTGAAAGTGCTTGTTTCGCAAATAAATAATTATTTATATTCTAATAACTTCCACGGCGGGTGTGATAATGAGCCTTACTGCAAAATGCAAAAATCATGCAGTCATTTGCTTGCGCTTGCTAGAGCATTGGTTTTTTCGTTGTTGCGTAGATAGTAACTGTAGTTTCGTCAGCATTACCTTTGTTAAGAGCTTAACATAGGTAATGCTACCTTCGTTAAGCGTGTACCTAAGTTAAAATACAAAAACCTGCTTTCGTTGTAAATGCAGTCATTTGCTTGTATTCCATAAATGCGTTGCATTTCCACTGAAAAGAAACGATTCATTAAAATTCGCCGGCGCGCCGAGATAATGATAATGATCGCGGTATCGCGGAGATAATATGATGTATTATAAGTTATTTCAGCTCGTTCCTAAGCTGGCCCAAATCTAGCTCAAATAGTTATATTTTTTTATGTAAAAAATAGACAGACGAGCTTAAGGCCCACCTGATGGTAAGCGGTCACCGTCGCTCATAGGGTAGCAACACAACGACGGCACCCTTGGTGTTGTTGGTGTCTAACAACACCAAGGGTGCCGTCGTTGTGTTGCTACCCTGAAGGAGTTTTTTTTTAAATAACTTTTAAAACTCTTTGTGATTTTCACACGTGAGACGATAAAACTAGGTAGGTACCTACATCAATAAGTGCTCGTTTCAACTAATTAAACTTGGAGCTATTATTGGGTTGTGTTGGGAATAAATCTTTTTCAAATGATAATGGGCTGGGGCGGACCTTTTGCGTTATTATGGCCGTTATGGGCTAGGTTCACGGTTCGAATAAATGGAGTTTTGTACTGGATAATGCAATGTTCGGTTATTAAAAGTTTTTTCTTAAACGCGCGGAAATATTGTCATTACTTTTGAATATAGAACACGCGAAGTATCATATTTACGTAGACTGAAAAACCAAAATCATATCCCGGCGCGTTCTCGCTCCGGCAATGTTGTTTCATACAACATTGCCGGAGCGAGAACGCGCCGGTGTGCTGTTTGAATTTAGAACTCTTTCATCTATCGTACACATTGCGTTCTCGTGGCTGTATAGCCACAGATGCGTTTACCTTTCGGCACAAACTGTAAAATAAAATAAAAAATACGGGTTGCACTCCGGGAGTGCCGGCAGAAGTGAAAACTTGATTATTAACGTTGAGCATGTTTGATATTTTGGAATGGTTAGGGGGGGCTTGTTTGTTATTTGGCACGCTGTAACATACACGAACATTCGCGCAAGCGCCCTGCGCTGCCTAAACGAAACAGTAGGCCCAGGCATACATTTTCGCCGCGCCGTAGAGAGGGGATAGCTGTCTACTCTCCATCCGTCTTACGCTTTTTCAATCAGGTCACGTGTCCTGACGCGCTGACGCGAGTTTAAAATTTTATACCCATTACAGAAAAAGTGCTCAACGCCGCTAAAGAAGTTTTCACTTCAAAAATTGGCGGTAAAGCGGAGTTCGTTGTTATTTTGTTAATAAAAAAATACGGGTTGCACTCCGGGAGTGCCGGCAGAAGTGAAAACTTGATTATTAACGTTGAGCATGTTTGATATTTTGGAATGGTTAGGGGGGGCTTGTTTGTTATTTGGCACGCTGTAACATACACGAACATTCGCGCAAGCGCCCTGCGCTGCCTAAACGAAACAGTAGGCCCAGGCATACATTTTCGCCGCGCCGTAGAGAGGGGATAGCTGTCTACTCTCCATCCGTCTTACGCTTTTTCGATCAGGTCACGTGTCCTGACGCGCTGACGCGCTGACGCGAGTTTAAGATTTTATACCCATTACAGAAAAGTGCTCAACGCCGCTAAAGAAGTTATCACTTCAAAAATAAATTTATTACGTAAAAGACCCTTTTTTATTTCCTTGCATTTTTTTAAGAAAAGCACTATTATATGCCTCGGCCGAAATGGCAATTGCAGGTTGAGTATGAGTTTGAAGGCCGAGCCGCAGGCGAGGACTTCAATGATACGAGACTTTAAGAAAAGCACTATATATGCCTCGGCCGAAATGGCAAATGCCTGTCTCGTATCATTGAAGTCCTCGCCTGCGGCTCGGCCTTCAAACTCATACTCGACCTGCAATTGCCTATTTCGCTGCCTTTGCAATAATGTACTATAGTCTCTCGAGAGCGATAAAAAATAGTTTATTAAAATAAAAAAATATTTACAGACCTACGAGGCAATGCTTTGTTGGCGATGATTACCACTTAACATCAGATGGGTCATTATGCTGGTTTCATCGGTTTGATTTAAAAAAAAGTTGTTTACACACGTCAAACATGATAAACCATAAATATAAAAAAATTGTTTTAAAAGACTTACTCCGGCATATTAGTTTGATTTAATCTTAAAGTAGTTATACTAAAAAAGGCATGCAGGCATACCCTTCTATTATGACCGAGAAGAGAAAATAACACAAGATTCTAAAAATTGTAACTTATCATTTTTCTTATACTTTTTTAAATAACGTGTACCTAGTTGATTTTTATTGGAATATGCTGGATACAGTAAAACATTTTTTTTGGCTTATTTAGTAAAAAAACTTTATTTTTTCAGCAGTACTCCATCATGCCTACGGCAAAATTTTAGGACATGTCGAAGTAAAATAAACATTTTCAATCAATGTTTGAAACAGATAAGGTTTCACGTAAATTACTTCTAACATTTGTTTTAGATTTGGATATTCAGATTATTTTGTTTTGGAATTTCAATTCTGTAAACCTACCACAAGCTCTGTCTGGCTCTGTCTCAGATTTAGAGCCTGTGTGAGTGCTCACCAGTGTATGTGACGTGTGTAGTGTGTGTGACGTTTCGACGTAGGATTTATTTAGGCAGCACTCACACAGTTCTTTATTATTTATTTTTTCAGTTTTGTAAGATTTAACTCACATCAAAGCCTTCAACGCAAAAGGCGATGATACTACAATTTGAAGAATAGAAAAAATATGTCAGTTTTTGTTTATTATTCTGATTTATTGATTTACATAATCGATAGATTTGGTGTTGGCAATGAGACCAAGACCTGGGCTTAGATAGCTTTGTTGCTAAAAGACATGCCTTGGGCTGACCTTAGCCTGATAAATGGATGTCAATTATTGGATCCGAAATTGTAAGACAAATTTATTTATTTATTTATTTATTTTAAGCCTTAAATACAGATACATTCCTAAAACTAACTTATATTATTCACTACGACATCGAAGATAAATAATCGTAAGATAAATATTTAGAAGTAAATGAATAAAGCCGGGCCACATCTTAAGGCCTGCGCACACCTAAAGGGGCCTCTAAACATTTGCCCATGCTGGCCCACTACAGGCCAACGCCAATGTGTACAGGGGGTATTGGTATATGTTGGCGGACATTTGTCAAGCATGGCGCGCAATCGGGGAGTTGTCGGTTTTTTGGGCACACTTCAAAGGAATCGTGGCGTAGCCTGGCCTGTGGTGTTTACACAATCGGCCAATGTTCAGTTCGTCACCGGCCGCTGACCGGGATAGAACACTATTGTGTTGCGTTCTGTAATACTTGTAAACAGTATAGAATAAATTATAGTGTAAAAACTAAAAAAAAAACGCTTTTATAACTAATTGAACTAAAAAGTTAAAAATAAAACTGTAATAATCAATTGAAAAATTTATATTATTGTACAAAAAAGCATAGGGTGCTTTTTATAATAACTTCAGATATAATAAACTATTGATAAAATATTTACAACAATCAAAATCAAGCCCCCCACGCTTTTTGTACAATAATATAAATTTTTCAATTGATTATTACAGTTTTATTTTTAACTTTTTAGTTCAATTAGTTATAAAAGCGTTTTTTTTTAGTTTTTTAAACTATATCTATATATATAAATCTTTCGTGTCACAATTTGGAACGCGATAAACTCCGAAACTACTGAACGGATTTCGATAAAATTTTGCAACTGCCTTTAATATGGTCGGACTTAAAAGATAGGATAGTTTATATTCAATATTTAGGTGTTATTAATTTATATGGGGCAAAAGTTTCGAAATCTATGTCTATCCCTTTCTATCACGTAGGGACTTATATATGTCTATCCCTTTCTATCGCTTAGGGATTTTTCAGAAAATTCTCGACTTTGACGAGAACAGAATGCACATAGACGCTCTAGAATGATCTGGAATAATCAAATTTAAAGTCGGTTAGCATCCGGAATGCACCCAAACGTTAGTAATCCAGAATTATCTAGAATACTCAAATATACCCATGCAAACGGTTCTGAATTCTAGATTTGGACAAAATGTTCTAGAAAATAGTGCTCCTAAACGTTATAGAATGTTCTTTAATCATCATCATCAATTGATATCAGTCCATTGCTGGACGTAGGTTCACCTTGAGTAACATAGGCTATATTTATGTGATAATGTCCACCCGTGCGAAGCCGGGACAGGCAGCTAGTATATATATTTTTTTTTTCATATTATTGCATTGTCATCGACCTTTGACAGGTGTGCAAAGTTTGAATCAAATCTGATCGTTCAAAGTAAATAGCCGCAGCCGTAATTACTTCGACGTCCGTCGCAATTGGTTTGCCAGGCAGCTATGAGCCATGCGCCAATATGTGAACACCAAGTGATCGTGGTCTACAATTGTGCATTGGCGGAGCCTGGCCCAGCATGGGCAAATGTGTAGAGACCCCTTAAGTCGCTGACTATAGTGACCAGTGAGACGCTGTCAAATATGACAGCGATATTTGACAGCGTTTCACTGATTAAATATTTAGCAGGCCTTAAATATTTGTAGATGTTCCATGCGAATTATAACTAAAGTATGATTATTCTATAGTGAGTCACAAAGCACACTTTTCTTGCTGTATATTTTTAGATCTATCTAGTTAATTGTTCAATCTAGTAGGAACAAAGCAAAAACAGAAACGAGAAAAAACCCACCCAGTTCGAATTTTAAAAATTCACCAACAAGCTACGACGAAAAGGTCGTTTATGAAAAAAACAGCTCGTACCTCTCAAAACAAAGTTGAAATCACGAAGTATAAATTCAACTAGACCGATGGTGTTTGTGCCAAAGCGATAAGTTTGAGCGTCGGGACGTGTTCCGACATGACTAACGTGACCACACGTCATGACTTCGAGCCACCCTGTTTCGGGACTAGGCCACAGAATGGACGACTGCATGCAAATATTTATTTTACCATGCTACGACCGTTCCAATTTCAAACTGTTATCTTTTTGCCCAAGTTTATCGATTGTCAAAAAAGCTCGCCTTGCAGTTTTTTTTTTATTTTGTGCTGGTTTGAAAAGTCTTGCAGTCTTGGAGATTGACATCACATGTTAGTTATTATAAAGAAAAAACAAGATGATAATTAAAAATCTATTCAGCGCATGGTGTAGATCAAACGTCAAAGTATTTTTGGACTACAGCGTTGGTTTTTTTTTCTTACTAGTTTCATTCTAGTTTTTTGCGAGATGACTTCACCAATGTCATTAAGACGCTGAAACCCATGAAATAACTTAAAAATCGCGAACTTTGAAACTTTTTCCTTTCTTACGACGATACAGAACCGAAGAGGAAACATGTTTGGACATCTTCTACGACATGACAGCTTCATAAAGAACATCATTGAAGGAAATGTTGAAAGAAAACGGGGAAGAGGAAGGCAAAGAATAAGTTACATGAGCCAATAAAAAAAAATCACTTCCATGTCGTTTATGGAAGTCAAGAAGGCCGCATTCAAAGACTTTATTGGAGAAAACTGCATCAAAACCCCGTCAAGAGCTAAGCTCTTAAATTTAAAAAGAGAGAAAAGCACTGAGTATTTCAGTTTTAATGTCTTTAAATTATTTGTTATTTCTGACGATGTCCCGTTTATATAAAACGTTTGGTCGCCCGGTACACGACACAAAGCCACGCCATGGTGTTATAGCCTACTCGGCGTTTTCCTTTTACCTTGTCAAAAAGAAAAGGTTAACTGAAACGGTGAAGTTTCCAAGAGCTATACGTTTTGTTTTAAATTCGCTCCGATTATTCAACAATACCCACTTAGCTCGTATTGTTCTCCAAAGAAGTAGCTATGTCACTTATTTTTTCATTATCACTTTTTTCACCTTATAAAAAGTCTGTCTGACATTTTACTGCCGGATAAACTGTATGCCACGTTTCCACGCGTGCGTTCAACTCGACACTCAACGTTCACATTCACATTCACGCGCGTGGAAACGGTACGCCCGAGCGCGCGCGTGCCAAATTGGTGTTGCCAATTATACAGATTTATCTGTATTTATACAGAATTTAGGGTAGTATTACAGATTTTACCCTACTTTTATACAGATTTTTGGAATCTGATTTAGTCTATGATAAGATGAACATCTTTAAACATAATAAAGGCAAAAAATATTCATTTAGATCCACTTTTGATAATACTATTAGTATAGTTAATATAGTTACTAAGACTTCACTGTCTGTCCGTCTGACTGTCTGTCTGTCTATCTGTCCGTCTGTCCCCAGATATTTTGCTTTGGCACGTGGCAACACTGGTGGGCAGTCAGTCTCTCTCGCGCTTTCGTGACGAGTGGACGTTGCTAAAAAAAGTCGCTACGATCGGAGATTACTGTTGAGGTTGCATCAGTTAGAATAAAACCTCTGTGACTGTTGCTAAGACAACGAGTCAATTATTGTTTGACAAATGTCTTCATGTTTAGTTAGGTTACAAAGTCGTAATCACCGAGTACTCTTCTATATTGGTCGTAATAATTACAACATGGTCGATTGGTCTAACGAGACAATTTTGACGTTCCTGGAACATTACCAGGAACAAGAATTATTATGGAACCCCGAGCATAAATTCCATAAGGACAAGAAAAAAATCCACAATGCTTGGGGGAAAAAAGCTATCAGTGTCACTATGACTACCCATTTTTGTGTAGGTACGTTGTGTCGAACGAAATTAAAAGTATTGTTTCATTGAATAATGCACTGCGCACTTGCCAAATGTCAATCAAACACCAACAAAACTATCGAAGAAAAAAGAGTACGGTGAGAGTTGCGAGAAAGCGATTCATTCATTCATTTATTATACAAGCAATTTTCATATACACTAATTGTTTAACTAGTGGGCAGGGCAAAGGGCATACTTTTACATTTAGACGTATTTTGATGATCGGGGAATACCTACTTCGTAATTATTTACATATTGACTGTCAAGGTAATTCATAATTAAAAATACCGTAGAAAATGACACGGTAGTGAAACATTACCGTATACCGTGTTTAAGCCAAAAATACCGTGCATCTACGGTAATTACCGTGTACCTGGTAACACTGGTTGCATGCCGCGCAGCTCGCCAGGCAGCCTGCCGGGCTGCACGGCACGCATGGAAACATTCAGATAGACTTTTCTATCTTCAGACCTAGTTTCATGGATCTAGCCGGTCAAGCATATCTAAGGGAGTAGCTGACGTTTCGGACAAATTTTTCTGGGACATATTGTCCCAAATGACACTTTTGATTATGATATTATTTTTACTGACGTTTCGGACACCATTCAAAATAACTGCATTGTACAGTCAGGTAAAAAAACAGGTTTTTACCGAGACGCGGCGGTGCCGGTGGCAAGGTGACGAAATAGATTTATTTATTTATTTCTTTCTTTCTTTCTTTCTTTCTTTCTTTCTTTATTTAAAGTTAAAGTGTGAAAGTTAAAGAAATTATGTGGCAATTTATATTGTTCTTTTTTTATTTTAATAAATAGCGCTAAATCAGTAAATATGGTCGGGATATTTTGCTCAGTTAACTATAAATTGTCTGTGATTTTTATACATTATTAAAACTAATGACTTTTTTTAATCGTAAGGAAAGAGAGATAAATGTTTTAAGATCTCTATTTATAGTATGTATCTTTCATAGTTAACATTTTATATGTTTTTTTATTTCGTTGATTTTAATGTTTTTTTTAATAGATATAATTTGTGCTCAATGTTGTGTAAAATACTGTGATTATTGTAGATTAAGAATGTTTTATAATGTTTAAAAGTTTTATCATTTTTTATTTCGTTGATTTTAATGTTTTCTTTATTTCGATGACTTTAATAGGTAAAATTTGTGTTCAATGTTGTGTAAAATACTGTGATAATTATAGATAAAGAATTTTATAATGTTTAAAAGTTTTATCACTTTTCAGTGATAATGCGCCTTGCTGATGTTGAAAACAAACAATAAGTAATAATAAGTAATAATTTTAGGTCTGTTTTAGCTATTGATTATTTGTGATTTTTAAACATACTCGTTACTGTCTTAGAATAATTAAAAAACATCTTTGATATATTTTTATGTGATCATACACAAGATATAGGTTTATGCCAAATATACGCGTGAATGAGACTTGTTGTTTTTTTAACTTATAAGTACTTCACCACACGCTCGCAAAGCAATTTGATTAGCTTTATCACATTACATTATATTTTGCTTAAACATATTTTACCTGACTGTACTCAAAAGTATTAATAATTTGATGGTGTCCGAAACGTCAGTAAAAATAATATTAAAATGAAAAGTGTCATTTGGGACACTTTGTCCCAGCGAAATTTGTCCGAAACGTCAGCTACTCATCTAAGGTTTCAATATAAAAAAAAACACTTACAGAAAAAACTAAGCTATAGGTATAATAGTGTGCATTTCGGCGATTATCTTTAAGCCGGACCTTACCATAACTTGCGATAGATTTAATATTAGAAACGGCCTGAACGGGTAAATAAATTTTATAAAAATATTTTTTTTTTTTTTTTTTATAAAGCCCGTGTGTTACTGATTTAAAGATTTTTGTGTAATTAGATCTCTGGGCATAATTATTAGACCAATGATGTGTGCGTACCTAGTGTAATTGCTATCTCATGTTTATGGTGTGTTATATTCGTTAATAAAATACCTTGATTGGTTTGCAAATTTATGCTTGTCAGTATAAAAAAATACCTTGCCAAATAATGCTTTTCAAGTAATAGAAGACTAGCCATGTTCTTCATAGACTGTGGTACAAAATAAAGGAGTAGGTGTTTTCAGTGTTTTGTTTTACTTTGCCAGTACTCCACGGCTCTTTACAACTTTAACGCGATAAACATTTGTTTATTCTACATAGTGGGTTTATTCTACATCGAACGGGCAGATTAAACATCCTTGATCAGTTGTAGTAAATCAACTATGAGACGCAACGTTGATGTTTTAATCCGCTTTGAGTGTGGCGAGTGTGGCGACCGACGCCTTTGTTAAGATCGCTGATGGAAAGCGCCTCGAAATCATTCCTGGAAACTTATTAGGGGAGGCATAATTGTCCAGCATTGGACTTCACAGGCTGATGATGATGATGGATTATGGAAAAATGCAAGAATAAAAATTTTAGATTTTAAATTTTGCTCATACTTCTTAACAGTTTTTTTTATTCAACTAGCTGATTGATGGATCAAGCATTTGGCCCACTTGATGTTAAATGGTAGCCATCGCCTATAACATAGCATTGCCTCGTAGATCACGCACGTCAAGAACGTGCCCTACAATGCCCTGCCCTGCATTTATCAACAGGAGGGATACAGATGTTCAGCTTGACGTGCCAGTAATTTCACCGGCACCAACACCCTTCAAACCGAAACACAGCAATGCTGCTTCACGGCAGAAATAAGCATGGTGGTAGTACTTCCCCAAACGAGCCAAAACAAGCATATAAAATAAGTATAATAAGCATAGGCTTATATTTTTTGACATAGAATGTTAATACAATTTGAAAATCCAATATAAACTAGAGCTCCAATTTGTAATATTTAGACTTGATTTTGGGTACACGCTTGAAGATTTCAAGGGATTTCGTCCAAACAACGGGGCTTACAGCTGAGCCATTTCTTTATTTTCTCAAATAAAAGTAGAAACAATATAAGAAACGATCTCATAAGGTCACATTAGACATGGTCGCTTGACAGGAAACTATAAAGACACGTGTTACACGAAATTGCTTCTAAAGAAATGACCCCATCAGTCGAGGTGTCAGCTCGTTCATTTATCACTTCTTAGAACCTTCCTAGGCTATATATAAGGAGTACGGCTTTGTTTGTTTATTTAACCAAGCTATCGTTGTAGGTAAACTAGATCACAACCACCAAAAAACACAAGCACGCTGGTGAAAACCGTGACGCTAAGTAAGCCCAACAGGCTTGTTAGTAACAAAATGGCCAGAACACCACTCGACCACTTTCTCTTTTTAGTAGGGATGTTGAGAACGGTTGAGAATAGTGGATCTCGCAACCGCACGGATAGCAAAGATGTTTTGAAACAAGAATAATATTTATTGGTTAAGAATAATACAGTTTACATGAGCACAACAGTATTTTATTGAATTAAGAATTATATTGTTTCGGCTTTCAACACATCATTATTTCAAATTATATTATTCGGAATAGGAGAAATAAACAATGTCTCTGGTCAACAGGGATAAGTTTTTTTACTTTTAAAACGCTACATTTTTTTGATCAGAAATAAAATAATGTATTGAACGTAGAAACTATAGTTTATTTTAGTCAAGGCTATCATTGTTTTGTTAGAGAATACGTTGGCCTTCTTCAGTAATAATATCTCTTAGCTCAGCTTAGTTTGGGAGCAGACTAATCAGGCCATAGATACCACTGAAAATGTATAACCGACAGAATCCCATTCCTTACAATGAAAATATTGTTAGCAGCAGCGCCAGTATAAATTAGGATAAAGAACCCATCCGTTGACCTCTGTGTTGGGCGTAATCGTTATCACAGAGATTAAATCCAACTCGGATATTCAGCAGGATGAACGACCCAGAAGGGTATTTTTATTATTACCCTAACAAACACAATGGTACACGGCAAAACATTTGAAACAACGTAGATTTGTATTACTTAATTTGTGCCATGTTTTTTTATAAAAGAGTAGATAATTTGGTCCCCTTGTTTTCTTATCCGACGATTAGTCTCGCTCAAGTTAATTTGTTAAGCCTGTATAGTAGATAGCTTTTTGTAACGCGTCCGGGGAAGTATCACCGCCATACTTATTTTCTGCTGCCAATACAGCTATTGCTCTTTCGGTCTATGCATCAAAAAGAGATTAGCATTTCAGTTATTAAGTTCCCTTTTTCAGAGGTGACGGCTGATAGAGGCGATTGGAGGAGTAAGACATGCTGTGACGACGCCACATAAAGTGGGATAAAGGCAGAAAGAAGAAGATTTATACTCGTCATCCGTGGGCCATGTAAATTATAAAAAAGCGTATAAAAAAGTATACTTATAGTATGCTTGTAATTTCGAATAGCTGCTAGTATTTTTAATCTACAATACAAATAAATATGTACAATTTGTAGATATTTATTTTACATCACTTCTATTTTACTCACTCTTGTTTGTATAAACAAAGTCGAACTAAGTAAATTAAATCTGATAGCTTAGACAAACCATTAATCTAGTCTTGATTCCACTGATCCATGTAACTTTGTAAAGTATAAACTTTGGAGCTAAGTAAGCGTTCAAAAGATCAACATCGCCTATTTAAATTAATTTCTGTAACCTAGTCTTCGACTTGAGGCGATTAGTTCTGCTAGATAAACTAGATATTTAGTAGTATACTACTAAAATATCTAGTGATGTTGAAGCTCTACTATAGTAGAGCTTTTTGTGTATGGCTCGTCCGGGGAAGTACTACCACCATGCCTATTTCTGCCGTGAAGCAGCATTGCTGTGTTTTGGTTTGAAGGGTGTGAAATTGCTGGCACGTGAAGCTGAACAGTTGATGGACGCAGTAAAATGCGTCGTAGAGCACGTTCCTGACGTGCGTGACCTATGAAGCAATGCTTTGTTATAAGCGATGGTTACCACTTAACATCAGGTGGGCCATATGCTTGTTCCATCAACTAGTTGTAGTAAAAAAATTCGTAGAATTTCGAATTACCTACGTAACGTGGTGTTTTTAATTTTAAGTCGACGATGAGATCAAAGATTAAAACCTCGTCATTTATTTTTTGAATGTCGATTAAAAAATAAGAAGCTTTTTTAAATTGAAAACTACTTTTCTAGGGATTTTTTTTACTAAAATGCAATACATTTTTTATTATCTAGCTATTTTGAAATGGTTCTTTCTGTAACTAAGTTTATAAGAAAAAAACTGTGTTTTTTTTTGTAATTGTATATTTATTCCTCGTTTAAGTTGGAACCACGGTCTATGACCAATTGACATACCATAAGGCCTTAACAAAACTCACGAAGAAATAAGGTTCAGTATTTAGTGATTTAACTTTGAGAGGTATTTGCATAGATATTTTAGGCATGGAAAGTTAGAACCCATCTCTCAATGCTTTGATTTACTGGATTAGATATAATTAATGGGTATCACTGTCTTTAAGAGTTTTTATGGTTCTGTTTGCATGAAATATTAATCTATTTCTTATTGCCTTCACTACTCCTGTGGTAGCAGCTTTGTCTTCTGCGCTGGAGGCCCTGGGTTCGATCCCCACTGATAACAAATATTAGTGTGGTGAACGCAGATGTTTGTTTTCTGTGTTGGGTAGGCAAATACTTGTAGATTTTAGGTAAATTCACAAGTATTTGCTTCCTCCCAATATTTGTCTGATTATTTTAAGCATTGCTTCAAACATTTCTCCATCCATTTTTACCGATATCTGCAATAAGTTAGAAAAAAGGCCGCTTTTAATTTCTGGGTCCAAATTCTAACTAATTTGACCATAATAGTGATTCAGGAAAAGTCTACAATTTTCCTGTTTACACTCACAGTGTCCACAGTTAATCAAAACCACACCATGCATGCAAAATGTCTCTCTCCTTCCAAGTCGCTAGTTGAACCAAAATGTGACTGTACTAATAATATTAGTAGAGCTCTTTGAAGTGCTCGTCCGGGGAAGTACCTACTACCACCATGCCTATTTCTGCCGTGAAGCAGCATTGTCGTGTTTCGGTTTGAAGGGTGCTGGTGCCGGTGAAATTACAGGCACGTGAGGCTGAAATGTATGCCTCAAGTTGATCAGAGCAGTGCATCGTAGGGCACGTTTCTGACGAGCGTGACCTACGAGGCAATGCTTTGTTATAAGCGATGCTTACCACTAAACATCTCAGGTGGGCCATATGGTTGTACATCACACACACGCAAAAATCACAATATCGAACATTAATTATAAACTATATTAAAAACCTAGCAGTTACGTGCGAAAAACATTATATTGTAATTCTTGTTGCATAACCGAAACACGGATCCCTCGCGTGTAAACACAAGTTTCATACTTAGTTAGAGCGAGTAGTCAATGTATAGACTATACACTAGGTTTATCTTTTATTGTTTCTCAAGGTGCACCTAAATTACTAAATAGAAATCTACATTATATACCTTTCTTTTTACCTTAACTGATTGACTAAAATAGCTGTACTTTTGTAACCTTTTTCTGGAAAATAAACGTTATTATTATTATTATTATTACATATGCATATGCTTGTAACTCATGTGTTTATTTACCTACTAGCTACATAATGAAGTTCCCATTATTCAAAAGAACAGTTTACCCGCAATGATATTCTAATTCTGACTTCTAACGTACTCGTACCAACTTCCAGTTCATGCTTTGGTTTACTAGAGCTGGTTCTAATGTTAGCGTCACCGTCAATAAACGTCTGTCATATAAGCCTGCGATCTACCTTAGGCCTACCACAAGCTCTGTCTGGCTCTGTCTCTAGCTCTGGTTTTGAGTATGTGTGAGTGCTCACCACTGTATTATACTGTGTGTGACGTTTCGAAGTAGGATTTATTTAGTCAACACTCACTTAGACTCAAACCAGAGACAGAGCCAGACAGAGCTTGTGGTAGGCCTACTGTATATTCGCCTCCTCCATAGTTGGTCTCTCATTGTTGAGGAAAGTGACTCTTTTGCATTTTGTGGTGAGTATCTCTCCATTTGGAGCGGTCAGTGGCCTGATTTGACATTTCCAGCTGCTCAGATATCTGGTGCGAGCAGCGCTTGGGACCTCAGCCTCATAGGTCTTTTGCCTGTTAAAATAAGTCTCGAGATATGATGGGTATTTCTGCAAGCAATATGGCCTGTATCTTAGCAAACGAGTTTTCCTAGATCGATGATGTAATTTTCTTATTTTATTTTGTGCCAGTTTCTTATATCATTCTATGCCAGGTCTGCAAAGGAGAGCACTGGTGGTCTAGTGGTAGTGGCCCCGCCTTCCGATCCGAAGGTCGTGGGTTCAAATCCACTCGTGTACCAATGAGTTTTTCTATCGAAAAATGTATGTGCACTATGCCAGTACTCTCAAAACGGTGAAGGAAAACATCGTGAGGAAACCGGCGTGTTGTAGAACCTTAAGAAGTTCGAGCAACACGTGTCAAGGGTCACGCAAAAAGGGCCCACCAGCGGCCCTTTGTTTTCAATGATAAATCATTGCATTTTGCAGACCTGCATTTTGATGTTTAGACGATCAACATAATGGCGGTCACCGTTTTTTTAAGCATCAGCTTAGGATAATAAATCAAAGGTGCTTTTCGAGTTGACATCAAAGGAATTAAGGTAGTAGTTTGTCAACGGTTAGGAATGAGACTTCAACTGTAAGTATTCCATATAGCGTGCAATCGCTTTTAGTGGTTTCATTACATACATATTATACTAATATCATCCGCTATACTCTTATAGTTATGCTAAACACAATGTATAGACTTGACAGCGTTTCACTGATCGCCACCTCAGAACGCTTAAATGTGCGCAAGGCTTTATAACCATCGTCATAGAAGCAGTCTGATTTAAAATCTACAAATTTCATTCTCTAAGAGCGGTTTCAGACTAGCGTTTTATACGCGCGTATGAGCTCGTTTTTGGAAGCGCATGTAGGCGCGTATAGGCGCGCCTTTTGTCACACGCTCGACTCGTACGAGCGTTGACGCGCTTCTAAGCTCGTTTAAGTGTCATGTTGATACTGACACGACACCACCGGTTCGAGCGAACACGCCGAAATATGCCCGTTTACGCGAGTATGGTTTTTAGAAGCGCGTAATGTAGCGCGCGTATAAGCGCGTATGCTGAAACGACCGTATACGCGCAAAAAAAATACGCTAGTCTGAAATCGCTCTAAAGGCCAGTGACGCCAGTGACCTAGGTGTGCGCAGGCCTATAACTGTAAAATTTTTAATGTGTAACTTATTCTAATTTTGAAAATAGAACCCGTTATCCAACCTCACTCAAGTCATAAGTACCCAATATGGCCGCTCTGCCGTGCAAAAATAGCAGCACTTTTTCTGAATTTGAGTTAGATGCCATCTGGTTTCCATCATTTCCATCAATTCGTTTGATCTAGTGATTGTCGGTTCTACGTCCAGAAACCAGCCCTATCGTTTCATCTTGCAAATTGAGATAAGTTTTCTGTCATTTTGGGAAGTCGCATAGCTTTTTCTTTTTAATTGTTTTTCTAGTGTTATTTTGAGTTCTGTTGTGTAATTTCGGTGGTATTTTAACCAACATTACTTGAGGTCTTAGCTCAAAGTTAGCAGTTAGAATGAAAGTGTATTAGGTAATATTCTGATATGATCGAAAAGGTTTCTGATGGTTTTGAAAACAAACGACCATCATTTATTTTCAAAGCCAAGTAGGGCCGACTTGTCGATGACTGACTTGACTTGACGAAAAAGTATTTTATCTACCTATGTAATTATCCTCATTACTCGACATTGGCAAAATTGATCCTAAATGGACAGATGTCATTCATTAAGAAGAAGAAGATCTTGCAAATCTTCTGAATTATGACATCGCTCTTAGTATAATAATTTCGTTTTTAATCTTACCCTTTTGAGAAACTCCAAGCGTGGATTTTCCAGCTTCAATTGAATCTCTCAATTTTGTTCTCATTCTGGTATATTTACAATAAGCTCTTTGATGATTCTCTCTTCCGTTTCTAATATCTACAAGTTCGGGGATGGTAAATAAATATTGGCAAGGGTACAGGTGCGTAGCCCGTGTGAGGCCGTGTGTGCCCTTGGCGCCGTTCCAAAGATTTCCGTTACTTGCGGATTTGTGGCGACAATATTTGCTTGCAAATAGAGTACTGGGGTGAGCCTATGAATGTAATAACGGCAAGCTGTGACACTACCTTTGACAGTTGCCTGAACAGACATTTAGGTTTAATAATAATATTATTATTAAACCTAAATGTCTGTTCAGGCAACTGTGATTGCTTACTGTGATTTCTCAAGTTTTTTAAACATGGTATATACCATGTTTAAAAAACTTGAGAAATCACAGTAAGGGCTGACTTATCTATTGACTTGACTTGACTTAAACCTATTTTATATAATACTAGCGGCCGCCCGCGGCTTCACTCGCCCGTTCCCGTTGCTTTTTCGGGATAAAAAGTATCCTATGTCCTTCTCCCGGTTCTAAGCTACCTCCCCACTAATTTTCTGCCAAATCGGTTCCGCCGTTCTTGAGTTATAAATAGGGTAACTAACACGACTTTCTTTTATAAATATAGATAGATATCCTCACTCGACACTGACAAAATTGATCCAAAATGGACAGATGCCATTAATTAAGATAAAGAAGACTTTATGGCCAAACTGCTGAACCGATTTTGATAGAATTTCTATGTGGCCAATTTAGAAGTACAAATTACCTTTCAGATAAAAAAAATATTTTTTAAATCGGCTATTAGATGACGAAATAGAGCTATACAAAAACTAAGAAAAAAATGCAATCGAATTTAGAACCTACTCCTTTTTTAAGTCAAAGAAAGTAAATGGGAAAAACTAAGGTCGGAAAACAAGCTGGCCTACATAAAAAGGTGTATTCATTCTTCTGTTTTTTGTTAATTAGTTACCTACCTAATTAAGTACGTATTTATCATCTAGTAATAAACCTTTATAGCATTCTACTCCTCATCGTTCTACCAAATTATGTGAAACCTCTTGTTTCTATGATTAATACCTCGGCCTAAATAGATGAAGGGCTCAGGCCTACGCGTAAATTGCCGGCCCGCCTCCATTCGTATTGTTTCTAATCATTTAGTTATATTTTATGAGTTACGGCGAAACTCTTCATTGAATATAGCTAGAATTCTGTTTTAAGAACACGGCAAAACAATACAAAGGTTCTACGCATTAAGACGCCATCTTTTTCCTCTATTAGTGATGTCTCCTCGCTCGGTCCGAATAGGGAAGCGGCGCTATTCCCAAAACCGGCTAACAGTTCCTAATATTGCAATGTTGTTCTGTTTCATATTGAAGCAAAAATGATGTGGTGTACCGAGAACCTTAACAAGTAACCTAGGCTAGAGATCAGTACCAGAAGTCGGAGTTTTGCTACCACATTTCGTCTAACAAATGTTTGATTCTAACAACATTGCATTCCCTTTTGCATAAAAAAAATACGAGACAAAAACTTACTTCAATCGTTTCTACGTCACGTATTTTGCTGTCTCATCTTTTTTCCATGCAATAGAGAGAGACAAATAGGCGAAACTAAAACAACGTTTCGAAGTCGAAATGTGGTAGCAAAGTTCCGACTTCCAGTACTGTTAGTATTAAACGGACTGTTCCAACAAAGTAGTCATTTGTCTGCACCTCCTCTACAATGAAACAAAGACGAAATTTCATTTCAATTCCAATTTAAATTTATTATTATAAACGAACACAATAAAACATAATATTAGACAGTATTGAAACTCAGTAGGCCTACCACAAGCTCTTTTTGGCTCTGGTTTTGAGCCTGTGTGGGTGCTGTCTACATAAACACTACATCAAAACGTCAAACACACACAGTATAATTGACTGGTGAGCGCTCACACATACTCAAAACCAGAGCCAGAGACAGAGCCAGACAGAGCTGGGGGTAGGCCTACCAGGACTTTGTACAAATAAATAAACAAACCAGTTACACAAAGGTTCGTGTTCCCAAAATGTCAATACACAACTTTGTTTATTTTTTACAGAGCTCCAGATTCTCTAAGATCAAGTCAAATGTCTAGAGATAAAAATCATTCTAGAAAAACGTAATTTGAAAATAATTATTTCAGGTTGGCGAGCAAAATGGAGTACACGAGACGAAATAGCAAAGATAATTTATTTTCCCTCATAAAAGTCAAAGTATAAAAGAACCAGTGATGCGTGACCGCAGAATGATTAATACCAATACTATAGAAAATGTAATTATTAGCTTGAGCTAATAGATACGCAACTCCGTGGTTCTTCCCATTCCGTAGGCTGGTAAACAAAAAGAGCTCTTATAACTCGCAGTTACATTACCTTCAAAGAATAATTTTATAATCGAAATGTATCATGAACCAGCATAAAAAAAATTACCTCGAAATAATAGACTCGAGTAAGCAAAAACGAGTTAAAATTTCCAGAATTAATGAAAATGGGACAGATTTATAACAATAAATGCAGTAAGAAAAAAATGTTAACTTATAAAGTAGCAAAATGTGAGAAACCTTTAAAATTTAGCAGCACTTGAGCAGCGCAGTTGAGTTAAAATTGTCGCGCTCAAAACATTTCTGTTGTTTTTTGGAGAAGCGCTAAGTACATTATAACATATTCAAGCTTGACCATGAATTTTATGAAAGTCAGAGCTTTGTGAAGTTTCACTTCTACGTATTTTTACGTGTTTAATGCCAATACTTACAGACCAACCCCATAGTTTATTATTCAGTTGGATATTGCTTTTCTGAAATTATTCTGTGAAGTTCTTTTCGTTTCGTAATTTTGGGATTTCGATTTGTACGACCACCTTATATTTGACTTACTAATAGTTATACCTCCTTTTTGTTTTTTTGGTATAATAAATAAATATTGTAGACAAACCACACTACGCTATCTAACCCCAAATTAAGCAGAGCTTGGACTATGGAAACCAGATAACTATATTTTTTTTTGTAAACACATACATAGAATACGATATAACAGCCAGACAGAGAACAAACATCTGTGTTCCACACAAATATTTGTTATCGGTGGCGACCCACGACCTACGGCGCAGAAAGCTAAGCTCCTACCAACTGTAGGCCTACCACAAGCTCTGTCTGGCTCTGTCTATGGCTTTGGTTTTTAGTCTGTGTGAGTGCATACCAGTGTATACTGTGTGTGACGTTTCGACTTAGGATTTATTTTGACAGCACTCACACAGACTCAAAACCAGAGCCATAGACAGAGCCAGACAAAGCTTGTGGTAGGCCTACTGAGCTGAGAGGCAAGTCTAGAATTACATCTCACACACTTAAAGAAAATACAGTAGGCTACTTGTTGTTTGTCATTTGATATTCTTGTGTTTGAAAAATAGAATAAGCCACGCTAACGCACCCTCATATTACCAACACTACCCAAAATCAGAGAACAGTAGGCCACAAGCTCTGTCTGGCTCTGTCTCTGGCTTTGGTTTTGAGCCTGTGTGAGTGTTGGCTAAATCAATCATACGTCGAAACGTCACCCACACAGTATAATACACTGGTGAGCACTCACACAGACTCAAAACAAGAGCCAGAGACAGAGCCAGACAGAGCTTGTGGTAGGCCTACAGCTGTGTGTAATTACATTATTTTATTTCTAACGATTTGCCGAACGCGGAAGCCGATTGTGCCTCTTAGTCGCTCGTTCCGCGCTCTCCCTTGCACTTCAAGCCTCTAATGGAACGCCTCAGATCGAGGTAACGCCGCATGAGTCATGTTTTTTTGTGCGTGCAGCCAGCTCCATCGAATTATTAGACGTTGTCACGTCAAAAGAAAACCAACATGAATCCTGGTAAATCACGCTATGCAACATTCTTTAAAAGATAGTGCTTCACTTCACACTTAGATACGATTTCAATGCAAATTGCCTATACTCAATGGGTGCTATTAATAATCCTGGCGTAGCGTTGGACTAGTTAATCCGTGTTTTGTCTCTTGCATTGCATGCAATTGTCAACTCGAGCAAATGTGACAAAACACGGATTAACTAGTCCAACGCTACGCCAGGATTATCAATAACACCCAATGGGTCTTATTAATAATCCTGGCGTAGCGTTGGACTAGTTGATCCGTGTTTTGTCTCTTGCATTGACATGCAATTGTAAACTCGAACAAATGTGACAAAACACGATTTAACTACTCCAGCGTTGCGCCAGGATTATTGATAACACCCAATGAGTGTACCATGTACCAATAATTTTTTCTGTCGAAAAATTTATGTACACTGTGCCAGAACTCTCAAAACGGTGAAGGAAAACATCGTGAGGAAACCGGCGTGTTCCACCTAAAAAAGTTCGAGCAACACGTGTCAAGCGTCACGCAAAAAGAGCCCGCCAAGCGGCCTACTTGCGGAAACCAGTCTGTACATCAAGTACGGATGATGAATTTGCCGATTTTTGCCGAGTGGGCAGTCGGGCTGAGATGATGATGATGATAATGAAAATAGGTTATGTTGGTAACTATGCCTTCAGCCACGTGAGTTGTTGTCCCGGCATAACTACGTCCGCTATTACCTACCAGGCCATTATGATAATGTATGTTCCCGGAAATCCACGTTTATTCAACATGCATCCGGGGAAGTTAGCACTAGTTGCCTTTGTTTTACTTATATTTGAAGTAGTTGAGCTCTATGTGAGGACCTCGTCCGGGGAAGTACCACCATGCCCATTTCTGCCGTGAAGCAGCATTGCTGTGTTCCGGTTGAAGCGTGTGGGAGCCGGTGAAATTGCTGGCACGTGAGGCTAAACACCTGTGTGCCTCAAGTTGATAGATGCAAAACAGTACTTACGAGTGCTTTGTTATATGTGATGGTTACTTCTCAACATCTGGTGGGCCATTTGCTTATTCCATTAGAAAATTTGGTATATTTTTACACGGAAGAAAACTTAAAACATTTCCTTCAAAAGTAAACGATTTTTGAAAAAAAAAAAATATAATTTTTTATTGAAGTAGTTATGGTTTTCTTATAAATCGAGAGCACTTTTCACGACTCTCGTGTTTTTGGACTTGGCCATAACCGACCTTCTCAAAAAAACCACCCTGTATAGTGGAAATGCTATTGAAAAAAGTTTAAGCAGATTATTAAAACTTATCAAAGTCGAATAAAACTCATGCTGACATTTACCAAACAAACAATACCTCGTACCAATATTGACCTGTACCCGAAGTCAGAGTTTTGCTACCACATTTCGTTACCAAATGTTGTTTTCGTTTCGCCTATTTGTCTCTCTCTATTGTATGGAGAAAATATGAGACGGCAAAAATACGTTACGTAGTTAGAGTTGTTGTTTCATTTTTTTTCCATACAATAGACATGTTCATTTCTCCAGCTTCCTCATATGGAAATTGCGAATTCTGAAAACGCCAACATTTAAAGCATAATTGGAGCAATCATTGATTTGAAGGAAAATTTAGCAGCAAAAAAAACAACGACTCTATGAGACTTTATAGGTGTGTTAGCTGGAGAGCGGCTCCACAGCTTCCTCATTCAGTGTGGGCAAACGGCTAACGATAGAGCTATATAGTAAACGCCAAATTTTAGAGCAAAATTAGAGCACCCGGCATAAAAAAAATCAAGTCTCTAGCTCGAAAACTCTTTGAGTTAGAAGACTATAACAACGTGTTTGCTGGGAAGCCATTTCTCCAGCTAACACATGTGGATCTCAGGAATGGCTATAGCTAGAAAGTTGCTTGATATCTCCAAATTTAGAGCAAAAAATATCATGGATGCCCCAAATATTTCAAGTGTCTAGGTTCAAAACTCACCGAGTTAGAGGCTTTGATGACTGTGTTAGCTGGAGACACGTTTGTCTGGCACGCACATGCTACATCTGAGGATCTACAATAGCTACAGATTCGGTTGACGTGTCCAAACCGAGCTATGAATTAGAGCACTCGGCTCCAAAATTTTGGACTCTCTAGGACAAGTAGTTTCCTAGTACAAAAGAACATTTTGCCGCCAGAATTTTCAAATGTATGTTCGCACCCGTAAAAATGCGGCGTTGCCGCTCTGAAAGTTTGGTATCAGCGTAGGAATTTGAACGTTATTCGGTTTATTTTAGATCGCGATACGAGTCATTTTCGTATGCGCTTAGCGGTTTTGATTTCTGAAACCTCAAACTCATATTTTCTCTTTTTGTTAGGTTGAGAGCTTTCTCTCTATCTATAGAGAATTGTGTGTTGCCCGTTCTTGTTCGTTTTATAGTTTCTTTAGTAATGCGTGTCTTTTAGGTATTGTTAGAAAAAAAACTTTATTTGGTTCTGTAAATAGGTACCTGCTAGGCCAGTGTTGATGATTCTACCTACTCTGCCTGTTGTTAGCCGTCTGTTCTCTGTGTTTTACTGCATTCAGTCAGGTTTTTATGAGCGTATCGAGTAAACCAGGCCGACGGAAAATAGGTATTTACTGCGGTTTGCTAGTTGTGTGCGTACTCACGCACACTTGCCCCCTATCACTTGCCATCTGGTGAGATGCGTGAGAGATAGGGGGGGCATCTCACCATGTTGTGCCGACCCCACCTGGTGGGTAAGGGCAGGAAGAAGAAAAAGCACTTTTTGGGGTTTTTTGTTTCATTTTCAACTATATTCCTATATTGTGAATTGGACATAAGTTTTTGAATCCAAGATGGCGGCTTCATTTTTTTTCTTAAAAAATGGATATGGGTATCGTTTAATAGGTTTTTGGGGGCTCTGGTTGTGAATTCGACAATAATTTTTGAATCCAAGATGGCGGCTTCATTTTTTGACGTGATAACGTCTTATAAATCGATGGAGCCGGCTGCACGCACGAAAAAACATGACTCATGCGTCGTTACGTCGTTTCGTCGTTCCATTTACCTGAGCCCGAGCCCGGGTCGGGTAATGGGTAAGGGTAAATGAGGGTAAGGGTAAGGGTTCGGTCGGGTTCCGGGTCCGGGTCCGAGAGTTCGAGTCCGAGTCCGCGAGTATTTTCTTATGACGTTATCACGTTCAACTATCGTCAGTAAACCGACTTTACAGACAACCGATTTTTTTTCTTAAAAAATGGATATGGGTATCGTTTAATAGGTTTTTGGGGGCTCTAATTGTGAATTCGACATTATTTTTTGAATCCAAGATGGCGGCTTCATTTTTTTTCTCAAAAAATGGATTTTAGTATCGTTTAATAGGTTTTTGGGGGCTCTGGTTGTGAATTCGACATTATTTTTTGAATCCAAGATGGCAGCTTCATTTTTTTTCTTAAAAAATGGATATGGGTATCGTTTAATAGGTTTTTGGGGGCTCTGATTGTGAATACGACATTATTTTTTGAATCCAAGATGGTGGCTTCATTTTTTTCCTTACAAAATGGATATGGGTATCGTTTAATAGGTTTTTGGGGGCTCTGATTGTGAATACGACATTATTTTTTGAATCCAAAATGGCTGCTTCCTTTTTTTTCTCAAAAAATTGATATGGGTATCGTTTAATTGGTTTTTGAGGGCTCTGATTGTGAATTCGACATTATTTTTTGAATCCAAGATGGCTGCTTCCTTTTTTTTCTCAAAAAATGGATATGGGTATCGTTTAATAGGTTTTTGAGGGCTCTGACTGTGAATTCGACATTGTTTTTTGACTCCAAGATGGCAGCTTCATTTTTTTTCTAAAAAAATGGATATGGGTATCGTTTAATAGGTTTTTGGGGGCTCTAATAATGAATACGACATTATTTTTTGAATCCAAAATGGCTACTTCATTTTTTTTCTCAAAAAATTGATTATGGGTATCGTTTAATAGGTTTTTGAGGGCTCTAATAATGAATTCGACATTCTTTTTTGAATCCAAGATGGCGGCTTCATTTTTTTCCTTCAAAATGGATATGGGTATCGTTTAAAAGGTTTTTGGGGGCTCTGATTGTGAATTCGACATTATTTTTTGTATCCAAGATGGCGGCTTCATTTTTTTCTCAAAAAATGGATATGGGTATCGTTTAATAGGTTTTTGGGGGCTCTGGTTGTGAATTCGACAATATTTTTTGAATCTAAGATGGTGGCTTCATTTTTTTTCTTAAAAAATGGATATGGGTATCGTTTAATAGGTTTTAAATGGCTCTGATTGTGAATTCGACATTATTTTTTGTATCCAAGATGGCGGCATCATTTTTTTTCTCAAAAAATGGATATGGGTATCGTTTAATAGGTCTTTGAGGGCTCTGATTGTGAATTTGACATTATTTTTTTATCAAAGATGGCGGCTTCAGTTTTTTTCTCAAATAATGGATATGGGTATCGTTTAATAAGTTTTTGGGGGCTCTGATTGTAAATTCAACATTAATTTTCGAATCCAAGATGGTGGTTTCATTTCATTTCTTAAAAAATGGATTCCTATGGATATCGTTTAATAGGTTTCTGGGGGCTCTGATTGTGAATTCGACATTATTTTTTTATCAAAGATGGCGGCTTCAGTTTTTTTCTTAAATAATGGATATGGGTATCATTTAATAAGTTTTTGGGGGCTCTGATTGTGAATTCAACATTAATTTTTGAATCCAAGATGGTAGTTTTATTTTATTTCTTAAAAAATGGATATGGATATAGTTTAATAGGTTTTTGGGGGCTCTGATTGTGAATTCAACATTATTTTTTGAATCCAAGATGGTTGCTTTTTTTTCTCAAATAATGGATATGGGTATCGTTTAATAGGTTTTTGATGGCTCTGATTATGAATTCGACATCATTTTTTGAATCCATGATGGCGGCTTCATTTTTTTCTTTAAAAATGAACATGGGTATCGTTTAATAGGTTTTTGGGGGCCCTGATTGTGAATTCAACATTATTTTTTGAATCCAAGATGGCGGCATCATTTTTTTCTCAAAAAATGGATATGGGTATCGTTCAATATGTTTTTGGGGGCTCTGATTGTGAATTCGACATTAATTTTTTAATCCAACATGGCGGCTACATTTTTTTCTTAAAAAAACGGTTTTCTGTATAGTTGGTTTACTTACGATAGTTGAACGAGACAACGTCATACAGCTGTCCACGCGAACGCATCACTCACTCAAAAAGGAGAAACAGATGTCGAACACTGCCGAACGCTGAGGCCGATTGTGCTTCTTTGGCACTCTTTCCACGCTCTCGTTTGCATTGCGTGCATTTGGCTCTATTGAATTATAAGACTATAAGATATAAATGATATCTATATCCATTTTTTAAGAAAAAAAAAATGAAGCCCACATCTTGGATTCAAAAAATAATGTCGAATTCACAATCAGAGCCCCAAAAACCTATTAAACGATATCCATAATCATTTTTTAAGAAAAAAAATGAAGCTGCCATCTTTGATTCAAAAAACAATGTCGAATTCACAGTCAGAGCCCTCAAAAACCTATTAAACGATACCCATATCCATTTTTTGAGAAAAAAAATGAAGCAGCCATCTTGGATTCAAAAAATAATGTCGAATTCACAATCAGAGCCCTCAAAAACCAATTAAACGATACCCATATCCATTTTTTGAGAAAAAAAATGAAGCAGCCATTTTGGATTCAAAAAATAATGTCGAATTCATAATCCGAGCCCCCAAAAACCTATTAAACGACACCCATATCAATATATTGTGAAAAAAAATTAAGCCGCCATCTTGGATTGAAAAAATATTGTGGAATTCACAATCAGAGCCCCCAAAAACCTATTAAACGATACCCATACCCATTTTTTGAGAAAAAAAAGCAACCATCTTGGATTCAAAAATTAATGTTGAATTCACAATCAGAGCCCCCAAAAACCTATTAAACGATACCCATATCCATTTTTTGAGAAAAAAAAGCAACCATCTTGGATTCAAAAAATAATGTTGAATTCACAATCAGAGCCCCCAAAAACCTATTTAACTATATCCATATCCTTTTTTTAAGAAATAAAATTAAACTACCATCTTGGATTCAAAAATTAATGTTGAATTCACAATCAGAGCCCCCAAAACTTATTAAATGATACCCATATCCATTATTTAAAAAAAAAACTGAAGCCGCCATCTTTGATAAAAAAATAATGTCGAATTCACAATCAGAGCCCCCAGAAACCTATTAAACGATATCCATACCCATTTCTTAAGGAAAAAAATGTAGCAGCCATTTTGGATTCAAAAAATAATGACAAATTCACAATCAGAGCCCCCAAAAACCTATTAAACGATACCCATACCCATTTTTTAAGGAAAAAAATGAAGCCGCCATCTTGGATTCAAAAAACAATGTCGAATTTATAATCCGAGCCCCCAAAAACCTATTAAACGACACCCATATCAATATATTGTGAAAAAAAATTAAGCCGCCATCTTGGATTGAAAAAATATTGTGGAATTCACAATCAGAGCCCCCAAAAACCTATTAAACGATACCCATACCCATTTTTTAAGGAAAAAAATGAAGCTGCCATCTTGAATTAAAAAATTAATGTTGAATTCACAATCAGAGCCCCCAAAAACCTATTAAACGATACCCATATCCATTTTTTGAGAAAAATATGAAGCCACCATCTTGGATTCAAAAATTAATGTTGAATTCACAATCATAGCCCCCAAAAACCTATTAAACGATACCCATATCCATTTTTTGAGAAAAAAATGAAGCCACCATCTTGGATTCAAAAATTAATGTTGAATTCACAATCAGAGCCCCCAAAAACCTATTAAACGATACCCATATCCATTTTTTGAGAAAAAAATGAAGCCACCATCTTGGATTCAAAAATTAATGTTGAATTCACAATCAGAGCCCCCAAAAACCTATTAAACGATACCCATATCCATTATTTAAGAAAAAAAATGAAGCCACCATCTTGAATTCAAAAATGAATGTCAAATTCACAATTAGAGCCCTAAAAACCTTTAGAACAATAGGTATCTACGTTAACAACTTTTGAAGAAAAAAAATAAAACGTTTTCCGGAATAGAGCCCCCCCACTTTTCTTCATAATTATTATATTTATAATATTTCCTTTCGCTTTCCCGTGAGTATTTACTGCAGCTCGCTATAGATAGTGCAACCCACGAAGGCGCGCCCCACTATTCCTCCTAACCGTTTATAGTATATGTGTGCAAGCTTCCGTCAATGTTTGAGTGTTATCGGTACACACTAATTACCTATGAGTGCACACGCACACTACAATTAATAGACTACGGTTGGCGACTGCCGCTCGGAGCAAACTCCCCGCACCCCGCGAGGGGCGCGTCTTCGTGAATTGCACTATCTATAGTTATGTACGTACTCACAGACACAATGATAGTTTCGCACGATGCCATTTACACCTAGTGTGACAAGAGTAGGTAACTCATGATTTGAAAACATTGTTGGTTAGTTGAGAGACTTAGAGATATAATTTCATGATATTTAAAACTAAAAATAAAAAATCTGAAGTCAGGTTTCTTAATAAATACATATTTAAACTTAAACTAACCATTATAAAACTTTTCTTTGGTGTTTTTTTGTTTCATTTTAACCTATATTCCGCTTCTTGAGCTACGTAATGAGTGTTTAAGACATGAATCCTAGGGTAACTATTTACCAGGCACGGGCAACACACAACTCCATCCGACTAACGTTCAAATTCCTACGCTGATACCATACTTTCAGAGCGGCAACGCCGCATTTTTACGGGTGCGAACATAATATTTGAAAATTCTGGCGGCAAAATGTTCTTTTGTTGATTACTAGGAAACTACTTGTCCTAGAGAGTCCAAAATTTTGGAGCCGAGTGCTCTAATTCATAGCTCGGTTTGGACACGTCAACCGAATCTGTAGCTATTGTAGATCCTCAGATGTAGCATGTGCGTGCCAGACAAACGTGTCTCCAGCTAACACAGTCATCAAAGCTTCTAACTCGGTGAGTTTTGAACCTAGACACTTGAAATATTTGGAGCATCCATGATATTTTTTGCTCTAAATTTGGAGATATCAAGCAACTTTCTAGCTATAGCCATTCCTGAGATCCACATGTGTTAGCTGGAGAAATGGCTTCCCAGCAAACACGTTGTTATAGTCTTCTAACTCAAAGAGTTTTCGAGCTAGAGATTTGATTTTTTTTATGCCGGGTGCTCTAATTATGCTCTAAAATTTGGCGTTTACTATATAGCTCTATCGTTAGCCGTTTGCCCACACTGAATGAGGAAGCTGTGGAGCCGCTCTCCAGCTAACACACCTATAAAGTCTCATAGAGTCGTTGTTTTTTTTGCTGCTAAATTTTCCTTCAAATCAATGATTGCTCCAATTATGCTTTAAATGTTGGCGTTTTCAGAATTCGCAATTTCCGTATGAGGAAGCTGGAGACATGCACATCAATAGACAGAGACAAATTGGCAAAACGAAAACAACATTTGGTAACGAAATGTTGTAAATGCACTGGGACTTCGGGCTCAGACTCATAAATACAATCATGTTTTCAACGTTTATGTTTAACCAAACAAAGTATCAAATTATCAAAATAAGCTAGTGATTATAAAAAGAAAAACCAGGTTTTTATCATCAACCAAGTTTTTATCAAATTAGGTATTTATCATCATCATCATCATTTGTCTATTCCACATCCGGTACCTACATAATATTACTTTTTGTGCTTTGGTATATGAAATGATGCTGGATTCCTCTTCTATAGTACATATTCTAAATAGGAAAGATTTGTATTTTGTATGTTTGTAATGATTAAACTCAAAAACTACTCACAAACTATTCTGGGCTCGAGGCTCGAAAGAGGAGGTTATCCAAAAACTATTTCACCATTGGAAAGCTACACTCACCTTGAGTAACATAGGTTTTGTTTAAAATAAGTGCGAAGCCGAGACAGGCCGCTAGTGGCATTACTAGTGATATAATAAATACATTTTTTATATGATCCTTTTACAAATCAAAAAATAATAGCAGTGAAGTTCCAGTGTGGTGCCACTTCACTTCATGTGTACATGGACTACAAAAGAGGTCTCTTAATTTCCAGCAGAGGACTTCGTAACACTGACGACGATGATGATGTGCAAAGCAATATTTGTCACCCAAAAGATGATTATGTTGAACTTTGCACTTAGATAACTGAATTGATAACTTTAAAACCTATGTTTTGTCTTTAATTAGCACTGCGCAATTTCGAGAATATTTTTTAAATAAAATAGGTATAGGTATAAAAGTCATTTAAGATGACCTAGATGATGCCACATATCAATGCCGTTTAAGACAATGAATACCACGAAACAATTTCTCGATTTTTCGAAAATTGCGAATCTATTAATAGAATCTTCAAAATTCAAATTCAAATGAACTTTTTTGAGAAGAAAACTTCGAATAACGATTCTGGGCCTTTTCCCTCCACTCTCCTCTTGCGATCTTAACAATGTCGTCGGTCCATCTGGTGGGTGGGTGCCCTATGTTTCGTCTTCCGGTTCACGGTCGCCATTCGAGAACCTTAATGCGCCTATGGTCTTACCAGTGACTTAAAGCAAGAAATTGCCTACTTTTGTTATTGCTCAAAGTTTTTCTGTAGAATGTAGAACGCTGGCCTCCCGTTCTCTAGGAATTAAATTAATTATACTCTTGAACCAAGTCTTATTTTCTTTCGTCTTATAATAGGCTGCAATTTTATTAGCTTACTAAGTTGAAGCAACTCGACATCATCTGTGTTGATTTTGAATATATATACGGAATCACGGGATATCATAATATACGCTTGACAAAAGGTATAAAAATTACAAAAAAACTCTATTAATAAAATATCGTATCACACATGCCAACGGAAGTGAAAACTTGAACAATTATTCCCCCTTCGATCCCCCGCCTGCTATCCCCCCCCCCCCCCCCACTTTTCAAATCAAATAGTATTACACAAGGTACAAGGATAATAATTATACAATTAAAAATGACACATAAATTAGCAAATTGCAATTTCGGTGACGTTTGCCGAAGAGATTTTTTACGCCTCAAAAAATGCTCAAACTGCCTAAAGACGTTTTCAATTCAAAAATTTCCAACAAACATACAGACGGACTACGTGAAGGCTTCCGGAAGTAGATGGAATAAATATAGGGTCCCGTAAATTCCATTTGATGACCCTTAAAACGCTTCCATAATAGGATGGCAACTACAAAGAGGGAATCTCATGATAAAGGGTAGCTTATCTTGCTAATTGATTAAAGTAGTAAAAAGCCCTAGATAGTCCGTAGACATTTTATCGGCCGATACTAAAGCTAAGTCGGCCAATTAGTCGGGCTACATAATATACGATCTTCAGAGTTTAAATAAAAGAGTAGATAGATAAATAGATAGAAAATACTTTATTGCACACACCATAGGTAGGCACATAAAAAAAAAATGCCTCCTAAAAAGAGCAGTCTCATCGCTAAACAGCGATCTCTATCAGACAACCCGAGTACTTATGTAGCCGAAAATTTAACCAATATTTTAAAATTACGTAATCTTATGCAGCAAGGAAGCTTTATTTTTTTATTTCCAGATTGTCAAATGAAGTTTAAAAGTGTGTTTTGTAGTAGTTGCCAGTATACCGGCGTATTGGTGACTTGCGTAGCTCAATGTGCGAACGGCCTTTAGTATTATTTGTTTGAACGCAAACCAATCTTCTTGCTAAATAAAACTTGAACTGTTTGACCTGCATATTTTGTGATGATCGCTGTACAAGGTTATTTTCAATTACAACTCATTTATCTGATCAGTTTCAATGACGGCGTATTTGAAACATACATTCGACATACATATTACAATCACGCTTTTCTTATGAAGGAAGGCAGAGATCGAGGATTTCCACTTGTTATTATACGATCCTGACATACCTTTTTCACTTCATTCACTCTCATAACATTCTTCATACTGCTCTTCTTAGGCCCGTATTCCGAAACAGCGCTTGAGTCTGAGTTGGAGCCTCAAGCACAGATTTTTGACACTTTTCAATGAAGAACTGTCATAAAATCTATGCTTGAGGCTCGACTCAGACTCAAGCACTGCAGGGCTACCACGAGCTCCATATGGCTATGGCTATGGCTGTCAATTTGTGCATAGATAGGGCAGATAGGCTGACCCACACATTCATTTTCTTCTTGTGTTTGAATGTGTTGACACAATTATGACAGCCATAACCCTAACCATATGGAGCTCGTGGTAGCCCTGCTGTTTCGGAATACGACCTGGCGTTTCTCTCAAAAACGTCAAATCAGTCTTGTCGGAAAAAAAAGTTTCAATGTTCACAACTATTGGTTTAATATTAAGCTTTTCGTAATCTGCATGTTTCGTGGGTCTTTGTTATTCTTGTAAATAGTCATCATACTGATATTCCACGTATTGTTTTCGATTTGTCGGTATTACCACTGTAAATACCCAATTGTTTTACCTAATTAATTTACACACATTAATTACTTATTTCAATGAAATCAATGACGTAAGTCGTAACTAATAATTAAAATAATGTTTGGTGAAGTCTAAACGAATAAATGTCCAAGTAAAGCACAAAAACAAACTAAGAAACATTTTTTTGACGTGATAACGTCTTATAAATCGATGGAGCCGGCTGCACGCACGAAAAAACATGACTCATGCGTCGTTACGTCGTTTCGTCGTTCCATTTACCTGAGCCCGAGCCCGGGTCGGGTAATGGTTAAGGGTAAATGAGGGTAAGGGTAAGGGTTCGGTCGGGTTCCGGGTCCGGGCCCGAGAGTTCGAGTCCGAGTCCGAGTCCGAGTCCGAGTCCGAGTCCGAGTCCGAGTCCGAGTCCGAGTCCGAGTCCGAGTCCGAGTCCGAGTCCGAGTCCGAGTCCGAGTCCGAGTCCGAGTCCGAGTCCGAGTCCGAGTCCGAGTCCGAGTCCGAGTCCGAGTCCGAGTCCGAGTCCGAGTCCGAGTCCGAGTCCGAGTCCGAGTCCGAGTCCGAGTCCGAGTCCGAGTCCGAGTCCGAGTCCGAGTCCGAGTCCGAGTCCGAGTCCGAGTCCGAGTCCGAGTCCGAGTCCGAGTCCGAGTCCGAGTCCGAGTCCGAGTCCGAGTCCGCGAGTCCGCGAGTCCGCGAGTATTTTCTTATGACGTTATCACGTTCAACTATCGTCAGTAAACCGACTTTACAGACAACCGATTTTTTTTCTTGAGTTTTTATCTTTAGAAAAATACTTATGTTATTTCTGTGAGTTGTGCTGTGTTTGATTAGCTAAAGGCCTGCGCACACCTAGGTCGCTGGCGATGGCGATCAATGAAACGCTGACAAATATCGCTGTCAAAGACAGCGTTTCACTGATCGCCATCGCCAGCAACATAGGTGTGCGCAGGCCTTAAAATAACATATATGTTCTTCCATTGAGGTAAAACTGATTTCAGAAAATTTTAGCTACTAAAATTAAGTGTACCTCGTTTTAATGAGTTAGATGTATTTAGCACATAGTAGAATGCAATAGGTTTGCGTCTGCGTATGAATGAGTCATCCGGTATTTTGTTCGACCGATTAATGATATCGAGAAACCTGTTCGATCTTACCTGTATTTTTTGCGGCTGACTCGTATAATTTCTGCTTATACAAAACCAGCTGTATCTCTGAGCCCATATGGATCAGTTTAAATAGTCTTTGAAAGTTTCGTAGCAACATCGCTATAGTTCTAAGACTTGGATCATACAAAGAGCGAATTCTTAATTGGTATGTCCATCAAAATAGTATTATCTCGAGCTTGTTGATGTCACCTCTAGCCTCTTATCTCTCCAGCACAGAATAAATAACAATACTTCTCCAGTTATAAGGAAAGAAACAGCACAAATTAGTAGCAACAAGGAGCGAGACAGCAACATTTCATTCTCAGAACTTTTTTATGACATCACACACACAACCATACGATGTGTTTAAATGATACGCGCTGGCCGAGATTGAAACTAGTTTGCGGTTTTGCGTCGCACTGACGCCTCGCGATGGCGAGTAAAAAACTTTACGGACTTTTGGTGCTGTGCCTATTTATATACGTGACAGAATGTAGGCGATCCTATGGTGGTGGACGCAGCAGCAGCAGAGGATCTTCATCATGGGGCAAAGGTTGGGGTGGAAGTAGCAGCAGTTCCGGAAGCAGTTGGAGTAAGCCTAGTAGCTCCTGGGGATCATCAAGTGGGAGCAGCTACAAGCCATCGTCTTCCTGGAATACTGGATCAAGTAGCTCGGGATCAAGTGGATACAAACCTAGTTCTTGGAGCTCTGGCTCTAGTTCTAACTCATGGAGTAAACCAAGTAGTTCTAGCTCTGGGTCACACAGTTATCCGTCAAGTAATACAGGGCTGTCAGGAACAGATTTTTTTTCATGGAACAAGCCGAGTAGTTCTAGCTCTGGATCACACAGTTATCCATCAAGCACAGGGCTGTCAGGAAGTGGTTCTTCATGGAACAAACCAAGTAGTTCAAACTCTGGATCATACGGCTACCCGTCAAGTACAGGGCTATCAGGAAGTGGCTCTTCATGGAACAAGCCGAGCAGTTCTAACTCTGGATCACACGGTTATCCGTCAAGTACAGGGCTGTCAGGAAGCGGTTCTTCATGGAACAAGCCGAGCAGTTCTAACTCTGGATCATACGGTTACCCTTCAGGTACAGGGCTATCAGGAAGTGGTTCTTCATGGAACAAGCCAAGCAGTTCTAACTCTGGATCACACGGTTATCCATCGTCAACTGGGTTATCTGGGTCTGGTTCCAGCTCGCACTACAATCCTTCATACGGTAACAGCAATTATAATCGTCCCAAAAATACATACAATACTAACTCAGGCTACAGTCCCAACACAGGCTATCACCAGACTCATTACGTCCCTAATACATATTACACCGCTCCTCAACATGTATACGTGACGCAGTACAGAGACTCTGGTAGCAGATACGGTGATCTTCTAACTGGTCTGACGTTGTACAACATGGGACGCTCGCATAGCTACCACGACCACTATTATGTAGATGACTACCATAGGCATCGCTACCAGTCGACAGGTGGCTATAACAACCAACAACAAAGTAGCTATGAAAGGCCGAACACAGCAGCTACATGCAGTTTGCGGATCACAGAAAACGGGAAACTGGAAGTGTTGAAAATACCTTGCGAGATTGTATCCACTTTCACTGAAGAAAGCAAAAAAGTGGTAGGTGAAACACGTGCTATAAACCAGACAACGTGCACGACCAATATTACTGTAACCAAGACAACTCCCTTTACTAACGCTCCTACAACAACAGAACTTCCACCAACCACATCTCCAGCAGTTACCACTGTAAATGTTACGGGGACAAGTACGTTAAAAACCAACGAGAACCAAACTCAAGTGATTGGGCTAAACGTTACCACCACCGCAACTTTAACCAATGTCAGTTCTACTACTACAACTCTTCCAAATGTCACTGCTAGTGCTTCTTCAAATGTTACGATGACTACAGAAAATCCTGCTAACGTTTCATCAAGTGTTACCACTGCTAATCTTACTAGTACTCTTGCATCAAATGTTACGTTGTTCAAAGCCCCTATTATAAAACAGCAAACTAGTAACAAAACAGAGGGCAATGTATTCACACAAACTGTAACAACCCAAACTACAGCGGAAACGATTGTAAACGTTACAGTCTGTACCCAATCTTACACCGATCCACTGTCCGTGAAGGGTGGGCCAATCGACGATGGTTCCCTCAAAGAATGCGCAGTTGATATAATGACTAACGATGCACACCTCCGTCATACGATTGAATGTAATACTCTGATGTTGTACGCCAAAATGCCACCGCCGGTGAAAGAAAAAAAGCCGTTGTTGCCTCCTCGGGAGAAACTCAAGTCTTGGCTGGAAAAGCCACCGTGGTGGATGTCCATGTTCATTGCTGTGTAGTCTTACCGTTATTATAAAGCCATGGTTTCTATACAAAAAAACCTACTCTGCTATATTTCATTCCTGGAGCTTGCAAGCTTACGTCAGATGTTTTTGTGTTTCCTTCTTCTATCACAGCCGTCATTATGACGCTCACCGGTTCCTTGGTGAGATACTAAAATGTTATAGTTTTTCGTGATTTTAATTTCTAAGTTGGTATTTGTTGCATATTTTTGTTTAAAATAGCCCAAAGAATTGCATTTTTCGCTTATATAATTAGAGGTTAGTTAGGTAGTTTCTCATTAGCGTTCAAAATATTACGTTTATGTACTAATTCTATTCTCTTTTTTGTAAAGTGTAAAGTTCTTTTTATGAAAATGGAGGTAATAAATATTGCACATCGGCTTATTTCGGCTTCATAGAGCGTAGTGTGCGTCAGAAAGAGATAGCGCTCTACAAAGCCGAAAAGCCGATGTGCAATATTTATTGCCTACAACCGTACATACATTGTCTATGCGTACATCATATGGTAATGTACGTCATCATCATCATCAGAGAAATTAACTGTTTGACAAAAAAATTGCCTGAATCGACCAAGTTTGTGCGATATTCACGATGTCGTCGGTCCATAAGGAATATCCAATTGATGTACTTACTTGTACGTATGATACAATGATGTACGTATTAATTTATCCCAATTAAGAATGTTGTTATTCGCTCGGAAACCACGATGTTTTATTGCTTTTATGACAATTAATGTTTAAAAATAGACCATTGCCAATTTACGGGTTACTAATATGTTCATGAACATTTGTGTTTACCAGAAGTTAATTAGTACCATAATGAAACTATTAATTACAAAAATTACAAATGCTTAAGAATTAGGACTTTAAATTTGATGCAGTAGAGTCCAAAGTCAAGCAAGATAAATCTAAAGTCTACGATTAGATGCTAAATTTCGTTTGTTCCCTGTAGTTCTGTTGATCAAACTACAGAAATATTTTTTCCCATTCGTCCTATTATAAAAAAGTAGACTCTAATCTTCAGGGATATTTCATAATTTTACAAAGTTTATTTTTTAACTGACGTCTGGTATTATATACGTCTGAATAGAAAAGTAATAAATATTGATAAACATTACGCACGGAAAGCCATATAGCCCCAAACTAAGTCAAAATTTGTACCTAAATGGAACATAATAACTGAGATATTACAAACGCTTATACTCCTAATAGTCCTATTACAGTCATTGAGCTTATAGCAGACCGACAAGTCTGTTGCCATCTCTATTTTTTTACATGCAAGTGACAGAGACAACAAGAGACTTTAGCGAGCCATTATAAAGAGTCAGGCATTATAAATGAGGGGGTTATAATATATTTTTAAATTTCATTCTGAAATAATATGACGTTCTAGTACATATACCTCCTACCTATACAATTTATTCGATGTTTTTTGTCGCGTTCTTATAATTTTATGTCACCTTAGTTAATAAGTTAGTATAGCAGTAGGTATGTACCTAAGTATAGAAAGTATATAGGTACTTATACATAAACTTTATAAAGTCTTTGGCACATAGAGTGAAAAAAGATTTTGATGTAGTTAATAAATGTTAGGAATAAATAAAATTAAATATAACCTGTTGTTTTATTATGATGTCATCATCATCATCATCAGCATGAAGAAGTCCACTGCTGGTCATAGGCCTCCCCAACACATTTCCAGGAAGGACGATTCTGAGCTTTTTTCCATCCACCGACTTCCCGCGATCTTAACAATGTCGTCGGTCCATCTGGTGGTCATTATGATGTAAGTACTTAACTAATACATTTAAGTTGACTGGCCTATCAGCTCAGATGTAGCTCTGCCTTCTACGCAGTGAGTCGTGAGTTCAATCCCCACCGAAAACAAACATTTGAGTGGTGAACGCAGATGTTTGTTCTCTGTCTAGGTGTTATAATCTGTTTTAGTATGAATTTACAATATACATGTATTATAATATCAGCTGTCTGAGTCCCCATAGTACAAGCTCTGCTTAGCTAGACAGTGAAGTGTGGATTGTCCAAAATACTTATGATAATCAAAGAGAAAATCAAATTATCCAAGAGACTTATGGTTGAGACTGATGACCAAAGAGCTGGCGCTTACTTATGGCAAAGAATTATTATATAAATTTGATATAAAAAAAGAGTTCATTATTAAATTTTCTAGTTTCTTATAAAATACATATTTTTATTTTAATCATTTCATGTTTTATAATAATAGTTTTTGGAAATAATGTATACTGGGCTACCACGAGCTCCTTATGGTTATGGCTATGGCTGTCAAATTGTGTATAGATAGGCTGACCCACACATTCATTTTCTTCTTGGGTTTGAATGTGTTGATACTGTTGACACAATTTGGACAGCCATAACCATAACCATATGAAGTTCATGGTAGACCAGCTGTTGTAAATAAAATTATACTACTAATTATTATAAAGACTAATTTTGTATCTAAACCTCTACTATAGCTAGCTATTTCAAATGTTCTGCCTCTACGTAATTTTACGTAATTATGTATTCTGCACCGAAGCAAGCCCTTGTTTGAGTTTGTCCTGTGAAAACAAGAAGCCTTTATTAATTAAAATTCTTTAGTGCTTCGCTTTTGTGAAGTTTGTTTTACATCTATGCATCTAGCTTGTTTTGTTGATTGTTTTAATTTAATAAGTATTGCTAGTTGTAGCTGTTTATTTTGACTTTCAAATACTTTAATTGAAAGTCGTTTGACTATTGCTCGCTAAAACCTTGCGCATATCTAAGCGGTTTGTAGTGGCGATCGGTGAAACGCTGTCAGATATGACAGCGCTTAGATGTGCGCAAGGTTTCAATACTTCAGAAAAAACTTCGAACAAATACATCTTCTTTGAAAAGGTTGTGGGAAGAAAGTGATATCATTATTTATTTGCTCCTAATTTGATTTTCCCTAGGCCAGAACCGAGAGCATTGTAAAGGTTACTGGCTGACAACTTATAAGTGAACTCAAATTTCGTCTGGAATGTATGTAAAAGACAAGGAGTGGTTTTTTTTTCAGGAAAGCTCCAAAAAATGAATAGAACATTTTTTGCAGTCAATCTTTACCGACATAATAACTATGTTAAAAAACATATTTTTTATTGTAAGTATTGTAAAATTTTTGAGCATTTTGAGAACGAAGCGAAACAAAAAACGACGTCGTTGACCCATCGCGCTTTCGGATGGACTAGATTTCTTTAGCTTGATTTTGGCCACCATTCAGCCAAGGCCTTTACTCCAACGACCATCACCACGTCTGGCAAAATTAAATAAATTATTCAATTAGTTATTTATTTAAATTCAAAAGAATAAGTATAATATGTGTAAATATTATTTGTGTTAACAAAGAATATTTTGTACTTATATTTCAAAAATCTCGTTAACCGTGCCTACTGTTCTGTTGAAAAAAAACAGAGCATTTTATAGGCTTTCATCAAAGCCCACAGGAAGCCGGGTTTACTTTGTGACGTCATCAAAAACTGCAATGAAAGAAAACGATTCCCGTGTAAAATTGTTATGCTTTTTATTGTCAAGAATCTAATAAAATAATACTGTTGTGTTGTACAAAGAATAAAAGATTTATCGGCAGTAAGACCTCCATTTGTTGGATTGCCTCTTTACGACGTCGTTGTTCTTATATTATTAAGGTATTATCTTCCAAACTAGGCATTAGATATTCCTCAACATCATTACTAATTGTGTACATACCTATATACTTGTAAACTTAAATCGATACTAATATTATACAGAGGAAAGATTTGTATTTTTGTGTGTACGTTTGTAATGAATAAACTCAAAAACTACAGTGCCGATTTCAAAAATTCTTTCACAATTGGAAAAATACATTCACTCTGAGTAACATAAGCTATATTCATGTATTTAAAATAGTTATTTGTTATACAAGAGTGCAAAGCTGCTTTTTAACCGCGTGCTCAATTTTGATGACCGAGCAAGCGCAGGATTCTAATATTTAACCACGAGCGGAGCGAGTGGTTTAAAAGTTAGAATCCTAGCGTTGGCGAAGGAATCAAAAGAGCACAAGGTGAAAAATCTTTGCACTCGAGTGCAACACGTAACTTTTCATCCCACCTCAGCGAGGAAATGACCAAATGCAAAAAAGAACATGGCGCGACTAAAACACACCAAGAAGGTTCCGAGTATGAGATTTTAACAAATTTAAAAATGTTGCTTGATAAATTCGGCACCATGCAGGTAGTAGTAAATAGGTTAAATGATGTTTGAATTCACAAATACACCAAGAAGGTTAAGAGTGCGAGTTTTTACCAAATTAAAAAAGGTTGTATGATATATTCAGCACCATGGAGGTAGAAGTACATAGGTTGTGTATTCACAAACTTAGTGAACACGATATTCTAAATTCAAATTTACTTTATCCTCTAGCGGATAAAAACGGGTTTTCCACTCAGATATTGAACAGTAAAAATACACTTTCCGAGATGGTGGGATGAAAAATAAATTTACACCCGTGCGAAGCCGGAACAGGCCGCTAGTCTTTTATAAAGGCCGCTCTACGCATTTGCCATGACTTTTCGACAATGCAGTCCAATCCAGTTTTCATTTCAAATGGGTTCAGTTTTACTAAGCCAGGTATCACTAAAACCTATGTCCAATATGTTTTCTATACAAACCAACTTCTTCTTACAGCTAGTTTTTTCGAACCAAAGTGCAGTGTGGTGAAAGGTGAAAGTGAGCCTTAAAAATACACATGTTTTTCAAATTTTTTAGTTCTACGACATGCTGGTTTCCTCACAGTGTGTTCTGACTCTGCCTTGCCTCCACATCTGCCTGTGCACAGAATGTTGCCGACGGCTGTATGGCTACCAACGAACTTGCCCTATTTGCCGCACATCTATTTACAATTCTGTTACTGTATACTTGTGACAGTCCAATGGCATTATATTCTTAAAGCTTTTAATTATTTATTTAGGATCTGAATAAGTCTAGTATCATAGTTTATAAGTTTTATAATGATGATTATTGGTGATAACTTAAGAATTTATATAAAAACTTTAAACTTAAAACTTTGAGTATACTGGCATTGTGCACATACACATTTTGGTCAAACCAACTAAAAACACAAGAATGCAAGTTGTAAAAGAGAGAATAGTTGATAGTAAATACCCAGGTGGTACTGTTGGTAGCACCAATTTGCAGTATTGTAACTTTGCAAAACTACAAATTGGAACGGTGAAAAATGAACAGCCACATGTGTGGAGGTAAGGCTATCTACTTGCTTTGTGGTGGTTACTGTACCGTGCAAAGATTATAATGGAATAGGACAAGACCTTTTTTTTTATGCAACCAAATGATGTGAAGTGGTAACCATCGCCTAGGTATAACAAAGCATTGCCTCGTAGGTCACGCATGTCAGGAACGTGCCCTACGATGCACTGCCCTGCGTCCATCAACTAGAGGCATACAGAAATGTTCAGCCTCACGTGCCAGTAATTTCACCGGCACCCATACCCTTCAAACTGATTATTATGACTGGCCCAGTTGGTAGTAAATCTGCCTTCTGCGCAAAATGTGTGGTGAACGAGGTGTTAGTTCTCTATCTGGATGTTATATTGTATTGTAAGTATGTTTTTACAAAAAAATATGCATAAGTATTATAATCATCAGCTATCCCCATTGAGGCTAGATAGTGTTGAATGGATTGTCCACAAGATGTATTTATATTTATTGTGTGTATTTTGTTTAAATTTCTTGGTGTATCTCTATTGCCCTGTTTTTTTTTACTGAAATGTTTGTGAGTCGCTTTGTTCTACCGCGTGCCGTCATAAATCAAAACGGTTTCCTACTTTCTTTTAGGATTAAAATGATAAAAAAGAACAAACAGTGTAAAGGTACAGTTCCCCACGTCTCAGTTTCAGATCACGCCTACACCCGAATTCCTTCCGGCGATAAATCTAAAAACATTTTTCTCCAAAATAGCAAGGCCAGTTTTATTACTCCGACATGCTATCTTGTGCTAATGTCCTACAGTTTTTGGACGTTTTATGGCAGTACAGTACGAGACAAAAGTCCAAGCCCTTAAATCCCTACCTTATGTCAAAAGCAGTAAAGTCGAAAGTTAGTGCAGCATGGTCACTTTTTTGCGCATTTCTGTATAAGATAGAAATGCCTAAACAGGGACGTCGAACTTTTCTGTATGGCCGTTAAATGAAAAATTCACGCACCCTGTGTTATAATGACCATAATGGCTGAGGCGCATCCTGTAGACCTACCACAAGCTCTCTCTGGCCCTGTCTCTGGCGTTGGTTTTGAGTTTGTTTCAATGCTCACCAGTGTATTATACTGTGTGTGTGGCGTTTCGAAGTAGGATTTATTTAGTCAACACTCACACAAACTCAAAACCAGAGCCAGAAACAGAGCCAGACAGAACTGGTGGTAGGCCTACTGAGGTAAGAGAAATTGCCTTCAAAACTCCGTGGTAAATACATAAGATAAATTCGCCATGTATGAGTACACTTTAAGAGCTGAGGGCTTCGCCAAACACATCAGTTGGAGAGGCTCTTAAAACATGTCAAAAAAGGGGAAAGAACAAGAACCAATAGTACTTGAATATTCTCAAGCAGGACTGACTGAACCAAAACATTGATATTATTTGACTTTATTTTAAATTGTACTAGCGACCCGCCCCGGCTTCCCACGCGTGCGAATGTGTTTTAGACTATAGTGATATGTAACCTTTTGTAAATCGGTCTCTGCTCCGTCGAAGTATGTGAACCAGATTTCTTAATTCTTTAAGACCACTATTTACCATACTTCATGCAAATAAAGATATTTCATTTCATACTCTGTTTTATAATACATTAGTTTCGGTTTGAAGGGTGAGGGTGCTGGTGAAATTACTGGTACGTGAGGCTGAACATCTGTTGGCTCAGGTTGATGAACGCAAAGCAGTACATCGTAGGGCACTTTGCTGACGTGTGTGACCTATACAAACGATGGTTATTACTAATATCACTTATATAGCAAAAAAATTCACACAATTGTGAGTTTAGTTCAAAAATACTGCTTTACTTTAAGATTTCACATTGGATTTCAAGAACTACATCGCTACAAACTCGCTGTGGTTTCATCTCTATTGGAGTGGTTCGGTCCCGCAACCTCAGCGTACGTGACGTGATATCGAGAGTACCCAGAACACCACAGATTGTAGAATAGACAGTAATGCTGGCTACCGAGAAAGAACTCATTGACGATATTTCAAAACTTTAAAAGACAGAAAAATACTGTCTGGTCTATTGGCAAACAACAAATTATTTAATAACATTGCACAAAATTCAACAAAAAAGACATTTTGATCCCAACAAGTTTCTACTAAAAAGTTTGAAGTTCAAGCACAAAAATAAGTAAAACTTCTTGATAGGTTTTCGTTCCCTAACACTCTCCTGTCAAGTCCTGTCCGCTCGGTACTTCACGGTACAAGCTGTTTTAGTTACACTGCACGCGCGTCATATGCGGCAAAGAAAACTCGACTGCGTGAAATGGTTACAGCGCCGAGCAATGTAAATCAAAATTAGATTGTGCGGTACCTAAGCAGTACTGTTTCCCAAAGAAATATTCTATTCATGACAAGCCATTATAAGGTGTGAAAATACCACTCCCCAAAACTTCGGGCAGTAAAAGTAACCATTAATATGAGCAACTTTTTCTATTGCATCGCACACTGTAAAAACACGAGAAAGTGCCGTTACCCAAAAAAGTTACGTAAGCTCTTTTTAATGTATTAAACAACAGATTTTTTTATAAAATTACCTAAGCACACATTTAGTTTTGTGAGCAAAAACAGTTAGCAATTGTACATTGTTACCCAAGGAGGTAAAGCAACTTATTCAGCCCGAGACGGGGCTTAGCGACCGTAGAGGGCGCCAATAGTTCGAGGAACTAAATGAGTCTTTAGCTGAAGGTAAACAGTGTATTTTCATTACGAATACAAGGAATTTACAAAATATGTACGGACGTATAAACAAAACTCTACATTTCAAATAAACAAATAAAGACCAGATTGCCGCTTTTTTGACAATTTTTTTTCTGTGTCCGGCTAGCTATTCAGCTATTATTTTTCATTTTTATCATTGAAAAAATGTAAATATTTTGTCCAAATCCATGTGTATTTTAAATAAATAGTAGAAACTTAATTAAAATATCATTAAAAAATATACTCTTTATTTTAATATCACGCCCTGGTTGAGTAGCTATGTAAAAAGTTGGAACATGGTTCAATAGAAATGTGAAAAAAACTAGTTTTTTTTAATAATTTGACAGCTGTGAGTCAAAAATTATTATCCCTAGAGCTGAAAAGGCCCGAGCCTCAGGTAACTTCAGACTTTCCGAGTATCAGTAATGAAAAATATTATTTAAACCACCACAAAATATTTTATTTTAAAAAGATCTTCAACAAACAAAAACTGTCAACACAATCCAATACAAGATTCCATGTGTCTCCATGTCGTGGATATTGGAGTGCCTCTCACCACCTGTGAGACTTGAGGCATATCTCTGTGGAGGTAGAACAGAGGGTGGAGACTCTTTGGACTATCTCTATTCGTTTTGACTTTTTTCAAAAATTTTAATCCAAAAAAAGTTCTCAATACAGACGCTTCACTTCAAAAAAAAGGTCAATGAAAGCTACCTCATATTATAAGCAGTTATTAAAGTTTATGTCTATATAAAAGTAAACATTACCGAATTAATCAAAGAGCATGAAAAATTCTTGTTTATTTTAATTTAAATGTTCAAGCACTGGAGGAGATGAGCCGAAGACCGGGCTCAATGGTACGTCTTGGGAGCGACCTACATCCAGCAGTAAAGCAGGTTGATCTTAAAATCCTTTCACCACATTGGTTTGAAAGGACCAGTGCCACGACAAGAAGAAGAAGAACAATAGGTTGATGAAGATGATGATGATTTTAAGAGCATTTTGCAGATTTAAATCCTTGTGATGTTATTTAAAGTCGAGGTAAAGATCACAAACAAATTGAAATTTCATATTGAAAGAATGTTTTACGTCCAGAGTTCTTTGCCTCCAGGTTTCGAGGCGACAAGTGTACATTACACACACATCTTAAAATATTGGATGGAGGCGGTCTGGTGTTCTCGGAAATAATGTTAATATCTATGCTGGAAATGAAACTCGTCGGTTATCAATGTACGCAAAACCAATATTTATACTATTGACATTTTGCTCTAAGATCCTGTGTCGAACACCGTCGCAAAGTTGCTTGCCTATATCTCAGTAATGTGCAGGTTTCATTTTCGTGGGTTATAAAAATATTGTGGATAATCCATACACTATCTAGTCCCAAACAAAGCAGATTTTATACGGTGGGAACCAGGTTGCTAATATAATACTTAAATACTTCTTTATACCTACTTAGAATACAATATAATACACAGACAGAGAATACACACATCTATTTTCAGAACACAAATATTTTGTCTTCTTCTTCTGCGTTGGAAGGGGTGGTTCTCAGCGGGGATACTCGAAGCCACTATTTAGTACCCATTTTTACTTAGTAGGTATTCATTTTATCTATCTCTCTGCCTTCTGCACTGATTTTCAGAAGCGCAGAAGGCAGAGCTACTACTGAATGAGCTGTGAAGGCTATCAAATAATTGAAGTGAATCGGTTTTTTTTTGATCGCCATGTTCCATCGTCACCTACATACATCGTTGCTTACCATCAGGTGAGATTCTGTTATTGTATTATATTCATTTAAAAAAATCCAAACCGTAGTTGCTTGTTCTTCTAAGCTTGATGGTCACGTGGAACTAGCACCTAGACTCACCTAGCTATAAGACGTTTCAAAGTGGTCCTTGTGATGCAATTAAATTTAAAATAATTGTTATTATAATTCTTGTGCTTATATTTTTTTTTATTTATTAATTAATAGAATCTATTTAATTAAAAATTAATACAGTATAAATTATTTATTAATTAATAGAGTCTATTGGATATTTAAAATTGATAGAATTGTTCTTTCTAGAGTACCCAGAACTGCTCTGTATAAAAAAAATGCTTTCGCTATGTGCGGACAAATATTTAATAAAGTGCCATGTGATATTAAAGACCTACCAGATAAGTTATTTATGAAAAAGCTAAAGCTTTGGTTAATTGAAAAAAGTTTTTACAATATTAATGATTTTTTAAATACCTTATGACTTCAATTTGAACCTGACTTGCTTTGTTAATTTTAATTTTATTTTATATCATTAATTATGGACCATGTATTATAATTATGCTAATTTTTTTTTTTTGGAATTTAGTATAATATGTTTAAATTGTAAAAATAAGTCATTAAAATTTGCATGCCAATGCTTTGGTGAAATATGTGAATCTGATAACATAAGACAATAACTAACTCCTAACCATATTTCAAGCAAATAAACATTTCATATCATTTCATTTCATAAAAAAACATAAGCCAGCATAGAATTCCACATACGTTTCTTTTTGCTTTGGTCAGGCTACTTATTCATACTTAATTGTTTACAATTTATACAAAGTCTGTGTTTGGACGATATTTAACCTTATTCAAACGGCAAAGTTCAGTTAAATTAATGAGTAAGTTATCCTACAGATCTCGTGTACAGAATCAGGAGTTTCTGTTTGTACGAGACTGGTCGTAAATCAGCCCAGCGTGTACGTAGTACAGTCAACGACATAACTGCTGAATAATCAGACCGTCGGTCGGAACAATGCACAATACAGTCCGTAGGAGTACGTGATCTAAACAACTATGATTTGAATTTAAATCCGGTAACCTATCTCAGGTTATACCGATGCTTACTAGGAATATACCAAATGTAACTCTCCGGCCAACTAATATTATACTTAATGGAGAGTCACTTAACCTTGTAGATTCTACTATCTTCTTAGGACTTAATCTTGACAAAAAATTGCAGTGGGGACCGCAAATCAAAGCACTTGCTGCCAGACTAAGTTCGGCTGCATATGCAGTTCGGACTATAAGATGGCTCACTGATGAAGCTACAGCTAGGCTAGTTTACTTCAGCTACTTCCATAGTGTTATGTCTTACGGTATCCTTCTCTGGGGGAAAGCAACTGATATTCAAACTATATTCGTTTTACAAAAAAGGGCCATACGTGCCATCTATAAAATGAAATCACGAGACTCATTGAGGGAGCGATTTAAGGAAATTAATATCCTCACAGTAATTTCACAATATATATATGAAAACTTACTGTACACTCACAAACACATCTGTAGCTTTCAGAAAAATTGTGATTCACATAATATTAACACTAGAAATAAAAATAAACTTTATATTCCCAAATTTCGTTTACAGAAGGTAAATGGGTCTTTTATGGGGAACACTGTACGCTTCTACAATAAACTTCCGGAAAATGCAACTAAGCTTCCAATTCGGAAGTTTAAAGCCTATATTAAGAGTAATTTGATAAAGAAAGCGTACTATACTCTAGATAGCTATATGAATGATAAAACTGCGTGGCCCGATGTCCCGGTCACTCTACCCATAGGAAGCTAGCATGTCAATTTGCAATGTCTGTACCTACTATTTAATATCTTATTTTTATATCTGTGTAGATACTTTATTATAACTTTGAAGCGTAGCGTGTGCTGTCTTTGAAACTTTTGCTTTTGTATAATTACATTGCATACGTCTGACTAAGTGAAGTGGCACCACACTGGAACTTCACTGCTATTATTTTAGACTATTTTTGATTTGTAAAAGGATCATATAAAAAAACGGTAGGAACCGAGACGTAGTTTGTTGCCTGTTCTTCTACGCTTGGTCGCGTGGAACTGGCACCTAGACTCACCTAGCTTTAAGACGTTTCAAAGTGATTCTTGTATCGTATTGAATAAACGCTTATTGAATCTTGAATCTTGAATCTATATAAGCGGTTGTCCTGCGGCAAGATGGACAGACGATGTGGCTAACATCGTGGGCTGACCTGGATGAGATTAGCGCAGTGTAATATTTCAGGGGCCTTATTGTCTAAGTCTTCTTCATCTTAATGAATGGCATCTGTCCATTTTGGCTCAATTTTGCCAGTGTCGAGTAATGATATTACATAGATAAAATACTTTTTCATCCCACCAGCTTGGAAAGTGTGTTTTTGCTGTTCAATATCTGACTGGAAAAGCCGTTTTTATCCGCTAGAGGATAAAGTAAATTTGAATTTAGAATATCGTGTTCACTAAGTTTGTGAATACACAACCTGTTTACTTCTACCTCCATGGTGCCGAATTTATCATACAACCTTTTTTAATTTGCTAAAAACTCGTTCTCGTAACCTTCTTGGTGTATTTGTGAATTCAAAACATCATTAAACCTATTTTCTTCTAACTGCATGGTGCCGAATTTATCATACAACCTTTTGAAATTTGTTAAAAACTCATACTCAGAACCTTCTTGGTGTGTTTTTAGTCGCGCCATGATCTTTTTTGCGTTTAGTCATTTCCTGGCTGAGGTGGGATGAAAAGTTACGTGTTGCACTCGAGTGCAATGATTTTTCACCTTGTGCTCTTTTGATTCCTTCACCAACGCTTAGGATTCTAACTTTTAAACCACTCGCTCTGCTCGTGGTTAAATTTTAGAATCCTGCGCTTGCTCGGTCATCAAAATTGAGCACGCGGTTAAAAAGCAGCTTTGCACTCTTGTATAACAAATAACTATTTCATCAAGTCAAGTCAGTCATAGAACTTTTCGATCAAATCAGAATATCACATAATATACTTTCATTCCAACTGCTAGCACTTTGAGCTAAGACCTCAAGTGTAGTGTGAATGTAGCTTTCCAATTCCAATGGTGAAATAATTTTTTCATTGCTCATACTCTGAAAGTAGGTCTGAAGTTGCCTGAGGGGCCTAATTGAAAGTAATACTTTCAGCCCTAGGGAGAATCGCTTTCTACTGACAGCTGTCAAATTATAAAAAAAAACAAGTTCTATTTTATTCAACCATGTTCCAACTTTCTAAAGTCTTTCTAACTGCTAGGAGGTTGACCAAATTCCAACTTTTTATTCAGCAAGTAGGTTGGAAACCCATTACAACGGTAAGAAGTTTAAAAAGTCTAATTAGAGCGTAAAATTTAAATTTAAATAACATAAAGATAGTATTAAATAAATAATATAATTATCTTCTAAATTACTATTTATTTAAAATAACATAGATTTGAGCAAACAATTTACAATTTTTTAAATTATGAAAATGTAAATAATGGCTGAATAATGCTGGCGAGCCGAAGCCGAAGGACCGCCAGAGAAAAAGAAAAAAAAAACCGAGAAGGCGGCAATTCAATCTTCATTTGCACTAATTTTTCTTTCATGTTTTTATTTTTACTTTCCTTGCATTCGTAATGAAAAGCACAGTGTTTACCTCTGGTGAATGTCTTATAAGTCCCTCAAGCTCCATTGGCACCCTCGCTACGCTCTGGCGCCAAACCCGTCTCGGGACTCAAAAAACGTGACTTTCAACACTCGGGTTACAATGTACTATTGAAATCAGCACAGCATTTTTTTGTGTTTACTCATTACTTTCCTCTCTATAATATTAGTATGGAATCATACAAAAAACATGTAGCAAAGCCGCAAGTTTATTGCTTGTGGTTCTAGCCTTGTAATCCTTGTAATTTCGTTTAACTTGACTATAAAATTGAAAGTTAAAGCTGAGTGTACCTACAACCAAGTGTTGCTGTCCCCAACTTTGTGTACAATTGCTTGTGCGCCTGTGGATGTCGTACGTGGTCTAGAAATTGAGTCATTCGGGTCTAGTTTTAGTTGCACTAATACATTGAAGGGCTCCCCCACTCTGGGGACCGATGACATTGTAGCGGGAGTGGGTAGATTGAGTGGGTAACGACCATTCGTTGTGGTGTTTTATGGGAGAAGTTTTAGAGTGGTGGATGATAATGATGATTAGCTTGGGACTATGGGACGAGCTACACTTTTATGCATGCTACAGCAATCCAAATTTTTATTTTAGTACTTATTTTATCTAGTAACGATATTTGTCTGAAATTTTCACTATCAAAAAGTCATTCATAGGCTGAGATTCATAGACCGCACTTTGCTTTACAGCAAAGCAGTCTTCGCAAAGTAAGCTTTGTTTATCAAAGTTTACCTTCAACATTTTGAATAAAGAAGAGTTTGACAGAACTATGAAATATATTTTTGGTTGAAAGTTGAACTTTCCATCAAAGTAAAGTCAAAGTTCGGTCTATGAATCTCAGCCTAAGGTCCAAAGTCCTGATTATCGAATACTTTGCCTTTACTAAGCAAAGTTTGGTTTTTCGAAAGTAAAGACGAGCTTGTCGGGATTATTAAGAATATTTTTAGTTGAAAGTAGAACTTTCTATCAAAGTAAAGTCAAAGTGCGGTCTATGAATCTGGGCTTTAGTGAAGGTAGCCCAGGCTTCGTACATACTAGCAGATAAGAAACTCAGCATTAGAATCACTATTTGATGATGATGATGATGGTAAAGAAACGCTTGACATAAATAGACATTTTTATATTGACTGGCCTCTTGCTCAGTTGGTAGTAGCTCTGCCTTCTGCGCCGTAGGTCGTGGGTTCAATCCCCACCGAGAACAAATATTTGTGTGGTGAACATAAATGTTTGTTCTCTGTCTGGGTGTTATGTTGTATTCTAAGTATGTATTTACAAAAAAAAAAAAATGTATTCAAGTATTATATCAGCTATCTGGTTCCCATATTACAAGCTCTGCTTAGTTTGGGGCTGGGTAGTGTTGTGTGAATTGTCCAAAATATTTATTTATTTTATTTTTTTTATAAACGGTTTATAAAAATGTCTTTTGATTGAATGATGGCGGAGTTACTCCGGCATCATTCAAACAAATTTTCATTTAATTATTTACTCCACAGCAAATTCTTATTCCACCTCGAAACCTGAGACCCTTCATCATATTAATTCAATACAGAAGGCAGGAATACAATGTAATAAAAAACCTTAATGTATTTATTTTACCTTTTTCCTTCTAGGTGTAATTTATAGAGGTTCTTCTGTTTGACCGCCAACGCCGCCGCCGCCGCCTTGGTATGCCATTTAACTGAAAGTAGTGTATCATGTTTCTTGATTTTATTTGTTCTGACGCTGTTTTTGGTGAATATAATAGTAAAAGTAATAAAATAGTAGTGAAAATAGTAGTAGATTTATTTAGACAGCACTCACACAGACTCTATACCAGAGCCACAGACACTCTACTTCTGCTTATTCTACTCTCTCTTCTACTCTGCTCTTCTAAGTACATTCCTTTCAGTAGGCCTACCACAAGCTCTGTCTGGCTCAGCCAGAGCTGTGTAATGTTTTGTTTTTAAATTTCACATGCATAAAGAGGCATGTTATAAAGAGTTTGAAAACATGTGTTAAGTACACAAAAGGAGCCTCTTTGAGGTGGACGTAAAACACCTTCCTTTCACCACACTTGGTTGAAAGAACCAATGATAAGAAGAAGTACGGTAAACATCCCCTTTGAGATGGTCTTGAGATAGGTATCCACTGATTTAAAGTTCTTTAACGAATGTCTAGGAGGTAGCCAGAAGCTGTAGGCCTACTATGAGCTCTGTCTGGCTCTGTCTCTGGTTCTGGTTTTGAGTCTGTGTGAGTGCTGACTAAGTAAATCCTACGTCAAAACGTCACACACACAGTATAATGCACTGCACTGCACTGCAAATATTTAGACCAGTGGCCTGCTGGTCTAAATATTTGGCTAACGCCTTTATAGAGAAGCGTAGGCTTTGTATTAGCATAGCAAATTCACCCCTACTTGTAGCCTAGACATCTAAATCTAAATTGTCTCCCCAATTAGGCGTGACGCAAAACACGGTCAATTGAACAGACTGAATTAATGTGTGCATGTAGTTGTGAACATGTGTGCGTATTGTGTGTGCACAGCGCTTGCCAACTGTGCGGCTGCCAACGTCTCATACGAGCTCTGAATCCCAACTGCGTAAATTAAACTGAATTTTGGAGTAGTGTCGAAACCAATAAAATAATGCAAAAGAGGGTAGATCGATTTGTTTGCCAATAAAATTCCTTTTTCTCGTGGAAATCAGCTCAACCTTTGACATGGTGTATGCAACTGTGCCGAAATATCGTGAGTCAAAACTTGCAAAATAAAATTATAAATATTCCTTTTCACCTCGTAGCTGCCTGTCGTTTTTTAAAAAGCCTTTTTCTATAGTCTCCATCGATTCTGTCCTAAAAATTGTTTACTTTTTAAACTAACCAACACCCTAACTCGTACAATTCTTGACATAAAACCAATAGGTTGCAATAATGCATCAAGATTTATCCCGTGTTGAATAAGGCCAATATTTACATAGGCCTCTTTTATGGTCCACACCCACAGAACTTTTAGCTACAGCCTAAAAAAGTAGCAACTGGATCAGTAGGCCTACCACAAGCTCTGTCTAGCTCTGGTTTTGAGACTGTGTGAGTGTTGACTAAATAAATCCTACGTCGAAACGTCACACACACAGCATAATGCACTGGTGAGCACTGACACAGACTGAAAACTAGGAACTCTGGGTTTGTCTCTATCTCTGTAGAGACAAAGCCAGACAGAGCTTGTGGCTCTAAAGCTTGGAGGTCCAGTTTAGGAAAAAGTTGAACTAAGATTATCTTTGCATGCCAGGAAAACAGCATTTTTTTTATTGATAGTATAGTGTTCACAAAGATTTTTATAATATCCCAAAAGTGAAGAACCGAGTGGGATTTGAACCCGTGACCTTCCCCTCGGTACAGGGCTGCGCTGACCACTGCGCCATGAAATCCTTATCACACTCGACGAATAACGCTTAGGGACTGATAATGCGGCACTAACGCGACCGTGGCTCCATCTACAGGTTTGACGTTACAGTCAACTACTTACCTCCCTCTCCTCCTCCTCTCTCTTTCTCTCTCCCTCACCCCTTCTTTTGGGACATTAAAAAATCTTAGCTATAACTAAATTACCAAATGTCTACACGGAAAGCTTTATTAGTCTTATTTCAATTATTTACATATTCATAATAATTAATTAACAGGTCTTTTTAATTCAAAGTACTCATTCAGTAAACAACAAAAGTTGTAGCCTTTGTGCTACGGCGTAGCAAAGCGCTACGCTTGTTTAATTCATACGTTGAATAAGGTTTGTTCAGTTGTCTTCAAACAATACAGTTTCTTGTATTCATGCTACGAGCTATTTGACAATGAATAATAATATACTTATTACTTACCTAAATAATTGAGAGTGTTTACATAAACTTCTCCTTCTTATCGTGTCACTGATTCTTTCGATCCAAGTGTGGTGAAAGGATTTTAAGCGTGACTCAACGAGGCTCTTTCCGTGCATTTATACTTATACTTCAGATAATAATAGTATATTATGCAACTAGTGAATAAAAGACGGATTTAAATCGAGGACCAAAGATGAATCACGAGCAAGTGCAGGAATCTAACGACTGAATCACGACCGTAGGGAGTGATTCATGATGATTGAATCACGAGCGTAGCAAGTGATTCAAGTGTTAGAATCCTAAACGACGCGAGTGATTCATGGCTCTCGATATAAATCCGTTTTATTCAAGAGTTGCATACTATACTTTATACCATGACTTCGAGAAAAAGAAAGATTTAAGCGAAAAAGGATTAAAAACTACTTACATCTACTTTACCTACTTCTCTTTCATGAACTCAACAACTCAATTGAACAACAAACAACTCAGCACATCTTTTTCATTCCTAGAATGCATTTTCCAGCGATTTACTATTATCGAACTTTTTGATGCATAACTTACTAAGAACAGTATTCAAAATAGTGCCAATTAACTTATGTATGACAATGACAACAAAGAACACAAAACAGTTTTTAATCCAATGATATACTCAAAAATGTCAACCAATCAAATCGAGAGTATTTATGACGCAAGGAGGTTGTAAGGTATTGAGATGGACGTTGACCTTATTCGTGTGTTCCAAATTCAAACACCAAAACAGTGATTAAAAGAGCTTTTTATTCACTGTTTCCAGTGAATAAAGTAAGCTTTTTAGAGGGGGTTTTATCGCGCACGGAGGCAGATCAGCTCGCACGACACACCATGGAACGGTTTCGTGTGTCGAGGTGCGCGGTAGCACAGGAGCCCTTTCTGTAAGCGTTTCCGTGCGTCGTCGTTGGCTGTACGTGATGATCTGCAGAACCACGCACCGTAGGAAGGCAGCATTATGCGCACATCTGAAGCCGGTGAGACATCAGTGAAACTGTCAAATAGTGCTGTCATATTTGACAGCATTTCACTGATTGCTACCAAAGAACGCTCAGATGTGCACAACGCTTAGGTGGTTCCTTATTTTGTCCCTAGAATAAAGAAAAAAATATTTATGTTTTAGTTTTGTACTTATTGATAGTGAACCAGCCGTCCTAAGCACTGTGTTTAAGCCTCGCGTTTGTAAATTCCAACCATTGCTATAACAATATGTTATAGAATAGACGTTTTTATGGAAGATTCCGCCTTCCATTGCAACTGTGTTTATCCCATCCTATTCGAATACTGACCGTGGTTGAAATAATAAAGAATTTTGTTATTTCTTCTGAGATTCGACGTTTAAACCAATTGAAATAACTGATTCGTAAAAAATATTACGACATCATAATAATAATAAATATTCTAGACAATCCACTCAACACTATCTAGCCCCAAACTAAGCAGTGCTTGTACTATGGGAACCAGATAGCTGATATACTACTTATATAATTATTTTTTTGTAAATACATACATAGAATACAATATGACACCCAGACAGAGAACAAACATCTGTGTTCACCACACAAATATTTGTTCTCGGTGGGGATCGAACCCACGACCTACGGCGCAGAAGGCAGAGCTACTACCAACTGAGCTGAGAGGCCAGTCATTATGATATTTTTCTTCTTCTTATCATGTCACTGATTCTTTTGAACCAAGTGTGGTGAAAGGATTCGAATCCAGTCGTGCACTGATGGAGTTTTCACATTAAAAAATATGCACGCAATGCCAGTGCTAGTAGGCTAGTTAACAATTTATCAAAAGCGATAGACTTTGGACGTACTTCTGACTACTTCCCTCAAAACTTAATTTGAAAGAAAATCCACCGTGTCTTGGAATCAAAGCCGAGAGACTTGCTCATGTTATTCATTCTGACAGCCCAATTATTGGACGTATTTGTCCAAGTTGGGTTAGTGTCATGTGAAATGGCTTAATGACAGTGTGCTCAGCACCTAATTATTAGGCGCAGAGCACACTTGACACCATCACTTACGGTTTCACAATAATTTGCAGGCGGTTGTTCACATTAGCGTGTCCTCTAAAGACCAGTTGTAGGCAATAAATATTGCTTTTCAGCTTTTCAGATTTCGGAGAGCGCTATCTCTTTCTGACGCACACTCTCGCTCACACAAACGCTCTTAAAGCCAAAATTAGCCGATGTGAAATATTTGTTTTCATACATAATTAAATTGTCAAATTACATTCGATCCCAAATATTTGTCACTCACAAATTCTTAATAATAATTGGTAATTCATATTTCACTTTCAATTAAACACATTCCATTTCTAAATAAGCATAAGCATACAAAACATGTGTCGAGTGAACGAAAAGAGCCTCTCTGAGGCGCACTTGAAATCAGCACACAGTCAAAATCAAATAAGTCTTTATACAAGGATCACTTTGAAAGACACTGGTTTGAAAGAACCAATGAAACTATAAGAAGAATCCCATAATAAAACAATATCAGTGAAGGGAAAACTAAACACAAAACGGAAAAATGACCGTTGGTAACACCACCACCAACTAAGCAAAACCACGAGCGGTCACTTGTAAAAAAAATATTCTGATTATTTTTCTCCCTAATGTAAACATATTTAATTGCACAAAATAAATGAATTGGTCTAGTCAACGAAACTTGTTCGCCGTAAAATATATCCGACAATTTTAAGAAATCTCTGGTCAAACTCCGTCGAAGCAAATAACATTCCATTAAAACATACTTTAACTTATTGCTGGTTCGCTCGAGTTCCATTTCGCTTTAGTACACCGGTATTAAAACAAAACGTCTTGCAGTTTAGAAATTATTTAAAAGCAGATCTTTAAAAAATTCTCAGGAATTATAATTATTCATTTAGTAATACCAAAAATAAACAGACTATAGTCTAAAAGCAGACTTTTAATAAAGTCTCAGAAGTTATATTCATTTAGAAATACCAAAAATAAACAGACATAGTAGTGATAAGTATTCGTAAACCCTTACTTTATTTAAATAGCAAATATAAAAAGCATTTGATTTTTTTATTACTCGATCATGTACCAAACAATTTTGATGCTAAATGCCGTTTCCTGCCCTTATCCCAGTTTATGTGGGGTCGGGACAACATGTTCTCCTCTTCCATTCTCCTCTATCAGCCGTCAACTCTGTATTCACTTCTTTCTTATGCATTTCATCATTCGCACCTACAAGCTCACTAAACTAAATACTAAATGTTCACCACGTCACCGTTTTGTAAAAATCTTCAAATTAAATCATCAAAAAAATCGTTTTCTATACACCCCACACCACCCACTTTCATACCACCACACCACCCACTTTCAACACGCACAATCAACTCTTGCTAGACCCTCAGCTCCAAATAGATCCTCTAGCGAAGGTTTTGGCACAAAAGACTGCCTGTATTCGATAAAAAAACGTTGTTAAAGTACGAGGCACTCTGCATTTGACACAAAACGTTGCTCTGCAGTTTCAGAGGCTGGTTCCTGTTTGAAACAACTTCGGTATCCGCTAGCTTATAAAATGAATTAAAACTCTTAACTTCTCAGCAATTGAACGGGAGTATCCACTGAAGCGGAACAAGAAATAGTTCTAAGAAGCTGCTCATAAAGGATAATTTCCATCAAACAGTTAATCGTCATCATCATTTTTTTTATGCAACAATGTAGACCAACACACATACGGCCCACCTGATGGGATGGGCCTACAATACCAGAGGCATCACAGGCGCGTTGCCAACCCATTAAAACTTTTAAAACGCCCTTTTAAAGAACCCCATGCTATAGTCCTTAAGGAAAACTCAGCAGGTAGGTCATTCTACAGCCCGAGTGTTCGCGGGAGGAAGTTCCTCTGAAACCGAACGGTGCGCGACCACCCAGGCTCCAAGGTGTCCCTTTTTGAAAAAGCCATGCTGTAGACCTTAGGGAAAACCTCAGCAGGGAGGGATCATCATCTACAACCTGACTACACCCACCACTGGGTCACCCCTCAGTTTGTGCCATCTACCTCGGTCCTGTGACAGTCTAACACACTTCTGCCCCGTGACTTTGATGATGTCAAAGTCCATCCATCTTCATTCATCTTGCTGCAAGCGCACTATGCTTTTATAGCCGGTTCTTTTATGTTTTTATACAAATTAATACAAAAAATGATAATTCCAACAGGCTAAATGCACAAAGGAATCATTAATACAGCTTTATCTAAATCTAATTATCTAAATCATCTACGATATATCAATATCTGAATCAGTGAATGATAAACAGGTTTTTCTCCTCTCTTTTTAGAATTGTGCAACGCTCAACAAATCTGAACGGTGAGTAAATAATAAAAAATAGAAGAACATTGTTTTAAAACATTGATAATTATTTTAAAGAAAATAAATTTAAAGAAAGCGCACACCATTACTTAGCACCAAACTAAGCAAAGCTTGTACAATAGGAAGCAGATTGTAAATATATCAAAGCCTGACAGCAACGGTAGTATTGATGCTTCAGTGGACGGTGGCCTGAAAGCTGTGCAAAGATAAGTGCATCTAAGTTGTTTCTTGTTAACTTAAATTTTAAATTGAAACGAGATCTCTTCGGGAATGGCATAGAAAGAAGATGGTAAATGATTTTCTCCACCTTTCCGTTTCAGATTGTTTAAAGACAAGGTACGAAATAAAACGAAAATGTTCTTTGAAAAAATGTTTTTAATTTTGTTTTTTGGTAACATAAATTAGAAAAATAAGAAACAGGTTAAGCCCGTCACACACTTAGCTATAATATAGCTTAGCTATAAGACGCAATTCAATACACAATTTATACAATTTATAGAGATATTGTAACGGAGAACGGATTTTTGACGGACTATGCTATAATATAAATTACCCGTTCTCATTACTTACATCCGTTACAATATCTCTATAAATTGTAGCCTATGTGTTATTCTGGTGTATAAGCTATATTATTGTAAAGTCTCATTAAAATCTATTCAGTATTTTTTTCGTGAAAGAGTAACAATCATCCATCCATCTATCCATACTTACATACTTTCGCGTTTTTAATATTAGTAGGAAGTAGGATAGGTACCTATGTGCGTTCTTTGTTGCAAGTGTAAACATAGACTGCACGCAAAAGTTTTCCTATCACAGCTCCGCTTGCGTGCTTGTTTATCTAGAACGTGATTCAATCATGGAATAAACATAGTACTACTATCATACTAAACTAACCTTATGCAATAAATATTGGTGAACATTTTTCACAGTTATAAAGAGAGAGAGAGAGAGAAGAGACAGAGAGCTTTTTGAGAGGAGCTCATCGGGGGAAGTATATAACCATACCTATTTTTGCCGTGAAGCTGCATCGCTGTGTTTCGGTTTGAAGAGTGCTGGTGAAATTACTGGCCTGCGAGGCTCAATCTGCGTGCCTCAAGCTGATAGACGCACGGCACTGCATTACAGGGCCTATTCCTGACGTGCCTGACTTACGAGACAGTACCATGCTTTGTTATAGGTGATAGTTAAATCTTAACATCAGGTGGACCATATGCTTGTAATCAGCAAGCTGCATAAAAAAGTAAAGCTATAGTCCCATTATTATACCGTCTTTAAAGAGGACGTGTTTTGTGAGGTAAAGCTATATTTAATATAGAAAGCAAGTCAAAATCAAATTCAAATATTTCTATAATCAATGGTATCACAAAAATCACTTTGAAACGTCTTAAACTTAAGTGAGTCTAGGTGCCAGTTCCACATCACCTAGCCTAGAAGAATAAGCAACAAACTATGGTTTTGTTCCTACCGTTTTTTTTGTAACTTAAGGAGCTTAAAAGCCTATATGCGAAAAGTGGCGAAATAACATGGACGTGCCTATACAAGGTGTATCTAAATATGTGTACTATGCGAAGGTGGGGGGTTTCAGACCACAATGGTGATCAGTTGTGGGTGGGAGAAAATTAAAAATTCCTATTTTCAGTTTCCCATACAAAAATATTTAATTTCATAATGCCTAAATAAATTGACAACCCTATCCTTGTAACTCACCTACCCCTTGACCTACTACCTCTGTAGGTCTACTACTACTACCTACTACCTCTGTAGCTGAGTTTAGGGTTGTCACTTTGTATAAAGTCAGCTGTTCATGTTGAAACTTCGTTGCAGATTTTTTCAGAGATACCAATCGAAGTTCGAAAAGTCGTTGAACAAAAGTTGTTCCCCGGGGGGTGGAAATTCACCCCCCTTCAGGATAGTACACATATTTTGATACACGTTGTATAGAGAAATCATAAGAAATTCATGACCACCACGAGCGCTCTGAAAAGAGTGAAGCAACAATAAAAGATGTGACCACTTACAAAATAAAATAAAAAGTTAAAATACTTTATTATAATACTCTAAACAAGCAGTTTGAGTGTTTTATAAAAATAAAGCGCTCATTTTCACGCCTTCTCTTCCCAAATTGTTATAGTGAGTACAGAGTGAAAATACTGTACGAATTGACAACTACTATTCAAACTGTGCCGGTGACGTTCCTGTGGGGAAGACTTGACAAAATTGGATTGTCGCTTACCGGAGGCGGACAGACCACCTGCACTACTCTTGTCTGAAATATTGCGGCAGCATATTAAGCAAACCTAGGAATTGAAGCGCTGGAATATCTCTGTAAATAGTGCAGCTTAGCATACTAACTAGCTTCACAGCTCAGTTGGTTAGTTCTGCCTTCTGCGCCGTCGGTCGTGGGTTTGATCCCCACCGAGAACAAATTTATATTTGTTTGATGAAGGCAGATGTTTGTTCTCTGTCTGGGTGTTATATTGTATCCTAAGTATGTAGATATTAATAAAAAAAATGTGTTCAAGTATTAAGTAAATAAAATAAATTTATTTCAGGCAACATAGTAAGTACATACATAAAAATACAAGGCCCATAGTATAAATACCTTAAAACTAAAATAATTAGAATATTATTATGTATTATTTAATTTTAATACATTTAACTAACACTATTATTACTAGTACTATTAGTATTAGTATTAGTATTGTATCAGCTCATTCATTGGTGCGCATAGTACAAGCTCTGCTTAGTTTGGGGCTGGATAGTGCAGTGTGAATTGACCACATTACTTACTTATTTGTGTGATGGAGGCAGATGTTTGACAGAGGTCAGGGTGTTATATTGTATTCTTCGGGATTGAACCCACGCCCTCCTTCGCAGAAAGCAGAACTACTACCTACTGAGCAGAGAAGGTTGTCGAACTTCGTTTGAACAGTTAGAGCTACTGTGTTCGATATCAGTTTGACATTATGTTAAATATTTTCTTAGCGCCTCAAAATATGCCAAGAACATTTTCGTAGCCAAGAACATTTTCGTAGCCTAAAAATTTTAACATTAACAAGCATCTACATATTCGAAGCTTGTAAGTTTGTAAGGAAATATCCACAATTTTTCGTGAAAAAAACTGACTTGCCACGGCGTTACCCATGCAGGTACAAGCACAAACTAGTACTGCCTTGTTCTAAGTTAAAAATACACAGTTCCGGTCCAACAACAATGGCATCAAAAATTTATAATAAAATCCCCGAACAAATTAAAAATCTAGAAAAGGATAGGACATTTGAATGTAAATTAAAGGACTTATTGATAAAAAAATGCTATTATAATTTAAATGACTTTTTCAATGATACATTGCCTGCGTTATAATAATAATTTAATTGACTTCAATAGAACACTAACAACTAGCTTTTAATTTATCTACTTTTTCAGACTTCGGCCCGCTTCCACTCCAAATATTGCTATGCCCTAAAGATAAGGGCCTATTATGTGTTCACCATTTTTTACTTTAAGACCTCACCATGTAACATAATAATTGCAATAAATAATATGAGTATGAGTATGAGTATGAGTATATTATTCTTCGTTCTCCCTCCCTTTTACAACTCAATCAGTTTTTAATAGAAACCTTGAGAAGATCTCAATTGTAAATATAATTCACTACGTTTCGGTATATTTAAACGTGATATTGCAGCCTTTTTGAAAACAGTTGGGTCTCTATATCGTGCCGATCTCGATCATTTTGCAATTTTATTTTATTGCTTCTTTTCTAAGAGAAAATGTATGATTTCCTTGAGTATCGACAGCCTCGTCGTAGAAGCCTCGACAGCTACGATATACGGAAAACGTAGAAAGAGTGCGGGGTTGTGCAATGCCAATGTGTATTTAAGGGACATTGAAAATCTCGGTCGGCCCGAGAATTAGGCTCCTTTTGTCCTGCGCACATCTAGCACGATTGCGATCAGTGAAATGCTGTCAAATATTACTGTCATATTATATTTGACAGTTCACTGATCACTATCGCCATCGCGCTAAGATATGCGCACGCAACGCTTATCGCTTAGGTTTATAATAGAGGAAAAATATAGAAACAAGCACTTTTAATATCGGGAAAAAATTATAAGTGTAACTTTTGATCTATTTGATCCACTGGTTATGATTTCCCAGATTGGTTCAAAATACTCGAAGTAAAAAAGTAAAATTTGAATGAATTAAAAACACAAACTAAACGCTGAGCCAAGGTAAACCTTCAAATTATGAGCCAAAACATAACCTAATCATGAAGGGTTCTTAATCCATTTCAGGGTATAATCCTTCCAGAACACACTAGTTCAAAAAACTAGTTTTAACGCAACTAGTTTTTTTTACTACTAGTGTACCACGTCTATGCGGTGAAAATTTTAGGTTCTACGACATGCCGGTTTCCTCACGATGTTTTCTTTAACCGTTTGAGAGCGCTTGCATAGTGTACATACATTTTTGGGCAGAAAAACTCATTGGTCAACCTACACGACTGGATTTGAACCCACAATCTTAGAATCGAAATGCGGCCGGAAGCGGCGGATTTGAACCAGGCAGCGCTCTATAAATATAAAAAAAAACTAGCGACACGACAAAAAGAATAGCAACAAATGGTACCTCATAATCGCATAAAAAAACAAGACACTTAAATGCTACTTGTTTCTGTATAATTCAGATAAAGTGATCCAGCCATGTTTAATAAAAAGAGTTTGCAGGTAAAACACAACCCTCAGTACTCAACCAAATTGGTTAAAGTAACGAGCGATAAAGAAAAACAGATGTTTTAATTTATTGCGTTACCTTTTTTAAACTGAGAAATAAGTTATAAAGGTTTTACTTTTATTTTAAACGCAAGCAACCGTCAAACAACTTTTCGCACTTTGAATAAGGTTTTGACTCCGACAAAAAAGAAAGGTATCATAAATTTGAGCTATCGTCCCTCTATTTGGAGTGGCACTGGAACTTCACTGCTATTTTTATTTTGTAGAAGGATCATACACTAAAACGATAGGAACCAAGCCGTAGTTTACTGCCGTTTCACACGTTTCAAAGTGATAATTTTGTGATACTGAATATATAAATTTTTGTATTTGAATTAGGAGGCCTTAGTGTATGTGTATGACTATTTGTCTATCAATTTGTCTTTTTAGGGTTCCGTAGCCAAATGGCAAAAACGGAACCCTTATAGATTCGTCATGTCTGTCTGTCTGTCTGTCTGTCCGACCCTGTCACAGCCATTTTTCTCCGAAACCATAAGAGCTACACTGATGAAACTTGGCGAGTAGATGTATTCTGTAAGCCGCATTAAGATTTTTACACAAAAATAGAAAAAAAACTATAAATTTTGGGGGTCCCCATACTTCAAACTGAAACTCAAAAAAATTTTTTTCATCGAACCCATACGTGTGGGGTATCTATGAATAGGTCTTTAAAAATGATGTTGAGGTTTCAAATATAGTTTTTTTCTAAACTGAATAGTTTGCGTGAGAGACACTTCCAAAGTTGAAAAAAGTTGGTCCCCCCCCCTCTAACTTCTAAAATAAGGGAATGATAAAACTAAAAAAAATATATGTTGTACATTACTATGCAAACTTTCAACGATATTTGGTTTGAACGAGATCTAGCCAGTAGTTTTTTTTTTATACGTCATAAATCGTAAACCGCAATTTACCTTTCGACGAACTACAAGAACCTTTATATTATGGTACTTGATGCTACGGAACCCTTCATGGGCGAGTCCGACTCGCACTTGGCTGCTTTTTTATATTATTACTAGTGGCCACCCGCGGCATCGCTCGCCCGTTCCCGTAACGCCCCGTTTCCGTTGCTTTTTCGGGATAAAAAGTATCCTATGTCCTTCTCCTGGTTCTAAACTACCTCCCAACCAATTTTCAGCCAAATCGGTTCAGCCGTTCTTGAGTTATAAGTGGAGTAACTAACACGACTTTCTTTTATAGATAGACAAGTGGCCGCCCGCGGCTTCGCTCGCCCGTTCCCGTAACACCCCGTTCCCGTTACTTTTTCGGGATAAAAAGTATCCTATGTCCTTCTCCCGCTTCTAAGCTACCTCCCCACAAATTTTCTGCCAAATCGGTTCAGCCGTTCTTGAGTTATAAGTGGTGTAACTAACACGACTTTCTTTTATAGATAGACAAGTGGCCGCCCGCGGCTTTGCTCGCCCGTTCCCGTAACACCCCGTTCCCGTTACTTTTTCGGGATAAAAAGTATCCTATGTCCTTCTCCTGGCTCTAAACTACCTCCCAACCAATTTTCAGCCAAATCGGTTCAGCCGTTCTTGAGTTATAAGTGGAGTAACTAACACGACTTTCTTTTATATATATAGATAGAAAGCAGATAGGATGAAATGGTTCTTAGCCATGTTTGTAAAAATTCTATGCAGCCATTTCCTTAGCACTTTTAAAATTAACGCGATATATACGCATATTATATTAAACGTCGGAAAATAATAAAAATAATCGCGATAAATACCCGTTTCATCCATTTCTTCTTCATACATTTTTGGTAAATTTACTTTAAATACATACTCAATACAATAAAATTTAACACAGAACTAACATCACGTAAAAGCTTGTTCTGGGGATCGAACCCACGGCCTGCAGTGCCAGAGGCAACCAACTAAGTTGTGAAGCAAATCTGATGAACTAAATGGATATTATTCTATAGATAAACACAGCTACTGGCACTAACGAGTATTTGAGTAATCCGAACGTTCTAAAGTTTCCCTCTAAACCATTTTAAAGTTAAATTTGTTGACAACACAGACAAAGCATCGGTCCCAACTGTGAAGAGTTCCGAAAACGCAAGAATACCTTGCTGTTGCTAACTTTGTGGAGTGGCACTACACTGGAACTTCACTGCAATTACTATTATTTTTGTTTTGTGAAAGGATCATACAAAAAAAAACGGTAGGAACCAAGCCGTAGTTCATTGCTTGTTCTTCTAAGCTTGGTTCCTTGGAACTGACAGCTAGACTCGACGTTTCAAAGTGATCCTTCTGATACTATTGAATAAATACACATTAGACTTTGACTTTGACTTAGCTATCTACAGGCTCTGACTGAATTGAGAACCTCTTTTTATTTGAAGTAGGTTAATAATAACTTAAAGGAAGGATAGAGAAAGATGGAGGACTTTAGGGGAGGCCTTTGTCGAAGGACAAGCTGTTTCATAAAACGATCGTCAGTGAAATAGTTAAAATAAGACTTTATTACTATTTACAATAATGTTACCTAACATTATTGTAAACAGTAATAAAGGCTTATTTTATTTATTTATTTATTTAATAATAACTTAAAATTGATAATCAATTTTACGCCGTGAACCTCATCTGCTAGGTAGCAAACATCGCAAGAACTCAACTCGAGGTGAGTGTATTATGTATTTGCAATTTAGAGTTCGGTATCGTGTGTGACTAACTACCAGGGCGCCCTCAAATTAGCGTGGCACTTTGCGGCTAATTTGTAGGTGCCTTAGAATCCATAAAATGTCAAAATATATTCTAGAAAAAATATATTTTATCGTGATGACGCTCTCATAGGTCAACGTTTGAAGGCAGCTTGACACTCCTACTTCGTTTATCAGCAGAGGACAGAAAGCAAAATTGCCAACTGCTTTATTACAAGATTACAGTGTAATTACGTGCCAGACCCCATTTAATGTGAGGGGATGGCCCTTTTTATTTCTGTCTGCAAACCGCCCTAGGGATAGTGCGCACAGGACGGACGTAACGATGGACATGGCTAAAGTCTCGTTAGCGATAGTTGTAAGCTGTTATGACGTCATTTATCAACATGCGATAGACAATCAAAAACACTTTGGACATTCCTACGAGCGAGTGCTCATGTTATGCTCTGGCACAGTAAAATAAAACTCCGTATCCCTACCCCCGGGCTTCCACAACCCGCGGGTTTGCGTTTAGCCTGATTTGAGCAAAAGACACGCCACGCACACACACACGCGCGTGTACAAAACTACATTTGTGTAGTGTCTGTGTAAGAACCGCACACAGTCGCACGTGTACAAAACGACATTTGTGTTATGTCTCTGTAAGAACCGCACACAGACGTGCGTGTACAAAACGGCATTTGTTTAGTGTTTGTGTAGGTATAATGCGGCTTCTATGTAATTTGACCAAATGTCCGGAGTGTGACGCCTTTGCGTAAGCAAAAGCGTGTTTGGTGCTCTGTGTGTGACGCCCCAATAAAACAATGCATGCACGCACTTCACAGGGTACGCTAGGAGCGTACTGTGCGCACCCATTCACGGCCCTGCGTTCCTCAACTTGGCCTCTGTAAATTTGTTGACACTCACACCTTTTAAACCGAAACAGCGACGCTGTTCGCAGAAATAGGCAAGGTGGTAGTACTGCAGACAATCCCTTTACAAAGAGCTCGTCTACTACCGTGTGCGGTACTCTGTCTTGCCTCTGTGTGAAATTCCCCTTAGGAATAATGCTGAACGATCAGACTCGGGTGCGACGCCACACTCATTTTGTTGATGTTATTTATTGCGTCGGTGCAGCTGGTGTTATTTTTGATATGAATAAACTGAAAATTATGTATCTTGGAAAGTTCTAGAATACACTCTTTTTGTGAGGTTTTCCAGATGATTTTATCAGATAGTAAATAGTAAGTAATGGCAATATTTTTTGTAATTATAAATGTATACGATTCCAGGGTGACCAACCGACCGAATTTGGGTCAGGAACGAGATGAGAGGAAGAAAAGGGAGGAGGCCTTTCCCAGCAGTGGGGCAGACCAGGCTAAATAAAAAAGTATATAGACAAAATCAAATATATATTTATTCAGTAGTATCACAAGGATCACTTTAGAACGTTTTAAAGCTACGTGAGTCTTGGTGCCAGTTCCACGCTACCATTATACATATTATACTCACAAAATTTTATTACACCCAGACAGAAAAATAACATTTTATGTTAGCAACACAAAATTAAATGTAGGTTAATTCTCGGTGGGGATCGAACCCACGGCCTTCAGCGCAGAAGGCTACTACCAACTGAGCTGTAATATTGTCATATCATTGTTCAAAAAACAATAATTTATGAGGCATGGGTATCACTTTCATGGATCGTAAAAAGTTTGTCCAACATAATAGCCACCCAGTAAATGGATGGGAATCAATTCAGTCGCCCATCTTCGATACATTGTCAACCAATTGAATAGAGTACCCTTACAATGATATCTATTCTTCAATGGTGTAATAGATGCGTGAGTTTGATCTTCCTGACGCCTTCAATATTATGGAAACCTTGATATTGCACCTGTGAGTGTTGTTTTCGTTGTGTTATGAGAAATCGTAAGAGTACAGTCAGACTATGAGCTACTAAATAGGAGGGGCTCGCTGCATGAATGCAAAATTGGGTGTCAGTTTTAAGTATGGGGAGCCCCCAAAATTTATTGTTTTAACTATATTTTGGTGTGAAAATCTTAATGCGGTTCACAGATTACATCTAATTTCAACAGTTTAGTTCTTATAGTTGCGGAAATAAGTGACTGTGACGTACGAACGGACGGACAGACAGACATGATGAATCCATAAGGTTCCGTTTTTTGTCATTTGGTTACGGAACCCTAAAAAAGAGTCCAGGAACACTAAACTCAACTCATAAAAATTAATCATAAGAATCAGTGTTGCCATCTCTTACCAATGAGTAATGACTGACAGTGACAAAGATAACTTTGAGAAATGTTTCAACTTGAATAACATTTCTAAGTGAGAGCTTTACTAACAAACCCGGGCTTAACTAGTAAGTATCTGAGAAGGATATCATTCTTTCTAAGCAATGAAGTCTCAAGAGACGAAGCCGAAATAATGCGATGAGATGAAATCCTATAAGAAAGTTGGTTAGTCCTTTGTTGGGCGTTGACTGGGCGCGGTTACGTAACACTGTTATGAGAAGAGAAGAATGTCATGTGAGGAAAAGAGTGTTAGGCATGAATGCAGATGGATATAAAGGCAGAGGTAGGCCTTATAAAAGATGGATGGATTGTGTGAGAGATGATATGTCCAAGAAAGGAGTGAGTACTCAAATGAAGAATGATAGGGGAGAATGGAAGAAAAAGACATGTTGTCCCGACCCCACCTAGTAGGATATTAAGGGCAGGAAGAAGAAGGTTATGTAATACTTATATGTTTACGAAAGAAAGAAGTAATAAACTCGGTTATCCCAGGCATAAGAGATATTCCTTAGGATATATTTATAGGTACGTACATAATAATTATTATAGTAGGTACCTAAATTTGGATTATAAGACTTTTTACAATAAAATATCCTTGTCAAAATTCGTTCATTCATTTGTATCACAAGGATCACTTTGGAGTCAAGGTGCCAGCTCCACGTGACAAAGCCTAGAAGAACAGGCAACATGTTTTTTTGTGTTTATGAAACATGTAATAGGTATTCTTATTTTGTTCGTATACCTACCATCAATTTATATAAATTACCTGATGTTCCATTGAAATGCAATTTGAGCTAAATCAATATGATCCTCTCATTTTAATTTACAATTTACTGTGAGTAAACAAAAAACCACAAAAAACATTTCCGTAAATAAGCAACGTAGCAAAATCTAGAAATGAGAGCCCGGAATTGAAAATACTCAGCTCAAATGAGCTTCAGACCAATGCTACATTTAAATGGAGAAGTAATCGACGTATTAATCCAATGGCGAACCCAAGTTGGCAGCGCTAGTTTCTATGAAACCCAAGTCGGTGGGGTTTTTTCAAGGAGCAAGCAGGATGAAATGAGTCGTTGATGGTTTTTTTTTATTTATATATTTTATTTTATTTATTGAATACCAACATAATACCCGCCAATACATTTCGAAAAGATAGTGCTTAAACTTCATACAGATTCAAGGGAAAACTTCTTTAATAAAAATTAATGGGTTCAAGCCCGCGAAGTGGGGAAAAACAATTATCTCGCATGACAACGTCTTTATGAGACTGACACTTCTAAACACACTTCTATCTAAATATATCAAAACATAGATCGACAAACTTCGCCAAAATTTAGGGGGGGGAGTTCTTACGCAAGTTTTTACTTCCATTGGCATTCCCGGTGTGCCACGATTTTTTAAAACAAAACTATTGTGTTTCACAGCTGGGCAAAGTTTTGCCCAAAATCTTCCATTAGTCCCGGTATTTACCACCCAAAGAGGTTGGGAACCTACGCAAGCAAGGAGTTTAAAAGTCTTTGTTTGCACCTAAGGAGTACGATGTTTGCAAGCTTCTCAAGTTTTATCTGACTGAAGTGGCCTGCCCATTCCCTACTTGAGCTCTACTGTTATACTCCCAATGATTTTGAATCCGACGGACAGTCGATTAGCTTTCACTGCCACAAAAAAAAAACTTTTTTGACAGCACAACGGAAGCAACGGCGAAAGCAACACCTATTATTGTAACACCTTGGTGTAACAAAAAAGTATAGACTCATTTTACTGTTTACTACCATCGCTACTGCTGGTTTTTAAACCGTAAGCCATGGTCCTAGAAATTCCGAACAGCTTAGCGTTTTAGCGGTAGGTAATGAATACCGATGTTAAATATTTTTATGCGCAGTAAATCAAAAACACAAGTTGCATTTTTTTTTATTGAATATTTATATCGTAATATTTTTTCAAAATCGTGTGTGGCAACACAATTTTTTTATGGATTTTGCCCTAAGCTCCTTGAATGAAAACTGTGTTAAAACGAAAAATATTCTTAGTTATATACAGTTTAGAGATAAGAGACAATTTTTAGGTGGTGTTTAAATTTAAAAACCGTGCCAAATAGTAAATCGCTGCCAAATAGGTATAAGAGTTATATTTTAGTACAAAATCTAGTTATTCCGGTTTTAGCTAAAAATAAAGTGCAAACCCATATTATTCTGATAAACTTACATACGAACTGAAGAATATTTTTTAGAACGTGTTACCATTTCTCGAAATTTGGCCGCAAAATAACAAAGTAACCACGTTTCTAACAAAAATGTGCGATATTTTTTTAACGTGTGAATGATGGATTTGCGCTTCACCATTTTCGAAATGTCATTGGAATAGTGGGTTTTCGAACGTCATAGGAGACGACACATGGACTATTAAGGTCGGTCGATTCTCATACAAATTGATTTACACAACTATGGGTGATGAGAGTACATCAGTTATTAATTAATAAAAAGTGAATTAATTCGGTGGAATCGTGTTATCAGCTTTCAAAAAACAAATATAAAATGGCGCTGTGGTGAATAACTATTATGCAAAGGAAGAATAAGGAACTGGGAGTGTCATTCGCTTACTGATTTCTTTTCACACCCTCCGGCCATTGACACAGAAAGAAATTAGTTTATTGAACCGCGCCTTGCAATATTAATCTTTTCTAATGATCCAATGGTCTTTGATGGTCTGTCTAGTATAGTATTTCTTATCTGTGGCCCTGTTTAAATTTATTTCCGCTTTTCTAGTAAATTTCCTGCGGTCGTGAAAGGCATTACCGTATTTCATGGCACGGAGTCCTGGACTTAATTCACATCCATACAGGAAGTGGCAAGGACTTGTGGAGGAGAAAATGAGTGTTAATGACAAAAAAAACTTTTTTTTTCATTTAAATTCCACATTTTATCTATCGCGCGATCTATTCCCGTCTGTTGTCTCGCTTCCTCTCTCGGCCGACACAGGCCAATTCCATCCGATTGTCAACCCAACTGTCAGTGTCATCTATCGCGCAGCCAATCAAGGCCGTAGCTGCGTTTGCTGTTGCAAAACGGTTGCGGATCCTCCAATACACGCCCGCGCTGCTAACCGCCATACTCGTCTTCGGGCGCTTCCTTCCAGCGCCGCCAACCGCATCCGCGACGACAACTTACAAAAACTACAATGCTTGCCATATAATAAACTAAAATATGTACCATTACAATATTTACAAAATATACATAGATAGAGTGTTATATCAGCTATGATGGTTCCCATAGTGCAAGCTTTGCTTAATTTGAGGCTAGATCGTTTGGTGTGAATGTCCACAATATTTTTTTGTATCCCTTCCATTTGCCCATCACTCTGTGTTTCAACGATGACACGAAGTAAATGGTTCAGACGGAGGGAGACACCGAATTAAGCCTTCATGGAGTTTATATTATGCTGGCAGAATCACATTTGTTGTAGGATAAAACTTACATTTTACTGACTAAGAGAAAGGTTCCTATCTTCTAGTATTATGTGAGTAAGTGGGGAGTTATGGAAGGGGATGCATTCGGAGCCTCTTCTATAGACGAGATTACAGTTTGAAGCGAACTTTATTACGTAATATTTTGTTCAATCTTCTTCTTGTCGTGTCGCTAAGTAGTCATACTTGATCTGGGATACCCTGGCAAGTTGGCAAGTTGTATCATCCGCACTTAATGTGCGGGCAGGTTTTTTTCCGCAAGTAGGCCGCTAGTGAGCCCTTTTTGCGTAACCCTTGACACGTGTTGCTCGAACTTTTTGAGGTTCTACAACACGCCGGTTTCCTCACGATGTTTTCCTTCACCGTTTTGAGAGTACTGGCATAGTGCACATTAATTTTTCGACAGAAAAACTCATTGGTACACGAGTGGATTTGAACCCACGACCTTCGGATCGGAAGGCGGGGCCACTACCACTAGACCACCAGTGCTCTCTGGGATACCCTGTATAAAGAGGTCAGTACAGTCTAGTGGTAAAAATATATGAGTACTTCTGTGCTTCTAGCACTGGTAGCCTAGTAATAGCGCCTTCCGATCCTAAGGTCGCGGGTTCGGATCCAGTCGTGTACATATGAGTTTTTCTGTTTGCAAAATTTATGCACACAATGCTAGTGTTCTCTGAACTAAAATTGTTTAATGTTTCCACAAAAAATATATATAATTTTGTGAGAAAAAAACATGGCATAAAACCAAAAAAACCCTGCAGTCTATATACTAAGTGCATTCAACGCGATTATCTTTTCCATACTCAATAATTTACTAACACGTATTTTATTTCATGAGTAAGATTTCAGGATTACGACGCTATATTGCTACTGAATATTCAGCCTTATGACTGTAACCGAGGGTCCAAAATTGTTGCTACTTCGATAAGTATAATTTATTCTGTGCACGTATCTTTTGGTAACCTGAGTATGACTGCAATGGATAACCTTACAGGACCATAGATACGTGAAACTTTTTTATTTCAAGTTTTTTGAATAAATCAATGTGGTAATGTCATGAATATAACTTTATAGAACAAGCTCCAACTGCAATAATTTTCCCTTCGGCCGCTATCGAAACTGTGATTGTGAATGAAGTATTTTTTACCTTTGAGGGCAACCAGTTAAGATAGAAAAATGTTTTCTCTTAAAATGCAACCAGCTTATCTTGGTTAATGGCAATAGCAACAAAGCTGTTGTTATTTATGTACACTATGCCAGTGCTCTCAAACAGTGAATAAAAACATCGTGAGGAAACCGGCATGTCGTAGAACCTAAAAACATCGAAAATATGTGTCAAAAGCACGAAAGGAGCCTCTTTGAGGTGCACTTAAAATCCTTTCACCACACTTGGTTCGAAAGAACCAGTGACACGATGAGAAGAAGAAGAAGTAGCTTCTGTAAAAATCTACTATTGAGTGTTAAACTTTAATATTATGTTAACCAATATCATAAAAGATTAATGATGATGATGATAAAAGATTAGAATGACGCAGCTTAGAAGAATAATTGTTGCTTAAATATCTCGTAAGGCTTAGACTCAAAACTACCGAAGCGATGCATTTACAGAATACCTACCACAGTTGCTACTCTTACAAGTCTAACAGTAACCAAAGCCAACCAAGTTTTTGCCCAGCCGATAAGGTAAGATTATTTCAAACAGAACTTGATTTCTAGTTTTGTGACAAATATAAGACGCGTAGAGCGAGTGACATTCGAATTTCGAGAAAAACCATTCTGAGCATACCTTTCTATTTCATATCTATATACAACTTGTCAAGCGCTGTGACTACGACAAACCACCAAATTGGTACGGATTTATCCAACACTGAACTTATTTGTATTGCACTAGAACGTGCCCAACGGGCTGTCTTGAAGGTTGCCACCTTTAGACCTTTCCGGACACCTGATCTTGTGAAGCAGTCTTCAGATATAAGAAGAAGACACAGAGTTTTCCCATATCTAAAATTAAATTCAAAACTTGCACAGCGACATCACTCTTTTCTTGGTCCATACCTCTACAACAACACCTGCAAAATTGTGACTCTGGCTTCTCTTTCCCACAGGGAAGTAAAACTTGCGCTTAACAAGTGGCTGAGAAACCTCAGTCACGCTGAAACAGAGGAATTACTTAAAGTTATAATCTAGTATATGTATTTATCACACACTCGAGTACACACACAATACACACACCCACACCCACCATCACACACACCCACACCCACCCACTCACTCACCCACACACACCCACTCACCCACCATCACACACACCCACACCCACCCACTCACTCACCCACACACACCCACTCACCCACACACAACACGGGGTAGGCTTCCCTCTGTGCTAACCAGACTCTCAAGAGACTGGGGGAATCATGGAGGCCTACCCACGACACGCTCACACACACACACACACCCTTACACACCCTCACACCCATCCACACCTACCCAAACCCTCATTATATACTCTCACACGCATCCTTTCCTCCATTTACACACACTCTCACACTAAATAAATATAATTCCTACTTACTATTGCATGCGTTTAAGTAGGTATACTAAATTAGGATATTTTACGATTAAATAATCTGGCAGAAATAATATATTTTTATACACACTTACCATGAACAAACCACTTGACTGCTCGACAACAAATTGTAAAACCGAAGGAAACGCAGGTCCTACGACACAAGATTATTCATCTTAGTGTAGGCTCTGCATATCACTTTATGTACAAATTGTTATTGTCCTTTTCCATTAGTCTTATTCTGTCTGTTGCTCTGTATGTCCTATTTTTTGAAAATAAACTTTTATTATTATTATTATTATTATTTAAACTGGTAAGTATTGGATTCGTTTTCTGTCATTTTGGGATGTCACATAGCTTTTTCATTTAAATTACTTTACTGGTGTTATTTTGAGTTCTGCTGTGTAATTTTGGTGGTATTTTGCACATTACTTGAGGTATTAGCTCAAAGTGTTAGCAGTTGGAATGAAAGTGTATTACGTGATATCCTGATTTGATCGAAAATGTTTCTGATGGTTTTGATAAAAAAAACGGCCACCATTTGTTTTCAAAGCCAACCGTTAGGGCCAACTTGTTTATTGACTGACTTTACTTGACTAAAAACTATTTTATTTATGTCATATATCCTCACTTGACACTGGCAACATTGATCCAAAATGGACAGACGCCATTCATTAAGAAGAAGAAGAAAAAACTGATATTGATAAGGTATAGAAAACTCAGCACTCTGGAATCTGGCATTTTGCAGACGAATATTGTTGTAATATTCGTCTTCGTGAGGGGAAAAATCTACTTCGAAAACATTTAATTAAAATAATACATTTAAAAATGTACTCTTGTCGTGATTGCCTTTTCATACTTATTTATATGAAGACATCTTACTAAGTTGAAATTGTAAATGAAGCATCATTAGGCATGTTACATTTTTTTGTAAAATGGATCTTGAGTTTTTTTACAAATAGCGATGTCGAAGCCACGAGATGAAAATATCACCTTAACCCCCGAATACTGAAACGCAACTCAGATTTAAGCACGTCTCAAGCGACGAATATTTGACAGATTTTCATTGAAAACTGTCAAATATTCGTCGCTTGAGACGTGCTTAAATCTGAGTTGCGTTTCAGTATTCGGGGGTAAATTAATTAGATTTAGTGAGTTCAATTATTTATTTAGGTACACACTACGAACACTTATATGCTTAGTTAATTTTACATTTAACACGACGTAGGTAATCTTATTGAAAAAATAAAAAAGCTTATCAGAATAAAGAGAAAAAACAATGCCCCAGTCGCTCTGACTACTCGGTAGTATACGTTCGACAGAATTGTAGCTTTCCCACTTAAAAAAAAAGGTAAAAAAAAAGAAATATAATGCAATCACAGATGGAAATGGCTCATAACTCATAATTGACGAAATTATGCGATGATAAACAATTCCAAATTGAGAACCTTCTTTATCTGAAGTCGCTTTATAAGCAGCAATTGAATAACGTGCTTGTAGTGAATATAAATCTAATCTGCTTCCGTCACACCTCGCTTCACTTTAACTGCGCTACGTGTTAAGGAATATTGCAGACAGGAGTGCCATATAGCAAAGTTCCAGCGCATCCCAGCTTAAACGATAAAACTTGAGGACTTCCCAAGTGGCCGGAGAACAGACAAAATTGCGAGACTGTTTCACTAAAACGCAATGTAATAAGGAAGTTTGGATGAGCGACAGCAAGCAGCCTAGTGGCTGAGTGGTGAGAACATGCTTAAACAACCACGCAACAACGATGTCTTCTTTATAATGTTATTAGTACCCGTAGCTATCAGTTAATACAATTCGTTTTGCATACGTGTTTCTTTCATTTGTATGGAGAAATAATGAGACACTCGTTTCAATCGATTCTACCAGGTTTTTACGTAACGTATATGTGTACGTGTGTGATGTCTCTTGTATTCTCCATACAAGAGAGAGAGACACCTATGCAAAACGAATTGTTGAAATTGATCGAGTAAAAATACGGCTTGCCCTTCTGTAATTCTTTCGGACCAACCAGTGTCTCTCTTCTCTTCTCGTCTTACCCTTATTCCACTCCATGTGAGGTCGGCACAACATGTCTTCCTCCTCCATTCCCTTCTGTCAGCCGTCATCACTGCATTCACTCAACTCTTATCCATGTCATGTTTCACACAGTTCATCCATGTTTTCTTTGGTCTACTTCGAACCAGTGTGTTGAATGGATTTTGACTGCCTGGCAACAACACAATAAAGCTCACGCCAATTACGAGTACGGAAAAGGGCTACGATTACAACACTATTGAGTTTATAAGAATTATTAAAACTTTAGATCATTTGTTTCTTGTGTATTTGTTAATACTTGTAGTAATTGTAAGCTTATGTATGTAAATAAAAATAATTTACTCAGGTATTATGACAAAATTATAACAATTTAAATTGACCCCGCCGACGCCTATACTAAAGTATTCCGTTATCTTGTACATTATGCATAACAGGTTACAATAAAAGGATCAGTAGCATCTACCATGCAAATGTTTTAACACGCAACGAGCGGTTTATTTAACCATTGGTTATGTTAGGTAAAATATTATACACATTTTCTAATTAAAAACAATATTTTTAGTTCTTTTAGTCAGATATTTTTTTTTTTAATCTTTGCACATCTTCTACGACTTGACATTGAACTTAGCCAGTGAAGAAAAGGCTGAAGAAAAAGGGGGAAGAGGAAGGCCAAGAATAAGTTACGTGAGTCAGATAAAAGAAAAAGTCGGTGTCATGCCTTAAAAAGAAGTCAAGGAGGCCGCATTTGAAAGACTCAACTGGAGAAAAATGCATCAAAACCCCAGCAAAAACTAAGCTCTTCAATTTTAGAAGAAGAGGTTTGACTGTCAATTCAAATTAATTCTTGTGGCTTCACTAAAGGCTCGAACACACCTAGTTCGCTGGCGGTAGCGATCAGTGAAACGCTGTCAAATATCGCTGTCAAATCTCAAATCTGACAGCGATATTTGACAGCGTTTCACTGTTCGCTACCGCCAGCGAACTAGGTGTGCGCAGGCCTTTAGACTTGATCTTATTTTAGGGTCAGATAAAAACAATTGGTTAAGCCTCCGCTATACTCTGGTCTAAAAACAAAACACGACCGGAAAGTTGGAAAAATTTTAAATAAAGATGGCGTTGCCTGACCTGAGCTGTGAATTCATGTATTTGATACCAACTATTACTTATTCTGTGCTTGGGTCTGACATTTGTCACGACATTACAATGTGTTGACTAGAATACGCTTCGTTAGACAAAAACACAGACAGATATTCAGTAAATAAATATAACCCAATTGTTATGTTAGCTGATTCCCGTCGCAGAGTTTCCATTGCATATTTTTCATCCAGGATTGGTGATAACAATGGCAAGCTGTGCGGTATTTTTTAAACTACCACGAACGCTACATTTTAAATCTAACTTATATAGTAGTGTAGTAGTAGTAGTCTAATTTATATAGTATAACAAGCAAATAGCCCCAGATTTAATAAAAGAAACCTTCCACCAAGAAGAGATTTTCCTCATATTATGCAAAACCAGAGTGAGTTGCAAGTTCATAAATGTCGGTAGTCGGTGAATGAACACTTGTATTTTTTAAAGGTAAAAAACGGAACCCTTATAAATTCGTCATGTCTGTCTGTCTGTCCATCCGTATGTCACAGTCACTTTTTTTCAAAAAAATGAAATGAAATGAAAAGAAATAATTTATTTGCTTGAAGTATGGTACTTACAAAACTGTAAAAGCTATATGTACTGATGAAACTTGGTAAATAGATGTATTCTGTAAACCGCATTAAGATTTTTATACTTAGAACTGACACTCAAAAAATATTTTTTCATAAAACTTATGAGTTTTCTTAACATTAAGTAAAAGATTATTAAACCAGTTAAGTATTTACGACAGAGATGCGTTAACGTCATCGTAATTAGCCTTCTATCTATCGACTTTAAAAATTAATGAGGTATCGTCAGCAAATAGTACTGTTTCACATAGTTTTTTAACCAAAAAAGGAAGGTCATTTACGTACACTAGAAACAAGAAAGGACCTAATATCGAACCTTGTGGCACCCCTATGTCAATAACTGACCCAAAAGATCTCCCACCGCCCACATCAACTTTAAGGATTCTATCAGTCAAGTACGATTGTAATAAGTCAATGGAGCGATTTAGAATACCGTAATGTTTAAGTTTAGATATTAAGAGGGTGACGGACGCAGCTCGCAACTTCAATTCGAGGCGCGGGCAAAAATTGCTCCGAATATAGCTATCTCTATTCATTTGATGCGGGCGCCACGGAATATATAATAGTAGTATACACACACAGGCGCTCGTGTGACGCGCTACTTCTATACGTGAATCCAACCATAGTGCCGCGCTTGTGCGTGTGCGTCAGCCACTGATAACGATTTTTATGCATTGCCTAATTTCGTCAACGTTACTAACACCCGTTTTCATTAAACCTAGGCGACGCCTAAATCGGATGCCTAAATATTAACGGGCCGACGTACACAGCTCGCAACTTCAATTCGAGGCGTGAGCAAAAACTGCTCCGAATATAGCTATCTCTATTCATTTGATGCGGGTGCCACGGAATATATAATAGTAGTATACACACACAGGCGCTCGTGTGACGCGCTACTTCTATACGTGAATCCAACCATAGTGCCGCGCTTGTGCGTGTGCGTCAGCCACTGATAACGATTTTTATGCATTGCCTAATTTCGTCAACGTTACTAAGCGTCAGATAGGCTAGTGGCTAGGGCGTGCGGATTCACACTGAGAGGACGAGGTGGGCGGGAGTTCAAATCTGGTCAAAGAGAGTTGACTTTTTGCACCCTACAATTTTATGTTTTTATTTTTTGTGGCTGCATTACCTGACTAACCCTCTAAGCTTATTGCTTGCTTGTTTCGCTTTTCTAGTATTCAATAAGCAAGGATTGGTCATGCTCTGAATGCAAGAATAAAGTGAAAAAAAAAACAACATTCCTGAACCGATAAAGAACCTTCAGAGTAGCTATTTACGCACTTAGAAAAGACACCAGGAAATTCTCTAACATGATACGAGTGAGTTTATTCATCAGGTAGGGTTTGTGCGGGTTCTGGACCAAATTGAAGAAGAGTAAAGAGAACCATTGACTCCGAGTTGAGTTGAGAGAGCCATTGACCCTGGCGAGGAGCGATGGAGTTGTGGTTGATGACGTTCCAGTAGAGGATGATGGGTGGGAGTCCGCTCAACATCAGGTGTGGTGTGGTTTGCTTGACCTCATTGGCCTAGTGGTTGGAGGGTGCGGGTTCAAAATCAGTCATGACGTTACAGTTGAAGATCATGGGTGGAGGTCCGCTCAACATCAGGTGGGGTGTGGTTCGCCAGACCTCATCGATCACACACACACAGCAATAAAAAACACGCAAAGCGGCTCACTTACCAAAGTACAGAAAGTCTAATAATGTGACTGCATTTAAAAATATACTTTATTCGTTGAGCAATTAGGTTGCTTTTATTCTGCTTATTTACATTCGCAAAACCAACGATTGCGAACATCGACTTACAATTACATGGACCTCGGCTTTCGCACAAAACTCAAACACAAAAAGTGTACCAAGCTAACCTACTATAGGTGGATACTTATATAATGATTATAAACAAACTGAAAAAAAAAAATATTTATGTCTTATCACAATTACTATATAGAACTCAATTTTGATTGCATGAAGCAACTTCTAGTGAACGTTACAGAAATTTTTCCAAGTCTTTTTATCAATATTTCCACCAGACGTTGAGCAGTACTCTGTTTATTGAGCTCCAGTTATATAAAGAAAAACTATTTTGTTAAAGTATTTCTCAGTCTTTTTATCAATATTTCCACCGGACGTTGAGTGGTAGCAGTTTTTTGAGCTCCAAATAAATAAAGTTTTTTTTTTAATTTCTTAGTCGTTTTATCAATATTTCCACCTGACGTTGAGCTGTAGTTTATTTCTTGAGCTCCAGAAAAATAAAACAGAAATATGTTGTTCAAATTTTTACAAGTCTTTTTATCAATATTTCTACCTGACGTTGAGTGGTATCAGTTTTTTTAAGCCCCAGATAAATAAAGAATAAAAATATTTTTTTGCCATTTTTCTTAGTCCTTTTTTCAATATTATAACCTGACGTTGAGCGGTAGTCGGTTGTTTGAGATTCAGATAAATAAAGAAAAAAAATATTTTGCTGAAATTTTTCCAAGTCTTTTTATCAATATTTCCACCTGACGTTGAGTGGTAGCAGTTTTTTTAAGCCCCAGATAAATAAAGACTAAAAATATTTTGTGGCAATTTTTCTTAGTCCTTTCATCAATCTTTCCACCTGACGTTGAGCGGTAGTCGGTTTTTTGAACTACAAATAAATAAAGAAAAAAAATAATTTGTTGTAATTTTTCTTAGACCTTTTATCAATACTTCATATACAGGGTGGAATTTTGTAATGCCACCTGGAGGGAAAGTACTCTTAATACTGCAGATAGAAAATTTTACTCACAGGAAACATTCCTTTATTTTTGAATAGAAAGCAAACTGCATTCAAAGTTTTTCGAAAATTCTCTCACACCCGGGAATTGAACCGGCTAAAATCAGAAAAATTATACCTTGTACTTTTATTGCATCGATCGTTAGTCAATTATAAAGATGAAATCTCTCTAACAAACATGATAAATTAAATGAAAGAAAAACCAGGAAATCTTAAATTAATTTAATTATTTACAAAAAATGGTTAACTAACTAGTTACTTGAAATTAGTTGCTTGAAATGGGCTCCATTCTCTTGGATACACAAATTTATTCTTTTAACGAATTCATTTCTTTAAAAGAATAAATTTATTCCTTTCAAAAAAAAAAATTAATTTAAAAATTATTTTATTTTTAATTTTAGAAATTGCTTTCTATTCAAAAATAAAGGAATGTTTCCTTTGAGTAAAATTTTCTATCTGCAGTATTAAGAGTACTTTCCCTCCAGGTGGCATTACAAAATTCCACCCTGTATAGAAATTAATGGTTCATAATTTGTTTTAGTCGAAATGTTGGCTTTTTTCGAAATTTCGGCAGACTTTTTGACCTAGTGCTGCACCTTGATTTCGTTTACCCAACCTACAACCTACCTAGGTACTTAGTATTTCCCATCTTCACTTAGTACCCTTCCTAAACTAACAATTATCAAATATCTAAGCATTATGTTTTATGCCAGTGTAGGTATTTAACTAGTCCGAAGTCCGAGCGATTCACACACACAACCGAAGTGTCCCGTGTGCTTCAAGCGTTTCCTCCCCCTGCACCCCGCCACCCACACCGTGCGTGCGCGATAGCAATAGTAGCCGTTCGAAAATGCCATGAATTTGATCGTGTTCCGTAATACCAAAAATGATGACTGAAAACTTTTTGTATTCTTCACATAGTATTGTTATTCTGTAACTAGACAATATAAACTAGGTTCCTTAACAAAAAACACGTAAGATATTGTTGTTTTTAGTACGAAACCAATAGGTAGAAAACTTGATAAGTTTAGCATAAAAATGTGCAAAATGCGATTGGTGTTTATTTCATTTTAGGTAAGTAATTTGAAACAAAAACTGTTGAGGAACCTAGATAAATACTATGCAAATACAATTATTACAATAATATAGTGTAAATCTGTCTAAATTAGAAATCATTTTGGTATTCCGTTTGTATGAAAATTTTCCATACGTCAGCCCCTTAACTAGTTTTTTCGTGTGCGCGAGCTGCAAGCAGCTCGCGTGTCGGTGTGCTACTCCCAGTTTTACATTACACTTGCACTTGTAAAACCCCAAAAAGTAGTAAAGAAAGTCCTAAGTAACCCTAAAAGTCGATCAGTGAATCAAGTTCCTCAGTGTAGTAAAACCCCAATCAAAGTCCTAAAGAACCCTAAAATTGTTTACATAATCAAGGTCCTAAGTGAAGTAAAATTCCAATTAAAGGCCTAAGGAACCCTAAAAGTTGTTTATTTTATCAAGTTCCTCAATGTAGTAAAACCCCAATCAAAGTCCTAAGGAACCCTAAAAATGTTAACATTATCAAGCTCCTAAGTGTAGTTGAAACTCCAATCAAAGTCCTAAGGAACCCTAAAAGTCGAACACTTAATCAAATTGCTCAATGTAGTAAAACCCCAATCAAAACCTTATACGGAACCCTAAATTGTACGTCAAGCCAAAACCCTTAACGGGTCGAAACCGCTGAAAGGAACCCAAACGTTGACTACCGGGTCGCGTGCATCGCGAGCTGCAAGCAGCTCGCGTCCTCAATGCGTTCCCACAGGGGCGGAACCCTAAACCAAGTGAAGATCCAATCAAACACCTTAAAAAACCTAAAATTCAATCTCCAATCATAGTCCTCAGTCGAATGAACCGTTTGAACGACCTTAATCGGACGATTTTTGCAAAACCGGAAGTGGCACAGCCGCCATTTTGAATTTTGAACTGTCAGTCTAGTGAACATTTTTTCACACCCCTAAGACACCCTAAATTTCAGTAGGAGGGGGTTCTAAATTTCCCTAAATTTCAGTAGGGTGGGCGTGGTCGCGTGGCGGCTCGCTTCGCTCGCCGCAACGTTCCCCCCGGGTTCAGGAGGAGGGGGTTCTGGGGGCTTGAGGGGGGGGGTCACAGCACGGCTCGCTTCGCTCGCCGCGACCCTCCCCCCGGGTTCAGGAGGAGGGGGTTCTGGGGGGCTTAGGGGGGGGGGGGGGGGGGGTCACAGCAGGCTCGCTTTGCTCGCCGCACTGTTCCCCATGGTTGCATGGCGGCTCGCTTCGCTCGCCGCAATGCTCCACTCGAAAAAAAGGGTCAAAAATAATAAAGGGGTCTAGAGGGGGGAGGGGGGCAAAATTTATTTTGCTTTCAAAATAATCTCACCTTCCCTACATGACCCAAAAAAAAAAGTCTTGCAAGTCACTCCGCTTGGAAGATACGAAAGGGGGGGGTGAAAAAAGGGGCAAGAGGGGGGTGTTTTTTTTGGTTTTTCAATTCAGGAAGAAACCCTCTATACGAAACCCCAATCGAAAACCCCCTATCTCGACGGCATCCGGTAGCACTCACAAAAGGGGGGGTCCTGGGGGGCAAGGGGGGCAATTTTTTTTGTACAATAACATTCTTATCTTTTTTCTTCTCTTTCGTCTTCTCCCTTTTAATCTTTTTTTTTCTGAAAAGTAATATTTCATCAAAATCGGCTTAGCCGTTTTGTTTTATTGTTTGTTACTGCATACCTTCGTCATTTAATTTTATGATCCAATTTAGTAATTTTTCTTATATCTAAAAGGTTATACTTCCAGATCTGTATGTAAATCTAGTAAGTATAACTTAGTGCATAGAATTCATGCCTATGGAAATAAATAATAATAATAATAATAATAATGCTGGACAATTCACACAACATGATCTAGCCCCAAGCTAAGCAAAGCTTGTGTTATGGGTGCTAGATAACTGATATACATAATACAATACATTACATGCATAGATAATTTTCATTTCAATTCATAAATGAATTGAAATGGAAATTATTTATGGGTGGCTTTAAGCTTTGCACTCATTTAGGCCTTCGGTGCTCATTGCGGTGGAGATCAGTGAAGCATTGTGAAATAACACTGTCTATTCGACTTATATTATTGTATTTTATCGGCATTTAAAAATATTAGGTATACCAAAGAGTTTCGACAATCCCAACTGACTCTTCAAAGTTCTGTCAAACGCAAAATCTTGGGAAACTCCTTGCTGCGTGTATAGAAATAGGCACATGTATTTTGGTATTTGGGTATTTGAGCGCACCGTGCATGAAGCCTTTGACAGAAAGTTCCAGAATTCGGGATTTAAAAGACGGCAATCAAAAATACTCAAAACCCATGATATTATTGTTATGACTGGGCTCTCAGCTCATTTATTAGTAGCTCTGCCTTCTGCGCCATAGGTCGTGGGTTCGATCCCCACCGAGAACAAATATTTGTGTGGTGATCATAGATATTTGTTCTCCATCTGGATGTTATATTGTTTTCCAAGTACCTATGTATTTACAAACAAAATGTATTTAAGTATTACATCAGCTATCTGGTTCCCATAATACTAACTCTGCTTAGTTTAGGGCTAGATAGTGTAGTGTAGATTGTCCATAATATATATATATATACTTCCTTTTCATTGTAATGGGCTCCCAAACTCTTTGCAAAATCGACACTATTTTTATAAAGGCCTAAAATCGGCTACTAGTTTTTGAGTCTTCTTCTTGTCATGTCAATAGAAAATTAAAGCTGGTGTGGTGGATTATGAATGTGCCTCAAAAGTTTTGCTACTTCACGTTGGTTTCATTTATTGTTTTCCTTCACCGTTAGAGTGTACTGACATAGTGCACATAGGTTTTTTGGCAGATAAACTAATTTGTGCATGACGGGGTTTGAACACACGCCTTTAGAATCAAAAAGCGGGTCGCTACGACAATATAACCGGTGCTAAGCAACCAGAGCGCCCCTCCACCTAATGGACCGATGACATTCTAAAGATCGTGGGAAATCGGCAAATTGTTTTTTCATGGAAATGTATAAAGGAGGTCTATATCTAGCAGTGGACTTCTACTTACTGATGATGATGACGGAAAGCACTGGGTAGATAGGAAGATAGCTACTTATGCAACTACAAAAATGGAGGTATTTAACAAAAGCATTGCGCTTCGCTGGTCACGCACGATAGGAACGTGCCCTAGAATGTACTAGATAAGTTATATGCTACATAAAATATATACTTCTACAGGCTGATGATGATGTGAATACAGGTTATCGATCATAATGTATGATGAAGATGGTATTATGTCATTTCGTTATACTGTGACAATTTGTTTTATGTTACACTGTGGCAAATTTATAGTACCACCGTTTATAGTGGACGCGCCGCGGTCGCATCTACGCGAGGCAAAGCGATGGCAAGCCAGCGTACCCCATCCGTTCAGATGCTGATGTAGAGAGGGTTTTTGGGCCTGCCCCCGTTTGAGTTGCCACTGATGTTGTATTCTTTCTGCTCTGCAAAAAATTTTATAATACTGTGTTACTACATCGATGGGGCACAAATCAGTCTGACGCCATACTTACCTACTACTAGTACTGGACTAGTATTCACAGTGAATGCAAGTGTACTTATATTTATTGTATGTATCGACCAAAATATTAATTTAACAAATATATACCAAAACCCTCCAACTATTAGACTCCTATATGTAATAATTTATATAATAATGATAGTTTTCCATGAGTGTATCCATCTCTATCTCCCATTCACTATATTATCTAAAAACCAAATAGCAAGTGCCAACTCCCACTTCAATTTTCATTATTTTTTACTTTGTATTTACTTTGTTGCGACTCATTTTAATAATAATTATTACTATAATATTTATATTTTATTGGTCAATAGTAACCCATTCCAGGAACAAAACTTCCTTTAGCTAATGTTAAAGTTGGTTTGTTCAATGCAGGGTCGCTAAACACAGGCCACGAAGAGTTTCTTGTCGCCATGGAACAGTTAAACCCAGATATCATGGCCATAAACGAGACTTGGTTAAGTGATGGACAGGATGAGAGAGCCCCTAAAATACCGGGCTTCCGGTTAATTCTAAAGCCAAGGCCTATCAGCATCAAGAATGGGCGGGGCGGTGGTGTGGGATTTTATATAAGAAAAGGAATTAATGCGCGAGTTTGTCCTCACCCAGCCGTTGCTTCTGTTGAGCAACTTTGGCTTAGGTTACATGCTGTTGGCAAGTGTATTATCATCGGAACCGCCTACCGGGCACCTGATCAACATGATATTATGGGATTTCTCGACGCTCTAACAGATTCCATTACTTCTTTTTCTCCCAAGTGCGACAACTTAATACTGTTGGGGGATTTTAATATAAATATGCTCGAGCCAATATCAAGTAAATTTCAGTTACTACACCAATTTCTACACAGTCTTAACTTGAACCAAGTAATCACTGAACCCACACATTTTACAGAGCATAGCCAAACTCTGATTGACATAGTGTGCACTGATGTAAAAGTAAAAAAGACCACAATAAAACACATCCCTTCACTGGGGAAACATGCAATGGTGGTGGTGGAATTCCATATTAAAAAAGAAAAAATCCCAGCACGGATGGTGACATACAGACCCTTAAAAAATATCCTTGTTGATTTGTTTGTATCTGATCTAAATTCTATTGATTGGGACTATTTTACAACAAGCATAAATTTGAACGAAGTAGTATCTTTGCTTACGGAGGCCATGGTAACCCTTTTTGATTTGCATGCCCCAATAAAAACTGTAAGGTTCAAAGGCCCGCCCCATCCTTGGATAACAGACACAGTAAAGACAATGATGAAGATACGGGATGGTTATCATGAGCGGTATAAAGCAAGTAAAACAGAAGTTCTACAAGCGTGCTACAAAAATATGAAAAAAATTGTATCAACAGCTCTAGAAAGTGATAAAATAGCCTATTTTGAATTTAATATTAATAATAATAAAAATAACCCAAAAAAACTTTGGAAAAACTTAAAAAACAATATCATACCCAACAAAAAAGAATCCATTGAGATTCCACTTCATCTTAAACATCCTGATATGATTAACTCTCATTTCCTTAACGTCCCAGGGTCAGACTTTGTGGACATATCACGTCTTACTTATTTTGAGCATCACAGGTGTGGACCGGAGATTTTTTCACTTGAATCTGTAACAGAACATACAGTGCTTAAAATCATAGAGGGTTTCAAATCAAATGCTAAGGGTGTGGATGGTATATCACTGGATATGATTAAGCTAACATTGCCTCAATCTTTAAAAGCGGTTACTGCGGTGATTAACGAATCAATAACAAGTGGTAGGTTCCCAGAAGCTTGGAAAGTTGCAGTGATAAAACCAATCCCCAAGACCAATCAGCCCAACTCTCTTGGGGACTTAAGACCAATAAGCCTGCTTCCCAGCCTTTCCAAAATCTTAGAGAAGGTTGTAAGCCTACAAATGATAAAATTCTTAGAATTAAATAACATTCTGCCTCAATACCAATCAGGTTTCCGTAAAGGCCATAGCACATCCACTGCACTACTGGATGTGGTGGATGACCTTCTGACTGCCCAAGACAAGGGGATGTGCAGTATTCTTGTTTTACTAGATTTTTCAAGGGCTTTCGACTCAATAAATATTCCTCTCTTACTATCTAAACTGGCTTTCTATGGTTTTGATTCAAAAAGTATTGGTTGGTTCTCAAGTTACCTCAGCAGTAGGTACCAATATGTAGAGCTTGAGGCCCCCAATGGTGGATCGGTAAAATCTTCTTTGCGCCCAGTCCCTCGCGGCGTGCCACAAGGATCTATTCTTGGGCCGATCCTGTTCATCTTATACAGTGCTGATATAGTCAAGAACCTTGCATTCTGCCGTTTCCATCTTTACGCCGACGATTTGCAGCTCTGGAACTCTGCCCTGCCCTCAGATATTGCTCGAGCTGTAAGTGAAATAAATATTGACCTAGCGGCAGTCTCATGCTGGTCTAATTTGAACTCTTTGGTCTTGAACCCTAAAAAATCTAAATTCTTGGTTTTTGGCACAAAAAATACTCTAAAGAAACTAAATATTCCAAGTTTAAATATTATTGTTAATGGGGAACGAGTGGACCACGTTGATGAAGCAAAGAACCTAGGGCTCATGATGGACAGCAACCTTCGTTTTGAGAGTCATGTTGGGGAAAGTGTTCGAAACTGTTTTTATCGGCTTAAACTACTATATAAAATCCGTAGCTATCTGTGTGAACAACTCCGTATCACATTGTGTGAATCATTGATATTATCACGATTAAATTATTGTGATGTAGTTTATGGACCCTGTCTATTGGGTCGTACAGTAGGGTTGATTCAACGCGTCCAAAATGCGTGTGCTCGCTTCTGTTTTCATATTCCTCCCCGCACACACGTAACTCCTTACTTAAATGCAGCCAACATGCTGAAGATGGAGGCACGTAGAAGACTCCACCTAGCAGCCCTACTCTTTGGCCTGATTGAAAGTAAAATCCCAACATATTTGTACACGAAACTCACCTGGGCATATGAAAATTCGCGGTACATAAAGCGAACATGCACCAAGGTATTCGTTACACCGAGACACAAATCCATCGCTTTCCGAGGGTCATTTCGATATGCTGCGTCTCGGTGTTGGAACGACCTGCCCCCACCAGTTCGTGATCTGAAAACAATTTCCACGTTTAAATACAGGCTCAAAATAGAACTCATGGCTTTACAGAAGCTACCGTATTGGGGCTTTCTATAAGTAGGTAATACTAACCAAACAATGCGCACACGTACTACAGGCGACCCATGGGAGCAGGTAGCATACGTCAGCCCTTTCAAACCTTCAAAATCTCTCTCCTTTCTCGTTCCACCACCACTGCACAATCACAACACAATCACTGCCGCCACACACTTAGCGTTTGTTTTGGTAGGTATATTCTATTTAACTAAAATCACACCCAAACGAACAGAAACGCTGAGGAAAATTTTTCACCAAACAAGCAACACATTTTGGTCTGAAATTGTTTGAACTCATTTGAACTTGCTTGCTTCCGCGCCGATTCGCCGCCTCGCCGAGCCACAGATAAAGTAATCCGCCTGATAACCTAATGCAAGTGTCATGTTTGTGGTCCGTCATTATAGTTATTTTTCATACACACTAGCATTTTCAGAAGACTATGAAGAATATTACACAATGTCTAGTCCTTACTTATCCCGCCTCCTATTTTTTGTATGTAATAACAACAGATATCTATTTATGTTTATGTAAATAATAGTAGGTATATTTATTTTTTAATTTAAATTGATATAGTTCAGTTGGCCCTCGGTGGCCGCCGTGAGGTCACTTTCGGTTTCATCTGAAAACCAGCGTCACTCACTACGCTTGTAGTGGGTGGCATATAGCTGAGATGGGACCGGTTTTGGCTCACGCGCATAAGGACACGCGCACAGACGGATTTGTGCTCCACTTACAATTATATTTGTATTTACTCTTTGTTCTGTTTACTATTCTGTTTTCTTTCTTTTTGTGTTAAGTACTCTGTTTGTGCTGTGTTTATGTGTGTTGTGTGTCCAAAATAAATGTATTTTCTTTCTTTCTTTCTTTACCAGTAGTAGCTATGATTTAATCTAGGGTATATTTTACGTAGTCAGAGATGAAATGTCATGTCGCGAAATTTGACATAGACCTCACCTCGTCGGCCGCGCGGGCTGTACTGAGAGAAGTAGCTAGGAAATCCTACCTATATATATTTTTGAAAATTTTATTTTTATATAAAAACTACGGCAACTAAGAAAAGTGCAATAACATCAGGTTTTTACGTATTTATTTAGGTATACGGGAACAAAACTTTCATTGCAATGGCTCTAACAGCAACGGAAAAAAACCATTTCAAATCCAAAAAAAATTGAGAGTTTTTGGCAAACTTTGCGTTCAATTTTATCGAACCCAGTGAGTTTAAGAGAATTTCTAGCCTAATCATAATTTTTTTACACCATTTAATTGTTATATTTTACAAAAATAATAAATGGATTCATCCATACAACGAAAAAAAATGCTACTTTACATTTTCGGTTTCACCTCACGTAGGCTCTTAAATTAAACACCTGCTAAACTGTTATTCCATTGAACCTGGAGAGTCCAAGGGTCACATGATTAGGGTATCATAAAACCTGCCTACTGGCACACCGCCAGAGTCATAACCTCGTATAATTAAGAATTATCATTTTATACGACTTTGGTAAGGTTGATTGAGATCCTAGGTTGGCTGGCCACTCAGCTCTGTTTGTTGTAGCTCTGCTTTCTGTGTCGTAGGCCGTGGGTTCGAATCCCAGTCAGTTTCTCAGTCTGGGTATATGGAATACAGATTTTTTCCGTTGCAAATTAAAAATGTTATCCGAAATGCTATTCCTCGCGGACGAAGTCCCGGGCACAGCTTGTATGAATATAAGTATTATAATCAGCACTCTGTTTACCATAGTACAAGCTCTGCTTAGTTTTGGGCTAGATAGTTTTTTTTAAGTATATTATAGTTTTATACACCACTATTTTGTGTTACAAAAAAAAAGCCGATATTGGCTGCTGGTACTGAACACATTCACGAAAAAACAAAAAAAAATAAGTCTTAAAAAAATATCTTTAAATAACCACAATTTTTAGCCAAATATTGAGAAATGATTGAACAAAGCAAAAATCATTTCATTCATAAACGCTAAATACCAAGCGGAACCAAACAGCGTAATTTTTTTTCTCTCTAGTACTACGTAACTAATATGTCCATAATTTTATGCAGAATTTCTGAAAATTTTATCATTTAATAACTTTGTCATTTTATCGAAACTAAAAATTCTGATTTCACAGTCATAATGTTCTACCCCTACTACATTACCCTAATTTTTTTTTGGTAGTTACAAAATAGTAGTGTAGTGTTGTGGAGATCGTCTGCAATATTTATTTTTTGCTGGAGCGTTAATAATGTGAACGCACCAGAGGATGGCCATCAGCATCATCAACATAAAGTGTGACTGTGATGTGTGTAGTCACAACTTCTCAAAAATCTCCCAAAATAAAATAATAAACCATCATTTGCTTACACAGCTGAAAGTGACTATGGATGACGAGAATTGCAACATGTTACCGACACTCGACAGCACAGTGGCATGCGATCGCCCCTTTGTAGTATTCAGCGTTCTCTTGTATTGCTCAATCGCTTGCTCAATTGACAGTTTCGTCACAGTAGACACCTTTTGAATGGGCGACGAATCCAATACGGTTTATACATAATATCAAATATCACAATTTACTGTAAGAAGATTTTCCATCATCGCTGCTTGAAACCAACAGTAAATTGGGTTTTTAATTATGACAGAGCAGCACAAAATAAATGCGCTCACCATAAAATGAGGGTACTTTTTCAAAGCTTGACACAATCTAAACGCGCGTTTGATACACGTTATTACACCACCAAGAAGGGCCATTATTTTTCACGCATTTTATTCGGCCAGCTTGATTTACCGCTGTCATTCTGTTATGTGGACCATGGAGTAAAAATCTACAGCCACCAAATTCAGACAGAAGGCACCACCATTGCAAAATTGTGAAACGAAAGATAGAACTTTCAACGAGGCGAAATGAAATGACATAATTTGTTGTATTGTTTCTTTTGTAACCAAACATCAAAATCAGGCAAAGTTTGTAGCGTAATGAAAGTTCAAAAGTTTGTTTTAGGTCTGGAACGACTGCTCTTGAAAAGTTAAACAAAAATATCAGCGTCATGGCCAAAAGGTAACAAATGGCAGCAAATAAGTGATTTTTAAAGTAGGTTTACGCTAGGTAAAAACGTTGTGAGACATAGCTTGCAATTTGTAACTTTGTCGTGAGAAAGCAAAAAACTTCTCGGACCATCCAAGTCTGGAGCTGTACAAGAACAGACTTTTCATTAGCAGCCCGCCGTCAAGACTTGACTAAAAAGTGCGGAATCACAGCATTCCTTCTTGGCATCCAGCGCAGAGGTTTCGCACTTGATACAGTTTCTTAATTTCAGCGTCTTGGGGACGCTTCCGTCTGGCACTGATTTGGATCAGTTGAGCTATCTCTAGATCGTTTGTAACGATCTGCAGATAGCTCAACTGTTTCTTGTGTATTTTGTACATTTTGTAAATATTTGTGTAATTGTAAGTTTCTTAATTGAATTTACTCTTGACTAGTGCTTGCTATCATCGGGCTATGAGGATAGAGAGGATGTCAAGCCCAGTATCTTGAAATCAGCTGTGAAATTAAAAATCCAAAAATTTAAACGGACAGCAATCGCTCTAACAATCGAATTGCTTAAGTTTTTTCAGTGCTTTTCACTAATGAATTAAACGGGAATGAAACGAGGTTTGATTGGGTTCTCAGCCACACTTCACCGTGAAAAGTGAATGGGTCTGAGGATGACGCAAACATAAATAATAATAGATAATATCGATCAGGATGAAGATAGATGATGAATCCGTCAAAAATATAAGCAGTTGTTAGTGATTTCTTCTGGCCGTGAGCCAAATCCAGCGGTCTGCATCTTATTGAACGAAATGTTGATTAATTAGTTCCATACCACTCGTTTTACTTCGTTGTATAGTAGGCAACAAATATTGTACATCGGCTAATTTCGGTTTCATAGGGCGTAGTGTGCATCAGAAAGAGATAGCGCTCTACAAAGCCGAAAGCTGATGTGCAATATTTATCGCCTACAACCGTAAATTCAATGCTATAGGTAAACCATCTCACAATATTTGCAGGGTAGGGGAAATTTTACTCTTTGATGGATACTTCTGTACTGAAAATCATGATCACTGAATGTCTTTACTATACTGGAGCGGAAGGATAATCAGTAATGATTTTGTAACAACTGTCGTCCAACGTGGGGTTTTATACAACGCCCCGTGTTGGGCGCCAATGTAATCGCAATATCAGATAATATATTTAGTGTGCTTTTAATAACTGGTGACCATTTTTACCACCTTTTTCAAACCCGAAAACTGGTCCCTACCACTCGTGGAATTTTTAGCTGAAAACGATACACACACACCAAGTTATCCTCTACGGATTTTCTAAAAAACGATGATCTCTATTGGACTTCCCGCAGCCTTTTTTAAATCTGAGGACTTAGTCCAATTAATTGAGGGACACAGCTGAAAGAATTGCTGTTGTCTGCTCAAATCCAGAGGTTTCGTGGCCCAACTGCGTGTGTATTGTAAAATACGAGCAATTACTTTGACTCCACGTTCATCTGACCCTAAACTTTAAAATTGACGCTAGGGGCACCTTGCAAGCTTTTTTCAAACCTTGACACTTGTAATAGCGTAACGTTCACGTAGGGTTATTTAACAAAATAATATAATATTATACTTTTCGGGTTGATTATTATTATTTATTGTTATTGAGCTTCTTTGAGGCGCACTTAGAATCCTTTCACTTCACTAGTTTGAAAGAACCAGTTACACGAAAATAACTAAACAGATTTTTTTAAAAAAGAAGAAGGGGTTAAATTTATTTAGGGTTTTTTATTAGCGTTACAGGGACGATCTTGACACTTTTGAGCGAGGATGGTGGGATGAAGCGATGATAGAAACGGTTGGAAGGATTTGGGGGAGACCTTTGCCCAGAAGTGGAGCAATATAAGTTAGATAAAAAAATAATAATAAACTGATTTCAATCATAACGCTAGCAAACAGTCCGAATAAGCAAAACAACGTGAGTTTCCATTTGTTAAGCCTTGCGCACATCTAAGCGTTCTGCGGTGACTATCAGTGAAACGCTGTCAAATATCACTGTCATATTTGTCAGCGGTTCACTGATCACCACCGCAGAACGCTTAGATGTTCGCAACGCTTTAGAAGTTTAGACTTTTAAAAACTTCGTTGTTCAGGAAATTGGATTTGCTTGATTGTTCTATTTGTGCGGATATTACGGACATTGTGAGAAGGTGTGGAGAGAACTCAAAGTTAAAAATGTATTTATTCAATAGTATCTAACACAAGGATCACTTTGAAACTTCTTAAAGCTAGGTGAGTCAGGTGCCCAGTTCCACGCGACGAAGCCTAGAAGAACAGTTGTTATTTTATACCTATTACTTTTCTCCTATTGCATTGGATGTAGATAATTTTAGATTTTCACCTTCTAATCTGCTCTCAATCTTGGTCTTGTTATTGTTATAGTTTTCGTATCAATATAGTGTGTCTTATTCTTGTGTAAATTAAACTTCTATAGCGACGGTGAGTCGCAGTTGCTGCGTTATGTCTATGTCACGAAAGACCAGCGTTATAGTGGCACTCGCTACTATAGATAGTGCAATTCACGAAGACGCGCCCCTCGCGTGTGCGGGGAGTTTGCTCCGAGCGGCAGTCGCGAACCGTAGTCTATTCATTGTAGTGTGCGTGTGCACTCATAGGTAATTAGTGTGTACCGATAACACTCAAACATTGACGGAAGCTTGCACACATATACTATAAACGGTTAGGAGGAATAGTGGGGCGCGCCTTCGTGGATTGCACTATCTATATAACAGAATGCTGAGTGACGTCCAATTTGTTATGTCATTGTTACTTGTATTAGGATCCTTGTGTACAAGGGCGGATCCAGGGGGGGGGTCATGGGGGTCATGACCCCCCCCCTGAGCTGGTTCCAGGACTTAGGTGGACCACTAATTGTACATAATGATTTTGTATTATAGTATGTATATTTTGTCGCCATACAGATTTTATGTAACTACAAACCTTCAATATTTAATTATTTTAATCTAAATATATGAAACTCTTACGCTACTGACTGACTGACAATCAACGCACAGCCTAGGCCGTTAGTCCTAGAAGCATGAAACTTGGAGGGTGTGTTCCTTTTATAGTTTAGAGGTTCACTAAGAAAGGAAATTGGAAAATTATTTCGCTAAAAAGAGAAAAAAGGGAAAAATGGTTTTAAGAAAAATGATGATTGTAAAAATCAAAGCAAAGTTTGAAGCATGAAAGTTGGAAAATAATACATAATTATAATGTAGGAGCATAGTGTGAAAAAAATCAGGAAATTCCTACAGTTGGTCATGTCAAACTAAACAAACCAGATTCGATTATACACCAACGCATACACAAACCCAACTTAGCCACCAAGACAAAATCACGAAAAAAAGGTTTAAAATACACAAAAAAACAGTCATAAAAAATTTTGCTACCGCAGCATCTGTCACCAAATTTGAATACACATAAAGGTTTACAAAATTGGCTACTACAGCACTTGCTTTTATATTAAAACGCACTCTAAAGTTTTGAATACTTATACAAGCTCAAAACTATGGTAACCAGCAGTTGGTAATGTCAAACTTAAACAACCAGATTCAATTATAATACACCAACGCATACAAAATCCAACTTAGCCACTATGACAAAATCACGAAAAATAGCTAATCAAAAAAACTGTAAAAAAAAACTGCTACCGCAGCATCTGCCACCAGATTTAAATACATACAAAGGTTTAAAAAAACCTATGTAAACCACTAAGACAAATCGCGGTTTTTGTATGCGTTGGTGTACAATCGAATCTGTTTTTTTGGTTTAACATGACCAACTGCTAGTTACCTTAGTTAATTTCGTTTAAGAGGAACACACCCTTCAAATTTCATGCTTCTAGGACTAACGGCTTATGCTGTGCGTTGATTGTCAGTCAGTCAGTCGACATAGTGAGTAACGTAAGAGTTTTATATAATATTTAGACTAGTTATACAGGGTGGCCAGAACGTTCACGTCCAAAAAAAAAATGTTGGTCCCTCGTATCGTGGGGTATCTGAATCACCCCCATGTATGTTCCGCGATTTTGTATAGTTTTCGAGTTATGAATTTTTATCTGAATTTACGGGAAACTTCGACACGACCAACTTAAAAATTTCAAAAAAAAAAGTAGAAGACGCTTTAGTAATTTTTTTTCAACTGAATCCTCATGAGTTGTACTTTTATGCATAAAGCATTTTTGTTACTTTGATGAAAGTTATGAAAATGATGATCCAAAGTGAGCAATTTACGTTCGGTGAATTATGACTCATATTTTCAACTTTAAATTAAAAATGTAAACACGTGATTTCATGGTTCCTAAGTAGCTTTAAAAAATGCGCCATACTTTCAGCTTTCATAATAATTAAAAAAAATAGTACTTAAGGGACTACTTTTGCTATAATCGGGCTTCAAACACAGCAAGATGGAACATTCTTCTGAAAGGCTAATTTGATTTAAACTATTTTTTTGCCTATTTTTAGGGTTCCGTAGCCAAATGGCAAAACCGGAACCCTTATAGATTCGTCATGTCTGTCTGTATGTCTGTCTGTTTGTCTGTCCGTCCGTATGTCACAGCCATTTTTCTCCGAAACCGTAAGAGCTAGACTGATGAAACTTGGCAAGTAGATGTATTCTGTGAACCGAATTAAGATTTTACACAAAAATAGAAAAAAAAACTACAAATTTTGGGGGTCCCCCATACTTGAAACTTAAACTCACAAAATAATTTTTCATCAAACCCATACGTGTGGGGTATCTATAAATAGGTCTTCAAAAATGATGTTGAGGTTTCTAATATAGTTTTTTTCTAAACTGAATAGTTTGCGCGAGAGACACTTCCAAAGTGGAAAAAAGTTGGTCCCCCCCTCTCTAACTTCTAAAATAAGAGAATGATAAAACTAAAAAAAATATATGTTGTACATTACTATGCAAACTTCCAACGATATTTGGTTTGAACGAGATCTAGTCAGTAGTTTTTTTTTATACGTCATAAATCGTAAACCGCAATTTACCTTTTGACGAACTACAAGAACCTTTATATTATGTTACTTGATGCTACGGAACCCTTCATGGGCGAGTCCAACTCGCACTTGGCTGCTTTTTCTATTCTTAAGGCTAACTATTGATAGAGAATACTGGAAACTAACCAACAAATAGCTTCAGAGGTTTGGTAAGAAAAGTTTTAAGTAAGAAGTGGTATTGTTTATTAAACACAAATGATAATGTGAAAAAATCATTTAAGTAAAAATTTGACGATTGAAAGACAAGTTCTTACTTAGGTTTAGAATGTGTATTGCTACTGGAGGTGGCCACATCTTCTGTAAAATTTAAGTAAATATTTTTTCACATTATCATTTATAGTTTATTAAAAATACCACTTCTTATTTGAAACTTTTCTAACCAAACCTCTGAAGCTATTTGTTGGTTAATTTCCAGTATTTTCTATAAATAGTTAACCTTAAGAATGATAAAATGGGCAAAAAATGCCTTTCATAAGAATGTTCCATCTTGCTGTCTTTGAAGCCCGATTTTAGCAATAGTAGCCAATTAAGTACTGTTTTTTTAATGATTATGGAAGCTGAAATTATGGCGCATTTTTTAAAGCTACTTAGGAATCATGAAATTACCTGTTTAGATTTTTAATTTAAAGTTGAAAATTTGTATCACAATTCACCAAACGTAAATTGTTTAGTTTGGGTCATCATTTTCATAACTTTCTTTAAAGTAACAAAACTAATTGTTTTATGCATAAAAGTACAACTTATGAGAATTCAGTTGCAAAAAAAAATACCAAAATCTCTTCTACTTTTTTTTTGAAATTTTTAAGTTCATTTCGAAATTTCTGATAAATTCAGAAAAAAATTCATGACTCGAAAACTTTACAAAATCGCGGAACATACATGGGGATGATTCGGATACCCCACTATACGAGGATAGTGCTTCTCTGGATGTCTTCAAGAGAAGATGGCAATATATACGAAGTTATTATGTGTTAAGTTTTTCAAGTGTACAATAAAGAATAAATATTTTTAAGTACAGTAGGTACTTACGTACATTAATCAAATACCTACTTTTTACTTGTATCTATTGTTATCAAAATTAAATTATAAGTTCTTGACTTGATCACGACTATGTGACCCCCTCCTGACGCCAAAGCTGGATCCGCCCTTGCTTGTGTAATACTTATAATACAAAATAAATCATTGGATTTGCAACAAACTATGGTTTGGTTCCTACAGTTTTTTCGTATGAACCTTCAACAAATCAAACATAATAATAATTGCAGTGAAATTCCAGTGTGGTGCCACTTCACTTAGATGATGCTGGTTGAAGCCAGGGCCCTCATGTGCGCGATCGTAACGCTCTACTTAATACAAAAACTTTTTTAATCTCATTTATATTCATAGACCTGCATGAGCCCATTCATGAATATGATATGCCTAATTCATGTTTGAGCCTCCGCTAAAAGAATCCCAATTTTATGTCGGCTGATTTTTAGTCAAAAGCATTCTTGCTGGCAGGTTTTTTTTTTATACAAGTTGTCGATGGAACAAGTATATGACCTGCCTTGAGGTAACCATCACCTATCCTATAATCATTGCCTCGTAGGTCACGGCAGAACGTGCCCTGCGCTGCACTGCCATGCGTCCATCAACTTGATGCATACAGATGTTCATCCTCACGTACCAGTAGGCCTACCACAAGCTCAATCTGGCTCTGTCTCTGGCTCTGGTTTAGACCCTGTGTGAGTGCTCATCAGTGTATTATACTGTGCGTGTGACGTTTCGACGTACGTGCAATCCACGAAGGCGCGCCCCACTATTCCTCCTTAACCGTTTCTACTTTATGTGTGCAAGTTTCCGTCAATGTTTGAGTGTTATCGGTACACACTAATTACCTATGAGTGCACACGCACACTACAATGAATAGACTACGGTTCGCGACTGCCGCTCGGAGCAAACTCCCCGCACCCCGCGATCCCCTCAACTGAAAATTGGGGGGGCGCGTCTTCGTGAATTGCACTATCTATAGGATTTATTAAGTCAACACTCACACAGACTCAAAACCAGAGCCAGAAACAGAACCAGGCAGAGCTTGTGGTAAGCCTACAGTAATTTCACCGGCACCCAAACACTTCAAACCGAAACATAGTAATGCCAAGGTAGAATTGGTATAGGCCTGCTGTTAAAACAGAATATTTGTAAAAATATTTTTTGGATAATTGTTGAGAGAAATATCGTGGCGTACGGTAATTTTGGGCTTTCGTTCTGGTTTTCATTATGGCAATACCGCTGTCAATATGTTGAAACTGATCGCGATCGCTATTGCCATTGCAGATCGCCAAGATGTGTCCAAGGCTTTATTGAATCTGACGAACGGAAATGTTTTTGGGAGTTGAATTACAATAAGATTTGGTAAAACGACCCCAGTTAGGGGTTTGTATGTTGTAAGTTATTGAACCCTGTCCACTATTCTCTGTGGAAATCACCCGTTTACGAAACTAACTTTACTAATCGACTAAACTCCTATGAATGGACAAGTAAGCACCTGCTACACGACTTTGTTAATGTATAGCAACTGTTTTAACGATTATAATGGAAATTACAGGTTATAAACGACCCTATTTTGGTAACGGTTAACTTAACTCTAGTTAAAATGCCACACGTAGGTACAAGGTTATGTGACACAAATTAAAATCATTAAGATGTTTCATTTTGAAAACCACAAAATAAAAAAACCGCTCCTATATTTCAAGAAAACAAAATGTTGATGTACGAGTACTTACACTACCTGCCTTTAGCGGTCTGTTCTTTGTGTTTTAATATTATTTCATACGTGCTATGTACACATTATGTTATATCAAATAATAGTACATTGTTACCTGAGTGTTGAAAGTCACGTTTTTTGAGTCCCGAGACGGGTTTGGCGCCAGAGCGTAGCGAGGGCGCCAATGGGGCTTGAGGGACTTAAAGACTTTCACCCGAGGTAAACACTGTGCTTTTCATTACGAATATAAGGAAAGTAAAAATAAAAACATGAAAGAAAAATTTGTGAAAATTAAGATTGAATTGCCGCCTTCCCGGTTTTTTTTTCTTTTTCTCTAGCGGGCCTTCGGCTTCGGCTCGCCAGCATTATTCAGCCATTATTTTCATTTTCATAATTTAAAAAATGTTAAATTGTTTGCTCAAATCTATGTTATTTTAAATAAATATATTATCAAGTAATTTAGAAGATATATTATTTATTTAATACTCTCTTTATGTTATTTAAATTTAAATATTTTACATTGCGCTCTAATTAGACTTTTTAAACTTCTTACCGTTGTAATTGGTTTTCAACCTACTTGCTGAATAAAAAGTTGGAATTTGGTTCAACAACCTCCTTGCAGTTAGAAAGACTTTAGAAAGTTGGAACATGTTTGAATAAAATAGAACTTGTTTTTTTTATAATTTGACAGCTGTCAGTAGAAAGCGATTCTCCCTAGAGCTGAAAGTATTACTTTCAATTAGGCCCCTCAGGCAACTTCAGACCTACTTTCAAGCATGAAAATGTATTTTCTTTCTCCATTCTTTCTTTCAAGTATTTCTGTGTTAAATACTTGAAAGAAAGAATGAAGAATCCTCCTCCTCGCAGCGTGCTCCTCACTGCTGAGGATCGTGACTTCCTTTCATGGATCTTTATCCCTTAGAATATTTCGCCAACTGGACCTGTTACCAGCAACCAGAATGGCTTCATGGACCTCCCCGTTGAGAGTGGAGCGGATTTGGTCGGACCAACGTATTGGGCTTCGGCCTCGTGATCTCTTGCCTTCAATTTTGCCAGTAAAGACCCAGATAGATGACTTCTATTGTGTTCATTGGACCCCTACAGTTGTCAACTCTTATAGTTATTACAGATAATCCGATCATCTGATCTAGTCGCCGTAAGCTTACTGAAGGAACAAATTGAGCGGGCAACGGCGTCGAACGGGCAAAATAAACCAATAGGTGACTCAAAGAACTAAAGGGTTGTCCATACAAGGCTCTTCAAGGCATTCAATTTAGTATTTTTATTTCAGACGGCTCATAAAAAAGTTAATAACTATAAGAATTCATAACTATAGAAGTCCAATACTCACAATATAAGTCATCTATCTGGAATGATAGATTAATTATGTTTACACTATTGTAGGTGTATACATAATTATATATTATACATAATGTACAAAATAAACACATTTAAACTAAATAACTTAATACAAGCGTAAAATTATCTGCTACTGTTTTTTCATAGCCATTGGAGAAATAATAAATTTATATCGGTTGGTAGTTTATCTTTTCGAAGAATTGAATTGAATTACCTTTTGGGGCAGATAAAATACCTGTGATTTTTCTTAAGGGTGAGCAAGAATTAGTTTATCTCTTAACATACCATGAAGTAAAGTTGAATAAGCAAGCGAGTTCCTCGTCTCGTCTAGTTCGTCGTAAGTCTCTTGCTTCAAATATCTAGTAGTAGTCGGTACTGGCTAAAGCACGCTTCAGGCTAAGCCAACCGCTTGTGAGAACGCTCCTTAAGAGGACGCTAAGCTTCCCTTTGTACATGTGCCAACAATGGCGCTGGTCGTGACAGCTTCATTACATTTTACTATGGGTTTTTTGAAAATCACGCGCTCTCTATTAGTTCGACACGCTCGTTGCAAATAAAGTTTAATCTATTTGACCATAAAATCGAACTGCATCATATAAGTACGTGCTAAAATTAATAAAAAGTAAAAAAGTAATCAGACACTATTGTGTCTGATTACTTTTTTACTTTTTATTTTAAGTAGACACCCCCTAAGGGTTAAAGTTTTTTTTGCATGATCTATTTATGCCCTAAATATAGTTTTTTATCCCTGATTTTTGACCCCAGAATATCGTATAAATAGTAGCTAGAAGTCTGCAAGTGACAAACGATAAAATTGACTGGAAATATATCTTTCGATCACAAAGAGGAATGGGGAAATCGAACTTGTATTGCGTTTAATGTAAGTTCATAATTATGATTGGGAGAATATTCCAAGTACTTTTTTTTACATTCTCCGTCATTTGTCCCTCGCAAAGTTATCTTACGCGGGGTCTATGCAAATTTTCTAGTTCTTAGGTGTTGAGGGCGGTAAAACACTGGCATAACTAATGGACCGACCGTCTGATTGTCTCAAAACTGAACCAAAACCATAGAATAGAAATAAATTGTTCGCAGGGCTCAAATCTAATCAAAAATGTATTTATTCAATGGTACCACACGGATCACTTTGTAACGTCTTAAAGCTAGGTGCCAGTTTCACGCCACCAAACCTAGAAGAACAGGGAACAAACTACGGCCTGGTTCCTACCGTTTTTTTGTATGTTCTTTTTAGAAAACAAACTCATAGCAGTGAAGTTCTAGTAAATAAATATTCGCAAAGTCATCGTACTTCCGTCTTGTCGAGTTTCCGTGACCCGTTGAATGACCGATAGATGGGAGCGGGGTCAAAACCCATTGCGTGATAAATATTTGCATGATTTTATCTCGCTCAATATTTGTTCCGGGTCAGTATTGTACCTACAAAGTTTCCGAAATCTACGACACGGAATCCTTTTCAGGTTTGTGTGATATGTACGTGCTGATCTATTTTCTTGTATGGTTAGTTTAACTGTCGCATGAGTAAATAATAATTTGTATTGTAATGCAAATGTGTAAGACACTGCTTTGCTATAGGCGATGGTTACCACTTAACATCAGGTGGTGGTGGCTTGTCGTTAAGTTGAGTCAGCTAGTTGAAAAAAAAGAATAAATCAATTACCACAGTTGTTTTAGGCCCGTATTCTGAAACAGTACTTGGGTCTGAGTCGAGCCTCAAGCACAGATTTTTGACACTTTTCAATGGAGAACTGTCATAAAATCTATGCTTGAGGCTCGACTCAGACTCAAGCGCTGTTTTGGAATACGGGCCTTAGTATTATTAGTAGTAGAGCTCTTTATTTTGCCTCGTAGGTCACACACGTCAGGAACATGCCCTACGATGCACTGCCCTGCGTCCATCAACTTGAGGTATACAGATGTTCAGCCCAAATTATGCCCACTGTTGCTAATAATTTCACCGGCCGCCACCCACCCTTCAAACCGAAACACAACAATGCTGCTTCACGGCAGAAATAGACATGGTGGTAGTACTTCCCCGGATGAGCCCTTCAGAGCTTTACTACTAAAAATCAAAGCAGTCGTATAAAAAAAATCACAGTTACACCGACCACTAATGAACAAGTTAGAGATCCGTCTAGCTTCCACTTACAGTTCCCTTGCACGGAACTCGGTAACTTTTTAATTACTTAGAATATGCAATATGCAATATTCATGACGTGCCGTACTTGCATTGTGCCGAAACTACGTTAGGACTGGACTCAATAGTATGGCATATAGATATGAAATATTTAATGTTAAGCCTTTAGGCGCTCTATTAAAAAACTGCTATTACATGAGCATCAACATTTTTGATAAGATCCCGAATTCTATAATAGTTCAGACTTTCAAAAAATTCAAAAGTGTTTAACGCGCCTACCACAAGCTCGGTTTGGCTCTGTCTCTAGCTCTGATTTTGAGCCTGTGTGAGTGCTCACCAGTGTATTATACTGTGTGTGAGTGTGTGACGTTTCGACGCGACGTAGGGTTTATTAAGACAGCACTCACACAGACTCAAAACCAGAGACAGAGCCAGACAGAGCTTGGGTAGGGCAACTTGTTTTCCACGGTTAGGGAATAAAATATGTATTTTAAAATTTAAGTTGAAGAGCTTTGTCGCCTAGCCCTGCCTGGGGATTGGTGTCAGAATATCAAGTGTTCTGTTAAAAAAACCAAAATGTCGAAAAAAGTGCCTAGAAACCGATCCCAACGAACGGCGAGGTTTCGATTTAGCTTTCTGCCAAAGCAGAGTTAAGATTTTGAGGAAAAGCAAAATCTAACTCTTTTATTATAAGCAGACACAGCCTCCAGAACACCGGTTCTATCTTTGAAGATGAAAACATGTTCGTAAACGTCAGGTAATTGCATAGGATATACATTTATATATGTTTATACATAGGATTGATCCTTACTAGCTATTGGGTACCTAACGATATCAACTGATTTCTACAAAGTCTTCGACACGTAAGTTTAAGCCACTTGGGGAATTTATTTTTATAGAGAGCGTTTTAGATGTTCGTAAATCTTATTTCGCGTCCACGTGTACCTAGACGCAGGGAGAAATCGAATCGTGCGAGGTTTTTAGGGTTCCGTAGCCAAATGGCAAAAACGGAACCCTTATAGATTCATCATGTCTGTCTGTCTGTCTGTCTGTCCGTCCGTGTCACAGCCTCTTTTCTCCGAAACTATAAGAGCTACACTGATGAAACTTGGTAAGTAGATGTATTTTGTGAACCGCATTAAGATTTTTTCACAAACATATAAATAAAACAATAAATTTTGGGGGTCCCCATACTTAGAACTGAAATTCAAAAAACTTTTTTTCATCAAACCCATACGTGTGGGGTATTTATGAATAGGTCTTTAAAAAATGATGTTGAAGTTTCTTATAATGTTTTTTTCTAAACTAAATAGTTTGCGCGAGAGACACTTCCAAAGTGGAAAAAAGTTGGTCCCCCCTCTAACTTCTAAACTAAGAGAATGATAAAACTAAAAAAAATATATGTTGTACATTACTATGCAAACTTTCAACGATATTTGGTTTGAACGAGATCTAGTCAGCAGTTTTTTTTTATACGTCATAAATCGTAAACCACAATTTACCTTTCGACGAACTACAAGAACCTTTATATTATGTTACTTGATGCTAAGGAACCCTTCATGGACGAGTCCGACTCGCACTTGGCTGCTTTTTTTTTATTCAAGCAACTGAAAGTTGGTAGTAACTTCTAGAACTCTCGAATAGTTTTGGATAGGTAGCTACTTGCGGTTTTGCGAACTTGTTGGACTCGGTCCAATAGTATTGGGCCGGAGTTAGGCATAGGTTTGATTTCTGTTTATTTTTCAGTTAAATTTTGCTACATGAAACCTCTGAGGATAATTTATGTAGTAAATAAATAAATTTTATAGACATTCCACACAACACTATCCAGGCCCAAACGCTCTACTTATAGCTTGTACTATGGGATCAAGATAGCTGATTATAATACTCATAGATAATGTGTATAAGTATTTTGCTTTTATCAATCAAATAATATTCATTTGGAAACAAGGTACAAGGTTATACACGTGTAAATTATGAATGATTCTGCCTGTATCAGAAGTACAAAACTGTGTCGTACCAAGTAATGTATGCTTAAATTTGGTAGTAGTGCACCAAAAGATAATGGAGAAGCAATTCCTGAGCCTAAAAGGTAAACTACTTGACATTGAGGGGAGAGGAGACAGGGCAAAGACAAAGGGGGGCCTTAAGGCGGTTGGAACAGTTACCCACTTGCATGGAATTAATGACCGCAGTGCTGATCAGATGCTGCTGCCAATCTCCTGATGCTTTCACTTAGGCTGCGCTCACTTTGGATACGTTTTCGTACGAATTCCATTCGTGCAGAAACGTACGAACACGTACGAACATTCCCGACCTTCTGAGTACTATGAAAGTGCTCATACTGCGTGCGAGTTAGTCGTACGTGCAAGTCCGACGTCCGAAATCAATCCGAACTTGTTGGGATTTTATTACACGTTCGTGCGTTCATCATCAATAACGTATGCGCTAACAGCGGTACTCTGTCTATTTGACGGAGAAAAACGTATTCAGTGTGCGCACTCAATTCGTACGAACAGTGTTCATACGTTTACGTACGATGTAATTCGTATCCAAAGTGAGCGTAGCCTTAGTCACCTCTAACGACAGCCACAGTCGAGAGGACAATTTAGCCCAAAAGAGTCTTCAATAACCGTATACATGAAACCAACCATGCTACTTTTCATTTAATTAAATATTAGCCGCGAGTCCTAGCGTTACCTGGGTATTCCAGAACATTCAAGAACTTCTTTTCTTATCAAAATTGAGAACTTTTAGAAAAGTCCTTACGTGTTAGAAAAGGATAGACATAGAAAAGTCCCAACGTGTTAGAAAAGGATAGACATAGATTTTTGCAACATTTGGCATTGATGCTGTTCCTATTAGTCGTAGCGTGATGTTACATAACCTATAGCCTTCCTCGATAAATGGACTAATCCAACACAAAAATATTTTTTCAATTCGGACCAGCAGTTCCCGAGATTAGCGCGTTCAGCCAAACAAACAATAAAACTCTTCGGCTTTCAAATAGCATAAATTCATAATAATTTGAACACAAGCTGTATTAAGTTTGTTCGGCAAAGGGTTTAAATTCTAGTTTCGGTACCAATGTTACCTACCAGGACATTTCTATTTTAATTGCATAATATTGTTATTGTTGTTTGTCACTATTCAATAAATTTCATATTTGTGTAGCAAAAATTATCTAATTCTGGCACAGGAAGAATGTGTATATACTTAAAGGCGTGTACACATGTAGGTGATGGCGATGGCGATCAGCTGAAACACTGTCAAATATCGCTGTCATATTTGACAGCGTTTCACGTGATCGCCATCGCAAATCGCTTAGATGTGCGCAAGGCTTAAACCGATTATTTATTAGTCATTTGTAAGTATAAAAAGTTACCAAATCCTTCACAAACCCCTTCTCCCCTGACGATCTTAGCTCAATTTCGGTTCAATCACTTAAACAAACAAAACACAACTTCCTGATAAGTTTGCGAGATGGGCTTTTGGTGGCTGAAAAGCGGACACCGTTATTATCTGCCGTAATTAAGATAAAAAAAATACTTGCGAGGATCTTCAAATATCAATACGGTAACGTCAATCTCTACCTATACTTAGGTAAAATCAAAGTATTTTTTTTACAACCCATCACAATAAAAACAGTGGTGGGGGAATGCCAACGGAAATGAGAACTTGAACATAGACGTGACTTCTGGACGAAGTTTGTCGATCTTTGCCGAAGAGGTATCGGTTACGTAACAATGACGCGGTGACGGTAACGCGACTTTATTAGGTTTTTCCCAACTCAAAAAATATTCTCAAGCCCGCCTAGAGAAGTTTTCACTTCAAAAATTTCAAATAAATAAAATGTCAGCATTAAACATTATAAACAAGATCTCAGATCGATATTAATGGAAAATCTAATAAAAATCAACGACAGAAGTGACTTTTAGGTTAAGTACTACATGTTTGTTTACAAAAATATAATATAGCGTTCCCCGTTTTCTAAGAACCCAGGGCGTTAGAAGAGCTTTGTATAAGTCGTAGATAAGATCCAAGCAAAAAGTTTGATGAAACTGGAACGAAAGAATCCCAACATGACTTAAGTGGATCGAGGAGTTGGCGAAACATGCTTACTCTGCATCTTTGCAAAAATGTTCGGCAGAGACTCTGTGTGGCGCAATATCATTATTTGACCACTCTTGTACGTACACTTACCAGTAGTATCAGTAAAATCCAACAAAGTTTGAAATCAATTTAATAGAGACTTCGTCCGCGTGGAATATATATCATAAGTCATAAGTAATTTATTGATAATAATTATTATAGGTCAACATGGGAAATAAAAAATAAAATAAAAATTTCATATCTACATCTTCAGCAGGGCTATGAGCTCCATATGGTTATGGCTATGGCTGGCAAATTGTGTATAGATAGGCTGACTCACACATTCATTTTCTTCTTGGGTTTGAATGTGTTGACACGGTTGACACAATTTTGACAGCCATAACCATAACCATATGAAGCTCTTTTGCAATCATAAATTAGAAATGATTTCTGTAGCAATATATTTGAACCAAGTCTTGGAATTTATTACGTACTCTTTATGCTTCGAATTCAATATGAAGAAGTAACTAGGATATTACGATTCTTGATTTTCCTTTACGAATTAGCATGAGAATTTCCATAATATTTTCCCCCAGTTTTCCTTTGAGCTAATTTTCACTCCCAACGGCTTCCTTTTCAGCGAATAAACGGTGTTCTTGAGTAAACTTACAAAGAAATTGCTGTGAAATCTGAAGAGTTAGGTAACGTAAATGGAAATCATAATTTGTTCGAAACTTGCTTGGTTGAAAAACGAGCATGTAAAGCCTTGCGCACATGTAAGCGTTCTACGATGGCGATTGGTAAAACAGCTTTTAGAGGCTTTAAGAGTATTTTAGTATTTATTTGATTTTCTTTTTCGCTCCATATGAACCCATGTTGTTGAAACTTGTCCGACAATTTTAAAACACAATTTGCTAGTGTCAAGTGCAATAGATATAATATTTCAAGAAATAAAAGAGGTTCTCAATTCAGTTGTTTCTTTAATGTTTGTTACCGCATAACTCCATCATATATAGACTGATTTGAAAAAACATACTTTTACTAAATGGTTAGATCAGTCCCAATAAAGAAATCATGGATGAACTGTGTGAGAGATGACATGGATAAGAGAGGGGTAAATGCAGAGGGGAATGGAGGAGGAAGACATGTTGTGCCGACCCCACATAAAGTGAAAGGGCAGGAAGAAGATTAGAATGATGAAATTGAAATGGGGCTCATACCAATTTTATTAAAATCAGTTCAGCAGTTTAGAAGAAGATAATAAATAAAATCAAAAAAAAGCTATTGCTTCCCAGGATATTAAAAATAAAATTCAAGGAAAAAGGTTCAAAAATAAAATTATTTATTCGAGAATTCAGGTTAATAGAAATGAAAGATATAAAGAACAGGGGTTTCTACATTTAGAGAGAAAACACACAATTTGTGTATTTCCCCCGTTTTTTATCGCTGTGGATAGAATACGCTTGTTTTTAAAAACCGATAATATGACATATTGACAAATTTTCACTAGTTTTTCCAAAGCATAAGATTTTGAATTTACGTTCATAAATAGTGGCTGGCCACGACGCAAGTACAACATAATCTAAAACTACAAAGCGATGAATATAGACAACTACCATTATGTGTTCTTTTAAATTCTTCCTTCCTGGTCCCTGGATTTCCATCGTCTTTGATTTCCTTCAGTCCCTGCAAAGACCCAAAGCGTCGCATAGAATCATGCATTCAACCTTATTACGGATGTAAGTGTCCTTAGTTTTAATATCAACTGAACATTCTTTAGTAGAACTATCGTGAATTGAACCACCCTTTACCTGGGTTGTACAGACTGTTACATTTACAGTCGTTTCTGCTGTAGTTTGAGTTGTTACTATTTGTGTGAATACACTGTCATCTAATTTGGTACTAGATTGTTGTTTCATAATATCGGCTTCGATCATTGTAACATTCGGCGCATGAGTACTAGCAGGATTAGCAATGGTAACACTTGGAGATTCCTGAGCAGGATTTTCTGTAGTCATTCTAACATTTGAAGAAGTAGCAGCAGTAACATTATGAAGAGTAGTAGTAGAATGGTTTATGGTAGCAGTTGTACCTTCAGTGGTAGTTACTTCTAGTTCAATTGCTTTGGCTCTACTTTCAATTGTTTTATTGGTGAGTGACCATTGGAAGTTCTGTAGTGTCAGGCTGATTAGTGAAGGGATTAAATTTGGTCACAGTTGTATTGGTTGTGCAAACAGTCTGGCTTACGTCAACTTTCTTACTTGCTATAATGAAAGTGGACACAATCCCGCAAGGTATTTTAAACACTTCCATCTCTCCGTCCTTCCCTTTTCTATTTTCTTTCATCCGCGCACTGCATGTAGCTTCACTGATCATGTTCAGCTTATCATAACTGTTTTCTTGAGGCTGGTACGAGTCATGATAGAGAGTGTATCCTGAGTAAGTGTTCTTGGAACTCGACCTACTTGGTCTAAAATTCCAGGACGGCGATGGTTTGAAGATTCTCTCACTTGATTTAGAGTTGAAATTAGTAGGCTTGCTCCATGAATAGCCACTTCCTGACCATCCTGTGTTTGACGGATAACCGTGTGATCCAGAGTTAGAGCCGGTGCTCCATGAAATAGACTTGTGTCCACTAGATCCCGAGCTACTATCCCAGGACGATGATAACTTGTGGCTGCTCCCACTTGGTCCCCAGAAGCTTCTAGACTTACTCTCACTGCTGCTGAAGCTAGAACTGATTTTGCGGCTTGTAATGGTCGTCTTACATCCCGTCACGTATACAATTAGGCACAAAACCAAAAGTCCAATAACTTTCTTATTCGCCATCGCAAGGCGTCAGGGCGACGCAAAACCCCAAACTCGTTTCATTCTCGGCCAGTGCGTATCATTTAAATACTTCGTGTGTGTGATGTGATGTCATCTGGGAATAACGTATTGCTATCTCGCTCGCTACATACACATTTATGCTTTTATAGTTCTTCCTTACGCCTTGCGCGCATATAGGCGTTCTGCGGCGGGGATTAGTAAAATGCTGTTAGATATAACAGCATTTCACTGATCGCCACCGCAGAAGGCTTAGATGTGCGCAAGACTTCATAGCTGAGGAAGTTTTTTTTATATATTCTGTACAGGATAGATAAGGGGCTAGCGATAACAAAATAGGTAGGTACAAGCATTAATTACCAGTGTGAAAACCCAGCGAATTACCAAAAACCATTCGCGTTATTTTTAAATATCTGCAGGGCTGTACCCGAAGTCGGAGTTTTGCTACCACATTTCGTTACCAAATGTTTTTTTTTTTTTTTTTTTTTTTTTATAATAGTTAGCTAAGCATTTGGCTGCCATCACACCTGATGGAAAGTGAGGATGCAGCCTAAGATGGAGCATGCTTAGCCATAATCCACCTGTTCACTCTTGTCTTGAAAATTCCCAAATTATAGCGTTCCGGAAATACTGACGCCGGTAGAGAGTTCCACTCTTTGGCAGTTCTTACTATAAAAGTGGAATCAAAACGCTTTGTACGCGTGTGTGGGATATCCACCATAAAGGAGTGGCACTTATCCGTGCGTCTAGAAGTCCGGAGGTAATATGAGACGGCAAAAATACGTTACGTAGTTAGAGTTGTTGTCTCATCTTTTCTTCATACAATAGACAGAGACAAATAGGCAAAACGAAAACAACATTTGGTAACGAAATGTTGTAAATGCACTGGGACTTCAGGCTCTTTATGAATAGGTATGCTAACGTATTTAATTGCAAAGTAATCATATCGAAATTAAATTTGGAAAAAGTTGCTTTGTTCGCTAGGAAGGAAGCTGTAGCAACAATCAAGGAGATGGATATTTTGTAACGCTTTTAATAATTTAGCTTGTAATACAACTTGTGTATAAGAAGTAAAGATAATTTATAAAGATGCTGAAAAAAGGCCCTCTATATCCTTGCTTCTCAAAACCCCACAACATGCGTCAAAACGACACGATAGATATTTCACCGCGTCTGCAGTCAAACTGTGGAATGCCCCACTGCATGTTATTCGTGCTAGTCCTTCACATTGCATCTTTAGGAAAGTTAATGAGCACTATTCGCCTCTTTAAACCGTGATAAGTATTGGTATTTATTTTTTATTTCGGTCAACATAGGATCATATTGTAGAAGCAACTTATAAATCTATTGTACATTAAGGTAGGTATATCATTATTGAATAAGCCTTAGCAGTAAGTATTTTTATTGTTTAAAAAGACAACCAACAAAATGGTACGTAGCACTTTGCTACGCCGTAGCAAAGGCGAGGAGATAATGCCTATTGACACGACAACCTCCTTGGTTGTATGGTGGCTTGGGCTGTCAATAATGACAACTCTTATAATACCAATTGCCATATTTAGGTTCTATTCCATGCGCATTCGATGCCTGCTTTGTAATAATTCTTTAGCTAAATACAGCCATACTCTTTTGTTATATTATTACAATCATCTACTATGCTACAAATTATAACTTTTCATGAAAAGACAAGGTTGAATAATTTATTAAAAAACCTGTTTGAAAATAAACCAGCTCTATGAAGCTTTAGAGTCATAGCATACATATAGGTAGGTATTACTGTTTGAGACCATAAAAACTTCATAATATTATAGTACCTCCCTACTCTACATTAATAAAGGTATGCCCATTAAAATGGGCCATGAGTGTATGTTATGCCTTAATTGTTAGGTCCAATATCCACAATAGCATAACAGTGAAACACGGATCAGTCAAACGATAAACACGTTGAGCCTAGTCATCATAATTTTTGCATGGTTCCATTGGTTTCATTTTGCATTCTTTTCGCCCACCTTTGGTGGATACTTGCCTTTAATTCTTTGACTGTGACAATGGACGCGTCTTTTAGCGGATCTTTTTAGACCCGCTTTAAAAGCCAATCAAAGATCCAGATATTAGGCATAACTTATGCCTTATCTAGATCTTAACTATGCAAGTGGGTTATGCCGCATAACCCACTTGCACAGTATACCCATCGCCGCTACTAGAACACTAAATGGGATAAATCACAGAATACAGTAGAAAGGCGATCATGCGCCGTTTGTATGGGAGCCGATGTCGCCAATTTTACATTTCCACTATTATATTTAAAAAATCACTAAATATAAGGATTCTAAGAAAAAGAAAGGAAGGAAGATGTTAAGAAAGTATTTCTGTCTTATTTTGTCGCTTAACTTGTTCGGAAAGTAATTCTTGCTCTGCATGAATTACTTTCCAAACTCTGCAAGGCATTTTTCACTTTACGACTCCCGAAAGAACTGTTGAATTTGTATGGAGAAAGGAGCATATGCTCATGTATTTTAGCGACACTTTTCCGGCCACATGGTCGTTCTACTTTGTTCTGTAGGATAAATCCATGGTCAATATGTGATTTGAATTGAACTTATCACCCAAGTTCTTAGAATTATACCTTCCAGCTCAACCCAGGTCTATGTCACATCCAGTAGGTGACTTTACATCTATGGTATGGAAACGGTTCATATAATTTTATACCTGAACTGTATAGGCTATTAGACCCCCTATTTCCCCCCCTCCCCTCATTAAATGCTAGAGATATGTTATCTGCAATAGTTTTCATTACATACTCATCGACATTTACGAATATGACAGTTGAAGATAAAATGCGTTGGGCAAAATTGCAAGAATATTTGACGGCGTTTTCAAAACAGTAATAAACATACTCATATCATGTGAACTTAATGGTCATAAGAAGTTAGTAATCTAAGAATGGATAGAGCGATGAAACTATGAAGTTTGAAACTGATGCTGGCGGTAGCGAACAGTGAAACGCTGTCAAATATCGCTGTCAAATCTCAAATCTGACAGCGATATTTGACAGCGTTTCACTGATCGCTACCGCCAGCGAACTAGGTGTGTTCGAGCCTTAAATAACTTTTGAACAGCTTAATTTCTATAAAATAAAGGTTTATAAAACTCTATTTTTATGAAACAACGGGATATCAACAATGATTAAATTTTTGAGTTGACTTCCGATATTCCGAAATATCTCTCAACTCAATAATTTAATCATGGTAATTCAATAATTTAATCAATAATTTAGGCAATATCCCGTTGTTTCATAAAATTAGTGTTATAAACCATGATAGTTTCAAAAGTTAACCAATATAAGCTAAAAACTATATCCTACTTAACTAGTGTGTCATGGTAGGTACCTACTCTATAAAAAAGTTATTTTTATTTTATTTAGACAAAATGCTATTTGGGCTATCAGCTAGCGTGTCTAAATGCTATGCACACTTAAAAATACACATTACAATAAATAGGTGAAGATAATGTATTATTAAAACATTAAAAACGATCTATACGGTAGGTAAATCTGATATCTACGACTATGTCTAGGTCTACGCAATCCAAAATTTGTGCTAAGTATCTCTTGTTCCAATGTGTACACCGTACAGCCGGCATATAACCCAGCTGCAATAGCTGTAGGTAACTAGAATCTCGTAGGCTCTGCTACGAAAGTCTCGTAGCATTGCCCATACCGAAAAACTCGAAAACTATGTTGCTACGAAAAAAATAGTTGCTTATCAAAATCTGAGTATGGTTGAAAAAAAAACAGGATGAATGCAGTAAAAATGAGAACGTATAATAATGAAACAAACAGTTGACAGCGAAATGAAATCACAACATTAGTTCCTTTACTCAACTGAACAGATGGATTCGTTTTCTGTCATTTGAAGACACATAGCTTTTTGATTTTAATTCTTTTTATGGTGTTATTTTGAGTTCTGTTGTTGTAATTTCGGTGGTATTTTAACCAACATTACTTGAGGTCTTAGCTCAAAGTGTTAGCAGTTGGAATTAAAGATATTATGTGACATTTACTAATATGATCGAAAATGTTTCAGATGGTTTAGGAAAAAACGGCCATCTTTTTTCCAATGCCAATTAGGGTAGGGGCCGACTTTGACTGACGACTGACGACTTGACGAAAAGTATTTTACCTATGTAATGTATCTATCATTAAACTCATTATACTACTCGACACTGGCAAAATTGATCCGAAAAGGACAGATGCCATTCATTAAGAAGAAGAAGAACTGAACAGATAAATTCTACTACTGTAGAAAAAAAACTACTGTATTTACAACGTTGCTGCGTCTATAAGGCGTAATTACATACGGCACCGTCGCGCCTGCCGCGGATCAAGATTTTGCACCGCTAGATAATCCCTCGGTATGATGTTTTCTGCCATTTTTGGCAGCAACATAGCTCTTTCATTTTCCAGTGTTTGTTCTGCTGTGAAATTTTGGCGGTATTCTATCCAAAATTGCTTTTTAGCTAAAACTTGCCTGGCACACATTTAAATGTTCTGCGGTTGCGATCAGTAAAAAGCTGTCAAATATCGCTGTCATACTTTGCAGCATTTTGCCTAGATGTGGTTATACCCTTGTAATGGCAGGTATTTCAAATGTGTACTGCTGATTAAACAACAAATTTGATTTGGAATTTGTTTTTGATGTTTTGTTTTTGAAGTTAAAACTTCATAAAATAGTAGAAATTGTACAATGGCAAATAAAGGGTGCCAAGTCGAGTTTTTTTTTATTTTTTGGCGTGATGTACAGTCGCAGTATGAAAATGTTCGTCACCTTAGAGTCGGTTTTCGCTTGCATTTGTGACGTTAACTTATCGGTGTATTCTGTCTATTCAGTTTCAAAAGGTAGTATGTGATCGTGATACGTTGAACAAATAAAGTTGAAAATCGACGAAGATTTTCATACCGCCATTATACCTACAGGATTAAATAATAACTATTTTAGGAATCTACGTTATCTCAAGCAGTAGGCTAGTAGGCCAAACTGTGAAAGTTTTAATGTTGTATATATAATTTTATTAGCTCGCCCTTTGGTGTGTTTTTCGTCCTTGGCTCAAATTTTTGGGTATGATTGCGTAATTCGCTCTAATTTTTTGTAAGAAATGTAATAGTACAAATTGGGTTATCTTTGAATATATATAAGTTTGTATGTTCCTATTCTGACTAAAACTGCCTTATTCCGACGGTTCACATGTCCGCAACGTAACGGTATTTTTTATTGGTAATCTATATTTTTTCGAAATTATATTTAAATACTCAAACACTGATGAAATGCTGAAATCTGAATAATATTTTTCGTTCTTATCGACATAATAATATAAAAAATATGAACTGGTTAGCTAAAAAAAAATGTATTATTATTCGCCAATAGATGTTAGGAAGAGTCATATCTTTATTGGCTTATTCTTACTCTGTTGGATATGCTTGAAGTTAGTTGCTCACAATCGCAAATAGATGGCAGGAGCAGTCACATATTCAGTTTATGTTTAATTATTGGAAACAGGGTTAAAAATCATTTTCTTAAAATGAATCCTAGCTAGATCGAATTATCCCCCTCATAAATCCCTGTATACTAAATTTCGTGTTTAGCGATCCGTACGGTGCAGATCAGTGGATACTCATGTGACTTTATATTTATGAAGATTATATCCGTTTGATGCAATGCATTTGATACTTACGAGCCGGACTTGTAGACGGTCACCTTTAGACCTCTGTCATGGCTTAGCGACTTCTTTAGTGCCGAGATTGTGCAACGCTTATTTGTAAATGCCACTAGCAGTCACCTAACTCCGAAAATCTTAAGCTCCGTTTTGCACTCATGGCGTAGCTTGCTTGATCAATAACCACGCTATAAGCGCTTCGAGCGGTAAAAAAACAGACATTTGCATATATTATGATGATTCATACTATCGTCAGGGGCAACTAGTGTTCGCTCAGCCCCTACTTACGGGATGCCACAGTGCCTGGGACAGGATTTCAGATGGAATAGGCTTGCTTCAAGCAGCTTGCTAATATTCATTTTTAGGGCCATAGCAGGACAGTCCATGCACTTATCTGCTTCGCTATTCAACGACTCAAAACTATTTTCCATTCTGCAAACAGTTCTAAATAAATACTGTTATTGGTGCTGCTTCTGTATCGGAAACCAATTGAGGGACGTTGCATATTGAATAGATAGATACTAGCTTTTTACTGACTTTAATATAAAAACGACATAAGTATAAAAAAAAAATGAAACTAGCAGCCGCCGCCCGTAAATCTATCACCAAAAACAAAGCAGTAGCAGTTATGAGCCGTTGCTTGTTGATAAAACGCAGCGATATCGCTATCGCTGCCTACCGTGTCATAAAAAAGCTTTATTTTTACCGGACTGCGGCAAAGCAAAAAGTATGGTTATGTATTATTTGACCCATTGGCCGCTATAATTTTTCTTCATTTGTTCCCTCATAACTCATAACTTGTAAACTCAGAATCAGAATTTGACAAATGAGGTATCGATGGAAGCGTCTTGATTGTCCACTGGTTATAGGTTATCTCAAGCTTACGTCAAATAAAATTAAACATAGTCCTTTCTAGAAGGCACAAAGTGACCAAAAACTATTTTATTTACGTAATAATCCTCACTTGTCACTGGCAAAATTGATCCAAAATGGGCAGATGCCATTAATTAAGAAGAAAAAGATATAAAGTAATGAACTCAAAAACAATCTTTTTTAGTACAATTATTTTCCGACGAAGGGCCAATCGTCAATTTACTGGGCCTCCGTTGGATTTTTTTTAATCAACAAGTAACGACTCATTTTATTACTCTGCTATCGATACTGTTTCTTTTTATAGGTACATATTTACAATATTTTAAACTGTTACAACATTACTATTCCGTGACATAAAGTAAAGCTAAAACAAAATGATTTTACAAATATAAAGTAAAAGATTTTATTCGAAAAATATTCTTCTAACATTGATAGACATTGGAATAGAGTTACATCATGTTTATTTGTCATGATGCAATCCTTATAGCACCATGACAAATAAGCTTAGGTGCTTAGTCTTAAGGCCTGCGGACATTCTAAGCGACGGCGATGGCAATCAGCTGAAACGCTGTCAATTATCGCTGTCATATTTGACAGCGTTTCAGCTGATCGCCATCGCCATCGCCTAGATGTGCGCAGGCTTTTAGGTGATCTACGTTTTAGTACCTCTGCACCTTATTCACCTATGTGGTTTTTGCTCTGATCATTAAAAAATACGATAATTCGTTACATCGAGAACCCAGTAATTCGACAAACATAACTTTGGCTTTAAACTATTGTTTATGTGAAAATGTTATAAACTCTGTGTTAAATAAATAAATACAATACCTATGGCGGTCGTTTTCATATATCTCTACTATACAGCTTTCCACTCGTAGCATGGCCAAGTTATTCCTAATTAATCGAATTAGTAAATGTAATGTTCGGCGCGGTCACCATTTGGGGCACCACAAGTGGTATTTATTTTTGAGCACTTCCACGCTTTGGAATTAGTCGTAGCTCTAATAGTCGTTAAACCATGACAGAAGCGTCAAAGCAGCCTAACTATAACTTTTATCTACTAGTGGCTGAGCTGCAGACTTCACGAGTACACTTAAAGTGAACAATTTAATGTATTTCGAAGAGTTATTTTGCTCATCTTGTCAAAAGTCCTCATCAGAATTCACCAAATTTTTACACCAAAACAAAAAAAGAATAATCGAAATCGGATCTCATATGGCGGAGATATTCAAGTAGCTTCTTTTTTTTAGCTTTTTTGGAAGAAGTAGCCCTCTAATCAAATATAAATAAATAAATAAAAAATCTACAACACCATACAACCTGTGCACCAAGTTTTTTCTGGATCGGTTGAAAAAGGCGAGAGCGGACCGACAGCTAGACAAAAACATTTAAGGCCACACTCGAAACTTAGATGCTTGGTCAAATAAGTACATTTGTAGGCAATAAATATTGCACATCGGCTTTTCGGCTTTGTAGAGCGCTATCTCTTTCTGACCCACACTTACGCTCTATGAAGCTCTACGAAATTAACCGATGTGCAAAATTTATTGCCCACAATTGTATTTAATTTTTTAGGGTCTAGAAATGAACATTTCATAGGGCTACGTAGTAGGGTATGTGCGGCGATTAAAATATTTTCCATTCTTTTCTAAACAGCGAAAAATGAAGCTATTAACCCATAAAAATAAACTACGCTATAAATGTCAGGTTTTGGGACTTCATTTACATAGATTTTACTAACAAATACAGAAGTTTTGTGTGAGTTTCATATGGCTGTTTGTCACACCGTCACGTACTTGCGATCGACTTGATTTTAGTACCGAATGAGAAAACAGATGATAAGGAAAAAAAATGGAGAAAGATGCTTTATCCCAGCTACGAAGTCTATAAACACAAGGACGGAATTTTAGTAAGTATTGATTAGACGATACCTTTTTATCTTGTTTCGAAATGTAGCAAGGAAATGTTTTTTTCTGATCCTCGTATTTTTGCGAGTTTTATGATGTTGGATTATATTTAGAGGAAATTGGTAGTTTTGTGCTTAGATTCTTTTTGGTCAACGTTACTTTTTTTATGATCGGTAGTTTGTGATACTAGAGCATTTTATACAGTAGAATCAGAAGGATGAAGAGTGATATATATCTCACAAGAGATTTGAAGCGTCTTTGGAACTACGGCGCACTCATTCGCTCTATTCCTGCTGATTCTATATAATAATTATAGTAATTAGTAATACCTTTTCAATTCATATTGTATTTTCAATTTGGTTTGAGATATTCCTGCTGATTCGATATAAAAAGAGTTATTAGTAATACCTTTTCAATTCATATTGTATTTTCGATTTGGTTTGAGATATTCCTGCTGATTCCATATAAAAAGAGTTATTAGTAATACCTTTTCAATTCATATTGTATTTTCAATTCGATTTGAGACTAGCCTCCGGTTATTGTTTCGTTGAATCGAAAAATATTTGTACAAATAGTAAAATTCAGTCAGACCGTAGTCAGCCGAACCGACTGCAGGCGAATCTGTGGCCTAAACACAGTTCCAAAGATCGTATAAATAAATATACGATTGGATTAAACCAAGTACAAGGCCCTAAAAGCCTTTGCTGTATCGGCAAATAGTATACAATACAACATCGACGTTTGCCACGGGCGAGCGAGTTTAAAAACTTATGAATAAAATATAAGCACAGGCAGTTTTGATTCTCTGTAAGTACCATCAAGGAATCGGTTTATGGATCTGTGGGGTGATCACGTATCTTTGTTGCAATCAAATGCTTGTTGCAATCCTCAGTTTTTACATGATTGTGAGCTTCGATTGCAATAAAAACGAATACAAACAAAGCCTTGTGTCTGACAAGCAAGGATTGCAATTCAGATTCGTTTTATAATGCAATCGAAGCTCAAAAACATGTAAAAACTGACGATTGAAACAGGGATTTCATTGCAACAGAAGATACATGATCACCCCACTGTTAACATGGCCCTGTGATTTGAGAAACTGAGGATAAATACTCAATGAACCTCTTGTGAGGAAGGGCGAATCAAGGTAAGTAAATAAAGGTAACCCATCCCGTGTAGAAATGAATGAAAGAAGATTTCAACACGCTTTATACAATGAGTAGAAATGAATGAATGAGTGAATGTGCAATCTGAATGATGAGAATGTGCAATGCGACGTCATACCTTCTAAAGCTTTGGTCTCGCGATCGTAACGCACAACGCTGCGGTATACGGCTTGACGCAGCGTCACACGATTGCACTTCGCCGCTGACGCAAACTGCGACGGAACAAGAGACCATTCTAGACGTTTTTCATATGATTGAGTGTCCGGCGTCGCATACCGCATACCGCAGCGTTGTGCGTTACGATCGCGAGACTAAAGCTTAAGACTTCTAGGGGGTGTGTAACTTGAGGGATTTGATCGTCGATCGGGAATTGTAAAGATGACGTAGTTAGTTAAAAGGTCGTTGTATGGATCTCTCGTATTTACAAAGCTAAGCTGTGTTTACGTACACATGCCAAGCATTTAGTAGAAAAGGTATACTGTAAAGAGAGAGTGAAAGAAAAAATGTTTATTCAAACCACCACTATAAACACAATGCATACTTTTTCTTATAGAACATAGAAAGATACATTTAGTGATCTGCTAGCGGCGGCAGATGGTCCAACAGCTCAGCTTAAATGCTGCCTTATGTTATGTAGTGACAAGGGTTCACAATCCAATTCCCTCATAGTCCGAGCAATAGGTTTGTTAAAACATTTAGCATGCAGTTAAAACAATACAACTTTACGTGTGGAATTTTAAATCGTGAATCAGTTTACAAAACCTGCTCTGGGGCATTCTGCATAATTATTAGCTATTTCAATTTCAATTTCAATTCTTTATTTGTGAAACACAAGGTTGAGGTATCACTGTGATCTGCTCTAAGGCGTACAAACATTTTAAGTATGTATTGCTAAGCATGCAAACAAAATAACACAGGTAAGATAAGACAACAGGACGAAATAAAAATCTAAACGCTAGACTAAAAGCTAGCAACTAAAATATACCAATAAACGGTTTTTGTGTAGATTTTTATAGCACTATGGCAAACATGGGACAGCCTAAAAACGGTTAGAAGCTTTGAGATTACATCTTGATTAGAAAGAAAACTAACCTATACCAAGAGATCTACCGTGCCTGAAAATTGCATTCCTTTTAATGTTGAGTATGTAGCGACTCATCAGAGGACAAAATGTACAAAAGGTTGTATCGGTAATCTCAGAAATATTATAAAAAAAACAAAAGTTAAAAACTGTAGGGCTACCTCAGCTTTATCCCTGTCTCTAGCTCTGGTTTTGAGTCTGCGTGAGTGCTCACCAGTGTATTATACTGTGTCTGTGACGTTTCGACGCAGGATTTTTTTAGTCAACACTCACACAGACTCAAAACCAGAGCCAGAGACAGAGCCAGACAGAGCTTGTGGTAGGCCTACTGAGTAGCAGTGAAATTTAAAAAAGGTAATTTTACTAAAGTCACAAACCTAAACAAAATACCTCCTTTAAGGTTTTGTCAAAGGTTGTCGTACCATGGCCCGCTCTTCATTTCCTCCCACGACCGGAACAGACAGATGCTACCCAACCCAGCATCTTATTAATATTAACACTATGTAAAGATATGTTTAGGTTCGGTTCCCAGCTGTTGGCACAGGGTATGGAAATACGTTTGTCACATACGTAACTGATGAATTCGAACGAAAGAGAACGAATGCTGACAAGCGAATGAGAAAGAAAACCTAATTATATTTTTATGTACGCTCGTAGGTATAATGTGTACGTTACAATATAGCTGAAAATTGTAATATTTTGTTTTTAGGTATTTTGTGGTTGTTATGTATTTTGTGCAATTTTATACAAGGTGTATCTAAATATGTGTACTATGCGAAGGTGGGGGGTTTCAGACCACAATGGTGATCAGTTGTGGGGGGGAGATAATTAAAAATTCCTATTTTCAGTTTCCCATACAAAAATATTTAATTTCATAATGCCTAAATAAATTGACAACCCTATCCTTTTAACCCCTTGACCCCTTGACCTACTACCTCTGTAGGTCTACTTCTACTACCTACTACCTCTGTAGCTGAGTTTAGGGTTGTCACTTTGTATAAAGTCAGCTGTTCATGTTGAAACTTCGTTGCAGTTTTTTCAGAGATACCAATCGAAGTTCGAAAAGTCGTTGAACAAAAGTTGTTCCCCGGGGGGTGGAAATTCACCCCCCTTCGGGATAGTACACATATTTTGATACACGTTGTATATTAATAAAAAATAAAAAACTAGCAGTTGGTGACCGAGTGGTATTTTTTATTGTTAATTCGTACTTTTAAGAAATCATAAGAGTAATAATTATCTTTATTGGCTTATGAACAACGCCATCTGCTGGATATGCTTGCAGTTAGTTGCTCACAATCGTCAATAGATGGCAGGAGCAGTCACATATTCAGTTTATGTTTAATTATTGAACTCGGGATGAAATAATCACCCCCTGTATACTTAATTTTGTGAAAATCGTTGGCGCTTTTTCCGAGATCCTAAATATATATACAAGATTTTCTCAGGGATTTTAACGGGGAATAGGACATCCCTTATTGGATCAAGCAACGGGACACATCCCTAGGGTAGAGAAAAAGGATAAGATGGCGCATGGTATCGTAATGCGTATAGTTATAATTGGATACAGTTATGCATAGTGAGTCCAAGCGCCATTTTCAGTTTTTTGGGAAATTACATAAACGCGTTTTTATTGGTAGAAGATTTGCATTTGCATCGTCAGAAAGTAAATCTATGTACATCGAAGCTTATATTTGTAATTTAACATGTAACAAGAAAAAAACACAAATAAAGTTTTTATTTTGGAATATATCGTTAAAAATGCACTTGGACTCCTAATAAATATGATGTTCTCATTTTGCAAAACGAGTCCAAGAGACAATATAATTATTTATTCTGGAAGATTAGCTTTAAGTGCACGTGGAAACGAATTAATATGATGTACTCATTTTGCAAAATGAGTATAAGTATAACATAAAAATGTTTCCTGGACTATTTTCCTATCGTTTAATAAAAACCCCTTGAATTTTCGTATTTACTCAGCATCTTATATTAGATGTTACAGAGGATTGATAAAAATAAATAAAAAACTATTAAAATGGCACTGATAGTATGTCCAGAAAATAAAACAATATAATTATCATAATTTAATAAACAATAATAATTTAAAACAAGATAAGGACTACCTCAGATATTATCTTCAGCTTTCAAACAGACAGAATAATGATTGATGATATTATTGGTAAACACCAACCCCAAACCCAGAACATATCGGGTAGGATGTAGGATGGAGTAGGTAAATAATATATAAATCTACTCTTCTTCAATATGTTCCGGATCAAAAACCTAAATGGCCATCAACACCTTCAACAACAATATCATCTTCAATCGTGTCATCAGAAATCAAATCTTTGTCAAATGATATAGCGTCGTTTAGGATATTATGCACTGTTTCATAATTTAATTTTAAATCTTTTAGTTTTTTCTCTGAAACATTTTGTCCTTTCCTACCCTTTCTTCTCTTTACATCAATTTCTAAGCTTTCTTCCTCTTCTACTGCTCCTGCCTTGACATAATGAGGCAATGGATGATTTTAGGTTTCCTTTATCTGGTTTATTCTTAACCAATTATTATTGACCTTCTCGCCCACTGTTATCTTTTTTCTGTTGACAATAGCTTTTTCCTTTTCTTCAGTATTTGTGATTCTTTGTTCTGCAGCTTGCCATAACTTTCTTGTAGTCTTGTGGAGTATAAAGTATTAATTGCAGTTTCAGAAATATAGGGTGCTTTTCGAGGAGAGATCATCAGGTCTATTTTTATACTTTTTTGCTATATTGTACGCCCGAAATAGGTAAGCTGTTGGAACATAATTACTTTTAAGATATTTTATACACAGTTTTACAATAAAATATTTTTATCTTTATCTTTATACGTGTATTCTGGCCTTTATTTTTTTTATTCTGTTCTCCGCAATAACTAAGTTGACCAAAGAATTAAGTTTTTGACTTTGGTAAACTAGTATATTAGGTGCTTCCTTAAACATGACTTGGGTTCTTCTGCCAGCCTCTCCTTCCCAAACAAAGATTACGTTCAGAAGTTACAAACAACTGTCGCGTAGACTACTGATGCGTAACACTACGTCGTTTGGACTAGTAATGTTTAATGGAAATGTGCTTTTTCATCATAAAATTTGGTTGTTAGTTTTAAATTGGTTGTTGGACTTGTATTGCATTTCAAAATACTTAGTTTGCTATAGAAGGCGCTTGGACTGGGTATCAAAAAATACCACTTAGAGTGAAGCTGGCTGCAAGAGTGTTTTTTCTATGGCTTAATTATGCCCTAGTGATTACGAAAATGCGAAAAAATCAAAAAATGAAATTTGGCGCTTGGACTCCTTATGCATAACTGTATCCAATTGTTTGCCGTGTAATAAAAGTAAAACCAGAGTTGTAGCATATTCAATGAAGAGTTTTCGCCATAACAGTACCTACGATATCTACCGTAGGCACGGCCTAGGCTAGGGGGGGCATTGTGGGGCAATGCCTTGAAATCACAATGCCCTATCTTAAAAATACCAAAAACAAAGATTTTGTTTTTTTTTTTATAAACTAACAGAAATTATTTGCCTACGTATAACTAGTGAAAGTACCTGATTTACGGTCAGTGATGTACATGGTGATTGATTTTGGAGCACGTGTTTCGAAGGCAGATCAATATTATGATATTTTTTTACTTCCGTCCTACCAGTAACCAATGCTGCCCTACCTCAAATTCGACTCTAGCTACAGCCCTGACCGTAGGTATAAGGAGACAACTCAAACAACCTCTACATCTCAGCCAATAACAAGTTCATCAAAAACAGTAACGTACGACTGAACATACCCGCATATTAATTATCTAGTTAATGTAATAACCACTGCGTGAGTCTGTAATACCATTACGGAGCGCGACGCACTCGCCTGGAAACGCAGGCGGGCGTTCTAGCACACGGGAGGTAAACAAAACGCGACAGTGGAATTATGCCTTTAGTTTTCGAGTCGATTTTGAAAGATTGGGACGTCGGATGACGAAACACTGCTTCTACAGTCCCATAGGACTATAGTATGTAGTTCTTTTGAGGGCGCTATAACATTTTGAAAGGGTCGGCAACGCGTTTTTGATATCAAAGTCAAAGTAAAAAATGTATTCCTTTAATAGTATCACAAGGTTCACTTTGAAACGTCTTAAAGCTAGGTGAGTCTAAGTGCCAGTTCCACGCGACCACTTTTATTGGCTCTGGTATAGAAGGCGCAAATAGGCTACGCTCACCGTTTTCCATCAGATGGGTGGCTTGTTTATCCACTTTGTTTGAAATACCATGACGTGAACGCGAAACATAATCATCATCAGCATAATATGTTAGTCCACTGTCAAGTCCTTTTGGGAGAGAAGTATGTCCAGACATAGGTCTCTCCCAAGAGGCCCCACTGAGCCTGGTTTTGGCTGTTCTCTTCCAGTGCTAGCCAGTTACATTTTTGAGATTGTACTCGTAACCCTGCCTTGCCAGTGGACGTCCTACGCTACGCTTACCTAAATGCGAAGCACTGGTGTGGAAACGCAGGCGCGCATGGTAACACTTGGGAGGTAAACATAACAAGATTACACGGCGCGGTGAAAATATAGCTTTACATTTTCTAGATGATTTTGAGAGATAGGTACGCTGGATATGGATTTTTCTGTCCGAAAAATGTATGTAAGCAATGCGCTCAAACTAGGAAATAAAAAACAACTCTCGCACTCAAACGGTGAAGGAAAACATCGTGAGGAATCCGCGGCTTAGTAAGCTCCGCACGTATTGACCATGTCTTTCCTGTGGATTAGACCGACTAAGCTGCCAAGATGGTATAGGAGCTGTGAAAAAAAAAAAGCTGTGCAAGCCTATTCCATCTAAAATCTAGTCACTATAGCGTCCTGTAAAAGAGCATGAGTAATCACCAGTTGCCCCTGAATATATAATCTACCCTAAAGGCCTGTTTACTTTAGTATATTTAACTTAATTATCACACGCAGCGAAGCAAAGCAAACAAGTTAATTAGAGAAGCGATTCTAGGAATTTTTCTTTATCGCCCCTGTATCATTACAGCCGTCGGAAATCCGCTGCCCACTACTAAACAATATTTTAGGGCGCTTGTACACGCTAAGAAAAAACGCCGGGCCTACCCAAGAATTCGTGTCGTAACAAGAAAATTACTGTGTACACTGCTCGCAGCGGTGCACGAAAAAAATCTTATCTGCGCAAGACAAGAATTTTGTCTTTTCCACACACGAAAACGCAACAACGTTCGCCGCGTCGTGTCTTGCGCAGATAAGATTTTTTTCGTGCACCGCTGCGAGCAGTGTACACAGTTATTTTCTAGTTACGACACGAATTCTTGGGTAGACCCGGCGTTTTTTCTTAGCGTGTACAAGCGCCCTTACACTAGCGATCCGCCCCAGCTTCGCACGACAAATGGAATATCCAACACAAAAATAATTTTTCAATTCGGAAGAGCCCGAGATTAGCGTGCTCAACCAAACAAACTCGTCAGCTTTATTATATTAGTATAGATATTAAGACCGATCGCCAGTGTTAGTTCAAGGTATTTTTTTCTTTACCCCCTTATCATTTCAGCCGCCGGACGTCCACTGCCCACTTTTAACACTATTGAACATAATAGGCCCAGGTTAGGACCCATTTTATGCGATCAGCCTTTTCTTTTTAACATATAATTCTTCGAAAAGTAGATGCCCTTGCTACGTTTAAACCCATGTAGAAAAGTAAAAGACTTACGTCTGGTCCAGGTGAAAGGTTTTCTAGACTCGTATTTCAGTATAACTAATTCAAATTAATAATGCATAATTATATTGTCTTCTATAGATTTTCCATCTTGTTCTCGATGTTTACTTATTTGCATCGGTATAAAAACTCTCAATGAGGTAAGTATTTGCCCAAAAAATTCAAGCAATCCGATGTAAAAAATACGATTTTTTTTACAAATTAAATTCGTAACATTTTCTTGAAATTGTAAAGCTTCAATGAGACAAAAATATTGACGGAATGTTACCATTGTCTTCGTAAAAATCTTTTGATGAAGCGCCTTGAATATCCTTTGTGCTCTCACGCAATGTAGGTTGAACCAACGTAGGATGCAACAATTTTCTTAAATAAAGTAGGTGACTACATTTTTCTCTGTGGCAAGGTGGAAATTGCGCCTCAGTAATAACTTCCTTCCAGGCTGTTACGATAAGTGAATGTGGGAGGCTTTGAAGGATTTAGTCGTTCGCTTTAAATTGCAGGTTATTTTAAGTTATACTGTGTAGAGGAGCCAGAAAAATGTAGAAAAACAATCAAGTGAAATATCTTCGCTTGCGACTTTGACGGTGACAATGGAGTCTTCAATTTTAATAAACGTTGTCTTTCTTCGTCAACTTCCTACGCATTTCATTTTGAAAGGCAGTCAGACGAATCGAAATATTAAAATATTTATGCTATTGGTAACACAGATGAGTGACGCGACCACAGAGCACCAAACACGCTTTTGCTTCAACACGCGGGTCAAAGCTTAGTTGTTAGCAAGTAGCAACGTAGATCAGTAAATAAATTATCTTTCTTAGTTGTATGTGTTGGAGCTATTGATGTAATGATTTGATTTTGTGACTTTTGATTCCCGATTAGAAAATGTTATTGGCAGAGCGACTGGCCTCTCAGCTCAGTTGTGTAGTAGCTCTGCCTTCTGCGCCGTAGGCCGTAGGTTCGATCCCCACCGAGAACAAATATTTGTGGTGAACACAGTTGTTTGTTCTCTGTCTGGTTGTTATATTGTATTCTAAGTATATGTATTTACGAATTAAAATGTTATATTGTGTTATATTTTATATCAGCTATCTGGTTACAAGCTCTACTTAATTTGGGGCTAGATAGTGTTGTGTGGGTTGTTTACAATATTTAATTTCTAATCCCTAACCCCAAAAAATAACATTTATTTAACTCGTGGACTAGAGCCAAGGAATATAATCTATATATATAAATCTTTCGTGTCACAATTTGGAACGCGATAAACTCCGAAACTGCTGAACGGATTTCGATAAAATTTTGTAACTGCCTAAAATATGGTCGGACTTAAAAGATAGGATAGTTTATATTCAATATTTAGGTGTTATTAATTTATAAGGGACAAAAGTTTCGAAATCTATGTCTATCCTTTTCTAACACGTAGGGACTTCTCTATGTCTATCCTATTCTATCACTTATGGATTTTTCTGAAAATTCTTGACTTTGATGAGAACAGAATGCACATAGACGCTCTAGAATGTTCTTTAAGGTTCTCGAATGATCTGGAATAATCAAATATACCCATGCAAACGGTTCTGAATTCTAGATTTGGACAAATGTTCTAGAAAATAGAGCTCCTAAACGTTATAGAATGTTCTTTCATCATCATCATCAATTGATATCAGTCCACTGCTGGACGTAGGTTCACCTTGAGTAACATAGGCTAATATTTGTGTGTTTAAAAAATAAATGTCCACCCGTGCGAAGCCGGGACAGGCAGCTAGTATACTCTATAAGAGAAACTAGAGCTGTGCCAAAATATCGGGAGTCAAAAGTCATGCACAAAATCAAATCATGGTATCCCGTTGTTCTATAATTATTAAACTACCTAGAGAAAGGTATGAAGTAGGTAGGTATCTATCTAACTAGCTATAGTACCTACTTCAAAGTCTCCATGAGAATTTTGTAAACAGGAGAAAACATCAATGTTTTAGTGATGTGTTCCAATAAGTATTTTGTATTTTACTGCCAATAAAACCACGGCAGTAAAAGTTTTCTATAATGCCAAAGAATATTTGGGCTTCGTTTTGTTGCAAAACATAAAATGTAGTCTGACGTGAAATGATACGGTTATCGGAGAAATGTATTATTTTAGTGGTTTTTATAGTTTCTTTTGCGGTATGAACCTTTTCTTTTGAAATTATGTTTACAAAATCTTTTGCTATTTTATTTTGCAAATATTTTGGTTTTTGTCATGTTTTGTTTTAAGTAGAAACATCCTTGTAGGTAGGATTACATTAGATAGATAGATAGATTAACACTTTATTGTACACAAAGAAATACATACAGAAACTATTACGAAAATAATCAGTACAATGGGCGGCCTTATCGCTAAGAGCGATCTCTTCCAGACAACCTTTGGATGGAAAGGATAGATAAAAATCGGATAGACGGCAGTTAGTAGTAGACGTTTCGGATTACTGATATGATACTTATTTACAAACATCGTTGTTTTTATAAACTTCTCAAAAGATGAAGATTTAATGATTTTTCTAACCCTTTTTGGCTATGGTGACTGTACAATGTACATGGATGGACATATTATTATTGTTTATTATTGTTACTCTTCTAATATATGGGGGGACTGTCCAGCAGTGAACTGTTTAGGCCAATGATGAGGTAACCGCTCTCCATCAGGAGGACTATCACGCCTGTGGACTGTTCCGTCACTTGTAGGTACTTGTAGAAAAAAAACAGTCGCGTAGTCTAACCATTAATATTTCAGGTTCTTCCGAAACTAAATCACGCGACCAAGCCTAGAAGAATAGACAACAAACTATGGCTTTGTTCCTGCTATGTTTTTGTGTTAAACGGTTTTTTAATTATTACTTGTACCTAACCATTATTTGTATTTGGTCTCCAGTCCTCTGATGTCCTAGAAGTGGAGCGCTCATCATTCTTCGGATTCACCCACGAGATCCCCATCAGCACGAGTACCATGGAACTGGTGCATGCACTAAGCGATGCTGTTATGCAGCATTCCGTCGGGGATAGACCAGTCCGTCGGTACTTCCAGCGGTATGACACGCCCTTTGCAGGAGAAGGGAGGAGGAAGGGAACTTAATAAATGCCTATGAAACTTGGTCTTTGTATTTTTCACGACGGATTCACGGCGTGTCCAAGACCAAAGTGAGTGTCAAGACTGTCGAGTCTCAAACATTGAAATCAAGCATAATTTTATTTTTCAATGGAGAACTGTCAAAAATATATGCTTGCGGGTAGACTCACCTTAGAGATCTGACGGAGTAAGGATTAGCTGTTGCCCCTGACGCTATTTAGATAATCCACAATAGATACAAAAGGCCTGTTTTTTACCATCAGTAAATATCATCTTATGAATCAGTCCAACACTCTCCAATTTATCCCGCCATTTTCCCATCCTGCTCGGGACTCATCTTTTCCAAAAATAACAATGTCGCCATAATAATCATCATAAAAATAAAATACAATGTAGGTAACAAAATACTTTTATTTACAAAAATACTATAATCAATTCTTAATTTTCATAAATTAAGATTATTGCTATGTCAGGTTTGTTTGTTTAACACATCAATAAACTAGCTAACAGATAATTCAAAGTTTTTGTTGGAATAGCTTTGAAAAAATACTTTTTTCTTACGCTGGCGAGTCCGCGGACGTACTCGCACCAATAGAAAAACAAATCTTAAATATTCGCGCTAATCATTACTTCTATGAACACTATTATTAAATGCCAACAAATTTTCTATTCAAATGACACCATTGCAATATAGAGAAATACAACATAAAAAAAAAGAAAAACAGACGTCTCCTAAACCAGTTTTGATGAAACTATAGGCCTAATATAAAAATATAGGCCATACCTATTTTGGAAGCAAAAATAATTTTTTCAAGGATTTTAAACAGCGGATTCAACAAACGTTAAAAAAAAAGGAAGAAAATTCAACCAAATTGAGATTCTTCTCCTTTTTTTTAGGTCGTTAAAAAAAATAAAATGACATCATAAAGGTTCCTCTTTCTTCAACCAAATGGACAAGTTGGTGGTACTTGTTCTAGAAGGTATAGATTAAGCGTTTTTTTATCAGCGTTTGTACCGTATTCATCCTTGAACAGTGCACAGTGTGTTGGCGTACTGGAATTCTGGACTATTTTCGTATTCAGACATATCCAGGGCAACCTCGCAGCTTTCACGAACCACTGGGCGAGGATCGTTTAGGTATCTGAAAAAGAGCAAATACTATTTTGTTTATAAAATTCTGTACCTACTTTTAGTTCATAATTTAGGACTTAAACCTTTCCCCCCCCTGAAAGAGTCATTTAGGACTACAGATTTTCTAATTTCTGATTTTATCAAAAATGCCAGCCGGGCGATTGTGTAATTTTGTTGTAATCAAAAGTTTGATACAAGGAACAGCGATCATTTTTCGACCACTAGATTCACACATTGCACAATATTACGTCACCATTCAGTCTTGTAGCAATCGTTCCTTGGCAAAGATAAGTTTTGTTTCAATTCGCTTTTTATTGCAATCGAAGCTTAAAACAATGTTAAAACTGACAGATGCGACTAGGTTTTAATTGCAACAATAGATACGCAATCACCCCACAGGTTAGGTCTTTCCATAGCTCTCTGTGCCACTGCTACTACTGAACTACATATATTCGAATTAATCTGGGCGTGATTTTGGCGTCATCCATAATTTAGCATGGTCATGACGCGATATTTTACCTGCGAGGCAATGCTTTCGGCAAGTTCGGCAAGTTTATCATGCGCACTTGAAGTGCGGGGAGGTTTTTCCGCAAGTAGGCCGCTGGTGGGCCCTTTTTGCGTGACCCTTGACACGTGTGGCTCGAACTTTTTTTAGGTTCTACAACACGCCGGTTTCCTCACGATGTTTTCCTTCACCGTATTGAGAGTACTGGCATAGTGCACATCAATTTTTCGACAGAAAAACTCATTGGTACACGAGTGGATTTGAACCCACGACCTTCGGATCGGAAGGCGGGGCCACTACCACTAGACCACCAGTGCTCTCGAGAAGGCAATGCTTTATGCGGTGGTTACCACTGCAAATTCATCATCCGCACTTGGTGTGCGAACTGTTTTTCGCAAGCAGGCCACTAGCGGACCTTTTATGACACGCGTGTTGCTCGAGCTTTTTTAGGTTCTACGACACGCCGGTTTCCTCACGCAGTTTTTCTTTACGTTTGAGAGTACTGACATAGAGCACATATTTTTTTTGACAGAAAAACTCATTGGTACACGAGTGGATTTGAGCCCACGGCCTTAGGTGGCGCTACTCCCATTAGACCACCAGTGCTCGATGGTTACCACTAAACATCAGGTAAACCAAATGCTTGTTCCATGATTCTTGATAAAAAAAATAGAATGACATCACCAAACTTACTTCTTCAAAACCTCCGTACACTCATCGGTAGCGATGGACCCCAGCGCCTCTGCTGCCTCGTGCCTCACCATCTCATGCTCCGAGGTGTCTTCTAATGTCATCTTCAGGAACGGCACACTCCTCTCATCCTGCATCTGGCCGAAAATGAAGGCTACTTCGTGACGGAATAGTGCGCTTGTTGCTTTGAATCCTAGAAATATACAATAAATCTATTACAAAAGATGCCTGAGCCCTTCACGTAAAAGAGCGCTGAAGCCTTTTCTTTTGTGTGCCCTTATCCCACTTTATGTGGGGTTGGCACAACATGTTCTCCTCTATCAGCTGTCATATCTGTAAACACTTCTTTCTTACAAACTCTCTCTGTCTCTCTCAGTACAAACTTCTGTTTTTGCTAAACCAAATGATTTTTCTCAGTAGGGATCAAACCCACAAACTCCAGCGCAAAAGGCAGAGCTACTACCAACTTAGCTATGAGAACAGTCAGAGATGACAATTCAGAATTTTAGGAGAGATACAACAAAATAAAAAGATGAAATTAAATACAAACCTTCACCCAAAGCATTGATGCTTTCTGTTGTCCCCAGATTTCTCAAGCTGAACATTGATCTATATCTTTCAAATAATGGCTTTCCTTCATCCAACATAATATCCTTCAGCTTCTGTACATCATTCTCAGCACTCGGTGGAGCAGGATCAATAGAAGTATACAGACTCTTTGAAAGTTTCTCCTTGGCATCACTAGCCACCCATTCTAGCCTTTGCAAAGCTATTTGACAGGTCTCCGCTACTTCTATAGCTGGGTCGTGCTGGTACTTTTGGAGTATTTGTACGAGGTCAGGATCTCCAATTGCGCCTAACGCTTCTCCTGGAATTTTGAATGTGGTGGTAAGATTATAATTAAAGTAAAGACATGAGGATGACTTTTTCAAGCTTATTGTATAAAAAGTATCGAAAATATGCTAGCTCATAAACGAAAACCTATTACAAGTATCTTGAAAGGTGCATAAAGTTAGCTTTTGCGTTTGTATTCTAATTTATTATCGGCTACGTGCTAAACTGTTGATAAGATTTTGATAAACATACCTGCTTCATGCCTCACTATGGGGTCTTGAACTTTGTCTTCTAAAACGGTTCTAAGGATAGGAATGGCACGCTTGTCTTGCATCTGACCAAGGCAGTAAGCCAGCTCATGTTTTAATAGCACTGATTCATCCACAAAGCACTCATTGATGCACTGGATAGCGGCTTCTCCACCGATGTTTCGTAATGTAAATAACGCTCTGAAGCGTTCTTTCATTGGTCTGGCTGGATCGTTTAGGACTTTCCCAATATTTTTCACGGCCGCTTCAGTAACATTAGACATTTTTAATACAAAAAGAAAATACTAAAATTGAAACTAGAAACGTGAAAGTGCAAAATATAGCACGATAAGCATGCACTGCACGGGAGACAGGAATGTACAACCATGGATTGTACGGCTTGGAAAGCACAGCCCGGAATTGATGTACATTTTGGCAGCCAATTCCATGGCTGTGCATTCCGTGGTTGGATATTCCAGGCTGTACAATCTCGGCTCGGGCCGGGAATGTACGACCATGGAAAAGGCTGCCAAATGGTTTCAAATTCTCAGGTTGTGTTTTCCTGGCTGCGTATTCCTGGCTGTACATTCTCGGCACGTAACGGGATTGTACGACCCTGGAAAACACGACCTGAGAATTTGTGACCATTTCTGATTGGTCGCCTGACAATGAATCAGAGTTCATCGAAATTTTGTGCTTCGTTTACAGGGTTACATTTACTAAACCAATTTCATTAGGACGAGTACCACAGAACTATAAAACCTAGAAACACACTTTGTTCGGGCCTTAGATTTTGAGTGTGTGGACTCTAATCTTGCGAATATATTATCTGTCCAAGCTTGCGAATGTCTTGCTTGACTTTTGACTTGCGTTTGTTTGTGTTTCCATTTCCAGTTCCACCACACTTTCCACAGTGAGTGAACATCGATTTACGTAGAGTTTTGGTATATTTTTTAAAATATATTTTTGTCATTCTATGCCAACCAGACAACCAGATTCGAGTCGAGTCGAAGATGAATAAAACGATCAGAATCCTGAGAAGGTTATCGCTAGCACCATTATAGAACACATTCAAGAACAAGGTTTTGCAGAAAGGTATGATGACCGATATTACAGAATCAATTTATCAAGTAATGAGGAAATCATGACACTATCAAACTATCAAATCAAATTTTAATAATGTGTCAAATCCCTTGTCATCTGGAAAACAGGTTGCAGGAACGCCTCTTTTCATAACACTAAAGCAATAAAAATTCCACGTAAAATCTAGCTGCCATGGCATTATTATTGTCGGTGACACGGAACCTCTCGTAGGCATTGGACTTGAAGGGAAAAGTGTACCAAGACGATCTTAGGACCTCTCGTAATGTTTGGATCTGAGTGTTGGGCAACATACAGGGCGGATGGAGAAAAGGTACATGTGGCATGCGAATGTTGAGATGGATGTGTGGAGTGACAGATTGGATAGGATACAGAACAAGTATAACAGGGGAAGTTTGAAAGTAGCGCCAGTGACAGAAAAATTGAGGAGCACTAGACTTGTGTGAGACGGGCATGTCATGAGATGAAAGTCATATGACTAGGAAAGTGATGAGCATGGATGTGGATGGATATGTGAGCAGAGCTAGACCAAAGAAAACAAGGATGAACTGTGTGAAAGATGACATGGGTAAATGAGGAGTGAATGCAGAGATGACGGCTGAAAGAGGGGAATGGAGGAGGAAGACATGTTGTGCTGATCCCACATAAAGTGGGATAGGGGCAGGAAGAAGAAGAATTATATTTAGCATTCCTGCTAATTTAGTACACCTGTTAGCTGACTAAAGCTTTGATCAAGTGTTTAGAATCCGGTCATATGACTATTATATCATTCCCTACCTGATTTTTTAGCATAATTATTATTTAAACTTACCATGCTCTATGGGTTCTTTCTATCCTGCAGGATGTTTTAATTTCATCGAGATCAAGAGTAACCATGTGTAAATCTGGCCAGTGCATGTAGGTCATAAAAAATACATAAAGAGATTTTGATATAGTAGCTATATTGTTTCAGATCCAAAAGGCTGCCTTGAAGTGCTGATTCACACTGCATTGCCTTCTAAGGAAAATGTGCTTACTTTCATGAACAATACAAAGCAGAAATGAAAAAGTTACTTTACTTAGGACCCATCTAAAGACATTTCAAAATGATCCTTGTGCTTGTGATACAACTGAATAAAATGCTTTTTTATACTTTAAGTGGAGAAAGATTTTTGCACAGTTTGCAATAGGTAGGTAATGTGAAAATGTTATACTTACACTGAATAAGACAGTGTTTTGCAATTATTAACTGAAAAGGTAGTTGATAAATACTTGTAGAAGTAGTACTCTTCTCCCTGCCCTTAGCCAACTTAAATGGGGTAGGCACAACTTGTACCTACCTTTTCTGTAATAAAACCAAGTGAATGTATATAAATTGATTATAATATAATATGACTATTTCCAATAATTCGTTTTAATTAGTTTTTTTTTTTTTTTAAGCAAATTGTTTCCTCAGCTGGTCGACGCCACTGGTGACAAGAGGGCTGGCTCTTTTCTCGCACAGAGAATAGCTAATGCTATTCAACGTGGAAATGCAGCCAGCGTTCTTGGCACCATGCCTCATGGACACCCACTTTTGCTAGATTTTTAAGGTTTAGTTTTAATTAGTTTTAGTTTTTTTTAATATCATGAATTTTTTGTTGTTTAAGGTATAGTTCAATAAAAGTTTTTTTTTCAATATTTTAATAATGTTTTACTTAACACTAGCTGTCTGTCCCGGCTTCGCACGGGTGGACATAAATTTTTTAAACGCATAAATATAGCCTATGTTACTCAAGGTGAACCTACGTCCAGCAGTGGACTGATATCAATTGATGATGATGATGAAAGAACATTCTATAACGTTACGGAGCACTATTTTCTAGAACATTTTGACAAATTATTGACAACATTTAAGAATTCACAAAGTTTTTAAAAATGTCCCAAAAGTTAAGACGGGATTTGAACCCGCGACCTTCCTGTCAGTGCCGAATAGTACCTTGGAGTTATTCGTTTAGTATGATTAGGCTGATAACGGCAGCCCTGCGCGTTTCCTACTTAATAAGAGCGCCGTCACATACCATTAAAATAATACGGTTATATCGTGCACATAAATAAATATTACGTGAAATAAAGTAATAGAATTTATATTTTAAGAAACAGAACACAGCGCCATCTATTGGTATATTTGCAACCTAGATGTCAATCAATATTGAAGAATGTTATCGATGAATCAGGAGGCAATAATGTACGACCCGTTAATGCACAGCATGATAATAATGTACAGCAGGTTAATGTACACACCGTTATTACGATGCCAGGGTTTGGATTAACGACGGGAGTATACATTGCCTACAAAAAATAAGAAATAATTGAATTGCCTCAGTGTGCATCCAATTAACATGCTGTACAATACATCACGTGACAATTTTGTGCACCCAGTTAATTCACAGCCAATTATTGTACGGCATGTTAAAACGAATCCGAAAAAACAAAAAAGCAGCCAAGTGCGAGTCGGACTCGCCCATGAAGGGTTCCGTAGCAACAAGTAACATAATAAAAAGGTTTTTGTAGTTCGTCGAAAGGTAAATTGCGGTTTACGGTTTATGACGCATAAAAAAAAACAATTCACTAGATCTCGTTCAAACCAAATATCGTTGAAAGTTTGCATCGTAATGTACAACATATATTTAATTTAGTTTTATCATTCTCTTATTTTAGAAGTTAGAGCCCCCCCTCTAACTTCTAAAATAAGAGAATGATAAAACTTTTACTACTTTAGAAGTGTCTCTTGCGCAAACTATTCAGTTTAGAAAAAAACTATATTAGAAACCTCAACATCATTTTTAAAGACCTATTCATAGATACCCCACACGTATTTCATAGAAATTTTTTTTTTGAGTTTCAGTTTCAAGTATGGGGCCCCCCAAATATAAAGTTTTTTTTTCTATTTTTGAGTAAAAACCTTACTGCGGTTCACAGAATACATATACTCGCCAAGTTTCATCAGTCTAGCTCTTACGGTTTTGGAGAAAAATGGCTGTGACATACGGACGGACAGACAGACAGACATGATTAATCTATAAGGGTTCCATTTTTGCCATTTGGTTACGGAACCCTAAAAAGGTTTCGTTTTAACTAGGTGTACAATAGCATGCTGTACTTGACGTACATTAACCGGACCCGATGAATCAACGTACACCGCCATCTATGAGAACTTCCTAAAACTAAACAGTACATCAACACGAAACATTTAATTGATACATAATATTCGTTTTCATTTATGACCTTAGTGAATAATTGAAATAAGTATATTTGAGTATTTTAATTAGTCTTAGAATTAAATTTGATTCCAGAACCTTAGAGAACATTGTAGAGCGTCTATGAGCATTCTGTTCTCGTCAAAGCCAAGAATTATCGGAAAAATCCATAAGTAATAGAAAAGGATAGACATAGAGAAGTCCCTACGTGTTAGAAAAGGATAGACATAGATTTCGAAACTTTTGCCCATAAAGGGCATTGGGTAACTTTGTATGGAGTTGTGGCGTTGTTTTTAGGGTTGCGTAGCCAAATGGCAAAAACGGAACCCTTATAGATTCGTCATGTCTGTCTGTCTGTCTGTCTGTCTGTCTTTCTGTTCGTCCTTATGTCACAGCCATTCTCCGAAACCGTAAGAGCTAGACTGATGAAACTTGGCGAGTAGATGTATTCTGTGAACCGCATTAAGATTTTTACACAAAAATAGAAAAAAAACTAGAAATTTTGGGGATACTTGAAACTGAAACTCGAAAACTTTTTTTCATCAAACCCATACGTATCTATGAATAGGTCTTCAAAAATGATGTTGAGGTTTCTAATATCGTTTTTTTCTAAACTGAATAGTTTGCGCGAGAGACACTTCCAAAGTGGAAAAAAGTTGGTCTCCCCCCTCTAACTTCTAAAGTAAGAGAATGATAAAACTAAAAAAAATATATGTTGTACATTACTATGCAAACTTTCAACGATATTTGGTTGGAACGAGATCTAGTCCGTAGTTTTTTTTTTATACGTCATAAATCGTAAACAGCAATTTACCTTTCGACGAACTACAAGAACCTTTATATTATGTTACTTGATGCTACGGAACCCTTCATGGGCGAGTCCGACTTGCACTTGGCTGCTTTTTTTTTAATGCGACCACTGATGCAATGTGTTTTGAATTTAAGTACTACACCTGTATACTTATTATAAAAAACATAATACGTCGTAACTTATATCGGAGCAAAAATATTCGACTTTGAAGTTAAAAGAATAACATTGTCTAAGTTTGCGATAAAATGCATTTTATTTTCAAAACTACTTTAATACCTTTTGAATCAGTAAGTTAGGAATAAAAAACATGGATCCCATAAATAATCATCATCATCATCAACCTATATCAGTCAACTGCTGGACGTAGGTCTCTCCCAAGACGTGCCACTAAGCCTGGTTTTTCTCCTCCAGTGCTTGCCAGGCACTTCGTTCCGGCGACGGTGATCGGCTCTGGGGTGATACGATCATTGAACATGATCTTTGTTTTATCTAAGTTCATGCCCAGGCCGACCCGTCGTGAGGAAACAGCTAGGCTGTTCAGCATCTGTTGTAGGTCGACTAAAAAGGTAAAAATAAAATTGTAATAATCAATTGAAAAATTTATATTATTGTACAAAAAGCGTGGGGGGCTTGATTTTGATTGTTGTAAATATTTTATCAATCTTATCTTATACTTTAAACGAGAACATCTTGTAATATAAATATTCAAAAGAAAGAAAAGAAAGAAAGAAATAAAACTTATTTATTTATGACGGCACACGGTAGATATGAGAAACACGAACATTATATTCAGGATCTCGGAAACGGCGCCAACGATTTTGATGAAATTAAGTATACAGGGGTATTCGGGGGCGATAAATCGATCTAGCTAGGATTTATTTTCAGAAAATGACGAGAAATGGTTTTTTGTAACAATCTAACAGAAACTAAATATATGATTGTTCCTGCCATCTATTGGCGATTGTGAGTAACTAACTGCAAGCTTTTCCAGCAGATGGCGTTGGTAAGTAAAAATAAGCCACTAAAGATTATGACTCTTCCTGACATCTATTGGCAAATAATAATACAATTTTCTTTAATAATACGATTTACAAAAAATCAAATCCCGAGCGAAGCTCGGTCATACTGGCTCGTAGTTTATTATATCTGAAGTTATTATAAAAAGCACCCCACGCTTTTTTGTACAATAATATAAATTTTTCAATTGATTATTACAATTTTATTCTTAACTTTTTAGTTCTACTAGCTGCCTGTCCCGGCTTCGCACGGGTGGACATTTATTTTTTAAACACACAAATATAGCCTTTGTTACTCAAGGTGAACCTACGTCCAGCAGTGGACTGATATCAATTGATGATGATGATGATGAAAGAACATTCTATAACGTTTAGGGGCACTATTTTCTAGAACATTTTGTCCAAATCTAGAATTCAAAACCGTTTGCATGGGTATATTTGAGTATTCTAGATAATTCTGGATTACTAACGTTTGGATGCATTCCGGATGCTAGCCGAATAATTTCAGTCTTCGAATTAAATTTGATCATTCCAGAACCTCAAAGACATTCTAGAGCGTTCTTTTCTCGTCAAAGTCGAGAATTTTCAGAAAAATCCCTAAGCGATAGAAAGGGATAGACATATATAAGTCCCTACGTGATAGAAAGGGATAGACATAGATTTCGAAACTTTTGCCCCTTATAAATTAATAACACCTAAATATTGAATATAAACTATCCTAAATTTTAAGTCCGACCATATTTTAGGCAGTTGCAAAATTTTATCGAAATCCGTTCAGTAGTTTCGGAGTTTATCGCGTTCCAAATTGTGACACGAAAGATTTATATATATAGATTAGTAATAAAAGCCTTTTTTTTAGTTTTTAAACTATAATTTATTATAACGCTTTTATTAGCTTACGCAAAATATCACCACGATTTTGTAGATTTTGTGACGCAAAATTGACGCAAAGTGCAACGAAAAAACTCCGACTGCCAAATACTAAACATGTATTGTGTTTTCGCTGTCTCATCTTTTCTCCATATAATAGAGAGAGAGGCAAAACGGCGAAACGTTTTATTCATCCCAATTCATTTACAACATTTCGTGACGAAATGTTGTAAATGAATTGGGATGACGGGGACTTGACACTCACTGAGGCTGAGGCCGAGATTCATAGACCGAACTTTGTCTTTACTTTGATGGAAAGTTCAACTTTCAACCAAAATTATATTTCATAGTTCTGTCAAGCTCTTCTTTTTTCAAAATATTGATAGGAAAGGATCAGCTAAAACGCTGTCAAAAATGACAGCGTTTTAGCCACAGAACACATATACTCAAGAGAAGAATTTCGAGTCCATACAAATAAAGGAGGGTATGAATATTTTTAGTTCATGGGCTAACAAATAGATGGCTAAAATGTGTTTCACCAATAGATGGCGTTAGTTGCTAAGGCGGGAATTTTTAAACCAATGTAACGCCATTTTTAAATGTCAGCGGCGGGATTATCAATTTGACCTACTCTAAACCAGCAGCCGTATTGTGTATCTTGAGTGGGACTGGATTTGGGATTTTATTTCCAAAGTAATACAAGTTACCAATTAGGCAGTTTTAAAGCCGTGGATAGTATTATTACGAAAATAGAACCCTAAATCCAACCCCACTCAAGATACACAATACGGCTGCTGGTTCCATTAGTTACAAATACCCGTAGCATAATGAGAAATTCTTTTACTGACGCTGCAACGGATATTCGCAGATATAGAACTGCCATGACAGAGATAAAACGAACTGCCTACCTATAAATAAAATCGAACATTAAAACAAAGATAGATTTTACGAATATTTTATACTTTTATTAACTACGCACTAATTACAGAACAAATTATATAAAGTACATTCTAGTGGAGACGTACATGCAACAACTATAAGGCTGCAGTCTTGGGTCAGGCGCTCTCGTCAGATATTGTGATTATTTGAAGTTGATAATTGTAAACTATCGTTAGTAGAAAAAAACACAGCACAGTTGTCTTAAAAATACTTTTGCTATTGATCTAGAATATGCTCTGAATGTTTGTTTTTATTGGAATCTTATTTTTTCTTTAATTCCTCTCTGATGAGGGCACCTCTGAACAAATACTGCAGCGATATGATTAAAATACATTACTATGTCTTATCCATCAGAGATTCACTCGCCCCAGACATCAATTACTTATTACGTATTAGCTAGGGAGTTGGCGAGCAAACTTTCTTTATGATAAACTCATGTTACAGACGTTACTCATGGTAATAACCTTGAGAAAAATCATGTATCGAGCCGCCATGATAGTCATATCATGGCGGCGGTAGATTCGATACATGATTTTTCTCACTTTCTGATTTTTAACATGAGCAAATCAAATTCCTTTATCTAATGATGAATAAAGATATTCGAAACAAGGATCATTTTAAAACGTCTTGTGCTAAATGAGACAAATCATTAACCACTTGTATTGTAAATTTGAAATGCTGTACTAAAAACGCAGTGACGTTGAATATTAATCAATATTCAACGTCACTGCGTTTGGTTAATTAATGTGTCCTGATCTTAACATTGATCAATAGCGTCATGAAACATAGAGAAAGTTTACTAACGAAATGCTCTAGCTAAGGGAGATTATTGGTGTTGAAGAATTGCCATTTTTTTCTTCAGTGAAGCTCTCGAGTATTCCTCAGTAAACTGACGATTTTTTAGAGTGCAGAATCTTTTTATACAGATAAAAAATACACTGCGTATTATAAAATCTAAATTCGATTCTTGGTGTGCCGAACATTTGTCCAGAAAACTGTACTTTATCGATGTATGCAATATTTTTGTGACATTTTCCCGTAAACCTTTTTTATATGCCTCATTTTCTAAATATTTATTGATGACTGTGGCATTTTCTTCCAAACATAAAATAAATTCTTTTGTTGCATACATCAATGATCTTTTTACATTATCATATTCCTTGAAACCGATGAAAATGTGTTCAGCTAATTGAGTCTCAGACACAAAAATTTTTTTGCACAATTCACATGATTTTACATTACTATTGTTTTTGATAATATATCCACAAACATATGCGCATGCTTGGATTTCGCTTTTATCGCTTTCTTTCGTGCTTTCTTCACAGTGATAATTAATTCCTTTTTGCATGTCTACCTCACCATAATAATTATTGTCATCTGTGTTTGCTGCCAACAATGTCTTAAAGTTCGAGATTATGACTTCATTTTCATCGGTTTCACAGTTACCTATAACAATGTGCGATAAGTTGCTAAGCACTGCAGTTTTTAGTCCCGCAACAAACTGTCCAGCAGTTGGGTTGGTGTTTGCACCGCAATTACCCCTGATGCACCCAAACAAATTTTCTAAGGGGTCCTGCTGGAGCCTTCTTGTTGCGAGACTTTTTATATCTTTATGTTTATGGGTTAAATTTTTCCAGATCCGCTCCAGGCCATTTAACGTCCACACCCATCCTTCTTGTGATGGAGGTGCTCTTCTGGCCTCCAAAAACTTCAGGTTTCCTAAAAAATTCTTCATGTTCGAAAACAGTTCGAGATGCTTGGTGTTGTTTTTTAAATTTGTCGACAATGTTTTCCTTTTCTCAGATCCGAAGTCGTAGCATTCATGCTATCAAACAACATGTCCATGTTTGACACCAAATTTGCTGTAGTTATTGCGTCGGTAGGCAATTCACCTGAAAATAGAAACAAAATTAAATATTAATAAGAAATTTACTTGATAACTTTTATGAATTATTTTCGCTTACATTATGATTAAGTAAAAGTTCCTAACTTCACTATTTAGAACTAAGACTTATTGGTTCTCAGTGGCGATTGAACCTACGCCTTACAGCGCAGAAGGCAGAGCTACTACTTTTTAATTTTTTTTTATTTTAACTCTGAGCTGTGAGGGCTGACTTGTCATCTATGTAGCGTGGCAGTGGTAATCACTTTATTTCCCTAGATACTAGGTATCCCCAGATACCTAGACGTATCCAGAGCATAAACCTTTGTTAATCACAGAATATTTAAGCTCTCTGTGGGGATCAAAACTAAAATAAAATAAGCAAGGGCTGTGGTACTATGCAGCTAATGAGGCAGTATGACCAGAGAAAAAGCACAATCCCTTACCTTCTGATATTTTGGCATACATCCCCGCTGCAACACTATGACTTAAAACTTGAGCTGCAAGTTTAACTTTCATTTTTTGTTTAGTGTTCGGGTCTAAATGCTCTTTTTTTAAGCATGGTGCAAACACGAAGTTTGGATTATTGTTATCCAAGTTATAAAATTCCTTGATGTAGGCCCATTTAGCAATACCTGGAACATAACAATAAACATAGAATTAATTAAGTGTGAACCTTTTTGCAGGCAAGACCTGAATGAGATTAGCACAAGAACGGCAACAGTGGCACATACAGAGAGGGGCTGTGGATGATGATGATGATGAACCATTTTTGAAGTTGTAGTTTAATTATGAACCGGGAAAAATCATTTTTATAACAGTTTAAAACCTCAAGCAAGTATTTCAATTCAAGGACACTGCCATGTCACATAATACGATAGCCTTCCAACTTCTATGCTGGTCCCATTGTGGATTTCATTCCAATTCGATACTGTTGGCACTGATTACAAAAATCTATACGTAGATTCACACACATACCTACTGCACTTGTAATATAGGCATTAAATATATAATAGGTATCTAAGAGAGCCTATGCTATGAGAGCTATGGTTTCACTACGTGATAGAATCAGGAATGAGGATATCCATAGAAGAACCAAGGTCACCGACATAGCTCGTAGAATTAGTAAGTTGAAGTGGCAATGGGCAGGCCATATAGCTCGAAGAACCGACAACCGTTGGGGAATAAAGGTTCTCGAATGGCGACCACGAACCGGAAGACGAAGCGTAGGGCACCCACCCACCAGATGGACCGACGACATTGTTAAGATCGCGGGAAATCGATGGATGGAAAGGGCTCAGAATCGTTCTTCCTGGAAATGTGTAGGGGAGGCTTATGTCCAGCAGTGGACTTCTTCAGGCTGATGATGATGAAGAGAGCCTGTAAGTTTGTGCTAGTAAACTTACAGGCTGATCAATAAATAAATAATAATAATTGAACGATCACTTACCAATTCCACTTTTGTTGTCAGATGAAATATTTGTTTGACATTGTATATCATGCTTCATAAACAGGTTCCTGAAGCATTTCAACAGGTGTGGTGTGTCGAAAAGTGTTACTACTTCTTTATTGTCAACTTTTGTGACCGGCTGTTCCACAGTGGCTCCCAAGATACTTAAAGCTCGTTTGTTCACGCCATCCATATCACAGACAGTGGCACATATGTTGAGCCCAGCGTCAAAGCAGTTTTGAAGGACCTTTAAAAGCAAATATTACAAATATTAACAAATATATTATTATATTATATAACACCTGTCTGCTTCTATGGAAAACACCTACCGAAGCCATACCTATTGTAGTCGGCGCTACGGGTATAATAGCTACACAAATATTGCAATAAGTTAGATTCAAACATAAACATTCACATCATTCAGAAACAAACAGCCATACACACAGTCACAATAATTAACACAGTTTTTGTCAATCGGGAGGGAACTGATAGTAGTGTGAGGGAGTCTGAGCATGCTTTTCCCTGAGGGTCTTGGGGCGGGTGCTTGGATTTAACAGAGTCTTAAAACTCGTGAAGAAAGCTTTTCACCTGTCTGCTTTAACTCGATAGACACAGGGCAGTGTCAGTTACAACAACATCAGGCAGGTTATTTGCCGGTTCCATCAGCAAGCTATATAAAAAAACTATTTAAAAATACCAACCTCCTTTATCAGAACTGTCAGTCTATCTGCAGTTACAGATCCAGCAGAGAGGTAATAAGCTACTGGTTGCTTGACCTTCTTCCGAATGCCTGCAACCATGAACACTAATGCATATGAAGCTATATTAGGCGATCTTCCTTGTTTAGCGTGATCTTGAAATCCTTCGATTACATCTTCTTTCGAATTATATTGCAGGTTTTTTTTAATTGACATTTCGTCCCACATTAAAATAAATTCATTTTCCGATGGGCCTTCTGATTTTGAAACCTTTTTCTTAAGAATTTTGAAAATTTGCTGGTTGATACCAACACTGAGTTTAAATTTGTTTAACAAGCTATTTAATGTGCTTGGTGCAGGTAAACACATCATTCTCCGCAACAGTCTATAACATGTGGGTGAGCGCTTATACAGCCTCAATGCAATTATTTTTGAATCAGAGTCCCATCTGCGGGCTTTTGATACTTTTTTGAAATTTTTTATTTCACCTTGTAATAACAAGGCTGTTGTAGGCGATATTCTTGACTTTAAAATCGCTCCAACAGAGTCATTTTTTATGATTTCATTCAAAAACGACTTGTTTTTCATCTTCTTTATTTTATGCTGCAATCGGTGTACTTTCTTCAAGTGTTGTTTACATTTTCTGTAAATTTGTTGCATTTTCTTACTCTGCTTTTTTGATTCATGTTCTACCATGATTTTGCTCTCTTCGTCTTCTAGAAGTTTCTCTGTAGTTTCATTATCTTGGGTTCTCTTGGGTTGGTGGTAATCTTGGGGCTCAAGATTAATCAAATTCATATTTTCCAATAATGGTTGGGATGGTCCTGCACTTGGCTCATTTACACAACTTGGTCTCGGATCATCCAGAACATCAACAGTGTTTGCAGACACCTGAAATGAAATAAAATTAATAAATATCGTGGACGATCCACACAACACTATCTATCCCCAAACTAAGCAGAGCTTGTACTATGGGAACCATATAGCTGATATAACACTTGTATACATTTTTTTATAAATACATACTTAGAATACAATATGTATAGCACCAAGATAGGGAACAAACATCTATGTTAACCACACAAATCTTTGTTCTCCGTGGGGATCGAACCCATGACCTACTGTGCAGAAGGCAGAACATTGTACAGACTTGTAATATAAGTGTTAGTTTGTTTATTCACGCTCATCAAAATCTGATGTTTGATGGTATTACTCAGTTTTTATTTGCAGGCTCCAACGCACTTTCAACATATACCTACTTGCCTTTTTGGTTAGTTTGGTTTAGCAAAAAATGGTTAAGTATTCCATACTTGGCTTTAAGTTATATAACAATAAGATATTTATACACCTAGAGAGCTGTGGATTTTGTACTACCATCATACCTTGTCACATTCCAGATCCGGAGTTGCGGATTTAAATAGCCGTTTGCCAACTGCATCAATGTACCATGTCCTTTTGAAATGTCTCGAACACAACATTTTGTGTTGCGTGTGCAGCTTGGTCTGGAATTCCCGCAAATGCCATTCTTCATGTGGAAAGCAGAACTTAGCCCATAGCTCACATCTGGAATTACATATAAGAAAGCTGTTATATCGACAGACGTCGCCATGAACGGCGCAGTGCCATAATGGGCGCTGCCGGATTGGTAAACTAGCCTCCGTGAGCGGGAGACTGTACAAACAGGGTAAATACTTACCGAAGGCCATTTGTTTTCCCAGGCTTAGGAAATCGATGCAGTACTGTACAAGGATTATCAGTATGAGCTCCGCACTTCACACATTTTCTCCTGTTTTCTTTCATGATGAAAGAAATATGAATTCACTGAAAGAGTCACTATCTCAAATGGAGTCCTATCTCACGATCTAGTACTGAATGATTATGTACACTTCACATAAACTTTCTTGATGAAAAAATGGGTTTTCATAGAAAGATGAAAGAGTCACTATCTCAAATGGAGTCCTATCTCACGATCACAAAACTGATTACACTTATCACAAACGAAGGAACAAGATGCTCGACTTAACGTTATACGAAAGAGATCATAATAAATTTAACGTACGTAGGTACAATTTTTCACAACATCACAAGCAAACATTACTTCACCACGAAAAAACCGACGCCATTTTTCTTTTATTATTCTGCTTCCGCCTGGAAGATAGTGTTGCCAATCCTTGACGTATTTATCCATAGTTTATTTAGAACTCATGAATATTTAATTTCAGTTATTATTCTTTAGGATAATTCCAGTGCTAATAATAATTACAATTAAAAAATATTTGAATTCTTAAAATAAAAAAAACAAAATTCAGGTTTGCAAATTAATTATTGTTCTTGTAGGTAACATTCATGTTCAATGAGAGAGCATCATTCGCGTTCTCGCTCACAACTTTCGGCCCCCGATGTACCCCCCCCCGCTCCCCTGTCTCAGTTCCCCACTCCCCAGCCACAGTCGATAGGAGAGTATTATATTCCTTGCGATAGGGCCTGGTTTTAGCTGATCGCCATCACCAGCATAATATTTCTCCAGTATTATTATCTTTGTATGTATCAGATATCTTAGTGGATTCACCTACCTTGTTACCGTTCTATGGTTTATTTGCGCTATCTAGCGGGTTGTATGTGCGTCAAGTGCGCAAGACTCTATCAACCGAGATTCATTTGAGATCGTGATTTTAGATAATTTATGTAACAACCTGCACGTAGTTCGCTTTAGTTCCGCGAGATGGAACCCATCATAATCATGGCATATTGTGATGATTGCTTTTACAATTTTTCTTGTTCGTTCACTGATTAGGTACTTATTTTACATTGCTCTGCATTGATTAAATATTGCTAATTTTACAATAGCTTTTTAAACTACATGGAACAAGCAGATGGCCCACTTGATACTGAGCAAGCCTTTTGAAATATGGGTAGTCTTTGAATAACAAATAACAATGCACTTTGCTAAGCTGATGCTTTAAAATAGAGGGTAATCATCATCATCATCCTGAAAAGTCTACTGCTGGACATAAGCCTCCCCTATACATTTCCAGGAAGAATGATTCTGACCCCTTTCCATCTATTAAATTCCTGCGATCTTAACAATGTGATGGATGACCGATCACATTGTTAAGACACATAGACTGCCACCTAGGTGGCTTGCAACCTGTACGCAGTAAAACACCACATTATATGCATGAGTTAGAGAATCACAATTCATGCAAATGTTTTTTAATTAAAAATAAATGACCGTGAACCTCATAGTACTCATGATTTACATGGATCGTAATTACAATACCTAATCAAGAAATAGGATAACTTACACGTAAAAAATGCGAAATGAAATGTAATGCCTAACATATAACATACTAGCAGCCCGTCCCGGCTTCGCACGGGGTAGACAATATTGTTGTACCTACATTATTTTGTTCTATCGCTAATAGTTTCAGCAGCGCATTCGACGAAAGACATTTTAAGTCATTTTTCTACACCTTCGGTTACATTGTTCAAATTTTACCAAGGATCCCTAATTTTTTTGAAATGAAATGTAGCCTATGTCAAATTGGAAGAATGCAGCATTATAATAGTGAAATAATTTTTTAAATCGGCCCAGTACTTTTTGAGCCTATTCATTACAAACATACAAAAATAGGTACAAATCTTTCCTTTAGAATATTAGATTTAAACAACGAAAATGATTTAGAAAATACTGTTTACGCATGAAAATCAATAAATATCGATTATCGATTGTTCGTTCGGACAATTTTACTTTACAGGTCTGAACTAAGCCGTATAAGCGAAAATATCCAATAGCAAATCGAAGTTTAGGTCAAACAGCTAACTTCAGGCTCGCCAACCAAGTTACGCCCGGCCGTACGTAGTGTACCTTGGAGGAAAGATTTGATATTTACTCAAAGTAGTTGTTGTCGAAAGGGTGTTTCTAATAATAATGCGTGACGATGAATAACGAATTTGTCACCTTTATTATATTATGTATCTACTTGCATTACAATACACATACATGTACATACAATTAGTGCCTGTGTGAAATAATTCAATTCAGAATTTAATTTTTTCATCTGTGCTATTTGTCTAATCGAAATTGGGATAGTACAATTTTTACTCTGTAGTTTTAGATAAATGAGGCATAGGATTCCGATCAATCAGACAGTCTCTGTGATTGGTTGACTGTCAATATCCACTCAACCAATCACAGAGGTATGGCAGCCAATTCCATGGTTGTGTAATCCAGGGTGTGCACACGTTTGTACGGCTAGGAAAGCACAGCCAGGATTTTGGAGCCAAAATGTACATCAATTCCGGGCCGTGTATTCCAGGGTTGTGTTTTCCTTGGTTGCGCAATCTCGGAACGTTCTGAGAATGTACAGCCATGGAATTGATGACCATTGGTTGCCAAATCCTGGCTGTGTTTTCCTGCCTGTGCTTTCCTGGCCGTGCTTTCTCGGGTTGTGTAATCCATGGTTGTACATTAACCGCACCCGCACTGCACTGCACGCTTTGTTTTGGTTGGGAGTTTAATTTAAATGACAATGACAGACATCATGACATGACAATGATGTTGGCAGCTGTTTTGGCTGTCACTTGTCTTGTCTGTTTTCAGCAAGGATTTTATAGTTTACGAAGTATGTAGATTCATGGTTTTCAGTAGCCAAAAAAGAAGAAGTGAAGTGAAGTGAAGTCTTGTCTGTCAGTGTCATGTGTCAATTACTCATTGATGTCAGCTGTCTAGTTGGTAGTTATGTCAATCTCAATGTCTAAAAAGAAGTTTGACTTATGAACTTGAAACCAAACGCAGGGTTCTACTTATCAAGAGATGGCGCTACTAAATTAAGGAGCTAGCACATCGAGCTTGCGTGCGTGGTAGAGTTATAGAGAATGACAAAACATTTTAGCTAAATGTAATGTATTTTTGTGTATTTTTTACACTTTTCTCTACGCTACTTTCTCCAATCTCGATTCTAGACTATTTATATAATTAATATTTCTTAAAATCACAGAAAATTTTAAAACGACTGTAAACTGAAAAAGGGTAGAGGAAAGATCTAAGGATATTAGGATCTTTCGCATGATTAGCAGATTAGCTCCTCAAAACGCATTGGTTTGGTAATTCATTGTGTGCTTGACGTCTTCAAAAACGTGGTAAAAGTTAAACTTTATATTTTAACCCGACTACGGCAATGAAATTAAGAGGGTTATGATTTTTACAACAGAAATACAAAAATAGGGTACTTATTGGCATCATATTCATACTAATTATTAATTGACCTAAATGTAACCATATATTAAGGCGACTGTATACCTATATTTATCCACCTACTTTAGCATGACTATGTATATACCTAACTAATGATGAATCGCCACGGCTTCTATTGAATCTTTGTGATCGGTCGCGATAGTCGCTAAGTGAGACTCACAGTGTGGTGTGCAAATATTCTTCAACAAAGCGTCCTACCGCGGGTAAATATAGTCGACGTGGGCGTGAGTGTCCACGAGCAACCAGCTAGTAGTAATAAATAATAAAACCGGACAAGTGCGAGTCGGTCTCGCGCACGAAGGTTTCCGTATAGTACCTAAGGACGTAGGGTTTATCTATTAGACGATAGACCCGTTTATTGTATGGGAGCCTATATAATTGTTTTATTTTATTTTACTACTGGTTTAACCAAATATTTTGTGAATATTTCGAACGTCTACCTGTTGCCGTTATTAAAATCGAGCCCCCTTTAAATAAAGATTATCTATGGGGCTCCCATAGAACAAACTTTATTCTGGGTTTTAGCATTTGTTGTTGTAGCGGCAACAGAATACCTACATCATCTGTGAAATTTTCAATTAACACGGTTCATTACAGTCTGGTGACAGACGAACAGACAGAAAGACAGCCAGATGAACGGACATCGGAGTATTAGTAATAGGGTACCTACCGTTTTACCCTTTGGGCACGGAACCCTAAAAAACGTGGCACTCAGGGAATGCCGACAGAAGTAAAAACGTGAACAAATAAAATACCTCTAAAAAAATATCCGTCAGATATATCAAGCAAATACTTCTTTGAGCTAAACTCAGAATAAAGACTAGAGATAAATTTATGTTCACTGAAATAGCTCGTAGAATTAGTAAGTATAAGTAGCAATGGACAGGTCATATAGCTCAAAGAACCGACAATCGTTGGGGAATAAAGTTTCTCGAATGGCGACAACGAACCGGAAGACGAAACGTAGGGCACCCACCCACCAGATGGACCGACGACATTGTTAAGATCGCGGAAAGTTGGTGGCTGAAAAGTGTGCAGAATCGTTCTTCCTAGAAATGTGTAAGGGAGGCTATGGCTATGTCCAGCAATGGACTTCTCTAGGCTGATGATGATGATGGTAAATATATCAATCTCTTTTTTAACCAGTACCCGTAGTTATTCGATCAGTTTGGACATTTCGTTTCGCCTTCTGTTTCTCTCTTTTGTATGGAGAAAAGATGAATAACAACGATCGAAACGAGTTGTTGTCTCAATATTTCTCCATACAAAAGAAAGAGAAATGTGGGCGAAACGAAATGTTCAAACTGATCGAGTGGAACTCAGACTACGGGTTCAGATTGATTTTTATTCACAGCATGGGAGGCTACATCACACAACTATGGTGGGGCGGGGATCCTGACAAGGCTGACCCGTTCTCTGGTCTGACGCTGAGAGATGTCTACCACGTCCAAAGCACCTGGGCCCCAGTCTACAAACAGTCGGGGACTTATGGAATGCAGATGTTTTTAAGGTCGGTCTGGATATACTGGCCGTGAAGTTTGGTGAAGTTTACCGAGCAAAGCAACTCCTGATTTCAACTAATCAGCTCTTAGATACGGTTCTAAGAGCTGATTAGCTGAAATCAGGTGTTGCTATGCTCGACTCAGACTCAAGCATAGATTATTGACATTTTTCAATGGGGAACTGTTATAAAATCTAATGCTTGAGGCTTGACTCAGACTAGATTTAATCTGTTTTCAAGGCTTGCGAAAAAAGAAAAAAGATCCCCACAATACATTGTGGCAGTCCACCTAGTTGGACAATATACCTAAGTAGTTTATTCATTAGACTTATAAATAATAATACATTTTCATCCTTACAGACAAATATTGCCTATTTCTACGCTGGCCTACGCAATTTTGTTTCAAAACATCCTATATTATATTTTCCGCTTTTCGTCTATATTTTTCCTCTTCCACTAAATGCTTAGAGTCGTAAGAGAACCATCGTGGGATTGGAGGGCGCTGCTGTGCTTAATCACCTTTTTAGGGTTCCGTAGCCAAATGGCAAAAACGGAACCCTTATAGATTCGTCATGTCTGTCTGTCTGTCTGTCTGTCTGTCTGTCCGTCCGTATGTCACAGCCATTTTTCTCCGAAACCGTAAGAGCTAGACTGATGAAACTTGGCGAGTAGATGTATTCTGTGAACCGCATTAAGATTTTTACATAAAAATAAAAATAAAACTATAAATTTCGGGGGTCCCCATACTTTAAACTGAAACTCAAAAATTTTTTTTTCATCAAACCCATACGTGTGGGGTATCTATGAATAGGTCTTCAAAAATGATGATGAGGTTTCTAATATCGTTTTTTTCTAAACTGAATAGTTTGCGCGAGAGACACTTCCAAAGTGGAAAAAAGTTGGTCCCCCCCCCTCTAACTTCTAAAGTAAGAGAATGATAATACTAAAAAAAATATATGTTGTACATTACTATGTAAACTTCCAACGATATTTGATTTGAACGAGATCTAGTCAGTAGTTTTATTTTATACGTCATAAACCGTAAACCGCAATTTCGACGAACTACAAGAACCTTATTATGTTACATCAAGTAACATAATATAAAGGTTCTTGTAGTTCGTCGTGCTACGGAACCCTTCATGGGCGAGTCCGACTCGCACTTGGCTGCTTTTTTTTGTTTAGTGGGCAATACAATAGCGCGTCTGTTGCGTTTTGATCCTATCACAACTAGTGTACTATTCCTTTATTTAATTTTTATGATGCAAAATGCTGACAGAAAGAAAGGGATGAGCTGCCATATAAAAATCGAAACGTTAGTTCTCAATTTGGCCACGACGGCTCTCTTTCTGAACAGACTCTACCACAAACATAATTTTGACAGCGTTTCACTGACCGCAACCGCAAAACGTTTAGCGCGCAAGGCATTAAACACAACCTCTAAGTTACTTACTTATTTATTTATTTATTTATTTATTTTTAGCCTGCATTGTCACACTGCAGGGCAAAGGCCTCCCTTACCCTCTTCCACTCTTCCCGGTCCTGTGTTGTGGATGTCCAGTCTTCCATATTACGAGTCAAGATCATCCCGCCATCTGAGTCTTTGGTCTGCCGCGAGGGCGACTTCCATTGTTGGGGGCATATCTAACTAATAAGTGAATAAATTATTTCATACCGAATATTGTAAGTATTTTAATTTCAGACTTTTCAAAAAAGATCCGAACACCAAAACCTTCTTCAAAGCTATCAGGAATAAGACAGAAGAACAGATCACCGCTAGCTATCAGTTTAAGGCTCATGTTGCGAATCTAATGGGCTCCATACACTCTTGTGTACAGAGCTTGAAAGATCCACAGGTGGTGGGTGCTCTGATGAACAAATTGGGAGAAACGCATTATTTACGGCATGTAGAGAAAATGCACTTTGAGGTTGGTACCTACCTAGCAGAATAATTTATGCTTGGACTTGTCGGGGACTACCCTTTTTTACAGCCCCGTGAATCGTAAGCAGACGTAAATAAATAAATAAATATTGTGAACAATCCACACAACACTATCAAGCCCCAATTTAAGCAGAGCTTGTACTTGGGAACCAGATAGCTGATATAATACCTATGGACATTTTTTTTGTAAATACATGCATAATTTTAGAATACAATAAAACACCCAGACAGAGAACAAACTTCTGCGTTCACCACTCAAATACTTGTTCTCGGGGGGATCGAACCCACGACGACGTACGGCGCAGAAGGCAGAGCTTCTACCAACTGAGTTAAGAGGCCAGTCCTAAAATATAATTGCATTATAGTATCTCTTAAACGTTAATTCCAAAAAAATGGCGTTATTTAAAATATTATAGAGCGTAAACATATTTCTCCCCCTCCCCCATTCCACTGCTACACTGCTCTAAAATTTCCCCCAGTTTAAACATGACTCTTTTTAGGGTTAAGCTCGCCTTTGTCATGTCTTTTGCTTGACAACTCTGTAACTATAACTTTTGAAACTATCATGGTTTTTAACACTATCATGGTTTTTAACACTATTTTTATGAAACGACGGGATATTTACCATGATTAAATTTTTCTGAGTTGACTTCCGATATTTCGGCAAAGTTTTTTTTTTTTTTTTTGACAATTCACACAACACTACCCAGCCCCAAACTAAGCAGAGCTTGTAATATGTATGTATGTATGTGAGCTTGTAGTTGCAGATAAATCGATCTACCCTCTTTCGCACTCTAAATATCGGAAACTCTGAATATCGGAATATAATATCGGAAGTCAACTCAGAAAAATTTAATCATGGTAAATATCCCGTCGTTTCATAAAAACTCTGTAACTGTTTGTGAGTGTACAATAAAAATTTAAGAAGTCGGTGGATGGAGGGGACTCGGCATCATTCTTCCAATGTATAGAAGCCTGTATAGTTCCAGGAGCCGATTTCTTCAAGCTTGTTTCTACTTTCGAATGTCACCTTAATAAGTGTTTCATTTTTTTCAGGAGTTCAAAGAAATATGGACCGTAGTTTTGAAAAAGGACTTAAAAGTTACTGAGCAAGTGTTGGCTTCCTGGATTAAGTTTATCGATTTTATTTACAAACACATCTATGAAAGCTTAGACGGCGATATCAGCTAATTTATGTTCTTCATAATCTTCTTATCGTGTCACTGATTCTTTCGAACCAAGCGTGGTGAAAGGATTTTAAATTAATTAATTAATTTACTAATCAAGTTTCAGTTTATTTTTCATCGTTGCTTCTTCTTATTTTTCTTTATGCACACTAGCTTGAAACAACCAGTGACACGATGAGAAGAAGAAGAAGACAGTATCTTATAATGGGCTTCTTTAATTATTTACCGTTGTTATGCTTTTTTGACATTGACTAATGTAATGTCTGTCGGCTCTGAAGGGACTCAAATATGTGATTCTACCAAACAAACTTTTTATGAAATGACAATAAATATTTTGAATTATCATGATTTTTTTTATACTTGCAGCGGTTTTTGACAGCGTTTCAGCTGATCGCCATCGCCATAGCCTAGATGTGTGCAGGCCATAACACCTATAACAAAGCATTGCCTTGTAGGTCACGCACGCCAGAAACTTTCATGATGTTCTCATAAGTTTATACAGGTCACGTGGCCAACGACAAAATAAGCCGCAATTCAGTCTCAAAATAATTTCCAGCGACTTAATTCAATATAACGAATGGAATTGCTATTCAGGCTACGGCTTGGCACACCTACATAATCAGCGCCTAATACTTTTGTCGTGTTAGCTACACGCCCCTTGAATTACTAAGAGGAACTTCTGTCGAATGAAATCTAAAGTATACCAACCCCTATTATACTGATGAATATTCTTCGCCTTCATAGAAAATGAAAACCGCTTTTTAGTATCTTTATTTCATTTGGTTTACGCTGAAAATGTAAAAAGACAAAAATATGACGTGGGCTGCTCTATATGGACCGACGATATTGTAAAGATCGCGGAAGTCGGTGGATGGAAGATGGGTCAGAAATCTCAGAACCGTTCTTCCTAGATATGTATAGGAAAGGCATAATGTCCACGTCCAGTTGTGGACTTCTCTGGCTTATGATGATGGGCATAAAAATATAAGATGTAACCCTGGTCTGCATTTGCCTATACATACATATAATATATAATATAATATTTAATATAATATATACCTATTTGAAGACATTGTCTTAACGACGTTAGACGTTCGACGTATACATTACATACGTTTCGATCCTTGTGATACAACTGAATATAGAAATTTTGAATTTGAATTCAACTTCAGGCAAAGTATTCATCATCATCATCTCAGCCCGTATGCACCCACGTCTGAGTATAGGCCTCTTCTTTATTACGCAACTCTTTCCTTGCGAGTCTCATCCACTAATTCCCAGCACTAATAACAATGTCGTTCGACCAACGAGCGGTTGGTATGCCTCTAGGTCTTTGACCACCATTCTGTAGCTGCCTTCGTCCATCTCCCGTCGTTCGTTGCCTTTTTTCACCCCCTCTTTGGCAAAGTAATAAAGGTACTAAATCTACTCTTAGCTTAGTATACACCTCTAAAAACCAAACACAACCTATTCACATCCACGTTGGATATACGAGTATCCCTCGCATGGCGCGGGATCCCACCATGTAGATCATTTTTCAAGAAAAACCTTTTGTTTCTCAACGTAAACAAAGAAAAAAGAGTTCAATGGCACGGCTCGAGGCTTTTAGGGAATGGCAGACAACGATCCAGCGGGCGAGACGAAACATTGATGCATGGCTGTAGTCAGGCTACAAGCTCAGGTTTAGCGTAGAAAAGGCGTAATAGGTAATATCAAGACTTTTTTGCGACTGTATCATGTCCAGGGGCCTAATTCTCGGGCCGATCTCGATCATTTTGCAATTTTATTTTATTGCTTCTTTTCGAAGAGAGAATGGCAGATTTCCTTAAGTAATTCATCAACGACCTCATCGTAGAAGCCTCGACAGCTACGTTATACGGAAAACGTAGAAAAAGTGCGGGGTTGTGCATTGCCAATGTGTATTTAAGGGACATTGAAAATCTCGGTCGGCCCGAGAATTAGGCCCCAGGTCTTCTGTTTCGGCAATTAGACGCCAAAGCGGTTTATTTTGAATCAGTCAGAATGTGCTGGCTATAACTGTAGCCAGCCTAACTCCTCCCATAAGCGCAGAAGCTTCCTGGGGGCTTCACAGGCTTGGAAGAGTGACTTGGGGTTGCCCAGGATTAATTGTCGTTAGTTGCTACACCCTCGCATTCCAGGACTACGCGGGCAGCTGATTCTTCTTCGGATAGGCATCCTCTGCAGAGTGGACTGTCGGTAGCTCCGATGTTGTAGAGGTGTTTATTGAAGGAACAGTGACCATTTAGGGTCCCGACAATGGTTCTGAGATTCAGTCGGTGTATATTTATTAGAGTAGTAAGTCAGTGGACTGTACTTGAGGGCTGGGCTGAAACCTGTTGATTTAACACTAACCATGGATAGGTGGGTGCCCGGGACTCTTCTAACTAGCAGTTAGATAATTTTTATACATTTTAATTGTCATCAATCGTGTTCCAGGTCCTCCTACCTGTGGTACTCTGTTTATATCCAAGTTTTTTTTTTGTGTTTGTGTTTTTTCAATATTTTGTTTCAATTTTACTGGTGAAAATTGTCGAGGTGAATGCATTCATTCTTTGAACTGCGGAAGTACTTCTAAATAAGTATTCCTTACATCGACACCGCACTGCACTTAGTGGGGGCTCTACAAAACAAAACAATGCGCGGTGGTTCAAATGCACATTTCGAGATACATTGCGCAGAACAGCGGCCACACCGCAGAGAAGCTATCGCTGCCGTCCAGTGTAACTCAAAATATAAATACGAATATTTGTCCATCGTGTTGCTGAGTAAAACTCTTTGAATTAACGTCCAATCCTCGTCCAAGTGTAGGCAGGGACAATGGGTCGTTATGCAATGGTTATGATCGATCAGTAGCTGGTGCATTCGCGTTGCGAATTTCAAATGATTTTACGGACCATTTCGATTTATGTCCTCATTGTGCACTGTGAAGAATGAAGAATGCAAGACGGTTACACTTTTGTTCCTTTTGCGACGCATTAGAGCCACAGTGAATAAAACATTTTCTTAATATTTTATTCGATGCTGTTAAGAATAAATGCGGGATGGATGAAATGGGATCAAATGAGATCACGGGAACAACTTGTGATCAAATAAAATCAAAAGTTATTTATTTTGATGCCACACAATAATATTACATATAATATAATATTAGTTTTTTTTAATTCTAAATTAAGTTTAAGTATGTACTTGTTTTGATAGATTGTTTTGTAAGTTTCCTGCGATTTTTCATAAATACCAAAGTCCAGTAATTTATATTATGTAATGTTGAAACGTGCAGGCTAGAAGTTATTTGACGGTTAGCAGCGTCATTATGACAGATTATCTAGGTTCTAGGTCAAAGAAATCGATTATTGGTAATTTTGTTTGAAGTAACAAAATATTGATCACTCACGTTTTTAGATAATAATCTACGAGTTTTTTTGGATAAACAAGGCTAACTATGCTAATGATTGATGATGACCAAAACCCATGCATTAACCTTTAACGCCCATACTTAACTAAACAATACTTAAAATTAGTTCAATCACTTAGTGTTGTGATGTTAGTTTGTCATTAGTCATTTTCATTACTAATTTCGGTCTGGTAAGCTTTAGTGATATAATAATTATGACAGAATGTTATCTATCTAAAGCCCTGCGCACATCAAGGCAATAGAGATGAAGACCAGTGAAACGCTGTCAAGTATTACAGCGATATTTGACAGCCATCGTCTAGACTAGACTCTAGCAGCCATACTTATAAACGCAATTTAAATTTATTCATTGCTTAAAGTTAGCCCTGTCACTGTTTGTCATTACCCAGTAGTAAGAGATGGCAATAGTTTAAGCACTGTTTATATCTTTTGACATATTTTTTTATGTAAGGCCATAGGACTTTAAGTCTTGCACGTACATATTTTAAGCGTTCTGCGATAGAAATGAGTGAAACACTATCAAATCAGATAATATGAAAGGTAATAACTCCCAAATTGGTCACTTAGGCATTTCAACTCATATTTTTGTTTTTTAAAGGAAAAAGATCAATTGAAATGCCTATATGTATATGTGACAAATTTGGTTTGGTTTGCTTGTTCCTTTTACAAAAGGAACAAGCAAAAAAATTAAGTTTAAAAAACTTGAGAAACCGACTTAACCGATTTTGATCAAAGTCAAAGTTTATTTATATTAATAAAATAGGTAATGTCCAATGTATTCTGCTTATATCTTATGCTGCCTTCCTACGGTGCGTGGTTCTGCAGATCATCACGCACAGCGCACGACGGCGCACGAGACCGTTCCCATGGTGTGTCGTGCGAGCTAATCCGCCCCGTGCGCGCCAATGCGCGGTGTGTTATAACACCAGTGGGAAGGGGCTATTAGGCATGCAATATTGATGAAATTTATTTAGGACTAATCTGAAAGACTTTTAAGTTAAAAATAAAAATAGCAGTGAAGTTCCAGTGTGGTGCCAGAGCCATAATTGGGTTCTGTTAGGTACCTACCTACAGCAATTATTGGTTAAGTGGTTTTAGTACGGTATGCTATATCGGTTCGAAATCATGTTTCGTTGCCAAATCGTAAAATCCTGGTAAATAAAGGGGATTATTATTAAATATCACAGTGTTGTAGTCACAGAACATAGTAGAAGGGCCACGTGGCCGGAAAAGTGTTGCCAAAATGTTCATACATGTGCTCCTTTCTCTATACAAATTCGCCAGTTTTTTCGGGAGTCGTAAAACTAAAAATGCCTTGTTACCCAATAGTTACTTCCCGAACAAGAAGTCAAGTAACGAGTTAAAACAAATACATACTTTCTTTACACCAAGGAGGGTTTTCTTCCTTCCTTTTTCTCAGAATCCACATATTTAGTGATATTTTAAATAAAATAGTGGGAATGTAAAACTGGTTACAGAGGCTCCCATACAAACGACGCATGATCACTTTTCTTCTAAATTCTGGGCTTTTACTGTGTGAATGTGTTCGTGACCTATAATTCAAACATTGTATTACCATTTACAATAATAAATAAATCAAATAGTTTTGGCGGAGAACCAAACTCTTAAATGAATCGGCACAGTCACGTAATATTTGGACATGGTGTTTGTTTTTGCCAAGCACTACTTACATAAGCGTATATAACTACATACTTATCCATATAGAGCCTCATCTAACATCACATCTGGCGTATAATATGGACGCTACTGGACCACCTTCATTTATCAGTGAAAACGATAAATCGAAACCACACAAAAAAAAAAGCAGCCAAGTGCGAGTCGGACTCGCCCTTCCGGGAAAAGGGTTCCGTAGCAACAAGTAACATAATATTAAAATATATATTATGAAATAAAAGGTTCTTGTAGTTCGTCGAAAGGTAAATTGCGGTTTACGATTTATGACGTATAAAAAAAAAACTACTGACTAGATCTCGTTCAAACCCAATATCGTTGGAAGTTTGCATAGTAATGTACAACATGTATTTATTTTTGTTTTATCATTCTCTTATTTTAGAAGTTAGAGGAGGGGGACCAACTTTTTATCACTCTGGAAGTGTCTCTCGCGCAAATTATTCAGTTTAGAAAAAAACAATATAAGGAACCTCAACATCATTTTTAAAGACCTATTCATAGATACCCCACACGTATGGGTTCGATGAAAAAAAAATTTTTGAGTTTCAGTTTCAAGTATGGGGACCCCAAAAATTTATAAGTTTTTTTCTATTTTTGTGTAAAAATCTTAATGCGGTTCACAAAATACATCTACTCGCCAAGTTTCATCAGTCTAGCTCTTACAGTTTCAGAGAAAAATGGCTGTGACACACGGACGGGCAGACAGACAGACAGACATGACGAATCTATAAGGGTTCCGTTTTTGCCATTTAGCTACGGAACCCTAAAAATGTGTAGGTAAGTGTTAGTGAACTTTCGAATTCCATGTAAGTTTAAACATGCGGTGCAGTAGTGTGGCAAAAAAATTGGCAAGTTCTTGGATTTGCATTTAGGAAACTGGAACCGTGAGACAAGATTTTAGATGGAATTCGGTTTGCCCGGCATACCATCCTGACAGCTTAGTCACCCTAATCCACAGGAAAGACATCATCAATATCACGATGTTTTCCTACACCGTTTGAGAACATAATTGTACATGAAAGTATCAAATAAATACAATACAATACAAAAACAGGGCTGTTTCAGCAGAGACTATGACAATAGCACCATCAGGATTTTTTATTATTTAAATACCACAGTATAATAACTAGTAGTAGTAGAGCTTTTTGCGTGTGGCCTAGTCTGAGGAAGTATTACCACCATGCCTATTTCTGCCGTGAAACAGGATCGCTGTGTTTCGGGTGGTTTCGGTTCGAAGGGTGTGGGTGCCGGTGAAATTACTGGCACGTGAATCTGAATACCTATATGCCACAAGTTGATGGAAGCAGAGCAGTGCATCGTAGGGCACGTTTCTAACGCGCGTGACTCTCAGCAGTAAAAAAAATAGAAGTGTGTGACATTCATACAAGTAATTTTCCTTACCTACGAAGGAATTATTTTTTAAATAAGTACTTCGTATTCATTTTCAAACAATTAATTGAACTCCTACAAAGTTTGAAAAAATCATAGAATAGGTACCAAAACACGAAATGTTCTACAATTTACTCCACGGTAAGGGCAGGGCGGTATCGTAGGGCGGGCGGGCGGTATTGTAAACAAAATATGTCATGTCACCTTCAGTATCCATCCTTCTATCGAGCCAACCGCGCGCGTTTTTGTCCAAACAAATACAACTCGTAAAATTAAACTTTGAGTACCGAGTGGTTTTATTAGTATGTTGTGGACATAAAATACTGGTTCTCAGGTATGTCGAATACTTATCTATACAGTTATAGACAAAGGTTTGTGTTCACGTGGATAACGCCGGTATCGGTGGCAGATATTAAATACGCTTTGGTTTTATCTACTCGGTTGGATACAATTTCAAAGCAATTGTGGCAATACAACCAGCGTCTTTAGGCTCGCTTCCGATTGGTATTGATTTGAATCAGTCTGATCAAATATCTAAATCATTTGCATTTGCATTTTATACATTTTGTAGGCCTGTTTTTATAAAAAAAAATTATATACTATATTTTTATTATTATTATATTATTTATATTATACTACTTTTCGCTATTACAATAATCAATTCGTAAATTTTCTGTATTCTTAAACAACGCTCAAGCGTCGAGACTCATAGGTTTTGAAGTTATCTGTTTTTTACAACTCTGGAATACCAGTCTTTAGAGAAGAGACGTATCTGTAATCGATTATCAATTATTATCTGCTTAAATTATATCGACGTACGCATGTACCAATTTATGAATAATGTTGATAAAACAAACCGATTCATTTTTTTTTCGAATATTGAAACGGTAAAATATACAGTATATTTTAAGAAACAATATACAAATATGGACAGTGCCAGTGGAAACAACATTCCCACTTCAATGAAAAATAAATATTTTTAATTAATTAAATAATTAAGCGTACTAAACAAGCATTTGCACGAAAGGAGTCTCTCTGAGGCGCACATAAATTCCTTTCACCACACTCTGGTTTTAAATAACCAGTGGCACAATAAGAAGAAGAATGATTGTAAATTAATACTTGGATGTAAGTTATTTGAAGCCTCAAGCGTTGGTCGGACCAGATATCTGAGTGGCTGAAAATGCCAATGCATCGCGCTCTATCAGACCGACCGCTCCAAATGGAGAGACATTGTCCACAAAATGGGAAAGAGTCAAGATCCTCAACAATGAGAGGGACTGAGTATGGAGGAGGATAAGTAAGTTTGGAAACCTAAGTTAGTTTTACAAGAATTTGAAACATTACTCTCCTTCTTGGGTCTGGGTACTGAGGTGATGAAAATCCTCAGAACATGGAAACGGCTTCTACCTTCATGACGATGGGGTTCCATTAAATATAGACCACTATCCACCATGGTTAATGAATTCACATTAAAACAGTTCTTCTTCTCATCGTGTCACTGGTTCTTTTGAACCAAGTGCGGTGAAAGGATTTTAAATGCGCCTCAAAGAAGCTCCTTTCGTGCACTCGACACATATTTTTGATTTTTTAGGTTCTACGACATGCCGATTTCCTCCCGATGTTTTCCTTCACCGCTTGAGAGCACGGGCATTGTGTACATCAATTTTTAGGCAGAAAAACACATAGGTATTAGATTTGAACCCACGGCCTTAAGATCTGAAGGCTACCAATAGGTCACCAGCGCAGTTTTAGAACAATTCTTCAAATCAATAAAGAAGAAGTTATTAATAAATCAGACACTTACATTTTATGGTACCGCTAAGTGCAGTACAAGGAATTGCTGAAATTATTACCAACTGTTCTAATTTTATGGCAAGATTTTACGACATTTTGTTTGATTGAAATCCATTAATAATTATGAGTCTTGTGCCTATATTGCACAAGACTCATAATTATTAACCTGGCACGTGCAACGTTTTTATAGATCTTTAAAACCGAAAATAGAGAGCCTATTAGCCTCTCAGCTCAGTTCTTTCGGTGGGTTCGATCCCCACCGAGAACAAATAATTGTGTGGTGAACGCAGATGTTTGTTCTTTATCAGGGTGTTATATTGTATTGTAAGCATGTATTTACAAAATTAATATTATGTATATCAGCAATCCCCATAGTACAATCTCTGCTTCATTTGGGACTAGATAGTATTGTGTGGATTGTTTGTTGTTGTTGTTGTGTGTTGTTGTTGTGGATTTATTTTTTTCGAAGTAGGTATAAAGGCATTGCTATCTATAACGATCCCAGCGATAACAACATTTAAAAAATGCAACTGAATTGAGAACTCCCTTATTATTTGAAGCCGGTTAAAAAACAACAACAATCAAAAAACAGATAAAAACAAAATATGGTGAATGGACGAGCATAGATGAATAATATCCAATTCATCCTTCAGACAATGATCTTTGAACCCTGAACCAACGAGATCTCTACAACTTATCTCATGGTACAGTCGGCTACACTAGATGTACTCATGTCGCGTCGCAACGCAGCATTGAAAAACACTTATTTAACTTTTAGATTATTTTTGATTTGTAAAAGGATCATATAAAAAAACGGTAGGAACCGAGCCGTAGTTTGTTGCCTGTTCTTCTAAGCTTGGTCGCGTGGAACTGGCACCTAGACTCACCTATTAGCTTTAAGACGTTTCAAAGTGACTCTTGTAATCCTACTGAATAAATAAACTTTTAATTTGGATTCAGATTAAAAACTCAATGATCATGAAATCAGTTGATCAAGTTTTTTTTTCAGTATTTTTATTATAAGTACCTGGTTCGTTTTTTTTATTGAATGAATGTATCCTATCTCTCTATAGCGCGTGAACGACTTTGGTAAATTTATTAGGCAAAGATATCATAACAGTCGTATTCCAAACTATGGGCTGACTCAATTATCAAGTAATATTTGTGATAATAACGTGAAATCCGGCTCTCGCAAATATAATAATTATTACCCAAATATGTTCCACGTACCTAACCATATATGGGTATGGATGGTTATAGAAGAGATAGAACAAAGGAATGTACGAGAGCTGAGTGAAAGAAGACCAGAAAGAGAGAGTAGAGAGTAAGGACTGAGATAGCGAATGATAAAAGAGTGGAAGTAGCTGAAGTGGAAAAAGTTAAAGGGAGAAAGTGAAGCTTGAGTTTTCGGGAGCTCTCATTTACATCCTGTAGTATTTAAAAAACATGACATGTCTTATCAATGTTGTGCGACTTATTAGGTTGAAATAGTTCTCAAAGGTCACTTACTGATATCAAAACAACAGTAGGTATCATAGTCACATGTTCTGTCTAATAAAACAATGGCGGTGAAGTCATTCTTGTAATTTATGAAATAAAAACATAGACAATGTAAGAACATCAAATAAAACGGCAAACGGTTCAATTGGTCCAAAATTTGACACCAATTTCTAGGTCAAACCAATTATTGAAGTTCAATTGGTCGGGAGAGGACAAGATATAGAGAGCTCTGATAACACACCGCGCGCCTGGTGGAATACAAACCACAGCCGTTGCCATAATTAGTTTATCAGATAGAACCTTGCATTCGAATTCATTTGAATTTGGAATTTCAAAATTAATGAGTGGACATTATTTATGTAGCAGGACCGAAAGTAAACAGGTAGTACGAACAGTAAAACCGAGGATAGAGCACTACAAAATTGGTAAAATAAATCAGTAGTAGTATAGTAAATCAAGAATAGCGCTACGAAATGGGAAAAAGGGTTGATTTTAATCATATTTTTACAAATAAGGACAATAAAATTGTAAGAGTATAAGCCGCCTGTAACTAAAAAGCTAAGTAAAAAGAAAACCTGGCATTTGCATTTCGGAATTCGACTATTTAGATAAAATCAGTATTTTTGAAATATTGTGTTGCGTAGTTAGGTATTGTGCTCTAAAATTCTGATAATGAAATATCAAACATTTAATTTTCTATTCACTTACAATTATTTATTTATATTTTTTATACAATGTACCTACCTAGACAATGAGCAACCAATGACTATTTGTATAATTATTTAAGACACATGTACTTAGAGGTATTTTTGTTATAACTTACAAATGTTTGAAACCCACGCAATAAATTATTGTAGGCATTAGAAACTCCCAAATACAAAACATGCAAACGGACAATACATTGCCTGCTTTGGGAATCGAACTAATTACTATCGTTGTGACACCTACAGGGGTGTGGACAGTGAAACAGGACAGTTCCCAACGGATTCCCCACACCGCACACGTTTGTTTAATGTTTACCAGGCCAGTACCCAAAGTCCCAATGCATTTACAACATTTCGTTACCAAATGATGTTTTCGTTTCGCCTACGTGTCTCTCTCTTTTGCATGAAAAAATGATGAGACAACAACTCTAACTACGTAACGTATTTTTGCCGTCTCATTTTTTCTCCATACAAAAGACAGAGACACGTAAGCGAAACGAAAACAACATTTGGTAACGAAATGTGGTAGCAAAACTCGGACTTCGGGTACTGGTCGTGTGTTTTACCCTTGTTTAAACGTAGGTGCCTACCAATTATAGGTATGGTTGAATCTACTCTACTTATTTGCTCTACATTTTATAGGACATTAAACTTTAGTTATGTTTTCGGTGGGACAGTTAGTAAAATAAGTTCTTCGTGAACTTTATTAAATAAATTTAATATTGTGGACCACAACATACTTATAATACAGTTTGACTGGCCTCTAGCTCAGTTGGTAGTAGCTCTGCCTTCTGCGCCGTAGGTCGTGGGTTCGATCCCCACCGAGAACAAATATTTGTGTGGTGAACATAAATGTTTGTTCTCTGTCTGGGTGTTATATTGTATTCTAAGCATGTATTTACAAAAAAAAATGTATTCAAGAATTATATCAGCTATCTGGTTCCCATATTACAAGCTCTGCTTAGTTTGGGGCTGGGTAGTGTTGTGTGAATTGTCCACAATATTTATTTATTATTTTATTATATACAATATAACACCCAGAAAGAGAACAAACATATACGAATATGTTCTTCTTCTCTTCTTAATTAAGAGCAAGCTTGTCGGCGTAATGTATGCATTTTTCTCCAGATATTTCTTTTGAGGGCAACCTCCTTGACTTATACGACATGACGGCGATCTTTGCTTTCATTTGGCTCATGTAGCTTATCCTTGGTCTTCCTCTTTCTCTCTTTCCTTCCACCTTTCCTTTGATGATATTTCTGATAAAGCTGTCATGTCGTACAAGATGGCCAATTATCTTTCCTCTTCTGTTCTTAACAACTTCTAAGAGGGCTCTTTCCTTGTCGACTCTATTTAATACTTCTACGTTCGCTACATTATTCTATGTTCACCACACAAATATTTATTTTCGGTGGGAATCGAACCCATAACGACCTACTGCACAGAAAGCAGAGCTACTACCTAGAGAGGCCAGTACCCAGTATTACCACCATGCTTTTTTCTGCCGTGAAGCAGCATTGCTTTGCTTTGGTTAGAAGGGTGTGGGTACCTACTGGTGATTACTGGCATGTGAGCACGTAGCATTTGAATGCCTCAAGTTGATGGACGCAAGGCAGTGCATTGTAGGGCACGTTCCTTGGCGTGCGTGATTTACGAGACAACACAGGTGGGCCATATGCTAGTTTAATTAGATAGGTCTAAAAAATAAAGAAGATACATAGGTACTCCAGCGGAGCGTTTTATATCTAACATCTAAAATTCAACAATACGTTTTCTACTTAAAAACTATGTAAAAGAAAGAAAGAAAAACATTTTATTGACCTTATGACTACTACACACATGTTATGTGAGACATTTTCGTGCGCAGGCGGTGATACATCGTAAGGAAACCCACAGTTTAGTCAACTTCGTTTTTAGCAAGTATTTCATGGATCATTTGATGGTATTTCCTATGGATTTAGCTGACTAAGCCGAGAGGTCTATAGGTGATGCTGATCAAACCCCAAGTAAAAATGTTAATATCTTTTGTTGCTAACCGTACTTCTATCAATTTTAATTTTAACGCAAATAATTGTTTAGCTATATTTGTCACTAGCTATACCTCTTTCAATATTTTGATTGAGTTTACAACACGAGTCATATCTATCTATCTATATGCATATAAAAGAAAGTCGTGTTTGTTACACTATCTAAAACTCTAAGAACAAATAAACCGATTTGACTGAAATTTGGTGGGGAGGTAGTTAGAACCGGGAAACGGAATTTTTATCCCGAATAAGTAACAGGAATGGGGCAAAACGTGAACGGGGCGAGCGAAGCCGCGGGCGGCCGATAGTTATACATAAATGCCAGTACATATATACGTAATAGTGGTATACATACGTATGTAAAATACCAGCAACAGTCACTTGATTTAGCTGCGCTGTTTAACTTAAGTCTTGTGACCAAGATAACTTCACTTTGTTTAATGAACAACACAATTAGATGAGCGAGATGTTAATTTAAGCTCACATTAGTTTGTGCTACGGTAAGGAGTAGTCAGTATTTTGAAATGCATTTCTTCGTGTATTTGTCCTCTGTTTTTCTTTTGCTTACCGCTTTTATTGTGTTGAAGAGACTTAAAACTAGACAGAAGGATATTCCACTAGTAAGTCTTTTTCTTTTATTTTTTATGAAATTCATTTTAAAACTCCACCATAAAGTAATATGTAACAAAGACTGTTTGAGCTACCAATCTTCTTCTTCTTCCTGCCCTTATCGCACTTTATGGGGTCAGCACACATGTTCTTCTCTTCCATTCTCCTTTACCAGCCGTCATATCTGTATCCACTTTTTTCTTATCCATGTCATCCTTCACACTGTTCATATTTTATTTGGCCTACTTCTACTCAAATATCAATCTATACATTCATATTCATCACTCTCCTAGTCACATGAGTTTCAACCCTCCTCATGTTTTTTTTAGGAATAGGTAAACGTAAGTTATCTAAGAACAGCACGTGACCACATTTTATTAGTCATTTTTGATCAGTTGTGTCTTTTACTATAAATTAATCTTAGACTGTGTTTAGTTAGACGCTATCTTTATTTTTGTTGGTTGGCATGTCTAAACGACAAAATTACCTAATATTTGTAATACGTACCTACGTAACAAACTTTTTTCATATTCCCGTTATTTCTTACCTACATTTCACCTCGTGTAGCTTCCAAAACGTTTTTTAACCTCGCATATATTTTTCGAAAATACCTAATGCCGATGTCCAATAAAATTTAAATAGTAACCAATACCCGAAGTATTTATTTACAAAGAAACTTACAAAGCAAGTATGCTCAAAATGTACAAAATACACACGAACCAGTTGCACTAACTGCAGACGATCTAGAGATAGCTCAACTGATCGAAAACCCATTCTTGCAGTTAGCCATGGGAGGTTGGATGAGTTACCTCTGGTGGGGCGGAGACCCTGACGTTCCGAACCCAGTCTCAGGCTTGACGCGGCGGGAGATCTACGCAGTGCAGAAGTCCTGGGCTCCAGTCAATGCCAACGCGTTGGCAAACGGAACAGAACTGCTGAGGAGGTGAGCTAAGACAATAATCGGATAAGACTAGCATACATAATTGTACATTAAACATCCCTTCAAAGAATGTCTAATAGCCCCTTCCCACCGGTGCGTGATATAGCGCACCAGCCCGCACCAGCTCGCACGACACACCATGGGAACGGTCTCGTGCGCCGAGGTGCGCGGTAGCACAGGAGTCTTTTCTGTGTGCGTTGCCGTGCGTCGTCGTGCGCGGTGCGTGATGATCTGCAGAACCATGCACCGTAGGAAGGCAGCTTATGATAGGTTGAATAGACAAAGGCACATTTTTCAAATAAAATAATCATTACTAATATAAAAATAGGTAGATGCTGTTTATTTTGATTTTCAACCGACGTCAAAAAAAAGAGGAGGTTCTCCGTTCGTATTTTTTTAGACATGTTTGTTTTTTTTATATTAACAAATTTAAAGGGTTTTTCGCTAAGGAAATGTTTGTTATCGTATAACTTTGTCATTTTTAAACCGCTATGAAAATAGTTATTTGTTATTGAAGAGTGCAAAGTTGCTTTTTAACCACGTGCTCAATTTTGATGACCGAGCAAGCGAAGGAATCAAAAGAGCACGAGGTGAAAAATCGTTGCACTCGATTGCAACACGTAAATTTTCATCCCACCTCAGCAAGAAAATGACTAAATTCAAAAATATGATGGCGCGCGTATTAATGTAAAAGTTTAGCACCAAGAAGGTTCCGAGTCTGAGTTTTTAACAAATTAAAAAGGTTGTATGATTGGAGGTAGAAGTAAATATGTTTAATGATATTTACTTCTATGTTTTGAATTTACTTAGTGCAAACGATGTTCTACATTCAATTTTACTTTATCGGAGCGAGCCTCTGTATTTAAGTAGGTATAATTGTTTTTGTTGTTATTGGGCACAAACTTCCCATTGCCCGTTTATTGTACGTCCGGAACGGACAAACTGTGAAAACTGTACTTTACCATTAAGATCTTCTCTGTACAACAGTTATACAATAAATATTTCTGATTTCTGATTTCTCTAGCTATATAGCGGATACAAACGGCTTTTGCACTCAGATATCGAAGAGCAAAAATACGCTTTCCAAGATGGTAGGATAAAAAACAATTTAGAACTCTACACTCTTGCCCTTGGGATTGAGACAGCCAAGTTCGTACTACGGCTCACCAAAATTCGAGGAATTTACGCTCAAATACCGGGGGAAGAATGTAAGGTCGGGAGTAAGGCATTACCATTAAATTACTTTCTGAAATATGTCTTGCTATATTAGGTGTTCTTCGGTACATGAAATAAGAAAATCGGGCTTTTTTTTGAGATAGGTCGTTATTTTTCCCATAATACTTTCGCTGAACAAGCCGATTTGCCCACATGTGGGCAAATCGGCAAAGCCTAAAAGCCTCAATGAGGAATAAAACAACAGCTTCCAAAAAGAATAGTGTATATTGTTACACGAGGGCAGAAAGTGAGCTATCGCAAAATAAGATACAATCTATAACATTCTACTTAAAACATTTATGGTAAACACATATTTCAAAATATAGATTACTTAAATAAAATTATTTAAGTATTAAAATTAAAAATATTTGCACCAGTATCTAAAATAGTCACAGACGCACACATCTGTGTCTACTTTTTTTTTCAGTAAAAAGTTTTTTATCATTTTGTAAGCAAGGAGTTTTGCATAGCTTGATATGCAATGTACTAACTATAGCATAATCAAGCATAATGTGACGGCAAAGTGATTTGCAAATGGAACGAATTAACAATGCAATGAGTAGCAAATACACACACAGCCTATTTGCTTAGCAGTAAATTCTACTTACTGAGCATGTATGATGTAAAATAATAAACTTAATCATTGCTTAAAGTTAAAGCCCTGTCAGTGTCACTGTTCGTCAGTATACCCAATGGTAAGAGATGGCAATAGTTTATGCATTATTTTTATTATTAAATAATTAAATAACCAATTTATGACGTACCACCTGTAGGTAGTAGAGGTAAGTAGAGCGCTGGTGGCCTAGTGGTAGCGACTCTGCGATCCTAAGGTCGTGGGTTCAAATCCAGTCATGTAACGATGAGTTTTTCTGCCCAAAAAGGTATGTGCACTATGTCAGTGCTCTCAAACGGTGAAGGAAAACATCGTGAGGAAACCGGCATATCATAGAACCTAAAAAAAATGTTCGAAGTATGTGTCAAGTGCACGAAAGAAGCCTCTTTGAGGCGCATTTAAAATCCTTTCACCACACTTGGTTCGGTCTATTCTATTCTATTCTTCTCGCAATACTACTTCAATATAAGGTGCGTAGTATCAAAAGTTTCCCAGCAAATCATGATTATTAAATATTTCTTCTATAAATAGATTGTATGGTTCTCAAACTAACATAAAATTACCCATTTACAAAGCTAATAGTACCAACCTAATTTGGCTTCGTTTTTGCGGTTACGAATTTGTTCGTTGTCTATTACGAATACCAAATATACGTAAAGGCCACAAAAACAATGAATAATAACTGACTAGTAAAAACATTTGTATCTACATAATAATAGGTGTGTTTTTAGTCTGAGTACCTATTAATAAAATGATAGTAAATCTCTTTTAGTCTGAGTACCTATTAATAAAATGATAGTAAATCTCTCTATCTGTATACAGATAGAAATAGATTTAGACAGTAAAGTTAGACCTATTTATGCCGTCAAGCTCATTGCTGTTTTTCGGTTTGAAGTGTGCTAGTGAAATTACTTCATGAACCCTGTATGAACATCGTAGGGCACGTTCTCTATCTGCGTGACCTACGAGGCAATGCTTTTTTATAGGCGATGGTTACCGCTCAACATCAGGTGGGCTATAAGCTTGTTCCATCAGCAAGTTGTGTAAAAAAAACCCCTGGGTAGTGCGTCGTAGAGCACGTTCTCTATTATTTTCTATTTCTTCGTGAAGCATTAAGTTTTGAATTCCAAACGTAATTGTTATATTTGTTTACACCTTCAGATAATACGTAGTCATCTTTTTTAATGAGTCATCAAAACCTACTTTGTTAAATTTAAATCGGCATGTTATTTTTTACCTACATTGCAGATTATAGCAGATACCTAACTGGGTGAGCCGCCTATACATATAAAAATACTAGCGATACGCCCTTACTGATGACACGAAATTAAACCAGTTCACGTACAATTTAACACTTTTATTCCACAAAGCCACGGGTTTATTATAATTACACTTCAACTTGAAACTTATACCGACAGTATGTTAGCCAGACTTGTTCACTCCACCAAGTCACCGCGCAGAATGCCATATCTTTCCACGATCCCTTCCCTTCCAATCTTGATGTCGGTCGTCGTGGGTCGTCGTGACGTTTCAAACCGTACGACAACCCAACAACGTCAACCAATCAGAACCGAGCTCTGACTTGGCGGTCAACTGACTGGCTAAAATACAGAAAAATACTGAAATAAATTATGCTACATCCACTTTTAAATAAAAAACACTCTAAATAATTACAAAATTAATTATACAATTCAAGAAATCATTACATTCGGCCATCCGTCATCATGCGATCTCCTGACGCATGATCTCATTCAGTTAACAAATTACACGTAATTAACGTAAGTATGAAATCTTTACACTGATTAATGAAAATCAAGCCTATGTCTAAAGTTGTTTATAATCACATGACCTTCTTATCATAAATAGTTAAATAGTTCTCTAGTAATTTATTTTGGATTATTCCAAACAATTTGCATTAGGTTTGACGAAATTTAACACATCTAGTAGAGTAACTTAATAGTTATAAGCAAAATATTACACTTCGTTACAAGTTACAAATAAATCTACATTAGAAATCATTACACTTTGCACGGGAAAATTGCGTGATGGTTTTATTTTCCCTTACTCGATAAATTAACACAAAAAAAAACAATTCGGACCAGCAGTTAGCCGAGATTAGCGCGTTTAACTCAACAATCAATCAAATTCTTCAGCTTTATAATATTAGCATAGATAGGTTAAAAAAAAACTTGAAAAACCGACTTCATTGCTAAACTGCTGAACCAATTTTGATGAAAATCCTATGAGAACTTTCAGATAAAATAATATTTCTTAAATCTGCTCAAATGACGAAGTTATGCGATAGCAAACATAAAAAAAATACAACCGAATTATGAACCTCCTCTTATTTTATTTGAAGTCAGCTGAAGAGAAGTCTACTTTCCTACATCCTGAAATCTCCGATACGAATCTAAAGGTCGTATGCAGAAACATCAGGTGGGCTATATGCTTTTTCCATCAGCTAGACAAATAAAAAAAAACAATACCTGAATCTGAGCCAAGCAATAATTTTTTGACAGTTATCCATTAAAAAGTATCAAAAACATATAGGCTCGACTCAGACTCAAACATTGATTCTGCTTACGGCTTCTAAAGCCTCTAAGCCTCTAAAATTTGGCACACACACTCTTTGGGTCACGAGAAAAGATTTTTGAAAAAGGAAAAAAGAAAGCTTCAAAGTTTGCTTAGAAATAGATTCACGCAAGCGAAGGAGCATGATTCAACTAGTGTTATAAACTACAAAAGGAGTAGGTAAACAATGAGTAAGGGTTTTTTGAGGTGAATAAACCTTGTTCTTTTGACCTATTGTTGGTGCTATAAATAAGAGGTAGATAAAATATAGGTTATCGACATAATAGTCGGCTTTTATGACACAATTTGGTGAAACTATCAAATGGTTTTTTGCGAGTTTTTGAAGTCTTCTTTATGCAGGGTTGAGCATTTTTGAGGTGGGAAAAAACCAATTAACTCGTCACCGTCACGCGTCACCTCTTCGGCAAAGATCGACAAACCTCACCAAAAGCAAGAGGAGGGGGTAATTGTTCAAGTTTTCACATATGCGGCATTCCAGGAGTGCCACGTTTTTTTTATCAAATTGACTATTTTTTTGTACCATTTGAATTTTTGAATTTGAAGGTACTTTTACTCGGAGTTAGTGAGAAGTCAGCGTCAGAGTCAAACATTTCTTTATTCAGTGGTATCACTTTGAAACGTCCTAAAGCTAGGTGAGTCTAGGTGCCAGTTCCACGCGACCCAGTCTAGAAAAACAGTAGGCCTACCATGAGCTCTGTCTGTCTCTGTCTCTGGTTTTGGTTTCGAGTCTGTGTGAGTGCTCACCAGTGCATTATACTGTGTGTGTGACGTTTTGACGTAGGATTTATTTAGTCGACCGACACTCACACAGACTCAAAACCAGATCCAGAGCTCATGGCCTACAGGAAGCAAACTACGGCTTGGTTCCTACTGTTTACTGTTTTACCGTAGAGCTCTGTGTCGACTAATACTACTCGTGCCTAACTATTCGACGAGCAAACATAGTTGAAGAGCCCTCAGGGGTAAAGCTGGGAACAAAAGAGGCCGCCCGCGTTTTATTAAAACAGGGTAATGAGTCCGCTCCACTCTCGATACGAGAAAGCCATTTGTTGTTCGTACTACAGTCAGCCTCAGTAGTCAGTGATAAAAATATCTGGTTTGTGTAGTTGAAATATTTCTTAAAACAGTACCTACACTTTCTTTTGTTTTTAGATCTTTATATGAAGAAATATCGGCTTTGAGCAATTACTATTTGCAAACCGTAGTTGATATACTCGTAATATATTGAAAGGATTATTGAATAACTAAAATTGCTAATCTACTTTAGACGCTTACTACCAGTTGTACCAAATAACACAAGTATTTGCACTAAAGAGCTGGAAATTCTCAGAACAAAAAGCGCTTTATTTTGTTCTGTGGGAATATCGACTGCCTGGGGATCAAGCTGATTATTTATTAACCGATCTCAAAAAAAGGAAGGTTCTCAATTCAGCTGTATTTTTTTTAATAACTGTTTTAATTATATGGTAACAATACATCAATATTACAAAAGTGTTAATTACTACATTTAACAAACAGGTTCAATTCTGTATAGTCTACTGGTATCTTGTGGCGACTGTACGTACCTAACTTCATACTACCAGACTATAAAGTTAAATAAACACACTTAAATTTTAACGCGCTCTGCATCATCGTAACTGTTGGTTTTATAGCTTTCGTGAACAGAGATATAATAGTATTGTGATTGAATGAAGACATTGGTCGTTTTATGGACTCCGTTTTAGTGCGCGAGAATCATTGACCGCGTTTTGGTTTGGATATAGACGAACAAAGAGTTCAAGACTAGCCACTTTAAGTAGTAGAGCTCTTTGTGAAGGGCTCGTCCGTGGAACTATACCACCATGCCTATTTCAGTATCGCTGTGTTTCGGTTTGAAGGGTTTGGGTGCCGCGTGATTTTTTTCATACATCTAGCTAATCGAAAAAGGATTTGGCCCATCTGATGTTAAGTGGTAACCATTATCGCCTATAACAAACGATTGCCTCGTAGGTCACACACGTCAGTAACAAGCCCTACGATGCACTTCCCTGCGTCCATACACCATTTTCAGCCCCGCGTGCCAGTATTTTCACCCTTCAAACCGATACACAGCAATGCTGCTTCACGGCAGAAATAGGCATGGTGGTAGAGTACTACCACCATGCCTAGAGCTCTTTGTAAAGAGCTCTACCTCTACTAATCTTATGGCATTTTTGAAACGGGTTTGAGAGACGAGTAATGTCTGGGATTTCTAGGAGAGTCTTGGGCCTTAATTCCCAAAAAAAATCCAGATGAAATTAAAAATTATTTTTATGCTAGAGATGCTATTTTTTTCAATTCCGTAATGTTTAAGCTGTAGCGAAGCATGGGCCTCTGGCATTATGTACCCGATAGATAGGATGGCGTAGCAGTTTTTACTACGTTCGTAGAGGCTCTACGATTTTTAGAAAGTCGTAGCAAGTTCTAATCCTTACAAAAACACTTTGAACTAGAACGCTCAACGTTGTGAGTACATTAAGTCTACCAATCATAGCTGAAATTGCAGCATGTAGGTGCTTACCATATCTACAGATTCTACAGCGGGTAGGTAAGGTAAGGCCACGTCAATATCCGCCACAAATTGGACAATTATTGGCGTCACTAGAAACGCTTCCTTCCACAACGGAGCACCAGCCAATCAGATAATTCGAGTGCTCATTTTGTTTATAAAATAGGAGAATCTTATAAAGTACCTACGCTTACCTTTATTTTACCCTTTTTGCGTTTACCTTTTAATTTATTGGTGTACAATAAAGTAATTTCCCCATAATGGCTTATGCAACACTAATAATACTTATACGCAATAATATTATTTATACTAAAGTCTTTAAGGTGCCGAGTTGTGTATGGTCTTTAATCCGTTTTGATTTCTTTGGAAATCTATTTAGGCAAAATATTTAAAAGAGTAAAAAAAAGAAAAAAATAGAATATCTGCTACCCATAAATTAGTTTAAGCATTTGCACCTAACACGCTTATCAACACAACTCTATAAAAAAAATTGCAACCGTTAATTGCTTTTAGTTTGAAGACTGCTTGTATACGAGTCAAACCGCAATCGCAACTGTTAATTAACTTCAACAGCTAGGCACCGCCGCCGTCGTTTATTGATTTAAAACCAAATTATAACATTCTGCAAACATGTCTACCAAAAAGCTAAAACTAGAATCGCAACGCGATACCGTCACGTAGCAAATGACGACGGAATTTTTCGAGACAAGCCATTTGCAATATATTTATTGGCATATTGAATTGCACATAATTTCGAATACGTTTTTTAAAAAGCAGCCAAGTGCGAGTCGGACTCGGCCATGAAGGGTTCCATAGCATCAAATAACATAATATAAAGGTTTTTGTAGTTCGTCGAAAGGTAAATTGCGGTTTACGATTTTTGACGTATAAAAAAAAAACTACTGACTAGATCTCGTTCAAACTAAATATCGTTGGAAGTTTGCATAGTAATGTACAACATGTATTTTTTTTTAGTTTTATCTTACTCTTATTTTAGAAGTTAGAGGGGGGGGGACCAACTTTTTTTGACTTTGGAAGTGTCTCTCGCGCAAACTATTCAGTTAAAAAAAAAAAGATATTACAAACCTCAACATCATTTTTGAAGACCTATCCATAAATACCCCACACGTATGGGTTCGATGAAAAAAAAATTTTTGAGTTTCAGTTTCAAGTATGGGGACCCCCGAAATTTATAGTTTTAGAAAAAAACAATATTAGAAACCTCAACATAATTTTTAAAGACCTATCCATAGCTACCCCACACGTATGGGTTCGATGAAAAAAAAATTTTTGAGTTTCAGTTTCAAGTATGGGGACCCCCAAAATTTATAGTTTTTTTTCTATTTTTGTGTAAAAACCTTAATGCGGTTCACAGAATACATCTACTCACCAAGTTTCATCAGTCTAGCTCTTATGGTTTCGGAGAAAAATGGCTGTGACACGGCCGGACAGACAGACAGACAGACAGACAGGCATGACGAATCTATAAGGGTTCCGTTTTTGCCATTTGGCTACGGAACCCTAAAAATGACGAATACGTTCGCAATACGTCGTTAAAACGTAATTATAATGCTTTGTCAAATAAAAAAAATATTGATTGTGCATTTACAGTTAAAGTGGCAATGGTTGAAGTGGACAAGTGGCAAGCCATAATTATAGCTCGTCTAAGGAACCAAAGTCATTTATTTGCCATATTATCACATTTACTAGTTATGCTTGGCATTTCCATTTTTGAAGTGAAAACTTCTTTAGCGGCGTTGAGCACTTTTTCTGTAATGGGTATAAAATCTTAAACTCGCGTCAGCGCGTCAGGACACGTGACCTGATTGAAAAAGCGTAAGACGGATGGAGAGTAGACAGCTATCCCCTCTCTACGGCGCGGCGAAAATGTATGCCTGGGCCTACTGTTTCGTTTAGGCAGCGCAGGGCGCTTGCGCGAATGTTCGTGTATGTTACAGCGTGCCAAATAACAAACAAGCCCCCCCTAACCATTCCAAAATATCAAACATGCTCAACGTTAATAATCAAGTTTTCACTTCTGCCGGCACTCCCGGAGTGCAACCCGTATTTTTTTTACAATATTAGTAACTTATGAAAATGGCAAAAATTTTATACAATGTCAAAATAGAATACAAGACAAAACAAAAATGAATAAAACGGTATAAAAAACACTGTAACAAATACTCAAAAAGTACTTCTTAGATTAGATATTAGATAAATATAGCTTATACTTATGCTATGTTATTTCGCAGATTATTTACCACCCACCCTGACACGAGAGAGTTCTTCAGGATGGTCCGAAAGCTGCCCGAAGAGGAGTGGGTCAATAACCCCCAGTTCAAAGCTCACGTCATGAACCTGATGACCTCGCTGAACCTGGCCGTAACGAGCTTGAACCAGCCAGAGGTGGTAGCAGCCATGATGAACAAGTTGGGGGAGTCGCATAGGAAACGGAAGATTCAAGAGCAGAACTTTAAAGTAAGTGATGCCAAGCATTGACGCTCGCATTGCTGTGTTCTGATTTGTTGTTCAGCTTGATGCACCTTATGCGTGGTGATCGTAATAAATACAAATTTAAGACAATCCACTCAACACTATCTAGCCCCAAACTAAGTAAAGCTTCTACTATAGTAATAGTCGAACTTGAAAAGAATAGAATAGAACAGAATTTATACATTTGTTTGAAATAAGTGTAAGAAGGTCTTGCAATTTTCTAAAGAATGTTATGGCTCGGTTTCACGAAAGACTAATCGCCCAATCTAATTTTGACAGTTACTTTACAATTTGAGCTAAAGAACTATCAAATATGTTAATGGGAATAGGTATGTGGAACCGGGTCTAATAACAAATTGTTTTTTTTTCTGGTAGATACAAAATTGGGCGAACTTTCTCGTATAAACAACAAAACGCAAAACTTTACTTATTAGCTTTAACTTTATTTAAAAGTCGACTCTACGCTAAAATGACCCTTATATTTGTTTTTCCAGGATCTAAAAGAAGTGATCGTGAAGATGTTCATCGAAGTCCTTCAGCTCGACGGTGCGACTCTAAGCGCGTGGGGCAAAGCCGTCGACTTCTGGTACAAGAATATATTTCACACGCTGAATGACACCGAGCAGAGATAGCACCATTGTTGACCACTTTACATTTTATTATACTTTACAAAGACGGTAAATTTACGCTTTATACGGTAGTTATTCTATTGAACGTTTTGGTGTTGATCTGCTGAAGTACTCGTATCCATACGTATCGTAATTCGTTAGCAACCAATTTTTTTATGTGTGAGAGTGTCTGTTGTATTATTTTACAGCTAAATTACTGAACTGATCGAAATGAAATTTGGCACAGATAGTTTGCATTCTAGAGACGGGCTCAGCTTTTTTTCATCGTAAAGTTTAGTTATTCGATAAACCTAAAACCAGATTCTTTTCGTTTTAATTTATTACGTTATTAGCCAGCCTGACAACATCGTATAGTGACCATAATCAATATTTAAAATCTTTTGTGTTTACCTATAATTAATAGACTGACTTGACCGTCACATGAAAACACAATGCATCTCACAAGCAATACATGCAGTAATAATATGTATATTCATTACCTACTTACACATTTACTGCAAATGTATTATAAATTTGATTGTTTAGTAATAATCAATCATTGATTTAGTAATCATTGTTTTTTAAGTTGAACTAAAGTGCGGCACTCTCTGCCGCACTTAGAGCTTTTTTTAATTAATTTATTACGTGACCCATTATTTTTCTATAGAATAAGATTTATTAATAAATCATTGTTTTTTATACCCATATTGACTGATATACTTTGCGTAAGATAAATGTAATCCTATATTTATTAGATATATTTATATGCGATTACAAAGTTATTTATGCAGTTGGTGTATAGAAAGAAAACTGTTTAGAAAACTGGAATCGCAAAATATTTTAGTTTTTCCTTGAGTAAAAACTACACTAAACAATTTGTTACATTAGTTTAGAATACAAATTCTAAACACGAATAATTACTAAACACTTTATTGTATTGTAAATTTGAAGCTTCTATGTCTGCTAGAAGTGCCTTAGGGTTTTGATGATCAGTCAGTGAATGATTGACAAAATTACTTTGAGCCCAGATTTTATTGTATTTTAGCATTGATTGAGTTTTGAGAGACGCTGTTCATGTACTAATCATTATTAAATAGTAATGTATTGTTTTCGTGCACCTAAAACTAAACTAGAATTTATCACAACTTTGTCTATTTACATACGACTAAGTGGAGCATGTATGGGAATATAAAAAACATACTAAGCATTGTATACAACGTTTAAATAAAATAAGGACCTAGTTAATGCTTGAAGCATTCATTTCTCGCTGTATATAGCTAATGTAAATAGTGCTTACAGTTTTTTACAAAATGTACAAATGTTTTTAAACCAAAAATATAAGTAGGTACATTATTTGATTATCAATGTATATTATTATATTAATTATTTCAATAAATTGTATAGTTAAATATTACCTTTTGTTTTATTTCTAATAGGACATAAAAACAAACATTTTTTTATCAACCAAGCTAAGGACTTTCTTCAGCAGGTGTTATCACCTCGTAGTAAAGATAAGTATAGGTACTTCTGATAAAAATCCGAAACAAAATTTAAATATTTTTATCTAACAGGCAGCGTCACTCGAAAATAGTAAAACCAGCCCTAAGAGAGAGCCCTACTATTGTAGTAGGGAAATAATTTTAATACAACCTGCCTACCCAAACCCCGCCCTACCAACCCCAAGGCAATGACCTGACGAAGGGTAAAAGACAGAACTAATGACACCACAAACAAATCTTTAAACCTTTTAACGCGTTGTTCGAAAATAACGGGATAATTACCATGTTTTAAGTTTTGACTCCCGATATATCAGTTCGGGGATCATGGTGAAAAACTCACAAATTAAATCATGGTCAATATCCCGTTGTTAAAACCATGATAGTTTCAAAAGTTTTTCTTCTTCCTGCCTGTCCTTATCTCTATATCCTGTCCTAATTTACGTGGGGTTGTCTTATCATGTTCTCCTCTTCCATTCTCCTCTCAGCCGTCATCTCTGCATTCACTTCTTTCTTATCCGTGTCATCTTTCACACTGTTCATTCATCTTCATTCATTTTTTGGCCTACCTCTACCCTCATATCCATCTAATACATACATATCATCACTCTCCTGGTCACATGACTTTCAACCCTCCTCACGCTCGTACCATGCCACGTTTAGCGAATATTTGTAATAGTGATGACTGATGAGAGAAAACTCGTAAGAGACGAATCTCTTAGCAAAATAAAATTCATGTTATTCCCCGTCCTTAGCGAAGCAAGATAATGAAATGGCGTACGTTTGCATTATTCAGTCGCTTGGCTCCTGCATATTTAATGCCTGACGACCCGACACACGTACGTACAGTCAGTGAGTAAATGATTAGCGGAGAAAGTTTTTCAAGATTCTCGTAGCTACGTGCTACGAAACCGTAGAGGGCACCAGTAGCGCCAATGATGGAATAGATTTTGAATTGGCTTTGTTTTTTCTGATTTGTCATGCTTGATACTTGGTGAGCGGGCTGGTTCCGCAAGTCTGCAAGTAGGCTAAGTTAGTTAACAGCCTGATGTCCTCCAGGAAGGCTAGCAGCTCAAAGATCTGATTTGTCATTGATAGTTCAATGACAAATTGCTGAGCTAGTGCTCAGCAATTTTCGGGATCTATATCCCGCAAAAATGCGTACCTATGTACGTATTTTCATCAAGGGAAAGCACTTACCCAATAGTTAAATGGCGTATCAAATTCAAATCAAAATAAACATCAATCTCCAATCAAATTAAATGGAGATGAAGACTGGTTTCTCTCAGCTCAGTTGGTAGTTCTGCCTTCTGCGCCGTGGGCCGTGGGTTCGCTCGTAAAACTATAAATAATGATTTCAATAAAAGAATGCATTTACCAACACTAGCGTTCTGAGATTCGATGTTCGGAAAGCAAGGAGTTTCCAAAGTCTATGTTCGGCCAATTTTCTTCCCGATTGTACTTGAACAAACACGTACTACAAAGTTTGGGGCAAAGAAACAAAACTTTGCAAACAGCAGGTGCCTACCATTCCCAACGTCTTTGTAATGTTTGTTTGTACAGAAACTGTTTGTGTAGATGCTATCTGGGAATAAATACGGCTGACATTGTAATTTACTTTTGACAGTGCTCATGTACACAAAACGCTATTTGAGTTGCTGTTGCTACCAACGTAATAAGATACGAGAGATAAACACTTCACCCGTAGGGCTATTACTTTAAAACTAGCAACAGCGATAGCGGTTGCAGTAAAATGAGAAGTTGTTTTGAATAAACTAATAATCAACGCTATCAGACTATTTTTGTAAATCGATTTAATAATTTTTTAAAAGTATGTTAAATATAAACCACCTGATGTTAAGCAGTAACCATCGCCCATAGGCACTAACACAAAGTGTGCTGTCGTTGCGTTCCCTGGAGGATTTTTTTAACGTTTTTCTTTACAGCTATTCATGTTGTACCTAAGAAGGAAAACCTCTATCTACTTCTCTATCTATCTCATGATACTTAAGAGTCTATTGAAATTTCTGTCAAAAATATACTTTCAGCCAAAATGTAACAGTAGAGCTTTTGAATTGCGTTTATTGAGTCTAGTTATTTCTCAGCTAGAAAAATTACTAAAATAAGGGGTTTGTAGTTGGAGATAAATAAAACTACAAATATTTTGTTGATTTTTTTATTTTTTTTTACAATTAAGTTAACATACATATCAAACCAGCCAGAGTATGGCTAAACCCATTTATTATCTAAACTTATGAACAATACAGAATTGATAATTTCCAAATTCACTTAGTTTTTATAATATAGAATAATATTTATGCATTCACACTAAATATAATCTAAGTTCTACTTACTCATAATCTAAGTTTTGCATAAATTCAAAATAATATGCCCAAAGAAATTATCGTATTTATGCATATAGTATTTTAACTTTTTGGCAATTTATTGAGTATCATCTCTGTTCATACTGCATAGCAAAATTAATTTTCTTTAAAATGTAACATAGATCTTATTCGTAAAGAGGCCACAAATATAACATGCGTTTCGGTCATCAGTTCGAATATATAGGGACTTTTGGTTATTATAATTATGTACTGCCTACCAACTATAAACATTACACTTATAGAAATGTAAGAAAAATGTCCTTACGCAATAACTGAATTATCCTAGCAGTGCTGTGCGGTGAGTGTGCGTCCCACGCGTGGGACGGGCCGCACGCGTGGGCCGCCACGCATCGTTGTGCGTTGCGTTGCGTACATACACGTTGCGCTAACGATACGATACGATACAATACCATACAGTACGATACAATACAATACAACACTTCACATTATCATCAAACAACTATGTCATCTACATAAAATTTGCTCCAAATGTTATATTAAAATATTTCTACTTATTGTAACTTCTAAGTTACAGCCAACTTTACAAATAATTGATACATTAGACTCTCAAATAGATCTCTACTAACTACATATATTAATTAATGGTAAAAAATAAAGAATAAAAATACTTCTAAACATTGCATTTCAATCACATAAGGTTTAGTTTAATTATACAATAATAACATTTTTTTAAACCCGAACATAAGTATTATTATTACAAGAACAATTTGTTATCGTTGAGTTCTGGAATGGAAAATAGCACACTTAAATTCACTAACAGTTACACTTACATAATAATTATTGTTCTCCTGTTTTATTTTGTAACATACAATTGCTTTTAGTAGTATCAGAAAAATAACAGTAAAATATATTGACTATTTGATACACTGATAAAAATTCACGATAGAACACCTTAAAATTAACTTAAAGGAAATTTGATAGTGTACCAAATAACAGTGCAGTTTATAAGTACTGGCAACATCGCGGTATGGTAGAACACACAGAGATGTTACCGAATGAGGTAATGTTTTAGATACATAAATAAATATTGGGGAGAAGTGCTAAGCTGCCGACGACATGCGATCCCCCCCAAGGCTCTCACCACAATGCCACCGAATCATCATTCTTTGCTTACTTTCAAGCTTGAAGCACGCGTCAAAAACACAACGAACTTTCATCAAAGAAAATTGACTCGTTATCGCTAACGTAAATCCAAAACTATGTTCCTCCCACACTTTGTGCTTTGCTAGTCTTATTGTAAATTCGAAATTTAAGTGGTCAATGTTGGGATTTGCTTGCTTCTGGCGCGCGCTTCTGATTACATTATAGCTGTATGATCGACGCAACGGCGTAGCAACGGAGAGAGCATTGGGAATTGGCAATCACTCCCGACCGACAACTGCTACGCTATTATTTGGTACGTGACGGAACATACAGGATAGTGTCATAGAACTATTAAGGCAGCCGGTCATAACTTACAGTACAAAATAGGCGTGCCAATACAGACATATTTTTTTTATACAAAGGCAGACAAAGAATACAAATTTAAAAATAAACACCCAACAAATTTGAATAAGAACATAAGGAACACTACAGCAGCAATCAAATTGCGAACACATTTTGTACTACATAAAAAATAATACACAACCCTTTGCGCGAAAAAGACTGAAAAGTTCAACTTTTAAAGTCACAGGGAAACTTGGGTCTTAACATGACAGCTGCAGAGACTATTTCGTCGCGTCGCCAGATTGTACTCGAGTCTAGTTAGCGGCACTATCGCGGACGCTCGGAAAGCTCATGGTACGACCCTCGCTTCTTTTTCAGTTAATACTACATCTTTAGAATTATTTTTCCCATCACAGAAATTTTCAGAGAAACCTTTTTATTATTTTTAGCCTATTGATATAATTATGTCATAATTTAGTATCCGCATATTACAATAAGTGTTCCAATAGAAATACGATGAGAATTATTAATTGGTGTATTATGAGAAGAGACTGCTTATGTCTACACTTATGTTATTGATTAGCGTCATTCTGATATAATTACTTTAAAACGTCACTGAAGAACATGCTATATTAACTAACGTTGTACTTTAACTCAAAGGTGGTACCAAAAATATTATTTTTAATCTAAAAACGCCAATCGACAATTTAACATTTAGAGAGGTGTCACTACAATACTAAAAGGCGACTTGTTTTAAGTGTTTTCAATTATTTTAACTTAAACTTAATGCTCTTTATGGGAATTACGGATATGATAACAACAAAATATTTCGAATAAGAAATGTAATCGATATGCAACGTTCAAGATCAATTAATGAGTCAAGGAAAACTAAATTTCATGTGACCTCGGTGGTATTTGAGAATTATTTCTTATCAGTCTGTGTCTGTTGAGACGCGGACCATGAGAGACTGACTCACTGACGCGGTGACGCGGGACTGGTAATGCACGTACCTACTTATAATGGTGGAGATTATTACTAATGAAGCTTGTTCATGTACAGTACAACATAAGCGACCGTTGGTTGGCAGTCCGGCCGAGATATTGGATGGTCTCGACTCGACGGAACACGTTACCAGAATAAGAAACACGAAGCGGCAATGTATAGGGACACGAGCTCATGTCGTTGGCAGTAGGAAACCTCTAACAAAATAAATATTTTCATCCGACTCACTGGATTATATTAAAAATATTTTCTTAATCACAGATATCAGTCTGTCAAAATTTAAATTAAGTATATTTCAGAATTGGATTATTCATTCCTCACTTACATAGGATATTCAAGTACGACCAAGGTACAAAAGTGACTATTAAGACCGCAGAGTATTGTTGATGCGAACACAAAATATCGACAAACTTATGAGGTTTTTTTAGTTCAAATAAGTGTATTTGGTCGTTGGAAGTACACACACAGTTACGTATCAAGCGCAAAGTCTTCGAGACTGCTTCAGTTCACTTGCATTACAGAATATAAACAATTTGACACAGGTACAACAGAGATCTAATGAAAGAATAATACAAGCTAGTTTAATAGGATAATGGTCGTTCATTATGCTCGTTGGAGTATGGCCGCAGAGCGCCATACACAAACACGAATGCGAGAGACTAGGAGCGACGTGCGGTGCTTCGGCGAGCGATGCGCCATACAGAGTCTACTGCATCAATTAACCGTGGTGGGGTTGGCTCTATACATACATACATACAAGATAAACTCTATACCGATATAACGAATCAAATGCAATATAAGTTAGCGAACAACTAGTAGGTAATACAATACAATAGGGAGTGCGTGGTATATAGTATATAGGGCGCTGACGGTACTCCGCGGGCAACCTACGGACCGGTGGAAAGTGCGCTCAACAACTTATGGCGAATTACTTCAACTATTAAAACTACACATAGAGCGGTTAAAATATTTTCAGCAATCACAATTAGTTATAATTACCACATAGAAGAAAATATCTTAGCTCAACATTTTTTCAATGGCCCTCTGTTTACGCGTAAGTCACTCAGTACATTATTATTTTTTTATTATTTTGTATTTATTCAGTTGTGTGTTTCTATTAAGAACACCCTTTGTCTTACAGCTATTTACCAATAATAATACAAAATCCATTTACTATAATTAAGGTAAATTTTAGATATTTAAACGCTAAAAATGTAAAATATTAAACATCCTAAATAAAATCTGATATTCCCAATTTTAGGCATAGCATAATTAAAATATACGAGTTAAATGATTGAGTGACTATGATAAAAGAGAAATAAATGCATTATTTATAATACTACCCATCCTGCCTGTTCATTTCGTTTGTTTCCAAGCTGCCCGGGGCGGTCCTACCACTACCACTAACACAACGTGCGTCAAAGCCTTCGTTATTATATATTTGGTATTATGTATGTTATCGCACCACATAACAAGACTAGAGGAATGATTGCCTCTCGTGCCGAGTGTCGAGGCGAGCCCTCAAGCCGCAACTCCACACACATTTATAAGGAAGACTAGTTTCTTTGTAGAATATCACCTAATGTGCTATCGGATCAGGACGAACTCTCCAACCCTTTACAAATATATATATCGTACATACATCAATAAATAAATAGGTATACAACAAGCGAAACTTTATCTAATGTTAAAATTAAAAAGGCCCTGATGAATATCAAATGCTATCACTAAATTAATTAACAAATCACTCGTTAAACACGACGTTTTTAGTTTAAATGTGGATTGTCTTTTAGTAAGATTCGTAAATGAATGCACTAAATGTGAAAGAACTTGGTCCCTAAAAGTCTGACTGAAATGAGTAGGTGTTCCGATCTAATGATGTCATGCTAATATAGAAAAGCCAATCGATATCCGAACCGACCCGTTACCTGTCGCGTGCTATTCCGATAAGAACGTTCACTTCCCGATCATAAGTTACAGTTTGCAATGACGCCGGTTGAACCGATTGATTTTATTCGAGCGACACGAGCACCCAAGGCAGTAAGAAATGCTAATCTAGCAAGGCAACGGGCGGCGCAACAGAACAAGAGAAACAAAGAATATACCGACGCTACATTTTGTATTTGCCAAATACGAATCGAGGCATTGGTCAGAACTTTAAAAACTAATCTGGAGATTACACGAAATAATTTAAAAATTTAATTCCACACAAAAGGAAGTTAAATAAGACGTAAAACTATTAAAATTAACAACAATATGAGCAAACTATTATAATAGTTGAGCTAAAATAAACACCGGAGCAGCTTGGAGTGTAAGTGAAGCGACCTACGTCGCTTGATGTTCAAATAAATGGCTCCTTTTGTACGATAAAATAAGTATGCTTGTGATGTTACAAACCTACGTTGTGGTCGTTGAATGGCATTCAGACATTAACTTTGGCATTCGATTGTGGATCAATGCAGAGGACGCAATCCGAATGATAAAAATCAAACGGCCTCATAATAAGAGCAAAAACTATGCGGTTTAAATTCGGGTAAACTTCATGAAAACCAAAATATTAAATGGTTAAAAATATTTACACATAAATATATATAAAATGATTGATGAAGTAACACTTAGTTAATAAAAGTAAAACAGCTAAGCTCATTAATGATTACAAAAGGCTTGGGCCGGGCGCGAACCCATTGCTCGCTCGCAGCCTTATATTGTCTACCGCTAGTCGCGACGCGGACGCGACACTGTCGCGACGCCGACGCAACGCGACACCAATCAATCATGCCTAGCGCACAATTCATTACTATAAAATCTTCAAGGAAACGATTTAACCTGCCATTGGTTACCGGTAACGTACCACAGTTCATTGAGGCACAATCATTGGTTGAATTAATTGCTTTTTATGTTTTTGTTTTTATTTATTTTTTTGTTTTTTTTTTTCTTTATTTATATTTTTTTTTCTTACAATACACCTACGACAATATAATTATTATAATTACTTTTAGGTACGTAAATTTACTCTAAATAACAAAAACAAGTCACGAAAATTGTTAAAAATGAAAGCGTGAAGCGTATATTTTTTCTTTACGAATATAATTTCACAATATACATATTACAGAATATAATGTATGTTTATAAATACACAACAACATAATAACACAGACTAAATTGCACATGGCGCAATAATTGTGTGCAGGAAATAATGATGCAGTCATTGAACCGAAGGAGATTCAGTTATACTCACAACCTCGCCGTGCGTCGCATTACCGATAGCCGACATGATGTCGCGTCGGCTTTACGCTACACGACACGACACGACACGACACTACTATACCATTACAACACTTTATTTATATGACCATACAAATATAATTTATATATTACCCATTTATTAAGTACATACTGATAACTTTATTTGACTAAACATTTGAAGGCATGACACATTCGTCTTTTAAATATTTATATTATGGACAACGTATTCTAAAGGGCACTGGAACATTATACTCTCCGTTTCTTCGGCTTGTCTCATTTTAAAAACACTAATTTATAAAAATTATAATGACGTATTTTATTGCTGCGATTTGCACCAGTTAACGACTGAGATTTAGGCGTAATCCGTTATCAAATAATGTGGACAGAACAATATCGATTTAAAAATTATAAATATTTTTTTAATTCTATGACGTAGTAAGTCAATAAAAATAAAGACCCTCACGTAAATTGAGCTTTACGACAATAATAGTAGAATTGACATCAGCCTGGTCGAGCCACGCTGTATTCTGTCTGATAAGACGCACGACTTAGGAACATCAGATCGATAACCCGTACAGCGAATGGCCGCTCTTTAATTTGGAAGATCATCGCCAGGCAGACAAAATGCAAATTGTGTGGATATCTTTGATATTAATTCTTTGGCACCTAACGCTAGACCGCGGCCCCTCTAGGGGCGCACGGCTCATCAATTGTTCGGTGGCATGCATTGCATTCAATCGCATTGTGCCCATTACTACATCACTTACACAATCCAATCTCGACATGCTAATCGTTCGTTCATCGAATGTAAAGACAAACTATTTATTACTTATAGTTTAACCATCGATAAGAAAATATACGATCGTGTAAATCAAATCTGCACTCAATCGAGATATGCAAAAAAGGCAACGAAGAATATGCAATTTATGTAAATACTTAAAACAGTACGTCGGTCCCTATGAGATAATAAGGTAGACATGACAAATACTAATTTTGTCACTAGATGAACACATCACACATATAGAAACATTTATCACTAGACTAAACAGGTCCAAAGCGATTAGAATTTATTTAAAGACGCACAAGTACAAGTCCAAAGTCGCGTACAATCTAACTTATCATTATTATTTTGTGAAGAGTGGTCAGCCGGACGAGCCGGGGCTAACCTAGCAATACAATCGTTACGTTAACACGAAGGATCACTGGAAGATATCGAAGCGGTTCGGTCGCGGTTCGGTCGCGAGGCGAGCGCGGGACGGGCGCGGGCCGGCCGCGTTCGGAGCGCGGTCGGCGCGCGTTACCCGACGTCCCCTACGTACGCGTACGCGTGTGTACCGCTACCCGCAACAATATTGGTAATGATATAGTTTGGCAGAGTCACTCTGTGGCACACCATCGATAAATTAAAAAGTAAATAAAAATTGTAAATAAACTTTCTCATATCGAACAAACACTTACAGCCACTATCGTTGCCGTCAATATCATAGTATTCTTAGGAGAACTAACATAGGACTTACGGTTACGCTTACATTTATACATTTATATAATACCGACGAGACTACCGCTACAAGTATATGATTAACAGAATACAATGTCTAAAGCATTATTTCCACTTTAAATAACGTTGAAATTGAGCCTATATAAAATACCACATATCTTTTCTATAAGTTATTGATATGGCTAATTTTAAGTTAACTATACACAAAAGTGTAATATTTAAATTACCGTTAATTATAGTACTTCAGTAACATTTTTCACAAAATGTAATATATAAAATGATAAAACAATCTTCATTAAGTTATCCTTACATTAATCGTATAATCTAGATAATCATTTCAATATAACTTAAAGTGGCACTTGAATCACAAATACTGGAAAAAATTTGGGGAAATGAGCGAAGCCTCGGTGGACGAGCCGACCGCAGGCGCTCGCTCCGAGTCGATACTCAACGAAATACATTATTATCCATACTTAGGCAAGATACGTTACATCACAGGGCCCGCCTAGGCCGCCGCCACTAGCCGCGGCCTCCTAACCAATATTTGTATATCTCAGACTATAAACGCTGCTTCAAAGGAATTACCACTAGAAGAATGCACTTCAAATCTCATAATTTCAAATTTTGTTACCTTTATAAAAATACAGCTAATTATAAAACGTATCGTCGGGGCGGGTTCGGCAAGGGCGGGCGCGATCTGACGTCACCGGTCGGTCGAGGTCGGCCCGCACTTACCCGCACTCGCCCGCATCGGGCGACGGCGCGACTCGACCCGCCCCCACTTTACGAAATGCTCTTATTGCTCAATAAAAATATCACTAATGGAAAACGGAGGCTCGCGTTAGACAATTCGAAAAAAATAGAAATAAATAATTAAAATACGGTTTTAAAAACGAGAAAAAATAAAAACTAGCACGAAAGAAACTCAACAGCCCGCGGGGCGAAACAGCAACAGCCCCGGGGTGCAACAAAAATAAATACAAATACAGCGATATAGGGCCACGGGGCGAGTGACTGAGGTAGCCCGGGACAACTACTCTAATCCGTTTTACCTATGTCATTTGGTAGAAGGAGCTAGCCTACTTAGAGTACGGTGAACACTTACATAGAGTAACGTGGTATGGTACCGTGGGATGCGGATGCGATGTGACTAGGCGGCATGTTGCTTGCACGTGCTTAGATGGACTCCCCGCCGAGGAGATCCGGCGGCAGGAACGAGTTCAGCGAGGAAGGCGTCGCTCGCTGCTCGTGCGAGTCGGGCCACATGGCCGGGAAGCCACCGCCCCATCCAGCTTCCTACAATACACACGCATTATACTATACAATACTCTTCTACTTGTGTCACTAGTTCTGTGGAAACTTCTAAATTAGCCATTGGTAAACATGGATCTCTTCAGATTCAAGTTAATAAGTTTTCGTAATCGTCACAGTAAAAAAACTTGAGTGGCGAAACTCTATGATCCGCATTTAGGAAACCGGCATGTCGTAGAACCTATAATCTCCTGTTTTTTCAAGACGTTTTCCTTGGCCGTTTGGGAGGGGTTCGGTTAATGTACGGCCAGTTAATGTACACCCAGTTAAAACGAATCCACTTTTTTCCATTGTTAAATTGTAAAGGCACGTAAGTACACTGTCGCAAATAAATATTTCGATTATTACTTTTTTCATCTAGCGATGGATAAATATCCTAAACGGGACAGCCCCTTCGATGGTATTGAAAAAAAACATTTTCTGGCGCTGCGGCACGTCCGTTCTACTCGCTCGCCTTGTTCGTAATTTTAATGTTCTAACATAACCTAACCTATCCAAGTCAGATCCGCCCTATAAAGTATCCATTGCCGTAGAGATTATAAACAGGTGTTACCTTGCCGGCTTGCGAGGCCGGGCGCCAAGCGCCGCCGCCTCCAGAGCCGAGATGCTGCAGAATGAGTTGAACCTCCGACTCGGCCGGCGATTCCGCGAATATAGTTGTGTTGGACAACACGCAGTTGTTCAATGCCATTTGGGCCTGCATACAAACACAACAGTCATACTTATGGACTACCTGAAGGATTTTCCGCACTGAGAAAAAGTTCTTTGTGCATTCTTCTTCCCCGTTTTCCTTCAACCTTTCCTTCAATGATGTTTTTAATGTAGCTGTCATGTCGTAGAATATGTCCAAACATTTTCCCTCTTCGATTTTGTATCGTCTCAAGTCTATCCTTGTCCTCTATCTCTTCTCCTTTACTCGCTCTAAGACCTTTATTGTTGAATTGATGTTGAAATACCTAGTAGTTCTCCAGTAGGTAAGTAGTAGTAGTAATATTCAGGTAGGTATTTATTGTATGATAGAGACGTAACATGACATTTTTTGTTTGCAAAAATTTATTAAGTTTCTGAATCAGAGTACTATTTTTAAAGATTAGAGTAGAATATTATTATTATTATTTTTTTGTCATGTGACTAGGAGAGTAATGAGTATGGATGTGGATGGATATGTGAGCAGAGGTAGACCAAGGAAAACATGGATGAACTGTGTGAAAGATGACATGGATAGGAGAGTAGTGAATGCAGAGATGACGGCTGACAGAGGGAAATGGAGGAAGAAGACATGTTGTGCCGACCCCACATAAAGTGGGATAAGGGCAGGAATAAGAAGAAGAGTAGAATATTATTTTTGAATTTTTTCAAAAAAAATATTAAGTTTGTTTTAAAAAGTAGTAGTGGTTTACATACCTTAGCAGCCTCCTCGCGCGTTGAATACCGCGCGAGGGCGAGGCCTTGGTTCAAGTATAAGTGGAAGTTCTGCAGCGGACCGTGCTGCACGCAGAGGGTCTTCAGAGTGGACCCGTCAATCTGTTGAACAAACAATAACACTTGCTTTACCTCTTCACTAAAAGGATTCCAAGCAGTACACAGTTTTAGTTGTAGAGTCCGCGCCACCATTGAAGTCCGTAAGACGCAGCGCTGCTGTAGCAGAATCTTTATTCGTAAAGAGGCTTAGTTCCCGCTTTTGCCGTAAGAAAGTATCCCGCTTTTGTCGTGGCGCGAACTCTAGTAGAGCTCTTTGTGAAGTGCTCGTCTAGGGAAGTACTAAATCCATGCCTATGACAGCCGTGAAACCGCATTGCTGTTTGAAGGGTGTGGGTGCCGGTGAAATTACTGGGACGTGAGGCTGAACATCTGTACGCCCTGAATGGTCGGGTTGGCTGTACGCCTAGAATTAGTAGCCTTGGTAACCTACCCATAATCTACCTGTAAAACTATACCTAAGTACTCCAAGACCATAGAATAGTAGGAAGTCTTCGAACACAGGTTATAACTTAACTGAAGAGATCCGAACCCGATTCATTATGTTTATTGTAACAACAATAAAAAGATAATTTATTTTGATTTTATTTACTTTGCTAGATCTGTGGTGGTTAGCAGAGAAGTGTAGCGACATTTTACGAGTTGAAAAATTTATATTATGTAACATGGCAACCATTACCCCAAAATAGAACTTGGCAAAAGGAAACTAGCAAGATTTCCATTCTGTACTAGTTCATTACAAAATTCCGTGGTGGAACAAAAGTATTATTATGCAATAATTATTTCAAGGGAACGAACATCTCAGGAATGACACTGGTAGTTTTTTGTGTGTGAGTGTACTATACCATTACTATACCTTACCATTTATGAAACAGATTTGCTTGCAAGCATTTTAGCTAGCTGACTCTACCTTTCTTTTCGTTCACTAATTTTGAAATATGTAGCACTTAGTAAAAGCCATCTGTTTTATGACATTTACACTTGCAAAGACTGGTTAAAATCTGGTTACAATCAAACCACAGCGGGGTATCGGTAGCTAGCGTCACAGAAAATGCACCCTGAAACCCTGTGCAGTAGAACTTGTTGATGGCTCATACCTGAGCAGCCCTCCAACCTCCAATAGTCCTACCAACTTTGCGGTTATACGAACCGAAACTGTGAGCAATGCGTCACATGATGCGACAACGCAAGTGCGGTACATCAAGCTGCGTACGGATAGCGCGTTCCTGTGTTATGCGTAGTTGGGAATCACTGTCCACGCGTACATTGGATACGCGTACCTGTACGCGAGGTCAATCGATCCAGAGCGCTCCGCGAGCCCCAGGCATTCGTCATGACTCCGACAAACTTTGCTTTTTGCCGTCCAAATATAGCATTCACGGTCGTTTATGCTTTATTTGGACCTCTTTGACGCGCGACCAAAAACCGACTGACAGCGGCTCGCGCGGTACGCGTTCCCCAAGAGTGTACGCGTAGCTACAAGTATGGACATGACGTTCCGGACACGCGTAAACTGACTACGCGTACTAGTGTACGCGCTATCCGTACGCACCTTAACTCTACAAATTTAATTATGCACATGTCCCGACACTCTCCCCCTTCTGGGGCATGACAAACTCCAACATGACATGACTCCAATCCTGGTGCACATACCTGAGCAGTCAGATTCTTCAGCAGCAGCCAGGTAGAAGCCTGCCAGGAAGGCAGCGCGCGCTGATTGGCAGCCGGCGCGGCGTGATGCTGCGGCCACGGCTTGGATATACCCGGGGGCGCGGCGCGGGGCTAAACACAAATAAATATTGTGAAAAATCCACATAACACTATCTAGCCTACAATTAAAAAGAGCTTGAACTATGGGAACCAGATAGCTGATATAATACTTTGATACCTTTTTTTTTTGTAAATATATACTTAGAATACAATATAACACCCAAACAGAGAACAATCATCTATGTTCACCACACAAATATACTTGTACTCGGTGGGGATCGAACCCACGATCTAAGACGCAGAAAGCAGAGCTACTATAGGTAGCGGCACATAACTCTAGCGCTGATCGTTATAGCGCAGAAGTCAAAAATAAATTACCTGAGGGAGGCTCGCGGTATGAAAGGCGCGCGTGTGCGCGGAGTGCGAGTGCGACTCTCCAGTCGCACTCGCACTCCGCTTTCTGTACCAATAAGACACTCTGCACACATCCACACATCCAGTGTGCTCGACATGCGCACACTACGACGCATGCGCAGCTATCCTCTCCGCGTATCGCTCAGGGCTAGAGTTATGTGCCGCTAGTTATATCAACTGTGAAGGCTTAGCAAGTGTAGGCACCTTAGCGCCCCAATCAGCGCCAGTCTTGACCCCACCGCCGCCAGCGCCGGTCGGCGCGTACGACCACGTGGAGGAAGACAGCGATCGCTCGCTGCCCGGAGGCGAAGTCTTTCCTCCAAGCATCTCGGAGTCTTTGATCGCCGCCAGGGACAGAGGCGATCGAACCACAGAGCCGGGCGTCATAGCCGGATCGTCTTCTACATTCTTCATTTGGTTACCCTGTTTGATGGAAAAGGATTTTTCATCATTTCCACTCAGAAAGGGCTTTATAAACTGAAAACAGGGGATCGGATTAGCTTTTGTAGCTAGTAATTGTAGGTTTTTTCAAACATTTCACGGAAATATTTGGAACAAAAGATTAATGAGTACATTTTTTTTCAAAACCTTTCAAACTATTGCATTAAAATTAGCACCCTATTCACAATGATACTACTTTTAGCCGATCACCAACTCAAATCAAGGATCACACTTTCCTTACACTTTGGAGCTACTTCTTATGCTGTGACAAACAAAAACAAAAATCCAGACCCGGAACAGATATTTTCAGATCAATACTAGTCTAGGTTTGAAGATATCAAAATATACTATTTATTTCTTGCTGTTGGTTTTCCAATAAATAAATAAATAAATATGTCTACCTTTATGTCAGGCATAGTATATTTTTCCTTACCTTCCAAGGCTTGCCAGGCTCGAACTCTGGCACGAGGTCGTAGACCGGCTGGTGCGAAGGATGTGAAGGCCAATCCTTGCCGTCGGCGGAATCTACGCCGACACCGGCGTCGCCCCAACCTTCGTTGCCGCGCCCAACGCCCCAAGTTCTATACAAAGTTTTTTTTGGTTTAAATATTTATTGTCTCAAAAGAATTTACAAATTCACAGAGAAAATACAATTTAATGAAATGAAATATCTTTATTTGTATGAGGTATTACCATTAGATATATACCTATGGTGGTCTTGAAGGAGAAAGAAATCATTTAGAATGATTATTCGTTGCCATTAGGCTACATACAAAATTTAGCTTGCTAGCCATTTTGTCGATATTATATCATCATCTTTTAGGAGAGCAAAACTGGAGTGCCTCCTAGATTCCAGGAAGAATTATTTTAAGGCTTCTCCATTCACTGATTTTTCGCGACGATTTCGCTAAAAGCCGGTATCTGGTATCTGATAATGAGTTAGAGGAGTAGTAGAATGAGTAGAAGTTACAACACAAGCTGGCTAAACAGATATCTGTGGGCATTTTTTATTATTATGGCCAATTTAGCTTTTAATTCATTCTAAGGCTAATAAGATAAAAAAACTCCGGTACCAAAGATATCATTTCCGGGACACACAAATGACGGTAACTTTATTACACACGAATGAGGACTTACGAATCAGGCTGCAGGCCCATCAGTGGGCTCGTGGCAGATTTGGCGGTGCCGGGAGCGCGGCTGAACTCTGAGCCGTCGCTGTCTTTGTCCAAAGAAGGCAGCTTCCACTGGTTGAGTCGAGATTGCTGATTGCCGCCTCCGCCATACGCCTGAGACAAAAGAGTTTTTTATAGAAAACCAGTGTAGAATCTCGCTAACTATACCGATAGAAGGATGGTCACGTGTCATTTAAGCCACGTCTTCCTCACGAGATTTTCCTTTACAGTATAATTTAAATACGTGCAATAATAAAAATACTACAAAAATAATAGAATGGCCTATCGGCTAAGTTAATAGTAGGTCTGCCTTCTGCGCCGTAGCCGCCGCTCCAGCACCTTAAATATTGGTTGTGGTGGGGAGAACAAACATTTGTGTGGTGAACAAAGATGTTAGTTCTCTGTCTGGGTGTTAAATTGTATTGTATTCTAAAAATTTAGAACACAATATAAAGAAATATTATATCAGCTATCTGGTACCCATATTACAAGTTCGGCTTAATTAGGGGCTGCATGAGTGTTGTGCACAATATTTATTTATTTTATCTATAAATAAACTTACGGAATGCGGGTCCTTAGCGAGGCTCATGTCATTGAAGTTATTCTGCAACGGAGCCAGTGGATCTGGACCCGGCTTGAACAGGTCACTTCCACCGGCCTGCTGCTTCATGTATAAGGCTTGTTGCGTTGCTATTTGATTCTGTACATCAACACATAGAACTTAAGAGCGAGTCGTGCAAAATAGTTGAAAACGATAGTCACGGTTAAATCGATATTATGAATATACTTGCAATAATGAATCTAAAACTTTGTATAAAGTACCAGACTGAACGTATTGACAATTATTCCGTAACAAAAAAAAATATTTATATATAATTAAATAAACACAGATAGGTAAAATTTGACAAATCGTATGTCGGCGTTATTAAAAAATGTCATGTTACACTGTTGATTTTATGAACAAACTTTAATTCGAATTAATCTCAAATGTTTAGTCTACAATTAGTCCTTTTTCGATTTTTAATAAATCACTTAGTTATTTAGTTATGAATTTTTTAAAAAAGCATCTCAAATCCGCCATACAAATTTACTATGGACGCGCGAAGTTGAATATATACGCGACGAACACTCGCGGAAATTCAGTCCACCACGAGAGCTCAGAGTGGGAGCACGTCTCTTTGCGAGGCGACGCGAGCCAACTAGCAAACGCGATCTTATGTGTATGTACACACAGCTGCAAACAGGTAAAGTGAGGTAAGCCATTTTTTATTATCTATGCTTTTTATTGCTCAAAAAAATGTGATGTACCTATAAATATTTACTCTGTTTAGGGAACAATGGGAAAGCGAAAAGAAGAAAAGTGGCGCTCTGTTCCGGAAAAAAAATTTCGATAAAAATATGTACGTATGTAGGTATAGATTATTTTCGTATTTCAAATTTGATGTTGGTATTGTTCCAAGTTTTTTTGGTCAGGCGAATCGAAAACCCAAGATGGCGGATTCATTTTTTTTTATATTTGATATTGGTATCGTTTAATAAGTTTTCGAGGGCGCTGGTTCCGAATCTGCCATTCATTTTTTAATCCAAGATGGCGGATTCTTATTTTGTCATAAATTTTTGATATGGGGTTTTGGGGGCGCTGACTCCGAATATGCCATTCATTTTTTAATCCAAGATGGCGGATTCATTTTTTTTATATTTGATATTGGTATCGTTTTATAGGTTTTTGAGGGCGCTGGTTCCGAATCTGCCATTAATTTTTTAATCCAAGATGGTGGATTTTTTTTTGTCATAAACTTTTGATATGGGGTTTTGGGGGCGCTGGCTCCGAATATGCCATTAATTTTTTGATATGGGTATCGTTTTATGGGTTTTTGGGGGCGCTGATTTTGAATCTGCCATTCATTTTTGAATCCAAGATGGCGGATTCTTTTTTTTCTTAAATATTTGATATGGGTATCGATTTATAGGTTTTTGGGAGTGCTGGTTCCGAATATGCCATTCATTTTTGATTCCAAGATGGCGGATGTTTTTTTTTTCTTAAATATTTGATATGGGTATCGTTTTATGGGTTTTTGGGGGCGCTGATTTTGAATCTGCCATTCATTTTTGAATCCAAGATGGCGGATTCTTTTTTTTCTTAAATATTTGATATGGGTATCGTTTTATGGGTTTTTGGGGGCGCTGGTTCCGAATATGCCATTCATTTTTGATTCCAAGATGGCGGATGCTTTTTTTTCTTAAATATTTGATATGGGTATCGTTTTATGGGTTTTTGGGGGTGCTGATTTTGAATCTGGCATTCATTTTTGATTCCAAGATGGCGGATGTTTTTTTTTCTTAAATATTTGATATGGGTATCGTTTTATGGGTTTTTGGGGGTGCTGATTTTGAATCTGGCATTCATTTTTGATTCCAAGATGGCGGATTCTTTTTTTTCTTAAATATTTGATATGGGTATCGTTTTATGGGTTTTTGGGGGCGCTGGTTCCGAATATGCCATTCATTTTTGATTCCAAGATGGCGGATGCTTTTTTTTCTTAAATATTTGATATGGGTATCGTTTTATGGGTTTTTGGGGGTGCTGATTTTGAATCTGGCATTCATTTTTGATTCCAAGATGGCGGATGTTTTTTTTTCTTAAATATTTGATATGGGTATCGTTTTATGGGTTTTTTGGGGTGCTGATTTTGAATCTGGCATTCATTTTTGATTCCAAGATGGCGGATGTTTTTTTTTCTTAAATATTTGATATGGGTATCGTTTTAGCGGTTTTTGGGGGTGCCAAAACATGATTGGTATTTTCAGGCACAAGGGCAATTACACGTCACACAAAGAAAAACATGCATATTTGCTGTTTGGACTGACGTAGACATGAAAGTTGAACAAGTAGAGGAAGATAAAGAATTTTGGTGTATGATGGAAGGAAAATTGAAAACATTTTATTTTGATTGTTTACTGCCAGAGATTATTGATTCTAGATTAGATAGGCTAATGGAAATCAAAGAACCTAAATATATTCTAGAAGCGATAAATAAAAAAATCGTCAAAACGACAGCGAAAAGGAAAATAATTGAAAATGAAACTAAAACAAACAAAAGAAAACTGCAATAAACTGTATTTAGTATGCAAACTGACTATAATTTTTATTTCTGAGTAATAATTATTATTAGGAGAGATGAAAGTCATGTGACTTTATGAGTGATGAATATGGATGTGGATGGATATGTGAGTAGAGGTAGACCAAAGGAAACATAGATGTGTGAAAGGTAACATCGGTAAGAGAGGAATGCAGCTATGACGGATGACAGAAGGGAACGCAGAAGGAAAACTCGTTGTGCTGACGCCACATAAAGGGAGATAATGGCAGGTAGAAGAAAAAGTAATGAATAATAATTATGATCTGATTTAATTAACATAGACAATATTCATCTCCCTCAGTCACTCAACCAATCAACAAAATAACAAAACCAAAACCAAAAAATGCGGCACTGGTTCCGAAGCTATTTTTTTTTTATTTAAGTCAATTAAAAAAAAATAGCTTCGGAACCAGCGCCCCCAAAAACCCATAAAACGATACCCATATCAAATATTTAAAAAAAAAAACCGCCATCCTGGAATCAAAAATGAATGGCATATTCGGAACCAGCGCCCCCAAAAACCCATAAAACGATACCCATATCAAAATTTAAGAAAAAAAAACATCCGCCATCTCGGAATCAAAAATGAACGGCAGATTCAAAATCAGCACCCCCAAAACCCATAAAACGATACCTATATCAAATATTTAAGAATAAAAACATCCGCCATCTTGGAATCAAAAATGAATGGCATATTCGGAACCAGCGCCCCCAAAAACCCATAAAACGATACCCATATCAAATATTTAAGAAAAAAAAGAATCCGCCATCTTGGAATCAAAAATGAATGCCAGATTCAAAATCAGCACCCCCAAAAACCCATAAAACGATACCCATATCAAATATTTAAGAAAAAAAAAGAATCCGCCATCTTGGATTCAAAAATGAATGGCAGATTCGGAATCAGCACCCCCAAAAACCCATTAAACGATACCCATATCAAATATTTATGAAAAAAAAAGAATCCGCCATCTTGGATTCAAAAATGAATGTCAAATCCACAATCAGAGCCCCCAACAACCTCTAAATCGATACCCATAATTATCATTTATTTAGGATAAAAATGAAGCTGCCATCTTGGATCCAAAATGAATGAAAGTATGAAAGAAAGAAATATTATTTAACATAACATAGGTACACAGAGCGGAACATTGACAAAATCAAAACTAAAATATGAACAAAAAATTCTAACACAAATAATTGAGTAATTACTTGCTATCTTAGCACATAATAAAAAAAAACAACTACGTCCCGCGCTAGGTACATGTTATGCCAAATAGGCCCTGGCTCAGCTTTTGCTGCTTAGCGGGGTATGAACTTACCACCAAAAATATTATTCACAAATATGCAAATATAGTTGAAAATGAAACGAAAACCTGGCCTTCAGCTTAGTTAGTAGTAGCTCTGCCTTCTACGCTGTAGGTCGTGGGTTCGATCCCCACGGAGAAGAAACATTTGTTTGGTGAATACAAATGTTTGTTCTCTGTCTGGGTGTTATATTGTATTTTAAGTATGTATTAAAAAAAAAAATATATATGCTAAGTATTATATCAGCTGTCTGGTTCCTATAGTATAAACTCTGCTTGGTTTGAGGCTAGATAGTGTGGAGTGGACGAGTAAACAGAAGCAAAACCAAAATGATGATCGTGGACCGCGCAAATAACAACTCGCCGGAAGTGTCTCAAATTGCGAACTGCACAGTGGTCCAGTCATACATATATCTTGGTACCTTAATTGCGAACAGTGGAGGTTGCGTGGATGAAATTAAGCGTCGGATGGCAATATCCAGAACTGCTATGGATAAGCTAAAGAAAGTATGGAGGAATCGCAACATTACAAAAGCCACCAAGATCCGGCTCGTGCGCTCCCTTGTTTTCCCTATATTTCTGTACGCTGCAGAGACATGGACCCTTCGTGAAGTAGAGAAAAAGAAGATTGATGCTTTGGAAATGTGGTGCTGGAGACGACTGCTTGGAGTATCGTGGACTGAATTTCGCACTAATGTTTCGATACTCCAAGAACTAAACATCAAACAGCGTCTGTCCAACTTAGTACAGTGCCGCATTCTAAAGTACTTCGGACACGTCTCGCGGCGGGACACTGACTCGATTGAGCGCCTCGTGGTTCAGGGACAAGTAGAGGGTACAAGACCACGTGGACGATCTCCCATGCGCTGGACTGATCAGGTCAAATCAGCAGTGGGTGGAACCCTACAAGAGTGCTCCCGGATGACGACATGTAGGGAGAAGTGGCGAAATATCGTGAGGCGTGCCACAGCCCCTGATAAAAACAAATAATCATATATTCATGATGACCACGACCGCTCTGACAAGAGTGAAGCGACTGAGAAGAAGAGTGTGGAGTGGATTGTGCACAATATTTATTATTTATTACTATTATTAAAAAACCTAAAAGAAAAGTGAAATGAAAATGTAATTATTTTGTAAACTGACCTCAGATTGTTTTTTTTAGAGAGATGAATTTTACTTTCTGGCATAACGTAAACAAAATTTCGTCTCTATAAGTCACTCAACCAAACAACATTTTTTTCAAATCATGGGTTACCTACTTTTGCCACACTAGGTGTAAACGGCGTCGAGCGAACCTATCATTGTGTGCGTGAGTACGCACACAACTAGCGAGCCGCAGTAAATACCTATTTTCCGTCCGCCTGGTTTACTCGACTCGCTCTTAAGAGTCTTATATTTCAACAATACCCATTAAACAAATATTCACCATACTTTGGTGTCATTTCATGTCTTTGAAGTTTGATTAGTAATCTTTACTAATATTTTACAGAGGAAAGATCTGTATTTTTGTGGGTATGTTTGTTATTAATAAACTAAAAAATTAGTGCCGATTTCAAAAATTCTTTCACCATTGGAAAGCTAAATTCACTCTGAATAACATAGTCTATATTTATGTGTTTAAAAAATAAATGTCCATCGGTGCGAAGCCGGGACAGGCCGCTAGTAATAAATATGATCCTATCAGACACCTCCTGACTTGACATTCCTGTGTCACTACACAGGAATGTCAAGTCAGGAGGTGTCTGATTTGATTACCCACTGTTTATTGGTACCCACTAGTATTGGAAACTACGAGTACCATCATGGATCTGTAAAATGTACTCTTCAAATCGGAACACAGCAATACGAACAATGCTGCTTGGCGCTAAAAATATGTTCAGTGAAAGTACCTACGACGAAGAGCTCTATCGTTTCTCGCGTCAATCGTTTTGTCGTTTTGTTTCGATCGTCTTACCTGCAATGCAGTAATCTGCTGCTTGGCCTTGGTGATCTGCATGGTGTATTGCAGGTTCAGGGTCGAGTGACCTTTGGTCATCGCCACGGAGTTCTGTTGCATCAGCTGCTGCAGTACTTTGATCTACGAAATAAATTGACACTTAATCGCTGCTCCATTATAAGTGGTGCAAGTTTGGGGTTTTATATGAGTGCCTGCCTGCCTGTGGCCTCGTAGCTCCGAAACTCATTATCCTATTTGAATGCAGTTTTTGTTTATCAGTTCTTAGCTAGATGTTTGGTAGAAATCCTTGCATCCCCTTAAGAAGATACAAGGTCCATGTGACTTACTCCTAAGAACTATGTATGTACTACTATATCCATTGAATATAGCTAGAAAACTGAAAACTTTAAAATACGGCAAACAAAACCTATGACGCCATTTTGACTATTAGTGATGTGTCTTGTCGCCCAGTCTCGGTGTTTGATCTCCTGAACCGGCTAAAAGTGCCTAAACGAAACCATGTGTAATTGTGTATGCAATAAATATATTGAGTATTGAATATTTATTGTAACATTATTAAAAGTTAAAGTCGTAAAAAATATTTATAGTAGATTTTTTTATAGTAAACTAGATCGGCGATATACATAATCGTTGGTTGTACTATAGTTTGGAGTGAACTTTGTCGGTCTTATTACAAAAACATGACTTAGGCTAGGTTTAATCCGGAACTAAGTAGTCTTTGTTTGTTACGGTACCAAAGTTGGTTCCTGGTTTAAACTATGTTTGTATTACAAAACAATGACTAATGAAGGATTTCATAAACCATGGTTTAGATAATATCCACAGATTATATAGCTAAATGGGTATAAATCGTTCATTCCTTCTGGTGCCACACTTTTCTTTTACGCTCCTCTCACACAAAGCTAAAGTCAAAAGATCATACTACCTCGTTTTTCGTCATATTTTTTTCAGTAATTTTGGCACCTTCCCGATCCAACGTTCCGTCTAGGTGTTTTTGATATTCTTCTAATGCGACGATGGCGTTTAAACATTATTAAAAATACATCTGTAGTTTTTACTAACGTTTTATTCTACTAAAAAAGTGCGATACACTGTAGAAGCTTATTTTTCACACAACAATAAGGGCGCGAAAATCCATAAAAAAATTTCGTAGGAAAATTAGCAATGCCCTGGAACTTCCTTAGGGTCTCCTCTTGCTTGTTTATTGTGGTAGGCACTTTGATTTATGTCCGGGTCCGGGGCATCCTAGCCAAAACTTCAGTCCCTTTTTTCAAGTTATACTGATGAGTGGCTGTGAGACACCGTGCAAACCAGCAGTATCATCTTGAATCTAAAAAAATTATAATAATTATTTAGTAACCTAATTCAAGGTTGGAAAAATATTATGAGAGCATGACTTTGCTTGTTTTTATATCTTACAAACTTAACATTCGCTGCACCTTTTCAGCAGTAATCAGGAATTCTGTTTTACAAGAACAAAACATTTTGTAACATGGATTGCGATCAAATTCCGGCAAATCAACTACCTAGGTACTAAAGGGTGCCAGGACTGTAGCAGGAGATATAGTGAAACAACACCATGCATAGAAGTACTTCAAAATGACCATGCGAATGAATTAGCGCGAACTCTTCTGCCTACAAAAGTTATGCATGGTAACTTACCTACTTCATGTCGAAACCACTTGCATTTCAGGGCTCAATCAAGGGGCTTCCTCGAGAATCGTGAGACAACTCTTCACGCAATAAATCTACACTTTTGACGCCGAAACGTTTTGTAAATCGATATTGCATATAAAATCTTCGTCACATCTGGATCGATTCGTTCACGCTGTCTACTAGGGCGCTGGCCGTTACATCTTCAGTACATCTAAGTCTTCGAAACTCATCACGATAATATTAATATTATTCATTTTCAATTATAGCTAACCTCTAAACAATCCACTACTGATGACATGTCATTTGACGGTTTGACGTTAGACCATAGTTAAACTAGGGGTCTCTCGGGTTTATCTTTGAGTCATAGATTAAACCTGGATTTGGAGATAGGCTATGATTTGTAATAAGGTTTTGTCTAAACCATGGTCTAACTAAGGTATCATCTTTGGTTTATCTTTAGTCCTTGTTTTATAATAAGGCCGTGTAAGTTTAAGTTAATAAAGTATATGGATAACTATATTGTTATACAATTTACAGGAACTACTAACAGGAAGCTGAAAATGTTGTTGTTAAACCACAAACGTGTGGTTAAAGTTGAACTTGACCCTCTCTTTAATTTTTGTATGCAACTATGTGTATGTAACATTATGGAATGCTGATATTTACGCACAGGAATTCACTACTATAATTTTTTTTGCGTTTACATTTCTTATCAAACTTGAGTTTACATTGCGTTTGATTGGATTATGAAATTCAACGCTGGCGAACCCTTTGACTGGTAAATGTAGGGACGACTCAATTACAATTTCTACTGTTTTGTTTGACACGATTTCCCGGTAGGGGGGAGAGATCGGCGCGAGGCTTTAAGTGGATGAAAGACGCCGACACGGTGGGAGAACGATTGCCTCAAATAAGTTAATGTACCTCTGTGCAGCTGTCGACAAATTATGATACGCATTGAGGGGAGCTGGTCTCTAAGATATAAATAGGCTAGGCTATGGAAGCATTTTAAAAAGTCAGATACTGCGTTTGAATTTCAAGGTCTTTTTATGTTCGAATAGAATAAAACATTCTGTATTCAAGGATCATGATGTGCTTGTTTCGAGGTATTTGAAACAAACACATTAAGAATTAATCTTTTCACGCTAGTTCATTATAGGTATTATATTCTGAAACAGAAATTTACACACACACATGTGTGTTCTTTCTGTAACGACGGAGAGTGGTGTCACGGAAGACCAGTGCTATAGTAGCCCGAGCTACGACGAACAATAAATAACATTTTATTTGATTTGAAATGACATTTGCGTTTCTCACGTTTCCAGTTATTCATTTCTTAGATTCTCAAGTAGCGTGTCGTTGTCGCGTAGACGTAGGTAAATCAAAATTATACTGATAGCCGTTTATGAATAGGACATCACTACTAAGACCGGGCAACGAAGAACATCACTAGTCGGGGGATATAAAGATGACGTCGTAATGCGTAGATTATTGTTTTCCGTGTCATAAAGTTAAACAGAATTCTAACTGTAATCGATGGATAGATTTCAGGTTATGAATACCGATCAAAATGAATAGTTCTTTCTTAACAACACAACGCCTAAATGACATCAGAAACGCTTGGTCACTTAAATCATGCGTGACCAACGTTTTGAGGGCAAGATTTGCAATTCATTATCCATAAATTCATTGTCACTACATATTCTATTTAAATAAGGCCTATAACGTGTTCATTATGTAATCAGTGCGCATTGACCCACACCATGTATGTATATTACAAGACCCACCCAAAAATAATATAGATAAAGGCCAAACTGTAAATAAAATAGAATAATTTTACGAAAAACTTGGGGTATAAATCCAACAAGACTCCTTCCAAACATTCTTGAAAAACCATTATGTTAACAAATAGTTTTCACGAATTTTAGTTTTTTCTATTCCCAACGTCAATGCAATCTGTATTCATTAAAATTTCCTATGATCATCCATAGTTATTGTAAGAAGGTCTCTTGTGTCTATATAACATGTTTATTCTGCAGCACGTTATAAAATAAATATTATGAACGTCAGCGTCAGTTGTAATAGTAAAAGTGATCACCATGTGCAAACCATGCAATTGGCAAACAGAGTAAACCGATGACGCTAGCAAAGAATGGAACAGACTTAGAAGAAGCATTAACCCATCAGTGGATAAAATCTAGATGTGTAAATTGCCTAAACATATATAGAAAATACTTTATTACACATCACATAAAATTAACAAAGGAATACAGAAAAAGAACACAGAGAACCCAATACAGAAAAGCTATCTCTTACAGACAACCTTTGGATGGACTGGAATTGAAAAGAACAATAGAGAACATACTTGTTGAAGCAACTGGTTCAGTAACACTAAGGTCTGAGGAGCCAGTGGCTGGTTGAGTATCTGATGGTTGAGGTAGCCAGCGGAGACAGCCATCTGTATCTGTTGTACGAGCATTCTTAGCTGAGCTGCACTCGGCTGACCGTTGTTCCCAGCACCACTAAGGGAAAATGCACATTAGATTGGAGACACTTGACCATTTTGATATGTAAGTTGGGTAGTTTTTTATTATTTCAGATTGTGCTATTTAACTCAGCGAAAGTCTGTAACTTTCTCGGTATTAGCATGGCAAAACATCATTAATACGTAAGGGCTATCATTTCCAGCTGTTATGATGTCCCTACAACATAATGGAACGAGGAGGAGGAATGGAGGAATTGATAGCTCTACTCCCTAGCTCAAACTTAAAACTACAGATAAATTAGGTGTAATAAATGAAAAATACCAAAAACCGTTAGATCTACAAAGATAAAACACAACGAAGCAACATCTTTATCAGTATAGACGTTATGGACGCGACCTGTAAAGAAAGAATCTGTCATAAAACGACGTCATTGAAGTTTACGTTTGCTCACCTGTTGGGATTGTAAGAAGGATGATGCTGATGCGTCTGCGGCGGTGGTTGGTTGAGCATCTTCTGCACGACAGCGGGCGAGACGGTCGGCACGTTGGGAGGCGGCTGGAAGGGCCCGCCCGGGTGGAACTCGTCCCGTCGCCACATCTCACCGCGCCCGGCGAGCAACTCTAGCGCCTCTTCAGTGTTCATGTCGCGGCTACGTAACGCCGCTTCTGCTTCCTCCTTCTTGAAACCCATCTCAACCAGAATCCTGCGCCAAACAAACATTAGCTTACATTTATTATTTATGTACAAAATGGTAAATGATTAATAGATATAGATAATACACTGACCTGAACTGCTTACTGTTCCAAACCAACTCCTTGGGCAACTGCTTTCCGCTCATAGGGCCGCCCTGTGGGGGTTTAGCGCCTCCCCACTCTCCGATATCATCGGGCCAGCCACCAGGGCCGGCCTGCTTCGTCTTCTGCGCCGGCCAGAGCCCCGGTCCTCCAGCATCCGACCATCCAGGCTCGCGTTGCTCCCACGAGGGAGTGTGAGGCTCGTCCCAGGAGCCGTTGCGCTGACCGTGACCCCAGACAGCATCGGGCTTCGTCGGCGTAGGAGGCACACGGGCTTGACCCGGCGGAGGTCCTTGCGGACCCCTGCCCATGCCACCCATGCCACCGCGCTGCGCCCACAGAGTCGTGCCGTCGTCGAAGCCGCCGGTCGCACGTCTGGTCGCCGGCGGGGATGGCTCCTCCCACCCTGAGCCCTTCATCGAATCCTTAGGACCCTATAAATTAACCAACAATTAGTATCGCGGTTTAAATATCAATGTGTAAAACTGCGGCGTCGATCGGCGAGACCTTACCTGAGAGTTCCATTGGTTCACTCCACCCGAGTTAGGAGGCATCATCTTGTTCGGCGGAGCCGTGTGCTGGTGGTGTTGCGTCCACATGTCGCCGCCGTTGAGTCGTCCGGAGATGCCGCCGCGCAAGTCGATGCGCGGGTCTGGCGGCGGTGCCCTTGGGTCCGCGCGCCCGTGCTCGAGCCGGGGGTCGGCGCATCGGGGCTCGCCCCATGCGTTCCAGTCATCCTTCTTGGGGGCGGGCCACGGCTGCGAGTGCGGCGGAGGCGCACCGCCGCCGCTCCATTGCTGGGGTGGCGGCGGCCCGTTCCAAACGTTGCCCGATTCAGCAACGTCGTCATCCTCGCCCCAGGTGCCGCCGATGTTCGTAGTTGGCGTGTGACCCCATGGGGTCTTCGATACGGGGGGAGCGGGCGGCTGACCGCCGTTTCTCAAGTTCGCCTCCCATAGGTCGGTGCCGAGGAAAGCGCCGTTGTTGACGTTCGGCTTCCACGGTGGCGGCGGCCCGGCTGTCGAGTTCGGTTCCGCTTTCGCCCCAGGCTCGGGCGATCCAGGCACTTCCCAGTTGGTGTCTTGGTTCACATGCTGCTGTAAGTAAGTCATACCATAAGCTTGCAATAAGGTCATGAGAGAGTGTTACAGATGTGTTTTAGATAAAGTTGGTGGGAAACTTACACCTCCCCAGCCATCCTGGCTATAAAGAGCTTCCCTCATGGAGTTGAGCTGCTCGATTTTGGCAGAAGAGTTGTTGTTACCACCGTTACTACCGTTCGGCGAGTTGTTACCGTTCGTGGCCGGAATAGGCGGGTTAGGACCTCCGTTACCGTTGCCGCCATTGTTTGTACCTAAAAACGAGAAAAAGTTGTATTAAGTTTAGGGAGTAATAATAAATGTCAAGTATCGTATTGTACCAACGCACCATTGCTAGCAGGCGCACCATTATTGTTAGGCTGCGAATTTGGCATGTTAGGCGGAGATGATTGCCAATTTTGAGAAGGTGCACTAGTTGGTGGCATCTGATTGCCATTCCCCTTGTTACTGTTCACTGAAAGAGATAATCCTTTAACCGGAAGCAAGAACATAGATGATTAGTAGACCGACTCCATTCAGGCCCGGATCAGAAGCAAGAGAAGAGTTATTCTGTGTAAACTTACGGTCAGCTTGAGAATTCGGCGGGCGCTGGGCTCCGTTATTCCACTGTTGAGTATTGTTTGTCCCATTATTCGACTGGCCACTGGAGTTGCCGCCCCAATTTCCGGCTGATAATAAAAACCACAACATAAAATACTTCAGCTGCTAGAAAGTCAACAAAAACCAAATAATTGAATATGTGAACTATCACAATTTAAAACATTATACAGAACAAGAAAACTTTTATTTTCCAAATAAGATTAGATTTAAAAAATAAATTGTAATTGACAGTCTGCCTTTGCTCAGCAGTGGGGCAACATAGGAACAAGGGGAAAAAATATAATGAAGTAAGTGAAGAGTTTTTATGTACCTAAATTACCTGTATTCGAGGCTGGTGGGCTGCCCCACCCGCTAGCCGCGTTGAGCGAGCTCTCTCCGCCGCCGCGTAGCCGCAAGCTCCGCGGCGTACCCCAGCTGTCCACCTGCCCAGCTCTCCTCAACTCCTCCACAATGCTTCCTTCCTTCCTCGTCAGATCGATCATAGCCGCGAACGTGAGATCACCGTTCTTGAACCTCTTCAGATTCATTCTCTCATCAATATCTTTCGCATCCTTATTGTCATGGGTCTTCCTTGACGTCTTGTCATCAATCATCTTACTCATCAAGATATTATGCCTAATCAATATTGAATTGCCAGGCTCAGGTATACGTACCAAGGAATTAAAAGCATAATCAGACTTGTTCATGTACTTTGGCGCTCCGAACGCCATCTTATAGTTTAAGTTAAAGCTACTGAAATATGGGTCACTGTATGAGATACCCTGGACTGTTATGGCGTTTGTCGTACAAGGAATGTCGTTAGGCGTATCGCCAATCATTTGGTTTTCGTGAATACTTTCAACAATATCTACATTATAAATACTCTTATCTATCATCCTTACGACTAAAAGCTTATTTTCATTCTTCTTATCTAATCGCTTAAAAGCACCAATTATATTTGTGTCCACCACCGACTAGGTGGAATCATTACATTGCAATGGTTCAGTAACAGTATTAATGTTCAAGTAACAAGTAGGTATCCTTAATTTATCATGGAACACATTACAGAAGATTATAAATAGAGTTGTCTACAATATCTCTTAGATTATTCACAGATCGCATGTTTTATTATACACTAAGTAACAATGGTTTGTCGTGATGCAGTCAAGATTGCAGGTATCAGTGTTTAGTGCCTCAGTGGCTGAGGACAAGGTGAGATCACCACTGGAAGCTGCTACGGACTCGCCACAAGCCCTGAGTAGCCCAGCCCTACAAATAAAGAAATGCATTTTTATACAAACCAGTAAGGCTAAATAATAAAAGAGCCTATTCACCTACATTTTACCTGAAAAGGTCAGCTTTAATCTAATTTGCTGACTAATGATAAATGGGGCACATTCAGATTTGCTTGTCAGCAGTATTCTGCATGTTATGTTTTCTAATAGGATACTCAAAGAAGTGAATTTGTTGAAACTGACCTTTTAGGACGGACGAAAGGCTGAGCTGTATATCACAGATAATTGGGCTCGGCAAATCCTATAGAGCAGCTTTGCAGTCAGCTCGTGACGTTCGGTATCTGTAAAGAAATAAATACATGAATATGCAGGAATAACTTCAAAATTCGTACAAAAACATAGGTAGAAGTTTTGTTCACAAATGTATGTAAACATTAAAAGATTTAATAAAACATAAAAATCATTCATTATTTTTGGACACTGTGCACATGGAATAAGAAGTTATCATTGTAATTTTACTGATCTTAATTTTTGAGGTTAACTAAAAAATATTGGAGATTTCACTGCCCGTAAACGACACAGAGACAATGGAAGCTGCTACGGCGACAACTAAAGAAGCATTTATTGGCTGGGTTTGATCATAGTTCTCGTCGTAGAGGTGAAAACTACCTATTTGCGTCGTGTTCACTTGATAGAGAGCGTATCTTCACATTTATTTATATCTATACCTCCCATCAAGCCAACAAACCTAACTGTATTTTTGCAAATGGACTGCCCGTGGCCAGTCGTCTTCAGGTAGCAAAGCACCTACCTCTACTTTTTTATGGACATCTACGACACCAAACCAATACATTTCTCTCACTCAATAGCGAGTCGCAAGCTTATAGGTATTTGTATATTTCGGCCTTGAGACGACTCGATGTTGAATATCGTACATGTATCTGTGCTATCTAGCTAAAGCAAGCACCTAGCTATAGTTAGAGTGAAAGTTAGCACGACCTAAATCACGGTATTAGGCCAATTATTCTTACGAGAAATTATCACTAACTATAAACAAACACACCAAAAGATAAATTATTAAAAACTTTTTCTAAAAACATTATTTTTCCAAGTAAAAAACGCAAAAACCTTACGTGACACGACCGAGCACAACGGTGTTATATTACTAGAGAGAGCGAGACAGAAAATGTAATGCTTTGCTTTGATCCCACAGGAAAGACTGAGAAAAAAGATGTAGCTGAAGAAAGCGTTGCCTGCCGTAAATGCTCACTCAGCTCAATCAAAGCCATCTACGACGACATTACAGATATTTCTAAAATGTGTATGAAAATAGGGCATACCTTCGTTTTATTTAGTTGTTGGCACATCAACTTTGTAGTTTTTTCTCTGATCGTAATCCCAAACCCCCGAGAACAGACTTCGACGGCTGGATGGAATGATTTCGTCGTCGGGGTTCGCACGAAGAAGAACTGCGAAACACTACTAAATAAAGACAAGCCTCGGATGATAGGGCAACAACATTCGCATATAACTCGTTCTTATTTTAGTCGCATTACACGTTTACAACAATGTAGTATGTACATAAATAAACTTCTATTTATTTATAAAATGAGGTATATATAATAGATGCCTAATGTAAATATCGTATAGGTAAATACAACTGTACCTATACCTTTGTTACTTAGCATCATCATCATCATCCTACCTAGGTAGTAGGTAGGTCTAGGTACCCATGTTAACTCATGGACGGCTGGATGGAAGATGGACCCAACAAAGCCTCCATAGTGGTAGCTTTATGAACCGCTAATCCATAAAGTTACCTAGCCTTGCTGTACCAATACCAGTCAGCAAAAAGCTTAGATATGCTTAGAATCTAAAAAGCAATGGCTGCGCAGTTGCTCTTTGGGTAGGTTGGGGTAGGTACTATTAGTAGTTTAGTATTAGGCATGGAATAAATAACGTGTAACGTAGATACATTTTAGTACGTAGTAACAATATCTGCCCCTATGTTGGTCATATTATATGTAAAGGTGCCTCTACACATTTGCCCATGCTGGCCCACTACACGCCAACGCCAATGTGTACAGGGGGTATTGGTGTATGTTGGCGGACATTGGCGGGTATTGGTGTATGTTGGCGGCAAGCATGGCGCGCAATCGGGGAGTTGTCGGTTTTTTGGGCACACTTCAAAGGAATCGTGGCGTAGCCTGGCCTGTGGTGTTTACACAATCGGCCAATGTTCAGTTCGTCACCGGCCGCTGACCGGGATAGAACAATTTTGTGTTGCGTTCTGTAATACTTGTAAACAGTATACAATAAATTATAGTTTAAAAACTAAAAAAAAAACGCTTTTATAACTAATTGAACTTAAAAGTTAAAAATAAAACTGTAATAATCAATTGAAAAATTTATATTATTGTACAAAAAAGCGTAGGGTGCTTTTATAATAACTTCAGATATAATAAACTATTGATAAAATATTTACAACAATCAAAATATATTTTTTTTTTCATATATTTTTTTTTTCATATTATTGCATTGTCATCGACCTTTGACAGGTGTGCAAAGTTTGAATCAAATCTGATCGTTCAAAGTAAATAGCCGCAGCCGTAATTACTTCGACGTCCGTCGCAATTGGTTTGCCAGGCAGCAATGAGCCATGCGCTAGTGTGTGAACACCAAGTGATCGTGGTCTACAATTGTGCATTGGCGGAGCCTGGCCCAGCACAGGCAAATGTGTACTAGGGCCTTAACGTTGCTATTTGCCACTCCTGTCCTGCTACTTGTTATTTTTATCGAGCACATTCTTTTTCTTTACACGCAAGCTTTAATAATGGCACGAACACACCTAGTTCGCTGGCGGTAGCGATCAGTGAAACTCTGTCAAATATCACTGTCAGATTTGAGATTTGACAGCGAATATTTGACAGCGTTTCACTGATCGCTACCGCCAGCGAACTAGGTGTGCGCAGGCCTTTATGCGTGCAAAAGAGATGAATTATAAACTTTTTTTTAATTATACCTATATATTTTTTTTATTATAGTAGTATTAGAACAAAACGATGCAAAAACAAAACAAAAATATTAAATCACGAATAAAATTTTGATGAGAATAGAATACTTCTAAACGTTCTAGAATGTTCTTCAGCGTTCTGGAATGATAAAGAATAATTCAATTAATTCACTTTGAAACAATTTTGAATAATTGGTCATCATTCAGAAACCCAGAATGCTCCTAAACGTTTTAGAATATTCTTTACATTTTTTGGAATTATCTAGAATAATCAAATTCCCAGACAACGCCGGACTCGTAGGTAATTCCTAAAAATAATAATATAATCGTCGTTCCAATTAAATAAAAATAGCAATAATTTCCACGCCTAGTGGATATAGCAACGCTCACGACCGACACGAGGGTCGGTACATACGAATACCTTGTTTCCTTGTGAAGTCAATAGTTTGGTTTGGGGCTTTGATTCATTTATCTACTCGTTTCATCTGCGGATCCAGGGGCGTGGGAATGGGCATCGCAAGGGGTGTAACGGGGTATAGCATGCATGAGATAGGGTTGTTCTTGTGGCTTAGGCAACGTTTTTTTAATTAGATTTTGAGTTGAAGAGTTTTAAAAAACTTACAAACATTCTAAAAAAGAATTCCACTTTTCACAGGAATCCCAGCTAAGCCATCTGGGATTCCTGTGAAAAGTGAAATCCTAAAGTCGCTTGAAAATAGAATTCAAATTCTGTTTATTAAAATCATTAGCTTAACATTACAGAATAATATGCGCTAAACTACGTACTATAATTTTAGAATAATAAAAAGGTGGCATGGAGATCAAAGAGAACTAAAATAAAATAACTTTGGAAGCATTTGTACAAATAAAGAAAACAAAAATATATGTAGGTACCTAGTGTACTACCTACCTACCTACTTGTGCAGGTATTTTAGAAATAAATAATCTTGTAATTAATTACCTAAACATACGTTATTAATAACAAGTTAACAACCTACTACCTACCTACTTGGAGGAATTAGAAATGGAGATGTCAAGGCAGGGCTTTCCCCTCTGCCGATCATATAACGATCTCGATCATATCCTTTAAATAAAACTGTTTTACTCGCAACCACAGCCATTGTGTGTCGTTTCATGTCGCGAAGTGGAGCTCCGTGAAAATGGTGAATTGCATGGTAGTTTCTTGTAAAAGACGATCAGAGACATCAAACTTCCGGGAACATGGTATTTCCTACCACAAGGGAGTATTATTTTGTCAATTGTGTTTGTAATTTTGTAGAATTTTAGTTCAAAAGAAATACCGGTTGCGACAGAATAGCGACAGTATTGCGACAGTATTGTCAAAGATTATACCTTGGTAGAAGGCATAGTGTTGGGAAAAGTTGAATGAAATTGATGAATGAATGAATGATAAAATAAACGTTAAATTATTATCACATAATGTGTTGTCTAATTACGTATTTGGTGCTTTTTAAACCCCGACGTAAAAACGACGGGATGTTATGAGTTTGCGGTGTCTGTGTGTGTGTGTGTGTCTGTCTGTCCCATCGTAGTTCCCGAACGAATCAACCGATTTTAATTTGGTTTTTTGTTTGTTTGAAAGGTGAATAGTCGGGAGTGTTCTTAGCTGTTTTTGATGAAAATCGGTACAAGATGGCTGCCGCCACGATATATCGGATTATATTTATTCACAAATCCCACAATATGGGTATCCTAGGTAGGTTAGTCATCAAACCCTCTACTCATCAATGTATAAAATAGGACATGATATCATACTCAAAAATAAAGTCGTGGGCGTAGTGAAATCATTTTTTTGCCTATTTTATATTTTATTTTATGTCCTGTGCAGGTTTCCAAAAAACCCTTGAAGATTGGACCAAATTTTTTGGCCAAAAAACAACTTGGCATGCAACAAGAACGAGTGTGATTTGCTCGGAACATTTTGCAGAAAGTTCTCAAACTCGGGCAAACAAACATCTGCGTTCACCACACAAATATTTGTTCTCGATGGGAATCGAACCAACGCCTCCGGCGCAGAAGGCAGAACTACAAACTTCGCTGTGATGTGAAGGCTGACGATGTAATGTGATTTCACTTTATATATTTTTTTCAATTATTCAGTAAAAGACTAAACTTATGTGTACTATGCTATAACATGTTAAGAACTATTGATTCAAACTTATAACCATTAATAAAACATAACAACTAAATTCAGATTTTTTATTTTCTGACTGTTACAAAATGTGAAACCTGTTGTGCATAACTTATATAAATTACCTTTACCTAAAAACATTATTTTATTCATCGTTCAATTTACCGGTCTTACTGAATGCCCATCACTAGAGATTATCCTAATGTGAGTCTTGACACTGCGTAACTACGTTATATTTTTTATCTGTGTGCAAATTTTAAGATCGTGTGCGGGATTGTCAATGTGTGTGTTTACATGAATAGGATTTTGCTATGCGCGTGTGCCATGTGTGTTTACCTCGTCCCCCGTCAATTTTGGCAGAAAATATTGTTCGTGGATTTAAACGTTGACGCCTCCATTTCTAATTCCTCCAAGCCTACCTATTTCTATTAAATAACTAACACGCTATTATTATTAATTGGCATTGCATAAAAGTACAGTTTCACTATACCTGCACTGTACCTGCCCCGCGTGGCCAGCCACAAGCACGTCGTTTACAGTTTAATTCAATGTCACTTTACTACTAATGTCAATGCTATCTACCAATTGATCGGCTGTCATTGTCATGATTAATTGTCATGTCAGCCAAAATTCAAAAAAGGAATTCCTGTACCCCGAGTCCCAGTTTTACTACCACGTTTCGTCTACCGAATGTTGTTTTCTTTTCGCCTATAACTTTGTCTCTCTCTATTGTATTGATAAAATATGAGACAACAAAAATACATTACGTAGAAACGAATGAAATGAGTTGTTGTCTCATCAATTTTCCATGCAAAAGAGAGAGACACGTGCTCACACGAAAACAACATTCGGTAGACGAAATGTGGTAGTAAAACTCCGACTTATGGTACTGATAAATACGTTTTTGTCTTTGTTGCCAAGTTTTATTATTTATGTGGATACTCATTGGCCAAGTTTACTTGTGAAACTGAAAATCCAATCGAACTTCGATCAACTAAACTAACGCTGCTTCTTTGTTTGTAAGCAAGTGTATTTTTTGGACTACTTGCGTGTTTTTGCTTTGCTCCGAAATAAAATGTGTGGAATAAAAGTAACATGTATCGTCGATTTTGGGTAATACGAAGGCTTTTGAGGATGCCTCTTACGGAGGCAGGGGATCAATATTCAATATGGGTATGTATTTGATCTGCTAACTGTACATTTTTATGCCATCTATTTTATTTGTGGTAGGTACCCCAAGGTTCAGAACATTAGGGCCGTCACATAACACACGTAGGTACCTATAATATATATTAATATCGTGCTATAATATATTATGGTTAAATTACAGTATAAGTTGGTATCGTCGTAGATAAATATTATTATAGCTGCGTATGCAGTCACTTGAATGTTTGTAGAGAAAATATACTGTAAACACCTTGCTATAATTTGTATTAATATAATTATAAGCTATGTGTGTGACGGGCTTTATTCCACTTAGGTTCTTAGGTATAAGGTAATTTAGTAGAAAGAGTTTTAAATTTAAACCTGATATGGCACCGCTATTACCTGTCAATCAGTCGACACATTAATAATAAGGGTTTAGATATAAAAATCAATTTTTAAGTTATTTACTGCCTTTAAAGTTGTAGAACCATAGTTGTCCAAGTTTCTGATGTAATAACCAGATGTACATTTAATCTTGAGTGTTTTGGGTTGTATCTAGAGATGGGCAGAGGGTTTAAACCCAGTTGGGCAAAAAGGCCATAAACTGGACAAATAGGGCAAAAACGAATTAACGTCCTTTTAAATGTCCAAAATCAGGGTGGAAACTCTAATTAGTCAAAATCAGACTTTTTCATTGAGTATTCGTAAGATGTACCTGTTTAAACCATTTTAATATTAGAACAAATAGTAATTGACCAAAAAGGAGGATCTTACTGAAAATCAAAAATGTATTTGTGGCCAAATTACAGAAGCGACTTTTAATTTATGGACCCGTCAGTGTCCACGTGTTATTATAACTGGTAGGACGCACTGGCTTTCGTTTTTGAGCACTGTGGGATGGGTTACTAGAAGATCTGACGAAGTTTCCCAAATACCACCCAACCCAGCTGAATTCTCTTTCTTAACTCCATACTGTACTATCATAATAAAGTTGGGATAAATTCAAATATTCTGGATGTAGAAGTTGATGCTTGACCATTGCTTCTCTATTAGGTTCATATTTGGTTTACGCAAATATGACCACGTTTCCGATTTTTGTAATAAGCTTAAGTGGTTGCTTATTCGTTTTTGCAGGAATACCCCCTTATCAAAAAGCTAAACTAATCTCAACGCTTTGAATACCTACCTAAATCTTTCTAACTGTCGTACTTTACGGTCTTCTGAAACTCTACAACTTCCTGTCCACTCTTATTCTTTCTATAAGCACTTATTCACTGTACAAGCTATCTGTATTTGGAACACTCTTCCTATTGATATCAGAAAAGTGATATCTCTTCCCATCCACAAAAAGCTTTTGCACAGCCGCTATTCAGTTGAATTAGGAAGTCGCTACTTTCGTCAGCCTATACGAGATCCAAACGGCTCTCAAGCAGCTTAAGAGTAACAAGGCACCGCGGGAAGTCGGAATAACGACAGAACTTCTGAAAGCGGGTGGAACGCCGACACTTGAGGTTCTTCAGAAGCTTTTGTGGTGATGTACTAGTAACTATATTAGTATCTATGTAAGAGAATGCAATTAGTCAATATACGACGCTCCACCTGTCAACACGTGTTTCATTATATACTTCACTCCCCTCAACCCCGGCACCACACTTTTTAATTCTGTCATCCTTGAGGGTACGATGCCTGAAGCGTGGGGCAGGAGCGTAGTGGTGCTCTTCTCCAAGAAGGGTAATAACACCCTCTTAAAGAACTATAGGCCCATCTCTCTGCTTAGCCACGTCTATAAGCTGTTTTCGAGAGTAGTTACCAATCGTCTCGCTCGATGGTTCGACGACTTTCAGCCTCCCGAACAAGCCGGGTTCCGGACAGGCTTTAGCACCATAGACCACATCCACACGCTACGGCAGATTATACAGAAGACTGAGGAATTTAATCGGCCACTTTGCTTAGCGTTTGTAGACTATGAGAAAGCCTTCGATTCAGTCGAAACCTGGGCAGTGCTACAGTCGCTCTAGCGGTGTCAAATTGGCTATCTATATATCAAAGTGTTGATATGTATCAACAGGAATGCCACAATGTCTATCCAACTTCAGGATCAGAGTACAAATCCAATCCACATGCAAAAAGGGGTGAGACAGGGAGATGTCATATCTCCGAAACTGTTCACCTCGGCACTGGAGAATATTTTCAAGCTCGTGTCCAGGACGGACAAGGTATGGCATTAACATTAACGGTGAATTCATCACTCACCTTCGATTTGCCGACGACTGGCCATTATGACTAAGTAGTCATAATGGCGGAGTCGCTGGAAGATTTAGGCACAATGCTCAGAGACCTTTATATTGTCTCCCAACAGGTGGGTCTAAAAATGAACATGAGCAAGACAAAAACCATGTCTAATGCTCATGTTAATTTGGGTCAGACGATCCAATTAGGTAGAGCCAACTTCGACAAAGAGGTCAGCCGACGAATCCAACTCAGATGGGCAGCGTCGGGAAATTGCGCCACATCTTCTCATCGCAGGTGCCGCAAAGCCTCAAGACAAAAGTCTTTAATCAGTGCTTGTTGCCAGTGATGACTTACGGAACTGAGACGTGGTCGCTAACTATTGGCCTCGTACACAAGCTCAAAGTCGCACAACGATCTATATATAGAGAGAGCTATGCTGGGAGTTTCACTACGTGATAGAATCAGAAATGAGGATATCCGTAGAAGAACCAAGGTCACCTACATAGCTCTTAGAGTTAGTAAATTGAAGTGGCAATGGGCAGTTCATATAGCTCGAAGAACCGACAACCGTTGGGGAATAAAGGTTCTCGAATGGCGACCACGAACCGGAAGACGAAAAGTAGGGCACCCACCCACCAGATGGACCGACGACATTGTTAAGAGCGCGGGAAGCCGGTGGATGGAAAGAGCTCAGAATCGTTCTTCCTGGAAATGTGTAGGGGAGGCCTATGTCCAGCAGTGGCCTTCTTCAGCCTGATGATGATTATAGATTAACTTAAAAAAACTTTTTTAGTCATTAGAACTTAGCATTGTGTAATAATTTGTGAATTTTGCGATATTTTACAATAAAAATATATCCGCCCTGTTTTGGGACGTTTACTGGGCGTAAATGGACGCTTACTCGGCATTTACTCAATACGTCCATAAATGCCCAGGCAAAAACCCATCTCTAGTTGTATCTGGTTATTGGGTGTTCCATTTGACATATTTGGGACAGGCCTCATGGCTCAGTTAGTAGTAGCTCTGCCTTTTGTGCTGGAGGGTGTGTGTGTACACCATTAAGAATAAATATTTTTGTTGTGAACGTAGGTGTCTGTTCTCTGTCTGGGTGTTATTGTATTTTAAGTATTTATTTTAACAAAAACATGTAGTACTACATCAACAGCTCTATCTGGTTTCCAAAGACAAGCTCTGTATTCAATTATTACACACCTCAATAGTAAAAATATGTGATAAGTACATTATAAACTCTTGTGACCTCTTTACTTTTCTATATCATGTTTTTATGCAAATAAATGGAATTTGCTTTGTTTGGGGCTAGATAGTGTTGTGAATGTCCACAATATTTATTGATAACTAGCGGCCGCCCGCGGCTTCGCTCGCCCCGTTACCGTTCCCGTTGAAAAAAAAACAAAAAAAAAACCTTTTAAACCTTCTCTGGACCTCCACAAATCATTCAAGACCAAAATCAGCCAAATCGGTCCAGCCGTTCTCGAGTTTTAGCGAGACAAACAGCAATTCATTTTTATATATTAAGATTTCTGTCAATTTATAAAACTTTTTGTTTTAAGGTGGGGTTAATCTACATATTCAACTTGATTGTGGGCACGGGTGCATTGACGCTGCCAGCAGCATTTGCTCGGGCAGGATGGGGACTCAGCACCATGTCTCTGGTGTTCCTGGCGTTTATGAGCTTCATGACTGCTACTTATGTTATTGAGACGATGGCCTGTGCCAATGCTGTGTATAAGTGGAAACGATTGCAGGCCATTAAACGAGATAGTGTGAGTACTATACATGCATTTAGTCTAATATTCAGAAGTCTTATAGAAGTTTTTTAACTTAGCAGACAGATAAGTCTGTTGCTATCTCAATTTTTACATGAAATTGACAGAAACAAAAGATATTTGGCGAGCCTTTTAAAAGTGTAGATCATTATAGACGAAGGGGTTAGAATTTAGTTAGATTAGGCTTTCAAGGAAGCTGGTAACATTATTGAAACAATATTCTGCACAAACAATAAAAAAAATTGAATTCTATGTTTTTGCAGTTTTATGCAGCTATATTTAGTTTTGTAGTAGCAGAATTTTGTGGCTTGCTTAGATTTAAATTATCATAAAAGCAATTGCAATATCTTATAAACTTTAGTTCAAAGTGCAACCAACAACCCATAGTTGGCAAAGTTTAAAAATCAAATAAATTTGAGGAAATCAAATGTTCTTTTGTTCATAGTCTGAATACTAACTCACAAGATCATCACCTATATTTGTCCACTGAAGAACATTTGAAGAAGGTCTCTCTCGAAGCTCATGGGTTCAAATCCAGTCTTGTACCAATGAGTTTTTCTGTCGAAAAATGTATGTGCACTATGCCAGTACTCTCAAAACGGCGAAGGAAAATATCGTGAGAAAACTGGCGTGTCGTAGAACCTAAAAAAGTTCGAGCAACACGTGTCAAGGCTCACTCAAAAAGGGCCCGCCACGCCAGCGGCCTACTTGTGGAAAAACCAGCCCGCACATCAAGTGCGGATCCAAGACCAGTAAAATAATGCTCATTAATGGTAACATTTTAGATTGAAGAGCACAATTCAGACGATGAACCCATGGTATCCCAAAGCGGCGATATGGAGGAGCCTCTAGTCTGCGGAGAGACCATACCCTCTCGGTACTACAGCCTCGACCGCCGAGTGGAGCTTGGGGAGATGGCCAATATGTTCCTCAGCAGTACGGGTCGGACCATGTTCTATTGCACTCTGTGTGTGTACTTGTATGGGGATCTGTCGATATACGCTGCGGCTGTCGCTAAGAGTGTTATGGATGTTGTGTGGTAAGTCTATGTTTGTGACATAATTACTGTAAAATTAAGGGAAAAGCCACTGGTTCCTGAAACACAGTTTTTACTAGTTCGGGAACCTATGCATTCAATCATGTATACTGTACCATATTTATGTCAATAAAGTTATTTTCTATGTTATAGGTTTATTTGTATTTTTATAACGCTTTTATTAGTTTCACCTGTATGTATGTATGTATGTATGTATGTATGTATGTATGTATGTATGTATGTAACCGACCCCTTTGAGCTCGATTTTGTCCTACTTTGAACGATCAGATTTGATTCAAACTTTGCACACCTGTCAAAGGTCGATGACAATGCAATAATATGAAAAAAAAAAAAAAAAAAAAAAAAAAATTGAAAAAATCTACTTTGAACGATCAGATTTGATTCAAACTTTGCTCACCTGTCAAAGGTCGATGACAATGCAATAATATGAAAAAAAAAATAAAAAAAAATGAAAAGAAATAAAAAAAATAAAATAAAAATCTACTTTGAACGATCAGATTTGATTCAAACTTTGCACACCTGTCAAAGGTCGATGACAATGCTATAATGTGAAAAAAAAATTAAAAGAAATAAAAAAAATAAAAAAAACCTACTTTGAACGATCAGATTTGATTCAAACTTTGCACACCTGTCAAAGGTCGATGACAATGCAATAATATGAAAAAAATATATATGAAAAAAAAAAAAAACTAAAAAGTAAAAAAAAAATTATAGTTTAAAAAACTAAAAAAAAACGCTTTTATAACTAAGTAATTGAACTAAAAAGTTAAAAATAAAACTGTAATAATCAATTGAAAATTTATATTATTGTACAAAAAGCGTGGGGGGCTTGATTTTGATTGTTGTAAATATTTTATCAATAGTTTATTATATCTGAAGTTATTATAAAAAGCACCCCACGCTTTTGTATAATAATATAAATTTTCAATTGATTATTACAGTTTTATTTTTAACTTTTTAGTTCAATTACTTAGTTATAAAAGCGTTTTTTTTTAGTTTTTTAAACTATAATTTATTTATCAGAAGGCTGTATATTGAGGGAGTCACAGCACAAAGTAGAACGGCCATGTCGCCGGAAAAGTGTTGCTAAAATACATGAGCATAATGCTTTTTTCTCTATACAAATTCAACAGTTTTTTCGGGAGTCGTTAAGTGAAAAATGCCTTGCAGCAGCGCAAGAATTACTTTCAGAACAAGTTAAGTGACAAGATAAAACATAAAAATACATTCATAGCATCTTCCTTTCTTCCTCCCTTAGTCCTCCTACCTCCTCATATTTAGTGATATTTTAAATATATAGTGGAAATGTAAGACTGGCGACATAGGCTCCTATACGAACGGCGCTTGATCGCCTTTCTACTGTATAGGCCGTGAAGTCGGTTTCTCAAGTTTTAAAACTTTTATTCATCATCTTTTTTAATTACTTATCTCACTTTGGGGTCGGCACAACAGGTTTTCATTGTCCACTCATATTTTCCACACAATTTTTTAAACTTATAGTACGAAAATATCAGAATTCTTATTACCTACCTATCTATACCTATTAAAATGTATATTGTGTTTTATCAGCAGATTATTTATTCAAGTGTGTAAATGCGTCATGCTTAAAGCTACGTAGACTGCGAGTCTGTTATTTAATAATATAGTTCATGTTTATTTAATACGCCTCATCATAATGATCAGCCTGAACAAGTCCACTGCTGGACATAAGACTCCCCTGCGCTTTTTTTTTATTGAATAATCCTCCCCTTTGAATTGTTTGATATTGAGCCCTGATTTTCTTATCGTGTCACTGATTCCTTCGAACCAAGTGTGGTGAAAGGATTTTAAGTGCCCCTCAAGGAGGCTCCTTTCGTGCACTTGACACATATTATCGAACTTTTTAGGTTCTGCGATATGCTGGTTTCCTCACGATGTTTTCCTTCACCGTTTGAGAGCACTGGCATAGTGTACCTACATACATTTTTGGGAAGAAAAACTCATTGCTACACGACTAGATTTGAACCCACGACCTAAGGATCAGAAGGCGGGGCCGCTACCACTAAGCCACCAGCGCTCACCACACCCGTCAAACCGAAACACAGCAATGATCACCGCCCTTCTCAAAAAACCACCCTGTCATCAAAATCGGTTCAGCATTATTTTCCAGTTTTTTAAACTGGACTTACGTAGTTAAAATTTCTGTTTTCTATTCACAGTTCTCCAATCCCGGCAAACATGACAAACTCCGATGACTGGGACGCTCTGCCCTGTTTCAATCCTAACCACACATCACTAACCGCCACATCACTAACTACCACATCAGTAACTCCCACATCAGTAACACCTACATCACTAACTCCCACATCTATAACTCCCACGTCTATAACCCGATTAGAGTTATATCGGGTTGCGTTGTTGACGTTTGTGGCCGCAATGGGACCCTTCGTCTTCTTCAACGTGCAGAAGACGAAATATCTGCAGCTACTTACTTCTGGGATGAGGTGGCTTGGTAAGATTGCTTAAACTATTTTGACATCAACATGTTAGCTAGTTTGATTCTACGCTACGGATTTGTTACCAAGAAGTACATCATAAGATCACGTCTACTTAGTGTGCTTTTCATAATTCAAGTATTTTTTGGGAATACCCATTCCCAAAAAATACTTGAATTATGAATAGAAAAACATTAAAAATCTTCTCCAGGGTAGGCATCGCAACGATAGCACTCATGGTGCTGTTAGTTTCTATGGGTGACGGTGAACGCTTACCGTCAGGTGGGCAGTAAGCTCGATAGATAGAGAACAAACATAGATGTTTAACACACAAATACATGTTCTCGGTGGGGATCAAACCCACGACCTACTGCGCGGAAGGCAGAGCTACTGTCAACTGCGCTGAGAGGCCAGTCAACTTACTTCTTGCATTCCCTTTATCCACAAAAATGTGAGTCGTTTGAAATTGCTCAAAATGTTCTTCTTTTTCAGCATTCACCATAATGATCTCACTAGCGATCCACCTCCTCTTCGGCCGCGGCCCTCAAGGTCACCCAACTGCCTTCGACCTCACCGGAATGCCAACCCTCTTTGGTGCCTGTGTCTACTCCTTCATGTGCCACCACTCACTACCAGCACTCATCAGCCCCATCCGAGGAAAGGACAGACTAGGCTTGCATCTCGCTCTAGACTACACAATCATAAGCGTCTTCTATCTCCTTCTAGCGTTCACTGGAGCCTTCGCGTTCGCGAATCTCAGTGATCTGTATACCCTTAACTTTGTACCTACGGACAACGAAAATATATTTCTACGGATTATCGAGTACTTCCTAGCTCTATTCCCAGTCTTTACTTTATCAACTAGCTTTCCTATTATAGCTATAACACTACGTAACAACTTGCAGTCGCTCTTTTTAGATATGACGCGGTTGGATTCGTATAACTTTGTGTTGAGAAAGTTATTGTTTCCGATAATTACGGTCGTACCACCAGTTTTGCTAACGTATTATTTAGAAGATATCGGAGTTTTGATAGAATTTACTGGTTCCTACGCTGGCACGGGTATTCAATATCTCATGCCAACCTTCTTAGTTATATCTGCCAGAAGGTATTGCGTTAACTTGCTGGGTTTAGGAGTAGTTAACAGATATAGAAGCCCCTTTTCAAATGTTGCGTGGGCGATTTTCGTTTTACTTTGGTCGGTGGTTTGTGTAATTCTCGTGTCTGTTAACATTTTTGAGAAGAAATCATGACAGTAAATGTACCGCAAACATGACAAAACGGACAATATTAATTAATAGGCTTGATAGAGATGTTTTTGTCTCTTTTATTAATTTTGTAACACTTTTTAGGTTTAGCAGTGCTGAGCCCATTATAATATTGTATAGTTAGAATAGTAGAATGACATCGCACATCCTAAGTTTGTCGAAAAAGGCCGATCTGTGCGTAAGTGCAGGTTCTATTCCCGGTAGCATGCGACACTACAATAGTTTTATTCCTTAAAGTGTCGTATGCTATAGATTTTTTATTAAAAATTTTGTAACTTTCTATTTAAAAAAAATCGTGTGCGCACAATAATTGTTACAATCAGTTTTTTGGGCTTTTCCTATTATTAGTTGCTATCAATTTACATGTCTTTTATGTATACTTAAAGAAATCTATGTTACCGAGTTAGCCCAAAGAATTTTGATTATATTTTTAGGGGTAGGTTTACCTCTTCAATTATTTTTATTAGTAAACCAGACATTTTTTGCCGTAAGTTTGCTTTATAGTTATTATTGTATCCTATGTATTTTACCGACAAGAGTGAGTGGTGAGTGAGGAAGGCTTATGCCCAGCAGTGGGCTATAACGAGCTGCCTATGATATTGATGACTTATTTTTTCAATGCAACAGGGGGCTAATTCTCGGGCCGATCTCGATCATTTTGAAATTTTATTTTATTGCTTCTTTTCACAACCCCGCACTTTTTGTACGTTTTCCGTATATCGTAGCTGTTGAGGCTTTTACGAAGAGGTCGTTTATGAATTACTCAAGGAAATTATCCATTCCCCCTTCGAAAAGAAGAAATAAAATAAAATTTCAAAATGATCGAGATCGGCCCGAGAATTAGCCCCCTGCTATAGATAAAATGTTGTTTATTAGTTCAGAATTTTTAACATATAGTTTTGATGTTATAGATTTCTTTACTCATCTTGACTTTTGGAGGGTGCAAAAATATGGACTTTTAAAATGAATTTTCTCGTAATAATTGACTTTTATATGCGACTGCGGCCAATACCAAAAAGATAACATTATTTATGTAATCTTTTTGGTATTGGCCGCAGTCGTAATACTAATTTGGTTATCAGCAAATTTACCTCATTCCATTGAACCAAACGGTGTATTTTACAGCAAGTTTTAAAACTGCTTCAATATTATTGTTTTCTAGGTATATATTATTATTTATCATAGAGCTTGTTCAAACTATGTTAAAAACTAAACCATGTCGTCTCGTCAAAAATAGCGCTTTTCTTTTTCCAATATCCAGTGTAGCTACATATATCCACCACAAAAGTTGAACACATTTTTATTAGAGTATCGTACCAGTTTTTGTTTATTTTTAGTACAGAATGTATGGTCTCTCATTCCAAATTTAAAATTATGTGACCTTATTTTAAAGTACTTCACACATAGGCCCTCTTAAAAGAAAAAGGCAGGGGTACGAACGAAACCCTTGCACAAGAGAGTCGCACGTTCCATTTAATATAATGGTATGAACTTGAAAACTGTATGGTGCATTTTCATTTATCTCTATTCTTTTCCATTTTACTGCCTTTGAAATTGTTTTGATTTTACTGTGATAAAAGATACCATAAATGATTGTTAACAAAATGAACGACTGATTTGTGCATGTTAGAAGTTCAACATATTTTTATATAATAAACCAATGTTTTAATTTATGAGTATTTTATTAAAATTATACCTTTGAATAACTGGTGCTAACCGGTAGACGGAACCTAGGTAGCCCCCCACCCGATGGACCGACGGCATTGGAAATATCACAAGTAGTTGGTGGATGGGCTCGCAGCAGCACCAGCAGTGGACTTCAGGCGGTTGACGACAAGGATTTTATATAGGTACCTTAGTTACGTAGTTATAATTTCTTGCGTAGTTAAGAAATTCCTTGGAAAGTACTCTTAGGCCCAGATTGAGTTGAGAAACAGTGCTCGAGTCTGAGCCGAGCCTCGAGCATACACTATAACTGAATACAGTGCCGAGTCTTAATCGAGCTTCATTGACAGCTCTCCATTGAAAAATGACACAAAAATGTGTATGCTCGAGGCTCGGCTCAGACTCGAGCACTGTTTCTCAACTCAATCTGGGCCGAGTATGTAGTTACCTGTATAGAACCCTACTAGGACTGACACTGTGTCAGTCCTAGTAGGGTTCTATACAGGTAACGTTCTTAGCATTTTTCAATTGGTTTAATTAAACCCTACAAATGAAAACAAACCATAAAGTTGAAGAAATTATTTATTTTTATCCTCATCATAATACATCTTGTCACTTAACTCGCGTACACAAGCGACGAAAGCCTTCCATAGCTCAATTGACTTTGGCATGTAAATATACGTTGTTTGTGCTGCCGCGTCTACGCAGCTTTATTCAACGTAGTAAGCGCTAGTGACCACATCTTTCTGTATCCGTATAACATTAGCTTAGGACCTAAACACACTGAGCGTTACTATCGCCGCGTACCGAGGAACATTAAATTTCTAGGCTCTATTACGCCCGACAAGTGTATGCGTGAAATGAACGCAGGAATAATACGCAGTGTATTTCGACCAGTAAAATGTCTTGCCACCGGACGGATCGCTGATGTGATGTAGCATGAGCGTATAGCTAGAATACAGATGCTACTTTTTGCAAGGACCAGTGCACTTGCAGAAAGTGGCACGAGTCTTCCAGCTTTGACAATGGAGGTTCAAGGATAACACTAAAATTTCGACAAAATATCACTTTAGTAAGCAACTTCTCACTGGGTAATAAAATCTTCCCCACTTGTGGAATGCACGCTGTTTAAAATATTGCTATAAACCGACCAGCGAGAGTATTTAGTTTGAGGAATAAAAACAAAGCTGCAAGCGGAAAAACAGCTAGACATAGTTACAAGTTAAGGTTGTTCGATTCCGATACAAACTGAATTTACACAACTATGGGTAAACAAAGTATAAATGTACACTGAAATAGCTCTAATAGAATTTTACAGTGGTCTTTATTGCCGGCCAGTTATATAAAGTTGGAGAAAACTGTAGGATAACAGAAATATTTATAAAAAACCAAAAAAGTAATTTTTTCGTCATTCTTTCTAACGGGTACTCGGCATTGAATACGTGAATGAGCTTAAAACATATGTCTCAAAATAGTCGTAAAAGTCTGTTAGTTTTTTTTCTGAAGCCCCGACTGCCACGACCAACGGCTACCACTCCAACTTTATATAACTGGCCGGTAATAAGGACCACTGTAAAAGCCTATTACAGCTATTTCAGTGTACATTAATACTTTATTCGCCCATAGTTGTGTAAATTAAGTTTTTATGGAAATCGTACCCCCTTAAAGCTGCGTTATTTTCCACAAGTGCTGAAGAAAAGAAAAAAACACATGCAAACAAATAAACAAAAATAAAATACCCTCATTTTAAAATTTTTGTGACGCGTGGTGAAATATGAACCACTGTCACCCCTTATAACTAGAACAAGTGAATTAGCTGACTGAACATTTTGGTAACAAAATATTAACAAATTAACAGTTACTGGTGCCAATTTACTACAAACGGTGTACTTTCATTATTATTAAGAATAGATAAAAAATTACATTTTCCGCGTAAAAAAATAATAAACAATGTACAAAATTTATTACATGTGAAGTTATACAAAATGAAAATAAACTGATGAGACAACTGAACATACAATAAGAGTTATTATAATTGAATAAAAAACAAATACTTTCTAGACATTATCTAAAATTACTTGTCTTTTTATTTAAAATAATTAAATGTGGAGAAAATTGAGATACATTAATTGGCAGCTTTTAAAAAAAAGTATGCAATTTCAATATTACAATGTACTTGTAAACTATTTTACAAATTACTTTTAAAATAAATATTATTAGACTGTTCATAATCTATTATTTCAATTGTATCATTCACATAAGATATCTAATTACAGTTCTAATTTCAATAGATTCAGAGAGTGGACTGTATTTGCTTCCAATACGAACAGCTACTATCACAATAATAAAAAAACAGTGCATTCATTCGGATTACGATTCAATTATTGAGACAAAACAAGTTACTACAATAATAAATAATCCTATCGCTCGGTTCGAACATCTAAAATCCTAGAATCGAAAAGGTACATCACAATAAATAACTATAGCTACATTACTAAATAAGTTGAGAAACCGCAGTGAAATGGAACCGATCTAGCTAGACTGTTCGTGGCGGTGTGGGTATGAATATTTAACTAGAACTACAATACTCACCGCAAGTTATGCCAAGCGCTTTACAATGTTGAAAGCGCGAACAGTAACCGAGAATAAGTTGCCCAAAATCTCCGAAATATACAGGGTCTGAATTTCAGTGTGGATTCGAAATTTTGTGCGTAACCACATTTTTATATTATACCCAGTAAATCAGAGTTTGGACAAAGTTTCGCGACAACCCACTGATTTACCAAGACCATACTGAAGAGCATTATATTAATGATAAGCAACGCTTTTCTTATTAGATTTCTTTATTGGTGTAGGTGGCACACTGTCGGTGGCTTAATTTGCAAAACGTTAAACATAGGTTTCAAAAAACGTTTGAGCTGAGTTACATCGCGGCAGACACAACTTGAATGCGGAACGTTCAGTGTGACTGAAACTATAAAAGATCCTTCGTTTACAGTTTTTCAGATTATGCCCCTAAAGTTATAAATATTCCAGAAGAAGAAGAATAGAATAGAATGATAATTTATTTTTGATTAGCATATACTGTAATACTCAATGGTCAAGTTACATCAATGGGACTGTTTGCGTGTTTTTTACCTGATTTATCTTACTTGCTAGTTTTGTTTATCGATTAAAATATTTCGAGTTTAGATGACAAAATGATGATGCTACATTTTTTATCAAGGCCGATATAATATCTAGTTCAATAGCGATTTCGACGAAACTAACAGATGCACCGTAGATTTTTGTACATTGAATACTGACCGGCAAAAGTCAACACTACGAATTCTACAATCGTACAATCAAAACTAGCACGTATAAGTACAACTGCGGCGAGTATTGCATAAACGCGATCGAGAGCACAAATTACAAACTAGAGTGTGCTACAAGCTTGGCTATAAAGTAGAAGGGGGGACTATAATATCCTTGCGACGGAGTGCGTTCCTGAACGATTCCAGAGACGAGCTTAGAGTGAGGCAGAAGCCGCGTGAGGCTGGAACGAGGGGGTATTCTGGTGGAGTGATGCCTTGACCTTTTCCGTTGGACAGTTGGACGAGGCCTTCGAGACGCTGGCAGAGATTAGCGGCATTCATCTTCAGGTGATAGAGGATCTCCTCGCGGAAAGGCTCTGGCGGGTTCATGAGCATCTTGGTCATCGATTGCACTAGTTTTAGGAGAACCATCTCGTTGTACATGCGAGAGTTCTCCGTGCCTTGTTGCGTACCTGGAACAGATGTTTCATGATAAAGACTCCTGGATATGGAAATTAGTCTATTGTAAGGATTATTGGCCGGGGCATGGTCGCGGGTTCAATTGTAGTCTTGTTATTTTTCCTATAGTAAATGAACAACACGCGACCAAACCTAGAACCTAGAAGAACAGGCAACAAACTAAGGCTTTGTTGTTACAGTTTTTTTGTATAATCCTTTTACAAAACAAAAATAAAAGCTTGAATTATCTACAATAGCCTGTTGACTCACCCTTCTGCTTCTCATATCCCGCTTCATTGAAGTAAGGCTCGTCGTTGAGAATGAGTCCCTGCAGAGAGACTATCACTTGCAGTAGCGAGCTATCTTTGCGCCATACTTCCACGCCGCGCCCCGACCATGTGCCAAGCAGAGATACACACACCTGGAAATACACATAATCTTCTTCTCATCGTGTTTGAACGAACCATAGTGAAAGGATTTTAAAAGCGCCTTAAAGAGGCTCCTTTTGTGCAGTAAAAAATAACAAATAAAAGATATAAATTAAAAATGAAATAGTCATGCATGGACGAATAAACTTAAAAAGTGTAATTAAAATGTATTTTATTCAGATGTCAAGGATCTATAGAGCTAGAAACATAATGTACTTCAAGCTTACAATTTTTTTTCCACGACTTTTCCCCTAACTCTCGTGGTTTCGGACTTTGCCCTTGGCCAAATCAACCAACCTTTACCTAGATATTGATTAATAAAATATAACTATTTTCTTTAATGATTTAAATGATGAATTACTTTCATTAACTTTGCCTAACTGGATGTGTTGGCGCTTGCTCATAGATAAGTCGCTCTAAGCCTAAGAGAAAACGTCGACGAACCAATAAACACGTAAGAGGATTAGCTTACCTTGCCATCTTCATAGAGATTCGGGTTAAGTCTATCTGAGCAGTAGGAGTGGTAGTGGCATAATGGTGGTGCACGCGGGTATTCCCCGCCGAGCTGCACGTCAAATATAAACAGGCCGCCTTCGTATGGCGTCTTTGTAGGGCCCGCGATCATCACGGATAGCAGATCGAGACGATCTTCGAAGCCTCGCACCCAAACCTAGTTGATAAAGTTAAATAAATAAATATTGATATTAAAAGAACTTCCGGCTTTGTCGTTCAGAGGAAGTTTTGAGCAATCCTAGCTGACAAATTTTATTATAATAGAAATCAATTTTTGGCGGACAACCTACAGACAAGTATTACAGTTTTAATTTATTTTAATTATTTACATTTTTGACCATTGTACCGTTTTGTTAGTTTTAAAATAATAATAAATTTGATAATCAAAATGTTACATGCAGAATTACACTGGTTATAAAACCAATACCAATTATCAACCCTGTACACGTAATTCTGTAAATAAATACACTTTGACTTTAAATAACAATTGTGGACCATTCACACAACACTATCTAGCCCCAAACTAAGCAGAGCTTGTACTATGAGAACCAGACAGCTGATATAATACTTAGACACATTTTTTCAAATACATACTTACTTAGAATACAATAGAACACCCAGACAGAGAACAAACATCTGCGTTCACCACACAAACATTTGTTCTCGGTGAGGATCGAACCCACGACCTATGACATGTTGTCCGGTTTTGGGAATAGGACATCTCTAATCGGTTCACACAACAAGACCCATTCCTAGAGTGGTGGAAGAAAAAGAAGAGAAGATGGCGTCGTCATGCGTAGTTGTGTTGTTTGCCATTTATTATTATAGTAAAACAGAGTTCTAGCTATATTCAATGAAGAGTTTTCGCGAGACAGAAGGCAGAGTTACTACCAACTAAGCTGAGAGGCCAATCAAGTCAAGTCAGTGGTGAGAGTACTTACTCCAGGAGGCAGGTCACTTTTGAGCAGTTTGATTTCCCGTTTGACAGCCGAGTAGAAGGTCCTAGGGTCCGAAGGCTGCAGCATGGACAACCTGAAGCGATGGCCGGCGGGCGCTGACTCGATCAAACTGAACCCTTCCATGGCCGAGCCTTGAGGTGGGTCATCGTCCATTTCCACCTTCTCAGCTAACGCGAGCGGTGCGGCCGTTTCCATTGGTTCCGATGGCGCTGTTTCTGGAACTAATATACAAAGGTGTGGTTACAAAGATTTGTTAATATCTTGTCCATGACTGTTCCCTTGATATACAAATTTTGGACCACTTCGCTTTGGGCATTTTATTTGTTTTACAATTTTTGTACATTTATGCAAACTGGTTAGTGAAAAAAAACTAGTTTGGATCGATAATATTTTTTCTGAACTGGGTGCAATGTGAACTGTTCTCTTGATATAATATTTTTGATCACATCGCTTTTGGCCAAAAAAAATTTGTTTTACTTTCAAGTTTTCGTACTTATGCAAAATGTATAGTAAAAAAAACTAGTTTGGATTAAATGCGGTTTTTCATAAATGAAACTTCAGTCATTTCATAAGTTGAAATATTGAGCGAGAAAATGTATGACGGTGATCTGTCCTAAAAAAAAGTAAACAGTCCTTTGCATCTATTGTAGATGATTATACAGGGTGTCCCAGAAAGTATGGTCAAGCGAAATTCCAGAGATAGAACACCCTTTGGGGTACCCGAATCACCCCCATGTATGTTCCGCGATTTCTTATAGTTTTCGAGTTATGATTTTTTTTCCGAATTTTAGAAATTTTTCCACTTGAACAACTTAAAAAATTCTAAAAAAAAAAGTGGAAAACTTTCTTAAGATTTTTTTTTTGCCACTGAATACTGATGAGTGTTTCTTTTACGCATAAAATAATTGGCAACGTAACTTTGATAAAAACTATGAATATGTTGGTGTAAAGTCAGAAAATTACATTCGGTGAATTATGACTTCAATTTTCAACTTTAAATTAAAAATTTTAACAAGTGATTCCATGGTTTTAAAATAAGTTTAAAAACTTTTACGAACTCCCAGCTTTCATAATAATTAAAAAAAAATTGTGCTTAATAGGCTACTTTTGCTAAAATCAGCCTTCAAATACGGCGAGGTGGAAAATTCTTATAATTAGATATCTGATTAGAAAATAGATTTAGACCATTTTATCATTCCTAGGCTTAATTTGTTTGTTAACTAACCAAAAATAACTGCGAAAAAAGTAATATTTAATTAATATTTGAAGATATGAGTAACATTTATTAACAAAAAAAATTCTTAATGTCGACCTTCTAGGTCGATACAAATCCTACACCGTCTTAAAAAGTTTTCCTTTAATCGTTTGAAAGCTTTTCTATTTGCCTTATTTTTTTCTTGGGCCTGTGTGTATTTGCCTTGTTTTGTTCTTAATTCGGCCATATTTCTGATTTATTTGGCGTAAACTAATTCTTTGTAGTAGTTCCAACACAAAGAAATCGATGGGGTTCAAGTCCAGTCCAGGCCTACCTACCTGAATTTCTTGCGAAATAACCTCAACGGCCTATTAGAAGATATGGACCAGGTAGCAAACATGATTTTCAAAACGACGGCGCTCCATGCCGCTTCGCGAGAATTGTCAGAGAACATTTTTGGACGAAAGATTCAGAGGCAGGTGGATCGGCCGTGGAGGACCTATTGCGTGGCCGCCGTGGTCCCTCGACTTGAACCCGATCGATTTATTTGTGTTGGGGTTACTACAAAAAATTAGTTAACGCCAAAGAAACCAAAAATATGGCCGAATTAAGAACAAAATTAAGACAGGCCCAAGAAAAAAATAAGGCAAATAGAATAGCTTTCATACGATTAAAGGAAAACTTTTTATGACGGTGTAGGATTTGTATCGACCTAGAAGGTCGACATTAAGAATTTTTTTGTTAATAAATGTTACTAATATCTTCAAATATTAATTAAATATAACTTTTTTCGCAGTTTTTTTGGTTAGTTAACAAACAAATTAAGCCTAGGAATGATAAAATGGTCTAAATCTATTTTCTAATCAGATAGCTAATTTTAGGAATTTTCCACCTCGCCGTCTTTGAAGGCTGATTTTAGCCAAAGTAGCCTATTAAGCACTATTTTTTTTTAATGATTATGAAAGCTGGGAGTTTGTAAAAGTTTTTTAATTTATTTTAAAACCATGGAATCACTTGCTAAGGTTTTTAATTTAAAGTTGAAAATTGAAGTCATAATTCATCGAATGTAATTTTCTGACTTTACACCAACATATTCATAGTTTTTATCAAAGTTACGTCGTCAATTATTTTATGCATAAAAGAAACACTCATCAGTATTCAGTGGCAAAAAAAAAACTTAAGAAAGTTTTCTACTTTTTTTTTTAGAATTTTTTAAGTTGTTCAAGTGGAAAATTTTCTAAAATTCGGAAAAAAATTTATAACTCGAAAACTATAAGAAATCGCGGAACATACATGGGGGTGATTCGGGTACCCCAAAGGGTGTTCTATCTCTGGAATTTCGCTTGACCATACTTTCTGGGACACCCTGTATATAGCGTCAGGGGCAACTGGTGATTACTAAGCCCTACTTGCGGGACGCTATAGTGGCTTGCCCAGCACCTATAACATCCTGAAAGTTTAGTCGGCCTGATTCACAGGAAAGACATGGTCAATACGTGCGGAGCTGACTAAGCCATATATTTCCTCACGATGTTTTCCTTTACCGTTTGAGAGCACATTGTTTTACTACCAATAGGCCTCTAGTGCACTGTCTTCACTTAAAATACACTACAATAGAGGATTAGTGACTCACCACCTTCAATCGCCGGCAGCATAAGATTGTCAGGAACTAGAGATGAAGCCGCCTCAGTAATATTATCACGGATAGCTTTGAGACCTTCGACAGCCTTCAATTTATCCGCTTGCTTCTTGTCTTCCTTCTCAGCCTCGTTGGCCATGCTAACGACTAGATGCCCGTACTGACTGTACAAATATTCAAATTGAACTATTAGAAACTAGCGGCCTGTCCCGGCTGCGCACTGGTGGACATTTATTTTTCAAACACATAAATATAGTAGCTTATGTTACTCAGGGCGAATGTAGCTTTCCAATGGTGAAATATTTTTTTAAATCGGCACAGTAGTTTTTGATTTGATCACAAACATACACACAAAAATACAAATCTTTCCTCTTTAAAATATAAGCATTGATTTCTATACTAATATTATAAAGCTGAAAGAGTTTGATTTTTGTTTGGTTGAACGCGCTTATCTCGTGAACTGCTGGTCCGAATTGAATTTTTTTTTTTTGTGTTTGATAGTCCATTTATCGAGGAAGGCTAATAGGCTAAAAACATCATGCTACAACAACCCGTGCGAAGCTGGGGCGGATCGCTAGTTAGATTATAATGCTATTCAGCGTGGCGATACAACCAGTGCTAGGACGCTTATTGGCAGTGCTTTGGATCAGTTGAGCTATCTGTAGATCCTTTGCATCAGTCTTTAGATAGCTTAACTGTTGTATATTTTGTACATACTATAATCAGTTGTTGTTTATAAGTTAAGTAATTAGTTTTGCCAATAAGAGCTAATTGTTAAATCTACAGATACATTTATTCGTTAGATAAAAATACATCCATCTCTTTTTTGGGCTTGTCAAAAATCAAGGACAGACATTTTTATAATGACCCAAAAGTTAAAAGCCGAGCGGGATTTGATCCCGCTACCTTACTGATTTAAATTAAACTCTTGTGAATATATTTACACGCGTTGAAAACATAAGAATTTATATTTTTAAAGTTATAATTTTGCAGACTTGAATGCACGTTGAACTAGTGTGTAAAGTCATGACCATTTTCGTGTCTGTGCAACCGAACAAACGATTTTGGGTCAGCCAACTTACAACGAACTGTAAAACGGTGTTTTTACGTATTTTTGATGACATAATGAAGGCACCTTTCAAAGGAGGGCACTGACCGATTTAATTCTATGCTTCTTCACCGCAATCAGTACGTAGAAATACACACAGAGTTATGTTAGTTGTTTATATACAAGACAAGGACAAAACATTTTACTCGATCATGCAGTGAGCCAATTTGTACCATAAATTTTATTTCGACTTGTATTCATATTGTACAGAATGTTATGTATGTATAAGAAATTTTATGAGAGTGAATGAAGCAAAAGATGTAGGTATGTACTCGTATGTATAATAGAAAAGGTAAATTAGATAACATTTGTTTACAAATAACTTGTTATTATTTATCAGTCATCTCGGTCATTGCACTATAATTGACCAGACGGGAAAAAGAGATCAAAATTAACACTTTAGCTATCGAATAAAAAATCAACAATGAATGACGACAATGAAATTCCGTTTTGTGACTTTGCATCTTGTTGCATGATTTCCGATATCAGCCCAATTCTACTTTATACTTTGATAAATGAATACAAAAAAACATTCGAACTCTGTCCGTTTATACTCTACTAGCGGACGTCCGCGGCTTCGCTCGCCCTTTTGCCTTTACGCCCCGTTCATTTTTCTTTAAAAGTTTTTCCTCTTTTTCTCCGCTTAGGGAAATCATTTTCCAATTTCCTTTCTTAGTGCACCCTTATGCTATAAAAGAAACATACCCTCCAAGTTTCATGCTTCTAGGACTTACGGCTTAGGCTGAGCGTTGATTGTCAGTCAGTCAGTCAGTAACGTAAGAGTTTTATATATTTAAGAAGAAGAAGAAGAAGAAGATTGAATTGAAACACCCATATTGGGATAATGAATAACTGGGTCTTAACTGAGCCGTGACAGGCGTCACGGCTCAGTTGGTAGTAACCTGCCCTCTGCGTCGTAAGCCGTGGGTTCGATCCCCACTGAGAACAAATGTTTGTGTGGAGAAGTGGAGAGAGTTTGAGTGTTATATTGTATTCTAAGTATGTTGTATTTACAAAAAATATTTATATATGTATTATACCAGCTATCTGTTTCATACAAGCTTTGCTTAGTTTGGGGCTAGTGTTGAGTGTGATAGTGTTGTGTGAATTGTCTACAATTTTTTTTTATATTTGTTTATTTATTGTGTGACTACTAATAATTAATCCCAAGAGCTGACAATGCAAAACACAACAATAGTCTTTCCTAACAATACACAAAGTCTGAATAAATTTTAATGTACGTATTTGCATTATTTAAATGTATTTTTAGAAGTTTTACCAAAGCAATATACTGAGAAAATGTATTTGTGTAAGATTTAGTAAAAAACATTGCAGGCTCGTCATAAAAAACCCACCCACACACAAATCCGTCATGCTTTTTTGCAATAGTTTATAAAACATAAAAACACATACCCAAACAACCAATTCCATAATTTATAAAGCATTTTAACAGCACTATACAAAACACATTCAAATCTACGAAATATTTTTTAAACACTACTAAGTTTTTTTAAAGTTAAAACCAGCTACGCGTGCGCATAACCGAACACTGATTGGGATAGTAAGTTACATGGGTAAATGTTGCAACACGCTCAAGGTAGGGCCAAAAGATTAGTAGGTACGGTACCTTACATTCACGCATACATTAGGTTGATTGCAGTTTGGCTCAAATAGTTTTAGAATAGAAAGTGTTTATTTTAAGGTGGCACTATTTCTATACAAATATATTTTACCATTTATTGGCGATGACAGTATAATTGTACACTATAAATTTGGCTTTCATATTGGTCTTTATTTCCGGCAAAGTTGAAGAAATCTAAAGTAAAATAAAATCTCGGTAGATAAAAAAAAGTAGTCATAGTCTAATCGCTCCTAAATGGTAAAAATCAGTTTGTATGGAAATCAAACAAACAAAAGCTAAGGAACACATTTAGTGATTTTTATTGAGTTTAAAAACCGACAGCGGATTGAGCTTTGAAGTGTCCATTGGCAAGTAAGTTCTGCAATTTCTTGCAGAAGTCAACTGACAACCGTTTCCACTGACTGCAGTTTATAACCCATGAACTAATAAGAGTTTGTGTTCCCTTCTTTTGTGTATGGATTCGAAGTTCTTCTCTTGAATATATTATATGAGTGTTCTGTGTTTTTTTTTGAAAAGGGTAGACTAAGAAAATACTTAGTCTTAGACAAATATACCCTGAAAATCTCAAGTGGTTAAGGTTAGTCGTTGTCTATAAGTCAGTAACATTCTTATAATAATATAGATAACTTTGTAACATAACATATATCTGCCAAAAACACCCAATGTTAGATGCAAGTGTAAAAACAAACATAAATTATTAAAATGTAAAAAGAATAGAAAAATTACAAAGCAAGGATATTGTAAATGAATATGATTTAATAATATGATGAAGCCGGAAATGAATTGTCTTGATATTATAAAATAATCTGATGTTAAATGTTTTGAACAAGAAAACCAGTTTCGGTATGAGACCTTGATCGTGGTTGCAAATAACATAATATTAAATAACCACGCTCAAAATTATTTTGATTATATAATTTAATACTCAACCTTGTTATTTGAACATGAATTCTAATTAATAATCAAAATGGCAAAATCAAAATGTCTTTATTTAGAACAGCAAAACATGGCCTGCGCACATCTAGGCGATGGCGATCAGCTGAAACGCTGTCAAATAATGCCGTCATATTTTTGGCAGCGTTTCACTGATTGCCATCGCAGATAGCTTAAATGTGCGCAAGGCTTATAAAGGCTTTAAAGTAAACGAAAACGTTGAAACCGCAAAAGTTAAAAAGGAGGCTGGCACTGCTACTACGTAGCGCCCTCCTCAGGAACAAAACAAGAATAAATGTTCCACAATCTATGTAATTAAATGAAACAAAGAGAATCAATAAAAAAGAATTACCTAGAAGTCAATAAAATCGGCACGGAAGATGAAAAGATAAAGAGCCTTTGGAAAGTAGCGAACTCGCTTCTAAGTCAAAATATTATTATTATAACTAGATTAAGTAATTCTCATGTAAGTGACGTTTGTCTTAATGAGAAAAAGTTTCTTAAAGTTCTTTAAACCGAATACTTTTAATGAAACCGCTAAACAAGCTGGAAGTTTAAAACGCAAAATGCATTGCCAAATATAGTTTTCGGACGAGCTTCAAACTATCAATTAATATAGATTTATTAAACAAGGCTGTGGAACTGGTTTATTCAAAGTGAACCTTGATTTAAATCAAGGTTCACTTTAAAATATTTTGATTTAGTTAACTAAATCAAAATATTTTGATATCCATTCAAAACATCTTCAAAGACTTCTCACACCTAAAAACTTATTCTCAGAACTAGTTTTTACTGCATCAAATCAGTAATGAATTGATAGACTCATAGCATAATGCTATGTATGATTAATATAAAGAGGCAAATAAAAAATATGGAAGGAAAAATTGCACAACTGTAAGACCCAAGTACTCAGAAGTTCAGAATTTCTAAGAACAAATTGGTTAGTTAAATAGTTTTTTTTTGTAATAAATAGAAACATCATATACGTTTTGATACAAAACTTAGTTTATTTTTGATCGAAACCGAGCGCGTGTGAACTGAAACATAATGACGTTTAGTTCATAATAACCCTTTCATAACTAAAACACGTCATTGTTGAACATACGCTCGGTTACGATCGGAAACAATAGGCGTATTTTACGGGATTCGGATAAATTTTAAAGTAACTTCTTATTTACAGAAAAAAATCTATATAGTTTTGTATCCAAACGTATTTATGATCTTTCCATTTATAAAAAAAAAATACTTAGACTAAATAAAATGAATGAAAAAAAATCTATCGCCCATTACACAAGTTTAATTTAGTTTCAAAATGTTGCTTACATTGGGTCTAGACAGCACAAGGTGAAATATCAGCGAATATTATATCAAATATCAAGTTTTAGAATATTTTATCAAAAATTTTGGTAATTATATTCATTTACAATATCCAATAGACGCATTCCAAAAACATGAAGGAGTTATGATAAAACAGAAAATGTTATAATATAAAATAATATAAAAGATGAGCTCACACTGCGAATACATATGGCATTTTCCCTTGAAAGGTAAGGCTCACTTCCATCACTTTATTGAGGAAGGCGGAGAGCTCCAGCGGCCTTCGCCTGCGGAACAAATTAGCCGTTATTTCATACAGGTTAAGGTACAAATTGATAGTTTACTTACTTTGAAAGAAGAGTTGCAGTCAAAGTGTTAGCGAATCCGGTTTAAAAATAACAGGATCTGATATTGCAAAGACCATTGAACAAGATACCATGACAAGGGCTTCTAAAGCTCAATTTACACCGCCGCGGAATGGAACGGAATGGAAGCGCCAATTTCGCCTCATGACGCAGGAATTTACCGCAGCAGGCACCGCAGAACGTTCGAGAATGCGCAAGGATTCTGCGGAAGACGAGCGTTCAATTTTTTTACTGGCATTTAATTTGTGTTTTATGCAATTGATATAAAGTTCATTGTGCTCTGTATTATTTTGCCACTTCCGTTCCATTCCGCGGTGGTGTAAATTGAGCATAATTCTTATTTGAGCTGGGGGAATAAGGTCTCCACTGACGTTCAGTGATAGGGTTTATTGTGTCCCTCTGCTAACCTCAAGAGCGTTATGTTGCTTGAAAAAAAAGCGTGCCAAATTAAACCTAAGATCAAGTCACTGGAGTAAGGGGCAGACAGCCATCGATGACCTTATCACACGCACACTTTCACCTTTTGGAAGATATAAAATTACTGAACTTATTTATGAATAATCTCGAGCAAGTATTTTGCGAACAATTCGATGCACAAAGTTTAGCAAAAAAAATTTTTGATCCTAACCCGTTTTCCTATCTAGTTGAATCTATGTCTGTCATCTGCTTTTAGGGGATAATTCAAGACATGAGATCCAGACATTTTTATGAGGATTTTCGATAACACTTCGCCGTGTTGATTTGTCTCTCGCCTCTCTCTTTCAATCTCTCAATATGTATGAATGTATAGCAAATTACAAAAATAACACAGCATAAAAGTAAATATTAATAAAAATCTAAATAAAATGTACAAAAATATAGTAAACAAAATTACATATGGGTCAATTCGGCTGTAACAATAAAAAGTATAAAATATACCATATGAAACGGCTATGTGGGTAGACTAAGGGCCCTTTTATTTTCCTACACATGTCGAATGCCTGTATTCAAAAACAACGCTTAAATCTAAGTCGAGCTTCAAGCATAGATTAATTGACACTTCAATAGAGAACTGTCAAAATATCTATGCTTGAAACCACGTAATTATTTAACGGGATCAAAAACGAATCTTTTTAAATAGTATTTATTAGCATGCTTAGCAATTAGCTTCATCTATTTTTTTTAAAGGAAGGGAAGGGAGGGCCTTTTGCCCAGCAGTAGGACGGCATTTTTTTTTTTTTTAGTTAAATCATGCACTAAACTTGTCTAAAATCGTGGTCACCAGTTCACCTAACAATGCTAAGCGTGGTGACCACGGCAAGCGACTAACATAGGGAAGGCGATAGGCAAATTTAAAGGCACAAACATTAAAGTTACTTTAACGTTGACAATACATCAACGCACCGGCCGGGGAAACTTGGCGAGTCTGAACTGAGCTACTTGTGCGAAAATAAATAGATGTGCCGTGGGTTCGATCCCCAGCGAGAACATTTTTTTTTAATACAAATAGCTGATGGAAAAAGCATGTGGCCCAACTGATGTTCAGTGGTAACCATCGTCCGCCTGGTAGGTCACGCATGTCAGGAACGTGCCCTAGAATGCACTTCCCTGTGTCCATCAACTTGAGGGATACAGATGTTCAGCCTCACGTGCCAGTAATTTCACCGGCACCCACACACCCTTCAAACTGAAACCCAGCAATGCTGCTTCACGGCAGAAATACGCATGGTGTTGCTGTGTGGTTAACATAGATATAAGTTCTCTGTCAGGGTGTTATATTGTATCTAAGTATTTAAAAAAAAAATGGAAAAGTAATATATCTGGTTCCCATACAAGCTCTGCTTAATTTGGGACTAGATAGTGTTGTGTGGATTTCCAACAATATTTATTATAAAAAAAATACCAATGGCGAATGGAAGATTGGCCAAACAAACTCCAGACCCGCCAAAATCCGCCGACCATATTGTACTCGCAGTGGCTTTATTGACGTCATCTCTAAATAAGGCTGTATACATACCGACTGATTTCAGCATGCGCTTTGACGAGTTGTGTGTGAATGAGGCCGCATAGTTTGTAGCATACGTTATCAGCATCCAAGTCGATCGCTTCGATGGTTGCCGGGTAGATATCTGTGGGGTAGTGAAGTATTAACATTTGCTAGGATTCTAACTACTCACTAAGTTAGAGTGGCACCACACTGGAACTTCACTGCTATTATTATTTTTGTTTTGTAAAAGGATCATACAAAAAACGGTACAAGGCCACAAACTACGCCTTGGTTCCGAGGCGTAGTTTGTTGCCTGTTCTTCTAGGCTTGGTCTTGCTTTTGTATTATTGCCCACGTATTTGTTACAAAATATGATACTTTCCTTTCTGTTTGTAATATTAAGGATGATAGATAAATGATTGATTGATTGGCCTAGTGGTCGTGGGTTCTAATCAGTCGTGCATCAATAAGTTTTTCTATCCAAAAATGTATGTGCATGCCAGTTCTCATGATAAAGGAAAACACCGTGAGGAAACCGGCGCAAGTCCTAGAACCTAAAAAAGTTTGAAAAACATGTGTCAAGTGCACAAAAGCAACCTCTTTGAGGCGCAATTAAAATCCTTTCACCACACTTCGGTTCTAAAGGACCAGTGACACGATAATATGAAAAGGATTATTTAAATCGATTAAGACAAGCTAATGTATCAAAAATACGTACTAGTTTCTCCTTCAGAGTTTGTGATTCCAACATTGACAATGGCTTCGTTTGACGACGTGCTTGTCCTGGCGCCACCAAACTTCACTGTCTTTAACTTTATGAAGAACTGACTCACTCTGTCGGTCATCTGCGGAGAAAGAAACTGTTGTTAACTACAGTACACTCTGGACACTCGACCAAATCCCACAATCAAGCCCCGTTCTCTACACAAATATGTCGTTTTGTACACGCGCGTCTGTGTGCGGTTCTTACACAGACACTACACAAATATGTCGTACACGTATATGTGTACACGGACGTGGCATGTCCAAAGATTTGTAGTATGTACCTAAGACATAATTTTTAACAAGTTTATGGGGACTAGAAAAAGAAAAACATAATTTGTCAATAACAATACAATTGAGAACGCGAACTGTTCACTGGATGTCCGCGGGGTGTATATCGGTGTTGGGAGGGGAATTCGATCAGAGAGCCAATCGGCGCTACGCACGCCCGTCCTTCATGCCGCTAGCCCCCCTCAGGTACGTTAATTTTGACTTCTGCGCAATAACGGTCAGCGATAAAGTTACGTGCCGCTCCCTATAACAAATATGCACTTGCCTCCACAGTTTCTTCGGTGTCTGTAGTTGGGTCCTCGACGTTTTCCTCCGTGGGTAGCATGTTAGTGGGCGGCTCGTCGGGAGTGAACAGACGGGCTAGCTGCTCGTGGACGCGACGCTCGCCCGCGCACGGAGTCGTCGCCCCACGCTCGCGAACGCGTTCGATCAAACCCTGCGTTGGGAGTATAAAACACAGCTCAGCTTTTTTTTTAAATATTGTGGACCACACACAACACTATCTAGAACCAAATTAAGCAGAGTTTTACTATGGGAACCAGACAGCTGATCTAATATTTATATACTTTTTTTGTAAATACTAAGAATACAATAGAACACCCAGACAGAGAACAAACATTCTGCGTTCACCACTCTAATATTTGTTCTCGGTGGGCATCGAACTAACGACCTACGGCGCAGAATATAGTAGTACGGGTCCGATTAATGTACGGCCAGTTAATGTAAACCCAGTTAAAACGAATCCACTTTTTCCCACTGTGAAATTGTTAAGGCCCATGTACACTGAAGCAGATAAATATTTTTACTGCTTTTTTATCTAATAATGGACAATTATTGTCCTAAAGGGGACAGCTTCTTTCAGTTTATTTAAAACATTTTCAGGCTTTGTGCCGCTACCGCGACACGCTCGCTCTGCTCGCTCGCCTTGTGCGCAAGTTTTATTTTCTAACTTAACCTAACCTATCCAAGTTGATTGAAGGAGGAATTAATAAAGGTAATCGCGATAAATACCCGTTTGTTCAAAATAAGAAGTATAGATTAGTGGGATAGATACTTCAAACTCACCAGGAAATGATCCTCATGGAAATAAGTGGTGCCCATCAGTTTATCCAGAAACCGACAATCCTTGTACAGGTTTAGCAGCTTGCGCATAATCTAAAAGGTAATTATCGCACGTTATTACAAAGCATACTTAAAACTAAAGCCATTCTAGAAGCGCTACGTGTTCCGCCGATGATCCGATGTGATGACACGATGGCTCGAGCTTTGAAAATTAATAAAATGATACATTTTAAAGCATTACGACCTAGTTCAAGAACTGATTTTGAGCCCTGACCGAAAAAATGGGTGCCTGTTTGTGGCGTCGTAGTTCCGAATGCTTTAATTTAAATAAAAAAATTTAGAACTCTGGGAATGCCTACAGAAGTGAAAACTTGAACAATTATCTCTCCCCGACCCGCCACTTTCGGCGAAGTTTGTCGATCTTTGCCGTAGAGATGTCAGTTGGGTGACAGGTGACGTGTCAGTGGAATTTTCACTTCAAAAATAGTTGTTTTTTGGTTGAGCTGATAGTACTATGGTTCTTAACGATGTTGGGTAAAAATCCATACGGCTGTTCTGAGAATAAACATCAACACGGTCAGGGGTTTTAATTATCTTGTATAATTAACATTAAGTAGAAGTACAACCAATCTGAACTAGGTCAGTAAACTGTATGTCCCACTGCGGGCGCGACAGTGAGATGTTTATAAGTCATTTCGTCTACGAAATGTTGTTTTCGTTTCAGCAAAAATAAATTACGTAGTTAGAGTTGTTGTCTAATCAATTTTCCATACAAAAGAGAGAGACGCGTGCTGACACGAAAACAACATTCGGTAGAAGAAATGTGGTAGCAAAATATTTTGCATGCTTTAAGGCAGAACATGGCTGAACTTCTTAATCTGTACCATCCTGTAATAATAATCTGTGTTTCGCAAATAAATGATTGTATTGTATTGTATTGTAAATCTCCCGACTTCGGGTACAGATACCTGTCTCTTTCTTAGAAATGACTGTGCAGTGTCGAGCAAAGCAAACAATTGAATTCAATGTGCAAAAAGATGTGTGGATTGGGTGACCAAATGTTAATTTGACAATGATTTATACTAGCATCGAAAACAGGGGCAATTTTGATTGTCGTTTACTTTTCAATGCACTCTATCACAAAATTCAATAGATAACTCTTGCTTCTTCAATATCTCTTCCAGTCTCTTTATAGCTAAGCGATGGTGGTTACAACTGTGTATTGCCACCATATTTTTCATGCAATATAAACACTATTTTCTAAAAACCATAGTTACCTCTTGGCTTTGCAATACAGGATGCTTCTCAAATATTTCCTCCAGTCTTCTTATCGCTAAACGCCCCCGTTCAATGTGCGCCGCCACTTTCGGTTCCAGTAACTTCGGAATGGCCGGTGGCCCTTCCGGGGTTATTGGTACAACTAACACGTCGGTTCGTATATCGGGGAACGAGTTGTAAGTCGTCACTTTGAAACCTGCTGACAATATTAATTTTTGTGAAGCAGTAGTACAGTTTTCCGAAGTGGGATATAAAATTTCATGAATATCAAAAATATAAATACAAAACTAGTTAGTACAAAAATGCGTAAATGAATTATAAGAAATAAAAAGTTTAATTTCTAGGGGTTTGAATATATATTATTATACAGGGTTATTCATTATTAGCTACAAATACTCAGGATTAGGTTCAACAAATAAAATAAAAAATATTTATGAAATGATTTTTTAAAGTTTTATCACGAAAATCCGGAGAAAATCAGTGTCAGTTTGGGTAGCAAATGAATAACCCTGTATAGACGACTCGTCCATGATTTTACCCGAAGTGGATAATTCTTTTTAATTACAACGACAAGACCCTGAATGACTATTCAAAGTGTTTTTAATAGCATTTCATGTACGCTGGTAGAACAGCATAATATGACAAGGTAGTTCCAAAAAAAAATTGATCTTTGACAAGTGCAAGAGACTAGAAAACCGTATTAATTGCAACAACACAAAATTAACCGGAGAAGAAAAATGCAAATAAACCCAAAATGCAATGCAAATAAACCTAAAAACAAAATCAAAAGCTACGACGAATATAAACGTTGCTGGAGATACGTTTTTTTTATAAAAAGTGCTGCAAATTGGACCATAGCTCATAAGTCATCATGATGGTTGGTAACCCACACTAGTTTTCCGTTCGGACTCGTTTCCCCATCAAGGACTAGATACGTAAACAATAAAAAAACGAAAATAAGAAGCGCCAATCACTACACCACTACAAGTTACCTATAGCGCCGTCATTGACTGGAGTCGCGATGTGTTCGCAGACGTCGATTGCATCCGGAAAGCGAAGGTCGTCATCGTAGTCTGGACTACTGAGGCCTTCCCAGGTTATAACTATGGTTCCTGCTAACGCTAGTTGTACTGTTTTTGTTAGTTTTACTATGGTATCTATGCTAGTGCTGATATGGTTCATTTTAGTTTGAATATGGTATGCTACTATGATTTTTTATTAGTATGTATTAGCTGGTTATTCGGCTGGTTTCAGAGCAATGCTTATTTTTAACCGGCTTTATATAAAAAAAAGAGGTTCTCAATGTTTGTGATACCAAAGTGTGATACAAAAAATGCATAACTTCATCATTTAGAAGCCAGTTTGAAAAAATAATTTTATCTGAAAGTTTTTAATCTTAGTGTAAGCTCTGCATATCACATTATGTACACAAACAAATTGTCCAGCAACTCAATTTAAAAAAAAAGCTTATTATTATTATAAATTACACAATTGCTCTGCTGACTAGAAAATCCATCAACCCAATAACAGCATTTAACTCGTGCTATAATAGCAGCTTATAAGCATTGCTCTGAAACCAAGTGTATATCCCAATGATCTACAATTAACTTACCTATAGTAGCATCAGTGTTCTGCAAAGGCTCGCCATGCTGACACAGGGCGAGCGCGTCGGGGGTTCGAGGATCGCCGTCGTGCACCGAGCTCTGCGTCTCCCACGAGTCTTCGGATCCTGACGCGTCGGACGCCCATAGCTCACCTTCGTCAGAATCGTACTCTCCGACCTGAAGGTGACAGTACTTCGAGTCAGTTTTTTAACAGATTTCAAACAAAAAGGATAATAATTAAGTATAATAAGATAATAAGCATATTTCATAATTCGCCTGTTTTTTTTAATACTTTTTTTGCTCCTAACTTCGTCATCTGAAAGCTCATTATAAGCACAATTGTTTTAAATAAGATTTTAATAAGGAAAGACACGTCTTTCAAATTCCGCCACGAGCACAGACTGACTGGACCACCTGCTTAACACACACCAAGAATAACAATAGAAACACTAGTTCATCATTTTTACTGTTCGGCAGAATCGATTAAAAAATCTTTTTTTATCTGATAAGTTACTCTTTAAGATTGTTCCCCTAAGAGTATCATTAAAATCGGTTCAGCGTTTTGATAATAAAGTCGGTTTTTTCTAGTTTTGCAAACTTATCTGTTTAATATTTCTTTTTTGTCGTGAGTCACTGGTTATTTTAAAAACGTGAACGTGACGTGATTATGAAGTAGTGAGCCAATTTTTTTGCTTTTACATAATTAATCAAAGATATCTTTTTATTTGCCCCAAGAGATACACAAGTACAACACAACTTATCAACAAAAAGAGGAATACAGGTACGGCTGCAGAAGAGAAAAAAACATTGAGCACATACAGACACGCAGCAAAAGAGCAAATCTTTACCTTGTACAGATCCTGTGGCCAACACATGCTTGTGTGTCCGTCAACCCACCAAACCTTCACTCGACCGGTCGGGAAGTTGTCTATTACCTGTCGAAAATATTATTAAATATTATAGACATGAAACAATTTACTTGTATAACTTCGAACCTCGAAGAGTGAACAAGTGGATTATTGTAAAGTTTCATTAACATCCATTCAGTAGTTTTAACATGAAAGAGTAACAAACATCCATCCATCCATACTTACAAACTTTCGAGTTTATAATATGAGTAGGATAGGATAAACATACCTGTCCAGCGGTACAATTAGAATCTTCCCCAGTGAAGTTAGCGACGCGGATGACGACCGTGCCGGGCCGGTATTGGAAGTCGGGGTGATCCTTCAAGTCGTATACACTCATCTCGCTCTCGTTCAACATCTGGGGCCTATAGGATATTGAACATAAGATAAGCATCTGAGTCACTATGCACTAATAAAATCTAAAATCGGTTAGTACACAAGGATACGCATCAGACTATACACTGCTAGCTCTTATGTCCTTGCAGTAAGCGTCATTTTACTTTGTTTTTAGGTAACTTGAGCTGTATCCCACTGTACATATTTAATGAATGAAGCGAAAGAGGTGTGTCGAGATGGTAGCAAGCGGAAATCAGTCATCTCTCCCTACCCCCATGGGAATAAGGCGTGATTGTATGTATGTATTTATAGTACTACCAATGTTTTGTTTTATACAACTAGATGATGAAACAAGCATATGGCCCACCTTATGTTAAGCGGCAATCATCGCCTATAACAAAGCATTGCTTCGTAGGTCATGCGCGTCAAGAATGTACCCTACGATGCGCTGTTCTGCGTCCATCAGCTTGAAGCATACAGATGATCAGCCTCACGTTTTTTTTGTTTAGAGTGAGATGATAACAATAATAATAATAAAAAAAAAATGTTAAAATTTGTAATATTCACAATATGTACAAATTACCTACTCTAGAAACAGTTGGGCTACCTGCAGACCGCTAATAGCGATCAGGAGATAGCTCAACTCAGTAACTTATCTATGTACTTACTCTCCAACATATATATAACGTCCTGGCCGATTTCGGCTACAGCGACTGTACAACTAAATAGGCGATATTAACTCTAACTTAAACTAATAAATAAAACTAATTGGAAATAAGTTGGGCAGCCCTTTCATGCGCTCTCTGATGACTAATGTACCCAATTTTGTTGACAAAAGTACGTGCGCACTCGGGGCATGTCAATACACCCCCGACGAAATTATAAATAATGGCTACAGGTGGTCTAGCCTTCAGCTCATCACGTTTTTTATCGAGCTCATCACGTCGTTCGGTTTCAAAACCATTGACATGTTGGTGAATGAGCCGTCTCCATTCAGGGCGCTGCGCTGCTTGTGCCTCCCATCGAGAAGGCTCTATTTTGCATCTCTTCATATGTCTTTTCAGAACATCCTTGTATCTCAGGTATTGGCCGCCGCGTTTTCGCTTACCGCACTGAAGTTCTGAAAAGAAGATGCGCTTCGCCACTCTACTTTCTGACATACGAGACACATGTCCACACCAGCGCAGCTGCCGCCTCATAAGATACACCTCAATGCCACTGATGTTTGCAAACTTAGGTACGTTTGTGTTCCTGACACGATCCGAGCATCTGATGTTCATGATGTCTCGGAGACATTTGAGGTGAAATCTGTCTAGTATACGAATGTGCTTTCGGTATAAGACCCATGTCTCAGATGAGTATAGCAGGTTAGGCAGCACCACAGCCATATAAACGCTGATTTTTGTAGAGAGTTTAAGGTCGTGCGAACGGAAAACTTTGGGCCGCAATTTGCCAAAAGCCGCGGCTGCAGCTCCTATTCTGCTGTTTATTTCAGCATCAAGGTCACATTTCGATGTTATTGTGCTACCAAGATACTTAAACTTCTCCACTAGTTTCAGAACATCTTCACCGATGCATACACTTGGCGCCATGATGTTTTGGACAACCATATTAGACATGATTTCAGTCTTCTTGACATTTATCCTAAGACCAAATCTAGTGCATGCTTCGTCGAGACCACTGATAAGACTTTGCAGACTTTCTAAGCTGTCCGTAACAAAACATAGGTCGTCCGCATACATAATCTCAGTCATAGTGGTATAAGAAACTTTAGTTATAGATTTTAGCCTAGCAATATTAAAAAGTCCTCCGTCTATGCGAAAATGAATGCGTATCCCTTCGGACAAATTTTGTAGAGCTTCCCGCACCACGACGGCAAAATATAATGCAAATAAGGTTGGTGCTAAAACGCAGCCTTGTTTAACCCCACAGGTGACGGGGAAAAACTCAGACTGTTCGCCATTGATAGAAACACAGCACGTCATATCATCGTGTAGTAACCGTAACAACCTTACAAACTTGTCCGGACAACCAAGTTTAGCCAGAACCACCCACAAAGCTTCTCGAGGGACACTGTCGAATGCCTTTTCAAGATCTACAAAACACATAAACATTGGTTGACCTTGCTCTCTACTTTTTTCAGCTAGTTGACGAACTGAGAAGATGGCTTCGCATGTCCCTCTATCTGGCCGAAAGCCAAACTGGGTTTCAGGTAGTATCGCTTCTGATAAAGGCAGTAGGCGGTTCAGGAGAATCCTCGCAAATACCTTACCCGGAGTTGATAGCAGTGATATGCCCCGATAAGAGTTACAATCTGAGCGGTTCCCTTTATTCTTATATAACGAGCAGATACGGGAGGTCTTGAAACTTGCTGGTACTTGTTCCTCATCCCACATTCGTACGAATAATTTCCACAGGGTGTTATGTAGATTGTCTCCTCCGTATTTCAGTATTTCTCCGCAAATGCTATCAACACCCACCGCTTTCTTATTCTTTTGCTGCGTGATGGCTAAACCAACCTCCTCAAGAGATAGAGGGTTAATAAGCTCAATATCGGGAGGTGCTTCTGGAAGAGAGCTTATGAATAATAGATCAGCTGACCGATCGACATTAAGCAAGCAGTTAAAATGTTGCACCCAGCGATTCATCACTTCATCTTTGCTGGTCACTGAAACACCCTCCAGTGATTTTAAAGGCACAGAGCTGTGGTTTGCGGGCTGCGTTAACTTTCGGACTTCGTCATAAAAAGCACCTAGCTGTTTGGTGTCTGATAACCATTGTAAATAACGAGACTTCTCTTGCCACCATTTGTCTTTAGCTTCCCTTGTGAGCTTTCGGATTTGAACATTGCTTCTCTTGATTCGTTCCGCCAATTGTCTATCTTGTCTACTTGCATTATTCTGCTCTTTAAGAAGGTCCCGGTGTTTTTAAAAGGCGTCAGCAAATATCATGTCGTTTTCATCGAACCAGTCCTCATGCTTATGAGTTTTTAGGCCCAAAACCTGAGTACTAAGTTCGAGGAGTCGAAACGACAATGCCTGCCAAGTTGTTTCAAGAACGCCATTACTAACATCCAGGGATGATAGAGCATTATCTAAAGCTTGAACGTATGCCTCTCTTTTTGGAATATGCTGAAGGTCTTCAACATTGATACGCACTGGTTTTATAAAATTCTTTCTACGAGGACGACGGAGACACAGTTTCAGCTTAGTCAAGACAAGTCGATGGTCAGTCCAACAGTTTGCACCACGCATAACGCGTGTGACGTGTACCTGGCCAATATCTCGTCGTCGCACAATAGCGTAGTCGATTAGGTGCCAGTGCTTTGATCTTGGATTCATCCAAGTGGCTTTGTTTTTCATTGGAAGTCGGAAAAAGGTGTTGGTAATTGATAAATCAAATTGCGCACAAAAGCTGAGCAATGACTGTCCATTGCTATTCATATTTCCGATTCCATGTCTACCCAGAACGTTAGGCCAAGCCTCGAAATCACGCCCTACTCGTGAATTAAAGTCTCCCAGTAGTAAAATTTGTTCTCGAGACCGTATTTTTGATAAAGATTGTGAGAGCTCTTCGTAAAACATATCCTTGATATCATCAGATTTATCTAGTGTGGGAGCGTACACGCTTATAAGATTTATAAAATTTTGGTGCTCCAGGTGAATGCGTAGTGTAATAACACGGTCCGAGATGTAAATAGGACATTCTTCTAGCCGTTTAGCTATCTCCGTTTTGACAGCAAATCCAACTCCTGAGCGCCTTGGTTCATGTGCAGCGGTACCTTTCCAGAAAAAGGTATATCCACTGCCATGTTCCATTAGTTCCCCTTCATCAGCAAGATGTGTTTCGCTTAAAGCAGCTATATCTACGTTGTAGCGGCGTATTTCTCTTGCCACTACAGCTGTTTTTCGTTCAGGGCATAAGTTACCATCACGGTCAAGCAAGGTGCGCACATTCCACGCGCCAAAAATAAGAGTGGATGTGTTGGGTTTTTTATTTTTATATTTATACTTAATAATTTTCTTTGTATTTCGACCACGCCAAATGGGATGCATAGGCAGCCGTGGTTACTACCCCCCGGATAAGATGGAACAAGCAATTTTTAGAGCACCTTTTCTAGCTCCCTCCTCGGCTGAGCGAGGAAAGCAGTGCCTCCCTAAATAGGGCTGCTTTGTCGCACAGGGTGCTGCCCAATTTACGCTGTTGCTCCAGTGCAGCGTAAAAACGACCACTCTCCCCACTGCCGCCTATGTGCAAACCTCAGACAAAGCCCGACTTGCAAAGCCGGACCTCTCTACCTCAGTCTATCGCCATAGGACTTTCAAGTTTCGAGTGCCAGTATCCAGAAACAGTCCGTTGCGCAGGGTATATTATGGTGCGTAAGTGCTCGCGCAAACACAGACGCACCCTCTCGTCCTTTCTCTCCTCTACCCGATGGAACGGATAGCCGTTACGATCGGAGAAGAGTCAGGATGCAGTGTCTAGGCGGCGATAACAAGACCCCTACCGCCACCTTTGGCCTTCCACAATGCCTTGCTGCCTCGCCACCGGGGGTGGATTGCCTTATGGCCGAGGCAGGCTTTATGTACACTTGAGCAGGGGATAACCGCTAAGACTTTAATGCCAAAGCATTAAACATACAATGCATAATGATGTATATCTATAAAGATTAACGAATGAGTTGATGAACATATTTATTGATTAATTAATTAATTAATATGTATAATACAATTTAATTTAATTCATTTATTATCTATAATTTAAGTAATAATCAAATATTTTTTTTTTTTTTACATATAATACTTAATTATTATAAATTAATATTTTACACTAATAGTAAATTGTAGTAATGGCGCAACTTTAGCTCCCCTGGAAGGATGCAGAACCTACAACACAAGTCTTTACCGACTTAGTGTAGGTTCTGTCATGAACCACAAAGTATATAAGCCATTGCCGCCTTTTGTATTGTTTATTATAAGTATAAGTGTGTGCTTCAGTGAAATAAATGATTATCTTATCTTTTCAGCAGTTTGGTTTAGAAATGTATATTTAAAAAATTTTCAACTAATCTTTTCAGTATAAAAATTGATGTTTTTCATCAAAAGCCAGAATAATTCCCCATTTACACTTATCGCGGATGGTTTAATGGACGATTATTTTCTGACAGTATACTTACACAGGCTCCTCAACGCTGGTATAAGTTCGGAACCAATGCACGATGGCCGTGCGTCCGTGGTGATCCACTTTCTGTACTACGCCGTACTCTCTGTGTTTCAACTGAAAGGAATTCATAATTTCAAATTAATCTGCTCTTTCTGTAAGTCCACTGGTGATCTAAAGTCCCGCTTTCGATCCTAAGGTGGTGTGTTCAAATCCAGTCGTGTACCAATGAGTTTTTTTGTGGAAAATTGTATGCACTATGCCAGCACTCTCAAACAGTGAAGGACAATAGTAAGGAAGCCGGCATGTCGTAGAATCTAAGAAGTTCGAAAACATGTGTTAAGTGCACGAAAAGAGCTTCTCTGAGGCATACATGAAATTCTTTTACCACACTGATTTGAAAGAATCAATGACACGATAATTATCTTTGGGTAAAGCAGTGAATGAGTATATCAGGGGAAATTTGAAAGTAGCACCGGTGACAGAAAAAAATAGGAGTGCGGGGTGAAAGTCATGTGATTCATCATATTGTGAAAAGGAGAGTGATGAGTATGAATGTAGATGGATATGTGGGTAGAGGTAGGCCAAAGATGGATGAACAGTGTGAAAGATGACATGGATAAGAAGTGAATACAGAGATGATAGACAGCTGATAGATGAGAATGCAAGAGAACATGTGCCGATGACCTCACATAAAGTGGGATAAGGACAGGACGAGGAAGTGTTTGGGAAAAGCACAGAAAAGTCCCACAAATATAAATACCTGTATGTTATCTTCAACGTTAGCGGCCCCGCTGACGACAAAATCTCCAGGGAAGCACTCCTGTCCGTCCAGATGGTGGATCGGATACAGCTGCGTCGACGGAATGCCCAGCTCTATAGTACCATCCTGAGAAAGTATTGTCGTATTTGTATAATAGTAAATTTAATGGTGGTCTTTCAAGCATAACACTACGTAAATGAGTAACAATAATGTTGTAAAACTTCGGATATGCCGTCAGGTACCTGCCAGATGACGTTGGCGACGCTCTGCGTGTGCAGCGTCTCGACGACGACCTTCTCTCCGAGTGTCGGCGGCGGCGCGGGCGGGGCGCGGCGCACGGCGCGCTTCAGCCGCTTGCCGCGCAGCAGACGCACCGCCAGCTGCGGGGAGCGCTTGCCGCGCGTCGACGCCACCGACGAGCAGCGAGACGACCACGTCGCACCACTACACAACAAGCGTAGTTGTAGGCGATAAATATTGCACATCCGCGTCTCTGCTTTCGTAGAGCGCTATCTTTTTCTGACGCACACTAAGCTCTATTAAGCCGAAATTCGCCGATGTGCCATACTTATTGCCTAAAACCCAAAATGTTCCAATGCTTTTCAATGCAGAAAATGCATTCGATTTTGAGAACACAATTCGATGTCATATTTGCCAGAGTTTTCTTTTCGGAGACAAAGTGTGAGATCACTGCCATATTACAGGTAAATACAGAGGAGCAGCTCATAGTTTAAGCAATTTGCAGTACAAAACAAATTTATCATCAACCTGATGATATCTATATATAAAAGAAAGTCGTGTTAGTTACTCCACTTATAACTCAAGAACGGCTGAACCGATTTGGCTGAAAATTGGTTGGGAGGTAGCTTAGAACCAGGAGAAGGACATAGGATACTTTTTATCCCGAAAAAGTAACGGGAACGGGCGAGCGAAGCCGCGGGCGGCCACTAGTAACTTATAAAACTATCATGGTTTTTGACACTATTTTTATGAACAACGAGATATCACATCCCGTTAAATGCAAATGCCCGTTTTTCATAAAAATAGTACTGTAATAGTAGTTTAAAAAACTTGAGAAACCGACTTCCACTGGTTGAAGACTTTGGTTTTCAGACATTGTGGGATTGGCGACGAGAAAACCTGACGGAGTTAGCGGTATTCACCTAGTGTCCCGTAATGGCATGCAAACCTGTCTGTATCACTGCCGTCGCTGCTAGTGTTTTCCCAGTTGTCGGAATCATCGTCGTTGACGAGATCAGATTTGATATCGCCGTTCACCAGAGAATCTTCACGGGTCGGCTCAGGGCTGTAACAAAACCATTCTTCATGAGAATACTTCTAAGAGACGTGGCGGAATAGGATTACTTTACTTAATTATTGTGTGTACTCGTTTTTGTGTTTCTATAAGTGTTCAATGCTTTTTTCTTTTTTGATTTCTTGTGTAATGAAATGAAATGAAATGAAATGTTTATTTGCTTGAAATATGGTTAGTAGTTAGTTGTTAGCTTATTTTATCAGTTTCACATATTTCACCGAAGTATTGGCATGCAAATTTTAAGGGACTTTATTTTTACAATTAACACATTTTCTTATACTAAATTCAATTAACAATTCAATAAGTATTGTAGCAGTACCTATATTCGTTGTTCTTCTTTTTCTGTTGTTTTTCAGCCAAATAAAAAGTAAGCTATCTATACAAACCAGTTCTGCATGAGCTTTGCCCTTTAAGAAAATCTTTTTTTTTTATGGGCACCTAGACTCACCTAGCTTTAAGACGTTTCAAAGTGATCCTTGCGATCCTACTGAATATTTACACTTTTTCTTTTTCTAATCAGGTAATTTTAAATTTGACTTTGAACAGAGACAGTTACCTTATCCCAGAGTCATTTTTCTCCTCAGTAGCGGTATCATCCTGACTACCCTGGCCAGATCCGTCGCCCATTGGCTCGATTTTGATGGCGGGACAGTTGGCGACCTCGGCCAGAACATCGTCCAATGATTCTGTTTTATCTTCTGCACCGTCTATTTCCATTGATTCTTTCTGGAAATTATGATTCATAGCATTTTTTTCTAATGTATGGAATGGAACCGTACTAGTATAAGTGCGAGAATAACTCTTTTCTTTCTTTTCGCGCTTTCACGCCAAAACTACGGAACCGATTTAAATGAAATTTTGTACACAAATAGTGTAGAGCCTGAGAAAGGACATATGGTACTTTTTAATGCGAAAAATGGGTTGTAAGGGTTTAAAAGGGGGGATGAAAAGTCCGTCTTCGCTAACGCTCAGGATGGCTGACAATAAATGACAAGTCCATGGTACTGTGCCTGCATAAGTTTGGTCTGTAAGAACCCAATACCTAATAAAATATTTTCTTTAAAATAGAACATAAGGAACAAAAGGTACGTTTTGTAAAATTTACATACTTCAGCAATTTTCCATTTGCGATGAGACGAGGCCCGTTTCCTAGGTCGCGACGGCACGCGTTCCAAGGCAGTTTGCGATCGAGAAGACTTCTTTATGGGCCGCATCTCTTTGCGGAGGTTTCGGAAAATTTTACCTGAAAGCCACTCATTATTAGAATGATTACATTACGATGGATACAGATTAAAAATCTTCATGTATTCATTCATATTTTCATGTAAAGTTTGAGACTATTTCTCTCAGACTTATTTCTTTCTATATGCGTGAGAGTGCTTGATGATACATACTCTGATCTTTCCTCCACTGCTTTTTGCTGATGAAAGAGTCTTCAGAGCCAATGATGAGGAAGTTCCTATCACCGACCTGCAGTGTGCATGGCTCAAAGACGTTCAACAGTTTCAGATTCTTTAATTCATCACCTGAAATAATAGTATATTATGTAACTAGTGAATAAAAGACGGATTTAAATCGAGGGTCATAGATGAATCACGAGCAAGTGAAGGGTTCTAACGAATGAATCACGACCGTAGGGAGTGATTCATAATGATTGAATCACGAGCGTAGCGAGTGATTCAAGTGTTAGAACCCTAAACGACGCGAGTAATTCATGGCCCTCGATACAAATCCGTTTTATTCAAGAGTTGCATACTATACTTTATACCATGACTTCGAGAAAAAGAAAGATTTAAGCGAAAAACGTGCGTCCTGCCCATCCACCAGATGAACCGACGACATTGTTAAGAACGAGGGAAGTCGGTGGATGGAAAGGGATCGTTCTTCCTGGAAACGTGTAGGGGAGGCCTATGTCCAGCAGGGGACTTCTTCAGGCTGATGATGATGATGAAGCGAAAAAGAATTAAAAACTTTGTTTGTTCTATTCTAATGTGACATAAAACCAATAACTTTTGATTTTGGTTTTATTTGAAAACAAGGAAACTAACTTAAGGTTAAATTAATGCAAGTTTTCTATTATATTGGCCGACCTTTCTTTCATAAACTAAACAACTCAATTGAACAACAAAACTCACAACTTTTTCATCTCTAGAATGCATTTTCAATCGATTTATTATTACCAAACTTTGTGTTGTATAACTTACGTGCACTGTATTCAAAATAGCTGCAATTTATTGATATTTATGACAATGACAACAAAGAACACAAAACAGTATTTAACCAAGGAGGTTAGCATTGCTTAAACTCCTTGTTAAACATTTCGACCAATCAAGTTAGAGTATTTTTGGCGCAAGGAGTTTGTATCATGGTTGTATAGTATTAATATGTAGGTCGACCCTATTGGTGTGTTCCAAATTCAAACACCAAAATCGTGATTAAAAGAGCTTTTTATTCACGATTTCCCGTGAATAAAATAAGCTTTTTAGAGGGGGTATGGTATAAAACCTTTTTTTGAACAACTAGAAGCAAAACATTTCTAAATACCTACAGAATGGTCACATTTTTTAAATTCTTAGATACCCTAACCTGCCTTGCAAATTGTTTTAGCGTTTGCAGGCCATATTTATGATACCAAAAATGCCAGATTTAGCGATTAGTACCAGTAGTTTTTTTTTTCTGCAAATGGAAAGTTTTCACCGTTGCACATATACAGCTCTGGAATACCAGAGACGCTGCTGATGCACTACCGGCCTCTTAGGAAATGATAAACCTGCCTTTTGAAAGACCCTGTGTCAAGGCTTTGAAAAACCGCAAAAGGCATTTTCATTAACTGAATATCATATTTACGCGCAGGACAGGGGAGGCTGGCAAAATATGAAGGAGGCCTATACCCAGCAGTGGGTGATACCGGGCTGAAATGATGATGATGATAATGAATATCATATTTTATGGTACTCTATAGGTTTTCGCGACGTTGCCAGCTCGCCACAAAGATGTTTCATCGTCGGCTACATCGTCGCTTACCATCAGGTGAGATTGTAGCCAAAGGGTGGACTATATAATGTAAAAAAAAAAAAGTTTTTAAATACTGGAGTCTGTGTTTATCTTTGGCATCGCCAGGAAACAGCCGTGTTCACTCATCTAGTGTTTTAGAATAAGACCTTGCAGAGAACCTAGGACCTATTGTCAACAATCACCGACGCGCGAACTGTGTCATGTTCGGGAAAACTAGCTATCCTTCACCTAAAATATCGGGGAATCTAGAACAAACCTTCGACAAGGAACTTGGGTTGTTGCGAAGAATTGCCTTCAGATGGCGCTGTGCTCATCGCGCGACATTGCCAATGGACACTCACACTTTCAGTGATCACCGATTCCACGGTAAACTGAAACATACAGAACATTTTAAAACCTACATACTATACTTGGTTTAAAGATACTTATTTTTCAAAGAACAGTAAAGTCATTTACAGAGAATAACGCATTTTTACAGAAAGTATGTACACAGTGTACTGGTTTGAGTCCAGTGGTGTAAAAAAGATGCATATTTCATACTTAAAGTTAGAATTGTTATTACAGCTTATATAACTGAATATTGATGTCAAAAGCTTTTGGCCTTGGATAAGCTAACACGCCGATTTTAATAAAGTTTTAGAGGGTAGTCACCACAGACAGACTGCCAGCTAATTATAGATGATAATGAAATCAGCGGACTGATTGACTGAATTGATAATTATGATGAGAAAGGCGGATGAGAAGCAGTATTGTTACTTTTTACCAGCATGGACTATTACTGTATGAAGGAATTGTCAGAGCAATAAGTGTACCTTATGGTCATGCATCTTGTGCTTTCTAGCTGCCTTCATTTCCTTAGTAACATTCAACCAGGTGGCATTTTCCAATGAACCCAATGGACCGTATACAACTTGTCCAGGGTAGAACTCTGAGGATTGATAAGGGGTCGTACGGCGACGACGCATCGAGTAATCTTCGAGAGGGCACGAGTCTAGATCGGGGTATTCGAGCCGGGAGCCATCAGAAGATACTAGGCGAAGTTTGCTGTGCACCACCTGAAAATAGCATCGGTTAGAAAGTGTACCTACTTGTAAAATATATGCTTCATAATATGAGACCTGCACTAACGGCCAAGGCTAGGGGTTTGTGCATGCCCCCGGTTAACCTTACCTCAATCAATCCCACTCCTTTAAACGTCAGATGGGGCATTAGTGTTGACTCATTAATTCCTAGGTTGCCCTGCCCGTCGTCTTGCTGTAAAACCTCAGGGATGTTTTATGTACTTTAAGACAGAGGCTTGAGAAAAGCCGTTCAACTATTGATAGCCTGATGATCTACCTACTTGCATGCAGTAAGAAAAAGTATTAGTCAGTTTAATTCTTAATAGCATTAAATTTTGTTAGATAAGAGACAGGCAGGCAATATTATTTATACAAAAACATGCATTATGGGATATTTAATAATTGTATATTATAGAAAAGATGCATCAACAGCTCTGTTTCCATTTTAAGTCATATAGAGTGAGTAATAAGTTATATCGAGAGAGTATAGTAAATAGTACCTTGGATGGAGCACTGCGGTGGTCTAGTGGTAGTGGCCCCGCCTTCCGATCCGGAGGTCGTGGGTTCAAATCCACTCGTGTACGAATGAGTTTTTCCGTCGAATAATTTATGTGCACTATGCCAGTACTCTCAAAACGGTGAAGGAAAACATCGTGAGGAAACCGGCGTGTTGTAGAACCTAAAAAAGTTCGAGCAACACGTGTCAAGGGTCACGCAAACAGGGCCCACTAGCGGCCTACTTGCGGAAAAACCTGCCCGCACATCAAGTGCGCATGATAAAACTTGCCGAACTTAGTACCTTGGATGTCCCAACCCAAGAGTCAAGACAGACAGCCAGGTCGGGTGTGAACTCTTCCAAGGGCTGCAGTCTCTCGCTGACCACCGTTGGGATAACATGCTTAGTGCCAACGACTTGGAGCGCAGCTTTCATGACGATATCGCGGCAGTATCCACGTTGAGTGTCTTTTCCAGCGATGAGGCGACGCACCACATCGCCCGGCATTAGAGAACGGTCGGCAAGACCTACCTGTATGACAAAATGAAATAATATTAAAATAATAATATTAAAAGTTTAAAATAACTTGTAAACCAACTTCTTGGCCAAACTGCTGAACCGATTTTGAAAAAATCTTTACGGGTCCGTTCTGGAGGTATAACCTTCCGGTTCAAAACGGGCAACAAAGTTAAGCGATAACAAACATTAAAATTATTTGTTTATCTTTTATTGTCAAGGTCAAATCAGCAAGGTTAAACTGTGTGGTTCCAAGATATATAATAAAAATTGGCCGTTATACTGAACTTTGGGTTTAAATGGAATAGAACAATTCTGTAACTATTTCTAGTTTAGTAGGTAAAGATTTTTGCATGCTGTGTTCTCATCTAGCAGGTTGTACACTCCTCTCTGTCCCATAGTGTAACGTCTAGCATTGAGAACCTAAATAAATAAAAATAGGATGTCCCGCAGTTCAGTGTGCCTCTTAAAAGTAACAGTGAGACACTGTAATTCTGCCAGGTATACAGCCAAATTCAATGTTGTATGTTAGTGAGCAAACTATAGTTCTTAACCAAAAAATCTCATTCTTAATATAACTAAATAAATATTTTAGACAATCCACACTATCTAGCCCCAAACTAAGCAGAGCTTGTACTATGGGAACCAGATAGCTGATATACTACTTATATTTTTTTTTTGTAAATACATACTTAGAATACAATATAACACCCAGACAGAGAACAAACATCTGCGTTCACCACACAAATATTTGTTCTCAGTGGGGATCGAACCCACGACCTACGGCGCAAAAGGCAGAGCTACTACCAACTAAGCTGAGAGGCCAATATTGTTCTTTTACATATTTTGCTTTTGATAATGATGACATATTGCATTACTCATTGTTGACAAAATTCAATATTTATTAGGTCCATAAGTAGTTAATAAGACCTCCTAGGCCACTACTGACTTCAAGTCACTGACTTCTTTGGTGCCGTTGAGCCATCTAGGCAAAGCAAGTTAATTAATCATGTTATAAGAACAGCAATGACAAAGGTGGGGTTATTGGGGTTATATATTTATACCATTAACAAGCCAAAGCAAGAAACAATTTTATTTTTCATAAGGTTTTCGTTGTTGATAAGTGAGTGAACTGTAGTCTTTCATGCATCATAAAATATTAAGGCCAACGCAACAGGATTAACTTTTTATGAACTGGTATGCATAGGAAAGTATATAGTCATGCTTCCATTGCTCGCAAGTTCATATTTTGAGGGTATACTGATAAATTGAGGATATGAAAAATTTGTCCAGGGTTTATTGATTTACCCTATGAATAATTGAGCATTTATTTAAAGAAGGTTCTATTCCAACTCCAAGGCCAAGTTCAATACCATAGAATAATAAATTAACAATACTTGGGCATGCAGTTACGTGAGGGTCGGGTTTGTCGGCATGTACCAAGACAATGGACCACGAGTTTTACTCACCGATTTCTCGGATATCACTCGTTCAGTGCCTGAAGGATGCCACACAACTCTGATTTCTCCTTTCTGAACGGGTGTTTCAACGTCGCTCTCCTGATCGCTTGAGTTTGCTTCATAGTTCTCGAGGACGAGGCCGTACACCACTTGTCCGCGATTGTTGATTTTATACACTTCATCCTCGTAAAAATACTGAAAGTCAGTCGGCGAACCTGGATTTTGCCCCGCCATATTGACGGGAAATATCTAAAAGACACAAATAATTTTGTTTTTTACGTGATAGCTAATTCTTTCTGACAGCTGATTGCAATGTGTTGTGTGGCGCATGCGTCAATGAAATATGCAGCAGAGACGCCATCTTGCGGTTCCTAGAGAACTGACCAGTGTTGCCAGATGCGAAAGTTGAAAATGCGGTAACGGTACTCCAAAAACGCGGATTTTCAACAAAAAAAGCGGAATTTCCTGTTTTAGCGTTAGATCGATTTTTCTCACTCAGTTCATAATCGTATTACTAATCAAAGAGTTTTGTGAAGTAAACTTCCTTTTCATTGCTCATACTCGGAAAGTAGGTCTGAAGTTGCCTGAGGGGCCTAATTGAAAGTAATACCTTCAGCCCTAGGGAGAATCGCTTTCTACTGACAGCTGTCAAATTATAAAAAAAAAACAAGTTCTATTTTATTCAACCATGTTCCAACTTTCTAAAGTCTTTCTAACTGCCAGGAGGTTTTTTTTTTTTAACCTGCACTGGCCCACTGCTGGGCAAAGGCCTCCCCCAAAATCTTCCAACTATCACGATCTTCGGCGACTTTCCACCAATCCTTCTCCAGAGCTTCCAGATCATCTCGCAATCGTTTTTTTGGGTGGCCACGCCGCGCGCCGTCACCTTCCGTCCTCCGGCACTCAATGAGTCGTTATGTTTGCCCACTTTTTAGGGTCCATCCTGCTGACGTGGCCCGCCCACTCCCACTTGAGCTTGGCTGTTTTGCTCTCTACATCGGCAATGCCAGTCATTAAACGCAGCATTGTATTTCGCACCCGGTCGATGCGTCTAAGGCCGAGAATGCTGTGTTCCATTGCCCTCTGGCAAATCTGCAGTCTAGACTTCTGTAACTCAGTCAATGACCAAGTCTGGCAAGGAGGTTATTAAACCAAATTCCAACTTTTTATTCAGCAAGCAGGTTGGAAGCCCATTACAACGGTAAGAAGTTTAAAAAGTCTAATAAGAGCGCGATGTGAAATTTAAATTTTAATAACATAAAGAGTATTAAATAAAGAATATATTTTTTAAATGACTTTATTATTATTTAGCTTCAACTATTTCTTTAAAATAACATAGATTTGAGCAAAAAAATTACCATTTTTTAAATTATGAAAATGAAAATAAAGGCTGAATAATGCTGGCCAGCCGAAGGCCTGCCAGAGAAAAAAAAAAGCTGGAAGGCGGCAATTCAATCATCATTTTCACCATCGAGATCTAAGTACTACGTGATGATTTTCACTAATTTTTCTATCATGTTTTTATTTTTACTTTCCTTGTATTCGTAATGAAAAGCACAGTGTTTACCTCAGGTGAAAGACTTATTTAAGTCCCTCAAGCTCCATTGGCGCCCTCGCTACCGTCTTGGGACTCAAAAACGTGACTTTCAACCCTCAGGTAACAATGTACTATTACTTCACAGAACAGAAACAGAAAGTGGCTCAGGGAGGCACAAAAGATATCACTCAAGTTCAATCCACATTCTTCACAGTCAGTGAAAAACTTGTAGCTCGATCTGAACTTGCGCGTGTGCAACTTCATAACACTGTGTACCAACATGACAATAGTGATTTGACAACATAAATTTCACGGACTATATGGGACAGCGCTATACTAAGAAAAGAGATACAAGTATTTCTGTCTTGCTTTCTCGTATAGCGCTGTCTCCTACCCAACCTATCTCCCTATTACCCAAAGGTTAGCTGGAAGATAATGCTATCTAGCATTAAGTTCGCCTGCGTACAGTAATTTTTAATTTTGTGCAATAAAGAATATCTATCCTATTTGGCGTAGTTTTGGCAGGAATGTAGAGCCCGCTATAGACATTTTTTAGGTTCTTCTATTTGAAAGAGTAAACGGATCGGTGCCCATAAAAAGTCTTTAGTGGGAAGATAATATTTTAATCCTCATGTCCTATCAAAGTCGAAAAAAGTGGAACCCCGCTGGCTAAAAGCGGATGGCGGATCCATTGTCAAAAAGGCGGTGTAAAAAGTGGAAAAGCGGTATGATCTGGCAACGCTGGAACTGACGTGACGTGCAGCCCGTTCTATTCTACGCAGTAAGTTACACAAGCAAGGAATACTACGGGCTACAAATCAGAGTGCTCGCTCTTTTAACCGTGGGTTAAGTATCATTTTTCTTTGTTATAATGTAACTTGAAAATCTAATGACACGATAAGAAGAAGAAGCTGTATCCTTGTTCAATTTCAATCTATGCATGGAACTCATTCTTTAGAACATTGTCTCTACGAACCACGATAACAACGTTTTGAGGAGCATTTAGAAAGGATAGAAGAAACTAGTAATTTTATATTCAAACAGGAAATGCATTGCATATGCTATGCTATCTGTGGTAGATCAATTAAACAAAACACATTTTTTGTTTCCGGTATTACAACGCCATCTAGTTTGAAGTTCTGTCTAAAAAATATTACATTCGTTTTCCAAAGAAATTCTAGATGGCGGGGGAGTGTTGGCAAGATTCAAATTCAAGCAGGAAATGTGTTTCAGGAATTTTGGGAATTTTATAATGTTTTCCATAGCCACCTAGCCAATTTATTTTTTAGAACACTAAAATATTGGATCATCGAGGCAGCAGGTAAGTCGGCTAGGAAGATGTACCTACCTACATAATGTAAAATACTTAGCAATAATTAAATCAGAGTGAACAGGGGCCGAATTCTCGAGCCGACCGAGATTTTCAATGTCCCAAATACACCTTGGCAATACACAACCCCGTACTTTTTCTACGTTTTGCGTATGTCGTAGCTGTCGAGGCTTCTACGATGAGGTCGTTGATGAATTACTGAAGGAAATCTGCCATTCTCTCTTCGAAAAGAAGCTATAAGATTAAATTGCAATATGATCGAGATCGACCCGAGAATTAGGCCCCAGGGGCCTAATTCTCGGGCAGAGAATGGCAGATTTCCTTGAGTAATTCATCAACGACCTCATCGTAGAAGCTACGATATACGGAAAACGTAGAAAAAGTGCGGGTTTGTGAAAAGAAGCAATAAAATAAACGCGATTAAAAACCCGTTTGTTCCATATAATTATTAATAAAATGAAATTGCAAAATGATCGAGATCGGCCCGAGAATTAGGCCCCTGGAGTTTTGAGTTGTAAAGTTTCAGAGGAACCTACCTACCTACGAGAGTTATTGGAGAAATTAGATATTCAATGCATTCTTTCTTTCAGTTTTCTTTCAATTATGGGATCTACCTCAAAGAGAAGGACCAAAATTTATAGATACGTACGTAGGTACTATTTAATTCTAAATCAGAATAGGTATACACATCTACCTAGATTCTACGCAACACCTACATAACATAGTAGGTAGTCTTACGTGGTAACCCGGCGAACTGCTGTGACGTTAGCTGAAGACGCGATAAGTCCGGCCGGACGATCAATACCGAGCGTTATCAACGTATTGTGTAGGTGTTTACAGGCGCGCGCGTAGTACACGCGGGGCGCTTGAATGAGACTGTCGCGAGTGATAACAGTCCACTGATTCGTATTAAATAATGTGAACATTCCCCGTCGGGACTATGCCGCTACCAGAACTCATAAAACGAGCCTCGAGCTACTTCCTCGGCCTCGAATTCGACGACCAAGATGAACCCCTCGATTACGTCGATAATGAGATCCTTTTCTGCAAGAACAACGTTTGTGTGCATCCACCGACTGTCGCTCGCCATGAACTCGATATTATTCATCACCCTGGTTATTTGACAGTCACAACAAAAGTGTTCACCGATCAGCACAATAATTCTAAACGACCGACGCTGTTCCTAAATTGGATCCCTAATTCGACGCTGCGTAGATGTCCTTCAGCAGTTGAAACTAGTCCAAGTGAAGAGCTAGGTTGCGCAATTAACCCGGCAAAACCTAAAGTATTGGCGAAATCGCGAAAAGATTCCAAGAAAAAGGATACTAATAACGATACTGCGTTTTCCGATTCCTCTGAAACAACTAGTCTCACATCGAATTCTGACAAACAAAGCATACAATCGTACACAAACGATACGACGGAGCTGTCTTCCAGTTCGAAGCCAACAGTGAAATCAATTGATTCTAATAAGGACCACGTTTTCAGTGGCGAATCCTTTGATAAGGACGAGCCGAGAGATGAGGTATTTGTAAATGATAAACATGTGAGGTCTCAATCAATGACGTCAGTTAACATAACCATTGCTAATCCTACCATAGAAAACGTGGATTTAACTCCAGATTCGGTGTCTGGGGAAAGGTTTATCAGGTCTTTATCGATGAGTTCGTGCGACGAAGGGAATCCCAACTGGATGAGTACGCCAGAGTTTTTGGCGCTGAAGCATAACTTGGTGTTCCCGGATAGTGTGCACAGTTCACCGGTGCCGCAGAGGAAAACACCTATGAAATGTCGAAGGTCAGTTTCTAACTCACGTCTACTAAGTCATGCCACTAACTTAGGCGCCTGTAGGAACCAAACCTGTAGGGAAGGGATCCAACGATAAACAACAAGTTAAAGCCCTATAAGTAGGTATGCGAGTACATAGGTGCTGCTATGTTACCTACGACGTACGAGATTATGTAGGTAAACATTAAATAACAAAAACATGCTGTAACAGGTCAATTAGCTAAGGACCTAATACTGGATGGTAATAACGATGTTGCTGTAGACAGTAGACTCAGTATTATAAAAGTATAATATTTTGAGTTTGTAACAAATAACACTTATCACTAAGATATTTTCTTTCAAGTTAGTAAATATACTTTTTTAGGAGCCAAAAGATATAAAAAGAACGAGAATTTGGAGAAATAGAAAAATATCTCAATATCAATTTCACTCATTTAAAACTCCACCGATTATTCAATTTTTCATAACCTTGCTAGAATTCCATAGTGTCTCGTGAAGAATGTCATTAATTCTCCCGACCTCCGACCTATACGATCGCGCAACCCACACATATTAAATAAAGCCACCCTAGCTATAGGTATAATGAAATTTGCATTACATACCTACTTACATTCATTCACTATACTTTAGTTTACCTCCTTTATTACTTACCAGATTCTCGGTAGATTTGAGTCAGATGCGCTCACTCCGGCTGTTCTTCAATGATGACAACTGCACGTGTGGACAGCTGGTGGTCGCATCCCGGGAATCACAGTACAAGATCTTACATTTCCACCACGGAGGGCTGGACCACTTAGCACAAGTCTTGCACAGATGGCATTCACTGTTGCACAACATCAAACTCACTCCAGGTAAGAATACTGTTATTGGGAACAGGTTGAATTGACTCTAAAGCTGGTTCCGAAAAGGAAAAATCTACCGACGCAGCTGGCTATAAAACCAATTTACAGTTTCAAACATTTCGTGACTGCTACCAATCTGGTGTAAGTATTAAGCAAGTATTTATTGCTATCGTAAACAGTACCATAACTCAAGTAGCTTGTGGTCTTACAGGCTCTGAAGAACCAAACCTACCATACCGCCATTTCATGGTGTGCCGTCCAGAAGTCCAAAAATCCGAACAGCATCCGGAAGAAGGAAAAGTTCCGAATATAGCCCCCGAATTCTTCTACGAGAAAGTCCAGAACGGAAAGGGAGTCGTAGAAGACGATTTGTTTTTGAGAAAGTGTGTTTTCTTCGGTGGATTGGACAAGGAACTGCGGCGAGAAGTATGGCCGTTTTTACTATACTGCTATCCTTATAACTCAACGTATGATGAAAGGGAAATAATTTTACAAATGAGGGCGAGAGAATACGAGGAAATAACTATGAGAAGAGTAGAAAAAATGTCTCCTGAGCAACACGCATTGTTCTGGAAGAATGTACAATGCGTTATAGAGAAGGATGTGGTTAGAACAGACAGAGGCAACCCTTATTTTGCCGGGGAAAATAATTATAATGTAGAGATAATGAAGAATATTTTATTGAATTATGCGGTGTACAATCCTGTTCTCGGGTACGTTTATTGACTGCTAAGTATTTCCTTGCAAGTTGATGTTTTGATTGAGTTGGTATTTTGAATGCATCCGCTGTTGTCTGTCTATCACCCATCGCTGTGCGATTTGAAATGCCTCAAGCTTTGTAGAATACCATGCAGCGCCTCAGTCGTATCAAGTTATGCAATATCTAGAACTTTTTTGGGAGAAATAGAAATTACGTAATTTTCCAGATACACTCAAGGAATGAGTGACCTTTTGGCGCCGGTCCTTTGCGAAATTAAATGTGAAGCGGAGGCGTTCTGGTGTTTCGTAGGACTTATGCAGAGGACGATATTCGTCTGTACGCCCACTGACAACGACATGGATAATAATCTAGTAAGATCATGAACACCCACGCATTTTCAAATCTTTTATCTTCGAAATAAAAATGGCTTTTGAACTTGGAAGGGATTTATTTCAAAGTCTACAAATGATTTCGTTTGGTAATTAGGACTTGTTTCAGAGTTATCTGCGCGAGCTGATTCGACTAATGCTTCCTCATTTCTACAAGCATTTGGAAAAGCATGTAGATGCTATGGAGCTACTATTTTGTCATCGTTGGATACTTCTGTGAGTAGAATTCAACCGGAGTGATACCGTTATATTTATTGATCGCAAATATCATAATCATGAGATTAGAATGTACCTACCTAATGTATATACCTACCTACCTACTTAGATAATGTTATTGACACAAAAAAAAAACAATGTTTGCCAACATTTCAAATAAAAAAATTAAGTACGGGCTGCCACGTCTAAGTTCCACTGAAGTGCCCTAAATTTTGATGACTCCGCACACATAACTCTCTCTTTTTTTTTAAGTTGTGCAAAATATAAATTGTGCTTTTTAGTTTGAAGTTATTTTTATTTGATTTGAAACTCGTTTTATGATTCCAGTTGTTTCAAGCGTGAGTTCACCGAAGCAGTAGCTCTACGAATGTGGGAGGCTTGCTGGGCGAACTACCAGACCGACTACTTCCACCTTTTCCTTTGCTTGGCTATCATAGCGGTGTACCAGGATGACGTCATCGCACAGGATCTCAACACTGATGAGATGTTGTTGCACTTTAGTTCTTTAGGTGAGAGAATTCTTTAACTATACACTATTTTATGCAATACTCGTAGTAGGTGTCTGTTACTTTACCCTCGATAGGACACCGGAATTCCCATTGCGTTTAGAACTAATAGCTTTTCTACAAGTTCCTCACGAGTTGTTTATTATGAAAGGCAACAAGAAAATATGAATAAAACCATGCCTTTTGACCTCAAAGGCCAGTTTAGCGAGTTTCACAAAGCAAAGCCGATTACCATAAACATTGATAAGCGTCACATTATAGACTAAGCCGCTTTATTCCATTTTAGCAGTACTTTCATCATTTCATTCGCGAGTTTTCTGTATTTGCCTACATTGTATTATTTATATGTCACCAAGTTTCACGATTCAAATTGACCCTTGACTGTATATAATGTACCATCACCAAAACTTCTGTCTTACCACCTTATTGGGTGCATTTTCTGTGCCGCTAGTTACCGATATCCCGCTGTAATTTGATTGTGACCAGATTTAACCAGTCTGTTATAAAACAGATGACTTTTACTAAGTGCAACAGATGTTTACGTCTCCCATTGGGAAAAAACAGTGATCAAAAATAGGCGGAGTCAGCTAGCTAAAACGCTAGTAAGCAAATCTGTTTCAAAAGTGGTAACAATTACTTCCCCGTTTGCATCTACTGCTAGCATAGGCTCATCTAACATTTTAATCGATTTCATTCTAGCAATGTACATGGACGGCCGCGTAATCCTCCGAAAGGCGAGAGGTATGCTGCATCAGTTCCGTCAGCTAGTCAGGATTCCCTGCACACTTGCGGGGATGTGCCAGCGCTGTGGCCCTGGTATATGGGACTCCACACATCGACCCAGCGTAGAATGCACCGGAGCACATGATATTTGCGAATATGCTGTCCAATAACATATTTTGAAGACTTGAGGTGCGAAGAAAGAAATTCACCGAACATAGACAACTGCTGATTCTATCAAACCAATCAGCTACAGCCTTACCGCAAATTTGAAGCTAATTGGTTGGAATCAGGAGTTGTCTATGCTCGGCAATTTCACCAAACTTTGTGGTTCGTCGGTTTTGCTAGGGGTACCTAAATTGCGCCATTACTCCACGTGAAAAATTGCTGACAGGCAGATCGATCTTCGGAATTCGACTATTAAAATAACGTGTTTCAAGCCGGTCTCGAACTATAGAAACATTTACTAAATTAAATTATGTTTTTGCAGATTCCTACGAAGTGATAAAAAAACTGTTGTGTAACTCTTAGTTGAGTCAGTGTGCCATCAGGTAAAGGTCTCCTTTATCATTTTCTAAAATAACATAACGGAAATAAATTTATTCCACGGGCAGCTTTATATCGTGATCACTTTTTTATATTTCCCGACGTTTCGACCGTGTTACATAACATGCATAACGTTCAACGATGGCTTTAATTAAAAAAAACAGCTATACATATATTTATAATATCGATGTAGCTAAATAACATACATATTTAAACTATGCATTGAATGAACTCAATTATAGGTATGGTAGGCTTTTAGTTTGCCAATGGAGTCGATATAAGTAACGACGCGCTACGTAAAAAGGCGCTGGAAAAATATGGTGGAAGATTAAATTGTACAAAACTGTTGAAAGTACAAATTGTCAGTATTAAGCTTGTAACGGATTGAAATGGATATGACATAACATATCAACATGAAACAGCTGATATGTTCATTAACATATTCATTTATATCTTGTATCCGCTCTAAAAGATTATATTTAGTAGAATATTGAATTGTTTAGTTGTAGGCATAGGCAGCCATATCAATGTTATAAAATGTATAAAAATAAATGGTTAAAGTAGCAGCAGATTTGAAGCAATGGACTACAAGCGTTGCAAGCTAGGGACGGACGATAGTACTATCAAAAAGCTTCACTTTTAAGGGTCGTGGTTAAAATTTAAAGCTTTGTGGATGCTGTAGATAGATATGATAATTTTACAGATTTTCACGATGTTAACTGTTTTAGATTATTCAATAGATTTTATCTTTATTTGATGTTAAAATATTAAATGTTGATCAATTGTATTGATATAATTATGTGCATAAGCGTCACAAGATTTTACTGTATGTAATAATGACGATTATGGTCAAGGTCTGCTCTTTTAACGAGGTTTTCAATACTACCAGATACTTACCTACATGCTTTTTTATTTCCTATGTTTTCATTAGTGCATCATACGTTTGTTTATCTTGCAACATGAGAACTCTGTATTTTATCATCGCTCTCTGTAGGTATATCTAAGGTAATATTTTTATTACGATACTTATTCAACTTTTAGTTTTTTAAGAAACATATTATATTTACCTAATATTTAGCTCTAATTCGTTTGATCTCATGAAACTCACTATAATCGGCTTAGATTATGTGTAAAAAATACCAAATCTATGTTTTTTGTACCTTTTTATTGGTGAGCATAATAAATTAGACTTTTAAAACAAAATACGCTAGAGCTTTTTTACTTTGCCTATATAGCACAAGTTTTGTTCCAAGTCAATATTTAATCACCATAATATAGGTACGCCATCAAGAAACTCATCGAAATTTCATTAAATAAAATAATGTTCATTACAGAAACATAGATTTTTGTAATTTCAATGGAGAACTGTCGAAATATCTATGCTTGAGGCTCGACTCAGGCGCACTGTTTCTGAATACGGGCTGTAGTTTAATAAATTTGAGTAAAACTAAACATAGTCCCTACTTAGGCATGTTAATAATAAATTTTTTTTCAGGTTAAAGACGAAGTACGAAACATAATTTTATTATGCTCATCAATAAAAACTAGTCATATTTAGCGATAGTTTTTTTCGCATATTGTGAATTGTTGTGCGTACCTGTGATATGTAAGATGATCTGCTTGTAAAATATTGAATGTAATGTATAGAAATATTCGAAATAGCCATATCGTAAATATATAACAAGCATTATATCATTATGTTTTATTTGAAGAATCGACGCTCCCTAAATATTCTAAGCCGCATTTAGCAATTATAAATTAATACGTACCTAGGTAGTAGTTACTTGTACTTCAGACTTGTTTGCTCTGAACATCAGACGTACAGAGCTACCAACTTATCTGTGAAGTGGCTGAAAATGGAACTACAGCCGCCATGATGAAAATGGCGTTCGATTGTCAGTTGCTCTCTGTTTGCGTGTTTTCTGTTTACTAAAAGATATTAAACATTTTGCGTTTTCAACCATGCCAAAAGCTATAAAAAGTGATGCTTGAAATATTATTCTGAAGGTCAAAGCATTTTTTGAAGAGGAAGCTCGCCAATAAGCTCCGATTATTCCCCAAGATTATTCCATTTAATAAAATAACCAACAGAGTTTCTGTTGCTACAGGTGAGTGTGACCAGTCGTATCCCATAAATTTTGCTCATGAAACTTGTACCTCGACTCGAGTAGACTCTGAAATCTTCGCTCGCATCGCTCGCCAGATAACTTCTGTACTTACATGCATTTAATACTTGACTCAGCTTTCAGCGTCACGTCTAGTTTACCTAGTTCCTTAGTTTTGTATTTTGTTTTTCAGGAAGGAAAGGTAGCTGAAGAAACTACCGGTACTAAAGTAAGAACGCCTGGAAAATCAAGAAAACGAAGTGCTGGTTTTATTGTTGTCGATTACTTCGATATTAATGGGCGATAGATACGACGATAAGTACATGAATTTTATGCAGTCCGAGAGTGATTCTGATCATGATTATGATGTCAGCCCTAGTACCTCAAGTTCTGTTGATAATACATACTAGTTGGTTACCGAGCTTCGCTCGGAATTTTTTTTGTTAAGAAATCATAAGAGTCATATTATTATCTTTACTGGTTTATTCTTACTGAACCACGCCATCTGCTGGACATGTTTGCAGTTAGTTGCTCACAATCGTCAATAGATGGCAGGAGCAGTCACATATTCAGTTTATGTTTTTAATTTTTTCTTAACGAACAGACTCATTTTCTGAAAATGAATCCCAGCTAGATCGATTTATCGCCCCCGAAAACCCCTGTTTACAAAATTTCATGAAAATCGTTGGTTCAGTTTCCGAGATCCTAAATATATATATATATACAAGATTTTCTCGTTTAAAGGTATAAGATAATATTGTAAAAATATTTAAACATACACGTTATATTTAATTAATAAAATTGTTAGTGTTTTATTCAATGTCTTGTATTATAAACTAGCAGTAGCCGCACGCGCTGTTTGACTCGCTTCATACAACCCGTTAGTTTTTGTAAACACATTTTTGATCCTCTATATTATGTAGGTAAGATTCAGTTATGTAAGTTGTCTGTGAAGGCTAAACATAGCAGATTAGATCTATGTCATCATCATCATCAGCCTGAAGAGGCCCACTGCTGGACATAGGCCTCCCCAACACATTTCCAGGAAGAACGATCCTGAGCTCTTTCCATCCACCGGCTTCCCGCGATCTTAACAATGTCGTCGGTCCATCTGGTGGGTGGGCGCCCTACTTTTCGTCTTACAGTTCGTGGTCCGGTGCGTGGTGGTTAGATCTATGTAGGGTCGGTCTGTAACGCAGCTGTATTGTGTGACTTCCTATAGGAGCCAACACAGAGCACCAAACACGCTTTTGCTTACCTTTATTTCGTGGGAGCCAACATTCATTACATTTATTTTCTAATGTCCCGAAAAGAATAACTAGAAGAGCATTTTAAAATTCTTGTGAGTTTCCTTATGTGTAAACACCATAAAATCAATAAAAACATTACTTATGTACGCTCCTTTTTATCATACAAACCACTTAAGTAGGTATAAAAATAAATCGCGTCCTAGCAGATAACTGGCGCCAGATCTGCGCATTTTTTTCCTCAGAAATAACTGGTTATTCCAAAGGAATTAAGAATATGCCCGGAGTATTACAAAGTTACACCACAATTACTTTTATTTCTCGCAATTCATGCCGGTTTGTTTAACATAGTCAGTACAACAACCGATTTACGCAAGAACACACGTTTATTTATCGAGAGTCTATATAGTGTCTCGCACTTGTGTTGATAAAACGAACGATAACAGGCGCGATAAATATTCAGTCCCCTCTAAGTCTCAGTCTTGGTAATGCTTCTCACGAAAAGCATTCTAACCGTACTAACTATGACAAGAGCGCAGTCTTTGTTTACGAAAAGTTTGCCGAATCAAATGAAAGCTGTCGGATTGTATAAATATCTACCAATCTCTGATCCCCACAGTCTCCAAGATTTAGAAGTCGATGTGCCAGTATTACAGAAACAAGACATTTTAGTGGAAGTGAAGGCTACTGCTGTGAACCCTATCGATGCTAAGCAACGCGCTCCGAAGCCCAACGTGGAAACTGAACCTAGAATCTTAGGATGGGATGGGTCTGGAGTAGTAGTGGCTACTGGGGATAACGTAAACCTATTTACGGCAGGCGACGAAGTGTTTTTTACTGGTGATTTAAGAAGAAATGGTTCGAATGCCCAATATGTTGCTTTAGACCAGATCTTAGCCGGAGCAAAACCAAAGACCTTGACATTCGAGCAAGCGGCAGCGTTGCCCTTGACAGGAGTGACCGCTTACGAGGCGCTTTTCGATCGGTTAGCGCTTACAGAAAAGGATAAAGGCAAAACTCTGCTTATTATCAACAGCGCTGGCGGTGTCGGTACTGTTGCGTCTCAGCTAGCTAAGAATTTCGGCCTGAAAGTGATTGGAACAGCATCTAGGCCGGAAACCGTAGCTTTCACTAAGCAATTTGGAGCTGATCTAGTACTGAACCATACCCAAAACCTTTTACTGCAGTTGGAAGTAAATGGATACGCAAAAGGAGTAGATTTAATATTAGTGAACTACGATCCGGCCCCGTACTGGGAAACGTTGACGAAAGCCATCAGACCGCAAGGTAGGATTTGTATGATAGTCGACAGCAGTAGTCTGGTGGATATCACGCCTCTAAAAGAAAAGAGTGTGACTCTATCTTACGAAATGATGTCGACGAGAATCAAATATGATACAGAAGACAAAATCAGGCATCATGAGATTCTGGAGGACTTGTCTAAATTGGTGGATGAGGGGAAGATCAAACATACATTGACGAAGACTCTTACGCCGATCAATGCTGCTAATTTGAAAGAGGCGCATCGTTTGATGGAGGAAAAACATATGATTGGGAAGTTGGTGTTGACTGGCTTTTAGGTTCTTTAGTCACTACAGTTGTAGGCAATGTTTATTGCACATCGGCTTTTCTGCTTTCGTAGAGCGCTATCTCTTTCTGACGCACACTACGCTCTATGAAGCCGAAATTAGCCGATGTGAAATATTTATTGCCTACTACTATAACGTGTTAATAAAACCATCGCTAATGTTTGATTTGGATATCCATCTGCCTATATATATATAGTTTTAGTTATATAGAATTGATGTTTGTAATCTGCAAGGGAGACAATTAGGGCGCTTGTACACGCTAAGAAAATTTGCCGTTCCTGCGGCAGACAAGACAAATTCTTCGTGTAGACGACAAGAATTTTGTCTGTTCCAGACACGAAAACTTTTCGTGTCTTCCGCAGACAAGACCAATCGAAATGTGTACACGACACGTTTTTTTTGTGCAGTCGTCAGTCGGGCGTAGGGCGCGCAAATAATAACAAGCACAACAAAAACTACCTGGCTGGGCTGGCTCAACCCTACTACACCGCCCCCCGCCGCTCCGCAACAACGTTCGCCGCGTCGTGTCTTGCGCAGATAAGATTTTTTTCGTGCACCGCTGCGAGCAGTGTACACAGTTATTTTCTAGTTACGACACGAATTCTTGGGTAGACCCGGCGTTTTTTCTTAGCGTGTACAAGCACCCTTAGGGTGACGCGGCGAACGTTGTTGCGGAGCGGCGGAGTTTTAGTGTGTGGAACAGACAAAATTCTTGTCGTCTACACGAAGTATTTGTCTTGTCTGTCGCAGGAACGGCAAATTTTCTTAGCGTGTACAAGCGCCCTTAGGGTTCTCGAAAGGCGACCACGAAGCGGACTGTCGCTGGATGTCGGTGGTTGGAGGAGGGTCAAAGTTGTTCTTATTAGAAATGTGTGGCAGAGGCTTATGATCAGCAGTGGACTTTTATATGTAGAATTTCAGGAATGTTTAAAACAAATATTCGTCGTGTTATTGTAATTTAATCAGTTTTATGTAAGTTTAATCACCACTATTTAGCATACATAATTTCAGCATATTACCATACTTACCAATAACATTCAGCTGTACTGTAGCGGAATATTGTTCTAAATAGATGGGAAATTAGGTGGGTTATTGCTTAGCACACTGGGATCAAAGTCTTGTCCTTGGAAAGGTGACCCAGGTGCATTCCAGGCCTTTTTGAGTATTTCTATGTTGCGGATTTCGTCGCTGGTCGGCAGTCCTTTCATCTTGCGTTCCTGGTTCCATTGTAGTTCTCTAACCTGAATTAAAGAAATTGAGACAAGCATTACAGTATGTAAGTGACATTTTTAGGCTTCCGTAGCCAAATGGCAAAAACGGAACCCTTACAGATTCGTCATGTCTGTCTGTCTGTCCGTCCATGTCACAGCCATTTTTCTCCGAAACAGTAAGAGCTACACTGATGAAACTTGGCGAGTAGATTGTATTCTGTGAACCGCATTAAGATTTTTACACAAAAATAGAAAAAAAAACAATTAATTTTGGGGGTCCCCATGCTTGAAACTGAAACTCAAAAAAGTCCGACTCGCACTTGGCCGCTTTTTAATAATAAATATTGTGGACAATCCACACAACACCCCAAATTAGCAGAGCTTTATTAAATATGGGGACCAGCTGCTATAATACTTAAGTAATTTTTTTTTGTAAATTCATGAGGTTTATAGCTTTACTAGCTGTGCCCGCGACTTCGTCCGCGTGGTATAGTGTCTATGGGTAGCATTTTTAATTTGCAGCGGAAGAAAACAGTAAACAAATAACAACGTCATACTCGCGTGCACGTGACACAGTCGTCTGCCCTCTTACTAAACTTAGACACAGTGTTGCCAGATGCGAAAGTTGAAAATGCGGTAACGGTACTCCAAAAACGCGGATTTTCAACAAAAAAAGCGGAATTTCCTGTTTTAGCGTTAGATCGATTTTTCTCACTCAGTTCATAATCGTATTACTAATCAAAGAGTTTTGTGAAGTAAACTTCCTTTTCATTGCTCATACTCGGAAAGTAGGTCTGAAGTTGCCTGAGGGGCCTAATTGAAAGTAATACCTTCAGCCCTAGGGAGAATCGCTTTCTACTGACAGCTGTCAAATTATAAAAAAAAAACAAGTTCTATTTTATTCAACCATGTTCCAACTTTCTAAAGTCTTTCTAACTGCCAGGAGGTTTTTTTTTTTTAACCTGCACTGGCCCACTGCTGGGCAAAGGCCTCCCCCAAAATCTTCCAACTATCACGATCTTCGGCGACTTTCCACCAATCCTTCTCCAGAGCTTCCAGATCATCTCGCAATCGTTTTTTTGGGTGGCCACGCCGCGCGCCGTCACCTTCCGTCCTCCGGCACTCAATGAGTCGTTATGTTTGCCCACTTTTTAGGGTCCATCCTGCTGACGTGGCCCGCCCACTCCCACTTGAGCTTGGCTGTTTTGCTCTCTACATCGGCAATGCCAGTCATTAAACGCAGCATTGTATTTCGCACCCGGTCGATGCGTCTAAGGCCGAGAATGCTGTGTTCCATTGCCCTCTGGCAAATCTGCAGTCTAGACTTCTGTAACTCAGTCAATGACCAAGTCTGGCAAGGAGGTTATTAAACCAAATTCCAACTTTTTATTCAGCAAGCAGGTTGGAAGCCCATTACAACGGTAAGAAGTTTAAAAAGTCTAATAAGAGCGCGATGTGAAATTTAAATTTTAATAACATAAAGAGTATTAAATAAAGAATATATTTTTTAAATGACTTTATTATTATTTAGCTTCAACTATTTCTTTAAAATAACATAGATTTGAGCAAAAAAATTACCATTTTTTAAATTATGAAAATGAAAATAAAGGCTGAATAATGCTGGCCAGCCGAAGGCCTGCCAGAGAAAAAAAAAAGCTGGAAGGCGGCAATTCAATCATCATTTTCACCATCGAGATCTAAGTACTACGTGATGATTTTCACTAATTTTTCTATCATGTTTTTATTTTTACTTTCCTTGTATTCGTAATGAAAAGCACAGTGTTTACCTCAGGTGAAAGACTTATTTAAGTCCCTCAAGCTCCATTGGCGCCCTCGCTACCGTCTTGGGACTCAAAAACGTGACTTTCAACCCTCAGGTAACAATGTACTATTACTTCACAGAACAGAAACAGAAAGTGGCTCAGGGAGGCACAAAAGATATCACTCAAGTTCAATCCACATTCTTCACAGTCAGTGAAAAACTTGTAGCTCGATCTGAACTTGCGCGTGTGCAACTTCATAACACTGTGTACCAACATGACAATAGTGATTTGACAACATAAATTTCACGGACTATATGGGACAGCGCTATACTAAGAAAAGAGATACAAGTATTTCTGTCTTGCTTTCTCGTATAGCGCTGTCTCCTACCCAACCTATCTCCCTATTACCCAAAGGTTAGCTGGAAGATAATGCTATCTAGCATTAAGTTCGCCTGCGTACAGTAATTTTTAATTTTGTGCAATAAAGAATATCTATCCTATTTGGCGTAGTTTTGGCAGGAATGTAGAGCCCGCTATAGACATTTTTTAGGTTCTTCTATTTGAAAGAGTAAACGGATCGGTGCCCATAAAAAGTCTTTAGTGGGAAGATAATATTTTAATCCTCATGTCCTATCAAAGTCGAAAAAAGTGGAACCCCGCTGGCTAAAAGCGGATGGCGGATCCATTGTCAAAAAGGCGGTGTAAAAAGTGGAAAAGCGGTATGATCTGGCAACGCTGCTTAGACATATGGCGTCGTACTACGCCACACTTTCATCCCCCCCGCATTCCTCTCCAAACTCCCCCCACACTCCCCCCACTCTCCTCAACACCCCCCCACATTTCCCCAGACTCCCCTCCACAATCCCCCTGTACTCCCCCCGCACCTCCCTTCCACACTCCCCCCGCACCTCCCCTCTACACTCCCCCTGTACTCCCCCCGCATCCCCCCTCGCTCCTCCCCTCCACACTCCCCCCTGTACTCCCCTCCACACTCCCCCCTGTACTCCCCTCCACACTCCCCCCTGTACTCTCCTCCACACTCCCCCCGCACCTCCCCTCCACACTCCCCCTGTACTCCCCTCCACACTCCCCCCGCACCTTCCCTCCACACTCCCCCCTGTACTCCCCTCCACACTCCCCCCGCACCTCCCCTCCACACTCCCCCTGTAATCTCCTCCACACTCCCCCCGCACCTCCCCTCCACACTCCCCCTGTACTCCCCTCCACACTCCCCCCGCACCTCCCCTCCACACTCCCCCTGTACTCCCCTCCCTCTACCCCCCCAGCACAAACTTTGAATGTCATATTTTTTTATATCAAATCAACAGACAAAAAAAAAGTTTTAAGTTTCTAGCTCTAAAAATGACGATACTTCCATACAACTTTCAACCCCTATTTTCAACCCCTTACAACCCTTTTTTCGCAATAAAAAGTAGCCTATGTCCTTCCTCAGGCCCTCAACTATCTGTGTACCAAATTTCATTTCAATCGGTACAGTAGTTTTGGCGTGAAAGCCGGACAGGAGGACAGACAGACAGACAGACAGACAGAGTTACAAACGCATTTATAATATTAATAAGGATTATAGACGTTTTTCTGTGTCTACCTATGTGTTATATATTCTCCACACAAATATTTTTTATCGGTGGGGATCAAACCAACAACTGCAGTGCAGAAGGCAGAGCTACTACCAGCTGGGCTGTCGTCACCACGCCTTGACAGGTGTCCTGCTCAACTCCATTTGAGCTCCATTATTTATATTCCTACGTCCTGGACCTTAGTTCACCCTCGGATCTCGACATTTGGAACACGGTCTAGAAGCTTGATGCGGAGCATGGCACAAAAAGCACTCTCTACAGCTCTCTGTGTAACCCTCATCTTGTACACCGTTTAACTTTTTTTTAAGAAGCCAAGGTAATAAAGTTTAGCCTGCCTGAAGGAGAGCAAAGACAGCACAGAATCGTTCTTCCTGGAAATGTATAGGCAAGGCCTATGTCTAGAATTCTTCAGGCTGATAATGATTCTTCTTCTTATCGTGTCACTGATTCTTTCGAACCAAGTGTGGTGAAAGGATTTTAAGTGTGCCTCAAATAGGCTTCTTTCGTGCACTTGATACATATTTTCGAACTTTTTAGGTTTCTACGATATACCGGTTTCCTGACAATGTTTTCCTTCACCGTTTGAGAGCACTGATATGAAAATGAGGGCTGATAATGATGAAGAGGAGTAATAACCTTATCAATATGGTCTTGCGGGAGTTCATCCAAAGGTCTGGAACAGTCTATCTTGTCCAGGTCAATAGGTTCCTCTCCATTCAAAAACTTGTTCCACCACCTTTCTTGTACTTTCTCTGTAAGCCAACACAAAAACATTTATTGAGCGAGTGAAGCTGTGACAGTTTTGTTTGACACATTGTAAACGACATTGCTAAATTTCTGTTTTGCCTAAGCCTCACAAAGTTCATTAGGCACCTCCACAGAACAAAGTAGAACGCCCTGTGGCCGGAAAAGTGTCGCCAAAATACATGAGCATTTATGCTCCTTTCTCCATACAAATTCAACAGTTTTTTCGGGAGTCGTAAAGAGAAAAATGCCTTGCAGCGCAAGAATTACTTTTCGAACAAGTTAAGCAACAAGATAAAACACAGAAATACTTTTTTAACATCTTCTTTCCTTCCTTTTTCTTAGAATCCACATATTTAGTGATATCTTATACCTTTAAACGAGAAAATCTTGTATATACAACATGTCCCAAAATTCAACGATAAGCCGGCACCAGAGGATGGACCTACTAATGACTACTCGAGAAAAAAAAAGAAAAAAAAAATACCTCTACTTTTTTTTAAATTACTTAAAAAAAATGGAAATTCTTCGAAAATGTATACCCCTTATGACACTTTTAACTACCATGACCACAATTTTTCAAATATTTCAGTTTTTTTGTTTGTATCGGCAACCTAAGTAGTACTACGAGTACTATTCACCATAATCTTTGAAAATTACAGAATTTTCGTAGTTTTATACAAAAAAACAACCAAAAAAAATTATTTCCCTAAAATTTTGAAAGGTTTTAACGTTCAGTAAACTTTAACTCATCGTAGTGTAAAAAAAAAATATGGACACTACTATGGCAAGTTTTTTAAAAAATTAGCGCAACTAACCTAGATTTTAAAATGGTATAATACTTTAGGAAAACTAGCCACAAAAAAAAAATAATGACACTTTTTCTAATCAAGAACCAAATTTCATAAGTTGTTGTTAATAGTAATCACTTCTACTATGTGCCCAAAATAGATTTTTGTTGTTGGAAAATGTTTAAAAAAAAGTAGAGGTATTTTTTTTTTTCTTTTTTTTTCTCGAATAGTCATTCGTAGGTCCATCCTCTGGTGCCGGCTTATCGTTGAATTTTGGGACACCCTGTATATATATTTATAGGATCTCAGAAACTGAGCCAACGATTTTCATGAAATTAAGTATACAGGGGTTTTCGGGGACGATAAAACGATCTAGCTAGGATTCATTTTTAGAAAATGTCCCCTTAATCGTAAAGTAAATAATCAACTTTATCATAAAATCATAACTCCTAGCGCCATCTGTTGATTAAGTCATGAGTTAGTGGGACAGAGAACGCCATCTATTGACGAGTAGTAGAGTTTATTATTATGTCGGTAAGACCGAAAAATATTAATATTTTTAATCAATATGTAAGTAATTCGTTTTTAAATATAATTCACAACAGTTTACCAAAAAAAATGTACCGAGCGAAGCTCGGGCACCAACTGCTAGTAATAGTGGAAATGTAAAACTGGCGACATTGGCTTCCATACAAACAGCGCATGGTCGCCTTTCTACTGTATTTAGATTTCTGTGGGCACTATCATAAATTAATTAATTTGTAAAAAGAATCTACAAAAGAACCCAGCCAAAAGATTTGTTGCCAGTTCTATAGGGCTTAGTCATATGGAACTGTATCCTAGACCTAGTCTGCCACCTCCTTTCAGAGCCTGGTTTTCAGATGTTTCAGAGTGACCCTTGAGATTAAATGTCTTTTAACTGGTATATGCCCACAGAATACAGAAAAGAAGAATTCATCGATCTGTGTTCTGTGGACATGCCTGCATGGTTTAAGATGGGTTTTGTAAGTAGCTGTTTAAGTAGCCAAATAGATTGTGTATACCTAAATGCATCAATAGTTTTCCTTCACTGATACTCCAAAAGCTGTCAGACGGCTTGATCTTCCACGGCAGAGTGTCCTTTAAAATTACATCACCGTTTTTCTTCGTTACGGAGACATCGCTGGCATTGATTGTCACTTTTAAGTCTTTTGAAGAGTTTACACCGGTAGGAAGTTTAATAGTTACATCTGTAAATTAATACACACAACAAAATACACATACAGCCTCGATCATACATTATTTAAATAATTTTTAGCTTTTTTATGAGTTTACTGTATATACTAGAGTCTCAATTTTGAGAAAAAAACTATAGTTAAAGACATCTTATCTCTTTTGTAAACACTCAAAAATATTGAAGAAATTACCAAGCTCCATAATATTTTGTGACCACAAGTATGTGTCTCTGTCAGCACCATTGTAGGTATCGCTATTTTTCTGAGTCGGTATCATTGGTGGTTTATAGCCGTCTGGATGGACCAAGGGTGGATCCTCAGGAATTTCTTTGGATTTTTCCGAGATGTTTTGTTTTGTTTCTGTAGTATCCGTTTTGATTCCTGGTGGTGTTTGTGTGGCAATAGGTGGTGCTGCATATTGGTGATCACTGACATAAGGCTCTTCATGCTCTTCATCATAAGCCTCGTCACCTTCAGCTATTACTTCCACCTCCTGTGCCACAGTAGAGCACATTATCTCATTGTTAATGTCTATGGGTTTCCTTGCACCATTGGGCGCTTTTTTAATACTCGGATCACAAGTCCGAAGCACTTTAATGACGAGTTCTTCAGCTACACCTGGGGGGAACCCTAGGTTTTCGTATTGGCCTTCGGGGACATGGTAGAAATCAGTACTGAAATCGAGGAATAACTAGTTGGATCAGAGTTGTAGAAAGCAATGGTAGAAAAGCAATCAACTGAGTATTGTATGCTGGTGGAACAGACATCAAATGCATTTTTACAATAAATTAAGTAAAACAAGCGCGATCTTACCGTCTAGCAAGAAAGCCGAATATTGTAGAAAGAAAGCCCAAAATTGACTTTTCGTTAACTAAAATTGATGCTAATACTTCATCATACTTTGTGACTTGGGACATTTTGTAAGACAATCAATTTATCTTATGAATGATTACTTGACAATCACTATTCAACATCGGCTAAATTCTTTTAGAATGAGAGAATAACTGAGAAAAACCCGTGCTGAGGTGTTAAACTGTTAACAAAGACGCGACGCAATGAAAATAAAATGTAAATAAAAGAGACTGACAGTGACAACAAGTTGACATGACAGTGACAATATGATAATAGTGACATTGACATGACATGATAATTGACTGTTTGGAAATGTAAATGTTACAGAAACATTTGATAATTTATAACATGCATAAGACAGACAAAGGTAGAAATATTACTCAACAGGAAAAAAAGAAAGAGACTATTGAAATTTTATTCATGCTTACAAACTTCCGAATATTTTTTAAACGTACACTCTGGAACACAACAGAACAATGATGCCTGTTTATTAGTTTTGAAACCTACTTTAGAGAATTATTTATTTATACTGGTAACATACACTGTTGCCGTTTTAGCATTTTTAGTGCTAAATTTAGCATATTTCATGACTCTTTAGCATATAAATTTTGCATTTAGCATATTGCATATTTTGGCATTTCAAATCAAACGTCAATGTCAAAAGATTATTTAATAGAGACCGACCAGATACATTATTTTTTATCTATGGTTTTCATTGAGGTATGGCAACTCTCTGGATCAGGGACTTCCCTGAAATTAGTTTCTGATTGTTTTTACGTAACGAACGTTTCGCGTCCGAACCCCACTTGACTCTTGAATAAATTCATTCAATGTGATTTGTGAATGTGAAGTGAAAGTATGCCTCCTAAATTTAGGCAACATTATCGCGAAAAATGGGAGAAGATAGGCGAGTTTAAGGATTGGCTTTTGGATGGATTTTGCTAACATTTGGTGCTTAGCGATACTTTAGAGCCTAGAATAACATGTTAGGCTACTGTTCTACCAAAAAATTGTACACAGAAATGTTAATAACAAAATTAGCATTTTAGCATGTTTTTTAGCATTTTTAAATACTAAAATAGCATTTTTTAGCATTATTTGGAGCAAGTTCTAGCATTTTCTCAAAATAAAAAACGGCAACACTGGTAACATATAAACTGGTTTTTAATTTACATTCCCGCCACTTGGCAGCGCTAACGCTACTTCACTTTCGAAAGTTTCACATCCGCAAGCAAGAGAGCGGCAAGGCAAGGCGAAGTGAAGTAGGCAAAGTCTCGCGCGCGAACTCTGTACGCTGCATGCAGGCGATGACCGCATTCATAGGAGTTTTTATTAAAATATCGTGAGTGTGCTGTCGTGTTCTCCGTCCCGTTCAGTCAGTGTTTACAAAAATGCTTTGTAGGTGAACGTTTGGAAGAAAAGTGCTGTGGTTGTGTTGAAATCTTGGTTCTTCTGTCTTTTACTTTGTTTAGAAGATTTCAAAAATGCCTTGCTCGGCGGTAACTTTGTCTATAGCGACCATCACGGCAATCGTGGCCGCAGCTTTGATGGCTATTGCATTCTCGACAGATAACTGGCTTTATATCGAAGTAAAACGCAGCAACATCCAGGTAAGAATTTTATTAAGTACCTACAAGTCTATAATTTTATTTCCTAAGCACTTATTATATTTTTTGATTACATTCTAGAGTTGAGTTGTCTATCTAACCGCCGAAAGCTTCAAATTAACCAAGTAGATAATAAGTAGGTAGAACTAAGTACTAGTACTTACATACAATTCTGTCATAGGTAACAATTTTTTTCTACCCTCATTTTATTTCGTGTCCATTATCCTTTCTCCAACCTTTTTGTACGTAATTTTTTACTTACCCCTGACTACATCCCTAGACATGCGCGAGAACGTGCCTTGAGTTCATAAGGTTTAAGGGACGAGTCACGTGCATGACTGGCGAGCCTGGTCTGGTAGACGTACCAAATATGCTGAAAAAAAATGCAATATTATTTCCACACACGGCAGCTATTACTGCACGATATGTATTATCTTTCCATTTAAAGTTCACGTTAAAGTACCTATATATTGCCATGTATGATGCACTTATGGACCGTAGTAAACGGGTTATAAATAATTTAAATTAATCTCCTGGAATCTCCAAAGCTCAATAAACTTATTTGCATCAGGACCCGATGTATAAGGTTACCTACCTACCTAGCCAAACTTTCAATCTGCCATTACCATCTACCTAATAGAAAACAGGACACCAGTAGGTACATCGTAGAACCATAAAACTACGAAAACATGTGTCAAGTACACGAAGGGAGCCTCTCCGAGGCGCCCTCAATTCTTGCAGTATGCTGGTTTGAAAGAACCAGTGACATGATAAGAAGATCTACCTAGAGATAGACCTAGAAAGACCAAAACAAAATAAATATATAGGTATTTGAATCCATTGTTGACGATTTATATGGCGTCAGAGGCAACTGGTGACACTTAAGCCCCTACGGACGCTCAGGGGGGCAATTCTAGACCAGTGACTTTTTTGTCACGGTAGATATATATCACAAGAACTGACAAATTTAAATAGACATGACATTTTCAATAGATATCGTATTCCAGCAATATCACTATAGACATTTATCGAGCGAAGGTCGTTAGATATGTGTCGAGTGGTGAGTAGTAGTCGACATTGACATCTACAATATACTTTGGGTGACTTTGGGCTTTTTTTTTCTTTCGGTCCTTGGAGCAGGCTAGAGTACCATGACCATACCACCTAGTCTTACTTTTTGATAAAAAGTCAATGATGTTTACTTGTTTGTAGGGGATACAAGTTGGGAGCGATAACGCGAATAATGCTTTCTCATAAACCTACAATAAGTGAGGAGTGATTGAATTTAGCTCGTACTTAGTAATTATTCAATGGCGCAGTTAGAAGAGCAGTCAATCAGACAGTCAACGTCTATACTTGTATCCGGGGTTCAAGCTTCGAGAGAAATATTCTTTTTGCATTGAATGGCCATCTAGTTGTTGACCTTTGAATTGAAAATTCAAGTCATCGGAGTCCTTCTCTTGAGTGTAATGAACATATCTACAACACTTCATAGACAACTGACCATAGATTACAAACAACAAAGTTTACAGTTTTACGGAACATAACGTTCCGTGTGTTTCCGGAATTAATTATTGTAACTAACATTTTGTGTGAAAAGTCCATTGATTACTATCTAATGAAAATGAATCTATTAGAAACAACAACAAGAACGCATTATAAACGCCGTTTAATAGGAAATGTGTTTATTTGAAGACAATAATAAAGTTAGTGCTATCGAACTATTCTATCGATAGAAACGGAACGTAGATAAACATGAACAAGAACGGGATAGTCTGTGGAAGTTCTAAGAATGAACCTTCTTTCTGACATCTCTAAAGTAAAAGTCTAACGTAAAAGTCTAACGGTGGCTAGAATACGCATTTTAGCGCGGTTCGATATTATCTTCGACAAATTTGGTGATATGACACTGCTTTGGCGACATTTCAAATCTCTATTTCGAGCGTAAATCTCTAAAAGTCTAGAATTGGCCCCCAGTGCCTGGGACAGGGTTTAGAGAGACTAAAGGTCGGTATCGACCTACCTAGTGATCAATTGTCGATAAAAATCGCCACCTACAAAGTCTCGAAGTCCTTGCGCAGACGCCGTTATAGCAGACACGCTACGCATAAATATGCACGTACTTACCTATATAATGGCACGAATGTGTGTAACTGTACTATTCCGTGCTACAACCCATCCAAACGTGGAGATAAAGAAATAACGCAGATAACATGATTCCCCATCTCCGGAAACCAAGAGGTTGCGTTTAGAAAAACAAGAAATTATCATAGAGGAAGAAGAGGTTTCGTTTAGAAAAACAAGAACATGACAAGTAAAAAGTTATAAGCTTGAAAACCCCGTCTGATCTGGTTTTGATGAAATTTATATGGGATCAATTTAGAAGTCCTTTCAACGGTTCATGAATTAGAGAATGAGTTAACCAGTGGGTATGTAAAAAAGGTAAAAAAAGGCGAATTTGATGAGAATTTGGAGATACTCATTTAGACATACTGGCTTAAAATATGTGTGATTTACGTACCTACCTGTTATTTAACTACATCTCATAGTAAAACCTCTCACACTTGTCTGTTCGCCACGGCGAATTCGGGTTTCTTTTTCTCTCAAGTCGGGGTCAGTTTTTTGCAACGCGAACAAACAACTTATTCAGAGAGATCTACCTACCTGGCCTGCCTCTATCTTTTTTGTGCTTCGATCTTTTTCGAGGGTTTATAACACGTCCTATTGAGTACATTGAGTACGTGCTATATAAAAGTTCAACTATTTTAATAGTACAACTTACAAGTTCGGAATGTAAATGAAAAATCATTAGCTTATGAATTGATTTCAAACAGGTTAGAATTTTGATAAATTTATAATTGGTTTGTGACTCTGTGTATAAAGGTACCTTTAAAAATGTAGACGTAAACCTAAATTAACTCGTACGAAAACCAGTAAAAAAATGTGTTAGGATCAAATTTTTTTGCTAAACTGTGTTTTGCACACAATAGTTCAGTGATTTTATATTTTTTCAAAGGTTTAAAATGTGTGAGCGCAAGTACATCGACGGGTGTCTTAGGTTTTTTATAAAACTCCTAAATAACTTATTCAATCAGTAGAAACAGAATATACAATGAGGTGAATTAGGTTTGAATACTTATTCAATATTAAGTTATTCGGAATATTAATGCTATTAGCACAGCGCGTTTAGCGAATGTATTAGGTACGTAAATTAATATATTAATACGTAATTAATGGGCTTTTCTGCCCAACGACGACCAAAAAACTTTATTAATTGTTATCTTTTGCAGAAAACCTAAATCATACAATACTTTGAATACTTTGAACCTCTGCAAGTGGGGAATGAGGGACCCCTCTTTGACTGGCTGCGACTGTGGAGCTCAGATTCAGTCCATGTCGCATTTACTGAACTGTCCCTTGTGCCCAAACACCTGCACAAGAGACGATTTTAACAACGCCACGGGCCATGCAGTAGAGGTGGCTAAATACTACTCGAGAATTGTCTAGTGTTCCATTGACACGATAGAAGAAGAAGATACAATACTTTTTTATTTAGGAAATAACAAGTAATATATTATATAACATAAAATATGGCCTTTGCATCTATTGTAGATGATTTATATAGCCTCAGGGCCAACGGGTGATTACATTACTCAAGCCCTACTTGCGGGACGCTATAGTACCTGGGATGGTATTTTAGATAGAATAGACTTGCCCAGCACAAAAAATAATAAATAATACTCATAATAGAATTACTACTAAGTCTTAGTGAATACGTAATCTATTAACTCTTCTGCAAGACGACAAAATGGAAAGCTTGAGAGAAATCGATCGTGAAATTGACGAAATCTGTGTGAGAAAATCTAATGCATGTAATGCTTTACGTAAAAGTGGATACCGAATACCCATACACGGCTATCACTTACTTGAGTAACGTAAACAAAGGCATTTAGCTAATATTAGACAAGAATATATTAGCAGATCATAATGTAGAGACTCCAGCAGCTATTGAGAATGTTTGTATCACGGAAGAGGAAATTTTACTATAGAAATTCCTGGTTGAGCCAAGCAGTTGTGTCATGAAGAATAAACGGATAAGCTGGTTGAAATGACCTAGATTGTAAAGAGAAAAACCTGATTGCGAACAGTAAAGGAACGTACAGGAGTACTTAGGAAGTATCTTATAAATACCCAGCGATATTTAACAACACAATCAAGACAGAAGTTTCTCGAGCTGTAAATAAAAAAGATGACGGTTTGTTTATATTGTTACCTGCACGGGACCGGATGTTGAACTCACCAAAATGAACAGTGTAGAAAAAGATCAGTTACTGTATTTCGATACTGAGATAGAGAGACCGAGAATCAGTTTTTACACGTGCCTGGCAATTATCAGAGGACTCATGGAGTCATGGTACTGTAAGCAAATTACTTAGAACCTTCGTTAAATTCGATTTTTTTAAAACTAATCTATCGTGTTCCGAAAAGCAATTTTCAAACTCAACTAAAGAGCTGAAAAAGATAGAAAAGAAGAAACAAACGCTTTCGTAGGTGATAGATCAAATCAAAATAAATAAACAAATTATCAAAGCGCCTGCTATCGTTTCCAAGATACCTTGACAATAGGCCATTTATACTGCGGAAACCGGCTTTCTTCGTGAAAGACAACACCCATTTCTCACGACTTCGGTGGGTTTTTATCCTATTCCGCTTTCGTAAATACCTTGTCAGGAACTACAATAAAAATTGACTCAATTGATATCTACCCGTGTTATTGCGTTGATTGATTTGACGTTGCTATGAACGACCGTGATCTATCGACTCGGCATTAGATACGTAGACGACATTGTCGAAGACAGTACAAGTATTTAAGTACCACTTAAATAGGTGAGAATAGCACAGGATCGAGTTAGAAAGCATAGGGCATACTATCGACTCAGCAGTGGGTGACGCGGCTGCGGTTTATGATGATCGATCGTCCCCACAGTGTCTTAGGAATTTATGAGTATCGATGTAAGAACATAATGGAGACAGGAACTAATATCTTGTCGGATCAAGTTCGGTTCAGTCGTTTTAAGCCTGACTCCAACGCCCCTTTTTTGAGCTTTAAGTTTGAAGCCGTCGTGTCGTTACTTCCTTCTGTGGCTGCTTAGCTCCGAAAACGGAAGCTTCGACTTGAATGCGGTATTTTTTGTAAGAACACGCTATTGTTTTGACTATCAGTTCTTATCCTCTTGCCCTCTTCCCATGCTAAATGTGGTCGACGGGTTTTCTACTATTCTATTCTTCTTCTCGGTGCTCATTGTCTAAGCTCTCATTGTTTCTATTTGCTGATATTATTTCTGTCTATGTTAATTACGTGCAGACATTTCCGGGGATATTTAAATTGTAAAATACCTTGTTATAATGACCAGACCAGAGTCACGTTAGTACTAGAAAATGGAAACCTAGATTATATTTAACAAATGCTTGCCTAACAGTCGCGGATATTGCTTGGTCAAGCGCCAATGGATCCTCTAATGGTAGGGTAGATGGTGAGTAACCACGAGTTTACCACGCCTAGCCTGTTCAGGAACGAGCGGAACGCTTATTGCATTCCTAACTAGTGCGAACGTTGGCTTGGTTTGTTACTTGTATACCCCGTACGCAATCATAGAAAAGTCACTGCGAATTGTATAGATGTTGTCACAATGCTCAAAGTTGGCCTACAAGTGACCTATGACAACGGATTGATAAAAATAAGCAATTTTAACCACGAAACCTTGGATGCAATATTGTATAGCACGTAAACAAATGAAAGATGTCTAATGGCAAGCCAAGTTTTATTAATACTGTCTATAATACGATTCTTTACCCATGATTTCATTTTTGTTTATTCTTCGATTAGTTTAAATTACATTTCGGTAACGGAATAAGTGTTTCACTACTAAAGCTTCCCATGCCTAAAACGAAACAAACACAGATCTTGGAAAGTGTTGATAATTTAATCTATGATTCGTCATTACGATTGCCTTTCACTGCTCTGTTTATTTTATATCTTGGTTTTCCAGAATTTGAATGTTATTTATCATATTGCAAACATACATAAAATAACACTTCTTACCCATAGGAGCCATGAATTTCTACTTGCTACGATCCTGACGTAACTCTTTCGCTTCATTCACTCTCTTAAGAACCTAAACCTTACCTTAAATTCAACGTTTGCCTCCTCTCTTCCGTGGTACAGTATTCTTCATTCTTCTTACCTGCTCGTTTATAATTTAGCCGTACATATTTGTAATATTATTATTGTCAGGTAATCAGTAAATAAAGCAATAAGAACCGTCATCTATGCATGATGCTGTTTTGGTTCCACTTCATCTTTAGACAATGAACACTCTTTGTAACGTCACCATTATCGTGTATACTTACTTTCTTTGCTTTTGCGTGTCCTTTCTGTAACTAATTTCCAAGCTTCGAGGATTGAAGTCACATAAATGGTATTTTTATTTAAGCACTTATATTTTTTGCTGGTCTTATAGCTGCAACTCACTAATAAGAGTCGCCTTAAAAACTCCTACATCAGAGTCGTCTCAGTGCAACCTCTAACTTTTGAGGTTCCAAGTTTCCCGAGCTTTAAATTCCCTTAGTCCCTCAGACCCATGCCACGAATGCAGCAGCATAAAGCTGAGTGAGGACCATTTTGGCTCAATTACATACATAAATTATGCATAATTACTGTCGGCGCCCTTTTTAACCGACCTTTTTCGCCGTTTCTGTGTTTCTATCAGTGTTAAATGTTTTGTTTCTTTTTCTTTTTTGATTTCTTGTCTAGACGTACCTTTTAGTATTGATTGTTCTTCTTTTTCTGTTGTTTTTGAGCCAAATAAATAGTAATCTATCTACCTATCTATCTAATGCATCATCTTTTTATTTAGCGATGCTAGCATGGCACTTGGTATAGAATTCATAACGATTGCGTAAGACTTTGTACACACTTCACACTCTCACGATCATGGAGGTTGTGTCACCCAGAGTTTTTAATTGTTCTTCGCAACTCAATTTTTTTACTCACTTGCCTTCGTGAACAATAGAAATAATCTTATCTTGTCCTTTCTCAAATCAAATAAGGCCACAGAGCTTATATAAAATGATCTCTAAACTAAAGCGCATAGAAATATAAAAACGCATAAAAAACACCTAAATGAATCACGCTATACCTAATACAAATTTTTAAAATGAAAGACAAAAAAAATGGTTCACCACTATTTCCTCTGATCCCAAAACTGACTAAAGGACGAAGTGGACATAATTAACCCTTCAAACTAATCAAAATGTTTGAAAATTATACATAAAAGAGGAAGATGATTTTAGGGTTAGGCTCGTTTGTCATTTTTAGTATATTAAATCATACAGCTATTTTCAAGGTTGTAAGCCGTACAATATTTAGTACATCTAAACTACTCGTAACTTAAATAGTTTTTTACGCAACTTATTGACGGAGCAAACAGATTACAGACAATCGTCTCGTTCGTGCAGTTAGAGACTAGGTAGGTACTTCGGAAAGGTCCTATGTCCATAAAGAGTTCCAGTCTTTATTGGCCTATTGTTTTATGAATCTTAGTGCCTTCTTCACCTACAGCAATGAAACCAGGCACTATATTATACGATCGGCAGATGATACTTGATACCAAGCAGGTGTAGGCTATTTCTGTATTATAGCGAGAGCCTTTGTTCTTAGAGGAACATTCCCTCATAATGCCGTGAACGTAGGTACCGTGGGCTAAGTACCTCACTAGACACACCTTTTTTTTCTTAAATATTTAAAACTATGTCTTTGTTTTTTTTTATCTCTATTGAAGCACCCGCTGTGGTAAAAAATACATAATATTTTTATTTTCGTATCCCTATTGGAATATTTCATTCATGTTTTGACGTGGCATTTCATGTTTCGTTTGAGCTAGAGCTTTAATATGATTGACAGACAGACAGACACCGACCGTAAATCTTGACAGTGTACTTCTTTATGTTAGTAAATAAAGATTCAATAAACATTCAGTTAAAAAAAAGAGAAAGTTTACATCTCTAAATCATATTTTTGTTTCTAATTCCATGCCTCTCAATCGTCAACCATAAATCATGCTTAATCTTGCTATCGCTTCAATTTAATCTTGCTTATGAATAATAAAAAAAACATTTCTTTACTGTAATAAAAGTACTTACACACCTATATTTACGAATAGTGAAATAAGTTGCCGTGTGTGTATATTTTTTCTAATATCAACTGTACAATTATTTGTGTTTTTAACATAGAAGTTTTTTTCTGTCTGGGTGTTATGTTGTTTTCAAATAATATTTACAAAAAAAAAATGTAAACAAGTTCAGCCATCTGGTTTCCATAGCTCTGCTTAGTTTGGGGCTAGATAGTGTTGTGTGGATTGTCCGTAGTATTTTTTTTATGGTCATCTTCCTGCCCTTATCACACTAAGTGGGGTCGGCACAACAGGTTTTCTTCCTCTACTCATTTCTATCATACGTCATTCATTTATCATTATTTATTTATTTAGAAACGCTTTTAAGTAGCAAAGTAGCACTACTATCCTGTTACTTGAGTTGCCATAAATATTTCTAGCCTATTAGCGGACACCTGTTAATTATTCAAATGTATATTTTATACATGTACGAGGATGTTTTTATGGTTACAGTTGCATTCCTTTAATAATACGAAGTAGTGGTATGTTTGCTTTATACAAAACATATCTTTCTATAATATTAGTAGGATTATAGAACCAAATTTTAGTATATAAAAGAAAGTCGTGTTACTTACACTATTTATAAGTAAGTACCTCAAGAATGGCTGAACTGATGGCTGAAAATTGGTGAGGAGGTAGCTTAGAACCAGAAGACGGACATAGCATACTTTTTATCCCGTAAAAGTAGGGAGCGGGGCGAGCGAAGCCGCGGGCAGCCGCTAGTAAAATATAAAATGTATATTTTTCGTCACTTGTGTCACAACTTAAAAAGTACATGAAAACAAGCTACTTGTTCTCCTTCATTATGAAGATCCCACTGGTCTTCTTAATGAAGGAGGGAAGGAGGAGGTCTTCTTAAAAGGATTTGAAGTGCGCCTCAGAGAGCACTTGACACCGTTTTTCGAATTTTTTAGGTTGACATTTGTGTCAAATTACTCGCGAATCGCGATGTACAAACATATTCATCAAAAAATTGATTTTTTTTAACCTTTTGCACTTTGCACTAGACACATGTTTTTCGGTTTCGGTTGACATTTGTGTCACAATTTACTTACGATGTACGACATCTTCATCAAAAAAAATGGGATTTTATAAACCTTTCCTTCTTCCATATCTCCAAAAAACCCACTTGAATATTCAGTCGACATTGCAAGGTAAACGGGACGGGACCTTGCCAGGATCAAGTGCCAGGCTATTATAAAAACGTTGACTCCACACTCCACAGCTGTCGGGAACGCAGACGAAACAGGTTGGGTTAGTAAACACGGCAAGGTTGGGAACCAATTTACGAGTAAAGCAGGATTAACCTTTTTTTGCGCTTCGAACAAAAATCTTGGTTCATTCTGTATTCGAAATAAGAAAGTAAATCTTTGCCACTAGGTCTCAGAGTATTTTTGGTCACGTAGTGGTATATTAGATGACATAGATAGTAAGTTATTATTATACATATAGGTAGTATCTGCGATCATGTCATTGCTTTGTTCAGAGCGATGAGAGTCGTCTTTGGTCAATTTTCCATTTAATTTTGAGTCATATAGAGATTTCAAATGAAGATTTACACATCCTGCTTAAAACAACAGGCAGACTGCAATTTGTGGTCATTTTGACAATATTATCGACCCACCACACTCATCATAACTTACTGAATTGAAGACAATTCAGCTTTATTGTCCAAATTTTCAAAAAAACTGGTCCCTTACTTACAGACACCTATATTATATACCTCCCTATACAATGTATGTTTTTATAAAAGAACGGCGAGCTTAAAGCAAAAACGTACCTTATCTATTGATAGCTAAAGTTCCTTATCCTTTTTCATACGAAAGAATTTCTGGTATTCAGCAGAAACCAAGGTAGGTTGAGCACGCCTAGAACACGCTTCTGCCAGTCGTAATACCGGTTTGAATGGACCATCTCAAGCAGATCACCGTAATTTGAATCTTATTGCAAGGTGATAAGATCACAATGTCAAATAGCCTTGCCCGTACGTGTTCAATCATACATTGGCGTTGAAGTTATCGTTTGGGTCTGTGTTGTCATGTTTCTCTACGCATGCATTCGACCTAAGAAAACCTAACACACATATTATTAAATAGATTATTAAATACGTAATTAAAAAACTATTCTTTGAAAGATATCATTATCATCTTCTCGTTTGTAATAATTAAGACGCAGTGAACGCACACGCGTTGAAGTCTTTTCTATGAAAAATTATGTTCGATTTGCTACACGGAGTATTTAATGTTCGGGAAGTAATAGCTCTAAAATGATGTGTTAGGAAATGAACACATAATGAACATATAAATAATTTTTTGAAGTGTAGTTTCTAGGCTTGCGCTTTTATTTGTTATACTTATTATGAAACGGTAATTAGTTCACTGGTTAGGTAATTTCTAAATCCAATACAACTTAATTCCTCCAATAAAATTACAGTTTGCCCAAAAAAGAAGCAGTGGCGATAGACGGAACTTTAAAGAAAGAAATAACATTTATTTGTAACTGACAGACAAAACACGGGACACGCATACACGGTATATATAAAAAACCTTGATAAAAGAGAAAAAAAAAACATAAGGAAAAAAATAATTATGACACTGTACTTCAGTAAACACACGAGGACAGTAAAATGAAACAGGTAGGTAGGAACCTGAAAAAAAGTATTGCTCAGCACCATCTCGTTCGTTAGAAGATTATTATTTCTCTTTCTGAATAGTTTTTCATTGATTTTATAATCGGCTTTATTTTATAAAACTAGTTTAGCCAGTTCGTAATACTTCCTGATGTTTACCAGACCAGTGTGCCAAAGATTTTAAATTGCGGAAGCGGCACTTGACTTGAGCGAAAGTCTCACAGAAAGTCTCAACAGACAATGGGTGTGTAATAATTACTGGCTAGAGGCGTCGAGATGTGTGAAAGTGACCGAAATTGACCATGATAAAGATGAGCATGCCATATGTAGATGACACTGAATCTAGGTTATTTGAGAAACCCTAGCAAATGGAGTACGGGGCAGAAGTAGAAACATCTGAGTAAACATATGTATTAGGACACATAGTAATAAGCAGAGGAGCAATGCACAAAAACAAAAAAGTAACAAAGTACTCGAAATTGAAATTATCAGCAGTTTATCCCACAGCCAACCGTTTTACAAAGAAATAAATAAAGAAAGAAAAAACATTTATTTGTAACAGGAATCATCAGTGTCTGGGCATACAAAACCTAATATAGAGCAGCACTGATTTCGAAGTAAAGTGAGACGGGAGCAAAAGCTTGAATTTAGAATGTCCAAGACTTTTCAGATTTGAAAAAAACCCACAATTTGCAGAGTTGTTAAGTGGTTTGGGTATTAAGCAGATTGCTGTTGATGACAGTATCGAAACAAATACATTTTCCCAAGATATTACCACTGATAGATGACTTTCATTAACTTTCCCATCGATTATCGTCATCCGATCGGGTAAAAACGACGAGCGATGAACTCCTGAGTTGAAGGAACGTCGCGCTCTGGTGATTGATCTGTTCGATCACAGATCATTGCTAGATCTAGAGCGCGTTGGATTTACAATTAATACAACTGTCTGCTAAATACTCCGATTAGGAACGGCTTGTTTTAACTTTTACGGCCTCTTTGTCTTAGTTGGGCGTTTGCTCTATGGTTTCTTACTATAGATTTAGACCATATTCAATCCAATATTTTTATTTCAGACTTCACATAATAATTAGGTCATTACATCAAAGTAGGTGACAGGTGCACCATAAACGCATTAAAACTAAATAGGTACATTAAGAAGAAGGTATAGGTCAAGAGAATACTACAGGTGCTTAAGGTATAGCTTTTTATTTGTGCTCAAATAAAAACCCAAATACAGACTATGCGTATCCTAATACAAAATCTGCATCGTCAAATAAAATCGATCTAGATGATTCTAGATTGATAGATCACAGTTACGCAGTCTAAGCACAAAAACCTAGATAGCATTAACAGAAAATAGTTTTGTAATCAAAATTATCAATGAAATGAGGAAATCTTGATAAAAATACAGAATCGATAGGACTTTCATCGCGTATGTTGAAACTATCTCCACGCGTACACGTAACCAGTGTTGCATCTAGAGCATGTTATAAGAAATTATGTGCAATGAGAACTTTATCGGAACTTTTACTAAGAAGACATTCAGCTTTATTGAGGTCATCTGAATCTTTTCCAATAAGATAAATACCATCCATTCCACCTTTACTTTCTGTTTACCATTTAAAGTAACTTAACTATTTGGAATTATTGGCCTGATCCTAATGCAGACCGGGACACATTTATTTCAAAGACATTAATACAACAGCTTTCAGCAAGTTCTGAAGACAAGACATCACAGTTTGTTGCATAAATTCGGAGTCAGTATAGCTTTAATCAAAATAAAATGTTATTTCATAAAAACGGTAGCCTCAAGTCTAGGAAATGCGGTCCCTACCTGCTTTCCTGTCTCGGAAAGTCATTATATCGCGCTTCTTAGAAGAGTCAAAGCATTCCTGCTGCCATGTATTGTGTTAGTGTAGTTATCAGGTTTCTTGTCTCATCTTTTGTAAAAAGACGAGTCCGTGCCATGGTATAAGCGAGAACTGAGTACTAAGTGAGCATAGTTCATACTCGTAGTTCATCATTATTTATTGCCTATATTATGTTTTATTCATGAAGAAATTGTATCATTTATTTTGATGCTATTGTTGTTGGTATTTTTTTTACTACCATACTCAAACAACTTGTAGTAATGAATGATTATGTGGATATGAACCATTACATTAGGTATAAATTTACAATTATATCTCTGAAAATCTTGCTAGCTCAAATCTATAACGGCATTTTCTTTACAGGACTAAATTATTTTCTCACCTGCTTTTAACTTCTTAGTCGTATCATCAATGTTAGGAGTTGTAAAAATGGTTGGCATGCAATGTACACATACTGGGCGTGTAGTAATTAAAACATTTTGTTCTGGTTGACGAACAATTTGACGATCTAAAATAAAAACAAGCTTGCTAATTGGAAACCTGTCAATCATTTTAGCAACCGTTTAATTTTTTACTGATTACTAGTGAATTAAATCTGCGTGGGAGAGCATAACCGCATGAACATGTTATTCTTTATCATCATTTATTATCTTTATCTTTATACACTTTAGTATATCGAAATTTATGTTCAAGTCTTGTGCGATGTTCACACTATTTATAAATAAACATTAATTATGTATCTAAATCAGATCTCTTTCAGTCTGCTTCAGGTTAGTCAGCTACATCAAAATAATGCATATTTTGCATTAAATATTACATATACACATTGATGTCCTTGGGATTCTCAAGAATCCTTTTGTTTCACAGCATTCCAATTTCTATGATTCAGAATACATCAGGTATGAATAGTGTATCCCACAACACTCGTTTCGTCGTCATAGAAATTCTTGAAACGGAACAAAAGTTCATTCATCGTGAGAACACGGGTTTGTCATTAGTTTCATTCTGTTTACAATAGTGACGGTGCATTCCTTTCCATCCATAATGGCCTGTGCAGACCGGGACGGCATGGCAAGGGATTTAAATTTTGACTAATGAATATTCAAACTTATCGATATAGAAATGAGACATAAATTGCTATGCTTTAAAAGGATGCCGTGGCATCGAAAGGGATTTCATTGCACGGCATTGCAAGACGCGCCACGGGCTCCTGTGGGCAACGGCGCGTGCTTATAGGACTCCGGCGCTCATTTTGACTTACCGCAGAGTGAGACGGCGTGGAATGCTGCCGCGGTATCTAAGCGGCTAATGTGTGACTGACGGCAAAATCCCTTGCCATGCCGTCCCGGTCTGCGTAGGGTTGGTGGCAAGCCTTGAATCATTGATGAGATAGCTTAACAGTTTCCCTGGAGGGAATATTGCAAATGCTTACATTGCGTACTCGATAGATTTCGATAAAAACTTATTCACACGCAATATGCAACATAGAGGTATCTCTTACAAAACAAAACCTTGTACCTACACGCTATCTAAAGTTAAACTTTACATGAAAAATACATACATCTTGGACCTAACCTTGGTATTTGTAATTGCTTTTGAATTTATTTCATCCGTTCAAGAGGTATTTCAAATCTATTAAGATTAAACAAGTCTATTCTTGATAAAGCCGCCCCAAGAATGCGGTCCAAAAATCCAGTTTCCTACACCGTAATCATAATATTCAGTCTTAGCCCTTTATGTGCGTTTGATTGTAGCACTGTATATTTGATTTGTTAGCTTATTAGGTATTTAAAATATCATTTTGATTCTCATTATGCATTCAAATAAATATATGTATATCCTCGGCGGTTTTGCATTGTTCCAGGAATAAGAATAATTATGATGCGTGTTGTTTATTGACCTTTTGTGGTTTAAGTTTTTCCCGGTAATGAGTAGGTGCGTAATTCTCAGCTTAAAGTGGGAAACATTACATTGTTCCACATTAATGCATTATATTTTTTATTCAAGTGTAGGCAGTATTTCCTTGTATATCGTCATCTGGACACCTACAGCACAAGTCTGCATGGGCTGAGTAGGTTCTTGAATCTTTACGCATTTACTTACTTTACTATATTAATCTAGGATTACCTAAGTTTGTCGTATTTATTTTATTGTTTATAATGTGTGCTTATTGCGAAATACAATTTATTTATTTATAACACAGATATTACCGTCTGGTTATTTCATTATGGTTATTTCATTATATTACTGGTAGCAAATACCTCTAGCTTGGTTTCTGCAAATTCAGAGAATTGTAATCTACTAAAGATTGTATAGAACCAAACTGTTTTATTCTCTTCTATTATAAACTTTTATCAGTTGGCTAAGCTATTTCTTTTTGTATTGTTCCAGACCTACGCTGCGGAGAATTCAGCTGGGAATATGGCGATATTGGAAAACCTGAACAACAAGTACTTCTTCTACACAAGGACGAGAGGACTCTTCAGAATCTGCTATCCTAAGGAACGACCTCCGACAGGTAAGAGAGTATTTTTATTTATATGCCAAAATAAAAAAGAGCAATACAAACAATGAAGGCTAACCATTATAAAATTATGAAAGTAAACAGTGCAGAAGTAAAAAAACAGGAAGTAAATGTATAAAGTACCATTAATGCGATACCAAAAGATAAGATCAATGCGCTAAATACTACCCTCCCAAGACTTTTAATTACAATGTTCCACAATCTCTTAGAAAATACCAGAAACGGTAATATCAGTGTTTACTCTAATTGATCATACGAGCGATGATTATTCAAACTTATTGGCGCGTTAACAATACCATTCAAACCAATTCCGACTTTACCATGCTGAGTTACATCTTACTTCTAAGCGTTTGCATTACAGATCTTATCAGTTCTAATTCAATAAAAAGTGATCTCTAACTTGTACTGGATATGGTTCATAATGCACTGGTTGTAATGCGTGGTCAGTAGATCAAAATGTACGGTACAATCTGCGGCAGATGTCTAACTGTTGCTAAGAAATACTATAATAGTAATGATACAAAACTACTTTGTTGTGTCGGCGTTAGTCTTGACCGAGTTTTGTTTGTTGTTTAGATCAGTTTTTTTGTTTGTCGTATATAAAAATGAATTTCTATTTCCCTTGGACACGCGTGAACGGCTTGACCGATTTGGCTAAAAATTGCTGGGGAGGTAGAACCAGGAGACAGGCATAGGATACTTTTTATCCCGAATAAGTTACAGGAACGGGGCAAGCGAAACAGCGGCCGCTAGTGTGAAATGAAAATGAGACTTAGATTGTGCTGGGCTATGAAATAAATTATATGATACAACTCGTAAGTTTTCTTTCGGTATATATTTAAAAGTTTCATATCTTATACCTTTAAACGAGAAAATCTTGTATATATATATATATATATATATTTAGGATCTCGGAAACTGAGCCAACGATTTTCATGAAATTAAGTATACAGGGGTTTTCGGGGACGATAAAACGATCTAGCTGGGATTCATTTTTAGAAAATGTCCCCCTAATCGTAAAGTAAATAATCAACTTTATCATAAAATCATAACTCCTAGCGCCATATGTTGATTAAGTCATGAGTTAGTGGGGCAGAGAACGCCATCTATTGACGAGTAGTGGAGTTTATTATTATGTCGGTAAGATCGAAAAATATTAATATTTAATCAGTATGTAAGTAATTCGTATTTCAATATAATTCACAACAACAGTTTACCAAAAAAAAAATACCGAGCGAAGCTCGGGCACCAACTGCTAGTGGTTTTATAAATTAAAAACTGAATAAGATGCGGTAACGTTGTAAGAGTTATTTCCGTGATAAATAAACGAAATAAGAAAGTAACTACAAACGTGCACTCAGTGATGAATAATCTATATTTCATACATTTCTATATTTATTTATTCTCGCATGATATATTCGACAGCCTCACAAGACACAGAATATTTTCTTTCAAACAAACAGAGGAAGTATCTTGTTAAGGAATACTAAAAAGGCAATGATAAATTGCCAGTCAAATTGATACTAGCAAGAAAATTATACACTAAGAAAAGGTCAATGTGCTATGAACTTGATTGATTTCACTATATGAACGGCGAACTAGTTAAACGTACTTGTTCATGGTGTTTTGAAACTAAGCATGCATAAATATGATAGCACTTATGAGTAGAAAGTCACGTAGCGAAATTAGAAAATGAATTTATTACCTAAATTTTGAGTGTAAAATTGCATCTAACTGCTACGTAATGGCTTAAAAATGTATGAATCTTTGAATCGTTATACGTATTTGGTATTCCACTATTTTCTCTATTTGGTTATATGAAGTTTGTTCAAACCCAATACAAATTATATTGTAATATAATAACAATTTCGCGAATTCCTACGCAAATACTCACTAAGCATTATATTCTTAAATGTATTGGTATTGAATGTGGGCGTTGAATAAGGACACAACTCGAATTCCTCCAATTTCAACATCGGTCTAGAACGGCGTCATCATTTGTATACAGCGTGTTTGATTTGTAACAGAACTGCCTAGTGTTATTGTTTATTCTGTGGCAGAACAGGGTTTTTGTAATGTCTATTACGTACAGATTAGTGTTGCTTGACTTATTGTTTTCTTCTCTTCTTATATTTCGGCAATTCTAGGCTTGTCAACGATATACTAGCTTATTCTTCTTGTCGTGTCACTGGTTCTTGCGAACCAAGTGTGGTGAAAATATTTTAGTGCGTCTCAAAAAGGCTCCTTTCTTGCACTTGACTTCGAATGAATCTAACTAATATAGGTTTTGTATTTAAAAACTAAGATTTATTCACTATAGAGAATCTTAACGATGTTATCGGTCAACCTCGTTTGAATTTCCAACATTCCTTGAACATTCGACGTCCTTACAATATCCGCCAGCCCATTCGAAAGTAGCGGCCTTAATTAAATTTCATATTCAGTCCCAGTAAAGCACACCGTAAACGCATTGTCTATAGTCGTTGTTGATGTCTATGGTTCACTGTTCCAAATTTGGACCACTTTTACCCTGGAATACCTTATTTGGACCGAGGGGCTCTCGACTAAGGTCTAGGTTGGCGTGAAGAGCATATTAATTGATGCAATTTTTGGCAGCTCTATTAAAAAATTCGGTATTTGTATGTTAGGTATCTAATCTGCCTATGTATTATATATCTACTTCATAATTTAAGCGGGCCTTTATGCGTTTGGATGTGTTATTGTTTACTAGATTTTTGTCAAGTTGTATAACTTCATCATTATTTTCCTTCCCTTATCCCATGCTAAGTGGGGTCGGCACAACAGGTTTTCTTCTTCCTTTCCCCTATATCATTCGTCATCTCAGTGTTCACTCCTTTCTTGCTTATGTCATCCTTGACGTAGTTTATCCATCTTTTCTTTGGTAAAGTTTTATATATACTCGTAAAATATGTGATATTTGAGGTAGCTATCTGTATCTTTCTAGCTCTTTTGTAGATATTCCCTGCAATAATTAAAACTACTATTGTAATACACTTACTTATCTAATATTCTCTAAACACAAAAGATCTTCCTTTTATGGCTCTCTACATTCTGCTTCAAGGCAATTTCTTTAATTTGAATCTAAGATGAAGTTTAAGTTACCTTGACGATTCTCGAAAGTTCAATCAAAAATTGGCTCCCAAGTTTTATGAATATTTAAAGGCTATCAAAGCAGAAGCTAATTTATCTACCTACTGTGACACTGCTGTGACTAAAAAGACAATACTTGACATAGGAACTAAAGGTCAGCGTCTACTGCACCGTAGCACGGCCTTGACCCTTACATCTTTTTTTAATTGTTAACTGTTGTCTGGAGATACGCTTAATTTTTATGAACTAGCGTTTATAATTTTGCTATCGACATAATAATACCGATACACCGTTAGGTCACGTTGGCTGATATACCTGCCTGATTTTGAGCCATGTTTTTGTCGAATCGATATTTGGATGTGAAGTGTAGGGTATTTAAAGAAAGTGTATACATTTTTCCGAATTCCCGAACTAAGTATTCGGCGCCGCGGCTTGAGATATAACGGTTATAACCATGACGTTTCGAACAAGTCTCACAACTTCAGAAACCGTCTTTCTGGTATTTTTTTTATCCACTCAAAATTAAGAGTTATGCGATAGCAAACATTAAAAAAAACATCCGAATTAAGAACTTCCTCCTGTAGGTATTATTAAAAGTCGGTTATAATATAACTTAGATTTTTGCTACGACCTTTATCATTATCAATGATAATTGCGTTAAAAGCAATTTTACTCGCATTATGCAAGTTGTATGAAACGATTTGCTTTGGTAGTCAGTATACGGGCAACCTTGATTTATTTACGACATGTTTTGATATTTTATCTTTATAATATTGTCTTTACCTTTCCATACAGAGTCAAACACAAATATTTTTTCTGGCGCCGGCGTGTATTTTAGGATTAGGAGTTATTTTTGTTTTGAAAATACCCCATCGTTCGTAGAAACGGATCTCTGTATCATAGGAAGTTATAAAGATGTCTGAGGTAAGAAAACAATTATGGCGGACGGGTTATAGAGATAGAGAAGATCTTGTATCCATAAAAAGTGGAGTAGGAACAAGTGTTATGTAGGTAGTTTATTCTAAAGGTTTCTTTACGTTGTGATAAAATGTCCTCTCTTTCTGTGAAGGCCTCCTCCAGTTTCGTCCATGCTTCTCGTCTTCCCACTGTCTCATTCGCGCAATCAGCATAGTAAACCGTCGTGTGTAGACAGTGCTATGTCATCGAAATTTATAGCTGACACTGGAGCTGACACAGTGACCTTTAGTCAGCAAAAGATAGCAGCTGAATGATCAGCTGTTGCTAGAAATGTCCTAGAAATTTAAATTCTTCAAAGGAACCAACTGCCCGCAGCTAGTATTTCTAATAAATACTGTAATATTAATCATATTTAATAGATTTATACGATACCCCGTATTGCAAATGTTGACTCACATTACTTTCTCGATAAGCATTAACTTTACATCAGAATCAATAGTTTCTCAGTGGCGCAGGTGAAATCTTTGTGCCAGAAACCGAGTCACAACCGGTCTTCGCAACGTCTCGCTCTTGTGAGATGTGGTCGCCAGTGTCGCTGATAAAGCTTTATAAGTAACTTGAGCATAACAATTGAATTATGCTAATACGAACAGACTAGATTAAAGAAAGGTCACACAACTGTGCCATTCAAGATTTGTTAAATAAGGTAAAAGTATCGTTGAAAAAAGCGTGTTGTCATAGTTTATTGACTACTTAGCGTAGAATCGAACAGTGCCAATTTATTCCTTCTAAATAATTGACTAATTTCAGTAGAAAGCAACCACAAACAGGCAATTTTTTATCGTACTCGAGATGTGTCTTTCATCTCGCCGCTTTTATGCGTCCAAGACGAAAAACGAAACTGGAAAGGTCGGACAAGCCCAACTTGAAATACTTGAACTGTTACTGAACCTGTGGCGACGCATCTGGGTAGATTACCGCTCTGCCGGAGCCAGGTTCTGTGTTCTGTCGTTAGTTATTTAGCAGATAAGTGCGATGCTGTGAAGGCTGTTTAAAATTGAAGAAACACGTTTTTCTCGTCAAGGGGAGGCGCAACAGGAAGTTTAGTTTTTGAGTTATCAGTGTTTTTATCATAGCAGAATTAAGTAACAAATGTTTCTGTGTCATTATGAAAACACTGTAAGAAAATATGGTGTTTGCCAAGAAATCTGCTGAGTATAAAATACCTATCTACCTGAGAAACGACTTATCTCCGTATAAATTTAGACGTGACCATGGTACTTAAAAGTCCTAACGACGTATAATGTGTTTTTCACTCGTTTAGTAATTAAACCGGTAATAACACGATAACAAACGGACTTGTAAACAGTACGGTATTGAAACAACAGGACAAAGAACATGCCTAACATGTGAAACTTTGTAGGAATGCTGCTAGGCCTTGTTTCCGACTCATTGTGGGTACGTTACGGTAGGTTAAAACTCCAGTAATACAGTAATCTTGAAATTTCGATAGTTTTGTAATCGTCGTATGGCTAGCAGTGTTTTTATTTCCTGTGCTTCTGCTAAATTAGCATGATTTATAATTTGACTGTTATTACAATTAGCAATGTTTTGTCAATGTCTTCTGGGGGCTAATTCTCGGGCCGATCTCGATCATTTTGAAATTTTGTTTTATTGCTTCTTTTCGAAGGGGGAATGGATAATTTCCTTAAGTAATTCATAAACGACCTCTTCGTAAAAGCCTCGACAGCTACGATATACGGAAAACGTACAAAAAGTGCAGGGTTGTGAAAAGAAGCAATAAAATAAAATTTCAAAATGATCGAGATCGGCCCGAGAATTAGCCCCCTGGATCTGAACCATCTCACTAGGTATTCAGAATACTACGAAATGTCATGCTACTACTAGAGTTTTTATCGGTTTAGTTTTGATTGCATTGTCATCTTACTGAACAATTTATATTAACCAGAACTGCATGAATTCGTGTGGTAAATCATAGCTTACTTTCTAAAGACCTATGCATAATATTCTTTCATATGAGCCTGTCCTTTAAAACATAGATCCCTTTGAAATTTGTACCTTACCAAGAGGTATGCCCATTATCACTCGCACACATTAATCACACTTTGTTTCTTGGCCTTACTATATTGTCTATCATTATGATGTTATTCAAATGCCAAGTGTGATGACGACACGTCCGCTTGGAGGCCGTTGAATTGATGCTGACTTGCAGACAGATAATTGTTATTCAAGTCGTTATAACTGCGAGACCTTGGTGCCTCTGATACTTTGATTGTATGCGTGGAGTGTCCGTGCACGTATCTGGTGACTTTATCCTTTCTTCCAGCACCTTTGCACTTCACTACAGTTTTATACTTGGGTACTTGAGGAGATATCTTCTTCCTGCCCTTATCCCACTTTATGTGGATTCGGCACAACATATACTCCTTTGTCAGCCGTCTTCTCTATATTCAATCCTTTCTTTTCCATGACATTTATTGTCTTTTTTTATTGTCTTCTTCTTCTTAAATTTAAGAGCTTAGTTCATGTCGGGGTTTTGATGCAGTTTTCTCCAATCAAGTCTTTCGAATGCGGCCTCCTTGACTTCGTTATACGACATGACAGCGACCTTTTCTTTTATCTGGCTCAAGTAACTTATTCTTGGCCTTCCTCTTCCCCGTTTTCCTTCAACGATGTTGTTAATGTAGCTGTCATGTCATAGCAGATGTCCAAACATTTTCCCTCTTCGATTTTATATCGTCTCAAGTATAACTCTCTCTCTCTTATTGTACCTGATAGCCTATCTTTTATTGTACCTGAGGAGATATTATATCGTTAGATATTTTAGATGCCCTTGAATGAACCATTGAACAATTTCCTGCTATAACATCACTACTTCTAAATTAGCGATGCTGCATACCAAGGGTGTGTTGAGTACAATTCAATGATGTCACTTTTTGTGGGCTTCGTCATTATCAAACAAATGTTATAGATAAACATGGCTAAGGTTGGACGTATCTTGTTGTACTTTCATTTCAAAGACAGGTTCTATAATGAGTTAGCCAAACTAGTTTCAGATGTCAGTTAGGTGCTGTCCATTTTGTATTTTTTGTTAATGAGTCACAAGTGAAACACTTGTTCCACGCCACTACTAAATGGGTAAACTTGATTCAATTGACGCAATTTTACAATTATGTTGGTCCAACAGAATAATTAGTCTGGTTGAAATCGCTGTTAGCGATAAGGCTGCCCATTGTATGACTGTTTATTTTTAGCTAACTGTATATTTCATCCTTCTTACTTCTTCTAATGTCATGGTAATCAATAGAGTTATCTATTTATATTTTGACAGATACCTAGATACTCCTGAAAACATCCCACTCGGAAGCTTGGTTGTTTTTTTTATACAACTAGCTGACGGATTAAGCATATGGCCCACCGTGTTAACCATCGCCTAAAAAAGCATTGGCTCGCAGGTCATCCACGTTAAGAACTTGCCCTACAATGCACTGCCTTGCGTCCATCAACTCGAGGCACACATAATTATGTTCAGCCTCACGTGCCAGTAATTTCATCGGCACCCACACTCTTCAAACCCAAACAGCAATGCTGCTTCAAGTCTTCGTCGTTCCAACGTTGATTCAAGTCCACTTTGCTGTTTTACCTTTACCTCTTGCAATCCTGGGTATATTGTGGGTACCCAATAGTTACCCCTTCAAACGATAGTCTTCGCAATCCCGGTAGCAAGCCTGCTCCCCGTTACCGATGAAGGAGAAAACCGTACTTACCCAGTCGTAACTAATAGTTGAGGTTTCGCAAACTGCTGGCAAATCTAAGTCCATATCAGGATTGTGCAACTTGCAGCGTACCGTGAAGGTACATCGGTTCGGACATCCGCGAGTAAATGTGATATTGCCCAATATTTATAAAACTTTAAATTCTATAGCCTTTGCTTGTGCCTGGGACACCTGGGCATTTTTCAGGCTAAAACTGGCCTCTCCGCTCTGCCTTCTGCACCGTAGGTCGTAGGTTTGATCCTCACCAAGAACAAATATTGTAAAAGTATATTTAAAAATACGAAGTTTGACTGCCAATATCAAAGGCATCTTGCATTCTGGAAACAGACATAATTATAAAATTCATAGGTACAAAGTAATGGGACAAAACGGGAAAGCTAATTACTAAAACTTAAACTTAATCTAACTTAATAAAAAAAACTAAACGGAGCTCCCAAACTAAAAAAAGTTTGTGAGATAGGAACCAGACCTTCTAATTCAAAACTGTGTTTCGCAAATAAATTATTGTAAATGATTCTATTAAATTTATATTGTATTGTAAATAATTTACAACTTGACTTATAATTATTATAAGTCTAATAAAGTTACGAAGTAAAATTTTCAGACATAGGATAGATCTTCGCATAACAGCAGATTGATAAGCAAATTATACACGCGGAATGTCTGTTTGCAATATAGCACAGTTATTATAACTGGACTGGAACCAGTGGACACAAGAAACGGGAAATATACTGTCTTCAAACACAATTTCCACTTTTTTTATTATAAACTGGTTCTGATGAGCAAATGCGCGCTTCGAATTGATATGATCGTTGCAAAGAATGTAGAAAAATTATATTGAAAATAACAAGAAAATAATTTAAATTCAAAAGTCTTTATTAGTAGTATCACAAGGATCACTTTAGCACGTCTTAAAGTAAGCTTGTAGCTTACACTACAAAATTAATATCAACCTGTGATTTTCACAGAAAGAAGTTACACGAACGAAACGTAACGTACGTAAGAAATAATTATATTTTAAAACTCACTCTAAAGATAAAGTTAAAGATGAAACGAAATTACTTAATACAGAGGTGAGCTTTATGCATTGCAATGGACTAAGCATAAGGACGAAACATTTTGCATAACATAATCGCTTCTTGCCTACTTATTTTGTACGCGGAAGATACCGCAAGCATTAGGTGGGTTGGTAAACCGCGAGAGATGCTTATAATCAGGTATTATGCCACATATTTCTGCTTACATGCTCTACCTACGATATCATAAACGCTTAGTTTATAGGCACTTCCTGCAATGTAATATACATAGCCTATGTATGCAGACTGCACATGCTTTCTACTGTTACCTATAATATCTTATTATGTATTTAACCTCGAAAAGCTGGTGGTGACTGGCAAGGTGGAGGGATAGAGGCCGCGAGGACGGAGCCCGATGCGTTAGAGCGACCAAATGCGCTCAGTAACAGACTCCTCCGTGAGCGAAGCCATCCATGCCGCGGAAGACAGAACCAAATGGAGGAACCTATTGCAGCCTAGGGTCCTGCACAAAGGTCACGACCCTCAACAGTGAGGTTACCGATGCAAGGAGGAGGAGGATGTATTTAGGCTTTACCTAGCATCATCATTTCAGTCTGTTTGCACCCACATACATAGGCCTCCTCTTTAAGGCTCCGCTCTTTTCGGTCCCTCGCGAGTCTCATCCACTCATTCATTATACATCTTAGATATTCCTTTTTCTCAATTTTGTGGTCGAAGTTTCTCAGCTTAGCAGTGATTTGCGTCATAGTCCCCTATCCTCTGTTTTGTCTTTCCTTGCCTTAATAACCTACAGTGCTATATTCAACTTAAGCGTCTGACAGTTTGGTGTTCCCTTTAAATCCATGTAAGCTCGTCCAATACCGTTGCATGACCGCTTATCAGGTAATTCTTGTATACGAGCGTAGCTACAGCTGGTTGACGGCTTCTGTTTGAAATAACAGGCGGTCCAGTTCAAAGTGACAGAATCAAATTACCGTTGGTAATTTGATTCTGTCAAGGAATAAAAACAGGCAATACCGTATCCTCATTTGTGTCAACCTACAGTTTTGTATTGTTGATGTACCAGTATTGTCTACACTACTCTATACTATTCTTTAGTATTTATTGTCATCTAGTTTGTCAGAAGCAAATACGTGCAAAATACCCTGAATCCTTCGACCTTCCATCCATCCTATCGTGTCACTGGTTATTTAAAACCAGTGTCGTCAAAGTATTTCAAGTGCTCCTCAGAAAGGAGCCTCTCCTTTCGTGCACTCGACACATGTTTTCGAACTTTTTCGATTTTACGACATGCCTGTTTCCTCAAAATCTTTTAATTTTGATCGGAAGGCGGGATCGCTACTATTAGACCACCAGTGCTCTCAAAAGACCACCGGTGCTCACAATAAGTATAGCTCTAGCTACAAATTGTTTGAACCAAGTATACCTATAAGTAGGCTATAACATTGATGAAATATTGAAATTAGGTGATTGATAGTGATTTGTAATTTTGTCACACGCTTTTGTATCAATAATCGTGACGCGTCTCCGGCGTAGTGGCCGGCCGTGGACCTTACATAGCGTTACAAAATCACGAGTTCACGACTCGCATGTTGACATGACTTATAAATATTTTGGTTCCATTTGTATCGGCTCTCTATAAGTGTGCTGATGATTGTTGAAGCGTCAGGGGCAACTGGTTACACAAGCCCTATTTAAAAACTATAGTGCCTCTAAGTATGTACAGCATATTATGACCTATACCTATACCGTATGCATACCTCTACTTCCCATATACCTTTTTTGCGCATTATACTCTCCCATTTTCGGTGGCCGAGTAAAAACAGGACCTACCTTCAATAAGATTCGATTTAACTTGTAACTGGGTTCGAGTTGTTGGCTTGTCCTCGTTTCGTTAAACTTCGTAAACCAAAAAGCGGTAGAATTGCATACAAATTCAATTCTACCGCTTTTTGGTTTACGAGGTTTACCTAATGGACTAGTTAAACCACCTCTACCGATTAGGTTCCGTTCGGTTTGGAGCTTTTAGCTTTAAATTGATTGAGCAACACAGAATTGTAGAAATTCTAGAATTTGGGATTTACTACTCCTAGCCCTGATTTTTTATCTGGCTTGTTCTTAATAATGAACCTAGGTCTTGTAAATATATATTTTTTACTAGCTGTGCCCGCGACTTCGTCCGCGTGGAATATTGTCTATGGGTAGCATTTTAAATGTGCAGCGATAAGGAGTCCTGAGGCTTTGTTTGACTGGTTTTTATTCTAGTTGTCTCAGTTGGTGTAGTTGGTCTGACTCAGTCTTACACGGACTCGGTATTACAGTTTATTTAAAACAAACTTAAATGTTGGTCTCACTCAGTTTTACAACACGCTTGATCTACCAAAATTTACAGCTGTTGCTTCTAGGAACTCCAGAATCAATAATAGGTATTATGTACTTGAATACAGGCCAGGATTCTTTCTTTCTTTCTTCTTAGTTGTCTATCACCAAGCCTGAGATCTTCAATTTCAATTTCTGCCATGTTGTAATCATCAGGTTTTGTTTGTGAATCTTCTGATGATGATGGTTGTTCCTGATATGCTTGGTTCCATGGGAACACGGACGGGATAGCACTCTTCTTTAATATTTTTGGAATACGATCTATAACTAAAATGAGTACCTACATTAGGATTTCAAAGTAATATGTAACAAAATACATGGTATTGTAGATAAATAAGTAAGGACTTACCCAATTTTGTCTAGCACAATGGTGTTATAGCAAAATCAGAAATGAGCTGAGCAAATCAGAGAATTGTTTCGTACGGTTAATCCAGGCTTGATATTATGTTATAATGCTTGTATCATTGTTGTCTTGCTTCATTTTTGGGTGGCATTCTATCTATCTATCGTCATGCGTATACGATTAATGTTTGTTACTTCATGCCTCTGTAATTTATGAACCGATTTAGTCAATTCTTCTGATTGGTAATATATATAGTGCAATCCACGAAGACGCGCCCCACTATTCCTCCTAACCGTTTATAGTATATGTGTGCAAGCTTCCGTCAATGTTTGAGTATTATCGGTACACACTAATTACCTATGAGTGCACACGCACACTACAATAAACGAATAAAACTATAGAATATGATACGGTTCGCGACTGCCGCTCGGAGCAAACTCCCCGAGGGGCGCGTCTTCGTGAATTGCACTATCTATACTTTCAGATTGTTTTTTTATACAACTAGCTGATGAAACAAGCATATTACTAAAAACAAAGAAAAATTACGCTTACTGCAAGGACATAAGAGCTAGCAGTGTATAGTCTGATGCGTATCCTTGTGAACCAATCTATCCTTGCCTGGTACAGATAATTCTAATTCCCCTCCTAATGTATGCAAGGTAGGATACTTTCTTCGTACCACTTCTCAACAATCTTTAAACATTCGTCATTTGCAAACCCCACCTTGAAGGGTCACGATTTACATACCAAAGTGGCAAACAGTAAATTAGCTGCCTCAAGTCTATATACGGACTACTAAAGCAATTTGTCTATTATGAACGTTATTTCAATGCTGTTAAGAGTCTTTACAGCCCACCTTTTTTCTTGGACACCTAGTACGTTACATTGGAAAATCGTGAAAGTGAATCTAGCTATTGGTAATTGGCGGGAAAAGTGTGTGGAAAGACTGGACCGCCATGTTGGATTTTCTTTCCTGCCATTTTCTATTTTGCACTTCGAAACCAGTCCATGATCGCGTTATTATCGTTTCAAGGTACGCATACGCACTTACCTAATACGAAAACTATTTCAATCCATTTAGAAGCTCAATTTAATTCAACAAACATGAGTAATTAAATCTTCAAAGGAAGTATTAGTAAACATCATTTGCAAAATAATTGGATTGACGCATTTCACAGATGCTATTTTAAGAATTGACTTTGCATTGTAAGAAATGATTACCTATTTACGAGTAAGTATAAATATTTATTTTTACTTTATTTAATTTTTTTTTTAAATGGTAAAATATTCCAACTTCGGCTCTTTCTGCAATTAGCTATTGTTTTACACATATAAATGGTAAAACTTGTTTACGCAACAGTTTCGTAACATGTAGAACTAGGAAGTTAATAAACATTTTATTTTTATAACAAAGAAATCACTTGGTGTTAGAAGCTATCTGACTTGATCGTAAATTATTATTGATATAGCTAGCACTATGTTTTGGAATAAGGATTGGCACTTCAACCAATACAAAAATACAACAAAAAAAAATGTATTAAAATGTACAACAGTAAAGTCTTGCGCTGTTGTATATGAAAACTTCTAGAAATATGCCAATGGTGGCGTTTTGTGGTTGTGGCCTGAACCCCGTGTGCACCCGGGGTTCAGGCAATATGACAGCGATATTTGACAGCGTTTCACTGATCACTACCGCAGAACGCTTAGATGTGCGATTACAAATTATAATCGGTGCGTTGCTTGAAATAATTGCATGTAAATTTTTCAACGCTTGGACATTTGAAATCGTGGTCAGCCGAAGACAGTTCCTAATAAATAGAACCTACTATCAAATCAAAATAACAACAAGCAAGTTTTATGCGTAGGATCAAGCTGTCAAGGTCATTGTGCAAACATATCTTAAAACTAAGATCAGCATCACCGCAAGGCCAGCTGGCATAGAAGCATTGTTGATCACCTATTTACTTTTATGAATATGCAATCATAAATATCAATAAGCATAATCATTGTTCTACCTACATGACTGGTGCTGGTGACAGTGGTATGCAATATTGTGACAAACTGGCATACCAACCGCACCTAGTTAAAGTAGAATGATTTGTTGTTTGTTTGGTGAAAGTCATTGCGTGTATATATCAAATAATGTGTTGTTTTGTTTAAAAGTTTCCGGTATAGATCGAGATTGTAATTGATAATATGGAACCGTATGCCTTTAGGGGTGATAGGAGAGGTGTGAATGCAGATATGACGGCTGACAGAGGGAAATGGAGGAAGAAGACATGTTGTGCCGACCCCACATAAAGTGGGATAAGGGCAGGAAGAAGAAGAAGCCTTTAGGGGTGATACTGAATATTAAGAAAATACGAATTCAATGGTTGACAAACATTTCAAACAGTTGATGATAGACCAATGTCCAAATCAGCGCGTTCACCTGATATCCTTAGCGTGCATGGTGGCGATCAGTTTTGTTCATTGATTTTGTTCGTAGTTGTTCACCATGCATGGCGTGAAAAGGCCGCCGAGCACTATTCCAGCTATGTGCACCTATGCCAGTAAGTTCTTCACAGGCTTCACAGCTGTGTGTTGTTTTATCAGGTCTTGATATTCTGACCGCTCCTCACTTGCGCCACAAAGGCGTGAAGTTATGCCACAAATAGGTGACCCGGTCTACCGGCATTTCGTCTGTAGGCGCACACAGTAGAAAGTCTGCGATTTGCGTCCTTGCTGGCCTGTTCATTATACAGTCAGGTGGCGTGTCGTTATTTGAGATCTGACAGTAAGACTTATTATGCTGTCGAATTGGTGAGGATTACATTCTATTGACATTAGGATCTAATCTACGATGTGAGAGAATATTTGGTGATAGAATTATTATTGCTGTGCCAAATTATAAATGTTTTCAAACACCAAACAAAGTGAATGAACTGTGGGAAAGTTGACGTGGATTAGAGGAGAGTGAATGCAGAGATGACAGTTGACAGAGCGGAATGGAGAAGGAGACAGATGTTGTGCTGACCATATCTAAAATGGGATAAAGGCAGGAAGAAGAAAAACGAGAAACGAGACGTCTAGATTGTAAATCAGTTCAGTAGACCTACCATGAGCTCTCTCTGGCTCTGGTTTTGAGTCTGTGTGAGTGCTCACCGGTTAATTATAGGTACTGTGTGTGTGACGTTTTGACGTAGGATTTATTTAGTCAACACTCACACAGACTCAAAACCAGAACCAGAGACAGAGCCAGACAGAGCTTGTATTAGGCCTACAGGTTCATTGATTTCATAAATGAAATAGCTAAATCTAACATAATAAAGAACTCAATCTTAAAAATTCCGCGTCTTGTTACCCGTCTTCGAATAATGGTCATCGGCATGGTAGTAATGCACGAGTCAACTTGCATCTATAAAAGATAATTAAAGCTTGTCGACTACGACATAACTTATATTTAAGAATGGTTTTTCAGTGAAATCGAAATGTGGTCGCCAGACGTAACTTTATCACCTTTTAAGCACAGGCACTTTCATTTCTAAGAAGTTGTCATTTGAAGCAAGAATAATACGAACATATCTGTCTGTCTACTTTACGTTTGTGAATGGCCTCGTGAGAATGCGAGACAATGGACATAGTTTTGCTATTATTAGTATCTTATAATTATTACGAAGTAGGTTTTTAGGATGCGATCAATTTGGCTTTTTTCTCAGAAACAGACGAGCACTTAGATACTTGTGTAGATGCCCAAGTACTTACTAAATGAGAAGCAGGCGGTCTGGTAGTAGCAGCCCCGTCTTCCGATCCTAAGGTAGTTGGTTCAAATCATCGTGTATCAATGAGTTTTTCTGTCCAGAAATATGTGCACTATGTCAGTACTCCCAAACGGCGAAGAAAAATATCGTTAGGAAACCGGCATGGGGTAGAATCTAATAAAAGCTATTTAAACGCGTATCATGTGCACGAAAGAAGCCTTAAAAAAAGAAGGCGCACTTAAATCCTTTCACCACACGATGACACAATAAGAAAAAGAGGAAAGTACCTACTTTATAAAATAAGTGATTCTAAGTATTTTTTACGAATATCTCTGCGCATTCTGTAGGTATTACTTGATGTTCTAATTCTACGCATGTAAGATAACTAAGCTTAGGTTTTGTCCTTCAGTTCAGCGATAAGGCTTTTCAATCTCATGAACTCGCTCTACTCGTGGTCATGATTTTGCATACTATTACGGGCATCCACAATCCTCGATTCTGAGTTCCCAGTATTATCCCATTCTATTATGAGAACAATAATATCTCTAGCAAATAAAACAATAGACTAAATTATAGCTGGCTTTGTGCGCGTTTGTGCGCCACCCACCACCTTCCTGGTTCAACGCATCATGTTGATTGTAGAACAATGGAAGCTTCTTGATATTCCTATGATTTGTAAAGGGGTATCCGCTTCTTTAGATCTAAAATTGCCTTTTATAGATTGAAGATTCGTTCAAGCATTTATGATACCATCATCGTTTTATTTAAACTATAATTCTGTTTGATTTCTATATAATCATGATGGATGTAAAATTGGATTTATACAGAATATTGTTATAGAATATTTTATGCCTTGTATTTGAAAATTTTGAAAATTTTATTTTGTTTTGTCATCTTAATTTAATCAATTGATAGTTACTAATATTGTAAAAAATTATACTTATTACAGTCAATGTGATAATGTGGTAAATAAATGATATCGAAATACTAACTGCTACTAGGTACTCTACTCTTGATAACTGAAAATTATTCAGAGGGTGGCCTTTTTCCAAAGATCCAATGTTCATGACTTTTTTCGAAAATATTTTTTACAAATGTGTGGTTAGTTGTCGTGGTTGCCTTGCTTGACCTACCAAATTGAGGATCGCGTATAGCCTTCACACTTTCACGTCTACTTAAAAGTCGCCCGAATTAAGCAGGTTATTATTTATTTTGTATCAATTATTTAATATGCTTTTATTTTATCCTAGTCGGGATCAAATAAATTTTCTGATTTTACTATCAACAACTACTATGCCCTATATTTTATGCTCAAATGTACCACCTACATACATTACTTGATTCGGACACGTTAAAGCAAACATTGTATGAATTCCAGTTGCCAAAATGACTCAAACTTTTGGTATTTTATTTACGCTGTTCTCAGTATTTTTTGCTGATCATGTTTTTGACCTTCTGACGTCATATTCATTTTTGATACACGGTTCATAACTTTTGTATCACTCTTCAGTCATATCATATTACCCATCTAAATCTGTTATTTTCTGTTATTTTCAGTGGAGATCTATCTCTCACCAGTAGAGACACACTGCAGCAATGTGGACTACTTCATCCCTGACGAGAACAACGAGACGAAAGGACTTTCAGACGATGCTATGAACAGGTAATTTACAAGGAACTTCACATTTCCGGCCAAAGTTTCAGTTCCGGCCTGTTCTTCTATGCTTAGTCGCTGTAAGACGTTTCAAAGTTCGATTCAGCTGAATAGATCATATTTTACTTTAATTATTAATCGTATTCTCAGTGGTCTTTTAACTTCCATTGGTGCTTTCATACTCAATGGTATAGGAGATCCTATTGCTGCTATTGATCCTATTGCTTTCAAGGTATTGTACTTCACTCTGGGTATTGAAATGTGTGCACAAAAGAGCAATCTATCGGCAAGGCAAAATCATGTTGTTTTTGCATACAACAAAATTCCATTATGAGCCGAGTGGTATTGAATTTTAAATTAGGATTTTCAAATTAGTTAGTTAATCAGAACTTTTCGTTTCTTATAAAAATTACTAATGAGTTTTACTATTAACAGTTCCGTCCTAACAAGCACACAAAAATGTGAGCATTAGATAACAGTTTGAGGTCATGTTTATTGACGTAACTTTTATGTAGCTATGATAAGAGGTCGTTGCACTTATGGTACGTAGAAAAAATGGAAAGGAGTGCTTATTTTGATATAAGGAGTCTAAAAAATAGAAGAAGGAATGAAGGCCAATGAATATCAACAGCATAGAAACGCTGTAGCAAGCGTTTCTTGTTGTTTTTATTTTATTCTGACGAGCGTAAAAACAAATGACTATCACACGTAAAACGCATGTCGGTCGGGCAAAAGTAAAATGAACAAAAGGTCTCAGTAAGTGATGGCGATTCTGAGAGTTTCTTGAGCCAACTGAAGAGATTTTTTTAATACAAATTGATGGAACAAGCATAAAGCCCACCTGGATGTTAAGTGGTAACCATCGCCTATAACACAAAAAAATTAACAGGGTCATGTACGTCAAGAACAAACCCTACAGTGCACTGCCATGCGTCCATCATTTGAACCATACAGGTGCTAAGCCTAACGTGCCAGTAATCTCACCGACATCCACACCCTTCGAACCGAAATACAGTGACGCTGCTTGGCGGCAGAAATAGGCATGGTTTGATAGCCTCATACCCACACTTTTGATTTCATCTGTCATAATAATGATTGTCTTCTAATAGTCAAACTACATAGTTCCAAGACCTTGTAATGAATGAAAGGAAGTGGGTCAACAACCAATAAGTGGATAACAATCGTACAAACAGTTCCTAGGCTTTGTTTTATTTTTTCAATTGGGACTTTATTGTCTTTATGGGAATTAGCTTGAAGTAAGTCCCTCGGCCTGATGCATGTATCGGGCCCACCACGAAACTAGTGGCATACCGACCAAAATCCCATCAATATTCCGTCAATTCACCTGAGTGCCAACGCGTCATCAAACCATTCGTCATGAGACGATTTGTTCGACGTTCGCACATGACATAGACATAGAGATTTATTTATTTACTACATAAGCACACAAAAACCAGTAAAATACAAGGACACTAACAGAAGAAAGATACAAACAATACATTGAACCTGACACACATGACAGGGTTACGGGTTCCCGCTCCCGGTCAGATTCGATCGCGATGATGCCGTGACTGCTTGCCTTAAGCGAACCCTTCGATCCACCCCGGTGAGGCAGGGGGATGTCCTACACTAATCCTACTTAGTCGCTACAGCAAATTGCCTGACTTTTGTAAATTATACTTTCAAATCCCCAAAAGTTAAAAGAATGTATCAATCCACACAACCATAAGAGGCACTTTGAGGTTTGTGGGTCAGTGATTCATAAATTTGACACGATAATGGCTGTAAAAAGCCTATTTGTTCTTGGATAATCTTCGCAGTTAATCCTCTCTAAGCATCACGCGTCTTTTGATGTTTTATCAAGATTTTTGGATTTATGTCTTTGAAGCACAAAACCAACTTATTAGTGAACATTTTTGTTGCCTTGTCTCAGAACTAAGCTATCTGAATGGCCTTCGGATTCTGAGGCTTTTGGATTAATAGATTATCTTTAATCTTAGATCAGACAAGGAGCTTCAAAACATTCGTAGTTGTAGATCAAAAAAATGAGTAAGAACGGAGTGAGCACTGAGATGGCGAATGATGAGGTCAGTGGAAGAAGAATGCCTGTTGTGCCGACCACACTTAATGTGGTATAGGGGCAGGAAGATGAGTCCTAGATCAAAAGTTTTGTCTATGTGTAGAATAAGCCCCGTTGCATATTAGTTGTATCTTGGTTGAATCCTTGGTCTTCCCTCCCTCTCTTTCCTTCGATAATATTTCTGATAAAGCTGTGTCATGTACTTGTACAAGATGGCCACAAACTCTATGTACTAAATACTTCTGTTTACATCTTCCAGGCTACACATGGCACGTTCAACGGTAGCCCTGTTCATGGTCGCGTTCCTGTCTCTCTTCATCGCGTTCTGGACGGGAGTGGTGGGCTGTTGGAAACGGAGTCCAGGGAACATCACTGCAACGGCTATTCTTATGCTGGTTACTTGTAAGTATTAAGTGTCTGACTTGTATTTATTGAGCCGTGGTATTTTTTTAGATATTTGTGGGTAGTAAAGTGTCTACAATGTTTTTAAGCATTGTACTTGGACCAGCATTATCTTTATATTATATTATAATGCACTATGCCAGTACACTCAAACGGTGCAGGAAAACATCGGAAAGAAACAAGCATGTCGTGAACCAAACAAGTTCAGAAACCTATGTTGTGTCAAGTCAAGGATTTATTTTCTTGTCCCTGTGTCAAGTGCACAAAAAGTGGCTCTTCAAAAGCGCACTTAAATCCTTTTACCACGCTGGTTCGAAAGAATAATTGGACACGATAAGAAAATGACCTGAAAAGAGACCAATTTTCCAGGAACACAATTTTAAGCCTTCTGCATCCCACGACCTTTACAGTGTCGCTCATAAACGCGTCTTTGGGTTCGTGGTGGCCATGAGAATGGCAAGTCGCAGTTTTACTCGATCAGTTTCAAAACTTCGTTTCGCCTATTTGTGTCTCTCTATTGTATGGAGAAAAGATGAGACAGCAAAACCACGTTACGAGAAACGATCGAAACGAGTTGTCTCATCAATTTTCCATACAAAAGACAGACACGTGCTTACACGAAAACAACATTTGGTAGATAAAATGTTGTAAATGCACTGGGACTTGCCCTTCAGAAAAGCTTTTTAGTGGTTATCTATACCCTATTCGCTGACTAAGTAATTTTTATAATGTCCCAAAAGCTAAGAGCCGAGCGGGATTTGAACCCGCGACCATCCCTTTGGCCGTACCAAGGGGATGGTCGCGGGTTCAAATTCAACAAAGACCGTACAAAGGGGATTTCGCGGGCTGCGCTGACCACTGCGCCATCGGATCCTAATCACACTCGACGAATAACATTATAAAAATCTTTGTAATTTCCTTAAGTGTAGTAAGCACTATAAAATCTATAAAAAGTGACTAAGTAATTGTTTGTTTCTTTCCAGGTTTGCTAGCAGCAGGCGCGATGGCGTTATGGCATGGAGTAGAATTCTATGAGAAAGAGAAGGTCGTCGGCGAAGAGTTCTACCAGCAATGGCCTAATGTAAGCCACTCATATCCAATTAACATTAGCTAACTAATAAAGCTTGTTTTTAACCGACTTCCAATCAAAAAGGAGGAGGTTCTCAATTCGGTTGTAATTTTTTTTTTATGTTTGTTACCGCATAACTTCGTCATTTGTGAGCCGATTTGAAAAAATATTTTTTTATCTGAAAGGTACTGCTTCCATTTTGGTCCCATTTTAATTTTATTAAAATCGGTGTTGCCATTTTTTTTAATGTTTGTAACTGCATGCCTCCGTCATTTATGAACCGATTTAGAAATATGTATATTTTTTTATTTGGAAGGTTATTCTTACGTCCAGATTGTCTTTGACAAATTTCATTAAAATCGGTTTAGCCGTTTGGCAATGAAGTCGGTTTCTCTAATTTTTTAAACTTATAATTACTTGGCTATTGAAGTGTTGTAGCTAGAAAGAGATGAAGTTCCTTTTAAACTAGAGGGACCAAAGATCAATATCAGCCTGAATAAGTACAGTACATAGGCCTTCTACATTTTTAGGGGACTTTGCCGTTAGTCCCCACGCTTGGCTGGCATACATACTGGCGAGAACAGAGATAGGTATTATGTTCATCATTATCAACTTGAAGACTTCTTCAGGCTTATGATGATGGCTATCCTCTCCATCCCCTGTTTGATGTCCTCTCCTGTACATTTCTAGGAAGAACGTTTCTCAGCCCTCTTCATCCACTGACTTCCCGCAAAGTACATCGAGTGGGTGGTTATAATAGAATGTAGAATGTTACTTAGTTCTAGCTAATTAGGATACTTAGTTCAAAAAAGGATACTTCATTTCGTCTTCCGGTTCGTGGTTGCTATTCGAGAACCTTTATTCCCAAATGGCTATCAGAAGAAGCCCTGAAGTTGTAAGTGTTAAAAAGATATCCCAATAATGTTAAATCCCATTGACCCAACACAGGTGCTAAAAGACAACTCCTCGATATGGTACGACTGGTCGTACATACTCGCCTGGTTGTCTGTGGCTGTCTCATTCGCCAGTTCGGTTCTCTTCTTTTCGTCCGCCATTTGTCTGAGCAAGGAGAAGCAACGGGAGCAACAGAATAACGTGCAGTATATAATGCCAGGTTAGGCGGCCATTTTGTGGCGTCTTGGGCGGCCATTTTGTCGTCCGCCATCTTGCTAAGAATAACGCTTGCCGGTTTCGGAGACTTTTGTATATTTGTTTTTCAGTTGACGGAGTTGTATTATTATAGGATCCTTTATTATGGTCGTCAGTTTAAAATGTTTCGTATTATGAAACTTACCTACGTGTTTATTTTACCGATATTTTGTACATGGGCGCATATTTAATTCAACTTTACAGTTATGTGCCCTGTATAAGTATTTTTTTACTTACAAAATATATAAAAAGACATTTTATATAAGAAAATCTGTAATTTATTATCTATCAATATATATTATTTATATTGTATTACCTATGTATTTTGTTTAATTTTAAACCTTTAACCTAAGTTTAAGATGTAAGTATCTCGAACTAACAAAAGCTTTTCTTTCTTTTCATGTTTCTATGAAACTTGGCTACTGCGTTAACGACGACGACGAATCGCGCTACCTTAATATCTGGTTTATACCATTACTAACTCGCTTACCAATAACTACTCTGGTGTTGTACATAAAACTAAATAACCAACAATATATCGAATCTACACAAAACAAACACACTTTTCTTTTGTACAAAAAACATATTTTAATCTCTGATTTTTCTAAACAAAAACATTCATTGATCATTTTTAAAACAAACATATTTTTTAAAATATTTCTGTAAATTTACACAAAAAATACACATCCGTGCAAAAAAACCGGCTATAAACCAGATATTGCGTGACAACTCGCGGGTTTGGTACGACTGGTCATACATCGTCGCGTGGTGCGGCGTTGGACTGTCGTTGGTGTCCGCCATTTTGTTTTCGTCGGCGGCCATTTGCTTGCGCGGCGAGCGGGAGAGGGAAGAGGCGCTTAACATGCAGTACCTCATGCCGGGTAACTTAGCTTTTCATACCACATAAGCTCGTATTCTTAAACATTGCTCAAATTGCTTAAGATTCAAGCACATTATTTATGATACTTCTCAAGTTAAGTGAATAAATATTTTTTAGCTGGGTGAGTCTACGTTTCTTTTAGGCTTAGAGTTAGCGTAGAAAACAACGGTTCGGTTCTTGCCGTTTAATGGTATGATCCTTTTAGAAAATAAAAATAACAGTTAAGTGCCAATCCAGCTTAGTGAGTGCCAAAAATTCAGTGCTTGAGTTTTGATTCAAATCTCAAACTAAGCAACGTTCTTGAATACGATAACTACCCTAAACATTTGCTTATAACAAGCAATAATCCTTGAAAAAAAAGTTCTCATAAAAAAGGTGCAATTTCTCAATGTAGCAATTCAAAAAACAAATCGATCGCCTTTTGTAAATATATTTTTCAAATGCTTTTAATATGCATGATGGGATCTGGATTTACCTAATGTCATCATTTTATTTTCCATTTTAACTTCAAATCCCAATTTTTAATTTATTACAATGCCCGATTTGCTATAGTAATTTATTTAATCACAAAAGTAAATTTTTACAAAACTTCTAATCTATCTCATAAAGTTAACCTTTGCTAGACTCATTTTACTGTCATCCAGATGAAAATAATTGGAATTTTAAATACAGTCTCTGAAATTATATAGAATACCTATTTGTTTTTTTTAGACAAGTCTTTACGACAGTTTCAATAATAACATTATTGTGTCCCGCAGTGTACCCTCAAAAGCAGCAATACGCGTACGCCGGATATCCGCCCCCGCAAGCGTACCCCGCCGGGCCATACTACCACGGCTCGCAGTACGGCCCTTACAACTACTGAGCATGCGACCAGATGAGGTAATTATTACTTTTCGTAGGCAGTACCCGTATTCTGAGTTTCACTCGATAAGTTGAACAGTTCGTTTCACCTAAGTGTCTCTCTCTTTTGTATGGAAATGATGAGACAACCACTCGTGCCTACCGATACAAATACCGATAAAAAAAAGCAGCCAAGTGCGAGTTGGACTCGCCCATGAAGGGTTCCGTAGCATCAAGTAACATAATTTAAAGGTTCTTGTAGTTCGTCGAAAGGTAAATTGCGGTTTACGATTTATGACGTTTAAAAAAAAACTACTGACTAGATCTCGTTCAAACCAAATATCGTTGAAAGTTTGCATAATAATCTACAACATATATTTTTTTTAGAATTATCATTCTCTTACTTTAGAAGTTAGAGGGGGGGGGACCAACTTTTTTTTACTTTGGAAGTGTCTCTCGCGCAAACTATTCAGTTTAGAAAAAAACGATGTTAGAAACCTCAACATCATTTTTGAAGACCTATTCATAGATACCCCACACGTATGGGTTCGATGAAAAAAAAAAATTGAGTTTCAGTTTCAAGTATGGGGACCCCCAAAATTTATAGTTTTTTTTCTATTTTTGTGTAAAAATCTTAATGCGGTTCACAGAATACATCTACTCGCCAAGTTTCATCAGTCTAGCTCTTACGGTTTCGAAGAAAAATGGCTGTGACATACGGACGGACAGACAGACAGACAGACAGACAGACATGACGAATCTATTAGGGTTCCGTTTTTGCCATTTGGCTACGGAACCCTAAAAAGTGCCTATACAATAAAAAGGTGAAGGTGATACAAAATAAAAATGTATTACAATATCAGCAATCTGGTTCCCACAGCACAGTACCTACAAGTTCTGGTTAGTTAGTGTTAGATAGTGTTGTGTGGATTGTCCGCATTACGCAGTACTTACTCTGGGCCCATAACCTGAAACTGACTCATCTTAACAGATACTACAAAACGATGCATAAACTCTAGGCCCATAACCTGAAACTGACTCATCTTAACAGATACTACAAAACGATGCATAAACTCTAGGCCCATAACCTGAAACTGAGTCATCTTAACAGATACTACAAAACGATGCATAAACTCTAGGCCCATAACCTGAAACTGACTCATATTAACAGATACTACAAAACGATGCATAAACTCTAGGCCCATAACCTGAAACTGACTCATCTTAACAGATACTACAAAAAGATGCATAAACTCTAGGCCCATAACCTGAAACTGAGTCATCTTAACAGATACTACAAAACGATGCATAAACTCTAGGCCCATAACCTGAAACTGACTCATCTTAACATATACTACAAAACGATGCATAAACTCTGGGCCCATAACCTGAAAATGACTATCGTACTCGTTTGTTCCAGGGACCTAGTGGCGGCGTACTTCTCGAACGCGCCCGCCCCGCAGGCACCCGCGCGCAACCCCTCCCGAACGCAATCCTCCCACCACTACGAAACGTTCAACTCGCATCGCAAGCTCGGCTCGCATCGCAACCGCGTCGGCGACCGTCGCGTGTATCGCCCCGTCACCAGACACACGCTCTCACGCATCGACGAACAACCGAAGAGCATTCAGAATTCAACAGACTTCGCGTCCACGAGACCTATTCTACGGTCCCGTTCCAACATCTCAGCGGATACCAGCAGGAGCGTCCCGGTCTGCGATCAAAGTCAGGAATTAGAAATCCATATGGATAACAGCAGTCCGCAGTATGCGGAACCGAAATCTGATTCCGCGTCGTCGTATGACGATCGACCGGCGTCCATGACCGATCTACCGATCATGGTGCCGATCGATCCCGCGACTGGAACTTACTTCCCATACCCGGAATACACGTTCCACCATGAAGATGCGTGTCAGTTGAACCGTTTCAGAAAAAAAAAGTTGAAGAAAATATCATCGAAAAGCAACTTGTATCTTGCGTTCATGTATTAGCGCGGGTGCGTACATATGTATAAGGTTATGAGTTTCGATAGCCGATACAGTGTGACGCCACACCCATATCTCCGATGAAAATCAAGCTATTCTAAAAACATACACTGTCTTTGTAAATGGGTGGCCCGAATCTGGTAGAAAGAGGAACTTGCTAAACGCACGTTTTATTTGACCGGGGTCGTAGTCGCGACTGATAACTACATATTCTTAGGCGATCAACCACTGCCAATCATATTCATCTGTAATCCAATATTGGGTCATTTGTATTGTAGGTCCGTGTAAACAATTTAAATTCGGAAATACAAGTGACTTTTGAGCTATGTTTGGTATGTATAACAACTTTGTATGCAATGTAACTAAGCAATTAATAACTATATTGTGTATAACCTCAAAATAAAGACTAAAGCAAACCATTATAATACGACCATAATTACAGATTTCAATTCAATTTTATATAGGTAGATTCAAAGAGGTTCAAGACTTTTCTATTCGGAAGGTTCTTAAGGTCGATTTACATCAAACGAACACAGAGCGAGAGCTAGAACAAGAGCATTCCTTCGTGGTCTTTTAGTGTAAACGAAAACTTGTATTCAGCGTTTACATCAAACGAACAAAGAGCTAGAGCTAGAACTAGAGCAAGAACATAAGAACGCTTTGAAGAGACCGCTCAGGGGCGCGAGCACGTCCGAACACGCTAGAACGCTCTAAGCAACTGTTCGCGCGCTCTTGCGCCCGTTTACATCAAGCGAGCGAGCATTCTTAGAATATTCCAAGAATCTTTACGAACGCACTAAGAACAACGAAGAAATGCTCTAGGCCTGTTTACACTAGAAGAATTAGCTTTAATGGGGATAGAATGAGCATTCGCTCGTTTGATGTAAATCGACCTTTAGAAAATCACTTACAAATAAAACATCACACTAGTGACTAATGCCAATTCAAGTCGTCCCTAATTGATAATTTCTTATTCATTCGCACCTATGCAAGTAATAAGAAAGTATGAGATAGGTATAATAAATCTGGCAACGTCGCGCACATGGGACCAATCTGACATTCTCATTCATTTATGACCTTCCAAAAAGTATACTATGCTATTCCACGAAAGGAGGCGTAATAGGAGGAAGGGTACATAGGTACAGGAAGTATTTAGGTTTTTTGTTTGCAATGGTTGATTTGTCCTAGTATTTTATAGAAGACATATCAAATAACTAAGCCCCGGTTCTGAGCACGGCTTTACGAAACTCTAACACCACTGGCTTCGCTTCACGCGATTCAACACGAATACGAATTTTAGAATTATATTGTACTTATCAGGTGAGTAAGGAGTATTACTCCGCCATAATATAACAAACTTATAGGATATACTGGTAGGAATTAAGGGTGTAAAGATCTTTACAAAACACGAACAAATACTATAAAGTGCCTTTCACAAGTAAATGCTCATTTTGTATTAAGACTATATCAAACTATACGCTATTTATATGAAACTTGATTGACCTATTTGTATTTTAGCTCAATATTTTCTATACATTTACATAATACAAAGATGAATGAAAGAAATATAATATATCTTTGTATGATATATTTCTTCTTTCTTTCTATATTTTTAAGAATAAGTAGATAAGTATGACTGACGATTACCGTCCTCAATAGTATTTGATTAAACATTTCCATGATTTTCAATGTTTTATTTAATTATTAGTCAAATGTTGAGTTCACATGAGGTAGGTAAACCATTTAGAATATGTAAATTAAATAATTTAGTTTATTTGATTCGAAGCAATAATTGTAAGAGGTTAGGAATAATTATCACTTGTATTTAAAGTTTCCAAAATAAATATTAAATTAGACGAAATATTTGTTTTTCTGAAACCCTATCCTAAGTATCCTAGGCACTGGTGTGGCCCTAGTAGTAGTAACCTTGCCTTATGCTTCTTTTCGAACGGACGAATTCGAACCCGCGACCCTAAGCTCGTGGGTTCGAATCCAGTCATGTAAACGGATTTTTCTGTTCGGAGAAAATTTATCTTCTGTAACAGAAAGGGTCAGGGTGGCAGAAATATACTTGTTTCCGTAATTCACCAATACTTATTTTATTCACGTTAATACAATTCGTGACTGTCTCTCGTGAGTGTTATAAATGTTCTCGCCTCTCGGCAGTCGCAAGCCGGATTCATTAATTAAATAATGTAAACAAAATGAACAATGAAACTTATTCACTCAATACATTGTAACGCTCAGATTAGTTTTAAGAAAATGTTTTGCAACGTAAACGGTTCTTGTCGCCTGCGGGCTCGGCGGTCCAGGGCATTACTGGGGCCCGCGAAGGGTTTCGTATACGTAGGTACATTAAATCATAACACTTCTTATACAATGCTAATGCGTACGGTTCTCAAACGGTGAAGGAAATCCCATGGCTTAGTCAGCTCTACACGTATTGACCATGTCTTTCCTGTGGATCAGGCCGACTAAGCTGTCAGGATGGTATAGGTGCTGGGCAAGCCAAGCCTATTCCATCTAAAATCTTGTCCCAGACACTATAGCGTCCCGCAAGTAGGGCTTGTGTAAACACCATCAGTTGCCCCTGACGCTATATAAATCATCTACAATAGATGCAAATTCCTGTTTTTATCCTTTATTATTAGTTATATAATTATTCTTTGTGTATGATATAAAATATAAAAGTCGAAGATTTTTATAATGTCTCAAAAGTTAAGAGCCGAGCGGGATTTGAACCCACAAGTCTTCCTTAAGATTTTTTTATGGGTAGTTAACACTAAAAAATCACAATAGTAAACTAGAAAAACAAACAGAACAATAAAAAATAAAAGTCACTTTGAAATTTACAAAATATATTTCATAATGTACAAAAAATATATGGCTTGGCGATTATTGGATGGTACAGCTGTATCACATTTCATGAGGCACAAAGGTATTGTATTTAGTTTTTCGATGCAAAACACACACCACAATAAAACACATAAAAATGGAATGTAGAAGAAAGCACACAAAACTCACACGTTGATTAAGGTGTTAGCACGATTTAGTGGATTCAGAAGCTAGTTTTATACTGATGTCTTTGAGCGAAGGAGAACCTCGAGCCATTTTCATATTAGTGGAAAATGGCATCACTCATAATGTAAAGGAAAAAAGAAGCTGCCAAAAACTATCTAGACAGCTGCTGTTTGCCAGTTGTATAAAAAAAATGTTAATACTTAGGCAGGTATTTCAAATCAACGCACTTTTTCAGTATAATGTTCTACCGCTTGCTATTTCTAACTTCGTTTCTGAGTCCACTATTAAGGCCTGCACACATCTAGGCGATGGCGATCAGCTGAAACGCTGTCAAACATGACAGCGATATTTGACCTATCGCCTAGATGTGCGCAGGCCTTTATTTAGTATCGTGCTTCTTATATGGCCGTGTCTATGATTGGTCCGGGGTGTGATAGCGCCTGTTTTCTCTCCTGAACGGCTGTCACCAGTTTCCTGAAAGAAGAAATTGTTATTGGTAATATTAAGGAGAAAACTATCCATTGAATATAGCTAGAACTCTGTATAACTTTAGAAAACGGCAAACATTAATCTACGCATTTCAACGCAATCTTTTTCCTCGGTAGGATGTCCTATTCCCAAAACCGGCTAACAGTAAGTACAGTAAAGTTGCAATTTGGCTTATCTAGCCCCAAATTAAGGGCTTGTTCTATGAGAACCAAGATTAAGATATACATATAAAAAAAATGTACATTACACAATTAACACATTTTTGTTTGGTAAATACATACTTAGATTACAATATAACCACCCAGACAAAGAACAAACATCTATGTTCAGCACATACATTTTTTTGGACTACAACTTATTTATTTATGCAACTTATATTTTTAATTTATTTATGCTCTCATCTTTTGGACTATCTGTAGACGATCGCACCAGTAAGGTACCATATTTTGCACTATCTGTAGACGATCGCACCAGTAAGGTCCCATCTTTTGGACTATCTGTAGACGATCGCACCAGTAAGGTCCCATCTTTTGGACTATCTGTTGGCAGTATACCTGTAAGGCCCCAGCGGTAGTCCCAGGGTCTTGAGATCGCTCTCAGTGAGCAGCATCAGCGCATCCAAGTCTATCTGTTCGTCCTTGAACTTCTGTGCGTATTGTCCCAGTCCCCACGCCGCTAGGAACCGCTCCAGAGATGCATAGCCTGATTCCTCGGCGTCGTTCTCTTCGTCTGAGGTTATTGTGGAGCTTTCTGGAAGAATTGAAGCCGTTTTTATTTGAAGTCAAGTGGGTTTTATTTTAGGTTTGGTTTTTGGCAATGGTTTAAACTGGCACAGGATCGAGGTAGATGGCACAAACTAAGGGAGGCATATACCCAGCAGTGGGCAGTCAGGCTGTGGATGATGATGATGGGTTTTATTTATAGCTTGCTGATGGAAAAAGCATTGCCTGCGTTCATACCTTAGGCATACAAATATTCAGTCTACCTGCCAGTTATTTAGGTACAGTCAAATTATGCCAGTGCTCTCAAACGGTGAAGGAAAACATCGTGAGGAAACCGGCATGTCGAAGAAACTAAAAAGCTCGAGTATATGTGCACGAAAGAAGCCTCATTAAGGCGCACTTTAAATCTTTTCACCACACTTGGTTCAAAAGAACCAATGACACGATAAGAAGGTGCGCCAGGAATGGCGCAAAAAATGAAATGAAAAAGTTTTTTGAATAAACACAAACACAAAAAAAAACAACTATTCCCTTAAATACAAACAGGGTATAATAGGTACAGGGTGAAAGGTTTGAGATGACATAAAAATTGGCTAACTACTAGGTATGAGCGCAAACCTATCAGAGCTACATAGGTTATGTTTACTCAACCGGTTTTAGCTCAGCATAATATTATATTATGCTGAGCAATAGGCCTGACGACTAATTTTCAAAATCTCTTCTATCATATTCAGAAGTATCTGTTATGTCTAAAATATATCATATTTCTGTAGAAAATTAAGGTTTTTGTGCAATAAAAGTACATTTAAATTGAAATTTTCAAATTCACGCCAAAACGCTCGCTGGTGTCATGGCGTCTGTTATTACGTCACGTTTCTGTATATCAACAGTAAACATTGGTGCTTTTGTACTAAATCAGAATGACGTTTACGTAAACGTGACGTAATTCGCTCTGACCGGTGTTTAAGCTATCATGGCGGATTGTTGTATTTTGTTGATTTATATTATCAAATAAATTGTCAATCTCGACATTATTATGAGTATAAATACATTTTTTAAAATCTTTGAATCCTTTTTCATTAGATCAGACAAATATTTTGGCGATACTTGATTACTGTCTTCATGCCTATTATTGATTGTCTGGTAGTCTGGTACATTATATTGATTGGTAAGTACCTGATTGAGCGGACGTCCACTCGGTGGGTTGGTATGTGTGTCGGGCGGCGAGTGAGCCGGCGGATCCGATCGACAGGTCTTCGCCCGGAGCGCCAGGAATGGCGTTCAACGTCGCAGTTATCGAACGTCTGGAATAACAATTTAATTCTCACAACTGTAAATCTACTATATAAAAATTAGTCGGGTTTTCCTTCCTGACGCTATAACTCGATAACGACTGGACCGACTTGGCTGATTTAGGTCTTGAATGATTTGTGGAGGTCCAGAGAAGGTTTAAAAGGTTTTTTTTTTCAACGGGAACGGCAACGGCGAGCGAAGCCGCGGGCGGCCGCTATAGTCTTATATAGATTTGGGTAGAAGTCTAAGAGGTTGTCAGAGGTAGAGTCTGTTCAGAAAGAGAACCGTCGTGGGATCGGAGGGCGCTGCTGTGCTTAATCACCTTTTTTGTTTAGTGGGCAATACAATAGCGCGTCTGTTGCGTTTTGATCTTATCACAACTAGTGTACTATTCCTTTATTTAATTTGTATGATGCAAAATGCTGACAGAAAGAAAGGGATTAGCTGCCATATAAATATCGAAACGTTAGTTCTCAATTTGGCCACGACGGTTCTCTTTCTGAACAGACTCTAAATTGAAATGTCACTGCAAGCGTTAGGCCATTTTAAGTTTTGACGGAATTCTGACAGAAAACCTATAGGATTTCTGTCAAAACTAAAGATTGGGATCGGAATCGCGTTCAAGAGCAGTTCGGCAGTTTAGTCTTCTATCATCTAATAAACAACTAATCTAATACAATTAAGTATTCATCATCATGACCATCAGCTCGAAAAAGTCCACTGCTGAACATATACCTCCCCTACACATTTCCAGGAAGAACGATTCTGAGCTCTTTCCATCCATCGACTTCCCGCGATTTTAACAATTTCGTTGGTCCATCTGGTGGGTCGGCGCCCTATTTTTTGTCTTCCGGTTCCTTTATTCCCCACAGTTGTCGGTTCTTCGAGCTACATATATGACCTACCCATTGCCACTTCAACTTACTAATTCTAAGAGCTATGTCGGTGACGTTGGTTCTTCTACGGATATCCTCATTTCTGATTCTACCCAGCATAGTTCTCTCCATAGCTCGTTGCGCGACTTTGAGCTTGTGTATGAGGCCAATAGCTTTCTCGTATTACCTGAAGGCAACACTTCCAAAGCCAGGCCTGTCGAATATGCTAGCCGGTTCCTGCAGCAACACTTCTTGTCCTATGCCACTGTCTTCCCCCGCTGCCGCTTGGAAGTCTGGCTGGCTCGCCGATCTGGAATCAACCAGAGAGCTGATATAATACTTATTTTTTTGTAAATACATACTTAGAATACAATATAATAACACCAAGACAGAGAACAAACATTTGTGTTGACACAGATTTGTATTCAGTATATTTGATGTATATTTATTAAATCTGCATGTAAATTTAAGTCAATTTAAGTTAATTTAATTTAATCTTAGAACTAGTTTTGAATCAATACATAATTTACCCTGTAAGGGTGTTGCAATATAGTAGAAGCGGACCGATTTGATATAATCATGCAGATAGTAAACAGGTTAATGTATAAACAATGATAGAAAAGGGTAAGTAGAGTCTGTTCAGAAAGAGAACCGTCGTGGGATTGGAGGGCGCTGCTGTGCTTAATCACCTTTTTTTTTTAGCGCGTCTGTTGCGTTTTGATTCTATCACACACAACTAGTGTGCTATTCCATTATTTAATTTTATGATGCAAAATGCTGACAGAAAGAAAGGGATGAGCTGCCATATAAAAATCGAAACGTTAGTTCTCAATTCGGCCACGACGGCTCTCTTTCTGAACAGACTCTACATAAAATATAATTTACGTTATTCTTTTTTTTCGTCGTTGAAGAACTCGTCTTTTACGGAATCTTGTTAATATGTTAACCGCCATAAGATTTGTTTTCGGTGGGGATCGAACCCACGACCTACGGCGCAGATGGCAGAGCTGCTACCAACTGAGCTGAGAGGCCAGTTACCTGGTTAGTTGTGGTTTGGTGTTGTCGTCAGTCTCGGCGAAGACATCGGCGACGTTCCCGCGTTGTTGGGGGCCCGCGCCGAACGTGCCCACGTACATCACCTCAGAGTCACGACGGAGGCCGCTCAGTGACGTCACGGAGCGACGACCTGTCGTCTCTACTTCACCAACCTGGAACAAAAATATACACACATCAGCATTGCCTAGGGATATACGTATTAATTTATTGATTATTTTTACAAAAACTGAAAATAATTTATTTAGGAAACTATATAGGTATGGCAAGAATCTTTATATCGAGTTGTTTGTTAATAATAATAAAATACAACTGTTTGATGTTATTTATTAATAAAAATTAAAGTAAGAACAAAATCTCTAAAATCAGAAATTCAATTCGAAATGGAATATCCCTAACAAATTTTCACACCATAGGTCGTGAGTTCGATCCCCACCGAGAACATTTTTTTGTGTGGTGAAAACAGATGTTTGTTCTCTGTCTGAGTGTCATATTCTAACGTAAAGCAGCATTGCTGTGTTTCGGTTTGAAGGTTGTGGGTGCCAGTGAAATTACTGGCACGTGAGGCTAAACATCTGTATGCCTCAAGTTGATGGACGCAGGGAAGTGCATCGTAGGGCATCTGACGTGCGTGACCTACGTGGCAATGCATTGTTATAGGCGATGGTTACCACTTTACATAAGGTGGGCCATATGCTTGTTGTATATAAAAAAAAAGCGAGGAGTGAAAGCAGAGATGACGGCTGACAGAGAAGAATGGAAGACAATTTTGTGCTGACGCCACATAAAGGTGGATAAGGGCAAAAGAAGAAGTTAGGTACCTTAAAGTCAGGTGCAGTCGTGTTTCTTCCAACGGTATTATTCCTCATTTTGCTGGCGAGTGCTTTCTTATAGACCGCCCCACGGCCGCGAGCGCCAGAGTTCACAGTGCCCACTAGTGCACTATATGTAGGCCGGGGAGCCTCTTCTAATAAGTTACCTGGAAATTAACGGCAAAGGTTTTGTAATACCCCAAAAAAATATTATAGTAGATAGATAGATAAGATAGATAACTTTTTTATTTGGCTCAAAAAACACAGCTTCAACTTCAACAATCCACTCTACACTAACTAGCCCCAAACTAAGCCGAGCTTGTATTATGGGAACCAGATAGCTGATATAATACTAATCGATTTTTTTTTAAATACGTACTTAGAATTCATTAACACCCAGTCTGAGAACAAACATTTGTGTTCACCACACAAATATTTGTTCTCAGTGTGGATCGAACCCATGGCCTACGACGCAGAAAGCAGAGCCAATCAGGGTTGCCTAACGTACGAGGTTCCTCGTACAAATACGAGATTTGTGGTCTTCCGTACAATTAACCTCGTAAAATTTGTACGAGATTTTGACAATGGCCTCACTTCATAAATATAAACACTATAATTGTCTATGGTAGCTATCCTGTCAACCAGGAAATCCCCGACTTAAAATATTTAGTTCAAAAATGAAGCCGATGTCGATTACGAGTTGACTTAGACAATAAGGCCCCGGGCCACTACCACCGGGCTGATGAAGTATTACCTGAACTAGAAGACCTAGTCATCTTCTGCTTCAAAGCCAGCAGTACGTTACTGGGTCGATGCGGCATAGTAGACACTTCCTCCGTATATCCCTGGTCCCATTCTTTGGCCAGTTTCTTGAGTTCCTTCTCAGCTAGGATCTCTGCTTTGCTTTGCCGCTTTTGGTATTGCTTGTGTGACTTTTCGTAGTCCTTTTTAGCCTTTTCTTTCATTGATTTGGTTTTTTTTCTGAAAGTAAGCAAATATAAATACTTATTATATTCTTTATCTAAGTATGCAGCTTCGTTCGCCCCGTTTTAATTACGCCGTTCCCGTTACTTACCTACATCTGTTTTCGTTACAATATCTTTATAAATTGTAGCCTATGTGTTATTCTGATGTATAAGCTATATCATCGTAAAGTTTAATTAAAATCCATTCAGAAGTTTTTACGTGAAAACAAACATTCATCCATACTTACAAACTTTTGCGTTTAGAATATTAGTAGATGCGATTTTAACAATGTCGTCGGCCCATCAGGTGGGTGGGCGCCCTACGTTTCGTCTTCTGGTTTGTGGTCGCCATTCGTCCCCAACGGTTGTCGGTTCTTCGAGCTATATATGAACTGTTCATTGCCACTTCAACTTAAAAATTCTAGAGGAAACTTACTTGTCATTATTCTCAAGTTTAGCGGTCGCCTGATCGAGATACCTCAGGATATCTTCTCTCCCATTAATAGCTGCCAACTCCTGAGCGGTATGCCCGTCCACGTCCATTGCGAACACATTGGCTCCGAAGTTAAGGAGGAAGGTGACGCATTCCTTGTGGCCGCGGGCTGCGGCGAGGTGTAACGCTGTGTTGCCGAAATAATCGGCTTTGTCTGGTTCACCACTGGAAGGTTCATGATCGATTTTAGAGGGAATTGGAGAGACCTGAGACATAGCTTTTAAGGATCGGCCACTGTGCGAACATGTAAGCAATGGTGCAAATAAACCAGTATTTGAGTACATGAGTTTGTTATTGCATCAATCTCCAGAAACGTAAATTATGAATTTAGGAGTAGCATCTTTCCAACAACCTCTACACAGATTATCCAAGATGATCTGCTGATCGTGGCGGTGTGTGCGGGTGCTGTTCGCACATGGTTCGTCGACAAGTGCGTCATTGAAGTTCGCAACTGTTCACGGTGTGGCCGATCCTTTAGATTTGCAAGTCAAAGTCAAGTAAACAAGGCTTTGCATCTAATGGAGATGATTTATGCAGCGTCAAAAGCATCAGAAGATTAAAAAGTTCTGACGGTACTATTGTCTCTCAGCCTCTGGTGCAACAGTCTTTTATTTTTTTTCTTAGTTACAAAGTATGGGACTATAGGTCCTGTGACAGAATTCTATGATGGAATGGATTGCCCAGGACCTATACCATCCTATCAGCTCATGTCGGCTTATCCTAAAGAAAATTCTTCTTTTATGACGTCGTTGTCCACTTTAAAGTCCTCTGAACTGTTTGAGTTATAGTCCGGATATATTATTTAATGAAAGAATAGTTTTTTTGCAAAATTATTTGCATTCACGTATTTTATCGATAAGGCTTATGACGATTTTTATGAATTCATTAGGCGTTGATAATTTTTATGATGTGACGATACAAAACTACAAATGCTATCGAGAACCTTATCTCTATCGGTTATAAAGCAATTAAGATTAACAACTCAAGTTCAATTACTAATTCAGTCAATAAAAATGTTTCCTTTATTCAATACTTAACAAATGTTTATTAAATGAAATATTTCATGGAACTATAGAGCCCACGCCTGGTCTATGTAGGTACACCAATCTTAAATACAGCTTAGCAGTGTAGAATTCGGTTAAAATGTTATTTTTGTTCAATTCTACTTCGTTTGATTACATAGATATTTTTTCGGTCAAAGAGAGCAACACGACGCACCCAAAACATGGCGGACCGACATGACATGGACATGACGTGAAGTAAAAAAAATCTGTTAAATATCCATGCCAGCTACTACACTTACCCACGTCCACATAATAGCCGCAAAGCGTCGATGTGCCCTTCAAACGCAGCCCAGAGGGTAGGGGTCATGCCCGATTCATCCTTGTTGTTGCATTCCTTCCGTGTGGCTTCTCGGAGGACTTCCAGCAAACCATCTTTGGCTGCTCTGGAAAAAGAGATATTTTAATTAGGAGTTTGCAGAATGTTGACTGGGAATTTGGAGAGCCTCGGCCTTAGGTTTCTCGGTTTCTTGGTGTCGGCCTCAACATAGAGACTGCTCATCCTCACATTTTAGATCCATGGGTTTCTCGTACAGCTCACTTCTAGAGATCGTTTCTTCCTAATACCCATCAATTGTGGAATGAGCTACCACCAGAGGTTTTCCCTCTTAACTACAACATGAAATGCTTCAAGAAAAACGTTAAAAAACTCCTCCGGGGTAGGCAGCACCTATGGTGTTGTTGGTGTCTATGGGCGACGGTAACCGCTTACCATCAGGTGCCGTAAGCTCGTTTGTCTATCTTTTACATCAAAAAATAATAATACATTAGTTGTTATAACCTGAATTGGGTAAAAGATGTATTTTTTTTAATATAGATAGCATTTGGCTGCCATCACACCTTATGAAAAGTGAGGATGCAGCCTAAGATGGAGCATGCTTAGCCATAATCCACCAGTTCACTCTTGTCTTAAAAATTACTACATTATTATACGAGTACAATAATAATGTATTAATGAAATACTTTTCACAATTTTGCATTGTAGGTACAATCGCGAAAAAATGTATCGATAATGATAAGTTCTATCATTATAAATAATCTATTCCTGTTGTAAATACATGATAACTGTGCAGTGGGTATTTTAACTTCAATAGTAATAGCTAGGTAATAAGTATATAACATGTCCATCCAAGGTATCGATAAATCTTTTTGTGCATAATATACCAACCTACTTAGCACTAGTTCCGTAGAAATACATCTATATTTATAAAAGAAAGTCGTGTTAGTTACACTATTTATAACTCAAGAACGGCGGATCCGATTTGGCAGAAAATTAGTGGGGACGTAGCTTAGAACCGGGAGAAGGACATAGGATACTTTTTATCCCGAAAAAGCAACGGGAACGGGGTGTTACGGGAACGGGCGAGCGAAGCCACGGGCGGCCACTAGTTTTTAATAAACTATACCTACCTACTTACCTATTTATTGCCAAATGGAGTATTTACCAATAATAAATACCTATACCAACCAATTCAATTTAACATGCCTGTAATACCTAAGCTCACTGCATTCATAAATTCATAAATACTTGTGTAGTATTAGTAAATAGGTTTCTCATTAAGTGATTTGTAAAATTTTATGTGAAATAAATAATCTTAAACCATAATATTATTGCCTATTATATAATTGAATATCTTACAGCATAATAATTTAGATTTATAATCTTAGATTATATACCCAGCTAGCAATCGGAAGATTTCACACAATTTTTTTTTAATCCCAATAGTTTTTACATACAAACCCCGTCTCTCTTTTGGGGGTTGAATGTTGGGAATTATTTTGTTAGATACACCCTTGCGCATACCCTCAAAACCGACGCCCTGTGTTTAAGCTATGTTTTCCGAAAGTACTATACCTACGTATGAAAACGTACCTAATATTATATTACCTAGTTGGTAACTCATCGTAATTACCATCTTGATAACCTCTAGACTGTGGATTTTCAAATTAAAAATCGAAGGAAGCTTAAGATACCTAAATATATTAACCTAAATACATAAATGATAATAATACTATTATCTAAGCTTCAGGTTAGGAAAATTTCTGATATTTAAACCATTCCAATATTAAAATTAATTCAGAAAGCTTATAATTTGAGGAAAATGAAAGTTTTAGAGGGCGATTACGTCAATCTAAAGGCGACTTTCCACGATTACATGATGAATACGTGTTTGAAGCAAGTCATTAACATAACGCAACGAATGATATTTTGATGGGCATTGAAAGTGGAGCAGAGATAATCGTAAAGTAGAACAATAGAACTCTGCAGATGACGTAATGAAGTACCTATATAATGCCATCAAAAAAATAACTTGTTATTAAAATGCCTGCGGAGCAACTGAACAGTTCTCAGCTGGACAGAGAAGTCTTGAAAAAAATTGCAAATAATAAATTTGACATCAAAATGCCTGAACTGCTTCCAGAAAAGGATGGTACTGCCGTGTCGTTCTTTTTTGCTCGACTTAAAAAAAGACAAATCAAATAATACTATTCCACTAACCTTCCTCGTAGCCTTGTAGGTCTACCAAATATCATTGACGTCTGTGTATGCTCCAAATTAAGGCGTCTGTGAAGGTTATGTTCAGCAGTGGACTTCTACGTGCTGCTTATGTTGATTATGTTGGATTAAAGGCCTGCGCACATCTAGGCGATGGCGATGGCGATCAGCTGAAACGCTGTCAAATATCGCTGACATATTTGACAGCGTCTATAGATGTGATAGATGGGTAAATGGTGCAAAGAAATGCAACAAAATAAAATATATCGTGTAACCGATATGTTTACAACTTTTAATGATTTCCTAAGTATACACATGTCGGAGGCACACGCCTAAAGTTAATTATATGCGAAGTAAAGACAATCGTGCGAGACAAGCTGCTACCACATTGTTTAAAGCTTCTTACGATATTTCTTGTGAATAAAGATGATATATATACATCAGCTATGTAACAACGCATTGTATTAAAAACTGGTCAAGGATAGGCAGATATAATTTTGACATGTTCAACCACGTTTTGTTATTGGCCGTGGGGTTGCGGCAAAGAATTCCTCTCCATCACCTCCCGTGGATGAGAAGTCGTCTAAGGGAGCACAATCGGGAAATGGGCAGCCGCATTTCCTAAATATTTAAAACAGTAACACTGCGGTCACCAGACCGCCTGCCAAGCGTGGTGACTAAGGCAACCCCCCCCCCCATGATGAACACGAATACGAAAGGCCCCTAGTCCCCGGCAGTTCTGCTATTCCTGATTGTTAAGATCGCAGGAAGTCGGTGAATGGAAAGGGCTCAGAATCGTTCTTCCTGGAAATGTATAGGGGAGGCCTATGGTCCAGCATTGGACTTCTTCAGGTCGATGATGATATTAACCAGGTTTTTGGCTCTACCTTCTCTGAGAGAGACATGAGAGGCTGTCTACAGTCAGTGGTACTTCATACCGCGAAGAGAGAGGGCAGTCGCTAGGTCAGGGAATTAGTTCCAGATTCGTTCCATCGAATTTCACTTCAAACTGCTTTTTTGTGAATAATATTAAAATAATTGGCTAGTAAGATAAGCTAGCGGAACACTTTCTAAATATAGGGTTATGGAGACTTAAGTATAATAAGTTTCAGTGAGGGATTAGTAATTAAGGCAAAGCCTATCCCAGAGCACTGATGATCTACGTTCGTCGTACTATTACTCCACGTTTATTTTGAAGAATACCACTGACAACACTGTCCAGATTCCAAGGTTGGTTAGGCAGTGGTCAGGATAATATGCGCAATACCAGTAATACCAAACGGTGAAGAAAAACCTAATCTATGAGAATCAGTTAGTGTACCAATGAGTTTTTCTGTCTGAAAATGTATGTGCACTATGTCAGTGCTCTCGTGCGTGTGGAGTGAGGAAACCGGCATGTCGTAGAAAATCAAGTTTGAAAACATGTGTCAAGTGCACGAAAGGAGCCTCTTTGGGGCGCACTTGAACACGAGGAGAAGAGGAGAGAGAATTAGCAGCAACCTACGAAATATTTGACCATATTATTTCTGCTGACAAACAGATCATGCATTGCTGTGTTCTGATTAGAACTGTGTGGGTGCCAGTGTATTCACAGAGTCCAAGATTACACTTTGACGTGTCAAAAGTGCTGGTCCAAAGTACCAGTACTTTGTTTTTTTGGGGTCTTCGGAGGCACCATCGACATCAGTAGGTCCTTGCTTGTTTCGTGCAATTCGTGCCAAAAGCCTATTGCATGATGGTTTCGGTGATTTATACAGCGTGAGGGGCATGCTCCTATATATGGGACGCTGTAGAGCCAGGGATAGGATGGAATAGGCTTGTCCAGCACCAATTTTTTTTCACCGTTTTGCAAGTGGAGTCATGGTGTGAATGTCATTGAACTTGCACACTTCCAGTTCCGTATTCTATCACCAAGGGCGACAGGCATATCGCTTAATCGATAGACATCATTGTTACGCGATTCTATCCTTTATTGCTATAGCAATAAACACATATGAGGGGTCAATGTTTTGTACCCTCTGTACCAGGGTGCAAGCAAGCGTGAACGTGGCGGACGGAACCACAAACAATGGTGATTAGCTGATTTGAATAAGTAGATATATGCACAACGACCTTAATTTTGGCAGAGCAATATGAGATTATTATATGATTAGGTTAGTTAGCAATGGTAGCCGAAATCAGGCTAGAAATCTAGGCAGTCTGAAAGCTGCATGGGTCAACGACAAAGTAAAATTCGCAGGACCTGGACAAAAGACGCACAGGACAGAAGAGGCTGGTAGACAATGAAGGAGGCATATACCCAGAAATGGATACCGGGCTGAGATGATAATGATTATGAGATAGGGACTAGAGAAGTCGATTGGAGGTCCAAGAAGGGATTAGGACTCAACTGACAACTCTCAGAATTAGCAAGTTAAAGTGGCAATGGGCAGGTTTTAGAGCTCGAAGAACCGACAACCGTTGGATAATGAAGGTTCTCGAATTGTGAGACAAGCCCACCCGATGGACTGACGACATTGTAAAGATCGCAGGAAGTTGGTGGATGGAGCGGGCTTAGAATCGTGCTTCCTGGAAATGTATGTCTGTGTCTAGTCGTGGACTTCTTCAGGATTATAATGATGAGTGAACTCAAGGCGAGAGCTGTTTATGCTGTACCGAGAAAAAAATCGGCTGCACATGGAATACCGTCATCTTTGGCACGGGGCTCTGTAGTTGGTTATTTGCTTGACAAAGAGCGAATTATTGACCTCTCTCCCTGCGCAGGTTTATCTTAAAGTGCAATACCTATATGCTTAGTGTGCAGTGAAGTAGAAGAAAACAAGTAAGCATGTATCTGTAACATGTAATCTATATAAGTGCCCTTTAATGTTTATCGTCGTATTTATTCTATCATAAATCTATGAACATAAAAACAAAAAAGTAGATATAAATTTGCATCTCCTTTTAAAGTTGATTATTGTTTATTTTTTACCTTACGCTCTCTTGGTTCTCTCTTCTATTTCTCTCATTGGAATGATATGAGGAACTTTTCGAACTTTCCCCACATCGTCGTAAAAAACGTTCATAGCATACTGATAAGGTGAATAACCCACTTTACCTTTTTATTTTGGAAGTACGATAATCCTAGCTACATAAATACCTACCAAGGTAGGTAAAGTCAGCAAAGAAAGTTGATTACTAATATGAGTTTTTTAAAACACTTTTTTTTCGAAATAGGTAGGTACATAAGTAAATTTGAATTGAAATTGTTCATAGGCCAAGGATTATCTTCAAATAGATACTTGTTAAAACTTTGATCTAAGGTTTTCGGAGTTGTTGAAGATTTTTAATAATTATTAAAAAGTTAGATGTTATTAAATTTCTATGTATAAAATATTATGTTAAGTACTCATGTAATAAATGTATCGCTTTGTGTTAGGATGCATTTATGTTCAATAAACAATTTGAATAATAAAATGTTAGTGAATTTATGTTGCTGACTGTATCAAAGGCTGTATGGCAATTTCCGGTGAAAATCGTCGAAGGACAGGTAAGGTAGGTAGGTACTTCTTTGATCGGAATGCCGATGCTTTTGCCAGCTATTGCCCATGATTATTTACCTACTTATTAGGTATGTAATCTTATCAGAATCAGGGTACATATTATGTACCTACGTACATTAGTCACTTTTACCTACCTTTAAGACGGCATATTACCTATAATAACTAGGTAGGTAGGGTGTTCATTCAGTCCATCTATCACTTAGACTTAGGTACTAAAATCTATAGTTACGTAGGTAAGTTATAAGGGCAAAAAGTAAAGGAGTTTTACTTACTTGTGAAACCTGTCTGTGGTCATTATTTTAATGATAAAACACTAGCACGTAAAATTCCAGTGGAAAAGTAGAATCGAAGTTTATTCAACTCATTTTACAGTTTTGTAAAATTTAGTATGTCCCGCGAAACTGATGCGCTGTGAAAGTTTTTAATTATTTTGTCACACTTTACACTTCGATAAACTACATCCAAATTAGTTGAACAAATTGCACAATTTCTGGTTTATTTTTGATTGATAATCCACCATATACTTTTGTTATTCTAACGTGTATTTTGCAAATAAAAATTAATAAATAGCTACACAATACAAACACCTGTCTAGTCAGGTGCAAAAAAACAACACAATGCCCTCCCCTCCTGCCTCAACGCAAAATGAACGAATGAATGAACTTATAAACTACAAAAATACGATACGAAGTCCATTGACCTATGTGGGTGGGTGTCGCCATCTGTTGACAGAGAACAGAACTTGTTGAATGTGCGACATCTAGCGATGAGAAGTCACGCTAATGTGTCTGTCTATTTAACGATAGATGTCGCTACTAGTACAACTTACAAAATTATGCAATATCTCCATCAAAGATTAAAATATAGTGGATTATGTGAATAACACCACTTTTTTCTGGGTTTAGACCTACTTCGATGTGCTACGGCCCACAAGGAAATTTAAAGCAAAAGAAATGGTTGGTAATTTTCAGAACAAAAATACAAAACTCTCCTGCTAATTAGGTTGATACTTTTTCAGTGTTTAGCTCTTTTCAGTCAATGAAAAATGGCGCTAAGACAGTCGACGAAAGTAGGTAGGTAGCTTCCGACCTTAAGTTTATAGAAATAAAATAAATATGCCTTTTATTTCCAACAGTTGAGTAGGTAGATCATTAATTAAGAAAAGAAAATGAAATTAAATTAAAAAAGTTTATTTAATAAGCACAAAAAACTAAAATACAAACAGGGTATAGGAAAGCTTAAGCAGGGTATAGGACCCGGAACACGATGTGAATGTAAAATATACAAAATTGACTTGCTATAATTATTAGACCTTATAATTATTATGGCAAATTTATTAAAAACTAACACTAATAAGCAACCAAAAATGGATGCTTTTTTTTCTCCATGCGCTTCATTCACAGCAGTCCCGTGACAGTCGCGTTCATGCGGATATAAATAAATAAAAAAAGAAGCCTGGCTAGGAAATTTTCAGAAAAAAAAACCAAATAACCCATTTGCTATAATTATTTAATGCTAAAATGTGTGCACAATGAACAAGTACGTACGACACGATCTAATCGAAAAGAGCTTTCAACTTTGCGCTAATATTTGCTATCCATTAATGGCATTTTCTAATAATGTGTTTTGCATGTACCCGTCAAGTGCTACCAGCTAGCCGCCAGGATTACAGATAACAATCTATGACTGATTTATAAGCACTATCTATTAATATTTTGAAATACTGATAACACTATTACCGCAGAGTGGCAGTCACTTGGTCCTAGATTATCCGTTAATGGAACTACAATTTGAGTTTCGGTAATGTATTGTTTTATTATCAACGCACTATCTAATAGAAACATCCACAAAAATACAATAAGCTCATATTTTTTTTATGGGAATAAAATTAGCCGCACTCGCCCTACTTATCCTCAGTTTGAATTTCGAAACATAATTAGCTGGAAACATTCTCGATAAATCCACATGAAACAGTGTAATAACGTCGTAATCCTCGTTTGAGATGATTGCCTCGCTCGACGATATATCTTTTTTATGCCCGTTTATCGCCCGATAATATAATAATAATCATATCACGCTGACAATAATGGCATGTCAAATAAAATCTACCTACCCTATATAACACTTATCGCCATAATAACGCAACGAATTTTGTTGGCAATCTTGATTCAGAATAATATCATCAACAACGACGGAACAAAGTTAAAAATTCTGATTCGATTCGATCGTGTTATGCCATTTCCGAACCTAAGAAAAAAGCGATGTTCGAAAACAGAACGTATACAAATTGGGTGAAGTTCGGTGTGCGCGGGAAAGCAATATGTTTTTATTTCTTTTTAATTTCCGGTTCGCTTTAATGGCGTCGAAATCAATATGATGGTAAAGCGGACAGCGCCGCGCCATTTTCGCATTTTGTGGTTTTGCTCATTTAGCGTTGCATTGCGGGCCGCGACAAGTGGACATCGTTGCATTACCTGCCAACGCTAATGAGCGCTGTCGTTACCTCGACCACTAGAGGAATATAGAAATTATGAGTATTTTTTCAGGTTTCCTCCTTCTCTGTCAGTTTAATTTATTGATAAATGATGGATTACGATTGATTAATGATTTGGTAGGTGTGCGTTCCGTAATGCAATTACCGTACTCATTGCAATAATTTGTTGTGTCTGTGAGTAAAAAATATCTGTTGATATATAGTTTCAATGATATCTTGAGATGTAGTTTTGATATTGACATTGAAAAATCTTTATCCAAAGCTAGTGATAGGTACTTCTAAGCACATTTCATAAACTATATGAATGATTTTCCATAAATCACTACAAACAAAGATGCTAAAATAATAAAAATATGAGGGGGAACCTATTAAAATTCAGTGGTGCTCCCAGCGATTCATCGGGTGATTGCGCCTCGCCCGCGGCAGACATCTTGATTTTTAGCGTTCAACGATTTCAAGCGAACTTAGAGAGGTGTGAAGAATATTGAAGAGACGTTGAGAAACTACTCAGTTATTGATATACTTGCTATTATCCATACTAATATTATAAATGCGTTTGTAACTCTGTCTGTCTGTGTGGCTTTCACGCCAAAACTACTGAACCGATTGAAATGAAATTTGGTACACAGATAGTTGAGGGCCTAAGGAAGGACATAGGCTACTTTTTATTGTGAAAAAAGGTTTACAAACCTTTTAAAACGTTATAAAGAGCATCACATTGATGTTTCTGTCTCACTCTGACACCAAAACACTCCGACGATCACCAATCACCAATTGCAATGAAATTTGGTACACAGATAGGTTAAATCATTAGAAAGGACATTTATGCAACTTATTATTGCAAAACACTTATTGAAAACACCATTTTTCATGAGAATTACACTTTTTTGTACAATTGCGACGGCTTTCGATCGAGAAATTTCTGTTTGTTTATGTGACTGACTGACTTTTTTTTTGTGCTGGCGGGGATGCAAAGTCTTTTCGCCAAGTCCTTATGACTGACTGATTGCCGACCAGTGTTGCCAGTGGCAGATAGTCATAAGCGTCGATGGATTGTAAAGATCGATATTTAAGCTGGGAACATATTAGGCTTTTTATTGCGAAAAAAGGGGCTGTAAGGGGTTGAAAATAGGGGTTGAAAGTTGTATGAAAGTATCGTCATTTTAAGAGCTAGAAACTTAAAACTAATGTTTTAGTCTGTTGATTTGATATAAAAAAATATGACATTCAAAGTTTGTGCTGGGGGGGTAGAGGGAGGGGAGTACAGGGGGGAGTGTGGAGGGGAGTACAGGGGGGAGTGTGGAGGGGAGTACAGGGGGAGTGTGGAGGGGAGGTGCCGGGGGGAGTACAGGGGGGAGTGTGGAGGGGAGTACAGGGGGGAGTTGGAGGGGAGGTGCGGGCGGAGTGTGGAGGGGAGTACAGGGGGAGTGTGAAGGGGAGGTGCGGGGGGAGTGTGGAGGGGAGTACATAGGGGAGTGTGGAGGGGAGGAGCGAGGGGGGATGTGTGGAGGGGAGGTGCGGGGGGAGTGTGGAGGGGAGTATCGGGGGGGAGTGTGGAGGGGAGGTGCGGGGGGAGTACAGGGGGATTGTGGAGGGGAGCCTGGGGGGAGTGCGGGGGGAATATGGGGGGGTGTTGAGGAGAGTGGGGGGAGTGTGGGGGGAGTGTGGGGGGAGTGTGGGGGGAGTGTGGGGGGAGTTCGGAGAGGAATGCGGGGGGGATGAAAGTGTGGCGTAGTACGACGCCATATGTCTAAGCTTAGTAAGAGGGCAGACGACTGTGTCACGTGCACGCGAATATGACGTTGTTATTTAATTACTGTTTTCTTCCGCTGCAAATTAAAAATGCTACCCATAGACACTATACCACGCGGACGAAGTCGCGGGCACAGCTAGTATAGATATATGTGCCTACTCGGGTCTTGGTTGAAAATATATTATTTATTTATATTTATTGGAGAACCAACATCTTTATAACTAAAAATACCTACACAACAAATTAAATTTAGATATCCAATTAGAGGTTCTCACGGGTAGGCAACGGCAACGGGTATTAATAAATAAATATTATAGACAATCCAGACAACACTATTTAGCCCCAAATTAAGTAGAGCTTGTACTATGGGAATCAAATAGCTGATAATATAATAGTTAAATATATTTTTTTAATGTAAATACATACAATGAAACAACCAGACAGAAAAAAAATATCTGTGTTCAATACACAGATGTTTGTTCTCACCACAATATTTTATTTTTTAAAATGGAACTTTGATCGGCGATCTCTTTGGTAGAATGTACGTAATGCGTTGTGGCTACAGTAGAATTAAAAAAAACCATTGGCGCGAAATGTTTAGAATTTTTCTCAGATAAATCATATTGTATTGGATTTTTGATTGTTTTCTCGAAATCGTAGTGAAAAGAAGAGCACACACACACGGCGCTAAAACATTAAAACTCGGTTTCTATTTATTAAAACTACATTGCATATAATGGGTAATTTTAGCTCGTTGTATAAAAATCTACTATTGTCTATGATTAAAATTTGAAAATGTCCTAGAATAGTTATGCAATCTCTACAGAGTCTACGGCGTAGAGGGATATGCGTTTATATCTTTTGTATGGCGTAGCGTCGTAGCTGGAATATTCGATTACTCCATAATCGGTACAATACATTTGAATATCATAATAGTTATAACTCATACTTTCGGCATTTGGAACGTATAAATATACAACACAAATATCGCACATCTAGATCAAAACTAAGTGAAGTCAAAATACCACATTTTTCAGGGAAGCAAATAAACGTTTATCTTCATATTTTATCACTAAAGTTATGAAACGCAAAAGATTTTTGTTAGTTATTTTTTTTTATAGTTAAGTATTTTTTATGAAACTGCTGATGGGGCAAGTATAATTATGCATATTATGTTAAGTGGTAACCATTGCCAAGAACAAAACATTGCCTCGTATTACTGGTTACTTATTTGATTTTCGGAAGATGACTCTTCAAAATTCTAGGTAAATCAACACTTAGTAAGCAAAGCCGGGTCATTTCCGAGTGGAGTGACACGCGCCGTCAATGGACCCACTTCCGCCACTTAACCACTGTTTGTTATTGTAACACTATTCGCCGATAATGGTTTGATCTAATATTTAAGCACGAACCAGCAAGACATTGCTGGGATATTGTGTAATTCTGTTGCAATCAAAAGTTTGATAGTAACAAATAAATGATAATAACAAGGAACAGTGATCACACGTCTTGTTACCATCATTTTTCAACCACTTTTTACAAAGCGATGTTCCTTTTCGCTATCTCATGTTTATTACTGAATTTTACAATTGTAAAATTCAGTCTTGTTGCAATCTTTTCTTTTCAAAGATACATTTTATTGCAATCGAAGCTCAAAATAATGTCAAACTGACCGATGCGACTATAAGTAGGTAGTATTGGCTTACCTATAGCACATAATTTTTTTTGTCAGAAAATCTCACTGGTACACGACTGGATCGGAATGCGCCCCGCATTGTTACCACTACGCCACCAATGCTCTTACTTACAAAGTAGTACCTAAGGTATAGCATAGCTTACTATATTGTATACTGCGGATAAAGTACCTAAGCTTACATTATAATGCAGGTTCACACAAATGACAAAAAAACAACTCACCGATAACATCAACATTAAGAAAGCCTAATTGACTGAAGCAGTTAACACCTAGCTTGCTGCAAACCCCGCCAGGCGGCGTCACTAGCGACCGGAAGTTGGCAGGAAATGGGCACTAATGGCGGCCGCACCGGAAGCGAAGCCATTACGTCGCTAGTGCTAATATTGCTGCTCAAATAATTATATAGAGGCTGTTTGTTATGCGAAATAGGTGATGGGCAAAAACATGTACTTTAACCACGTAAGTTTAATAGGGTGTTAATTGTGGTAACTGCCGGGCTGAATTAAAATCCCATTAAAAATTCAAATTTTATATTAAATGCGGGTAGATTAAGTACCGAGGTTTTGTTAATAACTTCATGGCTAATAGGTTGTTTTATTTGTTGTATACGAGTACTAACGGTATTCAAACTAGATTGGTAGGCGTCTTGATGAAAAAATATCTAGTTTCAATGTACCTAAACGTCGCAGAAAACCAAATTACCAAATAACACGTTTTACGTCTAAACAAAGCTGCAAAACGGACAACGAGGTGTCTGTCTAAAAAGAAAATTAGAAAACAAGCATCCTCCCTCTTTCTCCAACTTGGCTCTAAGTAGATTTTCCAATTTAGAACTCGTTACTGGCGGGAAAAGAGCCTTTTCACTTGAACACGGGGATTTATCGGCCAACTTCGAGCGGAAACTCAGACGGATGGAAATTGTCTGTGGTTATTTATAGTCTGGCGCATAACTGTAATGAAATGCCATGTTGTGTGATTGAAAAGGGAAATGAAACAAATAAACCTCCTTATAAAAATGGTGCAATCGCGTAAGGTTTTACGTTTTCAGGACAAAATAATTAGAAGAAACCACTTCTATTCCTATTCCATCATGTAAAAAGAAAGATCTTGCAGATTGTAAATGTCTGAAGTAAATTATGGAATGATAAAAATATATACCTAAGTATGTCGAGAAGCTGTAAAAAGCTTGAGAACTGTCTTGCAATGTACTTAATCCATCCTCCAACAGTTAACAGTGGCGGAGCATTTAAAACAAAGTAGCAATCTTGCCGTCCCGCAATCCTATTGTTCTCCGCCTGCAATTTTCTAAGTACACGCAAAATGTGTTAATGCGAAACACGAGCCCACAAGTAGCAGCACAGATTAAAAAATCATCCAGGATAATAAAGAATTTATCGCCTGTGAGATCTGACGCCTAGCGAATGGAAAAAAAAATAAAAAAGGCGGGAATTTGATTCATAATGGCACCCAACATGGCGGCCCTGATTGCGATCTGAAAGGGAGATAGGCAAGGGGTGGTTGCTTTGTCTTGTGGTTGATTACTATTGTGACGTCGCATTGGTGTCTAAATAATTACACTGTGGGCACTGCAATGGGACACAGAAGCTGACAGGTCTGCTCATCACAGTGGAACATCTGGTGGGGTCGGCTCAGTAACTTGGCACTTGTGTTTGAAGAGGTATCGTATCTCTGGTAGATGAATGTAAAGATATGTTACATACAAAAAAGTAGAGCTTGATATTATTAAAAACGTAATAGTTAGGGAGGCGAATAGGGGAATTTTCAGAAATACTCGAGCGTGGCAGTTTAAGATATGAGAGATACCTTAGACCTAATAGAAAAACCTTGTAAAGTATTTAGCTCTATATGTAGTGACGCGCGCCTAGGATAGATGATCAGATTAGTAAAAAAAAATGGATAGTCTGAAATACTCGAGCGCGTCAGATTTAGATATTGGGGGTCGATTTTAGTGTTTAAAGACTAAATTTAACTAATCTGACGATAAGTCCTTGACGCCACCGAGTTATAGGGTCGCGAACTTGTAAAAAAAAAACGTTAATCCGGCATTCTCGAGCGCGATTTTTTATTTTTTTATTTTGAAGAATATAATCTAAAACTTGCTAAAAATACAAAATCTGCCGGTTTCCGCATGACCGGAAGTGTGGAGGAGCCATTTCGTCTTCCTAAGAACGCGTTACGGCATATAAGTCGCGAACGATACATTTTACAAAAAAAAAAAGTTTAAATAAATAAAAAAGGTAATTTTATTTTACACAAAAAAAATTACATTTTATCAAGGAGAAAGAAAGGAAAAAAAAGAAACCAAAAAAACCTTTTTCGGTCAGATTAAGAGAACCCACCAACATTTTTGTCAGATTAAAAAAATATGCTTTCAGGATACCGAGTTAAACCTCCCCTATGAAAATCTGACGCGCTCGAGTATTTCAAAAAAACTTTTTTTTTTGCATTTTCAAAAATTCATCGTAACTTATCGTCACGCCGAAATCGTCAGTTTTTTTAAAGGGAGCTTCCTTGGGGCCTACTTAACACCCCTTCCGAAAATCTGACGCGCTCGAGTAAATTTTTTTTTTTTGCATTTTTGACTACTTTATATGCCTACCCCCACCACGCAAACCGGCAGATTAGTATACCGTTGTTATCAAAGGCACTCGGGGCATACGTAGAATGAATATCTGACGCGCTCGAGAATGCCCAAGTAACTGTTTTTTTTTACATTTTTGAAAAACCGTACACGCCAAACACACCGCTAAAATGGTTTTTGCCATACGAGCTTTTCTTTTCGAAATTATTTTATCTTTCGATTTTGATAGGTCTCGACGGCGCCGTTGAATTACGTCATTTAGCTACCTCGCCTCCCTAACTATAAGTACTATAATTCGATATTAAGCTATACGTGTCTGATTAGACTAGAAGTAGCAACTCCGCCTAAGGAAGCTATTCACCTATAGATATTCCTCTTTAACTTCCTTTAGCAAAAGCACACTGTGCGCCTACTTTTTGTACTAAAGGAATATTTACTAAAAAGTAGGCGCATAGTCAGTGCTTTCTAACAGCCATAGGAAAAAAAGAAAATATATTATACAAAAACCCTTCACTATAGGTTAGCTCTTTACATTACACACTCTATAAAACTGTACCTACCTAGCTAAAGTCATTAAGATCTTTTCTAATGTACAACAGTTATGCAAGAAATATTTATGATTTCTGATTTCTATAAGTTTATATCAAACCCACAACCTAGAGCGCAAAGAATTTCCTGCAATGAGCTTCCCAACTGATCAAACTCAAAATCAATCAAAATTGATTCATTTCAATTCCATGAATCACTTTAAAACGTCTTAAAGCTAGGTGAGTCTAGGTGCCAGTTGAACTGTGAGGTTATCAGATAGCATCGCTCATTATAGGTTAAGTGAAAAAACCTGACTATACTGAGGATTGACTAGAAATGAGTTCTTGACTGAAGTTAAAAAAAAAGATTGAGTTAGAACTTACAAACATAATCGAATTGGTATACCTATAGGTAGGAGTACAAAGCGAACTTCGATTACCACGGCAATAAAGCTAGTTTTCTCTTCAGCAGTAAAAACCTCCGCTGAAAAGGGATTGCGTACCGAAATGTAAATTCGTCGAATCGTACCAAATTGGTCAAAGGGTAAAGGCGTGAAATCACTGTCTATTTGCCGAATACGACATAGTGTGACAGGTTCAAACACTTCGACAAAGAAACGCCTCCTCTACAGTTTGTAAAACTATTTTTTATTGTAAAGAGCTTACGGTCTAAAATAGGGTGAAAGCTGTTTGATAGAGTGTATAGGTTTGTGTACGTATTTGAACACAATACAGAGTGTAATAAAGTAAACTGGCCGCAATAATTTTTATTATAAGAAGGGCTCTCGAATTATCATTTAGATGGGGCGGTGGGCAATATGGCGCGAATTTCGTTTCGTTGGGACAAAAAAGCCGACGTGACAATTGAGTTACGGTTAGGGATGACTTTTCTATGGGGATTTCGGGGGATTTTCGTAATCGCACCTATTTTATGGAACATCGACTATTTATTTATGAGGTCGGTGACTATCAAGTGCTTTTCTTGCGATGATTTTACGTGGTACTTTTTGGGTTTCGACAGGTGTATACATATATCAAAAAGTAACAAGTACAAAGCTTTGTTGTAAAGAACTCTATGTTCCTGCATAATTACGGATAGACGAGGCTACGATATTGGACGGTATCATAAGTAGGTACCTACCCAAAGTTTTTTCTTTTTGTTTTTCCGTATTTCGATAACGTCATCTGGAAATGGTATCTATATACAGCACAAGCCTGCATGGACCTAGTGCAGGGTCTTGAACCATCTAAAACTGTTTCGTAGCTTACAAACCATATTAATATATGGTTACCTAAGTTTGTCGTATGCATCTTATTGTTTATAATTTAAGTTGTGCTTATTGCTGAATAAATTTATCTTATCTTATATCTCAGTAATTGACCTATGTTTAACCAAGTCTTAAAATACCTGTATCTAAAATATTCTTATTTTTCTGAACAATAAATCACTGATAAGCACTAGTGCTTTCGTATTCATCACAAGTTTAATACAAACATTAAATTTTAATCCTCATCTCGTCAACGAGTATTAATGACCAGCTCCCCACAAGGATGTGATTCCCTTGGAACACATTAGCGCTGCGCTGAGGGCTGGGCTGCTGGTAGAGTCATAAGCGGCAGCGATTGGAAAGGCTAGCGCTAATGCCATATACTTGTCAAGCATAGAGCTAAGCTAGTATTACATAGTGATAACCAGTTTTAATAGAAGAACAGCATTACTGGACAAAGAAGCACATCACTAATCGTAGAAAAATTCCGATCAGAAATCCCAATAAAAAAAAAGCAGCCAAGTGCGAGTCGGACTCGCCCATGAAGGGTTCCGTAGCACGACGAACTACAAGAACCTTTATATATGTCACTTGATGTAACATAATAAGGTTCCTGTAGTTCGTTGAAAGGTAAATTGCGGTTTACGGTTTATGACGTATAAAAAAAAAACTACTGACTAGATCTCGTTCAAACCAAATATCGTTGAAAGTTTACATAGTAATGTACAACATATATTTTTTTTAGTATTATCATTCTCTTACTTTTGAAGTTAGAGGGGGGGGGACCAACTTTTTTCCACTTTGGAAGTGTCTCTCGCGCAAACTGTTCAGTTTAGAAAAAAACTATATTAGAAACCTCAACATCATTTTTGAAGACCTATTCATAGATACCCCACACGTATGGGTTCGATGAAAAAAAAATTTTTGAGTTTTCGTTTATGACGTATAAAAAAAAAACTACTGACTAGATCTCGTTCAAACCAAATATCGTTGAAAGTTTACATAGTAATGTACAACATATATTTTTTTTAGTATTATCATTCTCTTACTTTAGAAGTTAGAGGGGGGGGGACCAACTTTTTTCCACTTTGGAAGTGTCTCTCGCGCAAACTATTCAGTTTAGAAAAAAACTATATTAAAAACCTCATCATCATTTTTGAAGACCTATTTATAGATACCCCACACGTATGGGTTCAATGAAAAAAATTTTTTTGATTTTCAGTTTCAAGTATGGGGACCCCCAAAATTTATAGTTTTTTTTCTATTTTTGTGTAAAAACCTTAATGCGGTTCACAGAATACATCTACTCACCAACTTTCATCAGTCTAGCTTTTATGGTTTCGGAGAAAAATGGCTGTGACACGGCCGGACAGACAGACAGACAGACATGACGAATCTATAAGGGTTCCGTTTTTGCCATTTGGCTACGGAACCCTAAAAATCCCAAGAAAAGAAGATGGCGTCGTAATGCGTAAATTATTGTTTACCGTAATATGCTCTGTTTATAAACAGAGCTCTGATTATGTTTAATGGATAGATTTCACCTTTACAATAGGGATAATTAGGTGATTCGCTTGCCTATGCGTTGATTCTGTCTGTCTTTCACTAGAATTAGGCACTCTTCGCAATAGGGCACACTCATATAACAGCTTGAAGCTGCCCGTGTATAACAAGCCTAAGAAAGTTTTGATTCTCTAGCTTTTCTTTCTTTTGAAATAGAGATGATATAATAATTTATTTTGTAAAGCCTTGTTAAAAAAAAATATTATAATTAAAAATTAAATCAGATGCGGATTATATTTTTTTTATTTGATCCGTGGTTACAACCAAAACCGTAATATCGTTTTTGTATATATAGAACTGCTGAAATCGCTAATCGCTTAAAACTACAACCGAGCCCTCACCACAGCGAGATAGGCCGGCGCAGGGTGCCAAATGGAAAGAGAATCAACGCTGATAAATGATTTCGGTACAAATGTTATTTTGATCTTCCGCGATACCATTCGATTTGTTTTGGGGCTCAGCGATTACAATTCGCTGTGTTCCTTTTTGATTGCATTGCCGACGGGTGGCGCAAATAGTTTTATGTAAAGTAGAAAATGTCGGGATTCTCGTTGTTTGTGATGATTTTATGGTGATTTTTGAATAAAATTCAGATGTTTTGAATTGCAGGTTCACTTACGGTTTACTTACGCATTTCCGAAACTAACCAATCAAAATATATTGGCATATTGTTATAAGCACCTTTTGCCGGGCAAAGGTCTCCCCCAAAATCTTTAAATTTTGATGCGGAATACAATGCTGTGTCCAATGACTGGTATGGCCACGTTAGCAGGATGCAAGCTAAAAGTGGGCCACATCACACAACTTCTAGGGTGTCTGAGGGCGGAAGGCGACAGCGGCACGGCTGTAAGACGTTGGCAAGACGATCTTGAAGTTCTGGAGAAGGATTGGTGGGAAGTCACTCGAGATCGTGTTAGTTGGAAAATATAAGCACCTAGCATAGAAGAAACATACGTTCATCACACAAATATTTGTTCTCGTGAGAATCGAACGCCCAACAGCGCAGAAGGCAGAAATACTATCTACTAACTGAGTGCTATCGTAAAAAGGGGATAAGAGGTTATAAAATGAATAAAATAGTAGGCATTGATAATTAGTTTTATTACGCGAAAACATAAAACTTAAGTACTTATGAAGGTAACTAGAACAAATTAAAAACTAAGCCTCTCTTTAATCCTTCGCAGGGGCACCCTGGAAACAGAAACAGTTTATTTACATACATTATATACAGCCACGCATGTGCATATATAAATTACAACCGACTGGAACAGCTCCTCTTTTATTTAATTAATAAAATACCATTTCAGCATACATCAAAGCGTCTATGCTTAATGACCATCAAGACTAACTAAACTAAAAGAACTTGCCACGATGCACAACAGTCAAAAACTTGAGGCATACAGACAGTTAAGCGTCAAGTGCTTCTGATATCAACATTTCCCACACCCTTGAAACTGAAACACAGCAACGCTGCTTGACGTCAGAAACGGGCACTTCTTTGGACGAGTCTTTCACAAAGAAACCTCTTTGAAAAGAGGTTGCCAGAACTCATGCCAAGCCGTAGTTTGTTGCTTGTTTTACTAGGCTTGGTTGCTTAGAGCTAGCGTCTAGATTCACCTAGCTTTAAAGCGTTTCAAATTGATACTTGTGATACAACTGAATAAAACACATGCTATTCTACATTGTTCAGCCCTGATACAGCGGCGTCGCGGTAGACCACTCAGGCGATGGCGGGACGAGCTGGATGTCTTTGAGAGGGACTGGTGACTCGAAGCACAAGGACGTGGAGAGTGGTGGAAATGGGGGGAGGCTTTTGCCCCACAATGAGATGATTTGGGCTACTAGTAGTATGGCATGTAAAGGATGCCGCAGTAATAAAATACGTACCCATTTATGAGCTACCCAAGCTGCAGACTTGTTCGTCATACGAGGTCCGATGAGTGGATTCATTTGAGAGATGTATATCGTCACCCAACTGTGAAGAAACAATACTTCATTTAGTTTCAACATCTTTACCAGACGAAAGTTGTGGAAGAGTCTTACTTATTTTGTTAATGTTATGTTGTTTATGTAATCTATATTTATAAAAGAAAGTCGTGTTAGTTACACTATTTATAACTCAAGAACGGCGGAACCGATTTGGCAGAAAATTAGTGGGGAGGTAGCTTAAAACCGGGAGAAAGACATAGGATACTTTTTATCCCGAAAAAGCGGGAACGGGGTTTTACGGGAACGGGCGAGCGAAGCCGCGGGCGGCCACTAGTATGCTATAAATGCGTATAGACTTAAGGTTTCTATAATGTACATTTTACATAGCAATGGGCGTATCATAACGCTCAAAGAACCAACAATTAAACAATCTCGAATGGCAACCACGAACCGGAGACAAGACCACAGGATGTCCACATTGTCCACCCACCCGATCAATACCGTCTTTACCATAAGGGCACACGGGGCCCGTGCCCAGGGCCCCCATTCTCAGGGGGCCCCGAAAGACCGTCAATTCTCACATTGTCACATTTATTCTCAAAACATTTTTGTCGGTCACATTACATTTTTTTCACAATACAAGGCTTAAACTACGCCATTATATCCTACTAAATGGTCATGCTTAGTAAAAAAATGTTATTATAATTCGCTTTTATTACTTTCCAAAAGGGCCCCAAATTCTTGTGTGCCCAAGGGCCCCAGCCTAGTTTAAGACGGCCTTGCACCCGATGGACTGACGTCATAGTCAAGATCGCGGGAAGTCGGTGGATAAAAAGTGCTTAGAATTGTTCTTCTTAGAAATGTGTAGAGGAGGCCTATGTCCAATAGTGGAATTCGCAGGCTGATTATGATGATGAATAAACATTTTGGGTATGTAAATCTGTAAGGTGTTTGGTATGTCTTTACTTAAAAAAAAACTTACAAAAGCCACATCGAGAATGCTGTTAGCATTATGCAGCAGCGTATAATTCTGGAACAAAGTAAACAGTTTCTTGACCGACAGACAATAAGTTCTAGTCTCCAAGGCAATAGTTCTATTTAACTAGCAGCCAGGCTTTTTCTAGCTAGACCGTCTTGCTTGAGCGTCGGGCAGCTACATCGAAACTTAAGGAAGATGTTAGTCACTGATTATTATTATAACAAGGGGTTTCCACCAAAAATGTGACGTCATCTCACCTTATGAAGACGATTGTGTTCATATTTTGAGACCCAGATCTTGTCAGAACAACTAAACTAACTGTTGAGATATGCTGTTGGGTAGAAGCACTAGTCGGATGGGGGTCTCTATCTGGGTGTGGCAGGTGTGCCACGTGCCAAGAGAAAATCCGATATTAATGTTTTCCACGTTTATTGTATGAACCGATCATTACACGGGTGTGGCGACGACTGAGTGGGCCAGGCTCGGACTTGCGATCGACGCTACTCTAAAGTGCTAACCTTTGCAAACCTACCGTCGTCGATCGCCACAGATTACACAGTAGTCCTAGCCCCCACACTAACCCTTCTTGTCCTATTACTAGTTCTTTTATACCAGTGTGTGTTTTTTGTTTATGTAACTAACTGATGGAACAAGCATATGGCCCACCTGATGTTAAGTGGCAGCCATCGCCTATAACAAAGCAATGCCTCGTAGGTCACGCCCATTAGGAACGTGCCCTACGATGCACTGCCCTGCGTCCATAAACTGGAGGCAAACAGATATTCAGCCTCACGTGCCAGTAATTTCACCGGCACCCACACCCTTCAAACCGAAACACAGCAATGCTGCTTCACGGCAGAAATAGGCATGGTGGTAGTACTTCCCGGGACGAGCCCTTCACAAAGAGCTCTACTTCTACTTAAAAAAAAGTGTGGTGAAAGGATAACTAAACTAACCCTTTATTAGCACACTTGCGGACAAAAAAGGGGCCGATGATGAAGATGGCTCCAAAAAACGCTGTGAGGACGTATATTGGCATGTAGAACGTATCCAGCTCCTTCTTTGCTGGTTGTGGCGATGGTAGTGGTGGTGGATCCATGGGGCAAGCTCAGACCAAAGACCAACTAACCTCAATTTAACTGGAATGGTTGGAGAAATGTTTTTCAACAAAATTGGCAATTCTTACCTACGTTTTGGTGATAGGTTTCTGTATTTGTTCAGCTGTGAAGTCACGATCGATGTCAACATGTTTTGAAATGACACACATTTGACATTATATAGACACATGTGAATCAATCACACACATTATTTATAACCGACTTCCAAAAGAGGATGTCCTCGAATTGCTTAGGTTATCTGTGTACAAAATATTCAATTTTTTATCGATGGCCAGTGATGCTTCGAATTTAGAACTCTAAATTAGAAGCATCACTGGCCATTGATAAAAAATGGAGTAGTTCTAAATTCGAAGCATCACTGGCCATTGATAAAAAATGGAGTAGTTCTAAATTCGAAGCATCACAGGCCATCGATAAAAATGGAGTATCTTGTACAAAGATAACATAAGCAAATCATAAACATAAGGAACTCATTAGGATTCCAAAACGAGTGCTATAATCTTTAAGTTGGGTTCAAACTTGTAGAATGCCTATGTGAACCAAAATGCCTGTGTGGTATAATACCTACCAGTCGTGAAGTATTGGAGGCTTGCGTAGCCTTGGGTAACGACCAGTTTCACGCGTGTTTAAGCCATATCAAATTTGTAACTTCCAGGTCTTAGATCTCTACTTATCTATGAAATACCTAAAACTAAATCTGAAAGGGCTTAGTAATCTGCCCTTTGCGTCTTGTTACTCTAATTATAACCGTATAAAGCATACCATCGTTCGATCCCCGGGGCCGATCGCATCTCGATAGCAGATAGGCATGCGCGCGCGCCGCTATAATGACTCAATTACCCGCTTAGCGGAGGCGTGGCCTCGTACTGTATGTCTTCATTACAAGAGTGAAGGTAAAGTTAGGTGGAGGAAGCTTTTTAAATAGATAAATATTGTGGATCACACAACACTATCTATCCCCAAATGAAGCAGAGCTTGTGTATTGTGTACATAAGGGAACCGATGGCAGATTTTTTTTTGTAAATACATACTTAGAATACAATATAACACCGAGACAGAGAACAAACATCTGCGTACACCATACAAATATTTGTTCTCGGTGGAGATCGAACCTACGGCCTACGGCGCAGAAGGTAGAACTACTACCAACTGAGCTCAGAAGCCAGTCAAAAGTAAATATGGCATAATGACTATATGGTTTTAGGGGCTTTATTTAATACGAAAATGTCCGAAATTGTTTGTACCGAAAAGCTATCAATATATAGAAGGTCTTTGTTTAGCTGTAGTAGTGTTTCTCCATTGCCATGAGATTCTGGTAGACCTATAGTACAGTACCTACACTTTCATGACGACTTCCTTGAAATGATTGCTTCATTGACTCCCCGAGTTTTGCAGACATAGTAAAAGCCGTGTCCATACTTTGTTAGCACCTAGGAAGAGCGGTAAAGCCTCATAGCCTCTTATGACGTTATCTATTGGTACATTGGTACTGGGAAACAGGCGGATTTATTGGTAAATGCGCTATGATGGCCACTTAACGTGCAGATCGTGGCATCTCCGAGAATAACCCCAGGGGTCATGAATTGATTTTTAAGTTTCTATTTTGAGATAAAAACTGAATGGACTTGTTCCAGACACGAAACTGTAATTAGTCTATCGAGAGATTACTGGTCTAGTATCGATATTACTAAATTAATTAGTTCTAAAGAAAAAGTTAAAATTTCTAGACCTATTGCGTTGCATAAATTTGTCTAGTTTTTTGTTATAATCATAGATTGAACATTTTACGATGAATAAGCGGATTAGCCAAATCTTCACGGTCAAAGGGCAAAAGAGCGCGTGACTGCAATATAAAGATGGCGGCAAGGGTTTTGACACCTGTCAGTTTGACAACGCGGGTCAAGCTTCCGTCTTCGAGCTTCAATTTCCGGTGGGCGTCACCCGATTCGAATTTAATTTAAGAACGTATCAATCATCCCCAACCCTTGTGTACGAAACTCTGTTCCGAATTTTAATTTTATTTTACCAATCTATTTTTGGGTTTACAGGCCTTGATTTCAATTTATACCCTTAGTAGGATGATTTTTTTATTCTTGTCAATTAAAATAATGTAGGTAATAGCTCAATGTGGTAAAAATAGTCAAGTTGCAGTATTCCCTCCTTAGTTTTTTAGTTGACAAAAATAGCTCAAAGACGTTGTAGTTCTCGAATTTAAAATTGTATTCGCACGTGTGGATCATACATACTGCAACTTGCAACGGTCCGGAACATAGCATGCGACCTCGCAGCTAGAATAAATCACACTTGATTTATTTTTATTCGGTTGGCAACACTGAGCATCGCGTATATTCCCCGCAATGCCGTTTCCATTCTTTATTCAAATTATTTTTCGTTTGTTTTCAGCCAGTATGTGAAGTCGCCTTCTTTATTAACGGACTCTACATTCTACTTTACTTTGTCTTTGTGAAATCTTGTTTTCAGGAATAAAAATAGCAAGATAAAGAGAATTGTAGAATCTGGAACAATAAGCAATGTAGAACATAAAGAAAGTATGTCATACAAACTTATATAAGGGTTACCACCAGTAGGTACCTTTATAAGCGTAAATACCTTTGCGAATCTGGAATGTGTGCTGTGCTGTGTAGTCTTCATCATAAGCCTGAAGAATTAACGACTGGACATCAGGGTTTCATCCACACATTTCCAAAATCGTAACTATCCGACCACTCTAGGCTTGGTTGCATGGAACTGGCACCTAGACTCACCTAGCTTTAAGACGTTTCAAAGTGATCCTTGTGATACTACGGAATAAATACAACGGTTCATCTGGTCCCTTAGCTTAGGCGTCCTACACTTCAAGCTACACATTGAGTATTTTATTAAAACTTTCACAATCATTTAAAAACTGAGCCAGCGTCTCGGAATGATTTTTATGATGTCCTGATTTCACCTATCTTTCAATCATTGTGCAATATTTCACCGACAAAGAGATGACCTGACTTTGTCCCAATGACCATACATTTAAGTGCGGCATTCTAGATATTAATATTCAATAAACACAATTATCAGTCGGTTACTTGAAAAAGACGAATTCTGTTATTTATTAGGCATGGTTTGATAACCTTCGTATTATCAATGTCACAGAACTGAGAAATTCTGATTGTAATGAGACTTCTTGGTTTGTGTCACTGAAGTTTTTATTATTGCACCTTATTTACCCTCCAGTGTCTCGGATTGAGCCAGGGAATAGAACAGTATCTGAGTTCAATCCGCCAAGCGTGGTGTCAACGACAAAACACGCAAGAAATAACATACAATACGCCAGAGAACCGCATCCCTGATGAGCCGCTTACGAGGAGGCACCAACAGTTTGCTGAAAGTCATTTGATTTGCACTCATGTTTCATGAGACACTGGTTGACTGTGCTTGGGCTGATTTCTCGCCTAAGTGTTAATGATTGTGTGTGCATGTTGATGGACGCAGGGAAGTGCAACGTAGGGCACGTTCCTGACGTGCGTGATCTACAAGGCAATACTTTGTTATAGGCGATGGTTACCACTTAACCTCAGGTAGGTCATATGCTTGTTCCATCAACTAGTAGGGTAAAAAAAACCTCGACGGATCAAGGTCTGAAATAAAGTTTGAATTGTTATTGTATCAAAGTGACGTTTAAATATTCAAAACTACAGGATCGAGTCACAATTGCTGTCACATGCACTCTTTGAAGAGTGTAGGCGCACACAATTTGCACCGAACGTGATGAAAATGGGTGTCAAAGTTTATTTTTTTCTATCTTTTTCGCTCCCTAGACGTTCACTATGTCATCACTATCAAACACAGCGACGGAAGTGAAGAAGCCAACTTATCTACTGTTTCTGTACATAAAACAAATTAAAACTGTTATCAATCACTGCCCCATGGCCTGTTGTCCGTCAAAACATGTAGAACATGTTGTTATCGTGTGTCTCTTGCCTAATTATTTGGATGTTTTTGAGTTTTATTCTATTTTCATATGTTATTGAAAGGATAAAGCTAAAAATTCTATTGTTTTTGGAGAAGATTGATTAGATAAATGAACTATAGTATCGCTCGTATAATATTATAATGAGTTAGAAATATGAACTATAAATTATCGAATTCAAGGCAAAAAAATATCATACTTGTATTGTACATACAAGCGTTTATAGGTTATGGTAACGGCTTACCATCGGGTCGCTTACAAAAAATAAAGTAAAATAAAAAATAAAATGTTTTCTTGAGGATTTTTGGGTAGAATATTGATGTTAGTGTCTTAGATATTAACATATAAATAAACTCTAGTTCTTAGTCTAGACTCTAGTTTAGGTACATACAGTTGCATGAAACAACCCAAGACTACTGCGTACTTTTAAAATAACTGCAATACTAAACTATTGGTGTACGTATGAATCATCTTTATGGCCAATTCCGCCGGCACATTTCGGCAATTCTCTGAATTATAGCGCTATTGTAACTTATAGTTCTATACACTATGTACGGGTATAGGATAATTTGTGACCTACTGTTCTATTGCATCTGATATACTATAGCTATTTTCTTGAGGAATTGGTAGGTAATCGGTGCGGTTGGATCTTCGAACTAGAAGGTTTTCACATGCCAAAGAGGGGTGGGGGGGGAGGTAAAACTGTCACAGACACGAAACACTTTACATATATTGTATAGTACATTAGGATGGTGAAATGGTAAGGACAACGGCATGTGTTAACATTCAGGGACCTAATGACCGTGGGCAATTTTGTTTTTAAAAATTAAGGACAACAGGCTGGCGTGGTACGGGCAATGGGCATGTCATGAGGAGGTATGAAAGTCATATGATTATGAGAGTGATGAGTATGAATGTAGGTGGATATTTGGGTAGAGGTAGGCTAAAGAAAAGATGGATGAACAGTGTGAAAGATGACATGGATAGAATGGATAAGAAAGAAGTGAATACAGAGATGACGGCTGATAGAGGAGAATGGAAGAGGAGAACATTTTGTGCTAAGTCATTGCTAACTAAACAAGCACTTATTTACACTCGGTGTTACTGACTGAGAGGATGTATAAGCACAGAAGAAACTGCCGAACACGTACTCCTGGAGTGCAGCAGGTTGGCGCCTCAACGAGAGCAACATCTTGGAGCACCGAAGACGCCTAGGGAGACATGCGCCCGAATCCATGAGGAGCTAGTCTTCCTGGAAGACATCGGGTGGTTTAATTAGCAACACCACCTCCCGTCCACCACTCACCAAGTACCAAGTCTTCAAATAGCTTGGTAGATTCCGAGAGGTTTTCGACTAACCGTGTCAAAAGCCCTCACATCTCAAACATCCATAACTTACGAATCCAAACAGGCCATGCATCACCACCAACAAGGCTGGGTCCCGAGGGACACATAAGTTAAGCGAGAGCTCGCCAGATCAAAAGCGCCGCGGGGCAGAACGGACACCGTTCGATTTACAGCCGGGTCTCGGTGATAGCGTAGTGAAAAATAATGGACAACGAATCGAGGTTTTCAGTTCCAGTGCTAACTGCTTTTCTTAAGCCTGCTGTCCACTAAAGCCTTGCGCATATCTATATAAACGATGGCGATGGCGAGTGAAGCGCTGTCAAAGGCATTAAGGCAGTACGGCAAAGGTTCGTTTTGGACTACAAACTGGAAGGGTTCTGTAAGACGACCATAAACTAAATGGCACGAAGGAGGTACTGCTAAACCGACGGTATCATGAAAGAAAAGGTAAAGTATTTTTGTATACTTTTTTATTGATTTTATAGTGTGGAAATCACAAAGATTTTTATAATGTCCGAAAAGTTAAGAGCCGAGCGGGATTTGAAACCGCGACCTTCCCCTTGGTACGGTAATTTTTGGGACATAATAAAAATATTTTTGTATAGTTTAAAATAATATACCTAAGTCAAAAAAAGTTAAGAAACCGACTGTGGTTTGTGCTGTTAAAGCTGCAAGAAAATATTCCGTAAATACAAATTACAAGCTCTTCTTCTTGACACAGTAAGACTGGTTTTTTCAAATCAGTGTGGTGAAAGGATGTAAAGCACGCTTCAGAGAGGCTCCTTTCATGCACTTGGCACATGACTTACATTCGACAATACAAATCACAAGTAGGTATTGGTAACGCTTTGTTGGATCGTGTGCTTTATTATGTAACTCGTAAAAAATTGTGAAAGTATTACGAAACCTTTTCAGGAATATAGGCTTTGTGCTTTTCACATACACATGGTTGTTGACTAAAGGGGGAAGTTTTGTATATTTTTATTATTATGTGCCCTCCGGGTCCCACTGCTGGGCAAAGGCCTCCCCCCATTCCTTCCAGACACATATTTTTATTAAAGGAGGGAAACATTAAGTTCGACCAAGCTGGTTTGCACCTCCCGTTTATTACAAAAATTCCCCAAAAAATTATCGACCTGCAAAAATTCGCTTATAATATGGATGGACTTTAAAAAAATAAACAAATATTTGTTAGATTTTACTTCACATTTGTTGGTTTTACATAGGTACAGCTTTCAAGCGAGGTGCAAACATAGCATGGTGGTATAAGTAATAAAAAAGCAGCCAAGTGCGAGTCGGACTCGCCCATGAAGGGTTCCGTAGCACGACGAACTACAAGAACCTTTATATATGTTACTTGATGTAACATAATAAGGTTCTTGTAGTTCGTCGAAAGGTAAATTGCGGTTTACGGTTTATGACGTATAAAAAAAACTACTGACTAGATCTCGTTCAAACCAAATATCGTTGGAAGTTTACATAGTAATGTACAACATATATTTTTTTTAGTATTATCATTCTCTTACTTTAGAAGTTAGAGGGGGGGGACCAACTTTTTTCCACTTTGGAAGTGTCTCTAGCGCAAACTATTCAGTTTAGAAAAAAACTATATTAGAAACCTCAACATCATTTTTGAAGACCTATTCATAAATACCCCACACATATGGGTTTGATGAAAAAAAAAAAATGAGTTTCAGTTTCACCCCTAAAATGTATTGTTTATTTTCTATTTTTGTATAAAAATCTTAATGCGGTTCACCGAGTACATCTACTCGCCGCATGTATAAGGGTTCCGTTTTTGCCATTTGGCTACGGAACGAAATAGGCAGAAATAGGCATTGATAATTTCTCCATAAAATCCTATTCACAAAAACGATGTTTTGCAAATTATCGATAGCGTTATCAATAAGAGCGGATGCAGCGGTACAAATGGATCTCGATAACCTATTGCAAGAGTCTCAAACTATCTCGTAACCAACAGCTCCTTTGACATCTGTGCGCCCGCGCATGGACGGGTTATACGAAACTCACCCAATAAAAATAATACATAATATGCAGGTCTCGACAGAGCCTACTTATTTACAGTTACTCCTCTTGTGGTTGAGACTCTGGATACGTGGGGAACCGAGGCCTTGCGGGTCTTCAAAATGTTGTCTAGGCGACTGATCGACCCAAGGGCTGGTGGGAATCTGTCGCGTGGAACTGGCACCTAGACTCTAGCTTTAAGACGTTTCAAAGTAATCCTTGTGATACAACTGAACAATCTTTGAGTTTGATTTTAATAAACTATATAACCTTGCAGCCAGCGTCTTGGCCGCTTCCGAATGGTACCTACTAGTACTAATTTTGCATTCTAATTTTCGATCTGCTGTTTCGTGTAAATTGTGTACCTTTTTAATTTATAGGAACTTGTAGTTTTTTGTTATTTTCTTTGTAACCTTCAATAGTCTCCTCTTAGTAATCAATGTCTGTATTAATAAAAGTAAAAATCAAAGGAGAGGCGAAAAAGAAAGAGAAAAAAAGGTTAGTGCGTCTTTTTTTTTATTGAAAAGGCAGAAAATAATGCAGCGGATATCATAAAGTACAGGGTGAACAATAACAAAAATGCAATCAATTTTCAGCAGCTATAATCATCTCCAAACTTTAACTACCAACCCAAATCAGCGAAATATCAACGTTGCGTTAAAAGACATTACTTTTAGCATTGACGGTCCGCATAGGGCTATATAACTCGCAATTACGAAGAATAAGAAATTAAATTAAGTTATAAATCCTGCGTCTCGCTGTATAACACCATCCCGACTAATATAATTGGACAATAAAACACCAGCGGCAATGATTTGTACATCAATAATTTAATGTTAATTATTATTTGAACTCATTGATTAAGAGTAGGCCTACCACAAGCTCTGTCTGGCTCTCTTTTCGGTTTAAAGAACTTTATTTTTCTCATGAAGACAACGTAACGTAACGTCGCTTACATGAGAATTACTAAACTAGTTATAATAATAATATTCCAGTGCGGGTAGAATTTAAATCGGTTTAACAAAATGTTGACTAAGAAGCGAGTTCGCTACATTCCAAAGGCGGTGGTCCAAGTTAAGAGTGAGAGACTTTTGAGTCTGTTTGAGTGCTCACCAGTGTATTATACTGTGTGTGTGACGTTTCAACGTAGGAGTTATTTAGTCAATACTCACACAGACTTTAAACCAGAGCCAGAGACAGAGCCAGACAGAGCTTGTGGTAGGCCTACAGTTATTATCAGTATCGTTCATTGAGTTGCTGCCGACTGCAGTTTGTTGGTACTTATATGTTACAATTGCTCTTAGATTATTTAGAGTTATTGAATGGGCGATAACACACTTCCTTGGACAATCACCCGAAAACTGTGAAATAGAATAACTAAAATACCTTCTAATTCTATTTATTTACACAAAGAACATTACAAGTATTTACAAAATACATAAGAAACAGTGAAGCTATACCACCATACCATTACAAACGATCTAGAGATAGCTCAAATGATCCAAAACAGTGCCACACGGAAGCGTCCTCAAAACAATAAGATGGTACACAAGCTGCCAAACCATCAGAGTTACGCAGAACGAAAATATACATGTCTCTTATTATCCAGATACGCAAACGAAGCAGTACGCGGATGCTAGTACTCAGGCATAAATGAAAGTGTTTATAAATTAATTCTCACAAACCTTCCACAAGATAACTCATCTTCTACAAGCAAATTAACAAATAAATAAAAATCTGTTAATTAAAGAACCTGAAGAATTCCATTAGCCGCCGAAGTGTTAATAATGAAAAAGTATTCCATCAGAACCACTTCACGAATGGATTTAGCTTTTTTTTAATAGCGGGCGTTTTATGAAAGTTATCAGCCTTATTCATTAACTTGTGGAAATAACGTGATCTCAACACTGTCTTTTTTGTTTACAAACTAAAACTTTATTTATTTTTGAAAACCTATAAATATTGGAAACTAAGCTCATACAAAGTTCGCGGCAGTGTGTGCCGAGTCTGTGATCGCCATCGCAGATAGCCATGCGCAAAGCGTTATATTGACAGATTATTTTATAGATTATTTAAAATAAGTACTAGGTACCCTGCTATTCCGGCAACATGGCTGATTGAGTGATCGCTGAAACTGCGTTCCATTTTCAAAATTTTCAAACAAAAATTGACAACTCACATCGAATTCAGCCATTGCTTGAGTGATTTGTGTTGTGTTGCTATTAGAATTGCACCCCTGCTTCTACGTACTCGTACTTCTATTAAAGGGTCTGCTTATTTATTTACACAAAGAAACTTACAATTAAACAAATATTTACAAAATGTACAAAATACACAAGAAACAGTTGAGCTAGGTATCTGCAGATCGTTACATCAAATAAATAAAATAACAATAAAAGTTGTTTATTTCAGGCACGATTTGTACAAAAATACGTAGACCCATATCACCTAAAAAATATAATACACAAAGAGAAAAAAAAAACAATACACACACGAAAAAATACTACTAGTTTAACCTACCATCTGTCAAAACCTTATCACTTTTTATATGGAAATCCAGTTCTTAAAAATGGGGCTAGATTGTCAGACCCAGCCCTCTTTTAAAGGCTAGGTTTGATGAGCCCTCAATAAAAACAACAATTTAACGGAAATTTTGAATAAGGCGGTTAATCTATTGCTTCTTGCAGGTGTGTTTTGGCGAAACACCCCCTCAGGCTATAGTTATGGACTGTCAAGCACTTTGAGACAAGGATAGCGCGATTTGAAGGTACTGTAGGTAGAAAGAGATGAAACCTAAAATATGGCTGGAACGTGAGTATTTGCATCTTTGTGAAATACAAGTGGGGCCCGTGACTTTGATCGCGTGGTTTATATTTTAGCTCCCATGTGAAACGTCAAAATCAAATTATCAGTAAAGTAAAATCACAAGGATTACTTTGCACAATCCTAGTTCTTTTGCTCTTTGCCCAACTAATTTTAAGATTCCTGCGAGTCAATATTAGCAGTTTTTTTTATACAACTACTACATATATACTTATACTAGGTTCTTCTTCAGAGATAACGATATAACAATCTATGTGGCACTTTAACCGACATTAAGTAAAAAAGAAGGAGGTTCTCGATTCGGTTGTATTATTTTATGTTGGTAATCGTATAACTTTGTTTAATAATAATTAATACTTCCGGATTTGTCCCAAAATCTGTATAGCAGTTTGGCCATGCAGTTGGTTTCTCAAGTTTATAAAACTTGTATAAGTTCAAATGTACATTTTTTATGCCAGCAAATTTGCACAAAAAAAACAATTTATTACGACTTTAGAGGACTGCTTCTTGACCTAACCATTCCACAATCAGACAGATAACACGTTCTACCTATATTTAAAACGTCTGTGAAGAAATAATAAGTTGCATCTTTATCTTTATTTTATTTATCCTTATATTTTATACGCGTGTTAATTGTGAGTGCAACATTCTGCACGTGTTAATAATTATGGCTTGATTAATGGCGGCACGCTACCGTCCATTTGTTTACGTTCGTTATAGAACGGAGAGGATTAATGGCTACGGTGCTTTTTGTGGATTACACCTTGGTTTCAATAATATTAAATAAATCTATAATATCTATACTAATATACTATTCTTCTATACAAATATTATAAAGAGGAAAGATTTGTATTTTTGTATGTTTGTAATGAATAAAAACTACTGTGTACGATTTCTAAATTCTTTCAAAAATTCTTTCGAAACGTCTTGAAGGCAAGTCTAGGTGCCAGTTCCACGCGACCAAGCCTAGAAGAACAGGCAACAAACTACGGCTCGGTTCCTACCGTTTTACCGTTTTTGGTTTTGCCGTTTGTTTCTAAGTAGTGTTTACAAAAAAAATGCATACAAAAGTTTTACCAGCTATCTGATTCCCACAGTGCAAGCTTTGCCTTACTTAGTGCTACTTACTGCTAGAACAGAGTACCTACCTAGTAATGTTTTCATTCATAGTTTGAGAGGGTTAGTCATAAACTTAGCGCTTATTAGCGATGTCCTAATTTGAAGATACGATTTGACCTAAGACCTATGCATTCATGTTTCCGTTCCACTGACTCAAGATTGATCCCCGATATCTTATCATAACTATCGATTCTACATAATATTTAATAAAGTGCCCATCAGTGATATTAAAGATCTACCAGTTAGGTTTTTTTATGAAAAAGCTGAAGCTATGTCTAATTGAGAAAAGTTTTTATAATGTTAATGATTTTCTAAATACCTAATGACTTTAAATTTGGACCTGACTTGCTTTGTTAATTTTAATTTTATTTTTTATCTTCAATAGGGGCCACGTATTATAATTAAGAACACTAATTTAAGTGTTAATAGAGTGATAATATGTTTTAATTGTAAAAAGAAGTCACTTAAAATTTACATGCCAATACTTTGGTGAAATATGTGAAACTGGTAAAATAAGATAGTAATTAACTCCTAACCATATTTCAAGCCAATAAACATTTTATTTCATTTTATTTACAGTCTCTTTACTAGTAGTAGTAGAGCTGTAAAGTGCTCGGCCAGGGAAATACTACCACCATGCCTATTTCTGCCGTGAAGCAGCATTGCTGTGTTTCGGCACAAAACAGATAGGTACAGAAATCAATCACATCTATATTGTACTTTACTTTTCATACCTACGCTCGGCGGTCGAGCTATAGGATTGTTAACTTAGGCTTCTGCACAAAAAACTATCGTGATAGTGGCACTCCTATCTATAGTTCTTTGAGTTATTATTGAGAATGACACAGGAAGAACGAAAATATAAATGAATTACTTATAACTAAAATATTTTAACTAACTAATTCAAATCAGCGAAAAAAACGATAATTCATGGTTAAATGTCAAAAACCGTCCACTGAACAGTTTCTTCGCTGCTTGCTTCTTTATAAGTACCTACTATTGAATGTACATTTCATTATCAGTGTATATTGTATTGCCTCCATCAGAGGTACTTCACTTATGTACTACAGTTTAGGTAATTAAGATTATTTCAACGTCAATTAAATTGCAGTGACAACTTTATTGGTTGCTATCAATTCTTGAGAAACAAACATTGATAAATTACTTCTACAAGCAATTAACAGTGCAAGCAGATGTAAATAAACTAATAACAGGACAAAATAGCAAATAATGGGCTGTTTTCATTATTATCTGTTTATTTCAGTCCAAACAAAAAGGTTAAAGATGGATGTTACAGATAAAACTACTTTTTTTTTAATTTGGCGTCGCATAGGTGCATTTGCGTATGCATTTGTGGTGCAGCATTTTCCTGTATTTGCCGAAGAAGAAGATGTGTTTTCTTTAATTAGATGGCATCTGTCCATTCGGACAAATTTGCCAGTCAAGTCAGTCAATAGACAAGTCGGCAAAAAACATAATTTTTCGACTGTGGATTTTATAAACCTATTAAAAACCGATGATCTGTGCACGTACAATCATCTACAAACATTGATAAGAAATAAGTACTTTTAAATTTTAATTGGAAAGTCTAGCATGATAAAAATACTTACCTACTTATATTTACCAACTTAACTGTGTGGCAAGTCGACGGGTATATTTAATGAATAAAAATACAATGTTTCACTTGAAACATATTTTATACCACAAAGTTGCATTATACATTTTAGAGCATAATACAATTATTATAGGTGAAACTAACGGGTGATTTTTTAAGAGCTTGAGAACTTTTTTTAAAAAAAAAACGCATAAAATTTGCAAATTCTCATCGGTTCTTTATTTGAAACGTTAGATTGGTCCATGACATTTACTTTTTGAAGATAATTTCATTTAAATGTTGACCGCGGCTGCGTCTTAGGTGGTCCATTCGTAAAGTCCAATTTTGGGCAACTTTTTCGAGCATTTCCGCCGGAATAGGCCGAATTTCTTCGGAAATGTTGTCTTCCAAAGCTGGAATAGTTGCTGGCTTATTTCTGTAGACTTTAGACTTGACGTAGCCCCACAAAATATAGTCTAAAGGCGTCAAATCGCATGATCTTGGTGGCCAACTTACCGGTCCATTTCTTGAGATGAATTGTTCTCCGAAGTTTTCCCTCAAAATGGCCATAGAGTCGCGAGCTGTGTGGCATGTAGCGCCATCTTGTTGAAACCACATGTCAACCAAGTTCAGTTCTTCCATTTTTGGCAACAAAAAGCTGCAAACAAAATGCTCGAAAAAGTTGCCCAAAATTGGACTTTCCGAATGGACCACCTAAGACGCAGCCGCGGTCAACATTTAAATGAAATTATCTTTAAAAAGTAAATGTCATGGACCAATCTAACGTTTCAAATAAAGAACCGATGAGATTTTGCAAATTTTATGCGTTTTTTTTTTTTTTTAAAGTTCTCAAGCTCTTAAAAAATCACCCGTTAGGTGCCAGTTCCACGTGACCATGCCATGTAGAAGAACAGACACAAAACTTAAAAACTTATGGCCTACCATTTTTACTCGACTGCATAGAAGGAGAGTCATTTTTTTATCGCTTCAGAATTAAATAAGAAGTTCCATCTTTACAAAGAATTCTTTGAACACAGGTGGAATGTCCACAGTCATCTGTATTTAGTATAACCATTTGACATGGACTACATTTCGAATCAATTTCTACAAATGGGAAAGACATTGTTTTGTTACAGGGTGACCAAGCTTTTATAATATCTACATATTTATTATTTATGCATGTAACATAGAAATACTTTTATTGATCGTAGGTTTTTGTGAGAGTTCATTATTAATAAACAACAAAATAAACCTGATAACCATATAAAAACACATCCCAGATCACCCGATATTATGATCGTCGGTTATCTGCAAGAAAGAAGCACTTTCTTTCGTTAGGATGGAAATATGACGCTCTCGGTGCTCAGTAAAGAAATAAAACAACTGTAAGGTAAGATGTTTCGCAGAGGCAATTGGGCTTAACATTGCGAATCCTTTTTTTTTAAATACTGCTCACTTTGTTTTTCTAATTATACAACGTGTATCAAAATATGTGTACTATCCTGAAAGGGGGTGAATTTCCACCCCCCGGGGAACAACTTTTGTTCAACGACTTTTCGAACTTCGATTGGTATCTCTGAAAAAAACTGCAACGAAGTTTCAACATGAACAGCTGACTTTATACAAAGTGACAACCCTAAACTCAGCTACAGAGGTAGTAGGTAGTAGTAGTAGACCTACAGAGGTAGTAGGTCAAGGGGTAGGTGAGTTACAAGGATAGGGTTGTCAATTTATTTAGGCATTATAAAATTAAATATTTTTGTATGGGAAACTGAAAATAGGAATTTTTAATTTTCTCCCACCCACAACTGATCACCATTGTGGTCTGAAACCCCCCACCTTCGCATAGTACACATATTTAGATACACCTTGTATTATAAAGATGAAAAAATTGTATTTTTGTATGTTTGTAATGAATAAACTCTAAAACTACTTCACCCTCAATAACAAAGGCTGGACCGACGACATTGTTAAGATCGCGGGAAGCCAGTGGATGGAAAGAGCTCAGAATCGTTCTTCCTGGAAATGTGTAGGGGAGGCCTATGTCCAGCAGTGGACTTCTTCAGGCTGATGATGATGATGAACAAAGGCTATATTTATGTGTTAAAAATTAAATGTCCACCCATGCGAGGCCAGGACAGGCCGCTATATAATAAAAAAATAGGCAAACCTACACAATGATTTTAAACACCATTAGTGCATATGCTGCTAATCTGAACGTTACTTCATGCTATGTAATAAATGTTTCTTTCTTTCTTTCTATGTCCCGAAGCCCGCAAACCCCTGGTTACACTACAAATTCAAGGATCCATCCGTCTCTCCTGCTGCGCGCACTCGCCGCATGATGTCGGATCCTCACACCATTTCCTATTAATTAACACCAGTTTCAACAGATCCAATGACGATGACTTACTGGTCACTTTAATCTGTGGTCCACCCCTCGGGGAGACGGTTAAGTGGGGTAATTGTACTAATAATTATGTTTTTCAATCGACTTTTGTAAGAATTTAATGAATTTATAAACTCGTTAAATTTAAGAATTATTTCTAATAAATTTAAGAATTTGATTAATCTGTGGTAAAATGTACCTATGTATAAAGTGATTGAAAATAAACAAGACAAAATGAATTTATACTGTTTTTTTAATGCGCCTAGTCACAAATCCCTGGTTCATAATAAAAATTGGTAGCTTTTTAGGCAGATTTATCTAAATTGTTTTCGATCTATTAAAATGTATATTTATACCTACACAAAAACCCACAGACATAGAAACACCTGTTAAAGGCATAAAAGCAATTCGAAGCGAGATATTTCGTAAAAATACTCCCATACGGGCAATTTATAAAGGACACAGTAGAATAATGATATCAAATTATAATTTATTAATATTCAAAACAAACGATGTATGCTAAAATCTGTGCAATCTTCAAAAAACTACAAAAACTCTAATCCAGTGGAACAGTTGCTTGGATTTGAAAAAAAGCACCTTATATTTCGATTCTGTCAAATGAAGCAATTTTAATTGCCCGTTTGAGAGCGATAGGAATGCGCGTCACTAATCGGTCGAAGCTATCGACTATCGATAAAAAACCAACGGAAATGATCGAGCCATATCAAATGAGAATGGCCCCCGAAATTGAATAAGTCGATATCACCAATGCTGGAATTGAAAGACGATTGACTGAAAAAAATATTCGATCGATTTGCTTCCACGGTTAACTGTGGAAAATCGGACTATAGAGATGGGAAAATTTATTGATTTTAGCTTTAAGACAAATACGGTTTCTAAGTAGATAATTTAATTTATGTCGTCAAATGTATTTATTATTACACCGTTTACTGCTGAAGCCAACTAAGTCAGTACAAATAAATTAAAATAAAAAAAAACTCGTGGGGTTGTTGCTTTTTGTTTTCTCTAAGTTTTCACGAGTCCTTGCCTAGGGAAACCATCACCAGTAGGTTCTTCGGGCTAAGGATAATTTCTCCATAGAAATCAAAAAGTTTCAACCTCGCAAGTCTGTGAGATCTTGTACGTTGAAGTTCTGCAATGAACGATGAAAGTATCGATAAATCGATATCAACAGAAACATCGATAGGAATGCAGCGGCTGCACTATTCAAAAACAGAATGACATTTGGAAACGGTAGCCGGTTCACAGCAGGGGGCGGTGCCAGTCAGCCATCTTTATTTTATTATTTTTTGGCTCTTGTTTATCCAGTTCGAGACGACACGGCTCACTGGGCAACGCAATCAATAATGCTGTGACCGAAACTACTGGAATTAAATACTTTTATGTAGGAAGCTGACTGTATTTCAAATTGGAAAATGAACAAGTCAGCAGGTACCTTTTTTACCTTAGTTACCTACGTAATTATTTCCGACAGTAGACATCTTTTATTTTATCTGAAATGTCTCTTGACAACTCCATAAACTCTTTTTAGGGTTCCGTAGCCAAATGGCAAAAACGGAACCCTTATAGATTCGTCATGTCTGTCTGTCTGTCTGTCTGTCTGTCTGTCCGTCCGTATGTCACAGCCATTTTTCTCCGAAACCGTAAGAGCTAGACTGATGAAACTTGGCGAGTAGATGTATTCTGTGAACCGCATTAAGATTTTAACATAAAAATAAAAATAAAACTATAAATTTCGGGGGTCCCCATACTTGAAACTGAAACTCAAAAATTTTTTTTTCATCGAACCCATACGTGTGGGGTATCTATGAATAGGTCTTCAAAAATGATGTTGAGGTTTTTAATATAGTTTTTTTCTAAACTGAATAGTTTGCGCGAGAGACATTTCCAAAGTGGAAAAAAGTTGGTCCCCCCCCTCTAACTTCTAAAGTAAGAGAATGATAATACTAAAAAAAATATATGTTGTACATTACTATGTAAACTTCCAACGATTTTTGGTTTGAACGAGATCTAGTCAGTAGTTTTTTTTTTATACGTCATAAACCGTAAACCGCAATTTACCTTTCGACGAACTACAAGAACCTTATTATGTTACATCAAGTAACATAAAATAAAGGTTCTTGTACGGAACCCTTCATGGGCGAGTCCGACTCGCACTTGGCTGCTTTTTTACTTGGTAATACTTCCCTTTAGGGTAAGTAATTGCAAATGGGTAAGCTATAGATAGGAGCAATTATAAGATAGATAGATATTATTGATATCTGGCAATACTTAAAAAAAACTTAAATCAAGAAAAAAATGGCATCATGGTGGTAGGTACCTAAGTAGGTACAGAGAAGAACAAGTTTTTTTCTGAAATCACTTTCAAACGCACTAAGTAATTTTGTGCTGACTGACTCTACCGGAACTTAATAAGCAGCATCTACAGTTATATGCCCACTGAATAATATCAAACGATTATAAGCAAAAGAGCAATCTAATTTAGCGCCAGATCCATTCCAGGGGGAACTCAAAACCTAATAGAGAATTATAACAAACACCGCTCGGTGGCAATTTCACACTTTATTAATGCAAGTATTACGGCTAATTCCATCGGTTGACACGTGCCGAATTTGCTGTTCCCATAAAGCCTTACCTCCCCTAGTAAAAGACAAACGTTCAATTCTAAACTCTATAATCTGGATGATATAAACGACTTTCGCTATGTGTGGCAATGGCGTGAAATCTCAGACTGAATCAAATTATTATACTCTTTATAACTAAAGTGAAAAGATATAAAATACTTTGCGCAGCACCATCGGAAGCGAGTACAACTTTGCACAAAATCGACTTAGCTTCCCTCCAATTTTTGACAGATACGCGCGCGATTCATAGATAAAGTGCACTATGCCGCGGACCATAGATCACAGAGTAATGCGGTCACGCTCTATGGTATTAAGTGTCAGTTATCGTCTCCACGGAGCTTACGTACGTATTTTTATGTGTACGCTCCCCTTGTTGTAATAACATCATGAAGTGAGGTTTACTCGGATTGAATACGGTATTATAATGAAATGATTCATATTTAAGTGAGTCCTCCCCCTCGGCTTTGTAATTTGATGTGTCGGGGATCGGAAGCAATGTTTCTTATTAAAGTGGTGTTATGACGGCGTTTTTATTGTATTGTGCAAATTCCTTTTATTGGCTGGCTTTTCTTGATAACGCTACGTATATTTTAATTAAAATCTGACTTCGTATTGTTATTGACAATTAAAAAAAGTTGTGAATATGATTTTTGCTAGTCATAGGGTTTAATATCGACACTCCCTACGTATCTTCGTCTAACTGCCAGATACACACTTATACGTTTGATGCATTTTTGGCATCTACACATGCCAGTCTATCATTATAAATTACAAAAAAAATAAAAAGTCTACTCTAAGTACGTTTTTCTTAATCGTATAACTGTCCAACTTCATTACTTTCCCGCCATATAATGCTGTATCTTCCACATACAAACTTTGACGCGGGGGGGAATGAGGTGCTGGTGGCGGTAACTGCCCGTTACACAGTTCTTCCTCGGATAGCGAATTTTTGATACCCTACGTACAAATGTGTAACTACGCACTTACATATTTATACATCGGGATTCACTATGATTATAAGGTGTATCTAGGCACTTACATATTTATACTTTGAAAAGTTGTTATATCAAAATTCGGTAACTGACTTTTACATAGCTTTACATCGGAGAGTTATTGAATTAAAGTTATAGTAACCCATGCACTTACATAGTTCTGTGTTTGTGTTTTCATGTTATTTTAATCAAAAACTAATATTTTTATCCAATTGCAAAAAGGAGGATTTCTCAATTAACAACTTCGGATAACTTCGTTGTTTGTGAACCGATTTTGTTGATTCTTTTTTTGTCGGAAAGAAGGTAATTCCAAGGGTGGCCCCATTAAAATGTTGAGGATCTGAAAAGGATCTTCAGAGTTATGAACAGAAATGCACTTCAAAAGTGGAAGGTGCTCTTTATCCCATGAAATATAAGTCGATTTTCATAAAATTTTTAATCTTCCCCGTTGTTGTTGTTTTTAAGTTGCATCTCCAGTGCCATTCTCAGAAAATATTATTGAGGATGACCTAAGCCGAATAGGTGAGATAATATCTGACAGCGATGAAAAACCTTTTTTTTCTTGCACCGCGCATTTCCCCCTTGCATTCTACGAACACTAACGATGATAGTCCTGCATCTTTTGAATTGCATGTTCCAGCTTCCCATATCTTACAATTTTCCTTGCACGCTAGTGGTGGAGGCTCCAGCAATGACACAGGGAATAATGACATTGCCTTTAGCTCGTCGTCGCCACGCTTTTGTAAACCTGACCCAGAAAACTCAGAAAAACATCCTGAACCTGATTTGCCGGAATATAGCTTCTATGACCCTGCTTTGGCAGCAAACATGCCTGAATCTCCCTTACTGCTACAGTCTTCCTCAAGCATTAATATGCCATTATCATTGTGTGACTCTCCCAATTACGCACACCTTATAGCTCAACAGATAGACCAATTAGGCTGCATGGAGTCGCCTTGCCAGTTGTCTCTCCAGATGACCACCTAGGTTGCGCTGAGTTAACAGTACCCACTCCAGCGACATTACCAGTTGGCTTACCATATGAACAGTTATTAGACTGCCCTGCGTCACCAGCCTCTACTCTGACGCTATTGCCAATTGGCTCTCCAAGTATGTCAGGGAATAATTCTGAGCAGCTTAAGGAAAAAGAGAGAGATGCGGCCGACTTACTTACTTACTTGTGGATTTGTCTCCACAAGCAGGCCGCATCTCTCTCTTCTGCTAACAAAGAATGAATGACTTTGAAAGAGACCTGCAGTTTGTGGCTCATTGGGAGAACTTGTTCGCCATTGGGATTTTATCAATAGATATTGTGACGGGAAATTGCGCCACATCTTCTCGTCGCAGATACCGCAGAGCCTCAAGACAAAAGTCTATAATCAGTGCGTGTTGCCAGTGATGACTTATGGAACTGAGACGTGGTCACTAACTATTGGCCTCGTGCACCAGCTCAAACTCAAATATGCTGGGAGTTTCACTACGTGATAGAATCAGAAATGAGGATATCCGAAGAAGAACCAAGGTCACTTAGAATTAGTAAGCTGAAGTGGCAATGGGCAGGCCATATAGCTTGAAGAACCGACAACCGTTGGGGAATAAAGGTTCTCGAATGGCGACCACGAACCGGATGGACTGACGACATTGTTAAGATCGTGGGAAGGATCAGTAGAAGGAAAGGCAGGATCGATGGAAGGAAAGGGCTCAGAGTCGTACTTCCTGGAAATGTGTGGGGGAGGCCTAGGTTCAGGAGTGGACTTCTTCAGGCTGATAATGATTCAGGAATTATAATGGTGATTGTGAAAAAATCCCAAAACGACGTTTCACGTGTGAAGCACCCACTAGAAGAGATTTTACCATACGATACTACTACTAGTAAAGACTACTTAGTTGGTTTTGTTTTTCTTATTTTTGAAATAAAACAGGTTTTTTGTGTTTAAGTGAGCACCTACTTCCCTAATAAATGGTATTTTGAGCTCTTGTATTTTTTGTTTTATTTAAGATAATAATATAAGAACGACCAATATTAACAAAAAAATAATAAGATAAGTGTACATTACTTACCGCCCATTGTACCTCTAGTTTTTAAGTATTCTCTTAGACCATGTTTACCTGATGATTTATGGTGTACAATAAAGTTATATTCTATTCTATTCTATTCTATAAGTGGGAAAACCCCAAATCACGAACAAAGTTTTACATTTTACTACTAAAAATTACCTACCTACCTTAAAATAGGCTTAGTTTCGTAAGCAAGTGAGTATTCAGCAATTAGGGCCTGGCGACCTGTAATAAGTACTGGTCAACCAGGCTTAATCAATTGCCAAAACAGAATAAGTATGTAGAAGCATATTATTAAATTATACGATTTCCAACGTTTAAACATGTAAACACCAGTTAAACAGAATTAGTCAAATAGATCTCCTAAGTATAACCGTGTAACAGGCAGTTACGATATTGTCATTCTTCTAAGTTCCCACGAAAAAGTGTGTATGTGCCACATACGGCATTTTATGCACGACGTAAAAATATGTAAGTGTAATAAAATCTAAACCAGTATAGATTTAAATAAAAAAAAATTCCACCTTAAACTAGATCTACAGTAAGAGCATCTCAACAATTTTCACAGAAATATCTCAAAAAGGGCTCCAGTTATAGGCATTTTACCATTTTCAAATCTTAAAAACGCTCTCCTGTAAAATTTGTGTTTTGCAGATACACAACTATACGTAGGGAGTGTCGATATATTCTGTTACATGAGAAAAGGTGATTTGAAAATCCACCATATTGAGTGTCTGCTTCTGCTGTTTATAACAAATTTTGTTTATTTATTATTATTTATCTTATACATCGGAATAAAGCAAAGCGATCATCATTGCTCACAGGTAAACGTACGGGGTTGGAAGTACGCTCAAGTTACCTAAAAACAAAGTGACGCTTACTGCAAGGACATAAGAGCTACAGTGTATTCTTGTGTCTGATGCGTGTTCTTGTGTTCGAATGACGTTTGTATTTTTAGTGTAGCAATAATCTACCAAACTAGATTTTTGTACATTATTTACTTCGTAACAAAAAGTTACATTTGCTAAAGGGATTATAATATTAAAGCACACGCGTTATGCAAAGTGAAACCAAAATCTGACTACAGTTCCCAGCCCGCTCGTAATCCTGGACGATCCAAAGCCGAAGATAACACGATAACTGTCCCGTAATAGTCGAAATATCTCTGTAATGTGTATGTAATGGGACGGCACGCGACCGCCGCGTGGACACCCTATATCTGCTTGTTTGTCTACCGGGATTAGCACTTTGGCGGCGACTCGCCAAGACCTGTTTTAATTACTGATTGATCCGCACGATACGTTTGTGGCGATCGTAAATTAGACAAAGGATCAGCAATACGAATAGAGTGAGATAAATAATGAAATGGAATAACAATTAGGTGATTTGGGAATTACGATCTATAACTTCTTGCTGCTTCGTAAACTTAAATTGAGTACCCCACATAGGTCTGTGTTTCTTCTTCTCATCGTGTTATTGGTTCATTCGAATCAGTGGCAGTGTGGTGAAAGGATTTTAATAAGGCTCCTTTGTTGCTAATATCAGGGTATCGTTGGTATGTGCTAATTACATTACAAATGGCACTGGCAATATGACACTAAAGTAATGGCACCAAAACTTAATCAGAAAGGAAGACATACAAAAATAATAAAAATGCTTTGGACATATTTATACAGCACCATTTAGCTCCAAGCTGGTAAAAGCAAGTCCCTAATGACCTGATGATATACTTATATAAACAAATACTTTTTGAGGAAAAAGTACCGCGAAATTCCTTGCAAACCCCATCTTCAGCCTCACCTTCTGTTTGAGCAGACTAAGTATTTCAGAAGCGACATTGTGGGCTCCGTACAAAATAGCCGCAGTAGAAACGCATACTAAACAAGAGCTGAGCTCAGCAGTGCGATTCAATTCTGTTTTATGTGTCCACAGTAAGGTTGTACCCATGCAAGAGCGAAGTGATTTTGTCTAGTGTTAGTTACTACCGACTGTACTGTGTACTGTAGAGAGCACTGGTGGTCTAGTGGTAGTGGCCTCGCCTTCTGATCCGAAGGTCGTGGGTTCAAATCCACTCGTGTACCAATGAGTTTTTCTATCGAAAAATGTATGTGCACTATGCCAGTACTCTCAAAACGGTGAAGGAAAACATTGTGAGGAAACCGGCGTGTTGTAGAACCTAATAAAGTTCGAGCAACACATTTCATTGCAGCATTGGTCTGAAATAAACGATATTATTATTATTATTATTATTATTTCAAGGGTCACGCAAAAAGGGCCCAACAGCGGCCTACTTGCGGAAAAACCTGCCCGCACATCAAGTGCGCATGATGATAAACTTACTGGCGACTGTATTTTCAATTATTATCATGAGGTGACAATTATTGTCAGTGATTGTCGATCAAAGTAGGTCAATTATTGTCATTGATACACATTTCAAAAACTTAATTTTAATACATTACACACATCGACATTAAAATCCAATAAAACACTAGCATTAAGTTAGATTTAACTGATCTCTGTTAGTTACCAACTTAGAATATAATTTTAGAAGTTAAAATGGACGCGTGCGGGTCATAATATTTGGCAGATTAAACAGTCTGATAATCCTTTGTCGAACTAACAGAGCCACGTGAAATCGATATGTTCTTGCAAGTAGTTTCCTACTTGCGAGAACATAGCGGTACAACCGCAGTACTAACACTTCTAACACTTTTAACATGACCACCGTTCCGCTCAACGCTCTGCTTGTGTGATGATGAAAGCCCACGTGGCCTGCTGATTTACGCTATTATGTACCCATGTTCTTTGGATACGTTTGCGACGTACATTTTAAAGGTGTGAACACATTTTGAACAAAATAAGGTTCGCTAACCTAAAAAATAGTTAATAATGTATTACCAACATACTTGTAAGTATTTTGAAGAGCTACTTAAATTTCCATTGAGATTTATACTTAACAACATAGTTGACATAGGTCAATATATATAGATATACTTATTTGACATTATAATTGACATACTTAGGTCAATTAAATACATGTCTACATTAAAAAAATATTTAGATCACCAATGGGATTCGAACTCACGATTAATAATAAATTATGGTGTAAGCAATAACTTTTGGTTACCGAGTTTTCTTTAATCCAGAAAAAAATACACATTTCACGCGAAAAACTTTATTGCATTTTTTACCATTCATAAAAATGAATAAAATAATGTAACCGCTGTAAAAATCTCCGGCAAACCATTTAATTTACAAAGTAATTGCTTACAATGTGGCTTCGTAACAAAACACAGGTTGTTCATCGTGTACATTCTATAAAAATAATAGATGCATTTGAGCGTGTATCGTAATAAAAGTAACAAAATGGCGGACATTACGAGTATCGGGCCGAGCCCCAGGGCGATGAAAAATAAATAAAAGTGAGGCAGCGCTGCGGGAAAAATGAAAAGGCACTTAGTGATCCTTTTCCCCTGCCTCTTGTCGGATTTTGTTACAAACTACTGCAAAGTGTTGCTAGGGTTTGATGATGCATCATTATATTTATGCTATTCCCTCTCTAAAAGTTAATCACCATGTTGTGTTTGAATTCAGAACACACCAATACAGTCGATCTCCATATCAATGCTATACAACCTCCTTGCGCAAAAAATACTCAATAGAAACTCCTTGTGCAAACCACTCCTTAATATTGATTGGTCGGCATTTTCGACAAGGAGTTTAGCATTAGAATAAAAACTGTTTTGTGTTCTTTGTTACTATTAGTTAAACAGCGCTATTTTGAATATTGTTACAACACAAAGTTCAGTTACCTACTATATTGGAACCAAAAACTATCATTTTTCTTCCCATATGAGGCTCCCCAAAGAACTGGCCATCTTTTTGCCAAGTTTTCCTCGTAAAATACGAGCGTTAATGACATCGGCGGTGGAGGCCATAAGTCATGATTTCCCCTGATTTTTCCGGAAAAATATATTTTTTCATTCTGCCCCACGTTTGTGGGAAGCTATGCTGCACAAATAGGGTACTTATATAACAAAAACTTGAGGCCATGTGCCTCTAGATTATGTATTTTAAAACAAAATCAAAGAGTAACCTGTTTCTATTATTGAGTGAATATAATCATGAATTTGCATGTGCATCCTGAAGAGCTCATGTTAATTTTTAAACGACCGATTAAGTTAAACAGCGGTCTGTACTGTCACCATGAAATTACTGGCACGTGAGGCTGAACATCTGTATGGACAAGTTTGTGAACGCAAGGCTGTGCATCGTAGGGCACGTTCCTGACGTGCATGAACTACGAGGCCCGCCACTCTCCACGATCTTGTGTCCGGCGTCCAGCTAGTCCCGCTATTACCTGTGTGGTCTACTGCAACGCCTCCATAGTACACTTTTTTTATAGCTGCTGGAAGAAGCACATGGTCCGCCTGAAGTGGTAACCATCGTCTTTGATAAAGCATTGCCATATCAAAGTGCCCTAAGATACTCTACCCTGTGTCCATCAATTTGAGGCAAACAGATATTCAGCCTCACATGCCAGTAATTTCACGGCACCCACCCCTTTCAAACAGCAATGCTGCTTCAAGGCATTATGAATCTATATTCATTTTACATAACCTACAAAACATTTATAATAATTGTAAGTTTATGAATGAATTATCTTGAACACGATCTCTTTGTAACTCTTTTCATCAATTCAATTTAAATAGCAACAATAAACTACCGTTGCCACCCTTGACTGCCGACACTTTAAAACGATTTTAACGTCAAAGCTTTTAGAAGACAGCTAGGTAACTCTACAGAAATATTTGACACACAGCTGCATCTACTGAGCAACAAAGATACAAAAATTTATTTGATGCTTAGTAGATGCAGCTGTATGTCAAATATTTATTTCTTAATTAAGATATACAACAGACTAGGACTAGCCTAGATATCTGTTCAAACGATGTCACCATCATTATGGTGGAGTAAAATATAGTAGCTGGCAACAAAATAAAATGAACAAAACTCTCAAAACTGAACAAATACACAATGACAGGCGACATGGCTCAGTTGGTAGTAGTCCGACTTACATACTTTTGGAAATACAAACTCCAACACAAAAACACCAAACAACTTTATTTAAATTGATTTTCTAGATTTGTTTGCAATAAGTGCTACGCTCCGTAGCTACTCGTAGCAATCGCGTAGCACTTTACATTTCCTTGTAAATTGAGTTCATTATGAAATACTTTAGTAATCTTTCAGGTTAATAATAATAATCGTTGTCCGAAATATCTTCCTACTATTTAGTTATGATAACAGGCTATAAATATATAGAATACAAGTCTGGAAAAAACATTCAGTTTCAAGTTATTATAAAAAAATGTTTGACGTTGTTGGTTCACTAGCTGCTGTAGTACTGAGCTGTGACAAGAACTACCGTAGGGAGCAAGTTATGCCAGATGTGACAATCACAACAAAAGGTATCGATTGCGGTGAATGCGGAGAGATAATTTTTTATAACACTCTTTTCTATTCAGTAAATTGATTGTTCACCCATGTTTTATGCTTTTTTGAAGCCAAACTTTTTTAACGGAGTACGTTAGGCCAAGACAGTTACTTTTGTACGTAAAGCATAGTACACCATGACACCCAGACAAGAAGCAAATATTTGCTTATTGTGTCAAAGTTTAAGAATTGAATCTGTACATTTTTTCTACGTTCACAGGACACAGACTCAACACCAGAGCCAAAGACAGAGCCAGACAGAGTTTGTGGTAGGCCTTAAATTATTTTTATAGTTTTTTCAAGCATTACTTTTTTGAGCAAAATACACGTGTCACGACACCCAGATCAGAAGCAAATATTTAATTTGTTTTTTTTTAGTGTTATACCTACATAGTGTTAAAATTTAAGAATTGAACTTGCGCGTTTTCTCCTCATCCGAACAGTGACTACGCCACTGTGGTCGAGAAATGTGGCAAATCAAATGTCATCAAAATAAAATAATCAGATAACAATAATTGAAACATGTGTCACATTACAAGTGTCACAATTTGACACAAAAGTAATTCTCGAAGCCGAAATAGTGTTATCTTTTATCTTCAGCGTAATAAAAAGCTGTTGATTTGACAGCTGTCACTCATGACATTACATTTTGGGTAATTTTGTTATAGCATAGCGTTTTAGGGTTAAGGGCAGGTAATAAACGGCTTAGCTCCGAATTTAAGTAAATTTAGTGGTTTGGAGTGGGTCATCCATTATCTACTTTTTTATGATTTACTTATTGTGTCCCACTGAATTGTAATTGTGATGTCTTTGACTTCAAATCAAATACGGAAATATTTTTAATAGAGTCTGGCCAACGAAAGCTGTCCACGCATTATTTTCAGAAGTTTTGATATGGCAATTATTTAAGTCTGTCCAAATTGACACATTGACGTCGTGGATAATTTTGGTACTTGAGTTTCAAAACATGAACGGGTTTTACTTACAGGAAAATATGACACATGATCACACCAAAGCTGAATTAATGTGTTTGGTAAAAGATAAATAATCCTGCAGTTGTTTACAAAGCCGAAGTACTTCTAAAATACCACACAAAATGTTTTGTACGGCTAAATTACGAATATTGGCTAGTGCTCATCAAATAAAATCCTCGGTTGTAGTTAAAATATGGATTATTTGAAAATAATATCTAGGCAGAATTCAAAGTATGTACTCGTTTATTTATTATTCCTCAAAAAAAATTACTACCTGAATAATAAATAGTATCAATTCCGTTTAAGCAGTGTATAGCCAGGGTTAACAGCTCTTGATTTTTTAAAATTCCCGCCTTTTTTCTTGGACAGCTTTCGTTGGCCAGACTCTACATAGAATGATAGCATAGTTTTGAGATGGTAAAACACGTCATAGAAAAACTTTTTTAAGATAACCTAAAGAAAATTTGGATGCAAATTAAAAATAGTTAGGTACATCACTCAGCACGAGTGCCATGCTTGACAGTTCTCAATGAAGAAGTGTCAAGCAATATTTGCTTGAGACTAGTGTCCTTACTTATAAAAATATGTCAAAAGATAAGCAGTGCTTAAACAATTGCCATCTCTTACCACTGGGTAATGGCAAACAGTGACAAGGCTAAATTTAAGCATTGATTAAATTTCAATTGCGCTTATAAGTATGGCTGTAGATTCACTATCAATATATTATTGTTTCTGAATATGGCCCTATGAGTACTTCAAGTAATATAAAAAAAGAACGTCCAAAAAGGTAGTAAGAGAAAATGAAAAATAAATCAATGAGGTTTTAATCAAAGTGAATCGTCTCCAACCTCATTCGTATTAATCTTAGCAAATCAATAACAATCACAGATGTAATCACAGTGGCACGATAACGAGGGAGTGGGGTTCGAGTCTCGGGAGACACACCTCCCGGATGGCTCGTAATCTTTAACTAGCGCATCTGTCTGCCAGCCTGTTGTGAGGGCGGTGAGGTCTGTCTGAGTGTCAGTCTAGTAACTGCTTTACGAAAAGTCAAAGTCAAAATATGTTTAAAAGTAAAAATGTTAAATATGATAGCGATATTTGTCAACGTTTCACTGATCACTACCGCTTGCTTGAATGTGTAAGTTTTGTTAACCGAAAAAGGGTCTATCAAACTCCATTGTGGGCAAATTTATTTTTTTCATCCCTATAAATACTCCACTACTGGATTTTATTACCATAGTATTATTTGATTGAAGTACCATAGTATTGTTTGATGGCAGTTTATTTTTAATTTTTCAGACGTATGAAATCATTTATTACGAGGCGGGATTACGACTAATGAAATTACAACTTCAATTTACAATGACAGCGCGCAAAAAATCTAAGGATAAAATACACTAACCAATTTACCAACGATTCAATTACATAAACGTTTTATGTTTTTCCATGGAAGTGTTATCATTGAGAAATCATGTCATATCATCATCATATCAATGTATTGTATGTATGTTTATGTAAATGATGTGTAGGTTTATTTATTGCCTTATATTACCCAATACTTATGTAGTTTATTATATCTCAATTCGCCTTCTTGTGCACGTACCCACCTCTAATATCACATCTATTTATGCTCAAGGTTTGCTGTAAGAGAACTCTTTTTATGATTAAGCTCGCCCTTGTACACGTCTTGATTTTAAGTTTTACAAATGTATTTTTTTATGTGTGCAATAAAGAATAAAGAAAAAAAGAAATAAATTACAGAGTATGCAATCAAAATTGCATATACTAAAATTAAAAATTGTAAAAGTATTGATAAATTTTTATTAGGAGTTGGATAATAAAAATGTGAATATCTAATAAAATAAAAAATGGTAAATGTAATTACAAAATAATACGAACTTCAATGACAGAGGAAGAGCGCTAATAATCGTTGGCGTTTTAAACGGAACGCAAATAATTAGGTATGTGCCACACTGCCGCCGAACGAGATGTCTATTTACCAAGCAACGAGCGTACTGTGTCTGTTGGCGCGTGCTTATTCTGATCAACCGACTTTACTTAGATATATTTTTTTTTTTTTTTTTTATGTAACTAGCTGATGGAACAAGCATATGGCCCACCTGATTTTAAGTGGTAACCATCACCTATAACAAAGCAATGCCTCGTAGGTCACGCACATCAGGAACGTGCCGTACGATGCACCGCCCTGCGTCCATCAACTGGAGGCAACAAATATAAATAAATATGCCACAGATACAGCCTTACAGGTACATATAGCTTTAGTCCAATTGATTAAAGAAGGACTAAGGCCCCGTATTCAGAAACTGTGCTTGAGTCTGAGTCGAGCCTCAAGTATAGGTTTTTGTTTTTGACAGATTTCAATGGAGAACTGTCAAAAAATCTATACTTGAGGCAATGGAAAAGTGTAAAAATCTGTGCTTGAGACTCGACTCAGACTCAAGCACTGTTTCGGAATACGGATCTTAGGTTAATGTGATTGGGCCCTGTTTTTAGAAGATACGGGTAAGGTTTACATTCTTTTTTTTTGGTTTACCACGCAGGCTAAAGTAACAAATGAAACATACTATTAATACGGGCAGTTTTTTTTTTTTGGTGTTTCACGCAGGGTATAGTTGCAAAATAAATAAAATCTACATAACAAATTAACCAAGCTCCAGAATACGTGTTCTGGAGCGCCGCCATCCGCCCAAGGTGGGGGGAAGCTATTAAGCCAAGCCAAAACTAATTTAAATTAAATCCTAGTGAATTACCCGAGGAGGAAATTGTCGAGCGTACCCTCGATGCTCTCAGAGAGGTACAGGCGAGTACGAAAGTGTTGCGGTATTGGGAGATTTAGGTGCATCGTTCAAGGTGTCAAGGAAATCTTGTAATTTATACGATCAAACTTAAAAAAGAACTACAGTGGTATGCAAAGTTTGCTGGAGAGGCTGGTCTGCTGCTACGGTAGCATTACATCAAAAATCGTATTACGATAGGCGGTACTTTTTTATTTTTTTTATTTCAGCATAACTTTCATATTTTTGAAAGTGTAGTTTTCTGATCCTGTTAAGTCCATTTTACCCACATTCATATGTTTTCTTCTACGTCTTTATAAAGACATGTTTATGTCTTTATAAAGTACCTACATCAACGTAACCATAAATACAAAACAATAATTAAACACTTGTGAACGTGACTGTACCATCTATATTGCTTGCGGGCGGCGAGGTTGGTCTCGGGGCGCCTCGTTACATGTACCATTTGAATATTATCTACCCCCTTCAGCGGGTGCCACCACCCCCCAGTTTAGAGGTAACTGAGGCCTCAACGCCTTAATTAATGCAAATTTCAGCGCTAACAAGATTATGAAACCCGCTTTTTGAGTCCAACACTTAAGAAGCCTTGTAGTTTTGTACCTTAAGTGGTTGTATCTACATGAGGGTGGGGAGTTAAGTAGCTTGTAGCAGTTTTGTGCGCGACTGTCTTACGAGTATTTACGGAGGTGAAGTTTAAGATGCGGTTCGCATTGGCTTTGGAATGGGCCTATTTTATTTTAAGGGTGTGTGTTCACGGTACCTTCTATTAGTACGACCAAGAAGGGGGAACGAATAATCAACAAAGTATTTTTGCGAACACATAATTTGATTATGTGTTAATTTTTTCAAATATTTTATCAAGTTATCAAGCTTTTGGTAAAAAAATAGATTTGAACATGTGACTTATTTTAGGATCCGATGGCGCAGTTATGCAACGCATTTCCGGATTACTCGTAGGACGTAGATTCAAATCTTACTCAGCTGATAACTTTTGGGTCGATTTAAATCTTTGTGATTTTTTTAAGCGACGTTATACACTAGACACTTTAAAATCAATAAAAAAATACCTATTTTTATACATAACTGCATTTAATTTTTGAGCCGTAAAAACGAGCTTGTACTACCTACTACCTATGTTGATCACGATTGATATCTGACAACAGTATTTTTTTAATTTTGTCATGATGGCACACTTCAAACCCGTATTCAGAAACAGTGCTTGATACTGGGTCGAGCTTCACTCTCAAGTATAGATTTTTTGACAGTTCTCCATTGAAATTTCAAAAACCTATATATGCTTGAGGCTCGACTAGTACCTATACAGGCCCTAAAAGGATCTGTCAGGTAGTCTAGGTACCAAGACCTCTTACCGTACAAGGAAAATACACTATAGTGAACCTATTTGTCTTTTAGATAGGTCACACTTTGTTGGTGCAAGTGAAGCAATCAAGAAGGGGCGGGCTTTGATTGATGATGTTAGCGGCCGTCGTCACCATACCTACCTCTACTTCTATTTCTGTGGTAAGTGGGTAGAGGTGTAAAATTGCATACATTTTCATATCATTTTAAAGGCTCAGTAGGCCTACCACAAGCTCAGTCTGGCTCTGTCTCTGGTTTTGAGCTCACCAGTGTGTGTGAATGTATTAGGCACATCTGTTACAGTAGGTACTTTTATTTGTGCCGTATTAATTTTCTATCTATCTTTCTATCTATGCAAAACTTTATGCTTAAACTGATCGCCATCGCAGTTTGCAACTGTTCGCCGCAATCTGTTCTAAGCTTTACGCTAGATCAATTGTCCTTTTTATTTCAGTCGACTTTAGACTTTTTCATTATCTACCTATGCAAAACTTTGTGCTGAAATTGATCGCTACCGCCATCGCCCTTGCAGTTCGCAACTGTTCGGTTCTAAGCTTTACGCTAGATCGATTGTCCTCTTTCAGTTGACTTTAGACTTTTTCGATTATCGCTGTCACTTTAATTTCCTGTCAAAAACTTAACCCGTCAACGGCCGCATTAAATATTGATAAAGGCTTGAACACACCGCCAGCGAACTAGTTCGCTAGCGATGGCGAACTAGCCCCCAAATAATTTGAAGTCTCCGAAATGTACATTGCCATCACAATGGTGCTTTTGGCGCTAGGTCTAGCGCAATTTCAAAACATTTAACTGCTATTATTTTGTAGGCTAATCTTGGATTAACTTTGGATTTTAAATACGTGTCGCAGTTTGTAGTTCATATAAATTGCCAAGTTAAAAAAAAAATACATTTCTATTGAGTTTTCAAAAAAAAAAGATATTTATTGAGCACTGTGACATGCGCACCTATTTTATCGGACAACTTGTGTCTATTCAAAGTATCTAGAAGCATTTAAAGTGTCTAGGTTTATGACTACAATGCTTAATTTAAAAAAAATAAAAATACATTAGTAAAAATAGCCAAACCCTGGAATGGACCTGGCAGCACTGGCCGCAATTTAGACTGTCAAGATATGAAAGATATTTAGCCCAATCAAAACACTTAACTACTGCTAGGCATGGGAAATAATTACCTGCAGTTAATCGGCTCATTTACAACCTTGAGCTTGTTCAGCTCAAACAACTCAGCGGCTCAAACATCATGTAGTTGTTGTAGAAGTGTGGAAGTGCGAGTGCAGAAGTTAAGCCGCTTACAGACCTTCTGGCTTCACTTCGGAATCATTCAGTTAATATAGTTACCTACTTTAATTTTTTTCACTGAAATACCTAACCTACCTACCAAAGTAGCAAGCAGCAAATAAACTGAATAAATAAAGTCTGTTTAAACTGTTATCGCCACTGTTTGTTTTGAGCCGTTATTTATTAAAATTAAACTGCTAGCTATGCTAAAGTATAAAATGCTATGATGTGCGGTTTTGGCCCTTACGTATTTATTGCAGAAGCAAATTTTCAACATAGTTTCTATTATTGGCTATGCATACCGTAAACCTTATATCTCTTTGTGCTTCTTCCAGAACGACTTCCAATTTGATCAGGGCGAGCAACGCCAGGCTCCATAGCTCGTCTTAATCTAGGTCTTTACCTATGAAATTGTACATTTGAATATTTTTTATGCCATTAAAATTAGATAGGCGTAAGGCTCCAAACCCCACAGCAAGCTCAGCCGTATAATTAGTTGGTCTAACTCCATCACGGCTAAGCTTGCCGCGGGGTTCCAATTCTTCGGTCCAACTTTTTCACCACTTCTACTATCGTCTTCAATTCAAGGCCTGCGCACAACTATGTGCTCTTTACCGTCGTCAGTATTTTCGAAGCATTACAACCTTGGAATTTTCAAGTCAAGAGTGAACAAGTGAATAATAGCTAAGCGTGCTCCACCTTAGGCTGCATTTTCACTTTCCATCAGGTTTGATGGCAGTCAAACGTTTTGCTATCAACAATAAAAAAAAATACCTATATATGTCGCTGGCCATGGCGATCAGTGAAACGCTGTCAAATTTGAAAGCGATATTTGACATCGTTTCATTGATAGCCATTGCCAGTGACCTAGGTGTACACAGGCCTTCATAGGCCTACAGGCGTTGTTGACAACGGTTGCCAGCCGACCACAAGGCTCGTTTTTCAACTCATAATTTGCAGATTTAAATTTAAGGCTTTGCAGGGGTGCAAAATACAAAAGCACATTTTGCCCTCCTTTTTTCTACACTAAGCCTGTGCAAAGCTAAGACGATTGGCTAGTTATGTACATGGAATACATAGTGAGATAACTGGCATGTCGTAGAACCTACATAAACCGTAAAACATTGTCAAAGTGCACGAAAAGAGCCTCATTGAGGTGCGTTTATAATTCTTTCACCACATTACTTTTGAATGAACTTTTGTCACCATAGTATTAAGTATGTTAAGGCTGCAATGCTTTCTAAGTGAGAGCTGAAATAAAAAGTTTTGGTTTGATTCAATTTTGGTGTGAGCTACACTGAGCTGCACAAAACGTAGATAATAATGACTCCTTCTGTCTTCGACCATATCACTTTACCAAACTTTGACACAAGAGGTGGGCGTGGCTACGCCGCCGCCACGACCAAAGAAGTAGGAAATATAAAACTTGTTAAACCCATAGAGCAGCAGCATTGTTTTTGACAAAGTCAAACGGCTTCGTAGGCTTTTACCCAACATGCTGATGCAAACAAGAATGTTATGATATTGACCACTATGTGTGTGTATAAGTATTTTATGATTGCTCATCTGTTCCCCTATATCAAATAAATATAAAAATAGAACTAGTTTATTTTAATTATATGACAGCTGTCAGTTGAAAGCGATTCTATCTAGGACTGAAAAGTATTATTTTCAACCCACTCCTCAGGCAACTTCAGACCTTCTTTCTGAATATGAGTAATGAAAAATATAAAATAAAATGTCAGGAAATTAAAAACAAAAATAAAGTAGAAAATCACACGCAGTTATACATCACGCTCGCAGAATCCCAAGCATTCAGAAATAGTTTTCATCCAGCGATCCTCAAACATCTCACACCCAAGATTAAATGAAATGCGTGGAACAGACATGTTAACATACATTAACATTTCACCGCTATGTACCTATGCTATGTAAGCATAGGTACATAGCGGTGAAAATCATAACCTTTCCTTTTTTATTTTCTTCGCCGCAGTCTATGTCTATATCTAGTCGAGTATAAATAGTATAAGGTCGGGCGCGATATAGATTAGATAGATCAGAAAACGTCGAATACAACAATTCAAATTCAATCAGTTTTAAATTTCTAATCCGCACAAGATTTTCGCCGAACACATTTTGTGCTAGACCTAAATGGTAAGAAAGTTGACAGACTGAACAGTATCCTTGGTTCATTAGAATTTTTCTATCAAACGTTTTCTGATGTACTTACTTAAGTACCTACCTATTAAACACCCGGCCTTATACTATTGAATTAGAGCACGGGTAGTCTAGTTTAGAGGGTAGCGAGCAATCCAATCCAAAGATTGACTGGACTCTCAGCTCAGTTGGCAGTAGCTCTGCCTTCTGCGCCGTAGGTCGTGGGTTCAATTCCCACCGAGAACAAATATTTCTTTGGTGAATGCAGATGTTTGTTCTCTGTCTGAGTGTTATATTGTATTCTAACTATGTGTTAACAAAATGATGTGCAGTAAAATGTATGTACTATAGGCATGAGATAGTTGATTGTAATACATCAACTATAATCTGATTCCTATAGTACAAGACAAGCTCGGGGATAGATAGTGTTTTGTGGATTGTCTACATTATTAATTTATTTTATAAAGATCGTGGGTTAAAATTTGGTCGTGCACCACCAATGTATACTATTCTGTCAGTTTATCACCTATCTTATTATATAAATAGATATACGGTAGCTGTAGGTTTATCGACAAGATAAACCTAGCTCTAAGACTTCTCAAAGTGATCATTGATATTATGTAATTTTAAAGGTACAATGAATAAAATTAAACATTTTTACTTTACTTTGACTTTCACTTTGAATACTGCTACTCCATTGTAATCTCCATTTGATAACTCTTTGAATTGCTCGAAATCAATTGTCAATTTGAAAAAACGTCAAAACTATAGCGCTTGCAAAACAGGAAAGTATTAAAAACCGGATTATCTCCGGCTTCCGGCCAAAAACCGTTTCCAGGTTTGGTCAACGTAATATTTTTTCATATAGTAGAATTTTAACAAGAAAACAATATTCTAAGATACCTACAAAATCAACTATTAAAAAATTGTACGAAATAGGAATTAGTATCTAGTGAAGTTTAATATTACTTACTTTATTATTGAGTAGTTTATTGTTGAGTAGATTAGTAGTAGTAGTGGAGCTTTTTGTGAAGTGCTCATCCAGGGAAGTACTACCACCATACCTGTTTCTGCCGTGAAGCAGCATTGCTGTGTTTCTGTTTGAAGGGTGTGGGTGCCGGTGAAATTACTGGCACTAGAGGCTGAACAATTGTACGCGTGAAGCTGATGGACGCAGGGCAGTGCATCGTAGGGCAAATTCCTGGCGTGTGTGACTTACGAGGCAATGCTTTGTTACAGGCTATAGGTACCACTGTTACTACTTACAGGCCTATACCCGAGTGGGATCCTAGCTAAAGAAAAATAAGAACACAAATGAACAAAAAGTAAAACTGAAAAAAAAACTAATAAAAATAAATCTAACATCAAAATATATGTATTAAAAATAAAGTTTAAAATTAAATTTAAACAAAATAATGACTATAATGTATGAATGTAAATAATAATGATGATATAATAATAATCAAAATAATAAGTAATAATATGCATGAAATGTAACTTAATGTAGTTATGGAATGAATGGGCTTTTTTAATTTTTTTTTATAGTTACCACTTAACATCAGGTGGACCATATGCTTGTTCCATCAGCTAGATGTATTAAAAAAAAAGACGCAGTGCAATAATAGAAAAACAAAGTATTGGTTTTATTATGTTTTATCGGTTTTTAGCTATGTATGCTTTTAGACAAAAAAAAACCATTTATAAAAATAATGCATCTTTTCAGTAATGTTTCAATTACCTGGACATATTAGGGCTAAGAATAAAGTGATGGTGAACTGAACGCGCGAACCTTGTGCAAACAACACCCACACCACTGCCTCCATATTGCCACTGTTATGACTTTTGAGGAACAAGATTTAGCGCAGTTTCAAGACAGTATCTAACACTAATACTAGCTCGCTGCGTACAATGACAGTTCGCGGCGCTGTGTGGGGATGAATGCAAAACCCTACGCTTGAAACTGATCGCCATCGCCATCGCAGTTCGAAACTGTTCGCCGCAATCTTTTCTAAGCTTAATTCATTCACCCGCTAGTCTGGGGTACCTAGGTAGTTTTTGTTCACGGGGATTAAAAACAAAACAATATTTTTGAGGCTCAATCAGTAAGATTTATGTTTCTGATACTAAGGAAAATCGGAATACGTAAAACTTCCCTCACTGTATAGGCATACGCCTATCTATCATTGCGTCCTGAAGTGAGGGTAGTTATTATACCTCCACCTCTCAACGATGATAGCACTCATGTCAATGCTCCAGTCTGCCCACGACCACAGTTATTACAACATAGCCGAAGCGTCGGGGAAAATTATACGCGGTAAACACCCATCATCATCATTATCATCATCATCAACCTATATTAGTCCACTGCTGGACGTAGGTCTCTCGCAAGACGCGCCACTGAGCCCGGTCTCTCTCTCTCTCTCTTCTTCTCCAGTGCTTGCCAGCTTCATTTCGCAGATCGTCGCCCCACGTTGCCGGAGGGCGTCCTACACTACGCTTACCTAAACGCGGTAAAAATACCCGTGTAACAGTTTAATGTGTGTTATGATCGCAAAAGTTTAAAAAAGTACTATTGATAAATTTTGCTTAGCTGTCCGGCTTTTCGCAAAACCGGAAAACCGGGTTTGCACGCCCTAGTCAGGACGTAATGTCAGATGGGAAACTGATGGGTGGCTGAACTAATTGATGCCCGCGACTTCATCGACTGTCTCCACGGGTGGTGATTATACACTTCCTTGTTTCGATATTATATTTATGCATTCCATCTCTTATAAAAAAGTCCCCAAATATTATAAATACATTCACTTGTTCTGTTTTTTCTCCATCAATCAAAATATTACACGCTGTTAAACATTCATATCGAATACCATAAACTTAGCCTTATGATTGTATTTGTTTTTGTATTTATTGATTTACTTTGATTATGACGGTTCATTCTAGGTATGTAAATGCCCTTATTTTATTTTTTATTGATATTTGATCTTATTCTAAGCTTCTCTCCATCCAAAATTTGATTGGAAAATACTGATTTGCAGCGATATAACCGCCCATTATGCATTACTATATTTTTAAATAGTTTAAAATAAGATTCTATCCTATTATTATCTTACACAACATCTTTTTTGCTTTTTACGTAGTTAAACAAATATTTTTAGAAGTAATATATTTTTTTTCTATTAACACTAATAGGAAAAACAATTTCCAGAGTTCAATAATATTAGAACGAATCCTCAATAGTTCTCTTTTTCCAAATTTTAGACTCTACGGGTCGTTTTCACCGATGACTAATCAGTAGATCAAATATTTGACGATTGTTTAATACACAAAATTAAGAAAAATTAAGTAGGGGGTAGTAAAACATTAAATAGGGGATGCTTTGTCTGTCACGATCTGGGAACTTTCGTTTTTATTAGTAGTGATCGCAGCGTGCAACTGTCAAAAGACGCGGCAGTGTGTGCGGATGTATACAATTCCCTATGTTGAAACTGAACGGTTCGCCACCGCGCCCGCCAGCGAACTAGGTGTGTTCGAGCCTTAACGGAAGATGGATGGCAGACACGCGCGGTACAAATTGATTTAAAACTAAATAGAAAAATGATTGATGACATGTGACGTCACGCCTCTGAGAACGGGTTGGGATAAACGATTTGCCGATTTTTTTAACTGAATGCCGAAAAAGGGTCATTTGCTGGTGTTATTAGGGATCTTTAGTTCGGGTTCGCTGGCTGCAATCATTAGTGGGAGTGAAAAAAATGAAGAAAAAAATTGATCGAAAATCTAATGAAATGAAATGAAATATCTTTATTTCGTTAAGTAATATGGTTGTCTAAAAGAAGGAAGAAATCTGGCACACATACTTCGCCGGAGCAGAGACCGACTTGCAGAAGGTAAAATAAAAATTAAGATTAGGTTCATTAATACAATTTTAATAAAGTCAAATAATAGTCCATAAATAATTAATTAGCAATAACCCTACTCAAACAGCACTCTAATATTGTGAATACCTACCTTATTAATAGATAGCCAAACATACAGTTGTTTTTTTTTAAATTGTCGAATTGAGTATTTTATTTTTATGAACAACCGATTAATTACCATGATTCAATTTTGTGAGTTTTGGCTCCCGATATTTCAGCATAGTTGCATGCATGATCACGGGTTATATTGAAGGCCACGAGAAATGGTATTGGCATAGAACAAAAAATAATGTTAAAAACCATGATTATAATATAAAACCCTGCTTTCCAACTTCGTAATTGCTGTTGATTTTCTAATACGGAAAATAAATAAAATCTCTTCCAAACAACCTGGGAATATGGTACGCTATTAAAAATATTTTTAGGACAAAGCCCTTTAAAAAAATTAAAAAAAAAAGGTAAAATATCAAAATTTGTTATTTTATTTTTTTATAATATTTACAGTGATTTTAAATTAAATAGTAAAGTGATTGATATAATATCAAACGTCAGACGTCACGCCTAATTTTACTGAAAGTCAGTCAAATAAAGCATTTCAGCACATTATTGAATTATAAAAGCTCAGTTGGTAGGTGCTCTGCCTTCTGCACCGTAGGTCGTGGGTTCGATCCCAACCGAGAACGAGTAGGTATTTGTGTGGTGAACACAGATGTTTGTTCTATGTCTGGGTGTTATACCTATATTGTTCATAGGATGTATGTTTTTACAAAAAAAACACTAAATTAAAGACATGGAAAATTAGGCAACTGTTTGAAAAACTATCTAAAGAAATCTGTGATCGATTTACCCGTAAACAGTTACGCAAAATACTTTAAAACCGCAATACAATACCACGTCGAACAAAAACAACTAAAGCGCGCCATTCATTGTAACGCGCTGTAAGCCAGACGTAATGAGAAGTAACGGCTCGCGCGTGCATAGCCAGCTTAATGCCAGCGTGAGACAGACATAGCGGCAGTAACGCGTGCGAGAGAGACAGAGGTATCCTCGAGATGTTGATATCTACAAATTGGTGATAGATGCGCTGAAGTGCGGTGGAATACGGAAGGAACTATTTGTATTCATTTTCTTTTTTGCGATTATGTAGCATGATTTTTGCGATGGGTCGTAATTTTTATACAGGGTTGTTTTTTTAATATAAAAAATGTATTGTAAAAATGTATTTCATAAATAACCTACCTATTTTTATAATAATTTATTTTCCTAGTACAAAGCAGTCGTAAAATTAATAAATATTCCATTCTTTAAAAATCCTTACTCGGTTATCATATCAAAGTCTGAAATGTAACTTTCTTGTAATTAAATCTACCTTTTAATAATATTCAAAATAAAAATATAGATACTAAATAAAACAACGAACTCCGTACGAAAACCTGCAAAACTCTCATTAAGCGAGCAGCTCTAATTAAAAAGTAATTAAATTCGCGAGAGAAAAAGAGACCACGACATTTAACTGATACTAATAAGATCGTCAAACAATTACGAGCGGGTAATCCGTAGCTTGAGAGAAGGTGAGAAAGAGAGCGAGCTATCGGTCTCCCTCGCACACACCACACTCTCTATTTAACTTTTAATTTATACTCATTCCTTTATATCTTTTATTGCTTCGCCCATCGCGAGTCCTAATGCGCCCGAGGTGATGCTCACACTAATTAAATTCATGCAACACTAAGCTTTCCCGACACCCCCATGCAAGCCCCGCCCCCGGCCCCCTCTCTCCCGCATGTCGGCCAATCACAGCGCGCGGCGGCATTTCCAAAAAGGAGAGGCGGGGTGCGAAGTACAGTCAGTGTGAGATTCCTGATAGAGCTGTCATGTCGCGTCCGAGCGCTCGTTACGCTGTCTTGACATATTTTATTATTATTTATGTCAATTACGGTATTACTTTTTTTGTTTAATGGAATAAGGAATTGGTTGTGAAATTGATTGCCTTTCGGTCGCTTATGATTCATCACTGTCAAAAATATAATCTGAAACGTGTTAATTTTGTATGATTGATTGTTTGTCTGTCATTAGAGTCGATTGGAGAGAGACCGAGATGTAATCTAGTTTTACGCAACTCTATTGTATGCGACTAATAAAGCCTCCATCTTCTTGTCTAGCTCTAAATTAGATGTTGATTGCTCATCAACCAGCATCTTTCACTAAAGGTACTAACCTATCTGCTTCTTTCATTACTACGGGTAAATTTTAAATGTCAATGTTAATATGATAGATTTTTTTTAAATAAAATATACCTACCTTGTTAATGAAAAAAACTTTCCGTGTAAAGTACGAAAATAAGAATATTTAATCATTCATTGTAAATTTGTAAATATTCACATAATTCTAAGGGATTAAAGTTATTAAAATCATCTCTCCTTAACGATAACCGTAGGTTTATTGCCAGACATCTTATTTACATAAACTTCACCATAACTTGTGAAGAAATACCAATACAAATCCTATTCATTTTGCGGTGAAATTCCATAGCATAACTTCTTACAGAATCCCTACATGTATCTTTGTAGCGGGCACGCCATGCGGCTAAAAAAGATTATGACAACCCCACGAGCTCTTCCATACAAACGTAAGCCTTACAAATCGTATGTTTAAGCAACGACCATGCGATAGTAAACGCTATCAGCCAGCAAATAAAGCTGATTTTAATTCACCGCCAACCGCCGTCTACGCTGTCGTTAATTCAATGTATGCCTGCCCTTAATTTATTACCCGTTATTCAATACAGGTCTCTAACTTTAAAGCATAAGGTTTGAAAGCGTTTAGCAGCACCGCGCGATGTACTGTCGGAGAAATAAATCTATAATATGAAGGAGGCGGGGAATTAATTTGTGCGTGGGTGGGGGTAGGGAGGCCTTCGCCCCGCCCCGGAGCGGCGCGCCATCTCAGTGCCGGGCCGGCGCGGCAACTGGACGCCGACACACATGCGCGCCGAATAAATACTCAACAAACAACGTGAACTTGAAAAAAAAAGTGTTGGTGATTCGAAATTGGAACGTGTTTAAATATGACAGTTGAGAATGTTGCCGCGCATTAGTGTTGTGCGTAGTGCCGATAGACAAGGTATCGATAGATCGCGTTGTGTATTTTGATCGGGAGATACCCGCACTGAGCGTGGTGTTGTGCGTCGGCAGTCAAGATATCGAGGGACGGTGGAAGAGGCGTCGGCGGCATGGTGCTGGAAGGTGGGCTGCCGGCGCCGCTGCAGCTATACGCGGCGGCGGCGGCTCAGCTGACGCCGAGGCCGACCTGGCCACCGTTTCTACCCTTCTTTGGAGTCCCTCCGCCGTTCCTGACGAGGCCCAGGCTACCTCATCCGATGCCAAGAGCACCACATGGACCGCCCAGTGAAGATTCGAACGAAGACGGCGGGAGCAGTAAAGGTAATTGAATAATAGATTGATTTTATCTAGACGCTATAGGAACCACTTCTCGGAAGATTTATTTTAAATGTTGTAATCACAAAATGCTTTAGAAATTACCTACTAGGTAATATTAAATACGACATGAAACGTCTCAAGGAGAAAAAAAATCTAGAACGAGATTTTTTTATAATACCTAGATAAAATAAAAAGACCCTTGCCAAGCTTGACATTTTAAGATATGTCATTTTACATAATTATAATACACAGTAAAATATACTTACACAATGTAAAATATTATTCAAAATGCATAGCTCTTACCGACGCCGACGGCGGAAAAATACAAAAAAATAATATCAAAAAGCGCGTTGAAATCTTTCTAAGGACTGTATTGGGTACATCCGTCGCGTACCATCCATCGTATAGTCTAGGAAAAAATAAAAAGTTTAGTATTTAATGATTTTCATAATTTTTAATTTAATTTTAATTATTTTCTTGTTCAAAATAATATCAATCTATTATCTATGCAGAAACCACACCTTGAAAAAAATACAAAATTGTTATATAGGAATCTTACGAGAAATCAAAATTTGCATTACATAATACAATTGAAATACAAATAAATTTATGCGAATTTCGTGCGAATTTCGTGAAATAAGTTTTCACGTTGTTTTTTAATGAATATAAAAAAATGGTTTAATAAATACTTTACTCAATGATACCTTTTTTAATTTATAATTGACAGATATTATCTTAGGAAAAGTGAAACACAAACTTATAAAATAATAAATAACGATTTCAAAAAACAAAAGAAACGTGTTAAAAATTTTAAGTTATATCTTTTGAAACTATCATAGGTTTTAACACAACTTTATGAAGAACGGGATAATATAAAGCAGAAGAGTTTGCTTGTTTGTTTGGTTGAACGCGCTAATCTCGGGAACTGCTGTTTCAAATTGAAAAAAATGTGTTGGATAGTCCATTTATCGAGGAAGGCTATAGACTATATAACATCACGCTACGACTAATAGAAGCAGCATTAATGCAAACTGTCGCAAAAATCTATGTCTATCCTTTTCTACCACGTAAGGACTTTTGTATGTCTATCCTTTTCTATCACGTAAGGACTTTTCTAAAAATTCACAATTTTGATAAAAATAGAATGCTCCTAAACGTTCTTGAATGTTCTTTACAACATTTTGGAATACCCAGTAAACTCTCGCGGCTAGTATTACTTATTTTAGTATTTATTTATATGTTGATGTAATTTAATGTGAATTTATTAGAAGTCACGAACTAATCACAATTCTATCTTCATTACAAACTCTAATCAGATGAGGTCATTTCAATTTATATAAAGCTCTCTCATGATTTATCAACAATAAAACTTCATTATTAAAACGCCATTCATAACATTTCGTTTTGAAAGATAATATTAATAATTGTTATGGATTAATTCAAATACTTTAATTACATTAAACCCATTATGTAGATCGCTCTGAATCGTTGTTAGAACTCCTCAAGCGAATTTAAGCTAGTTTCACGCATTTTTCTTTAAACTGAAAAAAATGACTACCTAACAATAGTTTTTAACCGAATTTGAATGAAAAACAGAGGTTCTAAATTTTGTTGTTTTTTTAACTTTAAAACACTTGAGAAACCAATTTCATGGCCGATGACAAAACGGCTGTACCGATTTTAATGAATTTTCTATGAGACCAATCTGGAAGTATAGTAAAAAAAGAAAAACTCAAACTGGTTCATAAATGATGAAGTTATGCTATAACAAACATACTTCATTGTTTGATCTTATGCAATAAGATTTTAATATTTTGACTCTTGACGTCATTCGCCGCTCTGCATTGCAATAAACTTGCTACTGTCCTACTTTGCTGTGTCAAGTGTCAACCAAGCTATAGCTAGTTTCAAAATCTGTCAAAAGATGATAGGTTTAAACTATTGCCACCTCTTACCAACAGGCAATTGGGAATCAGTGATAGGTTAAGTTTGAGCAATACTTTTATGGGTGAGCTTTCAACATGGGCATACATATTTATAAATAATTATAAGTTTAAAAAACTAGAGAAAGCGACTTCATTGCCAAACGGCTAAACCGATTTTAATGAAATTTGTTTGGAACAATCTGGACGTAAGACCTTCCAAATAAAAAATAATTTTCTAAATCGGTTCATAAATGACGGAGGCATGCAACAAACATTAAAAAAAAAATTAAAAAAAAAATGGCGACACCGATTTTAATAAAATTAAAATGGAACCAATCTGGAAGCAGTACCTTTCAGATAAAAAAATATTTTTTCAAATCGGCTCACAAATGACGAAGTTATGCGGTAAAAAACATTAAAAGAAAAAAAAATTGAGAACGAAATTGAGAACCTCCTCCTATTTGATTGGAAATCGGTTAAAAAAGCTACGTTATAATTTAGAATTTTTAAGACAAGAGTGGATTGTGGCTAAGCGTGCTCCATCTTGGGCTACATCCTCACTTTCTATCAGGTGTACCTAATGGCAGCCAAATGCTTTGCTATCTATATCTAAAAAAACATACTGTACAGACCATACACAAAAATATAGAAATGAAAAGAAATCTAATTTTATACGTGTAACATAAAATATGGTTGCCGCGGTCAATCTTTTAAGGTCAATCTTGACCTCAGAAGATTAAAAGTATCATTCGAAGAATAGAATAAATAATGATACATCTACATTCCCGTCGCTCATGCACTTATCCTCTAGGCATAACATATTGCTTTTGTAATATTAAGGCATTATTCCCGAAATATGTTCAGGATATTTGAATAAATTCTGTATTAATAAAAAATGAACGTCGGGCAAGGTGCTAAGAGGCTAACGAGCGTAATCCAAATGTAAGTTATTAGTTGTGAGTAGGGTTGGCAGTCGGCCGGCTTTAAGCGGCCTTTATTCGGCTATTGACTTCCCGGCAAATAAAAGCCGGGTGTTTTAAAATGATTGGTTGTATGACTTTATATTATAACATGCAGGGTGTTATACCAGTGGCTGTCAATATTTTAAAACTATCTATACTACAGTTAATGATCGAGAGGTGTGGAAAAAGTGGAGGAAGGCCTTTGCCCTGCAGTGCAGGGCAAAGGTCGACCCAGACTAAAATTAAATATGCGAGTACTAAGAAAATACTAAGAATTATTAAGAGGTAACAAACTACAATGTTAGCACAGTTCAATGACAGTTGACAATGTTTTTAGCATATTATTATTTTGAAACTAAACTAAAAACACAAAAAATACATGAATACGTAAAGATTGTTTTTATATCAGGCATTATTTTGTGTATGCTAGATTTGTATGATTTTGAACTATAGCTATATTTTTGTTTATAATAATATATTGCCTGAAACAAATCGTCTATTATTAAAACCTTTCTGAGTTTGTTCTCTTTTTGCTGCTATGCATGTCATGAGTCCGGCTTTTTTGTCTTTCTCTGGCAGTGACATCCCTAGTGCTCAAGCCGTACCATGCCGCCTGCTGTGCGGGTCCCGCTCTCGATGTCGATACCAGATTTTTATCGAATCTTTTTATCGACTCTTTTTATCGACCCTTTTGTCGGCACTAGAGCTGAGGTGTTACTCATGAAATTAGGATGTTAAATGTTTTGTGGATGACGCATAGTCAGGCCGCATTGTGCTTTGTATATTTTTTATGATTACGTAATAGAAATTGGTATCAATCGTTTTTTGGAGACCGTAATAAATTATGAAGATGATAATGTGTGAAATTATTTAAATGAAACAGTTTTTTTTAACTAGAGCGGGATGTTTAGGAATCTTTAAAGATGGCCAAACATTAAGCTGCAAGTTATTGCTTTATTTCTCTTTTACTGGTATTTTTATAACTTTAACAATTCTTGCTGCTTTTTTTTTTATTATTTATAAAATAATTTGCAAAAAGTAACTAAGTGAATTTTATAACTTGTTCTATGTTTAAAAGCTACGGGTAGTTAATTAACTTGGATTGACACAATTGATTTATGCTTCATATTCAAAAACTTATTTAAAAAAAAAGAGATACTTATGTACTTAATTACTGTTTAACCAAGGCCAATAACAAGTCAAAAAAATGTGTATTAGAATTTAAAATTATAAATAACATTCACTAACAGGTTCATATTGAACTATAAAATTCATGATTTTATAGAACGAAGTTGTCTACTAAAATTTATATCTAAATAATATTTAGAAAATTTAATTAATCTCGTAGGAGGTTTTTTATTTGTATCAACTGTCATTTTTATTATACTTATAGGTACTTTTAAACATTTTTGTGATTTTAGTTTTTAAGTCAACAAAAATTTGAATAGATTTTAATACTACTCAGATTAAAAGCTTATAAGGTGATCATGAATGAGACAGTTTAACTTAAGAAGGCTTTAGGGTTAACGAACTTTTTGTACAATAATAATGTGGGTACTTAGATATAATTATGTAAAGAATAGCAAAAATATTGCAAAACATACGACTTGTTTTATGAATAACACCTAATTAAATTACTGTTGAGTTGGTATCTTGTTTTCGATGTAGGTACGTATCACAGTGCCCGTGACTTCAGTCGCATCCAGACCTGTTTCTCTTCAGTTTTTTTTGTACTTTTCAGCTTTTTCCCAGTTCCTTTTACATGAATTTTACACGAATATACATACTTCTGTTCGATCCTTGATCATGGCATGATTGTGCAAAAATATTCGGAAACAATCAAACCCAAAAATATATTCCGTTTATAATTAAACTAAAAGCAATTTGTACTATGGTTACCAAACATATGTTTGGTTATTATCATAGTTTTAAAAAACCACCCACGAAATCTCTAGGCCGAACTTCATCTCTATCTTGTTCCTTGTGGTTTGTCTTTAAACAATTAACAAACAGACAGACAAACTAGCATTTTTAAATTGGCAAGAATTGTTATCTATTCGTCATGTTCATAATTAGTTATTTGTCGTCAGAAACAATGTATTTACTGGCCTCTGAGTTCAGTTAGTAGCTCTGCCTTCTGCGCCGTAGGTCGTGGGTTCGATCTCCACCGAGAACAAATATTTGTGAAATGAATACAGATGTTTGTTCTCTGTCATAATATTTTTATTAAAACACAATTAACTAAAAACATTTACCTAGCTTTTACCTCACAATTCATATTTCATCAGGTGGGTCATAATTTCCATCAATCGGTTGCATAAAAAAAAGGTGATCATCAAATCAAAATGTATGTTACATATACTTAATAGTATCAAAATATGTATGTAATGCTTCAATATTTGTTCTTTATTCTTCTTCTTTTTTAATTCGTCTAAGTTGCAAGTTGAATTAATAGTAATTTCTAAGCCAGCTTAGTGAATTTCTTTACTTTTTGTGCAGTCAATGAACGATTTCTTAAGGCGGGAAACGATTGTCTTCGTAACTATTAGTTCAGTTTTTACTTACATTGCGTGCGCAGAAACGGTTTAGTTGCAAAATAAATAAGCGCTTATTAGATCAGGGTAACTTTATATTATAAAGAAAATATGAAATAGTAAGTAAATGGTTTAATTACATCAATGTCTTTACAATTTACACTTTATTTAACTAAATTATAGCTTTAGACACGTTATTCAACACAAAACTACCTTACAGTAAAAATATATCAACTACAAAGAGAACTAGGTACTTATCTTAACAATCAAGGGGTGTACTCAGAGCCGCATTACATCGACAGTACACAGAACGAAACGATAACCTCCTCAGTCGAGTCTCAAGCCCAGAATAATCCACCGTCCCGCCTAGCCTCAGTCAGGCGACCCACATGACAGTTGATAGACCGCGCCCCCTATCGGCAATATCGTCCTCCGTTCTGCGTAGCTTCTGACTACCAATAACAATTTATTGATATAATAAATTGTTATTAATTTCGAACAAATAATAATAAAATATAATATTATTTATGAAATGGTTTTAAAGCAACTACAATGTTCTTAAATTAAATAAACTAAAATAGCTTTTTATTTTAAACATTAAAGACTATCCTTCAGTCTTACTTCAATAATCATTATTATTTTAATACAGATTTATAAAAGCATTTAAATATCAAATTAAACTATTTATAAAAACCAATTTCTTATCAATCATTTCAAAACTTATAAAGATTATTACTCATTTCTAAAAATATAATAATAAAATAAAATAAATCTATTATTTTGAATAAATTTTAGCCCCTATTATCTACTAGATACGACACGGCCATTCTGCAAAATACTTCGTCCCCGAAGTATCTCCAAGTATTTTCCAAACTCACTGGCTCAGCTGCGAGTCAAGGTACTAGTGTGTCAGAGATCCTGGTATCACATAGGCCAATAAAGTACTAAATAACCTGACATGAAATCTGAAAGCACAAGAATAATGTTAACATAAAAACTATTAAACATTCCTTAGCCAATTTACTCACCATACATAAGTAAGGAAAAATAATAAAGTACCATAAGTTAGGCTGTCATGCTAAGTTCCATTGCGAGTTGGCATCGCGATGTCCAAACAAAGGATCAGGCTAACTAGGTCTACCAACATTTATACAAATATCATCAAGCTCTGGCTGTCGACTGTCGTGCTCAGTTCCATCGCATAATCGCAACTACTACAATGTCCAAACGTCACACCAGTCCACCCGTACATTTAAAAGAATCCCCCAATATTTTAACGTTTGCCTGTCGTGTTTAGTTCCATCACGTAATCGCAACTATCGAGATGTCCAAACTTTACACCAGCCCAACCGTAAAATTAAACAACCCATTTAGAAGAATTCCCCAATAATTTAACGTTTGTCTGTAGTGTAGTGAAGAACAAATCGCTTGGCCATTCTGCTTCAGTACTACTTACAAAATTATATTGAAAAAAATATGGCACGAGCAATAAAAATGCGGGTACTCTCACAAAAGAAAATAAAAGTATTTCTTGGCAAAAATAAAACTGTTCGGATAGGATACCGTTAGACACTATTTGGGTCAATCACACAATAGTCATTTAAATTTAACTTGAAAAAGATCTGGAGTTCTGGCTATCAAGATTCAAACCAAATCAAAGCAGAGCCTCAAGGCCTTACCTTACTTTTACATCGCTTGAAGTCCACTCTGTTTTATTCCAGATACATAAAAGGCTTTGTATCGTACTTCGGATAACGTAGGAACTGCCACTTCATTTGTCAGTCGATAATGCCTCCAGTTTACGTTATGGCACTTCACATTCTGGAATAAGAATAAATGTTAGTTTTCTGTGGGCAAAAGTTCTATCCCACGCTCTGATATTAGATCAGGGTAACTTTATATTATGAAGAAAATATGAAATAGTAAGTAAATGGTTTAATTACATCAATGTCTTTACAATTTACACTTTATTTAACTAAATTATAGCTTTAGACACGTTATTCAACACAAAACTACCTTACAGTAAAAATATATCAACTACAAAGAGAACTAGGTACTTATCTTAACAATCAAGGGGTGTACTCAGAGCCGCATTACATCGACAGTACACAGAACGAAACGATAACCTCCTCAGTCGAGTCTCAAGCCCAGAATAATCCACCGTCCCGCCTAGCCTCAGTCAGGCGACCCACATGACAGTTGATAGACCGCGCCCCCTATCGGCAATATCGTCCTCCGTTCTGCGTAGCTTCTGACTACCAATAACAATTTATTGATATAATAAATTGTTATTAATTTCGAACAAATAATAATAAAATATAATATTATTTATGAAATGGTTTTAAAGCAACTACAATGTTCTTAAATTAAATAAACTAAAATAGCTTTTTATTTTAAACATTAAAGACTATCCTTCAGTCTTACTTCAATAATCATTATTATTTTAATACAGATTTATAAAAGCATTTAAATATCAAATTAAACTATTTATAAAAACCAATTTCTTATCAATCATTTCAAAACTTATAAAGATTATTACTCATTTCTAAAAATATAATAATAAAATAAAATAAATCTATTATTTTGAATAAATTTTAGCCCCTATTATCTACTAGATACGACACGCTCAAGCTTGACCTTTTTTAATGTCATCTACTACTGTTATCTAATTTCTAGCCGTGGATTGAAATGAAATAATTATTTTTAAAGGCCTACGCACATCTACGCGATGGCGATCAGCCAGCTGAAACGCTGACAAATATGATAGTGATATTTGACAGCGTTTCAGCTGATCGCCATAGCCATCGCCTAGATGTGGCTTAAGGTACATTTTCTTATATAGGTATGAATATATCAGTCAGATAAAAATATGTCTACTTATCTCTGTTTTAGGCACAAAGACTAATATTTTTGGGTTTTGTGTTACTCTGATTTTCCACAGTTATTTAAAGCAACCAACGAAGCCAAGCTCAAATTCTTAAATTCTTTATAGCAATAAAAGTAAAATAATTAATAGTTTAATTATAGCAGGTGAGATTGCGGTCAAACGCAAGCCTACATTGTGTAAAAAAAAAAAATACGGGGTACAAAGGTGCACCTACACAGGCTTTATTTAGAGTTATTTAAGGCTTGTTTAGGGGGTTTCACTAAGGTTTTATTCTAGCAAACACTTGAGGCTCATAAAATAAAATACTTACTACAACTACTGGGAAGGAAAAGTTACAGTGTTTTAATAATTACTCAAATATTTGTTTTGTAAATACATACCATTACTATACATACATTTAAACAAACAGCAAACATTTCATTACATCACACAAATGTTTGTTTTCGGTGGGAATAGATCCCACGGCCAACAGCGCAGGTTGCAGAGCTAAGCTTTGTTGCAGTCACAGAATATTGTGGTTGTGGTCAGAATTAAGTAGAATGTTTGAGCACTTAACAAAGTAAAAGAGATGTGGCCACCTAATTATAGATAAGTGACCGCCTTGATGTGGCCGCTGAAGTTAAACATTTTTGCGAAACGTAATTGTATTCTTGACAGATGTCAAAATATATTTTGACATCTGTCAAGAACACCGCCGGCTATAGCCGGCGGTGTTACAAAGGCGACTCTAAAGGTCTGCGCACACCTAGGTCGCTGGCGATGGCGATCAATGAAACGCTGTCAAATATCACTGTCAAATTTGACAGCGTTTCACTGATCGCCATCGTCAGCGACCTAGGTGTGCGCAAGGCCTTAAAGTGAAATGCAGTTCTTTGGTTGTATTTTAACCCAAAAGTATAGTGTCTAGAATTTATTTTTAAAAATTCGCATTGTAGTTTGTAGTAATCAATACTAGAGTGAAAATTAAGAAGAGTAAGAGCGGGACACCAATAGTTGCCGTCCACAAATTGCAGTAAAACATGGCCCGCTTAGAAGCCCCATTATAGCTGAATCTTTGTTTCAAAATTTTCAAACAGATATTTAAAACTCACAGTGGATTCAGCGATCGGATGAACGGATCGTATTTTAGGAATAGGCTCGCTGACCGCCGTCGCAGGTGATTTACATGTGCGGAAGACTTAAGTTATGAAATAACTACAGCCTACAACTAAAAAAACAAAAAACTTTCGCTCGTCATCACCAAAAAACACAAACACCGAAAAACAAAGCCACTTACACCAAAACAAACGCCCAATAAACAAGCTAAATAGCATTATAAACAGAAATCAGAACTAGTCAAAAGTACATCAATAAAGGGTAGCACGAGGGTGAAATCGCATAAATTACGCTCCACCCTTTACAGCCGCAATCAAATAAACTTACACTACCCTCATATTCCTCTAGACATAGTCAAAAAGTATTTTTTTTAACTTCCTGACAAAAACACGAGGGTTGTTGTTTCAGGAGGATATCAACCTGCCTGCTGTTATTTGTAAACCGAAGCTACCGTACCTTTGACCTAAAAAAGAGGGATTTAATAACTACTTCTTCTCAAAGGGTCAAAAAATCAAAGTCAAAAGTGTATTTATTCAGTAGGATTGCAAGAATCACGTCTTAAAGCTAAGTGAGTCTTAGGTGTCAGTTCAACGCGGGTCACCAAAATAATAATAACTGACATTGCCAAACTACTTTGATGCTGAGTGTACGACTAGTATTGAAATACAGTGTACGTTTCAATTAAAACTGTTTATAGCATAAAAAAGCGGCCAATTTATAAACGTAGCAACTTCATTACCGCTTCTGTAAGCGAACAGCTGTGTTAAAGTCTACTAAGAAATAAACATGTTTTGGCCCTTGTGTTGCACAAGCAGAGCGACGAACGGCGCGATGACTTAGGTATACCGTCATGTATGTCGCCAAACGATCTCTGACCCAGCATAATGATAAACACGTTAATTTTGCTACTGGCAACAAAGTTAGCAATATTACTTACTGCTTAGCATGTGTATGTCCTCTGCCTTATTTTTATTTTTAAATGTACGCTCCCCATGCTGGGTGTGTTGGGAAATGGGCCTTGAAATTGGCACGTCTGCTTGTGTTTTGACCCTAAATGCCTGCATGCGTCTTCCTTTTGTGGTTGACATTTAGTTGTGGGTGCATATTGCATGAAATCAGGTTAAACCAATTTAAAAGACAAAAACAAGCAACTTATAAAATAAAAAATATATGATAACAAATAATTTTGTGCTACGTTTTTTTCTTATTTTCTCCTCTAGTGGTTGAAACTCTGGGTCCGTCGGAAACCAAAGCCTTGCGGGTCTTCAAAATGTTGTCTAGGCGACTGATAGAAGCGACGCGTGACCCAAGGGCTGGTAGTATCTGGCGCAGCGCATTAGCATTGCTATTCAGCGTGGCAATGCTGCCAGCGTCTTGGGGACGCTTCCGTCTGGCACTGATTTGTATCAGATGAGTAACAGGCTGCGGCTTTTAAGGAGCCTCTTCGAGGCGCACTTAAAATCCTTTCGCCACACTTGGTTCGAAAGAATCAGTGACACGATAAGAAGAAGAAGTAACAGGCTGCAGATAGTTCAAGTTTTTTTTTGTGTAATTTGAACATTTTATAAATACTCATTTAATTGTAAGTTTCTTTGTGTAAATAATCGGTTATCGAGCTGAAATTATGATAGTGAAAACGACAAAACTGCCAAACTAACTCCTCTTTTTGAAGTCGGTTAAAAGGAGAGAACATGCGGATATATAGAGTCGAACCCGTATTCGTGCACCTTGCTACCAACTTGAGTAATAGCCCGTATTACGCGCGTTTTCGAGCTTTTGTCACTTGTAATGTTATGTTGTAATGAGACGGTTTTTTAAAGGTATTGGTGACAGAGCCTTATTTGCGGTTTGGATGGGGTAATGGAAAAGGGGGATTACAGGAATTTTTCAAACTTCTTGTATATTATAGTAGTCATTATTATGCCTCTAGTTGATGGACGCAAAACAGTGCATCGAAGAGCACGTTCCTAGAATGGGTTCAAATCCCATTCAAATCTCATTTATTGCGATAGGTATTATAAAATCATTGTGATTTTTTTGTTGTTTTAGAGCCCGGTTTTTATATATATTTTTCGAAAGTCTATCTATATACTTAGGTACTTGTTCTACGGATCGTCGTCCGTCGGATACAATAATGTTGTCATCTTGTTGCATTCTTATTGTCGTAGGTGACAGTGACAGTTTGTAATAACCAATTCGATAAGAGATTCTTCGACGGATGCCGTTTAGTATTGTTACTGCTCTTATTCTGGACGCTAAAATATAAGTGAAAAAAAAAAATGAAAATAAAAAATACTTTATTTACAGCTTATTACACGTCTGTCTTAAACTATATAGGTACTTAGAAAATAATATGACATTATGTACTACAAACGTGCAATTGCTGGAGCTCTTATAATCTAAGGGTGTTATTAACAATCCTGGCACAACGCTGGAGTAGTTAAATCGTGTTTTGTCACATTTGTTTGAGTTGACAATTGCATGTCAATGCAAGAGACAAAACACGGATCCAACGCAACGCCAGGATTATTAATAAGACCCTATAGTTTAAACTACGGTCTTCACACTAGGCCAAGCCTGTATCGTGAAGACCAAAACAACGATTAAACAAATTTAAATATTGACTCGGTGGACAGCTAAAACAGAAAAATAGTAAAAAGGTGAAAATTTTTAATTTAGTTATGTTTTAAGAGTAAATGTGTGTGTGATGTGTGTTGGTTTTTACGGATGGGTCATCCTACTACTACCAGTCTCTTAAGAGTCTGGGTATCACAGTAAATACTCTAAGAGGCTTTCTCAATCAACACATAAATTTATCAGTCAGATAAGATATATTCATTTCTTTTCGTCGAATATCGTTGTTCCATAATCGAAAAATATATATATTTATTTTACTATATTTTATTAAATATGCAGTGCACTATGATTATGATGATTTGTGAGGTTTGAAATAAACGATTGTTTTTATAATTAAATTTATTTAAACGAACAAAATACCTTCTACAACGGCTGATGCAATCGGACAAACTCCACCAAACTATCTACATTTTGATGCCTCTATACTCTATTACTCTATACAAAGCAATATTCGTTTGTACCAGCACATTGTGTCAAACAAATGTCAATAACTTTGATAGCTTCTAAAAGTACACATCGCACGAGCCGTGACAAAACGAACGTCGCGTGGCCCCAAAACATGCATTTGTCAAATTCGATACGGTTTTTAGAGTTCCGTAGCTGACTTGTAATCCTTTTTACTAGAAATAATAAGTTTAGAGCCTTATTCCGTTTTGTCTTTTAACGTGCAACTAGCATAGCAGGCCTGTAAGGCCCGTATTCAGAAACAGTGCTTGAGTGCTTGCGTGCTTGAGTCTGAGAGCTAGATGAATCTAGATGCCAGCTTCTACTCCAGGTGAGATAGAGAAGGTGGTAGATATAGGAAAATCAATCAAATTTTATTTATTAGTGAACTTAAACAGGTGAGTGTAATATTAACGTGAAAGCTGAAAACTATACAAAAGTAAACTATGCAAAAAGACAAGGACCAAAACCATTTTGTACTAAATCCATGCATCACGTGTGCGGAACTCAACGACGCTCACAACACGCGCTTAACCAACTTAGTATTTACTTTCAGTGTACCATTTTGGTTGCGTCTACCCTTAGAAATTGGCCACGGGAGACGTAGGATTTCACGCCAATATGTCGTGTAGTTTAGCGGTTTATTGGGTTCTTGATATCGAAATTGGCCTCTTGGGCTCTGTGATAGGCTTTATGTAATTTTTGATGGCTCTAAAGTTGTGGTTGTATTAGTATTGAAATAATTGTAAATTCATTAGGAATTCACAATTAGATCAGAGATTTGGTCAGAGATGTTAGAAGTTGGATTTCACAAACAAATCTACCTTTAAATTTAGCGTTATTAAATTACTCACCAAAAAGCAATATTCTAAATAGTTTTTTTTAATTAGACGAAGACATCGATTTTTTTTTATTTACTACATAAGCACACATAAACCAGTAAAAAAACAAGGACACTAAAAGAAGAAAGACACAAATAGATATATTGATACTCGAGAAGTGCCTCGTGTTTCTGTGTGCTACAGCAGCAAAAGGGCCTTGACTCAGCATGATGCCCAGCTACTGTGAGGAAGCTACTTATACTAATTCAACTATAAACAGGTAAATTTTAAATATAATCTTCCCTATTTCAAAGTGATCCTTTTCATACAACTGAATAAACATTGTATTTTGACTTTGACCTATCGGTTCAGATCGGTTTGTAAATGGGCGTTGACCGGAAACTTAAACATATCTTTTGTTTGATTGATCCGCCATAGACAACATAATAAGAAACTCATCCTGTTTGCATCTCACCAAAACAATGGCTCACTACCGCCATCTAGGATGAAACATTTATTTTTTGTGAATGAACTGAAAAAAAAAAGAATTACTAGGTGGTAACTTCCTCCTCTATTTTATGATCTATCTGCTTCATAGTAGGCATTAGGTACGTCAAACCTCTGTTGTTCTTGTACCTAAGGCCAATAAAACGCTTTTCTTTCTTTCTTACCAACAAAGTTTTTCTTTTTTTTTAAAGCCTATTATTTTTTAAAAGCTTTGAATCCATCTGTCATTTATTTTAATTTCATTTTCGCTAAGTTGTTTTTTAACTGTGCACAAAAATATCTAACTTAGGTGTAGAATTTTGTACGTCAAACTGTTGTTCTTGTACATAAATCCAACGCAACAGTTTTCTTTTTTTCTTCCCACCACAGTTTTTTTAAAGTTTATGAATCCATCGCATTTATTTTGATTTGATTTTTTTTAGGCTTGTATCTGTGTACAAAAATATCTAACTCAGATGTAGAATTTTGTACGTCAAATTGCTTGTTCTTGTACCTAAGGTCAACACAACGTTGCTCTTTCTTTTTTATACTTAGCAAAGTTTCTTTCTTACTTTTTTTATCCATCGTATGATTTATTTGAATTTTTTTTTAAGTTGCATTTTTTGTGTACTAAAATATCTAGCTCAGATGTAGAATTTTTTATCCCTACGGGTGCCATTTGTACAAGATTACAAAAGCATATCACTAATGTATGCATTACTCATATTAGAGCGTAAAATTAGTTGTTGGTTCTTTTCTGTTTGTAAAAAACATGGGTGACGTTTTTTTTAATCTGTCCCATGAACATCGTGATTTTAATCAATTCGTTCATTGTAAAACAAAGGAACGTGTGTGTTTTAACATGTTTTTAAATTAGATATGCTCGTGCTGACTGCACCCCAACTAGTAAATTAAACAAAAAAATTGCAACTTTCATAAATATGTTTGTTTTTTATTTCTTTGCATTACTGGTGAAGTTTCTTGGCTATTATGCTATTATGCTAGTGTTTTTGGCAAAACTTTCAAGTAATTACACATTTTTGTTTCCTTCTTCTTTGAGCAATTTATAAAAACGAATTAATAAATAATTAACCCTATTCTTTATACTTACATTATCCAAAAACAGTACATTTTTGAATGAATTAAAATATAATTTTATTTTCCCTACTTGCCTATTTATCCCTACCAATCCTTATGGGAAACGCATGATTTTATACATCTCTAACGTCATGGGAAAATTTTTACACTATCTATTAACAGGATTAAGCCAAATCATCCTCAAACATCCCAAATCCTGTTGAATCCTAAACATATTGCTAATCCTACGCGTGCGGGGCCTATGGGACCCCGCACCATAACTAACCCTATTAAAAAGTGGTCCCGACCCCTGTTATATGTAATGTAGCATAAAATTAACCCGTGCGTTACGCCTGATGCGCCCAATGTTTTAAGTAGACGATTTTGGTTAGGGGTCTTTGGGACCGGTAGGATTTTTTGGCTGGTTCATTCTTGATGAGTGCCAAGTTTTTAAAATGACAATTATGCCTTTTTATATTGAAATTATCCCTTTATTTCAAATGGCACGAGCTTTTGTTTTGCCAGCGAGTAAATTGTTTTCCTAAGCGATTTTTGGTAACAAAAAGTGCCTTAAACTCTTAACGCACTGATCCATACAAACTACTAACACAGTGGCATGAAAACGCACAATATCATACATACATACATAAAATCACGCCTTATTCCCATGATCACGGATTTCCACTTGCAACAATCCTGACATTCCTCTTTCGCTTCATTCACTCGCAAAACATTCTTCATACATGCTCGTTCGTCTAGAGTACTCCTGGCCTGGCCTTCTCTAAAATGTCTGCTATCTGATCGAGATACATGCACCGAAGTCTTCACCTTCCAGCAGTTCCATTCAAATGCCAATGTTCTAATAACTTGTGACGTCAGTGACAGTTAGATACAGTCCAACTTTTTAACCAACTCGCAAAACCAAAGACAACTCGGTTCTTGAACTCGTCGACGATACTCCGGCAACCCCTGACGTCACAGATTGCAGACCGCAGTGGTGTACTCTGATCTATCACCCCCTGGGGAACTCTCTACATTGTTTTATAATAAGGACAATAGATTATAACGCGGGTACATCGTGAATCTGGACTTAAGTAAATAAAATGTTTTGGGTTCGAAATGTGGTGCTGGCAGGGAATGGAAAAAAATTGTTGGACGGAAAGAGTTACGAACGAAGAGGTCCTATAGCGAGTAAAGGAGAAGAGAGTTATACTTGAGGCGATACAAAACCGAAAAGAATGTTTGGCCATCTTCTACGACATGACAGCTACATAAAGAAAATCATCGAAGGAAAAGTTAGAAAATGAGGATAAGAAGAAGGATTAGTGGTAGTTTGTGCAGAAGTAGTCAAAGTATACAAAAATCACTTGAATCGCAAGGATCACTTTGAAAAGTCTAGGTAATTAAAAAAAACTGATACGAAGTTCGATTCACTATTGGTATAATTGGCATAATCATCATCGGCGTCAAGAAGGTGACCGCTGGCTTCCCCAAAAATTATTTGGGTCTAAATCATTTTTCCTCCTTTTTCCCGTGTCAAAATAGCTGATGAATAAAAATTATGTCAATTGTCATATTTATGAATAGGACAGTGACAGTTTATGGTGACGTTTGTTATATAGTTTGTTTATATTAAGTTTGCCTGTTTACAGTACTTTTTAATTTCATGCAATAAAGAATTTTCTATCTATCTATATAGTTTAGGGTAGTGGTAGTTTACAAAAAGTGCTTATGAGTTTTTGCAATGTGTCACTTGTTTGTTAATTTTGTTAGATTGTTCTAAAACTCCACCGTTGGTAATCTAAATAATATCAATTTGAGGTCAAATTGAACCCAAAACAACAGATAACCCTAACAAACCAATAACAAGTTAACCAAACACCAGCTTCAGATACCCCATTGAAATATCGCCCCCGTGGGAACAAAGATAATGTACAACTTGCAAAAATAGTGCCGTGATGTTTGTTTGTCGAGGAAAATATAACTTCTGACAGAGATTTGTGGGAAATATTATTGCTATGGTTGCGAAAACTTGACAAAAAAGGTCCGTATTCTGAATAAATTTTTACAATTACAATTTTTACTTTTTAAATATTATTTTAAGAGTTTAATAAAAATAATTAATTCCTGATGTTAAAGAGCAAAAAATCAAGTAATTTTTCAGTTTTTAAATTGTTTGACAGCATGCTATGAGAATCTGTCAAATACTCTGTTTTTTTTGTCCTCGAGGGTTATTTTGCAATGTCACAAAAATGGGATAATTTTTCCAAAACTGGTAAAACAATAATTAATGAGCCTCACGTTCGATGGCCGTTTCAATATAATTTACGTTAAATATTAAATTTTATTACACCTTTATTATCGCTGGCATAAAATTGGCGTTTATAACTCTGTATAATATAGTAGGCTCGATTTATCATGTTTCAATCTCCGAAAAGGCCGCGGGCGCCTCGTCCATGCCGACAAAATGCAGGTCCTCATGAAATAACGTCATTTTCTATTCTGATTCTTTAAAAGATAACCAACGCTACTCATTACTCGGTCTATAATGGTTTTACATTAAAGCTTCCTATTTTGTTATGAACCATACCTTATATTTTCAGTAATTATTATCTAAGAAGTAAATGGCAGAAATCAACAAAATAAAGTTCGTTTTCTGTAGATTAAATTTGATATAGTTTGAAAAAACAGTAACAATATAGAAATAATAGGTCGTGGGCATCGCAAGATTCCACAAGGCAACCCATTCGTTTGTTAAAATCTAAAGAGTCTTATAATTGTAAAATATCACACCGGTCTTTTACCAAAGCAGCTGATTCCACCCACACAAGAAAATGCTTACAAATATGTTGTTTTAAAATTCCATCGACTTCACTAATCCCCTAATAGGCGCTAGTGTTCTCATAATCATATGTATATTGCTAATAATTTTAAAATTCCTATAATAATCCGCTATTAGTTCGGTAGCCGGCGATTATGTAAGAAAATTGCGAGAATATTATTTTTCAACTCTGTGTGTTTAAGTTTTACTGCACTTACATGTCAATGTGTGCAATTTTAATGGAAAAACATTTGATAAAGATTTGCGTCGAAAAGGTGTAAAAATACTAAGTACTCATAAAAACAAAATCAGTCACCCATCGGTCAATTTTGAAAAGCACCTTAATACTTTTTCAATGCCTTATATAAAACGTTAGGTATATGCTACCTCTCTTTAATAACCGCTAAAAGAATCATACAAAAAAACGTTAGGAACCAAGTTGTAGTTTGTGGCCGGTTCTTCTAGGCTTGGTCGCGTGGAACTGGCACCTATATAGACTCAGACGTTTCAAAGTAATCATTGTGATACCATTGAATATTAGACATTAATTTTACATTTGACTATGCCGACAATTAAAAAAGAATAATTTACAATGAGTTAATGAACACGCTAAATTAAAGTAATAATATAAAAATTTGTGAAACATTCGGCAGCGAATGTCAAAATAACAGGTAACCCGTTGTTTTTATAGCTCCAAGGAACTTACAACGAACAAAATAAAAAAAAACAATATATACGTTTCGCGACATAAAAGAAATTCAATTAAACCGGTCGAGACGTAATGGTCTTCGCAGAAACGCGGCCTTAATGAAGCCACTTTTCGAGCCGAATGTCTTCATCGAGACCGACCAGGGATGGACTTGAAGAACTATAAAAAAAAAAATCGGTTGTCTGTAAAGTCGGTTTACTAACGATAGTTGAACGTGACAACGTCATACAGCTGTCCACGCGGACGCATCGCTCACTCAAGTAGGAGAGAGACAGATGTTGAACGCTACCGAACGTGGAGGCCGATTGTGCCTCTGTGTCACTCGTTCCGCGGTCTCGCTTGCACTTCAAACCTTAAATGGAACGCCTCAGAGCGAGGTAACGCCGTATGAGTCATGTTTTTTCGAGCGTGCAGCTGGCTCCATCGAATTATAAGACGTTGTCACGTAAATATTGTGGACAATCCACACAACACTATTTAGCCCAGAATTCAGTAGAGCTTGTACTACAGGAACCAGATAGCTGGTATAATCCTAGTTTTGGTATATCCATAATAGAGATTTACTTTATATTTAAAAGACATACTTAGAATACAATATAATACCCAGATAGAGAAAAAACATTTGCATTCAACACAAAAATGTTTGTTCTCGGTAGGGTTTGAACTCACGACCTACGGCGCAGAAGGCAGAGTCACTACCAACTGAGCTGAGAGGCCAGTCAAATATCGTAATCAAATTTTCAATTACTTACGTACGTATAAATTTAAAGATACCTGAAAAAGTAATTTGAATAAAAATTTTGCCAAAAACGATCTGAAATTTTAACTGAAGTTTTTACAAGTCCGCCCCTGCAAAGCGTGTCTGTCCTCACAGCAGGTACGTATTTAGGTTAAAATTATAACTTTATTATTGGCGGTGATTTTGGAAATTAATTTCCGAGGATCGCAGCCAAATTATAGTGAACGGTCTCAGTGAGCTTCGACCGTTTTTATAATTTCGGCCGCCATTTTGCGGCGTTTTTCTTATTACCTTGGAATATTTGTTCAATAAGGACATTATGTAGGAGGGGTCAAACGTGAGTGAATGGTTGGATTTTTATAAACACCATTTAATTTAATTCTTGTTAATTATTTTTTGTTTGAATAAGCAAATGGGTTAATTTGACGGAGGGTCATAATGATGTGATGAATAAAATTAATTTCGTTTATTGACTAGGGAACATTAAAATTAACAAAAAGTTTTGCAAAAAGTTTTATCTTTCCACACGCAATTATTTTTATTGTTTTATTTATGTATTCTGTTAAACTTATAAATTCTTTTTTTCTGTACTAAACCACTCAATATTTACCTAACAATATTTTTTATCATTTTTTGTAATAATCAGTCATATAGTATTTTTCCTAATAAACCATTATTTATCTTATCTTATATTTGATCAATGCAGTAAAGTATTCTTTACTTGGATGTATAGGTTATTTTTATTATTAAGTTTTTGGTCTGTTTTCTGAGTTAAGTACATGTGTAACCTATTGCACTGTTGGTACAAAAAAACACACTAATAATATTACTATAAAAAACTTGAAAAACCGACTTCATTGCCAATTTATTAAACCGATTTAATGAAATTGCTATGGGATCAAACTGGAAATATTAATTTTCAGACAGCAAAATCAAATCGTCTCATAAATGAAGAAATTATGCAATAACAAACATAAAAAATACAACCGAATAGAGAAACTCCTCCTTTTTTACTTGAAGTCGGTTAAAAAACGTGTAGCACAGCTCTACGAAAGCACTACACATGGTCTACGTAATAAAATTTTACCGTTATAAATATTTTCAATTGGACTAGTTACTACAAAACATTCAAAGTCTTCAAAAAACAATCATAATTATATGAGGTTTCTCTAACTACTTAAAATCTTTGAGAATTTCTAAAGAGAGTGGTAATTTAGGTACTTTTCCAAACATGAATTATTGATTATCATTATTGCTAAAAAACCAGGCACGTAAGTGTGCCAAGTTACGACTACCCAAGATACCTTTCATTTCAATCCGAACATATAATTTAATAACCGAAGGAACCAACACCAAGAAAAAAGCAATTAATCACAGTCTCCATATTCGTACCGATGACTCCATATCGAACCGTCAATTTAATCAAATTAACCAATTACCTCCTTACGCAAACCCCAATTTCGTACGCGTAAAGTAAACTATTTTTATCGATTTCGGGAATAGTCCGTCCCACTCGCACTTAGCCGGTGATAAAATCGCCGTCCCGCTCGCTCATTATCAATTTTTGAGAAGTCTTTCAGTGTGAACATTATAGTACTAGCATTATCGGTACTTGTGGGTTGCAGTGTTGCTTTCCGGTGCTTTCAACGGTATTTTATGGATGTTTTCACTGACTGTTGCAAGTTCAGCCCTTGGCCGAGTAATTCAGAGAATAATGAAATTGCAGAGCGATGCGTCGACCAGTATTTTGATTGGTCACACCAACTCTCTTCAATTGGCGAAGGTGCAAGTGAAACTTGCTATAAGAGATAGTGTTCTTAGTAATAAAACACGTGAAAGGCTAGCAATACGCATTACAATAGCTTTTTACATAAAATAAATGTTTATAGACTTTGGATATCTCACATCAAGTCCCGAACTAACAATCCAATGTAAATTGTGAAAGAAGAAAGAAAGAAATACGTTAATTTGTCGCACATCTCTAACGGGAATCACTTTGAGTACTAAAAAAATCGGTTGTCTGTAAAGTCGGTTTACTGACTATAGTTGAACGTGACAACGTCATAAGAAAATACACAGATGTCGAACGCTGCCAAACGCGGAGGCCGAATTTTCGCCTCTTGTTAAATTGTGCCTCTTTGTCGCTCGTTCCGCGCTCTCGCTTGCACTTCAAGCCTTAAATGGAACGCCTCAGAGCAAGGTAACGCCGCATGAGTCATGTTTTTTCGTGCGTGCAGCCGGCTTCGAATGATAAGACGTTGTCACGTCAACAACTTCACTTACACAATAAACCAATAGAAAGGATAGGATCGCTAGGTATGTAGTAGCTAATTGTAGTCCCATTGACACATAGGTATAAAAATGTTAAAGACACAACTTGTATTCTATCCTCCATTTCTCTATTCTCTTATATTTATATTATTATTCTTGTGTTTGATTTTTTTCTTTGTATTTGATGTTTATTAAAAATTCTTAGAGGTTGAAACCATAAAAAAAAAACTATTTAGAAAAATTGTTTTTTTATCATTTATTTTGGGAGTAGTTTTTTTACACCCTCGCATTTAATACAATAACAGGTCAGGCTACTAAGAACCGGCTTAGGCTTGGCATAAAATAGTATCAATAAAGTTCAGTTCAGAAAAACATAAATGATTCAGAAACTAATTTAATTTGCATAATGAGTTCAATTTGTACTTAATTTTTAAATTAAATTGCCTTTTTTAAATTGATTTAGATTACCTAAATAACTCTTGTTTAATTTTCATTGGTAAGCATTTAGTTCTTCTGAAGAATTTTCTAGGAAACGAAATACTTGTTTCATGTATAATTATTTTTTATTTTATTTTAACACTCACGATGTTTTCCTTCACGCGTACGGCATAGTGTACTAAATGATATGTACACTAGGCCTACCACAAGCTCTGCCTGGATCTGTTTCTGGCACTGGTTTTGAGCCTTAGACAGAAATAGCCAGACAGAGCATGTGGTAGACCTAATGGTGTCTATAAAGGTTTCACTCGACAGTACAAAATGCTATATTTTCCTACAAATGTGACAGCAAAAAGCTAATAAAGTAACCGACAATCCGAACATGAGCCTAATTCTCGGACCGACCGAGATTTTCAATGTCCCTTAAATACACATTGGCATTGCACAACTCCGCACTTTTTCTACGTTTTCCGTATATCGTAGCTGTCGAGGCTTCTACGATGAGGCCGTCGATGAATTACTCAAGGAAATCATCCATTCTCTCTTCGAAAAGAAGCAATAATATTAAATTGCAAAATGTTCCGAGATGAGCCGAGAATAAGGCTCCTGGAGCCTAATTCTCGGGCTGACCGAGATTTTCAATGTCCTTAAATACACATTGGCATTGCACAACCCCGCACTTTTTCTACGTTTTCCGTATATCGTAGCTGTCGAGGCTTCTACGATGAGGTCGTCGATGAATTACTCAAGGAATCCATTCTCTCTTCGAAAAGAAGCAATAAAATACAATTGCAAAATGGGCTCCATATCAATTGTCCTCCCCACTCTATAAAGACAATCAACAATAAAGATATTATCTCGCAAATATGGCAATAACTCATCTCATAATTCGTAGGAAATAAATAAACTTGTCTTTTACTGCTGCTAGTAATAGAAATATAAAAGAAAATTGGATTTTATTGAATAGAAGCGTTCGGCGGCTCTGAAAGACGTGCCACATACATACTAAATACATAATAATATGCGAAAGTGAACAAAGTTTTTCTATATTTCAACTCTTCTCCTTAACGTGTCACTGGATCGTTCAAACCAGTGTGGTGAAAGGATTTTAAGTGCACCTCAAAAAGTCTCCTTTCGTGCACTAAAATATTTTAATGAAAATTTTACAAAAGTATTTATTACTGTTTCTTTTGACGTGACAACGTCTTATAATTCGATGGAGCCGGCTGCACGCATAAAAAAACATGTCTCATGTGGCGTTACCTCGCTCTGAGGCGTTCCATTTAAGGCTTGAAGTGCAAGCGAGAGCGCGGAACGAGCGACAAAGAGGCACAATCGGCCTCCGCGTTCGGCAGCGTTCGACATCTGTCTCTCTGTCTGTCTGTACTTGAGTGAGTGATGCGTACGTGTGGACAGCTGTATGACGTTGTCACGTTCAATTATCGTCAGTAAACTGACTTTACAGAATACCGATTATTTACTTTTAAATTAAGAGCTTAATTCTTGTCGAGGTTTTGATGCAGTTTCCTCCATTTCAGTCTTTCGAATGCGGCTGCCTTGACTTACTTATATGACATTACAGCAACCTTCTCTTCTATCTGGCTTACGTTACTTATTATTGGCCTTCTCTTCTTTGATTTCTTTTAACCTTTCCTTCAATTATGATCTTTTTACTACTGCATAGGTGAATAACATAGCTTCTATCAGCTAGTTGTATAAAAAGAAAAATCGGTTGCCTGTTAAGTCGGTTTACTGACGAAAGTTGAACGTGACAACGTCATAAGAAAATACACAGATGTCAAACACTACCGAACGCAGAGGCCAATTGTGTCTCTTTGTCGCTCGTTTGCACTTCAAGCCTTAAATGGAACGCCTCAGAGCAGGGTAACGCCACATGACGTCATGTTCTTTCCGGTGTGCAGCCGGCTCCATCGAATTATAAGACGTTATCACGTCAAAAACAAAATTTGAAACAAGGAAGAACGCAAATGAGAGTCCCCGTCCTAGCATTGAATTCTGGCTGACGATATCGTGCTGAGAATCAGATATACCTAAGCATTCTATGAATAAAATAAAAATGTTATTGACTATCGTTTGGCTAGCTTTTGCTTTTGCGAATTTTCCTAAGTTCAAATCATACACTGGGAAATGTCCATTGATGGACAAAGACCTCCCCTATACATTTCCAGGAAGAACGATTGTTAGTGTTGTATTGCATCCACCGACTTCCCGCGACCTAATCAATGTCGCTGGTTCATCGGGTGGGCGTTCTATGTTTCGTCTTTCGGCTCGTGTTCGCCATTATATTCGGCGAGTCAAAGAGGTTGGAAACAGCAAGGAGTTTGGGAACTCCTTGCTGGGAAAACTCATGGCAGACCTTATTACGTCTGCTTCTCAGGGGAGATCTGGGAGAATAAGAATATTGTTCTTAAAATAATTAAGGTACTAGTTCGAATCTGCGCAAAATAATTCAGCGTGTGGCAGATGGCGGACAATTGATAAAAAACACGAAATTTTAAATAAACACAATTATGAATTTGAAACAACGGGATATTTACCATGATTAAATTTTGAGTTTTGACTTTCGATATTTCGGCACAGTTCAGTTTCATAAAAATAGGGTTAAAAACCATGATAGTTTCAAAAGTTATACATATTATGAATTTGAATTAAACACAATGCAAATTCGATTTCCCCATTCATATTCATGATCGGAACATATTATATTTCTAGTATTTTTTTATGTTTTTAGCCATTTATCACTCGCAGAGTTATCTTGCGCGGGCTCTGGCTCTCTATTTAAAAAAAAGTGCCCAGTAAGTTAGTAAAATTTATAACATGAGGTAGGTGTACTCTATAAATACACCATCGCATCAAATCAAACACTAAAATGTCGTGCATTGTCAGCAAACATAATAAAATAATAATAAAGATCTCGAATGAGTTTATTAACCACTCCCCTCAAATAGAATACTTACTAATTCCCCCCTCTCTTCACCCCTCCCCCCTTCTGTGACATTAAAACATCGAGCAGACTAAATTAAAGCGCGCCAAAACTGTTGTCTGTGGGCCCAAGGCGGTCGTTTGTTTTAATACAATAACTGCATCCGTCTCTTTTGCTCTTGTTATAACTCGGGTATACCCGTCTCATTCTCATGCAGTTATTTAGCGATATCTCTTAAGGCGACAGCGTAGCACATCAGTCATAATAACAAGTTCAAAACTACTCGACTTCGTTAGTAGGAAATGATTTATTTAGAAGATAATTGATTTTACAAGGTTGTCCAGATAGCTTAATAGAACCAGTCAATTTGAATCAATTGTTTCATAATGTTAGAGACTATAAAAACAAGAGTAAAGATGTAGGTTTCGCGATAAAAACCAAGACTTAATTATTTTGTCTCGTATTTTTATTTAACAGTAACAAACGGTAAGCTATAATTAAATCGTGTAAAAAGCTAATTTACAAAATTATCAGACTCACAAAACAACGATACATTGAACGCAACAGAAGCGTACCTCTTAATCACTTCTAATTTATTTAGTCCCTCGGAGGACCGAGCTCGTAATTTATCGCCATCCCTTTCCAACCCCTAACGCGGCGCGGCGCACCCGTCTCACTCTCCCGGGACCATTTTTAATTAAAATCACCGAGAGAAAATTAGAAATTATATTCTATTTTCAAAAACTTGTTCTGGCGGTTTGTTCGAGATTATCTCTTTTTTATGAGTCTCTGGTCGGGGCTTTGTTTCAACTGCCGGGGAATCGTCTTCAAGTTGAGTTGGAGTTTTATACGTTTATAGGGCTGACTGGGGCATCTTGCATAGACGGGCGCTACCGGCTTTTTAACGTCAGGTCGGAGTCCCTTGATTGAGTAGTGAAGACTCTGTCATCGGAGTCAGCCACATTTTTTATTCATTTGCTATGAAAAACGACATGTACGAATATTAAGCTAAACACAAATAATCACTAACCCAACACTATCTATAAAATTGGAAGTTTGCTATAAAGAGGACTGGTTGATTGCTAACATAAAATTAATTATTTAAGCCAATTTCTCCCTAGGGCCCGCTTGATTTTCTACCCTGATATTTTTCCGGATAAAATAAGAGTATTTACTCAACCAGGTTTTATTTAAGTAGGTTAACTTATCCTTTAACAAACACAACTTACATAATGCAGATTCGAATTGGTTAATGTAAATGGATCGAATAGCTTAAGATAAACAGTATTGTTACTGTGAGTCTAAGATTAAATAAATAAACAACGTGCACCCGGTTTTTGTCAGAATTCCGGTTTTTTCACGTTTACTAAAAAAGGGTTCTTGTCTTGACGGACGTAGCATCCCTAGCTACCGGTGTCTTTTACGATTATGTCTTATTCATTTCAATCCGGCCGTGATTGGGAATGTTCCAACTTTATTAATTCTCCTGCATAATGGTATGATTTATCTGTTTTAGTGTGAAGTTTTAATAGGTTTTGGAGGCTAACGTGTGAATGCTTACTGAATATACATTACACTTGATTACTGGTAGGGTGATATCTAGTGTTATTATTTTAATTAGTAGACAGTCACCGGTATAAAATAATGTAGTTCAAATTAAAACTGACAGATTTATTACTTACCTCAGTGGCACGAAAGACGGAGTTGAAGTAGTAACTTCAGAGGTGCGTAGGTTCCCTTCCTCATAATAATAAAAATATGCCATCAGAAGAAAAAACACATAAGGATGAGTTGAAGCTATATTGCATACACGTAGAAATACTGCAACTTTTTGGAGTACCGATCCTTATTTTTGGTGTTTCTGTTTACTGGTTTTGGTGTGGATTATAACATTGAAACATGAATATTTGTTGATATTAAACATAATGTCAAAGTCATAGAAAGTAAATCATAAAACTATTTTCTATACCTCCTGATCCATTATACCCCACTTTCCCCTACTTTATAATTAATTGAATTAGGTAGGTAGGACTAAACAATGATTGAACTGAACACGCTTCTTACCAGTAATAGGTTTCTACTTCTCCACAGGTGGCGTGGGCGATGATGACGGCGACAGCGGCAAGCGGCGCCGATCACGAACGAACTTCAATTCCTGGCAGCTCGAAGAGTTGGAGAGAGCCTTCCTTGCCTCTCATTACCCTGACGTGTTCATGAGAGAAGCACTAGCCATGAGACTGGACCTTAAAGAGAGCAGAGTGGCTGTAAGTACTGTTAATGTACGTATTTTTATATAGAAATCTCTTATTATTTAAACACTATACTCCAGTTAAACATGAAACTAGAAAAAATATTAAACTTACTTAATGTAGTTGTAGACTTGTGTGTGTACCCTACGCATCACCCGCAAATACTGCAAAGTGAAGTTAGGTGCATTAGACACAACTAAAATCCCACAAAATTTCAAAGATTTTTATAATGTCCCAAAAGTTAAGAGCCGAGCGGGATTTGAACCCGCGACCTTCCTTAAGTGTAGTAAACACTATAAAATTAATTAACAAAATTTGTTTAGAATATTTTTTCTAGTTTTATGTTTAACAATGGAATTCCACAAAGTCACGACTGAATCAATTAATTACAATACTTCAGGTTCTAAAACTATCCTGAACTATGGTGGAAAGGTAAGTTATTAATATTATTAGTTACTTCTAGAGTTCTAGCAGCTGGAGGAACTATCAAACGGACGTAGTCATGAGTTTCAACCATAATTTGACCTTATTCTGGTGGCGGGCTGGAAGAACTTATTTACATGTTGTTGTGGACTGTATTTGACTAGACTGTATTTTGTAATAAGTCGCAGTGAGTGGGAAAAAAGCGTGGTATTGGTGGGAGTAAGCCTTTATCCTCAAGTGAACTCGAACCCACAATGATCTGCTGTTTTTAACCGACTTCCAATCAAAAAGGAGGAGGTTCTCAATTCGGTTGTATTTTGTTTTTTTTTTTTTTTTTTTAATGTTTGTTACCTACCGCATAACTTCGTCATTTGTGAGCCGATTTGAAAAATTATTTTTTTATCTGAACGGTACTGCTTCCAGATTGGTCCCATTTTAATTTTATTAAAATCGGTGTTGCCATTTTTTTTTAAATATTTTTTTTAATGTTTGTAACTGCATGCCTCCGTCATTTATGAACCGATTTAGAAAATTATTTTTTTATTTGGAAGGTTATTCTTACGTCCAGATTGTCCCAAACAAATTTGATTAAAATCGGTTTAGCCGTTTGACAATGAAGTCGGTTTCTCAAGTTTTTTAAACTTAAATTATTTATGAACCGATTTAGAAAATTATTTTTTTATTTGGAAGGTTATTTTTATATCCAGATTGTCCCAAACAAATTTCATTAAAATTGGTTTAGCCGTTAGGCAATGAAGTCGGTTTCTCAAGTTTTTTAAACTTATAATTATTACTTACTCTCTTCTTCTTTGGGTACCTCTTCACTATTGAAGGTCATTCTTTTACTTTACCCCAATTGAATAGAATATTTATCACATTTACTTTGTTTATACAGGGTGTAATAAGACCGCTCCCGACAACTCAGAGGTATCCCCATCAAAATGAACAGCTTTTTATGGAACCAGTAAAAAAAACGAAATATTGATAAATTAAAAGTAATTTATATACCCTAACAAAAAATCTCATCAAACAAGGCGGCCTTTGTTTTTGACAAGCCTGAAAAAGCCTGAAAAATATGTCTATAGATTGAAAAATAACCCTTAAACGAATAAAAATAATTAAATTGTCTAGGTATTATAAATATTACAATGTTTTTTGTTGACGGCAACTTTACTAGACCATTAAAACTAGGTATAATAAGCTCACAGCGGAAGCAGTTACATTAATGTAATAAAGTTCTCGTCAACCATCCATCCTATTTAGTTATGGTGCTTAGACACTTTCAACCCTTTGTTAAACTTATATACAGAATGTTCAGTCTTAAAGCCAAAACTCGGTGTCTTTATAGCTTGAACATCGATGATTAATTTCATTTATTGAAATAACATAACAAACAATGCGTCAATTTAAAAAAAAACTACATCAGCTACTACTTTTTTCCTTAATGAACAAAACAGCAAGCACTGTATTTTATTATTTAGTACCAAATCACAAAAATTCAGCTAGATGTAGAAGTTTTCAAAATCCCAAAAACAGGGTTTCTGATTTCCTGTATTTAAACTTTAAACCCAGTAATTTTATTAAATAAAGTTTTACAATATTTAGGGTCAACAGATCACAACAATGATATAGTTGGGGAGAAGAACTTTAATATTATTTTGGGACACCCTCTATAACTTGAGAGAATTACATAAAACAAAAGAGACAAAACTAAGACGCACGTGCCAAACCGAGACTAAAATCTATTGCCACTAGTAAGTTAACACTCACTCGATTTTATATAGCCAACTCGATCTAATTTTAGTGTTTAGCTTAGGGTTAGCACTGCACGGTTAATGTCTTTATTCTCTGTGGCTATATCTGCGGCACTTTGAGAGAACATTATATTTAGTTATTGTTAGGTAAATGTCGTGTTTCAGTATCGTGTCAAATTGCTGAACTGAAATGAAACAAAGTCAATTTTACTTTATTTTGAAAACAAACCAAAAAAACTCTGAACCTTAGTGTATTTTTTTTAATTTGCTTTACGCGCGCCATTTTGTTTTTTTTTTTGCAGTTAATTATTTCGTTGCTGAGGTGGGATGAAAAGTTACGTACATTTTCACTACGTGCTTTTATGATTTCCTCGCTAACGCTCAGGATTCTAAGCAAATTTGCACTCTTGTATAATATATACAATAATACATTTACATGTTTTCGTCAAGTATGAAGTACAGTGAAAAGTGAATGTGGTGTCAATTGTTTATAGCAACGACAATTGCGGCTTATGACGTTGTCACTAATCGTCAGTAAACCGACTTTACACACAACCGATTTTTTAAAAGGGCATAAACTATACTAACAATATAATATGTTATACTATACTGTAGCGCAATGATCAAAATAAACATCAAATAGCGGAGAAATTTAATATTTTGCAAAAAGGTCTACCTATTATAAAAGTATTGAAAGTTCGTGAGTCCCATGTTACCTGAGCCTGTAATGAAAATTCCAGGTACAAAGTAAATATAATATAATCCCAACCCTCATACCATACTGTGCCCGAAACTCCTTGTAAGGTTTCCTTTCAATATAGATGAGGGACGATTTCCCTTATTTTTCCGGAACCTTTGGGGCTAAGCGGCCATTGGGGATGGCCAACTTTATATAAACCTCACTCAGCTTTACTCACTGTTAACAGACCTACAATTCAAAATGAGCCTTACGCCAATATCTTAAGACTGAAAATTGCCTAACTCAAATAAATAGCTTTAAAAGTTAGTCAAAAAGCCTTGTTTTGAAACAAGGTCTTGAATGGACTTTTGATATGTTTTATTTTTGTTTTGTAAAGGATCATGCAAAAAGGTAGGAACCAATTAAGCCGTAGTTTGTTGCCTGTTCTTCTAGACTTGGTCGCATGAAACTGGCACCTAAACTTACCTATAGCTTTAAGAAGTTTTAAAGTGATCCTTGAATAAACACATTTCGAATTTATGGGACACAATAATGCTCACTTTAGATTTCGTCTGCGTAGAAACAGTTTTTTTTATTTAGTGAAGGGCTGAAACATATTATTATATGCTTTCACAGTTATAATGTACGGCCAAAGAAAAACATTTACCTACTGGTATTTATGTTTCTTATTCTATATCTGTTCAAGTAAACCATTGAGTAAAACCCATTTTGGGAGGGCTTGTAAGCGATCAAAATTGATAGGATAAAAGTCTACTTTATAAGTATGGAGTGACTCGTCTATAGAAAGTATGTAAAAGTGGTTCAATCTAAGTAATTTATAGTACTACACCCAATAATAAGACTCAGGAACGGTTTTGCAGGTCCAGAAGGAACAAAGAGTTTCATCTTCATAAAATACAAGAGATAAATAAGTTAATCCATTTCTATAATCAGTACTAACGTCTATTGTACCGACATTTATCGCAAATCTCATTCGAGACAGAATATCCTACCACTCCTAATAGTTGGTATAAATCAAAAGATTGCAATCTCGGCGGCACCCCTGGGATGCGAGCGAGACGGCACGATTGAATAGCATAGATTTAAATGGGCGGGTCAGATAAGGATGGCTGCAGATCCCGAGTTCCGACCTCGAGCTTGCCGCGGCTCGCAGGGACGTCACAATTCGATTACAGCTCAATAAAGTTAAAGTGACTTGTTTGCGTCTGTAAAGTGGGTTTTTTCCTCTTTGATTTCTCTATTTTCGTGCGTCCGGATATTTTATATGGCCGGCGCGCAATCGCTTTTCTTTATGGTCGGTTATAATGTCGATGAACCTTAATGCTTTTCTATTAAAGGGAGTGCTGAGATTCTATCAATGATAATAACGTTTTTCATTGAAACAATCGCATGAAATTTGTTGCTAAGCTCTATTGATTCCAATCGTTTCTTGAATTAAGTATACAATTTGATTCATTGCTAAAGACTATCAGTGAAAGAGGAAGGTATAGGTATTGAGTATTGAGTATTGAGTATCAATTCTAAGCTCTTGTTTCTATATGGTAAGAATATTTTTTCAAAACATAAACGACACTTCTGGGTTTCTTAATTTATTGATCCTTCATGGTTTTCTAATGATGTGGAGATCATTGAAACGATCAAAGGTTGATCTATGATCTACCTTTGCGTTGCGTTGCTGCTAGTACCTATTCAGGTAGCAACAACGCAGTAACGACGGCCGCAGTTAGAAGCCCATTCTTTACGTAAAGTGGCGTACTCTAATCTAATTTCATCCCCGGCCCAACGTAAACTCCTCAAAAACCACGGAAGTATCGACTTCATTTTAAAATTCATAGCATAAAATTTACATTTATATGCCAATTTCATTCCCTAACACGGCAGCAGCGGTTGCACGCACACATCAGTATTCTGCACACATCTGATACACCCCAAAAGAAAAATATAAAACCTTCCCGCCGAAGAAAAATAATGGCGCGAGGTTTAAATATGGAACACTAAATGGAACGCTTAGGCGACAAAATGCGGATAGAATATAAAATTTAAGGAGCCCTTGCCATCCCTATCAGTTTCCTGTATTTTGTATCTGTTGTCTCGCTCGGAGGGTGATATGGGCGCCGGAGGCTTAGCGGTAAAAGATAGACACGAAGCCTACTCTACCCATAGGGCTGCCCCGAGCTATGAATTATCGCACGTGAATAAAATTACTTGCCGCATAAGAGATTTATCCCATACTCAACTAAAAGATATACCTAATGTAATTACTGTGGCTAATGAGATACAGAGGATCAAGTTATTCAAGAATATACAAGACGTGTTGGAAAAATTAAAGATGGCATAGACTTACAGTAAGCTCTAATTCAAACATGGAACGTAAAACCACAGGTAATACTTAGTCAAACTTAATCCATCAAACAATACTGACAACCCTATAGGTATTCATGCCGCTCTGTCAGGCAAACTTGGCACGTTCGCAAAAGTCGTATCATGTAAAATTGGTAGCTTGTCAAAGTAGCCAGTACCTACCCATTTTAGAAAATCAAATCGTACACATATTATGGGACAGATGCGTAATCGGCAGGTACCTACTATTATCGTTACTATTCGATCATGAAAGTATGATGTATCGTTCTGTCACCACTGCACTTTTTTGCTACATTCGGTAGGGGAGCGTCTTATTTACCGAATCAACTTAGGGGAAAACGCGGCAATTGAGGTTGCAGGATTTTTGCTTTTCCTAGCTAGTTTTCTTGTAAGCGTGGTTTTTGACATTTATATTTGTATCTCAGTATTGTAATTATGACTGCATTTAAGATTTTAGATACATTAAAGAATTACAAAAAACGTACTTAATGTACCTTAAGCAGTAGGTAACACTTTTAACAAATGCTTGTATTAAACGGGTTAATTATACACTTAAACGTTTTCCAGTAGTCAAGCGACCTATTAAAGAAAACAGAAATCAAAATCTGTTCCCAAATCCAAAAATAAATTTTATAACTACAATGTAACTAGGTAATTAATGTAGAAAGACTGCTTCACAAATACCTACGAAAAGCAAAAGCATTACGAATCTAACTGATTAACTTATCTTAACTTATCTAGTTCAAATATCTTCTCATAAGAGTATATCATCCAAATAGAATTGTTACTAGTAGTTAATATACCTGTAATTTATTCTTATATGAGATATATTTGGTTTATTTTACTTCAATTTAAGAATGTCCATGCTCATAATAAAGAGGTCATAGGTAACTCCTGAGACGCAGGAACAGTTGTTTCAGTGCTCGATTACACGCTACACAGCTACATACTCCAAATAAAAAACATAATATTGCCATTATCACGGTTGAATCATGTTTTATTTGACTATTGTTATTAGTTATTGTTATTGTTATATGTTTTATTTTATGTTTTTTTTTACTTTTACAATCCTTGGCAATACCAGGACAAGATTTTTTAAATACAATATTTCTAGGTTGCATATTAAACTATTTTGAAATTACAGCCATTTTGCCTTGATTTTCTACAGGGAAAGCTGTGGTTTGTAGGTACCTCTTATACACAACCTGTAGTATATAGCGTTTTAATTAAGCCCCGGCTTCACCTAATCGAAACACATTGATTAAGGAATAGAAACCGTACGAGCAGTAATAGCTATTGGTTGGTCGGGTGGTGCCGTTAGGGAGGTCACATGGTTTTGACCGGACATTGTAGTTTGGTAAGGTAAGGTGTACTCAAGACGAAAAGAGCCTCTCTGAGGCGCACTTGTAATCCTTCCGCCACACTGATTTGTGAGAACCAGTGACACGATATGAAGAAAAAGCTTAGTGTCAAGACAGTTGGATATTTACAGAGGTAATCTAAGTAAATCTAAGCCTCATGGGAATACCAAGCCATGGTCACAAAATACTGTTGGTCAAAAAAATTTTTTATAAAATAAATTATATGGCAATTTGGTTTGAGGTTTTATTTGAATGCCATTGAAAACCCCATACTTTTTAAAGGCTTATAGAAAAACTTCTGAACTATACATAAATAGTAGTTTTTACCCGTCTTAGTTGACAGCGATACAATGATCGAGATTGCAACTGATCGTCTTGATGTGTGCCAGACTTAAGACAGACTCCTAGGTCGTAACATGAATCGTAAACCGACAGACACACTTTTGCTTTTATAGATTGACAGGTATAATTAAATATGTCCGGCTTTTAATATTTATTAGATACATCCCATCAGCCCACTGATACAAAAACAGTTACTACTCCCCCTCCTAATGAGGCACGTATCGTGCCCCCGTTCGACCCCACCCCAGCTTTCCCTACCATTAATTCACTTCAGGTGACCTGTTTCTTTTTTGTCTGTACCTAACTTAATTACTTTGTAAGCTAAGTGAGTTAATCAAGAGGAGGCATTTACATTTCGATTTAACTTTATACGTCTGTATTAGTTATATTAAGCGTTTTGTGAAAGAGTTCGTCCGAGGAAGTTATTACGACCATCTTATATCAAATTAAAATTTCAACAAAATTTATGTATTCCAAAAGGTCACATAATAGTGTTCAATAAGGGAGAAAATATTTAATTTAAATTCTTCTATTCAATGAGACCGCACAGAATAAATGCATGAATAGGTTATTCAAAAACACATCAAATAAATTGTAGAGTCCGCGCAAGATGACTTTGCGCATATCAAATGGTGAAACACATGAAAAAAATTGACAATACAACAATCACAAAAAAGAATGGGGAAATTGAACTTGCATTGCGGTTAATAAAAGTTTTGTTTTTGTCATTGGGAGATTTCAAGTCTGTTGTTTTTACATTTTTCGCCATTAGTCACGTGTAAAGCTATCTTGCGCGGGGTCTACCACTGGATTTTCACTTCTATTTTGAAATTCAAAGACCTAGGAGTCTCAATGCAAAATGTTGTTTTAACATTTTATAATTAAGGTATACCTGTAAAAATAGTACATTGTTACCTGAGTGTTGAAAGTCACGTTTTTTGAGTCCCGAGACGGGTTTGGCGCCAGAGCGTAGCGAGGGCGCCAATGGAGCTTGAGGGACTTAAAAGACTTTCATCCGAGGTAAACACTGTGCTTTTCATTACGAATACAAGGAAAGTAAAAATAAAAACATGAAAGAAAAATTTGTGAAAATGAAGATTGAATTGCCGCCTTCCCGGTTTTTTTTTTATTTTTCTCTGGCGGGCCTTCGGCTTCGGTTCGCCAGCATTATTCAGCCAAAATTTTCATTTTCATAATTTAAAAAATGGTAAATTGTTTGCTCAAATCTATGTTATTTTAAAGAAATAGTTGAACGTACGAGTACGAATATAATAATTAAGCCGTATAAGGGATCAACACCCGAGGATAGTAGGCAGTGCTAATTTTTATCATATTTTTCATAAATATTGTTGACATGGATGATATATTAATAAAGTAATTTAGAAGATTTTATTTTGATTTGATTTGAGTTTATTTATTTAATACTATCTTTATGTTATTTAAATTTAAATTTTACATTGCGCTCTAATTAGACTTTTTAAACTTCTTACCGTTGTAATGGGTTTCCAACCTACTTGAATAAAAAGTTGGAATTTGGTTGAACAACCTCCTTGCAGTTAGAAAGTTGGAACATGGTTGAATAAAATAGAACTTCACAAAGATTTTTATAATGTCCCAAAAGTTAAGAGCCGAGCGGGATTTGAACCCGCGACCTTCCCACCCTTTCAAAAAGTCTTCCTTCCCTTCCCGACAAAAAGTTCTAAAGTTCTGTTTAGAACTTTTTGCTCATCATAGTTTTTTTATCGAAGGTCCATATTCAAAATTTAAATATTTAGGCAGTTGTTGTTAGTGGCTCTCAGTGGTTCTTCGCCCTCGCAAGAGGGGCGAAATAAAAGTTTCTGGAAAGACGTGCTGTGGTTTTTAATAATACTTCTCGAGACGATAGGAAGAATTAGGAGCATGCGCTGGTTCCACCTCTCCTAAACAACTACTTACTCCACTTATATTCACTGCACCACATAAACTTATTTATTTATTATGGTCAGGACCCAAAGAGGCAGACCCTGTTTATTAAATTAATCCAAATTAATCCGCGGGCATCGTTAAATTATGTTCTTTGCCATGAAATGCGATGGGTAGCTCATAAAACTGACTGACTGAGTATTTTACTCTTATAAACCCTTATACCCATAGGCCCAAAGGGTAGATGCATATTTTATTCAATTGCCCAATGGAGTAGACATGTATTTTGTAATTGTTTTTGATATAAACTAAGCATATAGTAAATACAGTGACGTATATTACAGTATAGTAGTTATTTATATAGGTAGAAAACTTTTAAGAAATTGATGGCCAAGCCCCATCAATCTAAAATACTTTTCAGACACTACATCGTCCCGTAAATAGGAGCATATGACAATGACAATATGACAACAGTTGCCCTTGGCACTTTACTAATCATCTATGTTAGATGCAAAGGCCGGTATACTTCTACTTTACTTTTCTACGATTTTATTTTATTTTTGACTCTGCAGAATATTACCTATATGGAAGAAATCCCATTCTCATGTAAATTACATTTATTTGAAAACTTCTTTTAATCAAAGATATTGAGAGCATTGCTGACCTAGAGGGAGTGGCCCCGTCTTCCGATCCCAAGGTCGTCGGTTCAAACCAGTCGTGTACCAATTAGTTTTTCTGTCGAAAAATGTATGTGCACCATGCCAGTACTCTCAAACCAAACATCGTAAGAAAACTGGCATGTCGTAGAACCTAAAAAGTTCGAAAACATGTGTCAACTACACGAAAGAAACCTCTCTGATGCGTACTTAAAACCCTTTTACCCCACTAGTTTAAAAGAACCAATGACACTATAAGCAGCAGACATCTTTAAAGCTTTAAATTGCATCTCAGTCCATGCCTGTGCGCATAAAATGCATGCGCACGCATCTAATTAGCATGTAAAAGCGCATACAAATTTTATGTCTTAATCTACCAGACACAAAGGACTATGGTTATTCATAAGCAGAGCGACAAGCGGTCCCATAAAAGCAGTTTTTGCCATTTACTTTTCAATGTAAGTTAGTTAATCAAACGATATCGAAAAAAGAAGAGTTATGCGTCGTTTAAAAAAAATATTTTTGCAAATAGTTTTTATTTTTCTCAAAATTAATCGCCCCGCTCATGTGTTAGGTCTAAAGAGAAGGAGGTTTCTTCTTGTTTTTATTGAAGCTGAAGTGTTTAATCGCTTAATCGTAGACTGTAGTTACACGGTGCCTCGCTCAATAGGTGTGGGTGGGTTTATCTGGCTTAGTACCTGTGCCACCTTCTCTCAGTAACTGAAAGACTTTATAGCAGGACCCTAGTCAGTTCCTTCTACATATCGTCTTAAAAAATGTATAAGAATATTATGGTGGTTTCCATCGTACAAGTTCTGCTTAGTTTGGGGCTAGATAATGCTGAGTGGATTGTCCCGAATATTTATCTAATGATCGCTATTTTTTTCTACATAATTGGAGATTAGGGCAGATGAGTATCTGTAACTATCCCATTATACATCCTCAAACTTTAGGGGGGTACCTGCTACAAATTCCTCTCCCACTAAGCTACCTCCCATAATATTAAGACTATCTTTATCAAAAATACCTAATACAACAGCGTAGCATTTTTTCATAATCATTGAAAACAAATCACAAAAAAAATAATACAATCTAATTTAACACCATGAAAAATTAAACTAATATTTGGCTATCCGGCTCGAAAGACCAGTATGTACCTACGGGTACGTGTGAATATGATGATGATGATGATGATGTGTTGATACCGGGTATGAGTCTTTGCAACCGTTTATTGAACAAAATTAAAGTGTTAACTATGCTAAATGCTTAAAATGATAAAAGTGCTGTTTTGGCCAGAATATATTCAAATAAAATACAAAACAATACAACAAATTCAAATATGTATTCAAATACAGATTCTTATAATCATCATCTTTATCATCTCAGCCTGGTGTCATCCACTGCTGGGACAAGGTGACAAGCCTGCTACATTTTCTGCCAGCCTCCTCTGTCATGTATTTCTCTTATCTAGGTGCTAATAATCATGAATACTAAAATTGATGTTTTTGTCCTCAGGTATGGTTCCAGAACCGGCGAGCGAAATGGCGCAAGAAGGAGCACACCAAGAAAGGCCCAGGTCGGCCAGCACACAACGCTCATCCGCAGTCCTGCTCCGGAGAGCCCATTCCACCCCATGAGCTACGCGCCCGCGAGAGGTGAGGAACTTACAACATAGACCTTCATTTTCAGTAGACCAGTAGACCTACCACAACTTCTGTCTGGCTCTGTCTCTGGTTTTGAGTCTGTGTTAGTGCCTTAGTGCTCACCAGTCTGTCAATCATAATACTGTCATAATACTGACCAGTGCATAATACTGTATGTGTGATGTTTTGACGTAGGGTTTATTTAGTCAACACTCACACAGACTCACAGTCGGTGTGAGTGCGGACTAAATAAATCCTAAATAAGACTGCTGTAGGCCTACCATCTTTCTGTGGGTTCATTCACGGTTCTGTGGGTCAACCATGGATTTTCACAGACTTTACTCGATAGTTGCTATCGAGTAAAGTTGTTGTAAAAAAAGACTAGGTATTTGAATCTTGTTCAGAAATCAAAAAAATAGAAGTACAATCTGGGAAATTCTTACGAGACCTAACACTGTGGTAAAAACTAATAGCATACACTCGCACACGAAATACCTACCTCTTGCTAGTAGAAAAAGTAAATTTAAAAGACCCATCTCAAGATAATTTAATACGTAATAGCCAACGTTGTCCCGCCAGCCAGCGTTCATCAACTTGAAGCATACAGGTGTTAAACTTCATGTGCCTTTAATTTCACTATTGATTTACGCGCGCGATGCACTTATCCTACATAAATAACACGCATAATTATTGAAGCCAGGTGATGTAGTAAACGGATCTCATTTCCAATCTTTATGAGCTGGAACATAACCGTAGCCAGAATGACTTCACAATTTTTTATAACTTGACCGTTCGGACCAATCAAACCTAGTGATTTCATTTGTTCCATTAAAGCATCTTCTTTTTAGTAAAATCTAAAAAAAGTCTTCTTCGTACAAATCGACGCAAGAGATTGGGTTTAAAACTGTTGAAAAATATCTGAGCCTACAATACAAACTGCTCAATCTCTTTACAGTTAGGTTCTATACTAATTTTGCCCTCTACATCAACAGGGCGAGAAGAAGAAAGAAGCTGGCAAAAGCGCTTGACCGACAAGCCAGGAAACTCAGAGCAAAAGGCATCACCGTGGACCTCGAGGCATTGAAGACAGAATACCTGGCACAGCACCGGAACAACGGCATGTACTCCGACTCTGACGGCGACGGCGAAGGGGAGGAGTGTATGATCGATGTGGTCGGAGGTGATTCGTGCAACGATTCGGGACCAGAAGACTTCTCCATGACGGGCCGTCTTCGAGCACCATCTGGAGCCGACGGTATCAACAACTCGGACAGTTCCACATCGGATGCACATTCCGGAAGACACTTCAGCCCAACTCCAGATCCACAAACGTCATTCTTCCAGCAATTCGGAGCTGCGAACGCCAAGTTTGAAAAGTTTGACTTTGATTCTGGACGAGCGGTCTCCTTGGATTTGAGTGGTGGAGGGCGCACCACCACAGAACAGGATCTATCAAAAAGTGGGGGAACAAGAAAACACAATCCGTTCAGTATAGAATCATTGCTTAACACGTGAAAATAACTGTAGAGGCTCTTGTGTACCAGTGACATTAAAGGCATTCTCAAATGTTCCTTTGCTTTACGCAGCTTAAGACTTGATACACTTAACATATCCCGTGTGAATATTAGTTGTAGATCAATGTATTATATAGATACTATGAGAAGTGTATATAAGTAATTTGTATTTATTTAATTTGGAACTTAGATCTTATTTTCTTATTGGATTCGGGGCAATAATTTATTCGTTGTTGATGTATAATTTATGGAGATTTTATTTTCACAATGTTAAAGACTAAATTTCAAATTTTACTTCCGTGGAGACAAGCTGTTCGAGTTCAAAATATAATTATTTACAAAATAGTGTGAGATAATTTCTTGCATTTCTAGATTTAAGAAAACTGTTATCAATGTTCACTGTTGATGAAGTAATAGGCGTAAATATCTGGAAATACACAATAACAGGATGGGAAAAAACTAATGAGAAAATGTAAATAGTGAGAAATACGATAGATCTGCTATTTAATTTAATGTATCCGAACGAACACACCAAATCAATGATCTGTACGAAAATACCTTGATAACTGGTCACTTGCATCAGACAAGCTAGGTACCAATTATTTCACAATTTGGTGACGAAATTGACAGAAACTGACAGGTTCTAAGAGGTCACAAGACCACTGATCTAGATTTCATCCACTCAATCTCAGATTTGCATAAATCTAGTAAACACAGAATCTAGTAAACAAATCATAAATGAAGGCGCGAAATGATATATCTCACGGGTGCGAGTAGGAAGTAAGATATGTCAACTATAGTGTGTGAGTGAGAGGGAATGATTTTAGCTACCCTACCTGCAAAGTTAAGCAAACTTTGTGAAGCACCAACGACTTTGTGGGATTAACCTATAAGTGACATCGTTGTTTTGCAAATTTTACATGAGTGAAGCAATTATGATAATAAGAGAACATAACCATTAGCGCCTTTCTAGATCGCTACAATGTCATATGCCTGTTTAATATCTATCAATTATTGCTTGCAAATATCGTCGTCAACTGCCGCTTTTTTATCGAAGACATTTATTACACGTCACATTATTTTACTTTATAATACCTTGGCTGTAGTTATGAGTGATTATTTTGTCACTTTGATGCAATTATGTTTTAATTTACGTTGGTACAATTATAGAATTATGGAAAAATGTTAAACGATTAGACCCATGTCAGAATACGCCTGTCTTAAACCTATCGACCCATTAACTCTATGTCAAACCTAATTCAAACGCATGTAATCCCCCTAATATAAATGCAGTAGTTTGTGAGTGAGTGAGTATGTTTATTCCCACTTCTCGTAACGCCTGAACGGAGATTTGGATAAAACTTGGAAAAAACATAGGTCGCGCTTGAAATTGTATGCTATTTTCTATGCAACGCCAGTAAAGCCGAGGTTGGACGCTAAATATAAAAAACTGTTACATGACTGACAACTTGAAGTATATGCACAGAAGAAAGAAAGCTACACGTGCGTATAGTCTTGCCTGAAATTCAGAGAAAGCTTTAGGTATCTAATGGTCTGATGCCCGATTTCTCAATTAGCACACTACAACTTTGTTCTTTGTATATTTCTGTTTCATTTTGCATCTTGTGATGTCAAATGTCTGGAGACTGGCGATGGAGGACAGGTAGATGCACATACAGTATACAGTATGTTACATAAATTGGTAAACACGTGACAATACAGAACATGACGAGACTAGGTTCTTCGTTAATCTACAGAACCCTGATTCGGAGTAATTTTTACTAATATTATAAATGCGAAAGTACTCTGTCTGTCTTGCTTTCACGCAAAAATTACTAAACCGATTTGAATGAAATTGGTACACAGATAGTCTAGAGCCCGAAAAAAGACATAGGCTACTTTTTAATGCGAAAAAAGAGTTGTAATGGGTTGAAAAGTTGTACGGAAGTATAGTCATTTTTAAAGCTAGAAGCTTAAATTTTTTAGGCTGTTGATCAAATATGACATTCAAAGTTTGCAAAAGTTTAACCATCAAGGGTGTAAAATAACAATAGGGAATTAGTAATAAAATGCCTTTTTAATTCAACAATAGCGAAAAATATTTGCCATCAGCAATTAATACCAGCGTAAAGTAACAACCTATTATAGAACGCTTAATGTAATACCGATAAGGGAGCCAATTAGCAAAACAAAATGGCGGACGCGTTTTATGACCATTTTTACTTGCTTTTGTACAGTCAATAACAGATTTTTTTCCCGTGCTATTGTAATATAGTCTTAAATGCGAAGAATTAAGGCTGAAAATCAATTTGGTTGGACAACAATGCTAAGCGATTGGCTACGGTATTGTCTCAAATCGTTGATACGTGAAATTATATAAAGTTGTCCTTCATTTATGTGTATTAATAGATTCCTTATCATAATTATATGAACCGAATAATAAACGAAGCAAATGTACAAAGGTAGAGCATTTATTTTCTTATCATATTTTATTAGAAGCAATTGCTTATTTCTAATTGATTATGATTAGTGCCCAGTTTTAATTTATTATGACAGATTTTTTCAATAATTTCTGACCGAGTGCGATCGACTTACAATCTATTACAGAAGTGAAAACGGGTTTCTATCAGACAATGGCTTTTAAATTTAAATTATATGCATATAATCTGACTATCCTCGGAAGATTTCAAGTACCAATACACTTGAAAAATATTTTTTTCTGACACGAGTTAGCATTAAGAGCGGGTCGTGCGAAATTTGAGATTTGTTGTTAAAAAATTCATATGCGATTTTTGCAATTCATTTGCGATTTTTAAAATGTCACTTAGTTATTTAGTAATAACTAAGTGACATTTTAAAAATCGCAAAAGGACTAATTGTAGACTATACATTTGAGGTTAATTCGAATTTCAGTGTGTTAAAAAAATATACTATTTAACATGACATTCTATTTAACGCTAATGAAAATCGTATGTCAGCGTATACTTAAATTCGAATTAATCTCAAATGTATAGTCTACAATTAGTCCTTTTGCGATTTTTAAAATGTCACTTTGTTATTTAGTTATGAAGTTTTAAAAACAAATCTCAAATTTTCGCACGACCCGCTCTTAACATAAGTCTGAATTCGGTCGTATTTGGAAGAGACTGCCCAAAAGAGGTACAATATTATTTAAATAAAATAGCATAAGTATTTTTATTTACTCTCACGTAGAAATTTGTATTCACTACTCACTCAAGCTGTCTAATTCAGAGGTTGTAGTAATTATTTTTTTATGTTATGTTCATTCAATTCTAATCCTATAATCTAAACAATTGTTTGTTTATGTAAACTCTTTATCTGCACATAAATATCATTATCTTATTGTACATTTCTGTAGTCTGAAACTTAATTAGGTACAAATATATTATTAAGTTATGAATAGAGACTTAGGAGAGGTGATATCTGTAAATTGATTATAACAATGTATTTTAAGATGTAAATAGGTATGTTATGTGAGTAATTTATTGAATCAAAATATAACACGTATAAAACACAGTTGATTTCGTATTTTTTCATTAAACCTTTCTTATAAACAAAGACAATCTAAATATAGAGCTTAGAGCTTGTAGATATAGATATAGATACAGTCACATGCGAAACACTTCAATTCATAATATTTATAATTACGTCAAATATATTTTTTTTGTAGATCTACTGTATGGAATACAGAGGTGATGACGTCATAGCTACTTATAGGCAAAAAAGTATAAACAAAATGAAGTGTAACCACTTTTTATAGAGACTACTGTATAAAAATAGGTAAAGTAAATCACACAAATAATAACATATAATATACAAGGTGTATCTAAATATGTGTACTATGCGAAGGTGGGGGGTTTCAGACCACAATGGTGATCAGTTGTGGAGGGGAGATAATTAAAAATTCCTATTTTCAGTTTCCCATACAAAAATATTTAATTTCATAATGCCTTAATAAATTGACAACCCTATCCTTGTAACCCCTTGACCCCTTGACCTACTACCTCTGTAGGTCTACTACTACTACCTACTACCTCTGTAGCTGAGTTTAGGGTTGTCACTTTGTATAAAGTCAGCTGTTAATGTTGAAACTTCGTTGCAGTTTTTTTCAGAGATACCAATCGAAGTTCGAAAAGTCGTTGAACAAAAGTTGTTCCTTGGGGGGTGGAAATTCACCCCCTTCAGGATAGTACACATATTTTGATACACGTTGTATAATATATATATTATGTCGAACCACTTGCACAAGAAGTACCTAATAAAGGAACAAATGAGCCCAGTAATTTACTCCATTGACTTTAAACAAGAAAAAGCAGAGAAACCATTCAGTTCACACTGTTCATTTGATTTGACATTACTTGTACTTACTAGGTACTACAATATTTGCATTTATAGGACTATACTACAATATTTGCATTTATATTTGATTGCATTATCACACTCAAAAATTACTACTATTAATATAAATTTTACTATTTTTATAACGCTTTTATTAGTTTCACCTGTATGTATGTATGTATGTATGTATGTAACCGACCCCTTTGAGCTCGCTTTTGTCCTTCTTTGAACGATCAGATTTGATTCAAACTTTGCACACCTGTCGAAGGTCGATGACAATGCAATAATATGAAAAAAAAATATATGAAAAAAAAAAAACTAAAAAGTAAAAAAAAAATTATAGTTAAAAAAACTAAAAAAAAACTCTTTTATAACTAACTAAACTAAAAAGTTAAAAATAAAACTGTAATAATCAATTGAAAAATTTGTATTATTGTACAAAAAGCGTGGGGGGCTTGATTTTGATTGTTGTAAATATTTTATCAATAGTTTATTATATCTGAAGTTATTATAAAAATCACCCCACGCTTTTTGTACAATAATATAAATTTTTCAATTGAATAGTACAGTTTTATTTTTAACTTTTTAGTTTAGTTAGTTATAAAAGCGTTTTTTTTTAGTTTTTTAAAACTATAATTTATTATATTTGTACTATAAATACAAACTTGGATGTTTCCTATAGTTTTGGTCTGACTGGCATTTGGATATATTTTTATTTATTTAAACAACCCCACGTGCAAAGCATCGACTGCACACCATGACAAATGCAAGCACTTAAGGCAGCTTACACACCTCATCGCGGCAGTGCGGCAATTTGCCGCAGCGGAGCTTCTCTCGCTGAACTGTTCTATTGGTGAAGGATGAGCTGGCTAACCACAGCTACCACTGCACCATCGTTGTGAGCTGTCAGGCAAATATTTATGTAATTGACCGAGCGAACGAAGCGAGCTATGTGTCTTAGTTTCGAAATTGGCCAAAAATGCTTTAGTACGGCTGTCTGTCTGTCTGTTCTCGCCCACAGGTCTCATTTTCAACCGATCTGGATGAAACTTGGTACACAGGTTATATCTTGGTATAACTTGGTAGGTATAACTTGGTATTTTTTTTGTTTGTCGTGGTTTTTTTATAAGTAAAAAAAAAGCTACCGGATTACTCCGCCATATGAGATCTGATATCGGTCATTCTTTTTTATTTGAAAAGGAAGTAACTTTAGCTGTAACAAATTTGGTGGAGATCTGATAAGAGTCTTCGGCATGATGATCAGACTAGTTCATCAAAATGTTATAAAATACTCACTTAGGCATTCAGGAACAGTGCTTGAGTCAAAGTCGAGCCTCACTCAAATACTTTTAAGCATAGATATTTTGACAGTTCTCCATTGAAAAATGTTAAAAATCTATGCTTGAGGCTCGACTCAGACTCAAGCACTGTTTATGAATATGGGCGTTAGTGTGCTCGCGAGGTTTACAGCTCGCAGAGCCACACTAGGTAGTAAGTAACACTTATAATCACTAGGTAGTAAATAAAATAATAGACAATGTTTTTTTAACATGAACCATGAAACTCCTTGCTTTGAAAGAGTTTATGCTCATTGATTTTGAATCGCACCGTGCATTGCCGCGATTGGCAATGCCGTGTGTTATACGCCTTTGATAATAATTTTAAATGTGGCAAAATTATCCGCTCGAGTTCCGGGCAGGGCTCGGCGACTTTGACACCCGATCTCCGTGTAATGGACCTTTGGCCACGGTGCACAAATGTGCGGATATTTGGGCGAAATGACCTACAGTATATTTTATGCTCTTAAAAATACTGTAAGCACAATCGCTCGTTGAGAAAATTAAATTCGTTTATTTTTCTCTATAGGCAACAGTACAATACTAAGTGCATTGTACTCATGCCTTGCCTATAGCTATGGAGAAAAATAAAAAGTCAAAAAAATACTTATAAATTAAAAAATATATATTCGTCTCTCCGTCATGTTTACTGTTTTAAAACTACCTAGTTAGGCTTAAGCTAAGTTTGACCTTACACGACCTAGCCCCTTGAAGTCTCGCATCAGGCGTCAAACGTACTACTAAGTAGGGGTATGAGTTACCAGTTGCCCCTGACGTTGTATGAATCATTTGTTTTAAAAAGTAAACAGGCCTTTGCATCAATTGTAGATGATTTTATATAGCGTCAGGGGCACTGATGTCTCTACTTACGGGACGCTATAGTGCCTGGGACAGGATTTTAGATGGAATAGCCTTCTGGGAAAAGTGCCTTAAATATTGGCCAAAAACACCACGTGAGCAAGGCCGAAGGCGACCGCTAGTGGAAAATATACGCGGATTGTAGATTAAGGCACATTTTGTATCTCTAGGTACTCGCATAATTCTAGTTTATTGGGTAATTTTTCAGGCTGAATGAAGAAGGTAAGAAAGGAAGCGATCAGGAACCGTAAAGTGTACCTGAATATTACGAGGACTTCGTGATATTCACAGATTTTAAACTAAGGATTCTTAGGGAACTCTCAAAAAAGTTCAAGGCATGTCCAAAACTTATGGATGATGCAATTTTTTTTTGGCAACTTCAAAAAAGGGCTGGCAGAATGGTATGCATCTCTGTGCAGCATTCCGCCAGCAGTATGATCCTCTGGAGGATATCTCAGGGTGTTAATCAATTGCTTAATTGCTTATAGGTACCTTATAGGTTACACATACATGAATAAAAGAGGCAAAAAAATGAATAAAAACAAAATTACCTAATATGCTAAAAAAAAGTGGCACTCTGAGAATGCCGGCAGAAGTAAAAACGTAAACAATTAACCATCCGTCTTTTGGCGAAGTTTGTCGATCTTTACCGAACAGGTGTCGGTGACGATGGCGTGAGTGGTTTTTTCCCGCCCCAAAAAAATGCTCAAGCCCGCCTAGGACTCCGCCTAAGTTTTCACTTCAATAATATGTAGGTTCTCTATTTTTGGTTCCTTGTCCTCTGTATGTATCCCGCTATGAAGTGACAAACATTTTTTCTAATAACAATGCTCTAATCATTTCCATCTTAGGTTTTATTTAAATCAGACAAAGAAAATAGTTCTCAGTAAATAATCGCACAGAGCCGCCCGGTGCCGTGTCCAATGTATAATCATAACTTCTACTCGATAAACTGCAATGGAACGAAAGCACTGAACATCATAAACAAAAGGTATACACTATACAGTATACACATTCATAGATTGTGCTCACTACCTATCATCATCAGCCTGAAGAAGTCCACTGCTTGACATAGGCCTCCCCTACACATTTCCAGGAAGAACGGTTTTGAGCCCTTTCCATCCATCGACTTCCCGCGATCTTAACAATGTCGTCGGTCCATCTGGTGGGTGGGCGCCCTACGCTTCGTCTTCCGGTTCGTGGTCGCCATTCGAGAACCTTTATTCCCCAACGGTTGTCGGTTCTTCGAGCTATATGGCCTGCCCATTGCCAACTTACTAACTCTACGAGCTATGTCGGTGACCTTGGTTCTTCTACGGATATCCTCATTCCTGATTCTATCACGTAGTGAAACTCCCAGCATAGCTCTCTCCATAGCTCGTTGCGCGACTTTGAGCTTGTGCACGAGGCCAATAGTTAGCGACCACGTCTCAGTTCACTACCTAAAGCGCAGACTAATAAGGCTTGTTTAGACGAGCCCAGTGACTGAACGTGGTGGCATTTCTCAGGTACCTAACTAAAATAACCAAAATTTGTAAAATATTGGAAAATGTGTAATATCTTGTTCTATTAAATCTAAAGTTCAAAGAATGATACTTCAAATTATAATCTACTTCACTTCACATTACTTCTTCTTTTTTGGAATTATAATCCAGTTATAATCCTAAAACAGTCTGTGTATCAGAAATATTTTTTAGATTGTTTACCCACGACATCCTATGTACCTACTGTCGCGGTATGAAAATGTTCGTCACATTAGAGTCGGTTTTCGCTTGCACCAGTGCCTTGATCATGAACACATTTTGACATAATTTGTGACGTTAACTTACCGGTGTATTCTGCCTATGCAATTTCAAAAGGTAGTATGTGATCGTGATCGTTGAACAAATCAAGTTGAAAATCGACGAACATTTTCATTCCGCCACTATATACTAACGCACATACGATACGCACGAGATTTCGCTGTCTGAAAACTCACTGTTGCGAGTAGAGCGGCCATAATAAACGAAACATGGAAACGCCTGCAATTACATAAAGCTTAGGATGTTTTGGTCGCGAATAAAAAATCGAATTAGGTACCTATTTTAGTCAAATTAGATACATACGTAAATTAAGCTGTCATTTATTTTGTAGAAAATGGTAGCCAGTATATTCAAACCATTTTGGCATTTTGGCTACACATTGTTATTAGCCTGTTGTTTTTTTTTAATAATATTTAGATGCGTAGCTGCATAAAATATAGATTTGATCCACTAATAGGTATGTAAGTACCTACTTTCACGCATCAATCTCTGTGAGTGATGCCAGTCGTTTCATCTGGCTCGAAGCATCATCGTTAGCCACTTCTGTTATTATCTACCATTTATTTACAAGATGACCAAGCTTCGTGTGCGTAATAACACTTAGCTGTATTTAGTGGTAAGCGTCTAGCTTTATAACCCCCGACCGAAAAGACGGGTAAAATAGAATAAATAAATCAGAAGGATCACTTTGAACGTCTTAAAGCTAGGTCTAATTGCCAGTTCCGTGCGACCAAAAATTTCCACGGAGAACAGGCAACAAACTATAAATAAATAAATATTTTGGACAATCCACTCAGCACTATCTAGTCCCAAACTGAGCAGAGATTTTTTTTTGTAAAAACATACTTAGAATACAATATAACACCCAGACAAAGAAAAAACATCGGTATTCGCCACTCAAATATGTGTTCTCGCGGAGATCGAACCCACGACCTACGGCGCAGAAGGCAGAGCTACCAACTGAGCTTATGCTCTTATTACAATTATTAACATTTTTATGTCTTGTTCACAATTTACTTATCGCAGTGTATGTAGCTATCATTAAATACAATTATTTTTAATGGAGTTTTGGAATAGTAACCTACCCATTAAATCGGTAGAGCGTAGGAATAAATAGAAAAAATCCTCTTATTTGTTAATAAGTAGTAGTATACAGGGTTATTCATAATTAGCTGCAAATACTCAGGAATTAGGTTCAACAAATAAAATAAAAAATATTTATGAAATGATTTTTTTTAAGTTTTGTTATGAAAATCCCGAGAAAATCGACAAAGAATATCCTTTGGAATCATTGGCGCCTGACCTATTTTGTCCTTTGATCCGCGCCCGCGCGCCGTGATCGACACTCTGCGTTCAGTTACCGCCTGGGTGGGTCATCGTCCTGTTCTCCATGGCAATCATTATGCAATAGCCGTAAAAAAATTAATAAAAATAAAATTTTGATACAAAAACTTAAATCAAAATTAAAAAAAAATAATTATACAAATATTTTTTTATTTTATTTGTTGAACCTAATTCCTGAGTATTTGCAGCTAATTATGAATAACCCTGTATAGAGTAGCTAATTCATACGGCATAACTTACTACGAAAGTATATGTAAGAAGTACAGTCAGGCTAATAATAGTCTCTCCTAAATCTATACTAATCTACACTAATATTATAAAGAGGAAAGATTTGTACCTATTTTTGTATGTTTGTAATGAATAGGCTCAAAAAGTACTGGGCCGATTCAAAAAATTTTTTCACCAATAGAATGCTTCATTGTTCCAATTTGACATAGGCTACATTTCATTTTGAAAAAAATTAGGGATCCTTGGTAAAATTTGAACAATGTAACCGAAGGTGTAGAAAAATGAGTCTTAAAATGTATTTCGTCGAATGCGCTGCCGAAACTATTAGCGATAGATTTGTGTGGTGAACACAGATGTTTGTTCTCTGTCTGGGTGTTATATTGTATTCTATGGATGTATTTACAAAAAAAAGTGTTTATTCGTTGCCCTCAACTTGTTGTCTCAACTCTAGTATTCATTTGCTCCAACGATTGTCTGTCCTACGGCAAACATGACCGGCCCACTGCCACTCCAGCTTACTAACCCTTTGAGCTATGTCAACTATCTTGGTTCTCTGTCGGATAACCTCGTTCGGTTTTTATCCTTCAGAGAGACTCCGAGCATAGCCTATCCTTAATGTGAGTGGAATAAATATGTACAAAATACAAAATGATGATGATAACTATTAATGTTTTTCATTCCAACTGTACCTACCGGCATGAATTTCAAACTAATTACAGTGTATGCAAATGAAGTCGTTCATTTCCAAATGATTCAATTCAAATGAATTCGAAGCGAGTTTTCATTTAATTCGGCTATCGCGCCTACGATGTTCTAACTTAGTCAATTAATATTCCTATTGTAGAAAACTTATCATTTGTAGCTATTTGTGTCCATTTTGTTTTTAAATTGATTGGGGTGGGTATCATTAGTATAGGGGAGTGGTTTATTATTCGTTTATTATCTATCTTTTGTGTAGTGGAAGCAAGCATTTACTGATCTAAGTTCGTGGGTTTGGACCCAGTTGTGCACCTATAAATATTGTAGACAATCCACACAACACTATCTAACCCCAAACTAAGCCGAGCTTGTACAATAGGAACCAGATAGCTGATAATACTTACATATTTTTTTTTGTAAATTAATACTTATAATACAGTAAAACACCCAGACAGAGAACAAACATCTGCGTTCACCACACAATTGTTTGTTCTCGGTGGCGATCGAACCCACAAACTGTGGCGCAGAAGTTTGAGTCTAGGTGCATATAAACAGAGGTAACCGTCCAACATCAGGTAGGTCGTCTGCTTTCCCTATCACTTATAAAAAAGTACTGCGACATTACCACCCTGACTGCCCTCGATCAAAAGTTGTAAATAAAAAAGAAACATTAGAGCGTGGCTTCCAAAAGAGCCATTAGCCCCAACTTTTCGTTTTTCCTAATGTTCCTGACGTTTAGTGCGACTCCTGCATCAGATAAGGCGATCATTGTACACAAAAAGCAGGTTACCTGTTTACCGGCTTCTTTTATTTGTAATATTTAATTGCTTTCCGGCCATAAAGCATTCATGGAGAGACCGATGATAAGTAGAAGAACGTTGGGTGTCTTATAAAATGATGGGATGACAATAATATTGTCAGCGTTGTAGGCCGTGTATGGACGGGGATAGCCCAACATTGACATCATTATAAAAATGGTAAGAGCAAAATACACGTCAACACAACAGTGGGTAAGGCCTTAGATGGATATACCAAGTACTTTGCTTTAACTTTTATGTTGCTGACAGCCAAGGAATGGAATTCCTTGCCGGCGTCTGTCCTTTCCGAGCACCTATAACTTGGACGTTTTCAAGACAAGAATGAATAGAAATCTTCTAGATAAGCGTGCTATACACCGTCGACCGCATCATTACTGAACAGCAGGTGAGAGAACGGTTAAAGAAGCCTATAAATTGTAAAAAAAAAATATTTCTTGTTACACTTTTTTTATAAAGATCGAGATATTTATCCAAAATCACAACATTAAATCATGGTAAATATGCCGTCATTCATAAAAATACCATCAAATACTCAATACGCCATATCGAGCTAAATTACCACCAAACACGGCATGGCATGCCAGCCAGAACCCACAAGCGCGTGGTCGGCCAGCGTCAGCCTGCTTTCTGAGCAAATGAGCCCTAGGCAACTCCTAAATCAGATAAGGCCGAGTTCACATCGCAATGGAAAGCTAGAAGGGGCGATCCCGCAATTATAAAGAAATTAGCCCAAAATTGCACCTTCAATGGGCACAAATTGATATAATAAAAAGTAGTATGGTTAACGCTGACTCTGTGGGCAGCTAGGGCTGTCAAGACTTGTTCAGAATACGCGTGTATTTTCGTTGTGAAAATAAGTGAAAAATGCAAACATTTTCAGATGTAAAATTCTATAAAAAATATGTGTTCGAAATTTCACCAGACTCATACAATTGAATTAGTGAGGTAAAAACACCTGTGTCAGTGTCACCTGTGTCAGTGTCAGTGTATCTTTTTCTAGCATCATCGAACTTTTTGTGGCAGCCCTACATGCAGGTTAAGGTGTCGCCCAATAATTAAGTGATTACGTTAGGTACGCGTGTCCGAAACGAGATTTGTATCAATGCGGCCCAATCATTAGCATGGAACATTCGTGCACAACCGAATGTTGTGAAATATTTTGGTTGATGTCTCAATCTGTTTTACGAGTTATTTCTCGAGTATTTACAAAATAAGACGTTTTTCAGTGTCAGAGTATCTTCTTTTCTATCTTCTGCGGTGGCGATTAGAACGTATCATAGTGTTTTTATCCATTGTAAAACGCTTTCAAAGAGTGCTGTCATATTTGACATTCACTGATCGCAACGCAGTACGTTTTAATCTGTGCGCAAGGCTTTACTGCTGTGCTACTCTCTCTATGTACTTAGCAACACTCTGCCCTATCTCAATATTTTATTAAAAAAATGTGACAGTACGAAGTTACGTGAAAGTTGAAACCATTGTATATTATTTACTAGCCACTGCACTGGCCTCTTTTACGTTTATTATATAAAAATTGAAATCAGAATGTTCCATTTTCATTCGAAACAACATCAGACTGAAATTTGAAAATAGAACTGTTCTTTCGTTCGACGTTTAAAAATTCAAATGAGCTAGGGAAAACAATTTGGAGTCGCGTGCACCGCGGTGCCAGTTGACGCCTCTACATTCCGCACGCCACTTGGTGTGCTACTGACTTAATAACTTTAAAAAATAAAGCTGTTTAGTTACGAGTAGGACAGGCACGTTCAAACAGGCGCTCGCCAAAATAGTGGAGATATATGCGCTCAGAAAAAAACTCCCTTCATTATTTTCCTCTACGTTTAAGTCATCGTTTTCTTGTGGGCACAACAGGTTTTCGTTCTCCACTCTCCTCTAAGCCGTCATTTCAGCAGTCACTTCCTTCTTACCCATGTCATCTTTCACACAATCCATCCATCTTTTCTTTGGCCTACCACTACTTCTATACCCATCCACATTCATATCTTGCACTAACATTTTAGTATACCTCTGAAAAGAGATTCGAGGATGCGTTGCGTGCCTTGCGTGCGTTACAATTAGTGCTAACTAGTCGACAATCACATTTAATCTGCCATGACCACAGATAGGAGCTTATTACGTTACCGTTTCTTCTTACATACTCAAGAACAACGGGATATTTACCATGATGTAATTTTGTGACTTCAGTTCAACACGTGATCATAGTGCATGCCACTGTTCCGAAATATCGGGCGCCAAATCTCACAAAATTAAATCATTTTTCAAAGTTCATAGAAATATCTTGTTTTATTAAAGATTATAGGTATTCATATCTATTCATTGTTTCACATTTAATACCTCAGTAAACTTATTTTCCAATTATAATTCACCCTGAGCATGATTTTGAGCCATAAAACTATTTCCATATTTCTACTGATTTTATCTATCGCTATTAACAAAATCCAAACATCATAGCAATAGAAATCATACTTCAGGCCACGCCTTTCACAATAACCATTATAGCTTCAGGCAGGGCTGTAGCAAGGGGTAGTAAAAACCACCCTTTGCATATAATCCGATCTGGATAATCCAGTCAAAATAAAAATCAAAAAAGTATTTATTTAGTTGGATTGCAAGAATCACTTTGAAACGTCTTAAAGCAGGTGAGTCTAGGTGCCAGTTCCACACGACCCTAGAAGAACAGGCAACAAACGACGGCTCGGTTCCTACCGTTTGTTATTTGATCCTTAGCCATAGTAGACACAGGAATAGAACCACAGCATCACTTTTTTTTCAATGTATAGGAATGCGTTTGACCGCAATCTCACCTGCTGTTAATTGATGATACGCGGCCGACGGTGTAGCACGCTTACCTATAAGATGCCTATTCCCTCTTGTCTTAAAACATCCAAGATATAGGTGTTCGGAAAAACAGACGCCGGCAAGGAATTCCACTCCTTTGCTGCCCGCAACATAAAAGTTGAAGCAAAGCGCTTGGTGCGGACAGTTGGAACATCACCACTTGATGACATATCTGTATGCCTCAAGTTGATGGACGCAGGGAGGTGCATCGTAGGGCAATGCTTTGTCATAGGAGATGGTTACCATTTAACATCAGGTGAGCCAATTATGCTTGTTCCATCAGCTATATGCATAAAAAAAATGTTGTAAGCGGAAGCTCAGAGAACGCTCCAAGAGATGGGCATAGGCAGCGTCTGTAGCACCAATATGACTGCCCTCATAGCTCAGTTGGTAGTAGCTCTGCCTTCTGCGCTGGAGGGCGTGGGTTCGATCCCGAGAACAAATATTTGTGTCGTGAACATATGTAGATGCTTGTTCTCTATCTGGTTGTTATATTGAATTCAAAGTACCTGTGTAACAAAAAAAATATTATTATTATTCAGCTATCTGGTTCCCATAGTTCAAGTTCTGATTAATTTGGGGCTAGATTGTCCACAAAGAGACCCACAAAATAATTGTATAGAAACGATCGCTACTGTGCACGCCTCAGCGGACGCAGGTAGATCGCATTGGTATATGTAAAGCGTCACGGGTCAGTTTAGTTTGACCCAAATAACTAAATTCTTGCTTCCTGTCGTGACTCTACAAATCCATCCATTAATAAAAATCATAACTTAATTTTATTGAATAATAAAAAATATTCATAAGCTTAATTAAGGTAGAGCAGGAAATTAAATGTGTACAAGAAAATTGTGGAATTAACAATTTCAGCCATGAAATATACGATCAGAAAATTGAGGTTTGGTAGTAGTATCGTACATCATGTAGCGTTTCTAACCCCGGTCACTTACATGCGAGCAAACATTCGTACATTGTACGAATGTTTGCACGCATGTGAAGGGCCGTCAGACATTCTTTCGCAAACTTAGCGGTTAAGCAAATGGGTTCGCATACTCAATTTGCGAACCCGTTTGCGCTTTCTCCTACACTTGTTTACGAATGTCTCAGCTTTGCTTGCGACTTTGTGAATTTGATGAATTTTTAATTTTTTCCCAGGCGTCATTAACGGCCATTCTGTTTTTATGGGATTTCTTTTGAGGATCCCATATGGTTGATTCAATTTGCAGGAGCTCAATGAACTCCAACCCCTTGGTGTTGTTCCAATCCATGATAAATTTATTAAACACAGTAGACGCCACGAACTATGAAAATGGCGAAACGTCCGTTACCTTCGCAATCGTGTGCGCAACTGATCACACGAATGTGTGGGAGATTACGCGAAGGTTTGAGGTTCGCGCGCTTTGATGTCCGTTAAAAAACCGACACGGCTCGGAAAAGTGCGAATGCAGCGAAAACTTCGCATAATCATTTGCAAATGTCGTCCTACACTTGTGGGTTTGCGTATTCGTGCGAATGTGAGTGACCGGCATAATAATAATGACGCAGGTTTTTTTTTTATATTTAGACAGTAGTGATTTCGACGTTTATTGTTCTTAATAAATTACCACCAATGGAATTGGAATTAAAAATGAAAACTCTTGAGGATACCAGAGGGGTAGTCAAGGCCATGTTACATCGCATTTGGTTCATTCTATCGAGGGGACTGTGACCACTTACAGGGCATGTGCACACATTTGTACTTCAAAACAGTTTTAATTCTAATCTGAAAAAGTTTTTTTTTATCTACTTTTTTTGGCTTCTCATGATGTTTATCTGATTTGTGAGACACGTAAGTGATACTTCTTTTTTTAATCTGAGCGCTAAACTCTTTGTTGAAAATATCGACCTATCTTTGGAGGAATTAGAAATTCTAATTCCTCCAAGGACCTATCAAATCTGTAGGAGCACAAGAAGTTTGAATGTCGAGAATACTTTGCAAAAAGAGTTTGTATCATTCTTGCGCAAGAAGGTTGTATAGCATTGAGACGGAATTCGAATGTATTTGCAAGTTCTAAATTCAAAAACTGACAGTTTTATAGACGGTTTCAGTGAATAAAATAAGCTTTTTAGCGAGGGAATGTGTGAATATTATTAATATAATTTCTAGCGTTTTCCTGAGATGATAAAACCTTTAGTTGTAAAATACCGCAATAGTTTTGAAATTATCAGGAAAGTTCGTGTGTAGAAAAATAAATACACATATTTAGAGTCACGTATCTCGATCGCCGAGTTCATAACAAGAGGCAATTTTTCAGAATTTCCGTTGTTTTCTTCAGCGCGGCCGAATCGAGTGCCCATGGATTTCGTTCTTACAATATTTTTTTTTTATCTACACATGCCCATGTCAAAATCATCTTTTTGTAGTTTGTTTTCGCGTGGAACTGGCACCTAGACTTTCAAAAAGATCCTTGCGATGCAAATGAATATAGTGATGACTTTGATTTGAATTGATTTATTTGTGTTTTACAAGTAGTATCATTTTTTTTTCATTTTATTTCATTTGTTTTATTCCAGTAAGATAACATGGTACACTTGGAAAGGTAGGTAAATGGCGCACCTGATGGTAAGAGTTAACCATCACCTAAATCAAAGCCTTGCCCTTTAGGAACGTGGTCTACGGTGCACTATATACGGTCCAGCAACTTGAGGCATACAGATATTAAGCCTCACGTGCCTGAAATTTTATTTGAATCATGCAGTGTACTAAACTACTTAAGGCCTGCGCCTGCGCACACCTAGTTCGCTGGCGGTAGCGAACTAGGTGTCAAATATTCGCTGTCAAATCTCAAATCTGACAGCGATATTTGACAGCGTTTCACTGATCGCTACCGCCAGTGAACTAGGTGTGCGCAGGACTTTATTGTGTACCAACCTACAAGAATAGATTTATTCTGACTGTTGTCAAAAGTAACACTTATCATTCATACTTTTTTTTTTTTTATACTACTAGCTGATGGAACAAGCATATGGCCCACCTGATGTTAAGCGGTAACCATAGCCTTTAACAAAGCAAAGCACTTACTCAAAGTTTAAGATAAAACCATGCATTGGTCTAGCAACGTTTTATTTATAACAATTTAATCTGGATACACACAATCACATAATTCAATTAAGTATTGTATTATTTCTATCACTTTCCTTTTCCCTTTTTCGTATCCCCGTTAGCTTTGGAAGACCTACTACTCTAAAATGTCATTTGACACATGTCAAATGTAATATTTGATATAATCTAGTGTAGCATGGTCACAGTACTTACCTTTTGCACGTGAGTGCCTTTAATAGTCACATCCGCTTCAAAACACGGAATGGTGTACGATTTTCACTTGGCCACGAATAATTTTCATTGCTTCTAATGAAAATTGCTCAATTTCGTGCTGTTATGAATATAAATTATTGGAAGAATTACGTTTTGCTCTGTCTGAAAGTAATTTTGAGGGGATTAAGTTTGGCTGTAGTATTACTAACATATACCTAATAGAGCCCTTCCGTCATCTCACACTTCAAAATCCTTTCAACACACCGGCTCGAAAGTCGGGTTGGGTAGAATTTTTATTTTAAAGCGGAAAAATCTGTATTCGTGTGGCTTATTTATATCGAATCAACAGCCTAAAAAATAAGTTTCAAGCTCTAATAATGACGATACATCCATCATCCACACAACTTTTATTCCCCCCCTTTCAACCCCTTACAACCTTTTATTTCGCATTAAAAAACCTATGTCCTTTCTCGGGCTGTTGTCTATCTGTCAAATCTGTCTAATCGGTTCAGTAGTTTTGGCGTGAAAGCGAGACAAGCAGACAGTTACTGTCGCATATATAATATAAGTAAGGAGTAAGGATCAGCCTTGTTTCAATTTTATCAATTGGAAAGATTAGTAAGGTAAAGAGTAGATTCAATTCGTTTTACGGTTTCGATACCAAAAGGTATCAGAGAAACTTTATAGGTGTTTTATCAGATGAAATGTTGCATTAGGTATTCGTAGGCACAAACGATTACCTTACACCAATTGCGTTATAAATTTAAATCAATTTCATTGGTCCGCGCACTTGTTAAGTAATTATAGCCGACCAGACAAGGCAGACACTTTTATCCCAGGGTTTTAAGAAAACGGCTACGGGCGAGTCTGTAACACGACGCCAGAGTTCTGTTAGAGAAGATCAAGAAAGATTATTGATAGTTTTATTACAATAGTATTTAGTATTGACTAGCCTTTCAGCTAGGTTGGTTAGTTAGCTCTGCCTTCTGCGCCGTAGGTAGGGTCCCACCGATACAAATATTTGTATGGTGAACTCAGAATGTTTGTTCTCTCTCTGGGTGTTAAATTTTATTCTAAGTATGTTTTACAAAAAAAGTAACCTAAGTATTATATCAGCTATCTGGTGCCCATAGTACAAGCTCTGCTTAATTTGGGCCTGGATAGTGTTGTGTGGATTGTCTGCAATGTTTTTTTTATTTTATTTTAATATTGGAGTTGGGCACTTGGAAAAAGTGTAAAAGTGTTTTTGAAGTACGTAAATTGTAGGTGCAAGCTGTTATACTGCATGTCCTATTTATATAATATACATAATTGCGACAGACGAATAGCCAAACTCTACGAAACCCCAATAAAAAAGGCAATCGTTCGTAATGCTAGGTGGCGCGGGTATCTCGTTAAAGTGGGCGGCGATCGACTCCGGTTTGTATGATAATTTTTAAATCGACCTCGCCGATGAAAAATTGATTTCGGCTGATACGCTTTTGATTATACGGTTGGCAGTCGTTAGATACAATTATTTGGATACAGATTTGAAGTGAATACGAACTGCGATTACGTTGTGGGTGAAGTAATGAAGTAATTTGTTTCACTTTGGCCTTATAATGGTCTTATTATTTTCGTCGTAATTGAGGGATTGGGTTATTTTAGAATAAAATCAGTGACACAGTGAGCACGCCACAGCATGAGTGATTGCGTGTTGGAGCGTGGTGTTGGCGCCAATTTGCACGTCGCGCGTCCGATCGCACAATTTACTTGTCATGCCGACCTCTTCGCCATTACTGCGGGCCTGGTACAAGCTAGCCGCTGCATCGAGCTAAGTACTACAAAGTGGCTGATTATCCAGCAGCCGAAAAAGAAAAATGATTTTAAATTCTATGAGAGAGAAACCTCCATTCAGTTTGACAGCGAAATTGAGATTTTAGCAAGGAATGATTTTAGTACCATTTCAGTACCACTCCGGAGCTGTCCAAATCAAGTTTTCAAGTATTCAGAAAATAATAAAACTTGGTTCATTTAGTTAAGACAGAAAGTGAGTCATTATTGAGTGTAGGTAAGCCAACTTACAAGTAGAAGTGGTGTATGCTTTGTGGAGATATTTTGTTTTGCGAAGTCATCATTTTACTATCTATCTAGTCTATTAAAACGCTTAAAGCGTGCCATTTCTCCTGAAAGACTAAGCGCTGAATTGCACTAAACACGTACACTAGGAAATTCGCTGCCCTAACGTGCCGACCGGCAACGCCGCTACCTCATTATAAATTAATTTACACCTACAAATACCTAACGATAGTACACGTTATATCACGTAACCAAAAATACAAAAAACACTATCCAATTTAGAGCTCACAACGCCAAATCAACATTCGAAATCAAACCCAATACGTGACCAAATAGAAGCGTATGTGAATAAGATACGAGCAACAATTTGCCCACCATCACATTCAATCACCTCTAGCTAACGACCGACCGCAAAAAACGCGACAGACTCTCAGGAAGTCGGGCAACAATAAAAAAACAAATAACCCGAGTAAATTAAGTTATAACCTAAAACACGTATGAAGCCATCATCCCAACGGTGTAATCATATTAACGACTACAAAAGGAGCGGCAAAAAACATAAAAATTAGAGGATCGAGAAATGTGGGCCAAACAAAAACGTAACGTATCGCCTAATTATAGCTGTTGGACGAAAAAACAATTTTATGTTCGACGGGTAGGCGCACACTAGGTGCCTTTATGATGTTTGATTATAGCTCCGGACCACTAAACCGATATGTTTAGGAAAATGATAAAAGTAATGTGCATTCGGCATGAATTTATGTTTTTGTTAATATCGACCTGGCTTACCCAATCGACTTGGCAATAGACAAACATCTTCACCACAATCGTATTCAAATTTATGTGCAAGCAATCAATTACACGAATAATTTATTAACCTGTCTTGTAATCTAACACCTTACTCTATCGGAAATGAGACTCTATGCCTCGATCAAAAACAATAAATCTCGACTATTCTGGACTTCATTGTTGAAAAAGCTACCCGTGTCGATCGATTCTCGGGCAAATCCTTTATTATTTCGACGTGTATATTTTTATTTTGTTTCCTCCACGATTATTATTTATGAATTATTATTATTTGAGAATTTATTATTAGCTTGGAGATCAAGCGCGTCCTTTTTCAATTTGCCACAAGGTGCCAGGCCTCAGGTATGCCGAATGTTTCTTTTTCGTTGTTTTTTGTCAATTTCTGTGTCTTTAATTAAATTGTTTCCGAAATGGTAGAAACGATTTGAGAGATAATTTAATTAACTTCATAATTTTAAACAGTTTTGACCGTTGATCCGTTGTTTTAATATGCTGTGTTGAAGGCTTTATTTCTTAATACTGATAAATTGCTTAGTATAATAAGGTACAACTTATATCACTGTATAGATTATATCTCTTCACGCAAGATCGACGAGTAACACTATTCGTGTTGTCACTAGTTATCTTATGGCTTTATACAGGGTGTATAATCCTCTATTAGGTCGACTAAGCTGTCAGGATGGTATAGGTGTTGAGCAAGCCTATTCCATCTAAAACTCTGTCCCAGGCACTATAGCGTAGCGTCCTGCAAGTAAGGGATTGAGTTATCCTCAGTTGCCCCTGATGCTATAAAAGTCATCTACAATATATGCAAAGGCCTGTATTTTTATAAAACTCGCAAAAGATAAGTAACCAGTTTTTTTAGGTATTTTCGTCTATCAATTTATTGGGCACAGTAAAATTGCAGGTGAGTATGTGTTGGATCTATTGTTGGAAATATCGCTTTAGAAAAGGATTTTATTTAGATAGATTTTGATAGATATGTACATCGATTTAGTTACATACAAACGTATGTCATATTGAGTTTGACCCTTAGATTCAAGACAACAATTAAAAACGTTTTTCCTCTGTTTTTTTGTATGGTTCATCATCATCAACCTATTGCAGTCCACAACCGTGCGCAAATCGTCGCTCCGTCTATATAGTCTGAGAACGTCCTACACTACGTTTTTTGTGGTTATCAATTATTATCTATGGAAGTTTTCAGGAGTAATATTAATGCACCCTGTATAAGTGTATTGCAACTTATGAGCAGAAAATATATTTTTGACTTCATAATCTATTACTGCATTTGCACGAGAGCTGAGTGTGCCACGACCTTTTCTCCAATAAATTGACCAACTGTAAAATATAACTAAGTAGTCGTCAAGTGTGGTTGGGATACGATGGCGTAGTGGTTAGCGCATCCCCGTACCAAGGGTAAGGTGAAGTTTGACAGTTGTCTAACTTAAATTTTGCAAATATTTGACATAAAGAACTGTCGCATATTTGATTGGTAGATTATAAAGTCGTCCATGAAAGCGACCCAAGGCGACCAAGCTATAGATAGTGCAATCCACGAAGGCGCGCCCCACTATTCCTCCTAACCGTTTATAGTATATGTGTGCAAGCTTCCGTCAATGTTTGAGTGTTATCGGTACACACTAATTACCTATGAGTGCACACGCACACTACAATGAATAGACTACGGTTCGCGAGTCGCGACTGCCGCTCGGAGCAAACTCCCCGCACCCCGCGAGGGGCGCGTCTTCGTGAATTGCACTATCTATAGCTAAGGATGACAGAGTATTTTCTAAAAGTATTTAATGTCAATAACAACATTTGGCACAAGAAGTACTGTGAGATTTTAAAAAGTTGGTAGTAGCTCTGCCTTCTGTGCTGGAGGGCGTGGGTTCGATCCCCACCGAGAACACACTTTTATTCGTGTGGTGAATGTTAGTTTACTGTTTGGGTGCTATAGTATTCCAAGTTTTTTACAATGTATAAAGTCAATAATATATAAAACAAATTAGATACTAAGATTTTTACTTAGCGTGTGCGATAACACATTATATCGCAAGCAACAAAACAAGTATCACAATAAAACAACATCATTTAATAACCTCACGGTGCAGTCGAGGTGTGTGTTTGAGAAATTACAGCTCAGATATAGCACACATTGTTATGGCGATATAAATAACGAAGTTAATGCTATATCGAGTCGATATACGCCCGGAGCGGTACATGCTAAATAGCTGTGTAGTTTTGACACTTCGGCTTTTTGAAAAGGCCTGTAGAAGTCACAATCTTTAAAAGTGGTGTAACCTCTAAGTACCTATTGTACCTAGAGGTAGGTAAAATTAATATTATTTATGGATACGTTTGACTTCATTTTCTACTATAATTTTTATTTTTTTGTGTGATATGGGTGTGTATGTGTTTACCTACTGTACCTGCAATAAACAAATTTTATTTATTAAAACTAATAAATCTACAAACTATCTCTATCGTAGGTCATGGGTTCGATCCCCACCTAGAACAAATATTTGTGTGGTGAACACCAATGATTGTTATCTGTCTGGGAACACCCAGAGATTTTGAATCAAAGATTTTGATCTATTTTTATTTTTGAATGAATGAATGATTTGAGTGAATGAATGAATTATTAATTTACTCGGTCAATCATTAATTCAAAAATAAATATAGTTCAAATGAGGAGTGACCGAACAAAACATGATCATTCCGGTTAGTTCCGCTCCATGATGTCTAACTTTTCACAAAAGGTCAAAAACCGGCAACTAATTTTCCCTTTGCACAATTAAAGAAAATATGGGTTCTAATGAATAAATAACTGTAAAAACTTATTAAGCATGGTTTTTTTTTATCAATGAAAATATAATGATTTGCATCAAACTTTCAACTTTAGAAGCGATTTACTGCAGGAATAAGCACGATTTGAACCACACCAACTTAACGCGTCGCGTGGAACTGGCACCTAGACTCACCTAGCTTTAAGACGTTTCAAAGTGATTCTTGCATCGTACTGAATAAAAATTTTTTGAGTTTGAGTTTGAGTTAAAGGGCGACGTAATTTATGGTATTCTGTCGAATGTCATTGCTAACTTTTTTTTTACAAAAAGTGGAATTATCATGTTTTGTTCGGTCACTCCTCAAATATAATATTTATTTTTTGATCTATGGTATGCAAGCCTAATTTTTTGGGAATGGTCTCTTTTCTCTACTCTGTATTTTCATTTCTATGTTTCCTTTATTCACTTTACAAACGATATAACGAGTAAATGAAGTATTGAAACCAATTTATAAGAGAATTCATACGAACAATCAACTGAATTTATCAAAATAATAAGGCGTTGAGGATACCTGTAATAGTTTGTTAAGCGGTTTAGAGCTCGAATAAGCGACTGCCATAACAATAACACTGAAAAATAATAACCGACTGATAGCGAATTGCACGGTTTGAACTCTAAAGGCCTGCTTACATATAGGCAATGGCGATGGCGACCAGTGAAACGCTGTCAAATACCACCGCCTAGATGAGGTCGTACCCTAAAGAGTTGGGAAATGGTGACTTGTGAGCTTATAGAAACGTTTAAAAAAACACTTTATTGACACAGAATTGACAGTCTTTTGACTACAACCTTACCTACAGCCTTACCGCCAAGTTTGGTGAATGGGTGCATGTACGACCTAAGCTACTATAAGAACGAATGCTATTCTTAATGCTATTACATGTAAGCAATCAATAAATGAAATGAAATGAAATGAAAAATGTTTACCATGCATAAGAGAGCTTCTGATTTCAACTAATCAGCTTCAAATATTTTTTGAAGGCTGTAAATATAATATGTTTTTTTAAAGCTGATTGGTTGGTATCAGGAGTTGTCTAGGCTACCGTAAGGTAGGGATGGTAAGTGAGTATTTTGCCAACGTTGGAGCAGTGTTGAAGAATAACAAAGCGAGAAATACTGATGCGTGCGGGCAAATACTCTCCAACCCTGAAGGAGAATGTGGGTAATAAATTAAATAATTTAGCGCTTTCCCATCGATCCGACGCGGGATTTGGCATAATACAAATGGCAGGGCGTTGTGGTGCGCACGATCGCCGATATCGAAGGCTTGCGCGCGCGCGGTTGCGCTTTTATTATGAAGAGTACGTTTACCTGTTTGTAAGATGATTTATTTTTAAAATAGGTAAAGAACTCCAGCTACGTTTGAACCAAGGAGGTTGGACTCCAACACCCAGGCAAGGAGTTTATATGTCTATGGTTTGAACCCACATAAAGACTGCATAAGTAATGGGCATTAAAACCTACTTGGAACACCGACAACCAAATGTGGATCAAAATTATTTTTTAAATTGCAAATTACTATAGTCTGTGCCATCATCGTTACTGGTTTTTGAAACGGTTCAAAATTTATACTTCCGTTCCATGTATCCAAGGTATTAACAAATTAGTTCTAAGACTGACCCCGGATATGCCAATATAACCTCTATCGATGACCACTTCCTTTATAGCCTTTTTATATCCTCAAAGGGGTTCTTCACAAAAAAACTGACCGTTCAAATTATAACGACCCTAAACAAACATTATAAAATCTAATATCGGTCAATTTTTATAGACTACTCGATTATAAAATCGATTGGTCTTACTTATTGTAAAAAATATACCCATAGGTGCTAGGTGTATAAAATTGCTGTTTTCTTACGGTTCAAGTAAGTATGAAGTTATAAACAAAAAGCATCGGGATTTATATAAAAACACTGTACACGTTATTGGACTTCAAATGAAAGATAGAAGAATTTAGAGATGCAGCATATATTTTCTACTTTTTGTGTGAATTTTGTATGTCGGCCTCCGACGAAGTATGTGAGCCACTTTTTTACATACCCTTTGATCTAAGTACCATACTTCTTGCAAATAAATATATATTTCATTTTTTTTATTTTTGGACTTATGTTTTCAGTCTGGAATCCAATGGGAGTAATTTAAAAGTAAAGGTAATTTGGTTGATAAAATGACAGTTAACAAAAATAAATAAGTAAATAATATATTAAGTAATATTTTTTTCTTGATGTCTAGTAAAAAGTGCACTCACGCAGGTAAATGCAAGGGTTTAGCTGCTAAGCGGTCTGCATGAACTTCTGATACCATCGCGCGGGGTCACACAATAACACTCGCGAGATGAAACGCCTTTATGTAATTGGCCAATGCCGGCGCACAGTGGGAACGGACATACATGTTGTAGACAATAAAATACGTTTTACAGGGATTGTAAAAAACACTATGTAACATAATGATTGCAATAAATAATATGCGTATGAGTATAAGTAAATACACGAAATAATCTGAAGGTTTATAGGCATAACAATATTATTTTTTCGCTAAGATATGTTTAAGGCTAAAAAATTACGATTTAATGAATTTAATTTAAGGTGCTGTGAGAGAAGAATGAGTGGGAACCACAGTTTTACTATTTATTATAAATATACCGCCGTATAAAAAATAAACGAGAATAATTGCAAAACAGTTGTAGATAGCACCGTATGTATCCATACTGATAGAAAATGTGAAAGGGACAAAAAGGTACAAAGGTTAAACATTTTAAACGAATGAACTGGTCAATATAAAATATTGTACGGATGTAGCTTGCATTTAGTTGATTATATGGGTTTTCTAGGCCTTACCAGATTCGTTATTTTTCCATAAACATTAAATTACTAAATCTCCCTTCAATCCTTCAAATTAAATCTCCATCATAAATGTCCGAATCCTTTTTTTAATTTTTATATTTTAATTTATTTTATATTTGTACGTCACCAGAGTGTGGTTTTTGTATAAAAAATGTATAAAAATAATATTTTTGTTATGTCCTGCGTTTTGTGTTATTTACCCACTGTGTTATCCAAAGAGGCGTGCAGTTTTTACGATTGGCATCGAACGTGGTGCTTTCCCGCGCCCATACAATACTTCACTTTATAATAATTAGTGTTCCTTATTAATTAAACGAACGCCGATCATTCGTACAATCAGAACTGAAGATAATATACCGGCTGTGAATATAATCAAAGAGAGAAATAAGCTACGATCACGTCTGACCTACACAATTTATTTGCTTCAAAAAATATTTTGTTTTAACCAAGTATGCTTGTTTAGCCTTTGCATCTATTGTAGATGATTTATATAGCGTCAGGGGCAACTAATGATTACTCAAGCTTTATTTGCGGGATTCCATAGTGCCTGGGACAAGAATTTTAGATAATAGTAGGCTTGCCCAGCATCTATACCATCCTGACAGTTAATTCGGCCTAATCCACAGGAATAACACTGTCAATATTTGGGGAAGCAGACTAAGCCGCAAAGGAAAACATTGTGAGTTTTAACTATACTTCATCTAAACAGGTTATCTTTTACAATCATAATCATTAGGTTTTCAGAAATCCTCTCCTATACGTTTTCAAGAAGAATGGTGAGAGCTTGAACTATTACTTTGACAAGAACTTTTTACATTAGTTTATCATATTATTAAGTCGTAGCAGTTTCTTGTAAGCTATAACAGGGCTGACATAGTCGCTGTGCGACTCCAAGTCCTTTAAAATTGAGAATAAAAAAAAAGAAAAAAAAAAAGAAGAATGGTTTTCGGACCTCTTTATCCAACGACTTTCTGCGATCTTTAACATGGTCTTCGGTCCATCGGGTGAGGGCATAGCGTCGGACAGTCTCTATAAAATGGATCCAAGTTTTGGACTTGGACACCAGTCTTTTGTTTTAGGCTTATGCAGTTGGGAAATCTGCCTACTTTTTCTACAGGATGTAAAGTGCCAAAAATGCGTTTACAGCTAATCAGTATAGATGGCACCACTGCTCCCAGACTAAAAAAAAACACTTAGCTGAGTTACCTCATCGAATCAATACAAAATAGGTTATTATTATTGAGCAAGAATTTAATAAAAAAGAAAAAAACGTGATTATTTATTATAATTCATCATATAATAATATACAACTACATCCAACCTTCTTACACAAAAAAATAAAACTGCTTTTTGCATGCTTCCATAAAACTTAATTAATTGAATGTATAATTTATTATATACCTACTCATTATGTAAGCACCATACATTCATTTGCATAATTTAAAATTAAAACGTGCTTGAAATAAATGAAATTATTTGTTAAATACTCACTACAGTTTTGGTTTTAAGTCAGTTGAGAAAAATAGGGTTATGATATTATAGTACAAATCATCATTATCATCAGCCTCCCCTACACATTTCCAGGAAGAACGATTCTGAGCCCTTTGCATCCACCGACTTCCTGCGGTCTTAACAATGTCGTCTGTCCATCTGGTGGGTGGGCTGGGCACCCTACTTTTCGTCTTCCGGTTCGTGCTCGCCATTCAAGAACCTTTATTCCCCAACGGTATATACCGTTATATACATATAGTATTATAGTATGTATATACATATAGTAGAAATACTAAATACAAAAATACCAAAGAGATTTAGTAGTATGTGGCAATCGAAGATATAATAATATTTCGTAAAACATCTATTAAGTTAACAAGATAAATAACTCAGTCAATTCATTACTATGATCTCACAAAAAATGACATCGAATACTATAAAATATTCTAAATAAGAAATGAAGGCTATCAATATTAAGTATTCGAAACTATCGATTGAATTGGGTGTTAATATTTAAATAATATATTGGGATTCGTTTACTTATTACCTAATAACGCTTATTGTCAAAAGTTATTTTTTTTATTATAGCAAAGCTATTTACTAAAATGGTTCTCTGACGAGATCAAAGACTTGACAGGCGGCTTGCGTCATCATCAGAATTAAGTCTACTGGAGGCTTCCCCCATAATTTGGGAGGGGTTTGCCGTAGTCACCTCGCTTGGCAGGCGAATTAGTGATCGAGTATTACTCAAGAGCTTACTGCCCATCTCCTAGATTGAAATAGTTTTTCATGTCTATTATGCTATGAAACTCAGAGAACACTAGATTAAAACTAAACAGTTCAAAATTTAAGCTCGAGCTAGTAAAATTGTGAGCTGTAATCATACTAAATGACGAGCACACTTAAAGTCCTTTCACCACACTGGTTCAAAAGGAACAGTGACACGATAAGAAGAATAAGAAGGATGTAAAATTTATTAGGAGGAAATCTACACATAATGCGTGCTTGTTTTTCTACAAAACTCTATGTACAGAGCTGTATTCAAAACAATAGCTACACTGTTTGACATTCTAATACAGTAGTCTAAGCCTATTATATTAAGCCTAGTATTTCAGTAAATATATAGACAACAAAAATAATTAACCGAAACAATAGCTGGCAACCCAAATTAATTAAAATAGCGTTCTATAACCCGACCGAGTTCAAGTTATTAACACATCACTTCCACGCAACGGTACTCGTGAGGTTATTATTTAGCCGGGTAATAATGGAGTCATCATTTCAACGTGACAGCTTCACACCTTGAGTCGGAGCGAATTGACTCTCTTTATTATACTCTGTGTCTTGAATCTTTTTTTTCTTATGTCTGGTTTACGATGGCCTTTGTGCCGCCCGCCTGCCGGCAAACTTAATCGTGAGGTGCTAAACAGACATCGATGTACGAAGATAATACAAATTGTTGGATGTAATGGAACATTGAAATAATTAAGATAAAGCTGATTTGTGAAGTGACGACGACGTGTTGATTACAATGTAGCGTAAAGGTAGAGCAGCATGAAGGATTTTATGTTAGAGCTCTTTATGCTTTCCTAAAACCTTTTTTAGTTATAAATTGGACCAATATTGTTAAAATGAACTCTAAAAAATTTGCATGTAAAATGTGTCATTTGACTCAAATATTTATAAAGTCTATGAATTACCAGTGGAATCCCACGTGGCTTCGTTCGCGTAATGTACAAAATAAACTAACCGAAAGTTTCGAACAATTTTTTGAAGTATTTATTGTTGGTACATACAAAAGGTAGGTACCTCTGATTTTTTCTTTTTGTTATTCAAAAGTTTCTATATAGTAGTAGTATTCACAACTGGGGGCGTGGGTTCGATCCCCACCGCGAGCAAATATTAGTGTGGTGAACGCAGATATTTCTTCTCTGTCAGGGATATTGTATTCCTTGTGTGTATTTACCAAAAAATCCCATATTACAAGCTTTGCTTAGTTTGGGGCTAGATAGTGTTGTTTAGATTGTCCACATTATTTATTTAAGTTTATTAGTTTATTATTTATGCTCATAAAAGTATTTTGAAGATAAAAATATGAACTAAAAAGCCTTCTCCTCAATTTTCTAAGTCCCCACACCGTATATTGAGAGGCAACTAATCGGTCCAATTGTCCGATTCAATAAGGTACCGCGCACTATCTCAGCATCACCAATCATTACATCATATTGTGATACCTCTATCGCCAGTGATATCTTCATCATTGTCAATAATATTTTATTAGCTTGGGATTTGTTCGCCTTTCAACTGGGCACCTCTAGCGGTTTTTGAACTCGCTAGGATATTTTCTTTGGATAAAAATTGTAAGAAGGTAGTTTATCGGAAATAAATCAGATGTAAGTAAAGTAACACAAGAGTATTCAAACCGTAACTTGTACGGCATTGTAAACTTTTTTAATTAAAGATTGTTTTATGAACTTCAGCTAAAGGGATATTAATAGTTTCTTTTATATATTTCAGATAACTTCTCAAGACCAGAAATGTTGCGTTTGTTCCAAAACTGGACACGGAGACAGAAAACTAAAAAAATAGACCTACTGACTTTCTATTCTTAGTTACATCTTAGTAGTGTTTACGTTGACTATCTACGTACCTAATTAATATTCTCAAACCATAGACATAAACGCACAAGCCATTAAAAAAAACAACAAAAAGTTTTTACAGAAATGTACAATACAAACTCGTAAAATAAAAATAAAGCACAATAAAACGATGAAATCTTCATCTAGATTAAACTTTCATCTAATTAAGTAATTAACTAAGAAAATAGATCCAAATTATAGTAAATTACAACATACAACTCATTTAATCATTGTCAGCCATCGAACCTTAAGTTTCATTAATTAAATTAATTATTGTCTGTGGTATCATTGTCTTTGAGCGTGTGAATTGGGCGGGATCCTAACAACCAATGGGAAGCGACGTAGGCGCATCGGCGACAGATGCGTATTTTATTTCAAAATAAGAACAAGAATTTTAAAAACCTATTTTGTAATGCCTGCCCGTGGGGTTCCGGCAAAGAATAGGACCTCTCCATCACCTCCCGTGGATGTCGTAAAAGGCGACTAAGGGAACACAACTGGGAAATGGGCAGCAGCATTTCCTAAATGTACATAACACCAACACTGCGGTCACCAATCCGTCTGCCAAGCGTGGTGACTATGGCAAACCCCCCCCCCATGATGAACACGAATACGAGACGGCCCCTAGTCCCCGGCAGTTCTGCTATTCCTGGCGCAGGTGGCGGCCACGGTAACGGCAGAACAAGGGGTGCGAAGAATCTCCGGCAGAGATCCAGCCACCAATCCCAACAAAGACCCTTGGCCCTGGCAACCTACAACGCACGCACACTGAGGACCGATGAGAAGCTGATTGAGCTGGAAGAAGTAGTCAGTAAGTTGCGCTGGGATGTGATAGGATTATCAGAAGTCCGAAGAGAGGGGGAGGACACGATAATCCTAAATTCCGGCAACTTGCTCTACTACCGGGAGGGAGACCAGCAATCCCAACATGGTGTCGGGTTTCTCGTCCATAAGTCCCTCGTCAATAACATCGTAAAGATCGAAAGCGTTTCGAACAGGGTGATATACCTTATACTCAGAATCACCAGTCGGTATTCGCTGAAGGTCATACAGGTATACGCCCCTCACTCGAAACGCCCGGACGATGAAGTGGAGGCAATGTATGACGATATTTCAATCGCCATGCAAGCTTCGAAAACACACTTTACGGTGGTGATGGGGGACTTCAACGCGCGGTTAGGCGTGAGGATCGGTGATGAACTGAGAGTGGGGCAATTCGGATTTGGACAGCGGAACCACCGAGGTCAGCGACTGGCCGACTTCATGGAGAAGGAGGGACTCTTCATGATGAACTCCTTCTTCAAAAAGCGGTCGTCCAGGAAATGGACGTGGCTGCACCCCGGTGGACACAAACGCGAGATAGATTTCATTTTAACGACGAAAAAGCATATATTCAATGATGTCTCCGTGATCAACAGGGTGAAAACCGGCAGTGATCACCGCATGGTAAGAGGCACATTGAATCTCAACGTCAAGCTTGAAAGGTCTCGTTTGGTGAAATCTACTCTTCGCCCAAGTCCTGCCCAAATTCAAAACCCCGAGAGCTTTCAGTTGGAGCTCGAAAATCGCTTCCAATGCCTCACCGATTGCGAAACAGTGGACGAACTAAACAACGGGCTGGTGGAAGTTGTCCAAGCGGTAGGGTCAGAGTTCTATAAGACCCAACGCAAAAATAGAACTCAGAAACTCTCTGAGCATACTCTTAAACTTCTGGCAGACCGCAGTGAAATGAGGTTGCAGTCTTCAGTGGACAGGTCGAAATACGGCTTGCTCAATAAACAGATCTCGAAGTCCATGCGACACGATCTTCGCCTTTTTAATACTAATTGTATTAAAAAGGCAATAGAGCGGAATAAAGGCTCGAAAGTGTTCGCTAGAGATCTGTCTATTGGGCAAAGTCAGTTGACGAAACTGAAGACCGATAGCGGCAGCATCGTTTCCTCGAAGCCGGAAATTTTAAGAGAGCTCGAGAAGTTCTATGGACAACTGTACACCTCATCGCAAAGTCCTGCTACAAGCGCGACTAGCGATGCAAGAGCTCGTTTAACTCGACACTACACGGAAGATATCCCGGACGTCAGCCTATACGAGATCCGAACGGCTCTCAAGCAGCTTAAAAGTAACAAGGCACCCGGGGAAGACGGAATAACGACAGAGCTTCTGAAAGCGGGCGGAACGCCGATACTTAAGGTCCTTCAGAAGCTATTTAATTCTGTCATCCTCGAGGGTACGACGCCTGAGGCGTGGGGCAGGAGCGTAGTGGTGCTCTTTTTCAAGAAGGGTGATAACACTCTCTTGAAAAATTATAGGCCGATCTCCTTGCTTAGCCACGTCTATAAGCTGTTTTCGAGAGTAGTTACTAATCGTCTCGCTCGTAGGTTCGACGACTTTCAGCCTCCCGAACAAGCCGGGTTCCGGAAAGGCTTCAGTACCATAGACCACATCCACACGCTACGGCAGATTATACAGAAGACCGAGGAGTATAATCGGCCACTTTGCTTAGCGTTTGTGGACTATGAGAAAGCCTTCGATTCAGTCGAAACCTGGGCAGTGCTACAGTCGCTCCAGCGGTGTCAAATTGACTATCGGTATATCGAAGTGTTGAAATGTCTCTACAGGAATGCCACAATGTCTATTCGACTTCAGGACCAGAGTACAAATCCAATCCACATGCAAAAAGGGGTGAGACAGGGAGATGTAATATCTCCGAAACTGTTCACCTCGGCACTGGAGGATATTTTCAAGCTCGTGTCCTGGACAAGGTATGGCATCAACATCAACGGCGAATTCATCACTCACCTTCGATTTGCCGACGACATAGTCATAATGGCGGAGTCACTGGAAGACTTAGGCACAATGCTCAGAGACCTCAATATTGTCTCCCAACAGGTGGGTCTCAACATGAACATGAGCAAGACAAAAATCATGTCTAATGCTCATGTCACACCCGCGCCGGTACATGTTGGGAGCGATATCATCGAAGTTGTGGACCACTATGTTTATTTTGGTCAAACGATCCAATTAGGTAGAGCCAACTTCGACAAAGAGGTCAGCCGACGAATCCAACTCGGATGGGCAGCGTTCGGGAAACTGCGTCACATCTTCTCGTCGCAGATACCACAGAGCCTCAAGACAAAAGTCTTTAATCAATGCGTGTTGCCAGTGATGACATACGGAACTGAGACGTGGTCGCTAACTATAGGCCTCGTGCACAAGCTCAAAGTCGCGCAACGAGCTATGGAGAGAGCTATGCTGGGAGTTTCACTACGTGATAGAAACAGAAATGAGGATATCCGTAGAAGAACCAAGGTCACCGACATAGCTCGTAGAGTTAGTAAGTTGAAGTGGCAATGGGCAGGCCATATAGCTCGAAGAACCGACAACCGTTGGGGAATAAAGGTTCTCGAATGGCGACCACGAACCGGAAGACGAAGCGTTGGGCGCCCACCCACCAGATGGACCGACGACATTGTTAAGATCGCGGGAAGTCGATGGATGGAAAGGGCTCAGAATCGTTCTTCCTGGAAACGAGTAGGGGAGGCCTATGTCCAGCAGTGGACTTCTTCAGGCTGATAATGATGATGATGATGATGATTTTGTAATGTCACATTAGTAAAGTTAAAGACATAGAGGTACATTTTAAAAAGAGGTGGTATGGTTTCAAAGAAAAGAACATATACCTACATACTTAGTGCCATGTTTAAACATTCTTTATCTGATTGGTTTTGTGGCACAAGGAGTGGACTCTTTACCGTCGTCAATATTTCCGGAGCATTACAACCTTGGAATTTTCAAGTCAAGAGTGAACAAGTGGACTAAAGGCTAAGCTCCACCATAAGCTGCATTTTTACTTTCCATCAGGTGTTATGGTAGTCAAAAGTTTAGCTATCATCAATAAAAACAAAACGTTCGCTACGAACTTGAGCTTCATATGCCTATAAATTCACTAGCACCACTTTTGCCCTTCTAGATTCCTGTCTGGATAATTGAGACACATTAAGTGAGTTATGACTTCCATGCTTCTAAAGTCTCCATGCATAACAATTTGCTCACTCTAATCAGTTCAAGCTGTAAGGCATGCGTTATTTAATGGGCAGACTACCGTCGATTACCTTCTCGCTCGCACAGTTACAAAATTAAAGTACTTAATCTTTTTGGTAGGAACACTTTCTTGGACCAAATTAATGTTTTTGTTGAACTGTTCGAAATTTGATGGCACACAACTTTGTTGCTTGCGATTTTTCATAAGTTCAGTGATTTTATAACTTGCAATGTTTGAGTGAGAAGGTCATTGACGGTAGTCAACCCTTTATTCTTCTTGGCGTGTCATTAGTTCTTTCGAACTACTGTGGTGAAAGGATTTTAAATGTGCCTATAAAAGGCTCCATTCATTCAATTGACACATGCTTCGCAATTACGAAATGCCGGTTTATACACTCGATGTTTTCCTTCACCTTTTAAGAGTCACACTTAAACGGTGAAAGAAAACATTTACATTCAAACATTTATGTGCACTATGCTAGGGTGTAGTGCACTTAAAAGTTTGGATAATTAAATTCATTGGTGCACGAGCGGATTTGAACCCATGATCTTAGAATCGGAAGGCCAGTACCCTAGACCACTAGTGCACTCATCAGCCCCTTAAGAGGGGGGAAGCGGCCTTCTTTGATTATAGAGGTGCTAATAACGAGGCGCCCCGCAGAGCGCGCCCCGCTGGGCTGAGAATGTGATGGGTGTTGCCAGCGCCACCTTGCGGCCGGACGGAAATATTTTAATTTGTAATTGGTGTTAATAAAAATAAGTATGAAATCAGAAAATAATCAATCCAAAGTCTAGTTAAATCTAGTAGTGTCTTAAGCGGTAGTCATTCATTCATTATTAGCCTGAAGAAGTCCACTGCTGGACATAGCTCTGCTCCACTGACGTAAATAAAGCTTTAATAGCCCAGAAAAAATGTGTTAGAGCAATTGTTGGCATACCGCCTTGGGAGTCGTGTAGGCCAATATTTGTTAACCTCAAGCTATTAACACTGCCTAGTATGTATGTTTTGGAAGCGGCTAAATTTGTCAAGGAACACATCCATCTTTTTACGAAAGCTCGAGATATCTACCCGAGGACTGTGAGAGACCCAGATAGAATTGTTTTATCTAAAGTACCAAGAACGACACTGTATCATAAAAACAGTTTTGTAATGTGTGGACATATTTATAACAAAATTCCAAATTACATAGTAGATCTTCCAATGAGAATGTTCATAAGAAAACTTAAACAGTTTCTAACTGAAAACTCTTTTTATAGTATAAAAGAGTTTTTAAACTATAAATAAATAATTTTGTATTCTTAGTGTAGGTAATTAAATGGTATGTATGATAATTATGTTATTATTTTCTTTAATACTTCATTCAATCATGTTTAATTTTTAGTGTCATTTTTTAACTTAGCTTTGACATACCAACATAATACTTAATTATTTATTGACATACCTACCATCCAATTTTTATTTTTGATTTTATTATGTACCTACCAAATTATTTTATTTCTTTTTTTGCATGCCGAGTTAAACGGTGAAGTGTGTGAACTCAATTAGTTATAAGATCTGTACTCAACCATACTTCAAGCAAACAATAAATCATTTCATTCATTTCATTTCATAGGCCTCCCCTACACATTTCCAGGAAGAACGATTCTGAGCCCTTTCCAACCATCGACTTCCCGCGATCTTAACAATGTCGTCGGTCCATCTGGTGGGTGGGCGCCCTACGTTTCGTCTTCCGGTTCGTGGTCGCCATTCGAGAACCTTTATTCCCCAACGGTTGCCGGTTCTTCGAGCTATATGGCCTGCCCATTGCCACTTCAACGTACTAATTCTAAGAGCTATGTCGGTGACCTTGGTTCTTCTACGGATATCCTCATTTCTGATTCTATCACTGTCTGTATCTCTGTCTTTGTCTGCCCCATACTAAATGAGAGAGACAGTCGACGTGGCAACACACGGGTCTACCACACAGTGGGTGCAAAACCCTCTGGAAAAACGGGTTCGCAATACAAAAACCATGAAAAAATTACTTTTACTTGAGAAGATATGTAAGTTGCAATAAAAAGTAAGAAAGCACCAGTGGAATGTTCTCGAACATTGTAAGACAAATTGTTTTCTCGACGACATGTCTAAACACCCACCGCCAGCATTGATTGAGCCATCATTGGCGCTATTTCAGCTGAGGAACTACCATCCATCTTACAGCAACCTTATAATACAAAACCTGACTCTTAACCTACAGGACATAAAGACTAAAATGAAACAGCATCAGTCAGACAGGTGTCGGATTATGATGGGCGATACTGAATGTTGCCGTAACTCACATATACAGTCGGAAACTATTATTTGTTGCGGTTTCTTTACATTGTAAGTATGTATTGTGAGGGAAATATGTTTTTTTGCGAAATGAAAAGGATTTTACACGCACGATTCTATGGGGTTGAATATGCATGTAAAACAATAATTTTGTTAGTGCACTTCTTGAAAATAAATGATTGCATGATAATTTTTTACTTACTACATTATTATTTTTTGCTTCTTAATTCATAGAAACTTTTGTATCAGCATTTCAGCTGATCACCATCGCTATAGCCTAGATCTGCGCAGGCCTTAAAATGATTTCCAATAAAACTGAAAGCCAAGTTTGGTATTATTCTCTTTTCAAACAAAAAAAGTCAGTTACATTCGAAATTTAAAATGACAGTCGTAAACGATAATTTAACATGTTTGTTGGTATAATGACATTTAAATCTACCCCGATTCTTATGTTAATAAGTTAAAAAAACGTTTCGGCTCATTTGTAGCCGTAATTTGGTCGTCAACTTCTCGCCAAGACATCGACTCACTGATTGACTGATCGTATGAGCAACACGATGAAGACATCAAATTGAAAACCATCAACAGTTATCAACCAATAACCTAGTACAAGTGAACCAGTACCACAATTCTATAACAAACTAGCGGCCTGCCCCGACTTCGCACGGGCGGACATTTATTTTTTAAACACATTAACATAACCTATGTTACTCAGGGTGAATGTAGCTTTCCAATGGTGAAAGAACTTTTGAAATCGGCTCCGTAGTTTTTTAGTTTATTCATTACAAACATACACACAAAAATACAAATCTTTCCTCTATAAAATACTAGCTGTGCCCGCGACTTCGTCCGCGTGGTATAGTGTCTATGGGTAGCATTTTTAATTTGCAGCGGAAGAAAACAGTAATTAAATAACAACGTCATATTCGCGTGCACGTGACACAGTCGTCTGCCCTCTTACTAAACTTAGACATATGACTCCCTACTAAACTCCTCCCGCACTCCTCTCCACACTCCCCTCCACACCCCCCCCCCCACATCCCCCCTCGCACCTCCCCTCCACACTCCCCCCTGTACTCCCCTCCACACCCCCCCGCATCACCCCTCGCACCTCCCCTCCACACTCCCCCCACATCCCCCTTCGCATCTCCCCTCCACACTCCCCCCTATACTCCTCTCCACACTCCCCCCGCACCTCCCCTCCACACTCCCCCCTGTACTCCCCTCCACACTCCCCCCGCACCTCCCCTTCATACTCCCCCTGTACTCCCCCCGCATCCCCCCTCGTACCTCCCCTCCACACTCCCCGTGTACTCCCCTCCACACTCCCCCCGCACCTCCCCTCCACACTCCCCCTGTACTCCACTCCACACTCCCCCCTGTACTCCCCTCCACATTCCCCCCTGTACTCCCCTCCACACTCCCTACTGTACTCCCCTCCACACTCCCCCCGCACCTCCCCTCCACACTCCCCCTGTACTCCCCTCAACACTCCCCCCGCACCTCCCCTCCACACTCCCCCTGTACTCCCCTCCCTCTATCCCCCCAGCACAAACTTTGAATGTCATATTTTTTTATATCAAATCAACAGACTAAAAAATAAGTTTTATGTTTCTAGCTCTAAAAATGACGATACTTCCATACAACTTTCAACCCCTATTTTCAACCCCTTACAACCTTAAACTTTTTTCGCGATAAAAGTAGCCTATGTCCTTCATCAGGCCCTCAACTATCTGTGTACCAAATTTCATTTCAATCGGTTCAGTAGTTTTGGCGTGAAAGCTACACAGACAGACAGAGTTACAAACGCATTTATAATATTAATAAGGATTAAGTATATAGTACCTATAGATATACCTAGATATGTTTCGGAACACCACCTATAATTTGTATGTTTTTACGAGAAGACAGAATAGATCTGCTACTTCTTCTTCTTCACTGTCGACCGCATCAGTTGCGGTCAAATGCTAAGCTACTTTTTTTTTTTAAATAGGTGCATGACTTTCATCCTCCGCCGGTAATCCCCTACTATCTACGCTAGAAATCCCTGTGGTTTTGTTTAGTAATTTACCCACCAACCAATTCAAGTCCCTTCTAGTGTTTTTAAAGCTGAGTTATCGTAGTAGACTTATAGTGTGTTATGTAAAAATATATACTGCTTTTTTATCAAAATAGACCTCGAAATATAGACATCATCACGATAAATAGTTTATTTGCAACTTCTAGTTTTCATTCTTAACAAAAAAGATGATTCTTTTAGCCAATGTGCATGTAAATTGTCAAAGCCAGCCGCTGCACTTGTTCTAAGAGTACCTATTTACAGCGTGCGTGTATAAGTTTATGATTTGTGATGAGATGCATCACTGTACTCTAGATGTACTGTGTCTATAATGTGGCTTTTATTACCTTGATATATTGCCTGTACAAATCGTGATTACACTAGTGGAAATGTCGTTTCAACAAAACACTGTATTAAAAAAATGAATAATGACTTCTTCGCCGACAACGTCATTACGACGCGCGGTCACCGGCTCGCTGCGAGATTTCTATCTTTACTTTCTTCCTTAAATGTGATTTAAACCTTATTTTGTTACTGATAAGCGCTAGATTTCATTCTTCGATTGTTTCAAAAGCTGTGAAGGAAATTAAGTTTTAAAACCTATCAGTAAAGTAGAGTTTTATTTGTAGTTGTGGTACTGCCAGCGTGATTGTAGTGTGGCGAATCGGATTGACAAGGAGGTTATTATTATCACATTTTATTTAGTATGTGTGTGCATTTACATATAATTTGGTGTGATTTGTAGAAATGTTTAGATTGGTTTTCTTGTGCACTTTCAAAACTAAAGTAAATCATGAACGTATCCGTATTAAACACGCCATATTGTGCAATTTTGAAGAATATTCTTTATTCGTCAAAGATCTTAGAAAAATAATAAATTATCAAGGGTTGATTTTATCATCTACAAAATAACGCTATTCCTCGAGTAAAAAATGTCGGTCCTTGTTTTTAACAAGCCTAAATAAGAGCTGGATATATTTTTATCTGTAGGTAGATTGAAAAATTTGATTACAAAAATATTTGGTTGATCAGTTAATCCAAATACCTACACGATAACATGCTATTATAACACGTTTAACTAATTTGCCTATCATTAGTACCTACAAAAATTAAGCATAATTTAATAAAGTCAGGAAAATAGATCCGTGGCATTTAATTATAATATTCTGATCTAACATTCGGCTTTTGTTTTATTCTGCTGTAGCGTTTACTTTTTTTTCATTACACAAGGTATTGTTTAATTTAGTTCCATGGTAGTTTTAATAAAATAGTTTTGCTTAATTTTTATTTCATTCATCAATCTCCTCCCCAAAAAATCCAATCTCCTTCATTTTTTATTGATTCTGTCATAACACAGATAAAATTGCAAAAACACAAGTCTACGTTCACTCAGCCCGACGTATGCAGAAAATAAAGAAATCAGCCGAAATCGTCATAAATACATTAAACACAGGCTTTCACACAAATACTCGGGCCATTCTTATTTAGCTGTCAATCGCTTCGGGTTCGGTAAAGTGGGAGAAACGCAGATGCGAACATGGTCGTAACTTAGGAAATAAAGACGGGGAATAACGACAAGTCGGACCTTAGCTTTATTAGGTTCTGTACAATAAAAAAAAAATATTACGTCACGTGACAGATTACTCGAAAAGAGAGAAGAGAAAGAAGTTCGTATGATGCCAGGGTCTCTGGTAGTAAAAGTTACTCTTATCAAGTCCGGTTTGCTAAACAGAGCGAAGTCGTATTTTTTCAGTGCTACGACTGCTTCTTTATAAGGTGCAGATCAGGCCTCACTGGAGTACTCGCCATAGGCAAAGGATTCATCCACATACTTAGAAACAGGATGGTCACGCACTGTTCAGTTTCAAAGGAACTTTCTCCTGGGCCGGCGCAGTTTAAGGTTGTGAAATGCTTTTCCTATAAGGTTTTCCCTAGAGACTACAGTAAAGTCAACAACGCGCGAGATGGTGCTTATATATGGTACCTACTGTAACTGCTTTCCATCAAGTAGGCTATGCTTGTTTGCAACTTAGTTTATGAGTGCAACTGCTAACATAATATAATATTTTTAATACATTTGAATTGTTATTTATCGGTTTGAGTACCTAGAAATAATATTTGGTACGTGGTTTTCTACGATTTTGCTAGCTCGTTTATTTTACAATCCTAATTTTAGAAGTTAAAATGTATACCTACACTCGTATTAGTTTCCAAAAGTAAAATGACTTTAAAGAAAATAAATGGGTGATGACAAGTTACAGCTATCACATTTCTTATTGCCATAATTTTTCGACGATCTATTGCCATACTAGTTTTAAAAAGCGAAATTCCATTCAGTCTTGTTGCAATTATTTCCTAAGTACCTAAATCATTTAAAGGTTCCATATCTATCAACTTTAGTTTTTATTTACAGAACCCTAAAAAACGTTTGTGAGTCGGCGCGAGAAAGGCAAGCATTAAATTATTATGATTTATGTGTTTTAGTGAGCCTCATAATTATGTGGAGGCTTAACGAACAAACCTAATGGCAGGTTAGGTATTCTCAGATTTAGTACTTATCCTGTTTTTGTTTATCTCACCTGCTTCAAGTATTATATTGATTTTTATAGACTATTAAAATCGGAATATCGATGAATACAAATCGCTAGGCATAATTGTTATTTATGAAAGAGGAGGAGTGTCCTATACCTACGTATCAAAGAGCACGCTTTTCGAACTAATGTAGTAAATGGTCGAAAAATGATAGCAACAAGATATGTTATCGCAGTAACTTGTTAGCATCATTTTATTTTATATAAATAAATAATCCAGACAATCCACACAACACTATCTAGCCCCAAACTAAGGAGAGCTTGTACTATGGGAACCAAATAGCTGATATTGAATACCTAATACTTTATTCCAGAATCAGATCAATCTTAATCATACTTCATTATGATACTTATTTTTCGACCATTGCCATGCTAGTTTTACAAAGCGAAGTTCTTATTTGCTATCTCATGTTTATGACGTCAGAAGAAGCAATAAAGAATTATGATACGATCGCGTTTTTTTATTATTTTAAGGCCGGCGCACATCTGCGATGGCGATGGCGACGGCGATCAGTAAAACGCTGTCAAATATTGCTGTCATATTTGACAGTGTTTCTCTGATCGCCGCCGTCATCGCGCTAGATGTGTGCAAAGCTTTATAGAATTTCGCAAAACTAAAATGAACACTGCCGTTTGCACTTTTGCGGTACCCCAACTCTAGTTTATAAATCAGAAAATAAATAAAACGACAATCAATAAAGTGTTAAAATATTTAAATATGTTAATTCATAAGCTTTAAATTATCGTCGGCAGAGACGGCCGAGATTTACTGCCCATAACCAAAACTCGGACAAGTTATAATCGTGTTCAACTTAACTGATCTATTCAATTCATTCTTAACAATAAATAACTTATGTTTGTAACAAAACAAATAGCTAATGTTATGCTGATTTGTAACAAACCTTACTATACTTATGTAGATAATATATGATTTTGATGTACATATTATTATCAAAATGAATCGGCACGCGCGAACGGCTAGACCGATTTGGCTGAAAATTGGTGTGGAGGTAGCTTAAAAGGGAACGGGGCGAGCAAAGCCGCGGGCGGCCATTTTATTCCAGTGAAAATCTTTGTTATTTAGCCATATTGTTGAAAATTCAGAGCGGCAATCAGAATATAGTTAAGCCTTAGTTCAGTCGCAAAAATATTTTAAGTTTTTTTTTTTTGTTGGCGTACAATGCTATAGATAAATGAAAGACATGAAAGACGTATCTTGCTATACAAAATACAAAATTGATCGAATGAACAGATGCCATTAATTAATAAAAAATCCTTGCAAAGAGTTTTTATCTCATTAACTATTGAATAAAAAGGGATTGAATAAAATCATTTCAATAAAAAGTGATTAGGCCTCAATGAAATAATATGGTTCCAGTTTGGCCAATTCTCGTTGCAAAATAGTTTTTGAAAAGGTAGGTAAGCTTTCTTAAAGTTTTGTTCTAATAAATAAAATAACTTAGTATAAATTAGTTTCTTTGGAAACTAATTTTTTTTACAAAATGTACACATCAGGTTGAGCCATCCGCAGACCGTCACAAACGATCTAGAGATAGCTCAATTGATCAACATCAACAATGAACCAAAAAAATCCTTAAATCCAAAGGAACAAATAAATAATCGGAATTCATTTCAATAATTCGATTGCGCCAATAAACAAATCTATACAGATCAGACTTAGGAAACTCCTTGCTGCGTAATGAGTTTCTTATCTCTTTGATATAGACGCATTAAATTATCGAGAATCTTTTTTATCTGTTTTCAATCAACGATTTTAGTACAAAATTTAATAGTTCCAACAAAACAAGTTATTAAATAAATTAATGCAGATGGGTTTTGTTGATAGAATCATTTCCCTCAATGGCGACCTAATACCAATCAGCCGAATATTTTCTCCGTTTAATTTACAGTAAATCACATTATATTATTCAATTTAATTATAATTTTCGATATTAGAATATTTTAGAACGCGACTTTTGGTCGCACGCATCGAATATATTGAGTGTCGCTATCACATGCGAACTATTCAATAATCAATGTATGCTGTTGCTGAGTGGTTAAGAAAAAAAAGATACCTAGTGTTATTCATATTTCGCTCTTTGCCGTTTTAATAAATTAGTACTAAACAATGGACGTCATTACACAACTGTTGCTAATTTCAAATTGTAGAACTTTAATTTTGGTCCTGTCCTTCATTACGCCTTAAATATACCGCCTAAAAAGCTATTTTTGAAGATCAGTACAAACTGAATCTATTTATAACCAGATGTCACTTATCGTTATTTTTATGAAACAACGGGATATTTACCATGATTAAATTTTGAGTTGGCTTCCGATATTTCGGCACAGTTGCATGCACCATGATCACGGTTTTCATAAAAATAGTGTTAAAAACCATGATAGTTTCACAAGTCACTTATCGTATTATCCTATCTGTGCTTATTGTACTTTAACGTATTGTAAGGTATTGTACTTTAAGGTTAAATGAGTCTAATCGTTTGGATGCTTTGCTTTTAAAATCATATGAATCTAACCAACTCAAATCAATCAATATTTTGTGAAAAAAGTATTTGATGCCTATTCTAAAAGTCGCGTCTCTACAAAATGCTTCTAGCTTAACCGTAGTTGTCAAATAACGAAGACAAATCGCTACATGTTCGAGCTCATTAGCGTTGCGCGTTAAAATTCATAATGAGCCTATCGAATATTCAATTAATTAATAACGCTATCGATATTCCCGTGATTTCGATGTCCCGACGCGACGATTTATTTTTATTATTTTTTAATTTCACGCATCTTATTAGTCGAGGCACAGAGTTTCGATTAATAATACGTAAGTACGTACATATTCCGTTTCCGTGCATATTAAGAAGATAATTCGTGTGAGCTTTTAAATTAAACTTTTAATTATGTAGAGCTAAACCAAAGCCAAATTACAAAAAAAAAAAAAAAAAATACAACCGAACTGAGAACCTTCTCTTTGGCTAAAGCTCTGTCATTATTCTTCTTTATTAAATTTAGAAATCTGTTAGAAAAAGACCAGTAGTCTCGATTGCTGATTAACACGCAAGCAGGCCGTAAAGATAACTTTAATTTGAGTAACACTTTAAATACAGTAAAGTGTTTAAATGCTTCTGTGGAATCTGAATACTTTTTTTAGTAACAGAACTAGTGGGAGAAAACATCTCCAGTAGTTCGCTCAGATGAGTGACACTACAGCTGGTTCCCAGATTTATCCGGGATTGGGATAGGATTCAGAAGTACTACTTCAGTAGTACAAGGCAGGTGCCACTACGGATTTCTTAAACAAAAAAATGCCCAGTAGACAGAAATTCAAAAACTATTTGTTCAATAAAAAACTATATTTAAATAGATAGATAGATTAACTCTTTATTGTATACAAAGAAATAAATACAGAAAATATTACTAAAATAATGAGACCAATGGGCGGCCTTATCGCTAAGAGTGATCTCTTCCAACACAACCTTTTTTTCAGTTTATTTATTCAGTATGTATTATTTATTCAGCAAAAAGACACCCGTGGCCACAATTTAAATTTTTGAACACCATCACCAGTGATTCCATAACGTCTTAACCAGTGCTAGGGGCGTCATAACGGAATAACAACAGATGGGCGCAGATATTATCAAATCCATAGTTTTTATACAATATTTCGTTAACACTTCTAAACGCCTGTCACGGTCGAAACAAAACCTTTGTAACAGTCATGATGACGGTAAAGTTTTTTAAAATACTGTTGTTATTATAAAAATATAACAGTTAATTTGAAATGGATAGTAAAAAAAGGTTTGGCTAACTAAGTTAGACGCTGTCGCTGCATACTACATAGTAGGTATGGAGATCAGTCGTTTTGAACAGTCAAAATAAAAAAAAAGATTTTGTCTCTGTAATAAGAAAATGAATGCCAATTACGAAATGCAGATTAGTAAATAAATGAGCTCTGCCTTCTGCGCCATAGGTCGTGGGTTCGATCCCCACCGAGAACAAATATTTGTGTGGTGAACATAAATGTTTGTTCTCTGTCTGGGTGTTATATTGTATTCTAAAGTATGTATTTACAAAAAAAAATGTATTCAAGTATTATATCAGCTATCTGGTTCCCATATTACAAGCTCTGCTTAGTTCGGGGCTGGGCAGTGTTGTGTGAATTGTCCACAATATTTATTTATTTAAATATAAAAAATGGAGCCATAGATCGCGTTAGTCCTTAATGCCCGGAATACACGAGACTACTCTTTCAAGCCAGGATAGCAAGAAGTGACAGTACGCTGTATTTGACTGGCCTCTCAGCTCAGTTGGTAGTAGCTCTTCCTTCAGCGCCGTATATAGGTCGTGGGTTGGATCCCCACCGAGAACAAATATTAGTGTAGTGAACACAGATGTTTGTTCTCTGTCTGAGTGTTAAATGTATATTAGTATTATATCAGCTATCTGGCTCCCATAACACAAGCTCTGCTTAATTTGGGGCTAGATAGTGTTGTGTGAATTGTCCACAATATTTATTTATTTATAATTATTATAAAAAAAACACTTTTCGACAAACCTATAAAAAATAAAGTACTACGTCAAAAGCGGAACGGTAGACCCTTTGATGGTAACCTGCTTAAATAAATAAAACTAACATCAGCGTCAAGTACTCTTTGAATATCGTACGATACGCGATCTCAAAATGAAATAATTTTCTGACTAATCCAAATGTATATCGGTCGTAAATTAAACGCGGTATTACCGTCTGTCTAAGCCTTATTATAGTGTTGTACCAGAAAGTATCGATATCGATTTAATGGATATGGTATTGCTCGAGTGTCATCTTTCAAATCAAATCTACATAACATGCACCAATAATAAAAATCTACATAATAAAAGAAGAAAGTCGTGTTAGTTACAGTATTTACAACTCGAGAACGGCTGAACCGATTTGGTTGAAAGTTGGTGGGGAGATAGAACCAGGAAACGGACATAGAACTTTTTATACATACATACATAAAATCACGCCTCATTCCCATGGGGGTAAGCAGAGATCACGGATTTCCACTTGCTACGATCCTGACACACCTCTTTCGCTTCATTCACTTTTTATAAGAAAGAAAGAAAAACATTTGTTTGGCCTTAAGACTTAAGAACTAATTACAATCTATTAATTTACCTCGTAAAGGTAACGGGACGAGCAAAGCCGCGGGTGGCCTGTACTTTATAAAGGTGTTACTATGACAGATCAATGTATTCTGCAGTCTTGGGTGTGCAATTTTTATTTACAATATGGCATTAAAAAACAACTCAATAATATTAAATTATAAAAAAATAAAGAGATAGATAATATTTCAATGAAACGATAAAAACTGATGATTTGACTTTGATGTCATTTCATGATGACAAAATGAGAAAACGCGTATTTTACTTGCGTAATATGGTAATCATCAAATAATCGATATCTAATGATGCGTTCTAAGCCATCTCTATTTAGGTATCGAGTAAGACATTTGTAGATTAATATGTACGCTCGTAATGTATTGCCCTGTTATTAAAATATTCGTTTTATTGTCATCGATATGAAACCACTTTCTAGTAGAACGCCGACAGATAATTCTGTTTTACGCATGTATTATTGTAGTTCTACGACCTTCCGTACGTAATCCTTTAATATCGAGATTCTACGCGTTTGATACATTTCAATCCATATAAATACTTTGATTTTATCTTCAATATATATAACATACATACTTAAAATTTGACAGTCTGTCTGTTATCATTTTTCTTTTGAAAAACAAAAAAAAAACAGTAGGAACGAAGCCTTAGTTCCTGTTCGTCTAGGCTTGGTCGCGTGGAACTGGCACCTAGACTCACCTAGCTTTAAGACGTTTCAAAGTGATCCTTGTTACCATTGAATAAAGAGACATTTAACTTTGATTTTGATAATACGGCTAATCCACACATAATTTGGCATATCTTGTATTCTGAAACGGACGCACATTTTTTTAGCAAAATCAGATGAGGGATTCGTTGTATGTATTACCACATCGCCTCTAAAGACCTGCGCACACCTAGGTCATTGCGGTCTGGCGATTGCGATCAGTGAAACGCTGTCAAATTTGCGTTTCACTGATCGCCGAGTCTTCAGTCTTCAGTCTGCCGAAATAGTTTTTTTATTCGTTTACTTTGTTTTGACAGTAACATTATTTAAACTGGTTGTAATTGTTTATAGCCAATTTAACCGTCGAAAGAACAGTGCTATCCTATAGCAAGATAATTTTCAAAGGATACTAATTTTATTTTCTTATAAAGAAATAAAAGCAAAGTCAAAGCTATCGCTAGTATCTTGGACAATTTTAATGGGACATTGATTTATGTATATTTGTTATTACAAATTTTAGAAAAAAATGGAAAGTTGTTACAGTTTTAAATAAAGTTAATCCATATACTTAGGTAATCCTTTTTATTTGCAAATGAACGACATTTACAGCCCCGGTAAGTGTGATTTATAAGTTCAATTTCTCAATGCTCTGAATAAGTTGTGCAAACAGTTATATTAATCCTATTTTGATAGAGAAATCAGCTTTCAGATCCTGGTAGCTGTATTAAAAACTCTTTAGAGATTTAAACCTTATTTTATTAACCTTTCCGTTATAAACAGAAAAACAGAGGAAAAAACCATAAATGTTATTTGACTTTTTTATGTTGGTGTAACGGTCATTTTAGAGTTCCTATGCGTTTGAATATTTTTAGGGATACTCAAAATAGAAAAGTTCGTACTTCCAGCCAAGATTTTGTTTACTCTACGTGTTTTGGAAATACCATACCTGTGTACTCTGAACTGTGAACCCGACTATACCTACGTATAGCACAAATAAATAAATCAAAATAGAAAACAAGGTGTTTTCCAAACGCCCTATTCTATTCTGTGAGCGGTTCATTGAGCAATATAATTTGACACCTCACGAAGTGAATAGCCAATTATTAATATGGACCCTTGATTAATTGTGATATCAGCATTTAATTTTCGTGTTAACACTCGCCGCGCGCCGCGGTCTCGTCGCCATTGTGTGCCGCGCCTTTGTGCCCCGTGACGTTTCAATTTTGAATAAATTAAATTTCGAACGCTTCATTTTTTCGAACCTTTTCACCTTTGAAATGAGCTCGTGGCCAGTGTTATTTATTGTATTTTTAAACTGAGAATTGTTAGTTTGCTTGTTTTTGTTGTGATGGCTTCATTTTATATCTCATAAACTCATACGAGAAAGTACAACGCCGTATCTATAGTTAATCATGCACACTACCATCATATAAAGGAGGTAACTTTTCAGTAATAATGTACTAATAATATAGTCATAAAAGTATCTAATAATATTCTTATTGATATAAAAATTCGGTGGCGTCGCATTGATAAAAAAGTTAAGCGTTTAATTCAATTCATGCCAAAATTAACCGTCCATTTTGACTGCTGCCCAAATTTTATTTCCCTACACAGCAGAACCAGCAGAACACAATAAAACGTTTACAACTACATAATACTTATAATAAAAACGTAGCATTTAACAGTTGGTTTCAGTTAGCTACTGGCCAATGAGCTGATACAATTATCGCTTTTATGGCAGCAATTTGGAAGATGGCCGCGCGTTCCAAATTTGAAAATTCAAACCTCCCATTTGAACCAATGAGTTTTGTCCCAATTTTATTGCAGTTTGTTGCAGGAGTTTAAATAAACCTACTTATTTTTACGTTGGCTAGACCTAACTTAGTCCTAGTAGGTAGATATTATTTATTTATCTATCTAATTATAAACTTAGTGGTGAAGACCTTACTTAATATAAGTCTAAAATACTTACAAGCATAAAATATCATCAAATTACAACAAAACAGTATAATATAGTTTTATCATAATCAATTTTTATTTAATTTGACTTTGTCATGCTAGTATAGTCCTACAGCCTAACCATAGATTTGCAGCAGGAGTTATAATGTAGTAGGTATATTACCGCGGCGAGCTTTCCTTATTTTATAATGTTTAAATACAAACTCTCGAACACTTGAATTTCAAAATACACAACCAACATTCCTATTAGTAAAACATGTCTCATCAATCTACATTACAGTAAAAACAGTAATCAAGTAATGACTCAATCTCGTCAGGTGTACGTAATGTGGAGCGCAGGCGTCAAGTGATTAAAAACGTATTACCGAATGCCTTGGTAGAATGGTAGAGATTTGAGTAGCCTTTTTATCATTATTTTATGAATGTGGCGAATGAACGAAAGGAATTATAGGGGTTAAGGTTAACCCCCATTATATTAAACGTTAAAATCTTTAATTTAAACTGAAACATAATTTTATTACCAACAAAAGTACTGAATTTTACTAGGTAGGTACCTAAATTATTTCATGAAAAACTGCAAGTTAAAGAAAATCACTCCTCGATAACATTTAGGTATATTCGCTATCACAAATTCTTATCCACCTAAATTAAAGCTTTCCTTTACTTATGCTAAACTATGATGCACAAAAAATGGCACTTAATATTTTTTTATTTAAGTTACAAGACATTGAACAGCACCCAATGGTATAAAATTGGGTTATCCCGTAAATTTTCTTTCAGAAAAGCACACTCCGTTATTTCAAAAGATACCGACCCTAATGGTAGACATTAGCATGTAAAATACTGTCAGAAAATGGCGAAATTTAAGAAAGTCGATCTGTCAAATCAATTCCTTTCACGCGAGAGGCTCATTAAAGTTGAATTAAGCTATTTGTGTAACTGGCCGTGAGAACACCTCGCCTTCACGATTGCTATTGTGAACATGAGTTTATGTTTCTGTACTGAATTATTGGAATTTGTATGACTGCTGCGTTCGTATGGTGTTATGCCTGTTCACTGTTCAGTCATACAATTTCTGTAGCCGAAATCGGCCAGGACGTCATCATTATCTTTCAACTTTAAATCTCTCAAAGGAGTAAATCAAAACAATATTAAGTATGTCTGATTTAACAAAATCGCGGGACTCGGGAATGCCGCCATAAGTGAAAACTTTTTTAATTGATTCGACTTCATATTATATGTGGTGAAGGTTTCTTGGTGCGGATTGCAAAAGTTCTGTTAGACGTTTTCTGATGATATGCGCCCGGCTTAAATGACTTTAAAACAGTAAACTTATGTAAAGTTTGCTTCTTCAAAGACGCGCATTACTATAATTTAGGTCATTCTACTTACACGATTTTTGAAAGACGTAATAAGTATAAAATATTACAGTAAGGTACAACCTAACTAAAGTAACCTTATACTGCATAGGTAGGTAGGTATTAAATAATATGTATAAGGTTCCCAGAAAAGTTAAGTTTGTGTAAGAGACAAAAATTGTTTGCTACACACACAATCTCCTATATCCACATCACTTGGTCCCCCTACTATTCAAGTGTCAATCGCGTTCCCATATTAATTTGAAGTTTCTGTGACAGCTCGTAATGCGCTATAATTTGTCGCTTCGACTGTACAATTGTTGCGTTGACACGCATTGTTAGCAAAATCCTTTTTATCATTCGTTTAAGAGTTTGAAGCTTTCTGTTTTCAGTTTCTGTGGTTCCGATAGGTTATATCTAGTACTTTTGAAACTCTTTGCTCAGCAGTATAGAGGTTTCCAAACTCCTTGATTCGGATAGAAATGAGATGTTCTTATATGGAGAAAACTTTATGAAAAACCCCTTTAAATCATACATGCTGAATGCATCCTGTTTGAAACTAACTAACAAACTAGCTAATTAAACAAACCTCTTTTGAGATATTTCCTCTTATTTTTTTCTTTTGGGTGCTACGACCTTTTTACACAGATTTGTTTTAAACGCATTTGTGAACCTAAATAAAGCTACTGAAAACAAAATCATTCTACCTAGGAAGATTGTTACGACCAAAGGCGGGGCAGGGTGCAAAAGGCGTTATTAACATGCCATTAGAAAGAGACAGGTTGATTTATAGACGGCTGTATATGAAAGAGAGCACCGAGCTGATGCATCACAATGCCTATTGTTTCCTATTTCGAGCAGTTATCGCCTGTCTAGTTATTGATGCGGTTTGGGATTTGTTTACGATCCTATTGTCTATGGGCTACCGGAAAATGTTTTACGATTTGTGAAAACATAAAACTACTATCTATAGCGTTATTAGAGAACCATCAGTAGTAGTAGAGCTCTTTGAGAAGGGCTGTCCGGGGAAGTACTACCACCATGCCTCTACCCTCAAGCAGCATCGCTGTGTTTCGCTTTGAAGAGTGTGGGTGCTGGGGAAATTGCTGGCGCGTGAGTTGGGGCACAAGTGCATCGTAGAACATGTTTTTAACGTACGTGACTTACGAGGCAGTGCTTTGTTATAGGCAATGGATACCACTTAACATCAGATGGATCTCATCATCATTTTAATTTATATCTTCAGGATTGATAAAAACTCATACATTGGTGACCCCGATAATAATATAATGCAAAACAAAATGGTGGACAATACAATCACCAGTCGCAGTCGTACCTACATCGAAATAGACCTAAAAAAATATCTTATCATCAAAAACTTTGAGATTTTTAGGAAACCGTACCTAGGTACCATACCTTAAGCCTTTAGGTACCTTACTGTAAGATAAGCTTAGGTTGTGCCAATCAAAACGTTAAGGTACTTAAGCTGCTTACTTAGTAATTTGATGAAACCTCAAGATACCTAAGTTAGTATTATTTAAAAACAGGAATCTCATGGGGGCTAATTCTAATTACAACTTCAACTCGTGCATTGGCGGCGTCAATACGCCCCATGGAGCGTTTGCACTCACCAGCTACTGTCTACTAGCTACTAGTAATACCCGTATAGGCAGCTGTCAAGTCATGAAGTTGTGTCGTTGGAAGTTCGAATGCCCCGTGTAGCGTTTGTATACGAGCCTGGGAGTATCATCTAAACCCTTTTTCGCAGTTTTATCAACTTGCGGGAACAAAATCGTTCAATTATCGTTAGCAACAAAGTTTTTGGTATCAAAAAATAGATGCGATGACCGCCCCTGTGATGTTGCAATCTTGTGAGAACTTATGAAGTCTTATGAAGGCACCATGGCTGCAGAAGTGGTAAGGCAGGACCTTACCACTTCTGCAGCCATCGTGCCTTTTGTCGGAGAATCGTTACTAACTTTACCTTATAGTTACTGAATGGATTATTGGATCAAGCCCAGCGATTCCTAGAGCTGGGTTGGGAAAGTTTTGACTTACGTAGCTTTTACTTAGCGGGGGGCTACGCTGACGCTTTTTTGACAGAATGTGAGCGACTTTCAGCCCTGCGATGCGATGCTTGCGAGCCGGTGATGGCGTTGGCGATCAGCTGAAACGCTGTCAAATATCGCTGTCAGTTTAGACAGCGATTCAGCTAATCGCCATCGCCTTAGCCTAGATGTGCCCAAGCCTTTAAGACCTTGGATTTTTAGTCCTTCTGACTTTTTTTTATCCGTCTACGGAAGCAAACAGAAGGGTTAGGATGATCTGCCACTACTAACAACAAGTGACTCTCGGCAGTAAACGAGGCTCATTCGACGCGGCGTCTGTAATTACCAACATGAAGTCATTTCCGAGACCGCAATTAAAACATAATTAGGATCAAAATCGCACCTCGCAGATGAATGTAATAGAAATATACATGAATTACATTATGGAGACTTTCAGTGGCATGGGGGAAACACAGGTAGTACCTACATCTGACAGTCGGATTAAGCAAGGCTTTTCTGAACAGCGAGAAAGCTTTTGTGACTGAGGCTTTTATGTATTCAGTGGTAATAATGAATCCAGTCATGTAGAGATCGTCCAATCTTAAACTGCACGTCCTACTACTTTAGTCAATCAAAGTAATTTGTTCTATAATACCTACATCACAAAGATCATTTTGAAGTACTTTGCTGTGAGCCAACTTCAAGAAAACGTGGTGGAGGGGCGTGCATTTTTAGACTGGTTTTTATACCTAGGTATGGATTTTTCTGTTAAATTTATTTACACAATGCTAGTCCTCTCAAACGGTAAAGGAAAACATCGTGAGGAAACCCATGGCTTAGTCAGCTCTCACGTATCGACCATGTCTTTCCTGTGGATGCCGGCTAAGCTGGCGATAGTATAGCTGCTGGGCAAGTCTATTCCCTCTAAATCCTGTCCCAGGCACTATAGCGTCCCACAAGTAGGACTTAAGTATTCAACCTGCTATAAAAAACATCCTGCATGCCTGTTTAAACTACACTAGCCCCAAATTAAGCAGAGCTTCTACTATGAGAACAGATAGCTGATACAATAATTGTATACTTTTTTGTAAAAGCACACTATAATACAATATGTATAAACACCCAGAAAAAGAACAAACATCTGCGTTCACCACATAAATATTTGTTCTCGGTGGAGATCGAATCCACGACCTGCGGCTCAAAAGGCAGAGAAGACTACCAACTGAGCTGAAAGGCCAGTCGATTTAGAAGCAGGTATGTTTGTTGCCAGTTCTTCTAGGTCTGTGGGACCTACTTAAAATCAGCGAGACAAAGCCCATACATTATTAAACCCTTATACATCGCTATACGCACCGCATCAGTTTTCAAATTCCTACGTCGTGCGTTCTACTATTTCCCTACGTTACATCGCTGTTCCACAATCCCTTTAGTGCCTATCGACCAATTTAATATCCAAAGAGGTGCTTACGATATTCTAAAGTGCGTAAACGGCATAATATCTCTTGCAAGCACCTATGAATTATCAAATAACTCAAAACCCGTAACAGCCTGCAATTTGAAGCCTCACGACCGCTTCAAACGGAGATATTAACGCAATTTGCCGCCATAGTCGGCTGGTAAACTAATAACATCTAGGCTATATCAATAAAAGCTATTAGCTTCGATCAGGCTAAGTATCTGTCCCGGGTATGGTATTAAGCTCGAATTCTGTTAAATGCTCTTTGAGTGTAATAACACGACCTGAGTGGCCGCCAGCGACTGGCCAATGCTGGTTGGAGTGAATGAATGGTTTATTGTTGGAAGGCCTAGGTGGATAGGGTTATAGTGCTGCCCGCTTCAGGCTTACCAAGGCAGGTAGGAACCTACAACAACTACTAAAGTTGCTCGCTCTTGAGTAGGGCAAAGTCGTAGGTTTCCTTGCAACCGAACCATGGGGGTTATTGACGTTTATTTTGTCAAAGAAAATAGGTTCATTCATTCGCCAAATAAATAAACGGGGTTCTTCTCGTTATGGTCTCGTGGAACTGGGTCCTTGACTTGCTTTAATTTAAGACGTTTCAAAGTACCTAGGTAGTACCATAATAATTTGAAAAAAAATGAAATTTTGTACTTTTGATTATATTGTGGTCAGGCGCACGGAACAATATTATCTGGTCAGGAGGGTTGAGTGTTATAAGGACTTTAACACCTACGATAAAAATGGCCGTGCCGTGTATTTTATTTTTTTCTATTTTTATCTGCGATTCTGACTTTGGTGCATGCGCTGGACATGTTGGGAATATCACCAGTGATTTGATTTTCTCCATCTTTTTGTCATCATATGCTAGTTTTATGATATTTTTAAGTGTTTTAGCATCGCTTATGGTAGTCAGCTGATGTGATGCTAGGTTATTTACCTATTTCAATTGGGTATACGGTACTTCAACAAAATTGAATAAAACAATTTAGTTTCATACTTTATTTGGGCTTTACCTATTCGTTGTTGAGATTGAAATCTCGGACGCTGTAGCCTGAAACCAAAACAAAAGCTCGATAAACAAATGCATAGGCGGCCATGGCCGGTCGCCTAAATTCTCTCCCTAGTCATAATTTCCATCACACCCTGCAAGCGGTTGTCTCCCTCCCTCTAATTGGTTGGCCGAGCCACCTCGAGCCTCCGAATCCAATTTGCGAGAGCGAACCTACGTAAATTATTATGCGGCTCTTATTTAGTTTGTTGGCCTTTTTAATTGAAACGTAGTGCGTAACTCGCGGCCGGTTAATGAACATGACTGCTTTGGGAACGTTTTCACTTTCACTCTGGTACCTACCTTCTCTACGGGAATCTGTTAGTTTAAAAATGAAAAAATAATATGCATGTAGGTTTTCTACTCAGGCTAGGCGTGATGGCTAGTTAGTAGTAGTGGCGTAGGCTAGAGATGGCTTCTATACCTCTAACGCATCGGATAGGGAGGTAGGTATGTTATGTACCTAGGTTAGGTAGGTACTCATCCTACAAAATCTGACCAAAAAAATAAAAAATATTTTAGGCACAGTACTACTACATACTTAGGTGATAGTTGTACCTACTTATTTTCCATTGATCTAGATTTTAACATGACATCTTATGAATGTTCGAGTTAAAACCAATAATAACTGAATAGTTCAGTTCTCTAGTAAAGCTTTGGAGACTGCAAAAATAATTATCAACAAAGTTTTAAATTAGTACTTTCAGCGCCATCTGTTGTCGAGTAGTAGAAACTTTGAAAAGTGAAAAGTAAAGGTTAGCCTCTATAATCATCTGACGTCTGCTAGTAATTTTATTATTCGTTCATTCAATTTCGGGTAAGTCACTGTCACACATCGCGGCAGGCAAACAAAAAAAGTTATCATCAATCAATCATTCATTCACAACAGCGAATTGTTGTTCCAAACTTTTGCGAAACTTTCTTTCTTTATTTTCGAATTTTATTCTCCGATCCGATGGTTGTCGTGATTATAAGCTAAAAGCATAGGCAGGCCTTGTCGACCACTTACAAGACTCTATCTGCGCAAAATGTAAGTTGAACGTGCTAAATTTAAAACTTGCTTTCTTTCGTTGAACCGACACCAATTATAATTTACTAAATTTTATATATTCCAGGAGTTTTGTGGACCTTGCTACTTTGACCCTGCACCGCAGACATGAGTTGGAAAGCAGAACCCATATTTTTGACGAAAAATGTGATCGCGCGATTAATGATATCAAAGATTTGAAAATGAAGGTACATAGTTATTTTGCTACGACCCTACAGCACGGTCGGCGGACCTTGGCAGGTCTAAATTTAGCCTTTTGGCAAATCTTCCGTCAGTCATTAGCCGTTTTCAAACAAACGGCTCTATGCTGGCCGTACTGGCCTGCACACATTTAGGCAACGATGAGCTAAAACGTTGTCATATTTGACAGCGTTTCACGTGATCGCCATCGCTCAGATGTGCGTAGGCCCTAATACAAACTCGTTTGTACAATATAACAAGCAGATTCAATAGCCTTTATCTTTCTTGCCAGAATTTGCTGTTATGCTTACCGCATCTGTAGCGGAAGCTTCTGGAAAACTGCTGCAGTACTTACATAGACTGCATTTGTTTTATTTATTCACCGACCCAATGAACCGCTTGTATCTTCCTTGAAATGTATAGAAGAGGTCACATCCTGTAGTGGACTCCTTTAAGTTGATGTTGGTAGTCTAAAGTTTTTCTACAATTCCTACTTCTTGAATTGCTCATGTTTTAATTTCAAACAAATAGTATGTAATTGGATTTCATAGTCAGTTTCTTCGAACAAGCAGTTATTTGATCTTATTTATTTATGCATACACTGCAGTTTGTAACGAGGAAGTTATTTCGGATGTTCTTACAAATACCCAGAACAATGAAGTCAGAATTTAGCTTTGAATAGATGAATTTAGAATATACTTTGAAATAGGTCCACTAATTATTAGTATTCTTGACAGCTGTCACAGTCAAGTTGTCAATAACTTTCCACCAAAAACAAATATTTGTGGGATTCGTTTTCTGTCATTTCAGGAAGTAACATAGCTTTTTGATTTTAATTGTTTTTCTGGTGTTATTTTGAGTTCTGTTGTGTAATTTCGGTGGTATTTTAACCAACATTACTTGAGGTCTTAACTCAAAGTGTTAGCAGTTGGAATAAAAGTGTATTATGTGATATTCTGATTTGATCGAAAAGGTTTCTGATGGTTTTGAAAACAAAAGACCATCATTTTGATTTCAAAGCCAAGTGGGACTCGACTTTGAATGACTCTACTTGACGGAAAAGTATTTTATCTATGAAATATATTATCATTCTCATTAGACTACTTGACACTGGCAAAATTGATCCGTAAAGGACAGATGCCGTTCATTAAGAAGAAGAAGAAGAATATTTGTGTGGTGAACACAAATGTTTAATAAAATGTATTTATCAGCTATCTGATTCCCATTGTACAAGCTCTGTTTAGTTTGGGTCTACATAGTGTTGTGTGGATGGTCTATGATATTTTATAAATTTATTCTTTTATTATTTTCAGGCAAAAGGCTTTGTGTCGGAACTGAACTGCGACCCGTCGGAGCTAAAGGACCGCTTTCTCAATGTGATGCAAAAGCTTGATGAGTACATGTACTTGATTACTGATTTCAACCTTGCTATGGCACAAACAGGTGACTTTCTTTTTTTAAGGGTATATTTATGAAACTAGAAGAATGTATTTATGAAATTATGAAACTAGTAGCTCGAAGAACCGACAACCATTGGGGAATAAAGTTTCTCGAATGGCGACCTCTAACCGGAAGACGAAACGTAGGGCGCCCACCTACCAGATGGACCTACGACATTGTTAAGATTGTGGGAAGTTGATGGAAAGGGCTCGTTCTTCCTGGAAATGTGTAGGGGAGGCCTATGTCCAGCAGTGGACTTCTTCAGGCTGATAATGAGTGATGAATGATACCTACCAAGGAGTATTTGAGCATTCCTGCGTGATTTTCACAAATATTTAATTTATTTACCTACAGTGCATAATGATATTACATTTTCTTTATCTCTCCACAGCCGAAACGATCAGCACAGAAACACCAGTCCAAGACTTGCCCAACCCTCCACCGTCTCTCAGTCCCTTCAACTTGATAGATGCGTTATCAGAACCTCTCACTAGCAATCAAGCCAACCAACCCAACAAGCTTGCCCCGTGCCCTCAACCGCGTGGCCGTACCAACCAGACGCTGATCCAATTCTCCAGCTCGTCCTCAGCGGAGAGTGTTCCGAGGCGGTCGGAAAAGGAAATACAATGTCAATTGCCTGATGTCGCTAGCTTGGCTATTGAAGGTGAGTGTTCGGCAAGTTTATCATGCGCACTTGATGTGCGGGCAGGTTTTTGCGCAATTAGGCCGCTGGGGGGCCCTTTTTGCGTGACCCTTGACACGTGTTGCTCGAACTTTTTTAGGTTCTACAACACGCCGGTTTCCTCACGATTTTTTTCCTTCACCGATTTGAGAGTACTGGCATAGTGCACATAAATTTTTCGACAGAAAAACTCTTTGGTACACGAGTGGATTTGAACCCACGACCTTCGGATCGGAAGGCGGGGCCACTACCACTAGACCAGTGCTCTCTGAAGGTGAGTGTTGTCTTCGCAGCTTTGTTCGATGATCTGATTTGTCATTCTGATTCTTCATCATCAGTCTGAAGAAGTCCACTGCTGGACGTAGGCCTCCCCCATACATTTCCAGGAAGAACGATTCTGAACCCTCTCCATCCTGACTTCCTGCGATTGATCTTAACAATGTTGTTGGTCCATTGGGTAGGTGGGTGGCCTACGTTTCGTCTTCCAGTATATTCGAAGCATATTTTTATACAACTAGTTGGTGGAACAAGCATATGGCCCACCTGATGTTAAGTGGCAGCCATCGCCATGTAACAAAGCATTCCTTCATAGGTCACGCGCGTCAGGAATGTGGTCTATGATGCGCTGCTCTGCGTCAATCAACTTGAGGCATACAGATGTTCAGCCTCACGTGCCAGTAATTTCACCGGCACCCACACCCTTCAAACCGAGACAGCAAGGCTGCTTCACGGCAAAAATAGGCATGGTGGTAGTACTTCCAGGGAAGATCTAAAATTGATGGTAGGAATCATCACGGGCCATTGTGACCACCTTCTGTAGACTGGAGCAACAGATAGCGACTTATAATATAAGTCGCTATCTGTTGCTGCAGGCAGGCAGCCGCGACATATTATGTCGCGGCTGCCTGCAGGAAAAAGAAACTGTGGAGCATGTAGTACTGCACTGCTCTGCAACGGAAGAAGCGAGGTGCAAGACAGGGCTCAGGGAACTGATTGAGTCTTGTCCTTCCACATCCACATCTGAGTCACCATTGGGTCATCTAGAACATTGCTGCCACCAACCCAAAGTCCTTCTCCGCTATTTTAAGGAGTTGGGCTGGCTGGGGTAAGGTTTAGCAGGGGCACAATGCACAATACACCCCATCGCGGGACGTCAGTGCAGATCTTATTCCCCCAACACAATTAGAATTAGTACTTCCCGGAGGAGCCTTTCACAAAGAGCTCTACTAGTACTGAATATTACTAACTACTGTTTTCAGAGCCTGCCCAAGCTTCCTCAGTGGTGCCCACACCGCCAGAGACAGAGAATCATAGAGATTGCTGCATTACAGCAGCACAACCTATACTTGAGGTATTTATGAATCTCTAGTTATGAGGTGAGGTAATTCGATTTTTGTTATTTACATAAATAATCGATAAAGAGTGGGTTTCATTCCTGACAAGAGGTAGGTTTTCATAATTCCAAAAATTGAAGTTGTGTTAAAGCTAATATGTGAAGTAATGTAGATAGAGTCTGTTCAGAACGAGAGCCGTCGTGACCAAATTGTGAACTAACGTTTCGATTTTTATGTGGCAGCTCATCCCTTTCTTTCTGTCAACATTTTGCATCATAAAAATTAAATCAAGGAATAGCACAATAGTTGTGATAGGATCAAATCGCCACAGACGCGCTATTGTATTGCCCACTAAACAAAAAAGGTAATTAAGCACAGCTGCGCCCTCAAATCCCACGACGGGTCTCTTTCTGAACAGACCCTAAAAAATGCATCGATGCGATCGAGCAACGAGACATCAATATCAAACGTTTATTTATTCAGTAGAATCGCAAGGATTAGTTTGAAACGTCTTAAAGCTAGGTGAGTCTAGGTGCCAGTTCCACGCGACCAAGCCTAGAAGAACAGGCAACAAACTACGGCTTGGTTCCTACCGTTTCACTAATTCATAAGAAAATGGCGTCGGAATGCGTAGTTAATTGTTTTCCGTGTTATAAAGATACACCGAATTCTAACTGTACTCAATGGATAGTTTTCTTTATTAAATATGTAGATAAAAACTTTATATGCTGATAAAAATTCAGTTTTTTTTTTACGTGACAACGTCTTATAATTCGATGGTGCCGGCTGCACGCACGAAAAAACATGACTAATAGTTTTTTATTCAGTACGATGCAAGAATCACTTTGAAACGTCTTAAAGCTAGGTGAGTGTTAGGTGCCAGTTCCACGCGACCAAGCGTAGAAGAACAGGCAACAAACTACGTCTCGGTTCCTACCGTTTTTAGGGTTCCGTAGCCAAATGGCAAAAACGGAACCCTTATAGATTCGTCATGTCTGTCTGTCTGTCTGTCTGTCTGTCTGTCTGTCCGTCCGTATGTCACAGCCATTTTTCTCCGAAACCGTAAGAGCTAGACTGATTAAACTTGGCGAGTAGATGTATTCTGTGAACCGCATTAAGATTTTTACATAAAAATAAAAAAAAAACTATAAATTTCGGGGGTCCCCATACTTGGAACTGAAAAACAAAATTTTTTTTTTCATCGAACCCATACGTGTGGGATATCTATGAATAGGTCTTCAAAAATGATGTTGAGGTTTCTAATGTAGTTTTTTTCTAAACTGAATAGTTTGCGCGAGAGACACTTCCAAAGTGGAAAAAAGTTGGTCCCCCCCCCCCTCTAACTTCTAAAGTAAGAGAATGATAATACTAAAAAAAATATATGTTGTACATTACTATGCAAACTTTCAACGATATTTGGTTTGAACGAGATCTAGTCAGTAGTTTTTTTTTTATACGTCATAAACCGTAAACCGCAATTTACCTTTCGACGAACTACAAGAACCTTTAATATTATGTTACTTGATGCTACGGAACCCTTCATGGGCGAGTCCAACTCGCACTTGGCTGCTTTTTTTATATGATCCTTTTACAAATCAAAAATAGTCTAAAATAATAGCAGTGAAGTTCCAGTGTGGTGCCACTTCACTTAGTCAGACGTATGCAATGCAATAATACAAAAGCAAAAGTTTCAAAGACAGCACACGCTACGCTTCAATGTTATACTATAGTATCTACACAGCTTATATAAAAATAAGATACGAAATATTAGGTACAGACATTGCAAATTGAAATGTTAGCTTCCTATGGGTAGAGTGACCGGGACATCGGCCCACGCAGTTTTATCATTCATATAGCTATCTAGAGTATAGTACGGTTTCTTTATTAAATTATTCTTAATATAGGCTTTAAACTTCAGAATAGGAAGCTTAGTTGCATTTTCCCGAAGTTTATTATAGAAGCGTACAGTGTTCCCCATAAAAGACCCATTTACCTTCTGCAGACGAAATTTGGGAATATAAAGTTTATTTTTATTTCTAGTGTTAATATTATGCGAATCACAATTTTTCTGAAAGCTACAGATGTGTTTGTGAGTGTACAATAAGTTTTCATATATATATTGTGAAATTACTGTGAGGATATTAATTTCCTTAAATCGCTCCCTCAATGAGTCTCGTGATTTCATTTTATATATGGCGCGTATGGCCCTTTTTTGTAAAACAAATATAGTTTGAATATTTGTTTTACAAAAACAACTCATGCGGCGTTACCTCGCTCTGAGGTTTTCGTTAGGCTTGAAGTGCAAGCGAGAGCGCGGAACGAGCGACAAACAGGCACAATCGGCCTCCGCGTTCGGCAGTCTTCGTATGACGTTGTCACGTTCAACTATCGTCAGTAAACCGATTTTACAGACAACCGTTTTTTTTTATTTGCAGATAGACCAAGAGTATCCTGCAACTATAATTTGCGTCGACAGGTATTCTTTCTGGGTGATCACCGAAGAGCCTGCAAAAGTAACCAGGTATGTTTGTATTAAAACCCACAACTATATAATAGTAGTTAAAAAATAACACGCTTAAAATTCGGCAAATTCATCACCCGCACTTGATAACGGAAGAGCGAGACCCTTTAACACAGGTATTTCTATGCTTAAAAGAGGGCCTCAAACCTATGAAATGTACGCTAGATTAAGTTGAAAGAAAATAAAATATTTGTATTTTTATGTTTTTATTTTTATATGGTTACTGCAATTATTAGGCCACTAGCGGGCCCTTTTTGCGTGACGCTTGACACGTGTTGCTCGAACTTTTTTAGGTTCTACGACACGCCCCGGTTTCCTCACGATGTTTTCCTTCGCCGTTTTGAGAGTACAGGCATAGTGCACAATGCACATACATTTTTCGACAGAAAAACTTATTTTTGATAGTTTTTCGCATTTGTGTTTTTTTTAGAGCACTGGTGGGGTGTTCTGATGAACACGACTGGAATTGAATCCACGACCTTAAGATCGAAAGGCGGGGCCGCTACCACTAGACCACCACTGCTCTTTTGCTGATAATGATGCGTATCTTTTTGCCCGTAGCTTTATGTCAGAAATGACAGATTACTACATGAAAAACAAGAAGAAGCTGAGCGCGTCTGAGCTAGAAGAAATGACGTACTGCGCTTACTGCGACGGAGGATGTTATTACAGAGCTATGTTTCTTCAAAAACCTGAGGTATTTCAAATTCAGATTATTTTAATCATTAGCATATGTTATGCTGTTATACAAAAAGCTGCATAAAGAACATCATTGAAGGAAAACCATCCTTGAGGAAAACCCAAGGAAGGCCAAGAATAAGTTACATGAGCCAGATAAAATAAAAAGTCGCTGTCAGGTCGTATAAAGAAGTCAAGGAGGCCGCATTCGAAAGACTTAATTAGAGAAAACTGCATCCAAACCCCGAAAAGAGCTAAGCTCTTCAATTTGTGAAGAGAAGATAACATTACAGAATATATCCAATGCTCATCATCATCATCAGCCTGAAGAATTCTACTACTGGACATAATGTGTAGCGTCCCCTACACATTTCCAGGAATAACGATTCTGAGCTCTTTCCACGATCTTGACAATGTCGTCTGTCCATCTGTTGGGTCCTACGTTTCGTCTTCCGGTTCGTGGTCGCCATTAGAGAACCTTTATTCCCCAACGGTTGTCGGTTCTTCGCGCGCACCTTAATGCTTAATAAGTAATATAAATGCAACATGTGCAATAAATAAATGAATATGAATTACACAAATAAAATGTATATTGGTTGTAGGGGAAGACAGTGAATGTGTATGTGGTGGACACGGGTGAAATGCGAGTGGCTTCCATAGACAGCGTGCAGCCGCTCGCCAAACGATTCTGTGACAGACCACCGTACGCGCGTCTCTGCTATCTAGCGGGGGTAAGTTAAGTATTACTGCCCCACATAGCTCGTAAGAGGACAGACAAAATGGAAACACCACTGAGCGTTCTCCATACATGTCACAAAGAAGTGGATAACTGACCAAACTCAAGCTCAATGCTCGCATGGGCAGATTGCAAAACCCAGAGGAGATTATTTAAAATAAATTATAGTTTAAAAAACTAAAAAAAACGCTTTTATAACTAATTGAACTAAAAAGTTTAAAATAAAACTAATAATCAATTGAAAAATGTATATTATTGTACAAAAAAGCGTGGGGTGCTTTTTATAATAACTTCAGATATAATAAACTATTGATAAAATATTTACAACAATCAAAATCAAGCACCCCACGCTTTTTTTGTACAATAATATAAATTTTTCAATTGATTATTAGTTTTATTTTTAACTTTTTAGTTCAATTAGTTATAAAAGCGTTTTTTTTAGTTTTTTAAACAATTTTTTTTTTCATATTATTGCATTGTCATCGACCTTTGACAGGTGTGCAAAGTTTGAATCAAATCTGATCGTTCAAAGTAGGACAAAATTGAGCTTAAAGAGGTCGGTTACATACATACATACAGGTGAAGCTAATAAAAGCGTTATAAAAAACGGAGTCTTTGAAGGGGCTCAATAAAGAAGAATAATTCAAAAACAATCATCATACTGAAGAAGTCCACTGCTGGACATAAGCCACCCCTACACATTTCCAGGAAGAACGATTCTGAGCTCTTTCCATCCACCGACTTCCCGCGATCTTAACAATGTCGTCGGTCCAGGGTAGCGTAGGCGCCCTTTTCGTCTTTTTGGTAGCCATTCGAGAACCTCTATTCAAAAACAATAATTATATCAAATTGTCTTCTTTCAGTTGGACTTTTGCGAAAACCTCAACGACAATGATCTGATACGGGGGCAAGAGGAGTTTATGAAGAAATACAACGGCACTCAGTGCAATATACTGGTTGATGATAAGTAAGTCACACAATTTAAGATATAATCAAAATCGAAGAACCGATAACCGTTGGGGAATAAAGGTTCTCGAATTCGGGACTTCTCTATCTATCCTTTTCTATCACGTGAGGACTTTAATGCTCCTAAACGTTCTTCAATGTTCTTTAACATTCTGGGATACTCAGGCAACGCCGGGACTCGCGACTAATATTAAAAAAAAAAAAAAAGTCCATTTATTCCATAACTACATAATTATGGTACATTTCATGCATACAGTAGTTATATTATTATTATTATTTACATGCATAACATAATAATTATTATTTTATTTAAATTTATCCTTAAACTTTATTTAATTAATATATTTTGTTTTTCATTAAGTATGAGTTTTATTTTTATTAATCTTCTTAAATTTTTGTTTTACTCGTTGTTCGTTTTGTTTCTATTTTTTCTTTAGTTAGGACCCCTCTCGGGTATAGGCCTCGCGACTAGTTCAATATAATAAAATCACTCACGTTTTCAGCTCGTCAGAATCGATTGGCGTTTACGTGATGCTGGTTGAGGAGAACACTACCTTGAACGAGCTTATGATTATGCAAGGTCTAGCAATGCCAAGTAAGTCTGTTTAACCGTATGCAATCAGATTGCACACAAAAAATTTGCCTGCCATTTTCGAAAAATTCGTTTCTTTTTATAACGCTTTTATAAGCTTCACCTGTATGTATGTACATAATTATGTATGTATGTAACCGACCCCTTTGAGCTCGATTTTGTCCTACTTTGAACGATCAGATTTGATTCAAACTTTGCACACCTGTCAAAGGTCGATGACAATGCATAAATATGAAAAAAAAAATATGTAAAAAAAAACGAAAAAGTAAAAAAATAAATTATAGTTTAAAAAAACTTACTATTAAACAAAATATTTACAAAATGTACAAAATACACAAGAAACAGTTGAGCTATAATAGCCGTTTTTTTTTTCGTTTTTCTGCAGAAAAACGAAAAAAAAAAACGGATAAATAACTAAAAAAAGAGGATAAACGTTAAAAAAACGTTATAAAAGCGTTTTTTTTTAGTTTTTTATGCTATAATTTATTTTGTATTATCTTGCAAAAGGTCTAATTGTGCGAGCGAGAAGTACATCGACGGTGCTCGACCTTTACCCTATTTTATTTTTTACAGTAGACAAACCCTTCCCAGCCGTTCAAAAGGAGAATAAAGTCCTGGAGGCCGAGGCTTCGCCTGCGCCCATGCATGGTCCCCCGTCGGAGCACAGCGTAGACGAATGGGACATCACGCAGTGTCCTGAATACGAAGATCCGGTCGTAGCTGTTACTGTACGTACAATTTGTTTTGAGAATTACAAACATCGATGTATAGTAGGCAACAAAATATGTCAAATAGGTAATTAATTTCAATAAGAGTAAGGTCGTATGAATGGTAACTTTGGTAGTAAATCTTAAGAGGGGGTCGTGCGAAAATTTGAGGTTTGTTTTTAAAAATTCATAACTAAATAACTAAGTGACATTTTAAAAATCGCAAAAGGACTAATTGTAGACTATACATTTGAGATTAATTCGAATTTAAGTGTGTTAAAAAAATATACTATTTAACATGACATTCTATTTAACGCTAATGAAAATCGTATGTCAGCGTTAAATAGAATGTCATGTTAAATAGTATATTTTTTTAACACACTTAAATTCGAATTAATCTCAAATGTATAGTCTTTAATTAGTCCTTTTGCGATTTTTAAAATGTCACTTAGATTAGTTATGCATTTTTTAACAACAAATCTCAAATTTTCGCACGACCCGCTCTTAAGTAGAATAAGATCTCTTGCCTTGTAAGAGGAAAATTGTCTCTCAGATAAATAAATGCCTTAAAAAAAAAAAAAATCGGCTAATTTCGGCTTCATAGAGCGTAGTGTGCGTCAGAAAGAGATAGCGCTCTACGAAAGCTGATGTGCAATATTTATTGTCTACAACCGTACATATTATATGCACAATTTGCGGGTGATTCGTTGGGTGCACACGCAAGTTTACATTAAGTCAACTTACATAGATTAGATTAGCGGATTAGTATTATGTATTTGTTATAGTTATTTTATGCTTATATCACCACCTAGCTATAGCATTGTATAAACGAGTAGACACAGCGCAAAAAAACCTCTCAGCTAAGTTGGTAGTAGCTCTGCCTTCTGCGCCATAGGTCGTGGGTGGCACATGGCACACAATCATGCATCCAAAACAGGAAAAAGTCTATTAGTCTATTTATTTTTAATTTCAGGGTTACCACAATCGTGACGAAGCAGACATCTGCAAGCATTACAAAGGAGGTCCTGATAAAACCTGCTTTAAGGGAACCCGGTGTACTAAGAAACATATCTTACACCATCCAGGTAAATCACTGTTGCAATCTAAATCATACCAGTACACTTAGACCAAAAGATCTTAAGTGTTCACCCCACATATATTTGTTCTCGGTGGGGATTCAACTAACACCCTTCAGCTCAGAAGGCAGAGCTAGTACCAACTGTGAAGGCTATCAATTCATATAAAAATATTCAAATAATAAGCAGAGAAATGAAATATGACTGACACTGACTTGACTTTGATGACAGCTCATAGTTGGTAGTAGCTCTGCCTTCTGCATAGGTTATGGGTTCGATCCCCATCGAGAACAAATATTTGTGTGGTGAATGCAGGTGTTTGTTCTCTGTCTGGATGTTAAATTGAATTCAAAGTATGTATTTACAAAAAATAATAATTATAAAAGTATTATATCAGCTATCTGGTAGCCATAGTACAAGCTCTGCTTAATTTGGGGCTAGATAGTGTTGTCCACAATATTTATTTTATTTATTTATATGTTTTGTTTCAGATGGATGGACAATGGACAAAGTGGAGGTAATAGCCAAATGCGAGCCGTTCCCGCTGCCCGCGCCGGGTACCTGGCACAAAGTGATTGTTACTGCCGTCTGCTTTTTCGACAGAATATTTGTGCAGATCATTGATCAAGAAAACGGAGAAGGTTAGTAAAAATCGATTGGTACCTGCGTCCAGAGTCCTGGAACATGCGTCCCAAACGTCACTTCCGCAAGTTTAGTCTCCCAACAAAGTGGCCATATGGTAGCGGCCCCGCCTTCCGAACCTAAGGTCCTGGCTTCAAATCCAGTCGTGTATCAATGGGTTTTTCTGCCCAAAAATGTATGTACACTATGCCAGTGCTCTCAAACGGTGAAGAAAAACATCGTGAGGAAACCAGCATATCGTAGAACCTTTTACTCTTTGAGGCGCACTTAAAATCCTCTCACCACACTTGATTCGAAAGAATCAGTGACACGACAAGAAGAAGAATACGAAGTTGATGCATTTATTGCTTATGGCCCGTATTCAGAAAAAGTGCTTGAGTCTGAGTCGAGCCTCAAGCAGATATTTGACATTTTTCAATGGAGAACTGTTCAAAATATATGCTTGAGATGCTTGGGGCTCAACTCAGACTCAAGCACTGAATACGGGATTTAGTGCAATTAAGATAGATAGATGAATACTTTATTGTACGCAAAAGAAGACATTTTAAAATAACGATTACTGGGGCGGATTACTATATAGGTTCAAATCCCTTATTTGGTCTCTTTATTTATTGTACACACATACAGATGATAAATCTTATACCTTTAAACGAGAAAATCTTGTATATATATATATATATCTAGGATCTCGGAAACTGAGCCAACAATTTTCATGAAATTAAGTATACAGGGGTTTTCGGGGACGATAAAACGATCTAGCTAGGATTCATTTTCAGAAAATGAGTCTGTTCGCTAAAAAAAAACTAAAAACATAAACTGAATATGTGACTGCTCCTGCCATCTATTGACGATTGTGAGCAACTAACTGCAAGCATGGCCAGTAGATGGCGTTGTTCAGTAAGAATAAACCAGTAAAGATGATAATATGACTCTTATGATTTCTTAAAAATACAAATAAATGAAAAAAAATCCGAGCGAAGCTCGGTTACCAACTGCTAGTAACAATTATGAAGCGGGCATTTACAGAGGCGAGCCTAACCCCACATACAGATGATAAATAACAATTAATGATAAAAATAATAAAAATGTACAGAGGTGAGCTTAACCCTAAATAGAGTTTTCTACCAGCAAACCTTGGAGGATAGATAGAATTGATTATAGTGGTGGGTGGGTGTACAAACACACAGGCATTGGGCAAAGATAAATCTTTCCAAGCTGTCCTAAAACAACTCACTGGATACCTATTTGTTTATGAATTTGCAGAAGATTTGCCAATATTCGGCGTGGTGCTGCCTCCGATGACATTGCAGTCTTTGCAACGCGACATGAACAGCCCAGCGACTATCCAGGCATACAAACCCTTGGAGGTAATAATTTTTTTAATACAGTTGCTCAAAAAGTGGCGTATTGCAGGGACGTATAGCGTTCGGGATGTGGGCTATTACACACGCGTGCTTTTTTTTTACCATTCCCGCACTAGTGCTTTTTCTTTCCCAACTGTCAAAATAATGTCTAAAAAGAAAAACCAACCATGAAGTTTTTACTAAAAAAATTCATCGAAGTTTTTATGATTCATGCAAATACGTATTATTTCTAAAAAGAAGCTACTAATTTGTTTCATTAAAAGATTTAATGATTTGATTGAATGAGTTATGTTAATAGGTTTCATTTTATTTCATCTCATTAAATTTCATTTTCAATTCATATCAATAAAAAAAATCTACTGAAGACTTGGCTGTATGGGTAGAGTTCCCTTTGCCTTCCAGAATGGGTGAAGAAAAAAAAAATCTCTGCTTATATTTTACGGTTGGCGTGGCGCCATTTTTCAGAAATTTTCTTTGCTAGTTTATTTGTTTGTTGCACAAAATGAGTAATTTCGACCCTAGTTTTTTTGAATTAACACCACCGGAACTCAGTATAATTGCACAAAATGCTTCGGAGAACATTTTACCGTAAAAGTCAAAAAGTCGCTACATGCATACATACGACGAACTTATTGCGTGAAGAGAAGAGAAAAAAGCAAATGGTATTTTTATTATTTTACTAAATTGCTTAATTTTTTCGCAACTATATTAAAAATAGTCGTTCAGTACACGTGCGGAACCGTCATTGCAACTTGTTCCGACTGTCAACCCTCGCCTTCGGCTCGGGTAGACATTTGTCGGAACTCTTTGCAATGACAGCCTTCCCGCACTTGTAATGAAATATACTATTGCGATACACACTTGGCTATTATTTTATTGCTTCTTTTCACAACCCCGCACTTTTTGTACGTTTTCTGTATATTGTAGTTGTCGAGGCTTTTACGAAGAGGTCGTTGATGAATTACTCAAGGAAATCATATATTCTCTCTTTTCACAACCCCGCACTTTATGTACGTTTTCCGTATATCGTAGCAGTCGAGGCTTTTACGAAGAGGTCGTTAATGAATTACTCAAGGAAATCATTCATTCTCTCTTCGAAAAGAAGCAATAAAATAAAATTTCAAAATTATCGAGATCGGCCCGAGAATTAGCCCCCTGCGCGTCTCTTGTCAAGGTGTTTTCTTGACGAGACGCGCAGGACAGAGGAGAGGCTGTCAGAAGATGAAGGAAGCCTATACCCAGCAGTGGGTGATACCGGGCTGGGATGATGCAAAATACAAATACAAAATAATTATTAAAAAATTATTTACCAAAGAACATACAGTCTTATTTTAATTACTGGTGGTCCCCGCACTAGGACAAGCCTGTATCGCGGAAGGCCAAAGTACTAGAACTGAGATTATATATACTAGAATTAAGATTTCTATTAATATGTGAAACAAAAGCAGATAACACAGAAACAAGGCAAGACACGAGAGAAAGATATTTTAAGATGCTTATTGATGATGATACTAATTGTGTTTTCAGATGGTTCCCGCGGCGGGAGAGATAGTGGCCGCCATATATCCGCCGGATAACCGCTGGTATCGAGCGCGAGTGGTCGGCCTCATACGGAGCGACCAGAGCATAGAGGTATAGTACTCTTCTTATTTAAGAGCAATGCTCTTGTCGGCGCAATGTGTGCATTTTTCTTCAGGTATTTCTTTTGAGGGCCTCCTTAATACGAAATGACGGCGTTCTTCGCTTTTATTTGGCTCATGTAGCTTATCCTTGGTCTTCCCCTTCCTCTCTTTCCTTCTACCTTTCCTTCGATGATAGAAATATCATAAAAAAAAGCAGCCAAGTGCGAGTCGGACTCGCCCATGAAGGGTTCCGTAGCATCAAGTAACATAATATAAAGGTTCTTGTAGTTCGTCGAAAGGTAAATTGCGGTTTACGATTTAAAAAAAAAACTATTGACTTGATCTCGTTCAAACCAAATATCGTCGAAAGTTTGCATAGTACAACATATATTTTTTTTTGTTTTATTATTCTCTTATTTTAGAAGTTGAGAGGGGGGGGGGGACCAACTTTTTTCCACTTTGGAAGTGTCTCTCGCGCAAACTATTTAGTTTAGAAAAAAACGATATTAGAAACCTCAACATCATTTTTGAAGACCTATTTATAGTTACCCCACACGTATGGGTTCGATGAAAAAATGTTTTTTGAGTTTCAGTTTCAAGTATGGGGACCCAAAATTTATAGTTTTTTTTTCTATTTTTGTGTATAAATCTTAATGCGGTTCACAGAATACATCTACTCGCCAAGTTTTATCAGTCTAGCTCTTACGGTTTCGGAGAAAAATGGCTGACATACGGACGGACAGACAGACAGACATGACGAATCTATAAGGGTTCCGGTTTTGCCATTTGGCTACGGAACCCTAAAAAGAAGGCTCTGGAGTCAGGCTCAAAAGAGTCTGTGTGAGTTGTTGTGTGAGAGCCAGAGACAGAGCCAGACAGAGCTCGTGGTTGGCCTACAGATTGTAACTTTACCACAGAACATAATTAAAGCTCGACCAAGCTAAGTTTGCACCTCGCGACGATTACAAAAAATCATCGATCTACAAAAATGGATTAGCTACTTTAAAAAATTAAACTATTAATTTTTGTTAGATTTCACTTCGAATTTATTGTTTTTAACATTATATTAGTCATCATTGTCTAGGAATTATTCAACATTTTGTTGATTTTTACAAAAAATGAAAATAATTTCTTTAGTAAGTAGATATGGCAAGAACCTTTATTTTGTGTTTATTAATAATAATAAAATACAACTGTCTTATATTATTTAATAATAAAAATTAAAGTAGGAACGAAATCTCGAAAATCTATTCGAAATGGAATATCCCTAGACAAGGTTGATGTAGTTTAATTTAGTTTAGTTCTCATTAAAATATAAACTAAAAAGCGAGGATCTATCTATCTATCTATACATAGTATATATATATATCTATCTATAGTAGTAGTAGAGCTCTTTGTGATGGGCTCGTCCGGGGAAGTACTACCACCATGCCTATTTCTGCCGTGAAGCAGCATTGCTGTGTTTCGGTTTGAAGGGTGTGGGTGCCGGTGTAATTACTGGCACGTGAGGCTGAAATATCTGTATGCCTTCAGTTGATGGACGCAGGACAGTGCATCGTAGGGCACGTTCCTGATGTACGTGACCTACGAGGCTTTGCTTTGTTATAGGCGATGGTTACCACCTAACATCAGGTGGGCCATATGCTTGTTACATCAGCTAGTTACATAAAAAAAAATATATACATATAAAGGCTATTTTGATGTGTGCAGGTAATGTACGTGGACTACGGCACAGTGCTGTGGGTGAAGGAGGATCGGATCCGTCAGCTGCCCGCTCGCTTCGCTCGGCTGCCGCTGCAAGGCGTGCAATGCTCGCTGGCTGGCGTGCGCGTGGCCGGCGGATCGACGGAGTGGGCGCGAGCAAAGCGAGCGCTCGTTGAACTCGTCTCCGACAAAACCATGCACGCACACATCATGTAAGCAAGGTGTTTTATAACATAACTAGCGGACGCCCGCAGCTTCGCTCGCTGATTTTTGTTTTAAAAGTTTTTCCTCTTTTTCTCCGCTTAGGGAAATCATTTTCCAATTTCCTTTCTTAGTGCATCCCTATGCTATAAAAGAAACAAGCCAAGTTTCATGCTTCTAGGACTTACGGTTTAGGCTGAGCGTTGATTGCCAGTCAGTCGGTCAGTAACGTAAAAGTTTTATATATTTAGATACAGCCCATCGGACGTCAGTGCAGAAATTAAACATTCAAATAAAAAAAAAAGAATTAGGCACGTAGAAACAGTGCTTGAGTCTGAGCCTTGAGGCTCGACTCAGACTCAAGCATTGTTTCTACCGCATAGCCTTACAAAGGCAATATAGAACAACAAAAATCCTCCTGCGAATGCGGTTGAAGACGCAGTTTTCTATAGATGGCAGTACGAGTGATTGACCCTCTTAACCGATTTCAAAAACAAATATTATTTTGCAAATTAAATAATGGAATATTCGCATCTGATGGTTTTAAAACCACGCCAAAGAAGTCGGTTACATACATACGGGTGAAGTAATAAATAGCGTGTAAAAAGATCCGAATTCGGCTGTATTTGTTTTTGTTACCCCATTGTTTTAGCTCGAAAAATTTTACTTAATGTTATTTTATTCCAGTGCCCGAGTATACGACGAGGTGATAGTCGAGCTGTACACATACGAAGACCCGGACGATCCCATGGCAGGGCAGAACGTGGCAGAGCTACTGGCACGGCGCGGTATTATCCAACTAACAGAGTACGCCGTTGCCGAAGATAATGCTACTAATAAGCTGGTCGTTCCCTGACTGATTAGATAAAATAATCGATAAAGATTACCGTACACAAGTCCGCATCGTAAATATCGGACGGATTGTGAGTATAGTTTGACCGCGACCGCTGCACTGTGCCTGAGGTATCGCGTGGCGAGACGGGGGGAACCGGCCTGTCTATGTCAGACGCACAAGAGATACATATCAAAAGATGGGACGAGCGTTATCTAGGGATGTCAAGATCGTTATTTTTAAAGTGCCGATTATCGTTTGACAGTTCTCTATTGAAAAGTGTCAAGCATCGATGGCACGGGCATTAGAAGGGTTTATTGTAAATTCAACCCCAAAAGGGGTGCAGCGTGCTTGAAGTTTGCATGGACTAAACTCAGCACAAACGAAGTCTCGCGGGATTCCACTAGTCGCTAGATAAAATAACATATCGTTTACGATATCGTAAGATCTATCTGACAATATCGAGATCTCATGTGCTCTTGCTCTTTTTCCCTCGGGCCCCCCCCTCGCCGCATTTTCTTAGGGAGCGGCAGTCAAACTATAGTACTTTTTTGTAAAGAAGTCACGCAAGTGCATCCACTCGTACGGTGCGGATCTGTGGACGTATTTGTGTGAATTTGTATGCAATGAATACGTTGATCTGAATTTACAGCTTACGAAATATGCAACGTAACATATGACTTGTGTATGTTGAATGACAATACGAATTCAATTTTATATTGGAAGTTATACTTTCTTACTTATGTATTTTTGTACTTTGTTATACCCCTCATCTGCGCACCACGATTTGCGAAAAATGGCGGATGTGCGCACTACTTTCGTTAGAGGTCGGCCGCGCATGCCGCTTTGTAAATGAATGATGATACTCTTTTATTTTTCTACTATCACCCTGTAGTAATTATACCTCTTTGAAATCAGCTTGAAATATTCTAACTAATTGAATAATAATTATTACTTGTTTACAAATGTACACTTCGCTACTCGAAGTCAAAGATTTAGAAAACGGATGGAAATACACACTTGGAATTTATGTGATGTAGTACAAAGTAGGTTCAATGAGTTGAGAGAGACAAAAACATTGATATCCAAAAACATGAATATATTTACAAAATATTCATGATAAAAAAATAACCTATTACCATACAAAAACATTTAGAAATTCAACAATCAAAAACTTGCAATTTTCTATGATAACAGTGCAAAGGATTTCTCGAACGGCCAGCTCCTGGCTCATGTATGGAATGCTAGTATTTATTTCACTATTTTGAAGAAACCTAATTACATTCTAACAATATAACACTTAAATAACATAAAAATATGTATTGTTGACCTATTCCACTGATTTTTTAGTAAGGACAGTTAGATTTTAAGTCTAAACAAAGAGATTTTGTTGGAGAACTTCGCAGAAAAAAAATGACAGCGGAACGGCCCGCTCCTGGCTCATGTATGGAATGCTAGTATTTATTTCACTATTTTGAAGAAACCTAATTACATTCTAACAATATAACACTTAAATTACATAAAAATATGTATTGTTGACCTATTCCACTGGTTTTTTAGTAAGGACAGTTAGATTTTAAGTCTAAACAAAGAGTTTTTGTTGGAGAACTTCGCAGAAAAAAATTAGGTGGCTGATGAAATTAGCAAGGTTTTGAATGAAAACTTATCAAAACCGAAACCAATTGAATGTAAAAACATTAAAAACTTACCTGTTCATCGTTACAATAGCACCAACAACAAAATAATTCACTTTTTACCCTGTAAACCAGCAACAAAACACAAACTTGTTACACGATGACCGGCCGCGAAAGTGCGCATAAATAAAATGAACTTTGGAACGTTGTCTCGGTTGGCCGTATTTTCACGAACATTTGCTACCTGTCTCTATTCTTCAACGAAGCCAGTGACTAGGTTAGAGAAGTGCAGCTATAGGTTAATGCCGTTAATTTCGTACAAATACTGAGAGCCCTGAGAGGCATGCGATCGGCCAGGAGCTCGCCGGTGCGCAAATGTGTGAATTTTGAAGGTAGCCAGGGCCTGGCCTACTGACAAACGACAGGTTATACGTTACACTATGTATAGATTTGCATAAAATTGTGTATAAGAATTCGTTCGTTTAAAGGGTCAGCGCAGAGGATTTTAATAAGGCACTCTAAAATCAACTTCTAAGTTATTAGAATAAGTTTGGCGTATTATTCACTTGTGATTGATTATGCCAGTTTTTTGTAACTGGATTCTCGGCTCATCTCGGATCATTTTGCAATTTTATTTTATTGCTTCTTTTCGAAGACAGAATGGCAGATTTCCTTGAGTAATTCATCGACGACCTCATCGTAGAAGCCTCGACAGCTACGATATACGGAAAACGTAGAAAAAGTGCGGGGTTGTGTAATGCCAATGTGTATTTAAGGGACATTGAAAATCTCGGTCGGCCCGAGAATTAGGCTCCTGGTCAGGGTGTCGATTCTAAAAACACAAATCACTCAAGCGATCGCGTAAATCGATGTGAGTTGTCAATTTTTGTTTGAAAAATTTGAAAATGGAACGCGGATTCACTGATCACTCGACGATCACTCAATCGAACCGTGTTGCTGGAATTGACGCCCAGTATCAATATGTTCCGACATGATTCTTAAGTTTATCTGTGATGTAAACATGTGTAGATGTATAGTTGGTTACTTGAGAGTAGAAACACTTTAGAAGTATAATACTATGTAAGTAATAAACTGATGCTGTCCTGCTACATCGACATACCATCAGGTGAGATTGTGGCCAAAGGATAGTATAATAAATATATGTAAATAAAAAAACCTGTGTCGACCGGGAACCAATCGCATGAAATCGGTGTGCGGTGCCTGACGCCTATCGCCGATCGTATCGCCCACTCCTGCCACCATTTTGTATGGAGAAACCAAAAGCGCCCCTAGCGGATTCTTCAAGAAGCATGAATAGTGATTGGGAGACGGTGACGTGTCCACGTCAGCTGGTGTAAGATTGGTTCCCGGTCGAAACACTGAATAGTTCCTAGAACGTAGTCATCGTGACAAAGGCACAATAACATTTTTATGGCCCGAACACACATAGTTCGCTGGCGGTAGCGATCAGTGAAACGCTGTCAAATATCGCTGTCAGATTTGAGATTTGACAGCGTTTCACTGATCGCTACCGCCAGCGAACTAGGTGTGTTCGGGCCATTATTGATTGGCACTTGGTAAATTGTAACATCAACTTTTGTTAAACAAATTAAACCATTATAAATCAGATGTAAGTATTAAGTAATAAAACAGTTTTTCAATTTGAGATTTTTATTTACGACATTCAGCATTTTCTAATAAGATCATTACCTAATAATTATTAAAGTCAAATTTTACATGATTATAAATATAACACACAGGCTTAGATGTTCTTAGTTCTGGGTACACTACTAAACTACACAACAAAAAAAAACAAATCATCCAAAGCATAAAAACTACCCCTCAGTCCTCTCTCCACTAAGGCACTTCCTCTCACCATCTTCTATTAAACCCAGTACCTAGAATGCAGCCAAAATCGATGTGGAATGTTTGTAAAACCATTTAGACACCGATTTCGCATTACTTTATGGTCTTGCCTTTATTATATTATTTCTTAAACCTGACACCAAAAAACGAATTTTAGATTTTTTGGTTGTGGTTCATTCCACATAAAATTTCGCTGGATTAAAAGTACAGCCCATTCTCACTTCATTGACCAATGCTTCACATACATACCTACAGAAAGCTAGCCTTAGTTCGGCTGTAATCCGCCTTTATCTAGTTTTGTTTCAGATGATATTCGAAGGTTTAATTAACAAAACAATAAGTTATTTAAATGCAAGTAGGTACATAACACGGTTAAGATAGGTACTAAGGTAAACTCTTGGCATAGTAGATGAGATGCCTTGTTAGGCAGCAAAAAGCTGGGTCTGGGCGTATTTGGCATATTTTATCTATTATTAACATCTACAACAAGAACTAGCACCTAGACTCACTTAGCTGTAAGACGTTTCAAAGTGATTCTTGCGATTCTACTGAATAAATACACTTTTGATTTTGATTCGTTTTGACCTATGGATGTATGTCAAGTAAATGTATTTTATCTCTTTTTTTTTCTATAGGTACTAGTCTCTCATGCATAATTATAAAACACTAAACTTATAAAACTAACTTGACTAGGCTACATTGAACACTCCAGGCAAAGATTACTATTTAGTCATTCATGTAGTACTTAAAAATAAAAGCTGTTTATTTTCTGACTAGACTGCTTTTAAGTGACTTCAGCTAATTACAATTTACAACAACCTAATAGATATTGAGAAACAAAATTATTTCAAAGGACTTCTTCTAAGGAAGCTTAAAACGGCCTGAAACTCAAGCTGGCTCCAAAGGATCTTAGGCACTTATCCCACCGCCGGCGATAAGCGATTAGCGAGTGCTAAATAAACACTCGCTTCTCGCTTATCGCCGGCGGTGTGACAAGTGCCTTAAATACAGTTATTATTAAACATCTGAGACAAATAGTTTTGGCAATTCCGTTTCTAAACGAATTACCCGAACTGTAGATGTTAATCTCCAGTTGTCATATACATTTGACTTCTTAGGTGTGTATGACTCTGGTGGTATAAAAGTGCTGTAGTATGAAATCAACTCATGTGACTGATCACCATCTAAATCTGCAATCATAAGCGACTTCTCTTGATATTCTAAATCCGGTTGGCACAGCGGCAATGGTGCATGGGTATCAACTGGGCCTCGGGCACAAATCTGAACCATATCTGTCTGGCTCACATTCACATTATGTGTCTGAAATTTATCAAATGACACCAAAACTATTCTCTCTGATATGTCATGAGCTGTGAACTCTGTATATTTGATGAAATTTGATATAGAGGCGACGTTGATTGACGGGCGATAGTAAAATGCATCATAGTTATTTTTAGGGCTCTGGTTTTGTATGTTGTTGTATCTGACTTCGTTCACTTTAAGTGCACCCTTGGCAGCAAGGTGTGCACTGTTCCACTGTCATAATTTCAGCACAAATCCTCTTATGGAGTTTGCGAAAGAGAATGTGCTAGGCCTCATAGCATAGACGTGATTGGCTGAATACTCCCAGCTCACATTTGTAGTTCCGTTCCTATCGAGTATAAGTTTCAGGTTGACTCTGCAGGAGTTTGGACATTCACCTGAATTTTCTACTATGAGTTTCCCTGGGCCATTTGTGAACAGTTCTCTGGTGTTGCCAATGTTCTTTTTCAAGCTCTGGTTTATTCGCTTCGACACTGGCACTGAAGATGGTGTGTGATTTACCGTTTGATCCAATTTCAACAGTTTTCTGTACAGCATAGGGTACGTAATCTGGCGCACCGCTTCAGAAGTACCATTCTTACAGATATAAGTTATCATTTCAGATTCAGTAAGCAGTTTTACTGACAAGCAGTCTTCCACAGCCATTGGTTCTCCGATAATGTTTCCAGTAAATCCTGATATAATAATAAGAGAATTGTGATTTGCACTTGGAAGTACTGTTGCTACAGTGAGTAGATCATTCACTTTATCCTTATCCATATCCTTCATGATTATTGGAAAATCTATAGCTGCAATATTACTGAATACACTACCTTGTTTGTGAATGTACCAGTAATAGGTTCCATAGAGTGGGTTTAATGCAGCTAGAAGGCCCTCTGAGCCTGAGACAATACAGTCCTTGAGTTTATCTTTGTTCACATCAATGAGATGGCAGTTGATTTCAGTGGGTATTCTGCTTTCCCTGGTATACCAGCCTACTTTTCCCGTGTTGCCTACTATGAGTAAGACTCCATTCGCATTTTCGTTCGTCTTCTCCTCCTGCTTCATATGGTTGCCGCGATAAATGAAAATCAGGTTCTTAGTTTTTGGTATAGCTCCTTCGACCACTTGCACGGCCCCGGATAGTTCGATTTCATCGTACGGAAGTTCCCAACTGGTGGTTTTGTCCTGCCATTCGCCGAGGGCGCAGCTGCCTACATCCGAGCAAGGTATTCCCCATATGAATATCACGACCGTGAACAAGCATACGAGGATCGAAGCTATGAAGGCGCAGCGGCGAGGAAATGACATTTTATTCGACATATCGGACTGCAAGAAGCTTACATTATCCGTTGTGCTTTCCACGGTGGTGTTCAGGTTGGTGTTGAACTCGTCCATATCGCTAATACTGTAGTTCTTTGAGGACTGCAAGCCACTGTTGTAATCCAGGTTGTTGCAGCTGTCTGCAGCTTTGATACTAGCATTTTGAACCAGGGGATCATCTTCGGACTCCGAATCGGAAAGTATCTGCTTGAGTGGTGCGTAGATGCCACCCGTTCCGTTTGCAGACATGGTTGGACTTTTTAATTTAATTTGTCTTTTTCATTTTAACTGCACAATCAGCTAAGAATTAGAAATCATTTTATTTAAAATTTTCGCACAAAAATCAATAAATCGCAGAGAAATAGAACGAAACGAATGAAACGAACGAATGCTAGCGAAACTTCAATTTTACTTTGCTGTGTCAACATTTTTCTTTTGTCAATGTCAGATTCTTTTCGAATAACTTCACAACCACACACACGACACGCACACGACGTTGCCTGACGTTGATCCATAGGCACAGGCACGGTAGATATCGCCTTCGCCTAAATATTTGCTAGAAGCTAAACGAATGTGCAGTCAAACACAGCTAGGAGTTTCCAGTTTGCGTCAGTCGGTACCTTACGAGTAAGGCTAAATTGAAACCCCAAGAAGTTTTACCTCTTCTCTAGGTTTTCTAGGTGAATGGGTTCAATTCTTCAATTCGAATCAAACTTCGTTGATAGTACCCAAGAGGTAGCTTCAATCAGCTTCAATCAGAGGCGTATTTAAAGATTTAGCGCCCCGGGCCTAAAAGGTATGCCGCCCCATACATTTTCAAAAATAGTACATTGTTACCTGAGTGTTGAAAGTCACGTTTTTTGAGTCCCGAGACGGGTTTGGCGCCAGAGCGTAAGCGAGGGCGCCAATGGAGCTTGAGGGACTTAAAAGACTTTCACCCGAGGTAAACACTGTGCTTTTCATTACGAATACAAGGAAAGTAAAAATAAAAACATGAAAGAAAAATTAGTGAAAATGAAGATTGAATTGCCGCCTTCCCGGTTTTTTTTTTCTTTTTCTCTGGCGGGCCTTCGGCTTCGGCTCGCCAGCATTATTCAGCCATTATTTTCATTCTCATAATTTAAAAAATGGTAAATTGTTTGCTCAAATCTATGTTATTTTAAATAAATAGTTGAAGCTATATATTAATCAAGTAATTTAGAAGATATATTATTTATTTAATACTATCTTTATGTCCCCTCGCTCACCAAGGATATAAACAACATTAGACAGCTGCTTACCATGTACAACAGCAAGACCGTCAACGTCAAGTCCTGGGTGCTTGTCAAAGCGGAGAAGCAGACGGAGACTGAGACGCCTGGCGTCTATCTGCTCCTCCGCATACCAGAGTCTGACGTGGTAAAGCTCAAAAACCAAGAGCGGCGCCTGAAGTGGATGTTTGGGAACATCTACATACGGATCCTGGAAACAGGTTCCGCAGCATCCACTTCTAAAGGAGCCGCGACCACCCCCGCTCAACCAAAAGCAACCCCCTCCACACCTGACCGGGTAAATACGGACCCCTCAGAGTGCCGACCAGAGGAGATGGATACGGGCGCCGATCGCCCATCGACGCCGAGACCAGACGAGGACCGCTTTCTGGACATCGAGGGGAGTGAGGCCAGCGACAGCTGCCTCAACTCCACTCCACTCCGGGCCTCGTAAACCCTTCCTCCAAACCAACCTCCAGCACAGCCTCACTGCGACGGCTTCTCTGCGCAGAGTGCTGGAGGAAAACCCCGACACCACCGCCCTCATCCAAGAGCCGTGGATTAGGAAGGGCAAAATCTGTGGACTGCTCAATACCAGTGGAAAACTTCTCCTGGACACCACGGTAAGCAATCCCAGAACCTGCATAATTACTCCAAAGTCTATGCAATCTACACTCATTACCCAATTCTGTTCTAGAGACCTAACAGCTATTAGGACCCAAGCAGGACCACCCCACCAACCGTACGACACAGTCCTAGCGTCCGTCTATCTTCCAAGCGACGAGGACATACCACCGCCTGAGTTGGTGTCTCTAGTGGAGTACTGCGAGAAGGAAAAACTAGAGCTCATCATCTGCACCGACTCCAACGCGCACCACACCCTGTGGAGCTGCGTCGCGAACAACTCTCGAGGAGAAGAAATGGTAAACTTTTTATTCTCTACAAACCTACTAATTATTAACCAGGGTTCGGAACCGACATTTGTCAACAAACGAGCACAAACTATAATCGACCTCACTCTAGCTACAGAAAAGGTGTCGCGCTACATTACGGACTGGCGCGTCTCGGACGAAGCGTCATGCTCGGACCATAGATGGATTCGCTTTAATCTAAATATGACCCTGCAGACGCCAAGCCCAAGGCGCGCTCCCCGCAAGACTGACAGGCTCAAGTTCGTAAAACTGATCCAATCAGCGCTGACCACCGAGAGCCCCGCTCCAAACTTCTTAGAGCTTAACGAAATTGACCTCTACACTAACAAACTCACCCAAATTCTAACCCACAGCTACGAACAATCGTGTCCCCTCATGACACCAAGAGGGGAGACTAACCGACACTGGTGGGGTCCTGAACTGCAGAGACTACGATGCAAATTAAGGACACTCTTCAACAGGGCAATAAACACTCGAAACCCACAAGATTGGGAGAAATACCAAACTACCAAAACCACTTACAAGAAACGTATACGCCTCAGGCAACAGGAATGCTGGAAACGTTTTTGTACCACCATAGACAATACCAGTCAGGCTGCCAAAGTAATAGGGATACTATCCAGTGACCCAGCACGTACGGTTGGATATCTCAAAAAACCTGACAACACATTCACTAAATCCGACGCTGAGACCAGCGAAATCCTCCTCCAAACTCACTTCCCTGGGTGTCTAATAACGGACACGCACGAATGGCAAGTACACAGCGTACGCGCAACCAGCAATCTAGACTGGACCACAGCCCAGAACCTGATCAACCCAGAGAAGGTTCTCTGGGCTATCAACAGCTTCCTCCCCTTCAAGTCGCCAGGCCTGGACGGAATATTCCCAGGCCTCCTTAGATGGAGTGGCGACCTACTAGTTGACTATCTAGTAAACATCTTCAGGGGCTGTATCGCACATCGATACATACCCCAAAAGTGGAGAGAAGTGAAGGTAATATTCTTACCAAAACCAGGTAGGAGCGACTACACAATGGCGAAATCATTCCGTCCCATTAGTCTAACATCGTTCCTCCTCAAAACCCTAGAAAGGATCTGCGACCAGGAAATCAGAGGTAACACTCTCCTGCGCCAGCCGCTCCACTCACACCAACACGCCTACAGCCCAGGCAAATCCACAGAATCCGCCCTCCATAGCGTAGTCTCAAGAATCGGAGACGGATTAACAACTAAACAACCAACCCTAGGCGCCTTCATAGACATAGAAGGGGCATTTGACAAAACGACCTTCACCAGCATAGACCTAGCATTGGCAAGATACGGTGTCGCGCCAACGCTAGCAGAGTGGATAAACAACATGCTTAAGTACAGAGCAATACAACTAACGGTTAATACCACCACCAGAGGCATTGTAGCGCGAGGCTGCCCACAAGGTGGCGTGCTGTCACCGCTACTGTGGAACATAGTGGTGGACGAACTTATCCGAAAACTGAACGGCCACGGCCTCTTCACAGTAGGATATGCCGACGACCTTGCAATCCTTGCGACCGGATGCTTCGAAAGCGTACTATGCGACCTCATGAAAACCGCTATGAAAACCATACAAAACTGGTGCACCAACCATGGCCTGTCAGTCAACCCCACAAAAACAGAACTCATAATGTTCACACACAAAAGAAGTATGGGTAACATAAAACTTCCCAAGCTATTCAACACCGAACTAAAACTGACCACCGAAGTCAAGTATCTAGGAGTGATTCTCGATAGCAAACTCCTGTGGAACAAGCATCTTGACCATAAACTGAAACGAGCAAGTGCCACGTTCTTCCAATGCAGCAGAATGCTAGGGAAAACGTGGGGACTATCGCCAAAAATAACCCTTTGGCTCTACACAGCCATAATTGAGTATTGAGTATTGAAAAAAAAAGACCAACACTTACATACGGAGCTATCGTATGGTGGAACAGAACAGAACTCAGCACCGTGATCACGAAGCTGCAACGCTTCCAGAGACTAGCATGCTCTGCAATAACGGGCTGCATGAGAACAACACCAACGGCCGCCCTTGAGATAATCCTAGGCCTTACACCACTAGACCTACACATACAACAAGAAGCGACGATGGCCGCTATCAGACTCAAACACCTGAAACTATGGGGAACCTCCAGGAGCCCACACGCATCCATTCTGGATAAAGCGATATCATACGAACCACTCATCGCAGCACCGTGCGACAAAACCCCCAAACAACAAATATTCCAGAAACACTACCACATACAAACACATGAGGACCAAAGAGATCAATCCGGCATCAGCGAGGTCAGAGTCTACACTGATGGCTCAAAAACCAAACAAGGAACAGGAGCCGGAGTGCACTCGCTGGATCTCAACATCAACATATCAATACCACTAGGCATACACAGTTCCATCTTCCAATGTGAATGTGCGGCCATAACCGAAGCTGCCACAGCAATACACCGAAGAGGGATTGATGATTACAACATACGGATCCTCTCAGACAGCACAGCAACACTTAGAGCTCTGGAAAATCACAACTGTAGTTCCAAGCTCATATACGAATGTCACCAGGCCCTAGAGAACATTGCCACAAAGAACACGGTAACTCTACAGTGGATAAAGGGACATAGCGGATCACTTGGCAACGATGCCGCAGACCAGCTTGCCAGAAGAGGCTCAGAAACACCTATAGTAGGACCAAACCCCTTCCTACCTCTGCCAATGTCACAGCTGCGAACCTGGATACGGCAGCGCTCGCAGAAGCAACACAACCTGCGCTGGATGCGCGCGACTGACTGCAGACAGTCAAGAGCAGCCATACCAGCAACCACACCTAGACTGACACGTCGTCTAATAAGCCTTAACAGGCTAGACCTCAAAACCATCGTGGGAACCCTAACCGGCCACTGTCCACTGAACAAACACCTACACAACATCGGAGCCACAGACAGTCCACTCTGCAGGGGATGCCTATCCGAAGAAGAATCAGCTGCCCACGTAGTCCTGGAATGCGAGGGTGTAGCAACTCAACGTCGCGAAATCCTGGACCAACCCAGGTCACTCCTCCAAGCCTGTGAAGCCCCCAGGAAGCTTCTGCGCTTCTGGGAGGAGTTAGGCTGGCTGCAAGCATAGCCAGCGCCTCCTGACGCAAAACGGACCGACTTTTGAGTTCAATTGCGGAAACAGGAGTCCTACACATACATACATACATACATACATACTATCTTTATGTTATTTAAATTTAAATTTTACATTGCGCTCTAATTAGACTTTTTAAACTTCTTACCGTTGTAATGGGTTTCCAACCTACTTGCTGAATAAAAAGTTGGAATTTGGTTCAACGACCTGCTTGCAGTTAGAAAGACTTTAGAAAGTTGGAACATGGTTGAATAAAATAGAACTTGTTTTTTTTATAATTTGACAGCTGTCAGTAGAAAGCGATTCTCCCTAGGGCTGAAAGTTTTACTTTCAATTAAACCCCTCAGGCAACTTCAGACCTACTTTCAGAGTATGAGTAATGAAAAAAAATTTTTTTTTTACGTAGGTACTACTTAGATAGGTTCGCGTTTAAAACTAAGATTAGTTAGTTAGACTTTTTAGACAGCAGCGGTGGTGGCAAAATTACGAACTATTATTGCGAGGACAAAATTAAATCTTTTTGCGTGAAAGTTTTTGGTTTTTTGGCTTTTTAAAATTGCTTCAGGGATGTAAAGTCAGATATAGTCAGGGTCACGGGGCGGCAATGGCTTAGACTGGCACAGGATCGAGATAGATGGCATAAACTAAGGGAGGCCTATACCCATCTGTGGGTGAAGTCGGGCTGTGGATGATGATGATGATGATGATGTAAAGTAAAAAAGGCGCACGAATCTGAACGAGGGGCCTGCCGCCCCGGGCCATGGCCCTCTTGGCCTAAGGGTAAATACGCCCCTGGCTTCAATGGATATAATGCTATAGAATGCTTAAATCCAAGCACTCGAGGGGACCAGCCCATACAGAACGTTACCTAAAGCTCTGTATGATTTCGATAATCTATTAACAGAACGGGGGGACCTAATAAGAGATACCTACCTACATAAAGTTTGAGATAAATCAATTTCCCGCAGGGCGGCCGCATGCAAAGTATGTCGCTCTACGGATAATTATTATTATGCCTATAATGTATGCCTTTCTTGGAGTCTTTTTATGCCTGGAGCACTTATTACCTACTTCCTGGAGTGGAGCCTTGGTACTTTGGCTGTGGTACTATGTATACCTACTTCTTAGGGTCTATGGGTTCTACTAATAGGTAAATGAGTAAAAGCTTATTTAAAAATCAAATACAAATCTAAAGGCAGAATGTATATTTTGTTTCTGTATATCATAAATTAATTGCAGTTCTTTTTATACATTTGTCTACAAACGTTTACACGATTTTTATATTATGTCACACTTATTCAATAATTGGTGCTTTACCTTACAAAATGGTAGAAAAATAACAATTGTTTCAAATAAAAGTTGGATACAGTTATACATGACATTACCATAACTTATTTGAGACTGATTAAAAGGTCAGACACAATATACATAAATATTTTTAAATACTAAAATCGTCAAGCTAATTTATACTATTTGAGATTATTCAAGGTACTTATTAAATCTAGATTAGTAAAAATCACTAGCCGAAACTTTCTAAAGAGCGCGTACAGACTTCTATGAGGACTTAATAATAATCCAAGCTGGTATAGTAGCTGCAAATTAGCTTTCACACTGTGAAACCAATTACAAAGGCCCCAGTAACTTTAAGATTAATTACGTTGGCATTTTTTTTAATTGTCCTCACTGAGTTCTACAAAGTTGCCCGCAACTATACCTACAACTTGTAGTTTATTTTAGTCTGCATGCACTTTAGCTTTTACACCTACTTCAAAGACCAACCTAGTTTTTTTTCCAAAACCACTAATAACATAAAATAAATATGGAAGTATTTACACCGTCAGCCTCGAAAACTTGTCACAATTGAATCAAATTCTAATTTCGGCAGCATCGTTGATGAAGTGAGGTGTCAAAAGTTTCAGCTTAAGATTTACAGAGAGCATAGACAAGATACACTTTCTATTTACAAAACAACGTCTATGGAAACAACATTGTATGAAAAGAGACAGAGTTTGACTAATGCGACCCGTGTGTTGCGACGCGTCTGAAACCTAACGCCCCCATACATTTCACACTAGTGGAGACTATTTTACGCATTATATCGCCGTCTCTGTCTACCCCCTACTACATGAGAGGGACAGTCGGCGTCGCAAAACACGGGTCTGCTTTTCTATACATTGGTTTGGCATGAGCAACTGTCAAGCTAATGACATTTTCATACAATTTATCTTTTCACAGGCGTGATCCGGAAACAGAAAGTAAATCTTGCCCAGACCCTCGAACCAAACAAATAGGAACAAAGGAAAACCTAATTTACTAAAACTAAATCTTAGCCGAGAATAAATAAAGTTTAGATTAGTGTGATGATTTCTTAAGTCGATGGACAAGTTAGGGCATTAGTGAACAATTCGATAAACTAATATCAGCAGCGGCGGCGCGAGGGGATCAGTAGACAAACGACCATACAACAAACAACGATGTACACCACAAAATACAGTAGAAAGGCGATCATGCGCCGTTTGTATGGGAGCCGATGTCGCCAGTTTTACATTTCCACTATTATATTTAAAATATCACTAAATATGAGGATTCTAAGAAAAGGGAAGGAAGGAAGATGTTATGAAAGTATTTCTATGTTTTATCTTGTCGCTTAACTTGTTCGGAAAGTAATTCTTGTGCTGCTGCAAGGCATTTTTCACTTTACGACTCCCAAAAAAAATTGTTGAATTTGTATGGAGAAAGGAGCATAATGCTCATGTATTTTGGGACACTTTTCCGGCCACATGGCCGTTCTACTTTGTTCTGTGATGTACACTTTCTTTTTAATCGAGGGCTTTCGTGTGTATTAAAATTGCCGTTTGTCTAAGAGCCAGGACACTAATTATTATGAAAGTATATTCTATAACCACGCAAGTGACAAACAGGTAAACGTAAATAAATATTAACATTCAAGAAATCAGTCTTGCGTTATCAAAACATCTATATACATACAGAATCGACTTAAACAAATTATATCTGCGTTAAACATTTCACTAAATACCGTAGTTGAGTCCCGTATTTAAATACTTACAGATAATACAGGTTATTTTTTTATAAATAAGAGTTATTAAGGAGCCAGCCCTCTGTACTAGATACGTCTATTTGTACAATAATGCAATAGGATCTAACTATATCATATTAATGAATCTGTACCGCTCTGAAGTATGCCGCTATTAGTGTCGCAATATATTTCATATGAACTAGACTTGTTAAACGAGCAACACTATTTAAAGTCGGATTTAATATAATAAATATTGTAGACAATCCACACAACACTAGCCCCAAACTAAGCAGAGCTTGTACTAAGGGAACCAGATAACTGATATAATACTTATATCCATATTTTTTTTGTAAATACGTACTTAGAATACAATATTACACCCAGACAGAGAACAAACCCCATCAGAAAGATCTATGTTCACCACACAAATATTTGTTCTCGGTCATAATGGATCATACCTGTAATCACAAGGCATGGTTGACATCCCCTTAAAGTCTGATTTAAGTGGTAAATGTAATTGCAAGCCTATCACCGATTGTAACCAAAGAAAAATATTGCGACATCAAACGGCTAACTTCAGAGAGGTCAAATACACCAACAGAAAGGCGAGTTAAGGTCATCGCCCATTACAACACCCCAACCTTCGCAACTCGAGCATTGAAATGCGAGTGTAACCTCTTTGCTACAATCGAAAAACAATAGGAAATCGATGAGCTCACATTTCGAGTTCGAGTTGATGAGTCTTCAAGCCCATCCAGGGCCATGCCGTGACATTAGATCGAGTACGGGTATTCCCCCAGATAGTCTATGAGCGATGGTGGTAACGGCAGTAGTCTATGTTTGGGCGCGCACCATAACCTCGGCGTCAAAGGGTTAGAATCTATAGCTTTGTGGATAGCTAACCGAGCTGCTTGCATAAGAGTAGGAGGTGCCTTTCTCATAGGGTTTTTGAGTAGGACTGGTGAATGGGCACAGCCTTCTCGGTCGACCCAGACAGTGCCTGCGGAGTTCCTTGCGCCGCCGATCCTTGTATAGTGCTGAACCAGTTCCACAACGCATCGGAAGCGTGGGATGTACTTCGCTAGGGGCACGTCACAGTCTAACCTGGAAAAGAGGAGACATGACATTAGTTACAAGCTATTTAACACAAACAACTACTGTTGGTATGTTTAGTCCCAGAAATTCTAATCGTTAAGTTTAGTTTTGAAGTTTCTGGGTATGGGAAATATATATTAAAAACGCAGCATAATCTAAATATGTAAAACTCTTACGTTACTGACTGACTGACAATCAACGCACAGCCTAAACCGTAAGTCCTAGAAGCATGAAACTTGGACGGAATGTTCCTTTTATAGCATAGGGGTGCACTAAGAAACGAAATTGGAAAATTACTAAAGGAAAATCTTTTAAAAGAAAAAACAACGGGGCGAGCGTAGCAGCGGGCGGCCGCTAGTTAAAAAAATATGTAGATAAGTAAAAGTTCAAATTGAGACAATGCTTTGTTATGCGATGGTTACTGCTTAACATTAGGTGGGCCGTATGCTTGTTCCGTCAGCTAATAGCATAAATAATATATATTCTCCACATCTACCTAAACTCCACGAATGTAAGTCTCCCAGAAATGAAACGTGAATCACAAGTGAATACGTAGATGGTATTGTAAAATGACGCCGTTATTTAGCGCGAATCGCTGACGCAATATCATTTCTCTGCGTAGGAAGTACTTCGGTACTGTCAACAAAACAATAAACCCTCCTGTCACTTCTTCATATCGTGTTCTTGGTACCAGTGTGGTGGAAGGAAAAAACGGTAGGAACCAAGCCGTAGTTTGTTGCCTGTTCTTCTAGACTTGGCCGCGTGGAACTGGCACCTAGATTCACCTAGCTTTAAGATGTTTCAAAGTGATCCTTGCAATCCTACTGAATAAATACACTTTTGATTTGATTTTAAAGTGCGCCTAAAAGAGGCTCCTTTATCACGATGTTTTTGTTCGCCGTTTGCGAGTACTGGCATTTTTGCTCAGAAAAACTCATTGGTAAACATCTGGATTTGAACCCACGACCTTAGCATCGCAAGGCGGGGCCTTCAACCAATCAAACTGCAGCGTCCTCCATGTAATCTCCTATGGGGTATATTTAATACTATTTAATATTATTATGAGCCTGTGGTGTCCCACTGCAGGGCAAAGGCCTCCCTCCCTTCTCTCCAGTCGTCTCTATTTAGTGCCACTTTGGACCATTGCCATTTGCCATTCTTTAAGATAGGCGTCCATTTCATCCCTTCATCTTCGGCGTGGTCTACCGCGAGGTCGTTTCCCGTTTTTAGGTGTCCAATCAGTTGTGGATTTAGCCCATAACGCATCCGACATACGGCAGACGTGGCATTTAATACTGTAAACCATTATTTTTTAAGATCATACGTACATGCAAGCAATTTATAAATACAAATTTTCCGGTTAATAACAAATAAAAATCCCAGTGTGTCTCTACTTTATAGTGAAATGCACAACAGCTACTGGAATTATTGTCTTGCGGCTTTTCTCGTAAAACGATACATTACAATGGAATTCAACACAAAGTTTTTCCTCTAACCGCAAGCAAGTGAAGCTTTGGTTATTTAATTTATTTTTTCGGAGATTTCGTGTTGTTCATTGGTTTTTATTTTTTCAGTGTATTTCTCATAACTTATAGTAAATCTAGTTATAGTTATCTGGACATAGGGAACTGGATATAATAAGGACATGTTTAAAGATGATTTTGCTTTTGATTTTATTGCTCTCATGTTGCATATAAAAATGAACCCCTATTTCCCTAGGTCACGCCATCACGCGTGAACGGCTGGACCAATTTGGATGAAAATTGGTGGGGAGGTAGCTTAGAACCAGGAGACGGACATAGGATACTTTTTATCCCGAAAAAGTAACGAGACCGCCATGCTCCGAGGAAGGCTAGAGCAGCAAACGATGGCGTATTACACCGAGCACCGCCAGAGATGGACGTGTGCATGGCCAAGCTTCTTCACGATGCCCAGGCCAGCACACGGGGGACTGCGGGTCGAGCCCAAGGACGATTTTTCGTTCTCCTGGCTAGTTTCGACCGCGCAGGAACTACCCGGTCTTTGGCCGGGCTCGGGGGGATACAAAGTCGTTTCGGAGAGGGATCTGCCCCGATATTATAAAGGGGTGGTGATGGTCCCTGATTTTGAGGGCGAAGGAGAACTTATACGGGACTTCTTGGCCTTCTTCAACAGGGATCTCAACATCCGCACCTGGCCGATCTTCGCCCACCGGATCCGGAAAGACGAAGCCATTACGAACAACGTAATGGTGTTTGGCGTTCCGGTGGACGCGGTCGAGATACTGGAAAAAGCCAGGTGTCGCCTCAATTACAAAATGGCCTCAGTATACGTGCTGCTGAGAAAGCCAAAGGCAGGGGACGTCAAAACCCCGATCGTGGCGCCGGCCCCAGACGCACCCTGCTCAAGCAGTGGTGAGTCGGGGGGGGGGCACCACGACGGTCGATCCCGATCAAGGGTTAGAGTTAGGAGGGGGAGCTCTCGCAGGAGGAGATAGACTTGCTGCTGAGCGACGGAGGAGGGGAGATTGCGGGGGGCATTTTAGGCCTCAGCATCCTCTCTCCTGCGACGCCCATGGACGCAGTGGAGTCTGCCTCGTCTGGTGAGAACTCCCTCTCCGGCCATCCACAATAGGATAGTCAGAAATGACTACCCTACATCCCCCAAATCCCCCCCCCCCATTTCTAGCAGTAACAGAGCTCTCTGATACGGTAACCAGGGCAGGACAACAAACCTCTAAACCCCCAACCCCATTAGGGAATTGCGGGGAACAAATCGTTAGGTCAAACATAAAAGTAGTCAACCAGCTTAAGATAGTTCAGGCCAACATCCAACATAGCGTCACTGGGTTCGCTGCACTAAGAAGAACCCTGGAAGAGCAACCAAACACAATAGCACTGGTCCAGGAACCCTACATGGTCCGAGGCAAGGTAAGCTTTAATGCCCTCCGCGGCAATGTTTTTACTCCACCACTGCAGAATAAAACACGTACACTTGTCTACGTTCCGAGTACGGTCAAAGCATCTTTGCTATCACACCTGTGCACGGACGACCTTACTGTTGTGAAAATAGAAACTGGCTTAGGAGGTAATCTAGACTCTTTGATTCTAGCATCTGTATACATGGATGGCGGGGCGCAAGCACCACCACCAGAACTCGAAAACCTACTGATCTACTGCAGACGACTAAAATCGGAATGTATTATAGGCTGTGACGCCAACGCACACAGCACAGTATGGGGATGCCAGGACACGAACGAAAGGGGGAGGGACCTCCTGGACTTCATTCTAAGGCATAACCTAAACATTCTGAACAGAGGGTCGGAACCAACTTTTGTGACGTCATGGGCCAGGACGATAGTAGACGTCACACTAGCCACAGATACTATTGCAGAACTAATAAATGACTGGCATGTCGCCACGCATGAGGCATCGTGTGCGGATCATAGGAGAATCAGGTTCAGCCTGAAGATAGGCGAGATGGTTCCGCGCAGATACCGAAACCCGAAGAAAACGGACCCAGGTCTCTATGTGGAGTCAATGGACGCAGCCCTGGGGGGGTTGCGGAAAACTGAACCCGCGGAGACACTAACCCCAGCAGAAATAGAGACAAGGCTCGAATCACTGGTTAACAGCATGACAACCAGCTATGAAAAGGCTTGCCCTCTAATCACGGAAAGCAACAAGATAATTCACCGCAAAGACAGATGGTGGAACAAAACCCTCGGCAAACTGAGAAAGAAGGTTCGTCACCACTTTAACAGGGCCATGAATACAAATAGTGAAGAAGACTGGGCAGACTACAGAGTAGTAAGACAGGAACTTAAGCATGAGATAAAACTAAGCCGCAATAACTCTTGGAAGAAATACAGCAGCTCAATTGCATCCCAGAGTGAAACGGCCCGTCTGAGTAAAATACTTTCGAGTGACACCAAGATAAAACTGGGCACTCTCAAGAAGCCAGACGGTTCGTACACGACAACAGACAAAGAACAGTTTGAGCTTCTGCTACAAACGCACTTCCCAGACTGCAATCTAGACGGGAATGCAAGCTGGGAAGCAGATCATGAGGGCCACAACCCGAATAAGGAAGACTGGGAACTAGCCGACGCCATTGTCACAGAAGAGGCACTGTCGTGGGCCATTAGAACCTTTGAACCGTTTAAAGCAGCCGGCACGGATGGAATCTTACCGGCGCTTCTACAATGGAATCTCACTAGAATCGAGGCGACACTCGCCGCTATTTTTAGAGGATGCATTGCCTGGAAATATATCCCTCACACTTGGAGGGAAGTCAGAGTAGTCTTTCTGCCGAAGCCAGGCAAGTCGGACTACACCCAGCCCAAATCGTTCCGGCCTATAAGTCTAAGCTCTTTTCTACTGAAGACCTTGGAAAGGCTCTGCGACAGACACATACGTAGCGGACCACTGCTCAAGAATCCCATAAATAATAATCAACATGCCTATCAGTCGGGCAAATCGACGGAAACAGCCCTTCACAATGTAGTGCACAAAATCGAGAGCGCGCTAGACTGCAAGCAATCGTGTCTGATAGCATTCATTGACATCGAAGGTACCTTTGACAAAACAACATTCCCGAGCATCGAGAAGGGCTTGAGGAATCAAGGTGTGGAAGAAAACCTAAATGAGTGGATTAACAAAATGCTATCAAACAGAGCAGCCCTCATAGAACACTCGGAAGTCACAAGACGCCTTGTAACTAAAGGCTGCCCGCAAGGAGGAGTACTGTCTCCTCTGCTGTGGGTACTTGTAGCCAATGAGTTACTTGACTCCCTCAATAAGGACGGGCTGCAAACCATAGGCTATGCCGATGATCTGGCAATCATGATTTCGGGATTGTTTGAATCGACCCTATGCGAGAAAATGCAGAAAGCACTCCGTATCGTGGAGGCTTGGTGCCACACGCACAGCCTAACAGTAAACCCCAGCAAGACAGAACTGGTGCTATTCACTCGCAAGCTGAAGCTACCAAATCTAAATTTACCTTCTCTTTTTGGAACCAAACTGGCTCTCAGCAAAGAGGTAAAATATCTCGGAATATGGCTAGACAGCAAGCTCCTATGGGCAAACAACTAGAACATGTAACGACAAAAGCCACAAACGTACTATGGCAGTGCAGACGCGCCGTTGGCAAGGATTGGGGGCTAAAACCCAAGCTTTGTCTCTGGATGTACACGGTCATGGTACGGCCAGTGCTAACCTACGGTGCAGTGGTATGGTGGCCCAGAACAAACCTAGTCACCACAATCAGCAAGTTGCAACAGGTACAAAGGCTCGCCTGCGCCCTGATTAGCGGTTGCGCAAAATCCACACCGTCTGCGGGACTGGATATGATACTAGGGCTAACGCCCCTCCATCTCCACATACAACAGGAGGCGATGGCAGCAGCGTTAAGGATAAGATCCACGAACCAGTGGAAAAGTAGTGGTAAACCAACAAACCACTCAAGAATTCTGGACAAGGCCATACAAGCCATCCCGGAGGCCGTAAAGGGAACCGACAGAATAGCCACGACATACCTAACGGACAAAAAGTACCAAATAGAAAGCCAAAGAGGAACGGTAGATCCTATCTCGACCTCCAACATCTATCACGTTTATACCGATGGCTCCAAACAGAAAGCAGGAGCGGGCTGCGGCTTCTACTGCCCCGAAATGGGGCTATCACGCGCGCAACCCCTCAACAACACAACAACTGCTTTCCAGGCAGAAACTCTCGGGCTTCTCCTGGCAGCAGCAGAGATGCTTACAATTTTAGAGTCTAAGACGAGCGCGGATATAGCAATCGAACGGACAATATTAATCTTTAAAACAGACAGCGCAGCACTCATCAACGCACTGGGCAGATCCGATACAAGATCAGAATCAGTCGCACAATGCCACACTGCGCTACAAGAACTAGCTAAAATGCATACTGTCAAAATAAAATGGACAAAAAGTCATGGCTCGTGTTCAGGGAACAATGAAGCCGACTCCCTAGCAAAAGAGGGTGCGAAGCAGACACCTACCGCAGACGACCTAGGCCTCTGCAAGCCCCCATCGGCAGAAATAAGGAATAGACTGAAGATGTACTCCCACAAGGAACATCAAAAGCAATGGGAGCGCAGATCAGACTGCAAACACACAAAAACGATGCTGCCAGCGATGGATAAGCACATCACAACAAACCTACTCAAAATGAAAAGAGAGGACTTAAAACTAATGGTAGGAATCATCACGGGCCATTGCGACCTAAACTACCACCTCATGAAAACTGGAGCTACAGACAGCGACCTGTGTCGGGGCTGCCTACAGGACAAGGAAACTGTGGAGCATGTGGTACTGCACTGCTCCGCAACAGAAGAGGCGAGGTCCAAGACAGGGCTCAGGGAACTCATTGAGTCGCGTCCCTCCACATCCACATCCGTGTCACCATCAGGTTTACTGGAGCACTGCTGCCACCAACCCAAAGTCCTTCTCCGTTATTTCAAGGAGTTGGGCTGGCTGGGGTGAGGTTTGGCAGGGGGATAATGCACAATACACCCCATCGCGGGACGTCAGTGCAGATCGTATTCCCCCAAATCAATTAGAATTAGAATTAGAAAGTAACGAGAACGGGGCAAGCGAAGCCACGGGCGTCCGCTAGTTAATAAATACATTTGTACTCGGGATTTACCAAATAAGTTATTGTAAGTCATATAGAATAAACGAGTATTTATCGCGATTACCTTTATTATTTCCCGACGTTTCGACCGTGTTACAACAGCCGTGGTCGCGGGCAGACAAAATAAAAAAAATTAAAGAATAATAAAGGTAATCGCGATAAATACCCGTTATTAATTATGAATTACGATAGTGTTAATTTAGAAACAAAAGAAAGAAGAAAGAAACTTGTTTATTTGACCCACAAACACGTTTGACAAATTAGTAGGTATATGTAACAATAAGAAAAAAAACAACTAATACCTATCCAAGCTGTGTTGTGTGGGGCAAAGGGGTCTCAGCTTAATTAATTGTAATTTAAAAAGTGTTATTGTAAGCCCTTACCTAAAGAAGCCTTGTTCGTAGTGCAGTCGCACAGAAGTGGGCCCCCGCTCCGTTTGCAACGATAACGAGAATATGAAGTTCTTGTCGCCGCTGTCACGGATGATGAAGGCGCCTACACTCGCGTCCTTCAGGATAGCTTGACCCGCCTGGAATAAAAAAAAACTATTAAGTATTAGGTCTTCTTCTTCTTAAATTTAAGAGCTTAGTTCTTGTCGGGGTTTTGATGCCGTTTTCTCCAATTAAGTATTTTGAATGCGGCCTCCTTGACTTCCATAAACGACATGACAGCGACTTTTTCTTTTATCTGGCTCATGTAACGTATTCTTGGCCCTTCCCCGTTTTTCTTCAACCTTGCCTTCAATGATGTTCTTTATGTAGCTGTCATGTCGTAGAAGATGCCCAAAGTATTAGGTACTTAATTATAATAATTATTGTCAGAGAGGTTTCTCCGGCAAGGTGGGCACGTTTTTGACGTGCGTGACCTGCGAATGCTTTGTAATAGGCGACGGTTACCCCTTAACATCAGGTGGGCCGTATGCTTGTTCCATTCGGTGGTTCGTCGAATCTGCGAAATGTAGCTGGTAAGCATTGGAGAGGAGCCGAAGACCGGGCTCAGTGGCACGTCTTGGGAGAGACCTACGTCCAGCAGTAGACTGATATAAGATTCATGGTTATGATAACAATGATTCTCCCTAATTATAAGAATGACATTTTATCTTAGCGCTTCAGTGCTTTTGAGCATTATAATGTCTAAACAAAGGCATTTATTCAGTAATAATAAAGCCCAAATTACTAAATAAAACGACCGACTTAATTTACAAAGATGGAAATACCGAGAATAACTGCTTTGATGGTATTACACAGGCATGAGGAAACGTTCTCAAATTATTAAACTATAAATTGTTGCGTGGGAAACTCTATAAAAAGCATTTACGTAATAGATGATGCGGTTTTATAGTTCAACCACTTTATTTATGATGTCAAGCTTCAGTCGTCAAAACCCAGATAGCAACAAAAAATATGCACAAGGTAAAACTGACAAATATCAGTAATAAATATCCTTTTGCATTATTATCTGTTGGCTTCTACTTATTACCTACAGCGTTTTGCTTTAGACAGGCATTTTTCTAAAAAATCAGGCATTTTTGGTATCATAGACAGGCATCTCTCTATTAACTTAAGGTAACCCTAGCTATATATCTACTTTTTGACTGGCCTCTCAGCTCAGTTGGTAGTAGCTCTGCCTTCTGCGCCGTAGTTCGTGGGTTCGATCCCATAAGAGAACAAATATTTGTGTGGTAAACACAGATATTTGTTTTCTGTCTGGGAAAGTCACAGATATTGTATTCTAAGTATGTATTTAAAAAAATGCATAATGTATTATATCAGCTATCTGGTTGCCATAGAACAAGCTCTGCTTAGTTTGGGGCTAGATAGTGTCGTGTGGATTAACTACAGTATTTATTTATTGTTAGATCTTTATCCTATGATGTCAACCTCCATTGTGCAACAAAGAGTTAGCAACAGCTGCGTCGTTTTAAGAATGATGTTGGTTTTATTCGCGATACTAAGAATCGGTTGGAAATGGTTCATTAAAAGCAGGAATAATGCCGGTATTTTATTACGACACGTTCTCGGAATCATTTAGCATTAATTGCATGTTTTTAATTTAACTACAGACTATGTTGTCGGTAAGGTAACCACAGACAAGCAAACTTTTAAATGAGCAAACTCGTGACTTCTTGAACCAGTAAAATTAGATTAAACCTTAATTATGAAGCATACCTATAGTATATGAGGATTATGGGAAATCGGTAGATGAAAAGGCCTAAGAATCGTTCCTCCTAGAAATGTCTTAACATTAAGTATATTTTGGCCATATACTTGCTCCATCAGTAGATATCTGAAAGTGTTAATCTAGTTTTTATTGCTAAGCATTTGTAAATAAATATAAAATAAATAATACGGACAAACCACACAACATTATCTAGCCCCAAACTAAGCAGAGCTTGTACTATGGAAACCAGATAGCTGATATAATACTTTAATACTTTTTTTTAAATTACATACATAGAATACAATATAACACCCAGACATAGAACAAACATCTTTGTTCACCACACAAATATTTGTTCTCGGTGGGGATCGAACCCACGACCTACGGCGCAGAAGGCAGAGCTACTGCCAACGAGCTTAGAGGCCAGCCAGTATGTTTTCTCTTTCTTTCAATGTCCAGTAGTGGACTTGTCAGATGATGTAAACGTACCTGCCAATCCAAACCGCCATAGTACCAGCCCGACAGCCTCAACGCCTTCAGGGTATCAGCTAGGCGCCTCAGCTCGTCATTATAAGCTGGGGTGAGTGGCACAGCCGGGGTGGTGTAGTGAGGCAAGTACGGCTGTATCGTGAACGGCGGCGGAGTGTGCGGTGCGTGGCACTTGCCCGGTGACGTCACGGAGACGCGGAGCTCGTGACGGCAGTTCGGGCAGCAAGCCACGCTCGATGACCAGCCCAGAGGCACGCCCACTTCGACGCACGCATCTGGAAAGACGAAATGCAGTTTAGTTACAGTCCGACCTAAAATTACTAGGCTTGATCAGGGAACTTTAGAAAGTCCTTTGTGAAAAAATTGGCAAATTCTGTGCTGAGGCTGCTGACGGACCCTTTTTGTGTAACGCTTGACACACTTAACAAACTTAAAATTTGTATCAAACTTTTTAAATAATTAAAAATGCCGGTTTCCAAACGATGTTTTTTTCGCTAATACTGGCATAGTGCACATACAATTTGGGGCAAAAATATCTATTTGATGCACAACTGTATTTCAACCCACAAACTTAGGATCGGAAGGGGCTGCTACTACCTAGACCACCAGTGCTCTATTGGAATTTCTAGAATACCAATCCAGACAAAATATTTCTATATTTCCCCACTCCAGGCTTATCAGATGATGTAAACGTTGTGAAACATTTTGTGGTGCAAGTTTTTTTTTTTTTTTTATGTAACTTGCTGATGGAACAAGCATATGGCCCACCTGGTGTTAAGTGGTAACCATCGCCTATAACAAAGCCATGCCTCGTAGGAATGAATAATAGAATTTAAATGAAAGAAAAAAAAAAGAGTTCCCTAACCTACTTAGCACATTGAAACATACTTATTTATCTGCTACCAAGAAGTACTAAGTGATTTAAAATAAATATCTATAAGATTGTAGGCTATCAGTTCTAGTAAAACATTATCATAATTTATATCTATACTAATATTATAAAAAGGAAAGATTTGTATTTTTGTGTGTATGTTTGTAATAAATAAACTCAAAAACTACTATGCCGATTTCAAAAATTCTTCCACCATTTGAAAGCTACATTCACCCTGAGTAACTTTGGCCAATATTTATGTGTTTAAAAAAATAAATGTCCACACGTACGAAGCCGGGACAGGCCGCTAGTTCAATATAAATTAGTTAACTTATGCTCACATTGATAAGTAGTATCAAGAAAGGTGAATGAAACTTGCTGATAGAATGTATGTACACTTCAGAGGTAAGGCACACTTATTTACGGTTGTAGGCAATAAATATTGCACATTGGCTTTTCTGCTTTCGTAGAGCGCTATCTCTTTCTGACGCAAACTACACTCTATGAAGCCAAATTAGCCGATGTGCAAAATTTGTTGCCTACCTTTAGCAAAATACATAACAATAATCTGTAATTTTCTTGTAAAGCTATGTTTCCTACTGCATTTCTTTACTGATTCTACTTCTTATTTGAGTTGGGCGAATAAGGTCTGCACTGACTGAGGTGTGATGGGGTGTATAACTTCCCCGATGGGGTGTCTCATTGTGTGAGTGTGTGTGAGTAATGAGAAATTCTTAGTTTTTATGATGTGCCCCACTCTCTTTTTACTCAAGTCACTTTTCATTACAGTTCATCCTCCATTCAGGTATTATATTATTGGTTAGTACAACAAACTTACATAATTATGGAAATGTTTGTTTTGTTATCAGTTTTGTTATATGAGCGAGTGCTAAATATGAACCGTCAATGTAAATGTTATCTTGCTAGATATGGTGAGCATGAGCACATTATTTAGAACAAATGTTATTAAAACACGCTTGTGATGCCTCTGGTATTGCAGGCGTCTATAGGCTATGGTAACCGCTTCCCATCGGGTGAGCCGTATGCGTGTTTGTCAAATAAGTTGTAATTAAAAAAAAAAGCCACATTACAATGCTCTCTTTCTAGGCACCTATGAAGAAATAATCCATAACATTCTTATAATAATTCATCACACAGTACATGGCAGAAAGAGTAAGGCACATAAGTAGATGCAATGCTTGAGTCCGACTCTAGCCTCAAGCACAATGCTTGAGTCCGAGTCGAATAGATATTTTGACAGTTCTCCATTGGAAAGTGTAAAACATTCTTGCTTGAGGCTTGACTCACACTCAATCATTGTTACTGCATATGGCCCATAGAAGGCCAAGGCTGTGCTTTAATATTTTTTTATGGTGCATCTTTTTAAGAGACCTCTGATTACTCAAAAGGAAATGGACAGAATCTGCCGCGAACTTGTTGACCAAAAGTGTATTGGAAACGGATAGCTATGGCCTATCAGATACAATGCTTGAGTCGAGCCTCAGGCGCTCTCAAGCATAGATTTTTTACAGTTCCCCATTGAAACTATCAAAAATGCTCGACTCAGACTCAAGCACTGTTTCTGAATACGGACCTAAGAGATGCTGATCTGATGAGATCATTCTGTTGAACCAGAAATAACCTAAAACAATTCGTAAATAGCCATAACTTACTTTGAGTAGGCATTCTCGCTGCTAGAGTCATTTTCAACCGATAAATTGGCGTCTCCTGCTATTCAATCAAGCCAGGTCCGGAAAAAAAGTCAGATCCATTCACTTTATTCCAGGAGACCACAGTTCGAACAAGCCTGTGCAGTTACACTCGAATTAACTACATAAATTTATTCACAAAGCACTTTGTATTGGTCACTTCTGCCCCAAGGATGTAAGCACTTCAATAATTTGTTTTATTTTTGAAAATAATTACGAAAATTCCACACGCGACCTATTGCACGACAACCTCTCTCCCACGCGACAATCAAAAGAATGAGTGAAATAAAAAGCAACGAACGATCGAACGAATGAAGTTAGTGAAGGGGAGTGACTGATGCAATTAGCCAATGAGCGATGCGCTATGCCAGGCGATAGGCGAATGAATTCACTCCTTTTCGGTCCGTCAACGTCAATGTCGTTAGATCACTGTCACCATTGACATTGACAATTTCTAAGAATACAATATTTTAGTTTTTTCTTTGACTCCTTGGCTGTCTTGGAGGAATTAGGAGATTTTAAATAGGTGTACGACGACTACGAGACGGAGAAAGAGGCAAAGACTCAAAGAGTATAGTTATGGAAAGAGGAACCCTACGAGACAACGACGATGCCTGTCCCCGCGCGCGGCTTATGAAAAAGCAGCGAAAGAACCATAATGTAAAACACGCAGCACAGCTAGTCCGATTTCTAGTTATGCTAGTAAGCCTACTTACCTATTATTTATCTAAATAATGTTTTATTATTCTGGGGCAAAACACTAACAGCAAACAACACGCTACACTATGTTAAATATGTACTAGGTACCTACTTGCCTTCGAAGGCTATGAAACTCAACCCGACCATTCACTGACTTCCAAGAACTCATTCACTGATCTATAACCAGTTCTTTACTATTTTCGTTGAATTCAACGTTGTGGCCATCGTGGTTCTTGTTAAAAATAACTAGGTATAATTAACATTCTTTCCCTCACAAAATACGACAATTTATGTAAGTAATCGTTTTTCTACGAATAAATACTGCAGTAGTAAGTAGGTACCTACCGAATACCGATACAAATACCTACGTTTATGAGGATAGGTAGGTAGCTAGGTAGGTATGTAAAGTTCTAATTATTGGAATTTAGATCTTTCCTTGCGTATTCGTTGAGTCAGTTCAGTGTGCCATGCAGTATCCATTATATCCAGTGTCCATCCATCTGCCAGCAGATGGTCTGCAAAGCCACGTTTGTAGGTTCATAAATAATTATCATAGACAAGAATAGAGAACGAGTAGAATTCCACGATTTCAACTCCGATTCAAAGGTGTTCTCGAAACTGTAGGTTGCTCGGTACCTACCTTACTTATCTACCTGCGTTGGCGCAGCTTTCACTTATTCATCTGCCGAGTGCCTACCGCCTGCCATTGGTCGATGTTATACAATTATTTGCAAGGCAGCTTGCATGCAGCTGCCTTTTGCTGTCGTTGATTTTTGCGATTTATACAAGCTTGTAGCGTAGAGGATACTTTTGTTACAGATTTAATAAGCTTGGGGGCTTGCCTTACTATAAATGTGAAGTATGGACTTAACCTGATAACTTAGAGAGCTAAAAAATTTAATCATTATATTAGGTAAGTATCTGTTTCGAGTTAGTTAGACGTAGAACATAGTATACTTTACTTACTGTCTTGAAAAACGAATACCCTTTAGTACCTACATTTAGCAATGCAATTATTTGCAGATTGCCAGAAATTGTACGGAGAGTGCTTAGGTCGAATGATGGACAAGTCAAACAAATATCAACGTTGCGTAAATAAACAATTACAAAAATATCCTGGTAGGCTTCCAGAAAAACAAAATTATCATCAGAATAGATTACGAATAATTACGATCAAGTTTCTTGCAGAACAAAACGTGGAACGAGTGCCAAGAAATTAATGGTCGTTTAGCAATTTAATATGCCTTGAACAGTCGAGCTTCTCGGAAGGGAATTTATTTAGGATCCGTAGAATCCGTACTTGGCTAGGTGAGCTACCTACTCAGTAACCTACCGTACGTTACATTATTAAGACACTGACAACCGTCATACTACTTCTAGCTGGCCCATTTCCATATTTTTATTTTATGACGGAATCTTGTCATGTTCGAAATTTTAGCAATAAATATAATTTCAGATTCAAACTAAAACCTAAAAAATATTTAATGACGTGCTAATGTGAACGGTCTAGTCTAGTCTAGATATCAAGGTATTTTGCCTTGAAGAGCATGGCCGTCGCTGAGCCATGACTTACAGTATTCGCAAAAAATTGGAATCACCCACAGAAACTAGACTCTTGGAAATACAGTGGGTTTTCTCGGATTCCATCAATATTCATGTTAAGGGGCGATGACTTTGCCTGATCACGTGTAAACGGTTTTTCAAAGCCTATGATGAACTGTCTAACTGTAATATTAATAAGCGCTTTTGTGAGTAGTGTTTTTACATTCTTCTGAATGTAGGCCATGGTATATTCACGTATATGCAAAATAACATCAATAAAGGTAGACTTACCCCCGAATACTGAAACGCAACTCAGATTTAAGCACGTCTCAAGCGACGATTATTTGACAGATTTTCATTGAAAACTGACAAATATTCGTCGCTTGAGACGTGCTTAAATCTGAGTTGCGTTTCAGTATTCGGGGGTTAGGCTCGTATTCAGAAACAGTGGCTTGCGTCTGAGTCGAGCCTCAAGCATAAATTTTTGACATTTTTCAATGGAGAACTGGCAAAAAATCTATATGCTTGAGAGTGATTGAGGCTATCGAATCGACTCAGACTCAAGGGCCGTGGTAAACAGTCGTGGTAATCTAAATTACTTACTTTTTTTTACTACTGATTTATTTTATCCTACAGATACAAAATTCTCCATCTCTTTTTTTAGGCTTGTCAAAGACTGTTATTTTTTATTCGACGAATAGAATATTCCGTATATTGTAAAATCAGCAATTTGATTCTTTCTTTTACATAGTTTTTTGTCCATTTTGCCATTCGTGCTCGTTTGTGCAACGAGCAGCTCAGTATTAAAAACATTTTAAACAGAGCTACGCGCAGGTAAATAAATACAAAGATGAGTAATAGAACAGCTGATTATGATTAGATTAGTAATTTCAATATGTAGGTACTTATGCGTTTTCGTAATTTGTTATCGTTAACTTTTATCTCGAATTGACTCATTGCGAAGCGCCGCCACCGCGCCGGGATGGCTATCAGATTCTTGAGAGTTGTGACACCTTATATAGGGACACAAACATAATTAAGTTTAAAAACTTGAAAAACCGTGGACACCGGACAATGGTGGACATTCGAAAAAACCTACTTCTTGATTAAATAGTTTTCTATGTTTTTAAGGAAACATTATGAAAGAACTTGTCAGATAAAAAGTACATTTCCAAATCGGTTTTATTTTTGAATTCGGTTAAAAACAAATGGTACATTTTCAAAAGAAGAGGTTAAATTCAGTGTTTTTAGGGTTCCGTAGCCAAATGGCAAAAACGGAACCCTTATAGATTCGTCATGTCTGTCTGTCTGTCTGTCTGTCTGTCTGTCTGTCTGTCTGTCCGGCCATGTCACAGCCATTTTTCTCCGAAACCATAAAAGCTAGACTGATGAAACTTGGTGAGTAGATGTATTCTGTGAACCGCATTAAGGTTTTTACACAAAAATAAAAAAAAATCTATAAATTTTGGGGGTCCCCATACTTGAAACTGAAACTCAAAAAAATTTTTTTCATCGAACCCATACGTGTGGGGTATCTATGGATAGGTCTTCAAAAATTATGTTGAGGTTTCTAATATAGTTTTTTTCTAAAACTATAAATTTGGGGGTCCCCATACTTGAAACTGAAACTCAAATTTTTTTTTTTCATCAAACCCATACGTGTGGGATATCTATGGATAGGACTTCAAAAATTATGTTGAGGTCTCTAATATCGTTTTTTTCTAAACTGAATAGTTTGCGCGAGAGACACTTCCAAAGTAGAAAAAAGTTGGTCTCCCCCCCTCTAACTTCTAAAATGAGAGAATGATAAATCCAAAAAAAATATATGTTGTACATTACTATGTAAACTTCCAACGATATTTGGTTTGAACGAGATCTAGTCAGCAGTTTTTTTTTTATACGTCATAAATCGTAAACCGCAATTTACCTTTCGACGAACTACAAAAACCTTTATATTATGTTAATTGATGCTACGGAACCCTTCATGGGCGAGTCCGACTCGCACTTGGCTGCTTTTTTTATTGTTACTACCTACCAGCACAGAATACAGAAGACAGGTGATTTCTGTGCACACTACCCTATTAGGTACCTATATTAATTTGCGAAACAAAAAACAAAGAACCAATAAAAAACAGAACACCAAACAAATATATTCCCTGGTTAAATCACGTCTGTAATTGCATGTACCAACTACCTAGAAAGCTTCACGTCTCAATTTGATTTATTGAGTCAATAAAATTTTAACTGAACTGCAAAGATCACCAAAAGGTCACAAAGATATTGCAATAACAGATTTCTCCGAATAAAACATTATAGTCTCGCTTTTAGCTCGTTCTCGGAATCATTGGAGGTCCGGTCGACGACAGTGAATTACGTAGCAACGAGACGCTTATTCTGAGTTTGCAACATCATATTTTGATTTATAGTTAGCGTAATCGATAATTAGCTCCGATTTTGTATGGAGAAACGATAAGGGCCTCCTGTCGAGATTGCGAGAACGAATGGTTAAACACTTTGAACGTATAGCGTTCGTAAGTCGATAATAAAATATAGGCGATAAATAAGATATTATATACGTGACGTGGGCAAGGCAAAATTATCAAGGACAGTTTTTAATTATGCCGTAGCATAATAGACGATAAATATTGAATAGTTTGTACATAACAATTTCAGATGACAAAATGTTCTTGTTTGTAAAAATGTTTTTTCAGTAGTCGAGTAAGTATAGGTAGGTACTAGTTTTTAAACGTATTCTCCCCTTGAATTTGACATAAACTTTTATGTTACATTTTTTGTTTTACACATGTGATGTGTAAGGACTATCTATCTAGGAAGTAGCTTGTATGAATGCATAATGAACGCGACCGAACTTCATAGAACATGTAGGTAGGTAGGCCCATGCAAACAGTCACGAGATTATGATTTCATCATTCCTAGTACGTAATTTCAACGACTGATTTCACGAACTCTGGCGTTCCACTGTTGACTTCATCGAATTGGTTATCCATAGCTCTTGTTTACAAAACTGTACCAGGTACAGTTTCATTTCATATTCGAAATAATTTCATTCAGCATTCGATCACTACCTATAATTATGCACTTACCTAGTTTCAGTTTATAAGAAGTATTGTGTACCTACCTACTTATTTATACGCTATCGACTTATGACTCTGTCGTTACTAAAAGAGTCTTAAATGTCGATAGCGATATTTATATAAACTTCTATGCTAATCTATACTAGTATTATAAAGAGGAAAGATTTATATTTTTGTATGTTTCTAATGAATAAATTCAAAAATTACTATGTCGATTACAAAAATTCTTTCACAATTGGAAAGTTACATTCACCCTTAGTAACATAGGCTATATTTATGTGTTTAAAAATAAATGTCCCCACGTGCGAAGCCTGGACAGGCCGCTAGTTTATAATAATTGGACATGTAGTACTAGTTTATAATGGTGGACATTTATTTTTTAAACACTTATATAAAGCCTATGTTACTCAGGGTGAATGTAGCTTGCCATTGGTGAAAGAATTTTTGAAATCGGCATAGTACTTTTTGAGTTTATTCATTACAGACAAACGCATAAAAATATAAATCTTTCCTCTTTTTAATATTAGTATAGATTAGTATAGATATTCTGATCTATTCTGATACTGGTATATTTATGTTAATTCATCGCAGTTTGACGAAAGATTATTCTTAAGTCAGTTCTTTTACTTACCTATCTTGCGCGGGCTCTATCAGCAAGATTGAGTTGCCTTGATTCAAGGCAAGTTAGTTGAAAAGCAATCGAGCCTCACTGGTGCCTCACACCCATTTATAACTGTTCTTACCTATGTATTTTATTATAAAATAGCGGATTTTAACTGCGTGTTAGACGAACCCATAAATTAATAATTAATCAATTTATCAAGGTATTAATTGATATTGGCAACTTTCATAGCGGTTTATAAACAGTGTAATCAAGAAACCATAGAAAAGGAGTTTCAAAGTCATTGACGAAAACCGATTAAAATTACAACTGTAATGTATAGTTTATATGTATGTATTAGGGCATGTAAACCGATTAACCAATTAATCGAAAAACCGATTAACCGACTGATTTTAGGTCGGTTTTTAATCGGGTTTTTCCATCCAAAATAACCGATTTTCGGTTATTTTTTTTATGAGTAAAATATGCCAATTTATTTAAAACTACACCTTGCAAACTTTATTTAGAACGCCTATAGTAATCCACCTAATTATAATACAACATTATACATTAAAATTGCAAAAATGCCCCATTGTTGGACAAAGACCGCCCCCCGATCCCGCCACTCTACACTATCTTGTGTCATCAATTGCCAGTCTCTCTCAAAAGAGTCCAGTTTGTCCCACCATCGCTTGCGTAGTCTACCACGACGCCTCCTCGCTGTTTCAGGGCTCCACAATGTGAAGATTTAGGCCCACAGTGCGTCAGGCATGCGGCAGACATGGCCGGCCCAGTCCCACTTCAGCCTTGCGGCTTTTTCCTCTACGTCAGGGGTTTTAGTCTTGAAGCGCAGTGTGTATTGCGAATGCGGTCAATTAATTTTATCCAAAGAATGCTGCGCTCCATCGCCTGCTGGCAAACCTAGAGTTTGGACTTCAAAGACCAAGTCTGCGAGCCATAAGTAATATTTTGTGTATGTGTATTAGTTTGTAAAATAACACGAATTGTCTGTTACGTGTTCTAGGCTTATAGCTCCGCAAATCATGCTCGTCTTCCAGTCTTTTCTAAGTTGGAGTCAGGGCATTGGTTACAAGCGCTTCCTTCATATAACACTGGGACTTTAATGGATCCCGTAACGTTCTGTATTGCAACTGGCCTACGGTTGGGTTCACTGTGCTACGCACCTCATCAGTGCCAGTGCGTTACTCGCCACAGTTTATCGTGTTATAAGGCCGCCGGTCGGATATCTCGACATCATCAGGCGGACCTTTACCACCGTCAACGTACCAGCCGTTCTCGAACCGAATGGTCCGTTGCGTGACGATGGTATGACGCTTGCTCCTTGGGAGTTGGAGAGGCCCATTGTGTGGGACGCTACGTGTTTCGACACACTTGTGCCTTCTTATTTGGCAAGGATATCCGTTGTGGCTGGCGCGGCGGCAGATCTGGCCGAGGATCTCAAGAAGTTTAAATAAGCAGGTCTCGACAGAGCCTACTTATTTGCTCCTCTTAGGATTGAGACTCTGGGTCCGTGGAGAACCACGCGGGTCTTCACAATTTTGCCTAGGTGTCTGATCGAAGCGATGCGTGACCCAAGGGCTGGTGGGTATTTGGTGCAGCGCATCAGCATTAGCTATTCAGCGTGGCAATGCCACTGGCTTCTTGGAGATTCTTCCGTCTGGCACTGACTTGGACCAGTTGGACCAGTTGAGCTATCTCTAGATCGTTTGTAACGGTCTGCAGATAGCTCAGCTGTTTCTTGTGTATTTTGCAAGTTTCTTTGTGTTAATAAAAATTGAGTAACTATTAGGACTAATAATTATCAACTATTATCATGTTGTTGAATTTTACAACTTTATTTAGTCTAATGAGTGTGTTCTGTACATTAAAATATTTTATTAACAAGCTAATTTAATTGGTGCTTGCTTATTCAAATAGTAAGTTCATTTTTATAAAAAAATATGGTTTTATTTTATCCTAAGACCCATATGAAAAACTGGAAAAAATAACCGATTAACCGATTAATCGGTTATTTTAAATAAAAAACCGAGATAACCGGTTTTTTAAAACAACCCGGTTTTTATACGCCCTAGTATGTATGTATAGGTAGGTGGGGAAAATTTGCTATAACCATTTATTTTTAGTAAGCCATTTATTTGCAAAGATTGAGCCTTCTCAGCAACAGATTCCATTGGTTCAATAATACAGGATGTAATTTTGGTCCATTTCCGTCAAAGTGAAAGATTTTGAAGAAATAAATATGCAGCTATTGTTTTCTTATACATTTTCCTAACTCTCGTGGTTTCGGACTTTGCCATCACCGCCCTTCTAAAAGAAACACCCTGTATAATATAAAAGAACAAACAATCAAACAATAGTTTTGTTTAGTTAGTACTCGTGCTTGCTAAGTGGTGCGTCTTGGGCGAGACCTACGTCCAGAGGTGGACTAACAAGGGTTGATGATGATGATATACCACTCGCGCACTGTCACCATCCAAAAGCAATTTCGGCCGAGATAAGTATTGCTATTTATACCCGTAGGCCGTACCCTAAAAATATGAATATTTATAGCATTAACCAACCGAGCTGATGTTTCTACTGGCAACTGTAGGCCTACACAAGCTCTGTCTGGCGCTGTCTCTGGTTTTGAGTCTGTGTGAGTTTGAGTAAATAAATCCTACGTCAAAACATCACGCACCGCAACACCCGCACACCCACACACACACACACCCACACACACCTCGGGGTAGGCTTCCCTCTGTGCTAACCAGACTCTTAGGAGACTGAGAGAATCATGGAAGCCTACTCACGAAACGCACAACACTACACATTCAACCACTCGCACCCACACTATAATACAATGGTGAGCACTCACACAGACTCAAAACCAGATCCAGAGACAGAGCCAGACAGAGCTTGTGGTAGGCTTACTGGGGAGGGACGAAATGGGACGATCAATATCTCGTCGTAAAATAATCCTCCCCACATTTCAAAGCTATTTTTAAGATGTATTTTAAATGTCAACTTATGAATTCATCTTGAACGGCAATAAATTCTAACAAGTAGAATATACTAGACGTATGTTATGTTTAGCTTGGGCCTTGGAGGATTCCAATAAAAAAAGAATATTTATGGACAACAAAACGTTGCGTGAAATGTCCAGAAATATTTAAAACGTTCACAAATACTTACTGAAACCCGCGGTACCTAACCTACCCTAGGTGCCAGCCAGATGTCCATGGATAGGTCAAAGCCACGTCATAAATTATTCTTCGAACTTGCCCCCTTCTTACAGTGAAGATGTAAGAACTTAGTTTCCTTCCCCATATGGCTTTACCAACTTTTTTGTATTGGGCATCATCCATAAGAAAACTGGGGTCTGAACAACTGAGGGCCGGTTTCACAGATAAGTAACCCAAACAAATATTTTATTGTTGTTGATCTCAAATGCAATCAAACATTCAGAGTTAACAACTGTCTAATATTTGATTGGTCAATTAGCCATCCGTGAAATTTAGCTACCAAAACTTTCTAAACAATTGTTATTGCTTGAATTGAACTAAGAAATTGATATTTGAGGAATTTAAGTACCAAATCGTGCTAAATAAGCACATTGTTACTTTCTTTTTAAAAATAGGCTCTATCGTTTCTGTCACAAGGTCGCCAATCGCACGCAAACCCATTCGTGAGTCAGGTGCATAGCTTTGGGCTAGGCTATTTCTAGAACTGCGATAATTATAACGACATGACACACCTGTTCCGACGAGACGCCACTTTATACAGTTCCAAAAATATGCTGAGGCGTTTACTCATCAGAGACAATGATGTTTTGAATTCATGAGTTTAAAGAAATGTTTGCTTAAATGTGTACTATTTAGATCTTTTGCCTTGTAATGGCCCGAACACACCTAGTTCGCTGGCGGTAGCGATCAGTGAAACGCTGTCAAATATCGCTGTCAGATTTGAGATTAGACAGCGAATATTTGACAGCGTTTCACTGTTCGCTACCGCCAGCGAACTAGGTGTGTTCGAGCCTTAAATTGCTTATGTACATATTGCTTGTAAATTGTTTAATAAGGTGCAATCGCACCAATCGTACCAATTGCACTCGGTGCAACTGGTACCTAGTACCTACCTTATATTTGCTTCACTACCACTAGTCACTAGACCAACCGTGTTACCATACGGTTGCTTCCACTAGAGCACTAATGGTAGTGGTAGCAACCCCGCCTTCCGCCACCTATGTATGTGCGCAATGCTAGTGCTCTCAAACGGTGAAGGAAACGATCTAGAGAAAGCCTACGGCTTAGTCAGCTTTGCACGTATTGGCCGAATAACCTGTCAGGAAGGGTAATAGGTGCTGGGCAAGCCACTCCATCTGAAAATCCTGTCCCAGGCTCTATAGCGTTCGGTAGAGCACGAGCAAAAACAGTTGCCCCTGACGCTATATAAACCATCTATAATAGATGAAATGGCCGGTTTACTTTTAATATTTTTGTCTTTTATTTTATTGTTCCGGTCCAGTTTAGCAAAAGCTAATCTTGCCTACAAAGAGCTATATACTTATTACGTTTAGTGTAGCGCAAAGAGTATAGATAAGGAGGGTGTAGCGTCTATAATTTGGGTGCGTAGGCAAGTTAAGTTTGTACACATAAGCGCCTGTCCCAAATACAACGCTGAAGAAACAATCAATACTTATTGCCATGGAAATAAAGTTCCTCCATTCCATTCCAAGTGAAAATGAACCGAAACTTTACCAAAATAAAACATAGTTTCGGCCAGAATCCTATCAGAATCTCTGGTGTTTCGCAGATACAATTCACTTGCTCTAACAAATAAGTGCCCGTGTTTTTTGACAAACAAAGCCGCCTCAAGGATGTACATACAGGGCAAAGTTAGCAAGTTCAGCTCCCTAAATAGTGGTTTGCAGGATTCCCAAGGAGGTATACCCTTTATTGCTCTGACGCATTTTTTTTGTGCAATGAAAGCTCGTTGAGTGTCTGTACTATTGCCCCAAAGTATTATGCCATACCGTAGCACTGATGCAACATAACCGTGATAAGCTTGTAGTACTGTACATTGGTCAGATGTTTTCCTTAATCTATGAAGAGCATACACAAATTTGTTTAGCTTATTACACACTTTGTCCGTTTGCGCTTTCCAATTGCAATTACGATCTCGCAAGATTCCCAAGAAAGTTGTATTTTCAACCTCTAGAATATCGGTGCCTCTGTTAGATATACCCAGTTTTTGTACTTTATTAGCAAATGTGCCAAATTGTATATAAAATAAAATAAAAATAAAAAAGCCTTTTATTTCTTGCATTAACTTATTATAACTTATTACTACATATTTAGTTTTCATTGGTTAGTATACTTAAATTATTTGTTAGTACTTAATTATTATGATGTGTTGGTGCAAGAACCCCAGATTGGGTGAAGGCCTCCTCCAAAGATGACCATGTATCTCGGTCTTGTGCTATTTCACCCCAGATTGGGCCGGCTGCCTTTATAATTTCGTCTTCCCATCGTGTCAGCGGTCTTCCTCTGCCTCTTTTGCCGTGTGGGCCTCTCCACATGGTCACTTTTGCAGTCCATCTCTGGTCTGTAAGCCTTGCTATGTGACCTGCCCATTTCCACTTTAGTTTTAGTGCATGGCTCAAGGCGTCTTTTGCTTTTGTTATTGACCTGATTTTCGTATGTCGTATTTTATCGAGTTTTTTTATTTTAAGCATACTGCGCTCTAATCCCCTCTGGCAGGTGGTGATCCTGTGTTTTGCCTTTGCTGTAAATTTCCACGTCTGGCATCCGTATGTCAGACCTGGTAAGAGGCTGGAGTTCATGACCTTAGTTTTAAGGCTTATTGGCATGTTGCTTTTAAAGATCTCTTTTAGGCTCCAGAATCTATTCCATGTTTGCTGTACTCTCCTCTCGATTTCTAAGTCATTGTTTTTCCTGTCGAAACTAATAGATTTACCAAGGTAGATGTAGTTTTCAGTGTATTCTAGTGGGTTTCCGTTAGCTATTATTGGTATACGATAGCTGTTTGTCATTGTCATAGTCTTAGTGAGATTGATTTCCAGGCCTTCGTTTGTACTAGCTAGCTGTAAAGATTCGATCATGACCTGTAGCTGTGAGCTCGTGTCAGAGAGAATTACTATGTCATCTGCAAACCTTAGATGGCTTAAATAGTTGCCTTGTATATAAAGTCCAAGCTTGCTCCAGTCTAGCTTATTGATGATGAATTCAAGAATGGCTATAAATATATTTGGGGATAGCGGGTCACCCTGTCTTACGCCCCTTTTTATGGGAAAGCTTGGGCCTAAGGTTTCTAGTTTTATTCTGCCCTTATTATTTTGGTATATGCTTTTAATGACTTCTATATAAACTTCGCTAACTCCTTGTTCTTTCAAGCTTTCCCATATACTAGTGTGCGTAACCGTGTCGAAGGCTTTCTGGTAGTCAACAAATGCGAGGTATAGGGGTTTCTGCTGTTCCTGATATTTTTCTATTATTAGCTCGAGAGTGTGTATGTGGTCGACTGTTGAGAAGCCTCTCCTAAAACCAGCCTGTTCAACAGGTTGTCTAGCTTCTATTGTAGGTCTTATTCTTGCATTTATAATAGCTGAGAAAAGCTTGTAAAGACTCGGTAATAAACTTATCGGTCTATAGTTACCTACATCTTTCGGGTCACCCTTCTTATATATAAGAATGATGTTCGATTCGGACCATTGTTTGGGTGTTTCAGATGTTTGTAGTATTCTATTGAATAGTTCAGCTAGTGGCTTGGCCAAAATTGTGTTAGCTAATTTCAAGGCTTCGTTTGTGATGTTGTCCGATCCCGGTGATTTCTCTAGTTTTAGTATTTTTATTGCTTCTTGAATTTCATTTTCATCTATTGCTTTGATATTTACTTCGTTGATATTTTTATTGCCATTATTTTGTGTTTCGTTTGTTGATTTTTTGTCGCTGTATAATTTTTTGTAAAATTCAGTTGCTGTGGTGAGGATATCAATTCGCTTATTTTGGTTTTTGTCCAAGTTTTTTAATCCTTCTATCCAGGTTTTGTTTGTTCTGAGTTCTTTGTAGGCCTTTTTAGTACTTCCGGTGAGGTGTAGATGTCTTTCTATTGTATCTTGTCTGTATTTTGCATATTCATGTTTTATGTATTTATTGACTATTTTGTACAGTGCGGCAAGTTCATTTTTCATAGATCTCGTTTTGTTTTTCGTTTTTTGTAGCTCTTTTCTTCTTTGTAGTAAAGTTACTGTTCGTACTGATAATATTTTATGTTGTTTTTGTTCATGCTTCTTCTCTTTGACTGTTTTTAGGCTATTGGTGATGGCGTTTGCAATAGTGTCATAATGGGATTGCAGCGAGATGTTTTCCTGGTATGCAGATGGATAAATGGGGTGGAGTAACATTGATAGATTTTCCTTGTAGATCGATATTTCGTCCTCATTCTTAAGATGATTAACTTGTTTATTTGTAAATTTAGCTCTACTCTTTTTTTGGCTGGTTAATTTTATTTTTGCTCTTATTATTCTGTGGTCTGATGGGTAGTTAAGATTCATAGTACCAATGTCTTCAAACAATTTCGGATGGTTAGACAGTATGAAGTCAATCTCGTTTTTATTTTGACCGTTGGGAGATCTCCATGTCCATCTTCTTTTTTCCTTTTTTTTGAAACATGTATTGATTATTGTAAGTTTGTGTTCAAGTGCGAAATTTACAAGTCTCTGCCCTCTATCGTTTCTTTTGCCGTATCCGTATTGTTTCATAACTAGATGTTCTTCTTTCTTGACTTCTCCGATCTTGGCATTAAAATCGCCAATTAATATAACGTTTTTGTGAGTGGATTCTAGGGCTTTATCTACCGTTTTGTAAAATTCTTCTATGTCGGAATCGCTAGCTGTTTCAGTTGGTGCGTAGATTTGTATGATACTAACCATAAAGCCTTGAATATTCATGTTTAGAACTGCAACACGCTCTGTCATGCCCGTGAAACTCTCAATATTGTTTTTGTGAATCTTATTTATTATGAAGCCAACCCCATGTCTGCCGGGAGTGCTACCTATGTAGCATAATATAAAGTTCTCGTGTTCTTCTATTTTCGTGCCAAGTCGTCTCACTTCTGAGATTCCTATTACATCGTATTTGATGTCTCTTATTGATTCTTCCAATTCTAGTAAGCGATCGTGGGAGGATAAGGTTCTGACATTGTATGTTGCAATATGTATTATGCGAGTTCTTTCATTATTTACTTTGGATGCTACCATCGTTTCCTTTGGAGGGTTATGGTCGTTCTCTTCCTCGGTGACCAGCCGGCTTGGAAGAGGTTGTGTGTTTTTAGATTTTTTGTTTTTGGGTTCTGTGTTGGAGGAGAGGCTTAGTTGCTATGTTTTTTTGTCTTGGTTACTGTACTGTGCATTGCACGTGTTTTTGTTTACCAGGAAATTTAGTATACCTGGCTTAATGACTCCTTCTGAGATGCTGTTTGACCTTTTGACATTTGAGCCTGATTGTATTTTGTTCTTTTTATTTATTTGCGTATTTATTTCCGCATTGGGCGTTCTTAAATTATCAGGTGAAGGTGAAGTAGGTTGTTTACGCTTGGTTATGTTTTTAGAAATAATCAGTTTATCATATCTAATTGATGCTACATTTCCCTTTTCTCTTTCTATTTGCAACTGTTCCTGCAGTTCTTTCCTCTTTTCTAGTACGTATTTTGGATAATCTTCTTTCATATAGTAATTTGTATCCAGTAGTGCTCTTTTTTGTTTCAGGATTTTGATTTTTGTACCCAGAGTTGAGAATGTTACTATTATTGGGCGCATATTTTCTCCTTTCTTACCCATTCGCGTAACTTCTTGTACGTCGCTGTAGCTTAGCTTGATGGATAAATACTGTTCCACCCACTTAATAATATTATTTTCAAGATTCTCGTATGATTTTTCAGTCTCTTCTATACCAAAGAATACTAGATTTCTATTCCTTGATTGTTTTTCCAAAAAATATATTCTTTTTTCTTGGTTTTCTACTACTTCTTTCAGTTTATCATGTTTTTCTTCCCAAGCTAAAAACCTTTCTTCAAAAATTCGATTAATATTTTCAGTGACTTGTTCAGTGACATTTTTCCCAGTTTCTCTGATTTCTAACCTTTGTTGGTCCAGATCTTTTTTTATAGCATTTAAGGCGTGCAGGACTTCATCCATGATTTTGAACTTCCTAGTATTGTTTTGGTACCGGTGGCGCCCTCTAGTTTGTGTCCCACTGAACTAAAGATGTCGTTAGTATGGAGTGTCGCCTCTCAGGTAAGATAATACTTGTGTTTGTCTGGGTCGTAAACTTAGGTTATTTAATTATGTTTCGCAGTTTATCTGGATATTTTGAGCTGCGGTATGCGTTGCTTTGTTCCTGTGCACATGAGAATAGTCCGGTTTGAGTTGGTGTAGCACAGAAAAGTCCACAAGATTGAAGAATTGGTAAACAAATGCACTGTAGTATTATCGAGTTCTTGCCGTGTTTCAATGTTTATTTTCCAATAACTTTAGTTACACGGGTTCACTGAGCACTAAGTCACTTTATTTAGTTATTGTAATGATCGAAAGGCACTTTAATGTATTTTCTTTATCACTTTTATTACGGAGCCGATGTATAACGTGGCACAGTGGCGCCCTCCTCTAAAATTGTATATAATTCGTTTTAATTAAATTGACTTTCAAATTATTAGCATCTAACCATTTAATTACCGATTCAATAGTATTATTAATGTCAAGTATATAATCTGTAATGTCAATATTACGTTCAGATGTCACTAGTAAAGAAATGTCGATTTTTACTGAGATCAGTACCTATGATGGTTTGCCATGATCACGGGCCAAAAAGACTCCAAACTCAAGTGACCTGTAAGTAACACGCAGTCGCAAAAATGCATTTTAGACATGTTACCGTTTTAGGTGTTCTGAATCTCAAAACCATGGTATTTTCAAGGTTGTAGAAGCGATGTAAACGAGTGTACGAGCGGCCTGTTCTGACTTCACACGGGTGGACATTTATTTTTTAAACACATGAATATAGCCTATGTTACTCAGGGTGAATGTAGCTTTCCAATGGTGAAAGAATTTTTGAAATCGCCAGAGTTGTTTTTGAGTTTATTCATTACAAACAAACACACAAAAGTACAAATCGTTCCTCTTTATAATATTAGTATAGAGTATAGATTTTATAGCTTCTGATCTCTATAATGTACTCTTACTGAAATATTCAGAGAAAGATCTGAAGCAGCACCCCATTTCATGGAAGGTTGGGTATTTGTTTAATAAAAGAAATATCTCAGAGGGTATTAACCAACCCTAGCGATTAAAGCCTCGTGAGCCTTTCTCTCGTTCATGTTTATTTTTCTTCTAAAATCCTTGAAAGCTTTGCTCTTTGTGTTTGCGACAGTTTCTCTTAGGGGAGGAAGAACTCCCTTTTGTAGTAATACCCAGTCTAACTTATCATGACTAATAGATTAAATTTTACAATATCTCACGGTAGCTTTCGTTGAAATTCTTCAAATGCCTACCTTATAAATGGTGAATCACAATATTCATGACTTACAAGGATATCCTAGTGCTGCCCGTGCTGTTTTAATCATAGATGTTGGCAGTGGGTGAGAGATAAGGATTTTGAGAAACTCAATAGTCATAACCACACTAGGAGGTGGACGGATCATTGTTATCAAATACGGTTGTAAGCAATAAATATTATATAATAATGCTATCTCTTTCTGACGCACACTACGCTCTATGAATCCGAAATTAGCCTATGTGCAATATTTGTTGCCTGCTACTATATCATTTCTTTGACGAGAGGCATTATAATGGCATTTACTGCATTGGACACTACGAAACCATATAAAAATACGTGACACAAGAATGCAAAATGCAATTTGCCTACGACTATAAACAGAAACCTTATCATAGTAACCTAATCCATTTAGCTAAGAAACATAATGACCTTTGCCATTGTTCTGGGAAATGTAACTGGTCACAAGAAAACCTACATTCTGTTCTCTGAAACCGACGAATCGGGAAGTGATAGCGCTGTCGTGTTGTATAGAATTCGTGGAATTCGTGACTTGCGCAAGTTTCAACCTACTAACCACGCTATCGCAGCCAACTGGAGGCGCCTGCGCCAGCTAGCCTGATCTCTATCAATGCAGGAATTCCTAAAAGAGATAGGTGCTTAAACTAAATTGAGCAACAGGCTGACGTGGTACGAGGAGGGATAAAAGTCATGTGACTAAGAGAGTGATGATGAGTATGAATGTAGATGGATATTTGGGTAGAGGTAGACCAAATAAAACATGGATAAACAGTGTGAATGATGACATGGATAAGAAAGGAGTGAATTCAGAGATGACGGCTGATAGAGTCGGCTGGTAGAGATGTCGTGCCGACGGTCAGCAAATCCCACTTTATGTAGGGTCGGCTGCCGACCCCACATTAATTTCACCACCGATTCATTTTAAAAGTAAACAAAAAAAAATGATTTGAACGCGAGGTCAGCAAACAGCAACACACACATCTTGTAGCCGTACGACCCCAGTTGCAATGCAGGTCAGTTGGACTGATTTTAAGAAAGTACTGCCACATACAATACTGCACTGCCATGTATCGTCTTGAGACTAAGTCTGAACTGTGTTGTTCATAATCATAACCAGCCTGGAAAACCTGGATAGATCTCTAAAGATTTCAAGAAATGATCTGCTAACTTTAGCCTCTTACTGACTTTAAGCGCATCTGCGTATTGACCCCAATCACACAACCTACTGCTAATGCATACCGCAAAGCTTTTGGCAATAACCGTTCCGTTTCAATATAGAAGTTTAGCAGCTAGCCAACCTTCGCGTGTTCTGAGAACTCGTCGACCGGTCGCTCGCTTCGAGCCGCGCTTCCTAGAATGGAACGTCGACCCGCAGTTTCGATTTTTAAAATAAACGCGTTCCGTTATACGTTGTCTCTATATACTTATAGGCTATGGGCCCAGATTAATGAACGGTCAATTAGACGGTTGTGTAATCTATTAAATGAGACTACTATTTTTATACATGACCAGACTCGTTCTTGAGTGAAAGGGGTTTCCTACTTAGTTGTGAAACGAGTTATCGACCAACGAACTTTTCTCATTGATGTTCGTACTCCGTCCGTAACGTATAACTACACTGATCGAAAAAGTTCCACCAGGAGTGGTTCTGCGTTCTAAAATAGAAAGTCTTTGAACTATGAATAGGTTTATCTAAAGCAGAATCAGAGGTACCTGCATAGCCTACCCTCTATAGCAAACTATTCCTCCATTCTTTTGCTTCGATAAAAGCAAGTTTACAGCTTTAAGAAGCGAACTTAGGTGGGTAGGTAGTTACTGTGCTAACAGTGACTAATGAACCTTTGTTACCAACGTGTGTCACAAATTATAATTATGTTTTTCTTTCTTATAAAATTTCCGCTTACGGAGGCGGAGGTGGCTTTGCTATTCCATAAATACTAATTTACCTATCTTTATAGGCACGTTATTGTAATATTAGGATAATATATGACGTCATTTATTGGTCAATGCACGCACGCCAGCCGAGAGAGGTGACCTAATCGTTTGCCTTCACCTTATTTACTTATTTATAGTTGCTACCTTAAACAGTTTAATGACTTCGCTACCTAAAAGTGCATAATAATGACTTTAAAATGTTTTTCTGAGAATTTTAACCTTGCTTATTACAATCGCAACAAAGTCAGGAATGCAAAAACAAGCCGCACGGAATATTTTAGAACGAAAGCTACACTTCAAATAAGCTTTTTCAAGAATTCAATTTCGCAAATTCTAAAAACCGACAGCGAAGGAGAATCTGTAATTAAAACGCGCAAACAACTAAATTGAAAAATGGATTTTAGGCCTTCAAATATAGGGGCGCAAATTCTGCGGAGCTTGCTCAAGCATGGTTCAGATCAAAGCCGTATTTCAATCAGTTCGTTAGACGAAACTGTCGGCAGTTCGCAGTAGTCTGCCATTGAAATTTAAACTAGCTCGTTCTGGGAAAACGGCACAAGCGGCTCAGTGTCTTTTTGTTTTGTTTCAGTTTACCCGTTCGGTCCTTCCCCAACGTAGAATGCTCACCGCCGCTGGCGAGACGAATCGACATATTTATCGACTATCTTTCCTCTGTGGTGGTCTTCGATAGTTCCAGATCTGACTGACAGAGCAATTCCGACACGGCTCAAGCGGAAAATCATCTGGTTCGTCCATAACGATTATGCCACAGTTATTTAGTCATGGTTGAGGATGCAGAGAAAGGTACTCACTGCCAATTAATATTGTAAGCAGACCACATAAGGCAACACCTTCATCCGCTAATTTCAATTTATACCTTACAAACATCAGATGGCTACTGGAGTTTATCTAGTCTAGAAGATATCCATTTACATAGAATGATGTGGTCTTTTGAGAATAACGAATCAAGAATTAAATGATTACATTGGAATTTATTCCATGAACACGACGGGTTAGAAACAGAGCAACGAGCAGAACAATGAAACTGCCTCTGACAACAGCTTCTCGGATGCACCGGATGATGAATGAGTCAACACAACATTCTTACAGCCTGGGGTCAGGGGCGATTCCGTTTAAAATCATTATGTAGACCCTTCTGCGAACAATAACCCGTATACAATTTTCAAAATGAGACAATGCAAAAAACAAATAAAAATTGGAGTCATAATGCTGGCGATTTCTCATAACAACCCTCGGGTCGGAGGCTTCCAAGGATTAATTACGAGTTCCGAGTAGGCCCGCCACCGGGCCATTCGATTCCTGGTAAACTTGAATCGAAAAAGGAGCAAAAACGGACGCGGCGCGTTCTGAGAAGACGCATACCTGCCTTGCCTGCGCCCGCGCCCGCATCCCACCTTGTTCCGCCGACTATTCAACTGAACGACACATTTTCCTAGTACCACTCTCTCTAGCAGCAATATTTTCCCCTTCTTATTTAAACTGTATCACATCCAAGACTGTATTTACAGTTTGCTCGGAATTCAGAGGCATGTGTCCGTGAAACAATCATAAATTATCATTTAATTCCGGGTAATGTAGGTACTAACATTTCATGTCGTTGGTATAATAATATATATTGTGTCCGTCCATATAAAAGGTTTCTAGGAATGCTAGACGTGTATTATTTACTATTTCTATTTACCTCATATACCTACTCCGGCCAAAAGCACATTCTAATTTGAATAGCTGTGTCATTCTGATTCAAATTGTGTAAGCCAATTAAAGTAGAACCATATGAACAGCATGAAACTTTTTGCGTATTGGTTTGATTGTTTAATACTTACATGAGTAAAACATTCCTATATTAATTATGTAAATGACCCGTAAATCAACGTTCAAAATCATATCCATAGACAATTATGTAGACGAGCAAAGTAATTATAATATCGAACCGAACCAAAATCTACATTGTTTCGAAAAACCTTATCATTAAATTGAATTGCTTCTACGAAACTTGTCGACGTCAGTAGTACATTAACCGGCAACAATAGGATTTCTAGCCTTAAAAGTAAGTGGAAAAAATATGATTGTGTCCTTAGCAGTAACAACTAGCTAGCAAACAATAGCGGCGACGAACACAATCCCTATTCAACTGAATCGATTTACTACTTGAGTCCTAGGAATCACTTGATTTGTCGCTATTGTCTGACTGAACTGGAATACCTAGGTTTCCTGAAGATAGATTCAAATTATTTTCGATTTCAACGCTATAAGTAATTTTTACCTAGAAAACATCAGTTATTAGTTACCTTTATTTCATCGAACTGTTTTTTCCAGTCCATTTTTGGTAGGAATCCATTTTGATTATTGTTATAGGTTCTTCTTCTTATCGTGTTACTGTTTCTTTCAAACCAAGTGTGGTGAATGGATTCTAAGTGCGCCTCAAAGAGGATTACCTAAATGTATAATATTAAGTACCTACTTTATAATATCGACATTTCATAAAATGATAAACTTCAACGTTCTTTTTATCATACTATTGATTTTCTACTCGTTCTAATAAAATCAACCTACTTATCATATCCTTCATGTTTTTAAATGGAAAAAGGAAATTACATAGATAGCATCTTCGTAGTAATTTAAGTACCTTCTGAAGGTATATTTTCTTTACGGCGTGCGAGTTCAATTTGTGTGTTCTTCCATCCAATTTAAGGTGCTTTTGATATAATTAGAGCTTCGACTTCTTTTATCTGTTTTGTTTTGACATCATCATACTGTACAATTCAATTCACAGTAGGAATTTATGTAGGTACCTATATCATGTTTCAGAGGGTGGCACCCCGCTGCCTTAATTAATTTGTTGTTTCTTTTACTCTTCGCTTTTTATTGACTTCCCCAATACTTAAAATAAAATGTATTGTTATTGTTTGTCGCTAATTGTTATGTTTCGAAGCAGAGGCGGCTCGCCCTAAGGAGCGCTGGTGCAGTGAACTCCCTCCCATAAATAATTATAATAAAATTATACTCCATAATTTCATTAATAATATTAATAATTAAAACCTATCGTAAAGAACTACTGTAAATACCCGTCATCCCATACACCATCATGTCATAGGTAACGCGCGAAGCGGAGCGCTCACGATTGCGCTCCAATGAAACAAGATTCAGTACATTGCCTAATACGAAATCCAACAGGAGTGAAAGAGAAATTTCGCCTTAGTCCTGCGCGTGAAACAAAAGATTTTCTATGAAAAAATAGCCAACTTTGGAGCGCCGCTCACGCGACGTTGCCGGTTATTTTATCGCTCGTGCGCGCCCGCCCGCACGACCCGCGTGGCACGACAGCGATTGCGCGCGACGTTGCCACTCTGATATAAACAAACACTAGTCAACTTAGATGCGTGCGCGCGAATGTAATTCGGAAGTTTTTTTAACTAATAATCGCTTAAAACGTGTTGCAATAGACTTATCAGTTATTACTAGTGAGTGTTAAAATGGACAATTATAATGTGGAGTTCATTAAAAACTGTGAAAAAACGTTACAAATTCGGCTTGAATTGAAGGCAAAGGGACCGCCACGGCCTGAACTTAACCTTACGCAAAAATGTACGACAAAAACGAAAACATATACGCGTGTGTTTAATACCTTTTGTACCACATTTACTGCAAATAAATTAGGAACTTTGACTTTGACTTTTCAAGTGAACACCCATACAATTTTGTCACGAGCCGCCTCTGTTTCGAAGTCGCTTCACGTGTTTCAGTTCTCGATTCTTCTGAGTAAACTTTTTCTTGTTTGTAAAATACCGTTTCCTATTACGCAATCGATGTTATTCCTTCAAATACCTAGTTGTTTTCGAAAAATAGTTCTTCGTATCCGTCGTTTTAGCGTGTGGTGCGATAATTATTTCAACTGAACCGATAACTAGCCAGAGTAGCCAGTCACACTCTCGAAGTGTCATTAGCACACTCAGCCACACGACTGCATAAACACTAACAATTACCTTATTTGCATATTTTTTATATTCATTACTTCCTACTGCATCACAATCGTCTATAAATAAACCTATTTGTCATGAAAGCATCTCTGAGATCTCATGATTATTTTAGTGTCGTGAATTGAGACTCATCCCGGTCTTCATAAGTTTCATTTGACTGCCTTTTGGGTTGGGAAATGTCACTAACGGACCTTGCTTATTACCTACATTTTGCTTATTGTCTCATTGCTACAAACCAACTTTGTTTAAAGATAATTTGGATGCTTTCACTTGACCTGCATTTATAGCAGGTTCCAGGTAACCACTCATATGAGGTAGTACCAGCCGATGCAGGATGGTAGACAACTAGTAAGCATTTCGTTCCAAGGTGGTTCAAGTTGATCTTCAAACATTATGTGACGTCAGCGAGTAATCTACGTACATAAGATACTCCTACAATATAATGCTTATCATTCGCGACGCAACGACCCCGAGCAGCGGAATGATAGTGTAATGATAACAGCTGGCGCCGCTACTTGTTATATTTGCCTCACATTGCACGTGTTTTGCCGTCGTAAACAATATGTTATTTATAAATGGAATGTTTTAATAGCGAGCGTCTGCTAGACACAGTAAAAACTAAATAACATAAATGACTAGCTCTCACCTGGCAGCTTGACCACCATTGGAGGTGTGAGAGGTTTATTGGGATCCAATGTAAACGCCTTAGGTCCAACTCAACACGGAAACACAAAGTTCACTTGTACTCGCTTAGGTATATTTCCTCAAAACCACTTTACGGCCGTTTCGCTTCTCGGTAGAACTCTTTATAAGCAGTTTCGTAGAACCAGACCGCACACCGAAGAAATTAATTTGCAGAAATCACCGTTTGCGTCCGAGTTCCGCGGTGGAGACGCTTTCTAAACGCATTCAATTTCACTGATGTTTTTATCACATAACGATATCGCGGAGGTGAAAGTTCGTGAGGTAGAGCCGCCGCGAGTGACGGTCCTGTGGCGTGCGGTGCGCGGAGCAGTGTTGCCAGATGCGAAAGTTGAAAATGCGGTAACGGTACTCCAAAAACGCGGATTTTCAACAAAAAAAGTGGAATTTCCTGTTTTAACGTTAGATCGGTTTTTCTCACTCAGTTCATAATCGTATTACAAATCAAAGAGTTATGTGAAGTAAACTTCCTTTTCATTGCTCATACTCGGAAAGTAGGTCTGAAGTTGCCTGAGGGGCCTAATTGAAAGTAATACTTTCAGCCCTAGGGAGAATTGCTTTCTACTGACAGCTGTCAAATTATAAAAAAAAACAAGTTCTATTTTATTCAACCATGTTCCAACTTTCTAAAGTCTTTCTAACTGCCAGGAGGTTTTTTTTTTAACCTGCACTGGCCCACTGCTGGGCAAAGGCCTCCCCCAAAATCTTCCAACTATCACGATCTTCGGCGACTTTCCACCAATCCTTTTCCAGAGCTTCCAGATCGTCTCGCCATCGTTTTTTTGGGTGGCCACGCCGCGCGCCGTCACCTTCCATCCTCCGGCACCCAATGAGTCGTTATGTTTGCCCACTTTTTAGGGTCCATCCTGCTGACGTGGCCCGCCCACTCCCACTTGAGCTTGGCTGTTTTGCTCTCTACATCGGCAATGCCAGTCATTAAACGCAGCATTGTATTTCGCACCCGGTCGATGCGTTTAAGGCCGAGAATGCTGTGTTCTATTGCCCTCTGGCAAATCTGCAGTCTAGACTTCTGTAACTCAGTCAATGACCAAGTCTGGCAAGGAGGTTATTAAACCAAATTCCAACTTTTTATTCAGCAAGCAGGTTGGAAGCCCATTACAACGGTAAGAAGTTTAAAAAGTCCAATAAGAGCGCGATGTGTTTAAATTTTAATAACATAAAGAGTATTAAATAAAGAATATATTTTCTAAATGACTTTATTATTATTTAGCTTCAACTATTTCTTTAAAATAACATAGATTTGAGCAAAAAAATTACCATTTTTTAAATTATGAAAATGAAAATAAAGGCTGAATAATGCTGGCCAGCCGAAGGCCTGCCAGAGAAAAAAATAAAGCTGGAAGGCGGCAATTCAATCATCATTTTCACCATCGAGATCTAAGTACTACGTGATGATTTTCACTAATTTTTCTATCATGTTTTTATTTTTACTTTCCTTGTATTCGTAATGAAAAGCACAGTGTTTACCTCGGGTGAAAGACTTATTTAAGTCCCTCAAGCTCCATTGGCGCCCTCGCTACGCTCTAGTGCCAAACCCGTCTTGGGACTCAAAAACGTGACTTTCAATCCTCAGGTAACAATGTATTATTACTTCACAGAACAGAAACAGAAGGTGGCTCAGGGAGGCACAAAAGATATCACTCAAGTTCAATCCACATTCTTCACAGTCAGTGAAAAACTTGTAGCTCGATCTGAACTTGCGCGTGTGCAACTTCATAACACTGTGTACCAACATGACAATAGTGATTTGACATCTATCCTATTTGGCGTAGTTTTGGCAGGAATGTAGAGGCCGCTATAGACATTTTTTAGGGCCGATCTTATTTTCACGAAAAAAGAAGAAGCAGATTTCTATGGTTTATGTGTGCGTATACGTATGTATATCTACATTTGTGTGCGTAAATCTTATATTTCAACTGTCAAATCTGACATCTCAACTGTCAAATGTCAAGAGGTCAATGTCATGCTTGCTTCTGCTTGCTACTGTTCTATAATTCTTGCTAGGCTATTTCGAGATGCGAGCTACTATTTACGAAATAAAATCCACCGGAATAATAAATAGGACAGAAATGCGATGGCTGCAACAGCATCGGTAATTAATGATCTGTCTTATTATTATCATCTGAAGAGTATTTACCATTTCCTACAGCACAGACGACTCCAATGCCTCCAGCAGCGTTGGGAACCAACCGCTCCTAAGCAACTCCTACGCAATAGAACTGGGCAGTCATCACTAATGAGAAGAACTTTTAATTCTTCAGGGCTGGACACTTCTGCCACATGCCAGACACCTCGTGGGCTTTAATCTTCAGTGGGCTGAAGATGTGTGTCAAACTTAGCGCTAGAAAGTGGTAGACCAGACTTTAGTGGGTTTGTGATGTGTGTTTAAAACCCTGCCAAAAGTGTGTGAAGTCAGATTGTGAATGAAGTATAATTAGGTAGATGTGCGTGATGAAGTAACTACCTACTAAAGATATCTTCAATGTTGTATCAATGTTTTCATAGCGTTAAAGATTTCATATAAATTATTTTCTATTTTCTTTATGAATTATTATTCTGAATTGATTATTGATTTCTGACACACTGATTCATTTTAATTAAACTTATATTTTCTACTTTTTGTTTGAATTTTGTATATTGTTCTCCGACAAAGTATACGTATACGCTTTTTTATATACCCTATAATCTAATAGTTGTACCATACTTCTTGCAAATAAATATATTTCATTTCCTTTGTCTTGTTCCACCCACCAGTCGAACTACTCAGTAGTTACTGAACTGCAAATGCAGAGTTATTGGTGAAAGAGACTCATTTCCTGTAGGTTTCATTTGCTCGAACTAGGTATAATGTAACTATGTTATTCGGGGATAATTCAGCATTATAGTGGCAAAAGAAGTTTATCAGTCCAGTAGTTTTTGAGTTTATTTGTTACAAAAATACAAATCTGTACAATTTATAATAATGATGATGATCCACAGTAGCCCAAACAAGAGATGAATGGAGAGAAGGGAGGGAGGCCTTTGCTCTGCAGTGGGACACAACAGGCTTTTAATAATAATAATAATGATGATGATAAGTTACCTACCTAAGTACCTATAAGTAACCCACCTATTTGCTGAGAAGTCCCATTTTCCCACAGAACGCCTACCTACATATATGATTATAATGATTACCAGCTCCTCTGAATCCACCATCAGGTAAGCTCGTTGGCAGAGAGCACTGGTGGTCTAGACGTAGCGGACCCGCCGTCCGATCCGCATAAGGTCATGGGTTCAAATCCAGTCGTGTACCAAGTAGTTTTTCTGTAGAAAAATGTGTGTGCACTATGCCAGTAAAACATCGTGAGGAAACCGGCGTGACAGTTCGAGCAACACGTTGGTGTCAAGCGCCACGCAAAAAGGGCCAACTAGAAACCTTGCGGAAACCAGCCCTCAGTGCCTTGCCTACCTTATTCATAATACCTAACTAAATGCAGTAGATCTACAAAATCATGCAGGTAAATAAAACAAACATTCCACAGGTTGGATGTTAGCAATGACCACTACTAAGCGGGCAAAGCCTGCCGCGGGCGGCCGCTAGTTCATAAAATCTATAATAGGTACATATGTATAGTACAGTCACGAAAAACGCCGGCCGTAAGATGCTTGATACTAACTATTATCTATTCTGTGACGTTATCGTGTCATCATAGTAACTACTAGCGTATCTGTAATTCGAAAATATCTTAGAGTCACGAAATCTAACATCATCATCACCCTATCCCTGTCGTAAGAACCACCCATTTTTTATTTTTTTACATAATTGAAGCCAAGGTAGGAGAAGATTTGAGTTCCGTAAAAAAAATGTTTGCTAAATGTTTGCTAGTGTGTATCATCAACTTATTAATATAAAATGATGAAAGCTTTAATTAAAATTCGATGATAGATAAATGCAGTGAGATTAAACGTAATTAAGCTTACAAAGAAAGAATAAAGAAAGATAGTGGAATATTACAGAAAACTTTAACCCAGAAAGTACAATCAAAAATTAAAAAAAAGTTTTGATAAACATGCCGTGGTGAATATTGCGTAAATATAAGAGCGCCGATTTTTTAGGTTCTTCTATTTGAAAGAGTAAACGGATCGGTGCCCATAAAAATGTCTTTAGTGGGAAGATAATATTTTAATCCTCATGTCCTATCAAAGTCGAAAAAAGTGGAACCCCGCTGGCTAAAAGCGGATGGCGGATCCATTGTCAAAAAGGCGGTGTAAAAAGTGGAAAAGCGGTATGATCTGGCAACGCTGGCGCGGAGTCAGACTGACGACGACACGGCCTCAGTGTTGCCAGCTCACAGAAAAAAAAATCTTCAGCTAAATAAAAAAAAATCTCTAGATTTCTCTAGATTTTCTTCATAAAAAAATCTTCAAAATTCACTAAAGAATTATTTTTATCAAGGGTTAAGTATTAAATAAAATTACAAGTTATTTGTTAAGAAACATAATTTTAATCGTAAAAATAATAATTATAAATCTTAGTGACAACTTAAAAAGCAACTTAAGAATTTAAAAAACAATTTTACTTATGATAAGTAAATCAAAACGTTAGGTAAGAAATTGACATTAAATACTTCTACACTTTGACCTGTGCATTTTTATATCCATAACACTCTTTGAATCGGAAATACATTTTTTAAAGCCTCAGTTAAGTGGTCAATTTGCTGTATGGACGTGTGTTCAGCAATAAATAAAGCCAAAGTTCCTTCTATTTTCTGTGAGTTTGTATTATCTTTGGAACCGGGGAGAAATTCAAGTTGTTTGTTTTTAGTCACCAAGTCAGATTTTTCCTTATGTTTCTTCGTTTCTTTGTGTTTCATAATGTCACCAAATCTGGCATAAACTTCAGCATGACAAAACTTACAAAAAGCTTTAGTGGGATCATTTGACACAGGCCGTAACCACATTTTAAATTCTTCTTGGGTTTCCCATTCTTTTCGATATTTTTGAGGATAAACAGTCTTTTTTTTCACCGGCACATCTATGGTAAAATAGGTATTTCACAAATTAGAACTTCGATATAACTTTATAATAAATTAATAATTCTGATACATTCGTTACCGAAGAGAACAACTGACTACACTTACACAAACAAAACAATGCATACGTGTCTTGGTATGGAATGGGAATTCCCCGATCATGACCAATATTTAGAAAAAAAGGATTGCACTATTTATTTCATTACGAGTAGGTGGGTGGTCTACACTCTGGCGTGGGGATTCCCGTCTTCAAGGGCAGGCAAATAGGGTTGACATTTTGTTTTCTCTAATTACCCCAGATTTTAAAAATATCATTAAAAATCACCAGATATTTTTCTAGTGATTTCTTTTCCAAAATTTCACCATGTAGCCCCTAAAAATCACTAAATCTAGCGACAAAATCACCAAACTGGCAACACTGCACGGCCTGCGTCCGCTGGCGGTGCTGTGGCGGCGGTGACGGCGGCGGTGGCGCGACGGCGCGGCGCGTCCGCTGCGAGGTAAACACGCGTGGAGCGCGCGCGGGACGCTGCCACGCTCCACACCACAGCCGTACTTGTCGAGCCGCTTCCCAGAACGGCCAACCTTGCCACTTCCACGAAATAACTCAAGCCATTGTCACTAATTTACAAAACTTATGTTCTTCCGTGGCGACGCGACCCGACATGCGACAGCGAGGACGACGCAGGCTCTACGCGAGCCTCGAACTCCGTCATGTGACGTGCCTCGACTGTTGACCTTCGTGACCGAGCGTTTCTTTAGGTAGCTAACGTATATCTATATCTATTCATCAATCAGGCTGAGCCGGCCCCCTACCTCCATAAGGTACTTACGGTGAACGTTGGAAAGTTCATTCACTTCTTGGTCTATTTTTTGTGAGCGGGATAGACAGAATGTTGTTGATCGTAGAGATAGTGCTCGGCATAATTGGAAAACTTTTACTTTAATTTCTCTCACGCTCGCTAAAAACTTTCAAGCTAAGCACACTTTAAGATAAAGTGAAGTTTAGGTATACAAACAAACCTAAACAGCCTCGTGATAAAACTAATCTACAACCTTACAACTAGTCTAGTATTAGTCAATTAGTCTAGTATAGCACCTATAGTATAGTGTAACAAATCAAATTCCAAATCGTTGATTTCCAAATATTCAGAATCTATCAAACTGTTGACAGAAACTACGAAATCCAACAACTCCCTGAGACATTATTTCCTAATGTTTAATACAGAGTTAAATTTAGGTAGACATCAGAGTTGGAAATCAAATTCATGGTACATACAATGAAATAATACATCTGCCATGTGAAAAAAATGTCAATAATAAAATTGGACTACGTAAAGAAATAGTATTGTCGATGTATCGAATAATTTCGTAAACATTTTGTTGGATTTCGTGTTTCGATATTTCAATAGGCAACCGTAGGTATCTACATCCAAGATCCAAGGCTTGTTTTTATGCCTCGCTTATCAAACTCATTATTTTTCTGATTTATAGCAATATTTAAAATATTTTTTGCCGTTGCTACCTACGTACCTACTGATGTTTTACTTTTGTGTGGGAAGAACACAATTGAAAAAAAACTTAAAGGTTTAAGACACTGAAAATCGTGAAACAACATCTCGCGCGCTTTGACTTTTTGAAAGATGAAATCACTGAACTTATTTATAAAAAATCGCGAGCAACCATTTTGTGTGCAATCCGATAGCATTTGGCTGCCATCACACCTGATGGAAAGTGAGGATGCAGCCTAAGATGAAGCATAAATAATTTCTGCGATTATTAATCTTTTGAAGGGTAAAAATGTACGAGCCAGAAGTACATCGAGGGTTGTCTTCGCCTTACGAACGCTTTTGATGATTTACGAACGCATTAGGGTTACTTTCGTGGGATGAAACCAACCCCCAGAAAGGCGGAAGGGCTCAAACCCTCTAAAGGTCTGTTTGAAGTTACTAACTCAGTGGGATTTGAATTTACTCAGTTGATTAATTGTTTGATATTCCTTACTGGTGGCTTGTTGAACGCCCACTGATAATTTAAATAGATTATGTATTCAGCAAACAAGATCTTTGGTGGCACTAACTTCCACCCCCCTCAAAATCCCTTCTTAATGCCGGACACTTATTAACAGCTTGCTAAAGTCTCTTGTCTCTGTCAATTTCATATGAACAAATAGAGATGGCAACAGACTGCTAAGCTAAATGACTGCAATAAGGCTTTTATAAATAGGAAAAAAGACGTGCATGTCTTTTTTCCAAATTTATCCTAAGTGAGTAAGATTACTTAAATAAAAGATTTAATAATTATAATCAGCAAAATCATTGCAATTAATATCAACTGTTTGGCGAAGTGTACTCATTTCTAGAATCAGGCAAGTACATCACCTATGTATTTACAAAATGTACAATATAAGCACTACTGCGGCGTTGCAAATGAGCTAGAAAAAGTATGAATGTATTTTAAAAAATATGAATATTTATTTTTTATTTATAATCTAAATATATAAAACTCTTTCGTTACTGACTGACTGACTGACTGACTGACAATCAACGCACAGCCTAAACCGTTAGTCCTAGAAGCATGAAACTTGGAGGGTATGTTCATCTTATAACGTAGAGGTGTACTAAGAAAGGAAATTGGAAAATTATTTCCCGAAGAGGAGAAAAAGGGGAAAAATGGTTTAAAGAAAAATCAACGCACAGCCTAAACCATTAGTCCTAGAAGCATGAAACTTGGAAGATGTGTTGCTCTTATAGAGCAAAGGTGTATTAAGAAAGAAAATTGGAAAATTATTTACCTAAAAGAAGAAAAAAAAGGAAAAAAGTTTCATGAAAATTCACAAAAAATTGCTTTACAAAATACGCAAAAAAACAGTAAAAATAAATCTGCTACCGCAGCATCTGTCACCAAATTTGAATACACACAAAAGTTTACATTAACCTCACCGTAACCACTTAGACAAAATTGCGGGAATCATCTATCATACTTAAACTAAACACCGCTGAAAAAAATCGGGTACAACAGCACCTGTCTTCAAATTCAAATACACTCTAAAGTACATGCTCAAAACTATGGTAACCAGCAGTTGGTCATGTCAAATTAAAAATCTGATTTGATTATACACCAACACGCATACGAAACCCCATATTAGCCACTAATCTAAATATATAAAACACTTTCGTTACTGACTGACTGACTGACTGACTGACTGACTGACTGACTGACTGACAATCAACGCACAGCCTAAACCGTTAGTCCTAGAAGCATGAAACTTGGAGGGTATGTTCCTCTTATAACGTAGAGGTGTACTAAGAAAGGAAATTGGAAAATTATTTCCCGAAGAGGAGAAAAAGGGGAAAAATGGTTTAAAGAAAAATCAACGCACAGCCTAAACCATTAGTCCTAGAAGCATGAAACTTGGAAGATGTGTTGCTCTTATAGAGCAAAGGTGCATTAAGAAAGAAAATTGGAAAATTATTTACCTAAAAGAAGAAAAAAAAGGAAAAAAGTTTCATGAAAATTCACAAAAAATTGCTTTACAAAATACGCAAAAAAACAGTAAAAATAAATCTGCTACCGCAGCATCTGTCACCAAATTTGAATACACACAAAAGTTTACATTAACCCCACCGTAACCACTAAGACAAAATCGCGGAAATCACCTATCGTACCGAAACTAAACACCGCACCGCTTCAAAAAACGGCTAAAGTACATGCTCAAAACTATGGTAACCAGCTGGCCATGTCAAATTAAAAAAATCTGATTCGATTATACACCAACACGCAGACGAAACCCTAAATTAGCCACTAATATAACATAAAATCACAAGAAATTGCCTTACAAAATACGCAAAAAAAAACCATTAAAATTTTTTCAGCTACCGCAGCATCTGTCACCAGGTTTGAATACACACAAAGGTTTACAAAAAAACCAATGATAAACCACTAAGACAAAATTGCGGGAATCATCTATCATACTTAAACTAAACACTGCTGAAAAAAATCGGCTCCAACAGCACTGACCTTCAAATTCAAACACACTCTTAAGTACAAGCTCAAAACAATGGTAACTAGCAGTTGGTCATATCAAACTAAAAAAAACGAACTCAAATATCCACGCGGACGAAGTCGCGGGTAACAGCTAGTAGATATACATAATCGCAGACGCAGACGTTTTAGAGAAAGGCCAGGTTATGAGTAACCTAAACCGACGAGCATGTATGAAGAATGTTATGAGAGTGAATGAAGCGAAAGAGGTGTGTCAGGATCGTAGCAAGTGGAAATCCGTGATCTCTGCCTAGCCCCATGGGAATAAGACGTGATTTTATGTATGTATGTATGTATATACATTATTATATGTAAAGATATGCATAGGTATAATAAAATATAATATATAGGTATTTTTATTTATAAACTAAGGTCATAGAGCCACCATTGTTATCATCGATCAATGATCCATAGATCTCAATATTCCTACAAAAGATGACACAGTCTTGCCATCTGCTCATCTCGGATTTCTACGAACATCAGATGGTACGCTTTTGTTGTACTTTTATGTGCCTGATCACATGCACGTGGACTGGTGAGTTCGAGAGCACTGGTGGTCTAGTGGTAGCGGCCCCGTCTTCCGATTCTAAGGGCGTGGGTTCAAATACAGTCTTGTAGGTACTAATGAGTTATTCTGTCGAAAAATGTATGTGCACTATGCCAGTACTCTCAAAACGGTGAAGGAAAACATCTTGAGGAAACCGGCGCGGCGTGTTGTAGAACTTAAAAAAGTTCGAGCAACACGTGTCAAGGGTCACGCAAAAAGGACCCCTCGGCGGCTTACTTGCGGAAAAACCAGCCCGCACATCAAGTGCGGATGATAAAAATTTGCCGAAAATTTGCCATGCACGTGAACTACATACAGCCAAAGCCACGCTCGCTCTGCTTTTGAGTCTGTGTGCGTGTTGACTAAATAAATCATATACGTCAAAACATCACACGCACAGTATAATATACTGTTGAGCCAGAGACAGAGCCAGACAGAGCTTGTGGTAGGCCTACTGGTACAACTACATGGTTACATAGTGAGATCTTAAAGTTAAAAATGGTGAATACATTTAAAGGCCCATTTGGAGTGGAAGCGAGCCTAAGTTTGAAAAAATAAAGAAAAAACTAGCTGTTATTGTTGTATTGCTAATTAAATTAAATTATAATGCAGGCAGTGTATCATTCAAGAAGTCATTTAAATTTTAGTATCTTTAGTCCCTTAATTTGCATTCAAATGCTCTATCCTTTTCTAAATATTTTATTTGTTCGGAGTTATTATATTTTTTTTGTAGTTAGAATGCGGCTTTTGTATAGGATTTGGTAGTGCCCGGGTGTAACAGGGTAAAATAATGTGCATGTGAAAGGTACTAAAACTGACTAACAATAGTCAATTCTCCCCGCGAAGTAATAATCGATAGAGAGAGATAATCGCGCCTTCCTCGAAAAACGCGGGTGACATGCGCCACGCTTCTGCGAACAAGTCTCCGTGACGGGTACACACGCGCGCACAACGCTTAGGTGTACTTCATTTGAATGTATTATGTAGATCCGCTTGTACTGATAGAAACAAACACGGGTTCAAAAGCATGAATATACATTTAGAAATAGCTGCAGGCATCATTTGATTAACCACTTTGAACCCCTCTGTTGGGTTATAAATGAATATTGTGGATCTAGCCCAAAATTAAGCAGAGCTTTGTACTATGGGAACCAGATGGCTGATAAATAATACTTATACACATCTTTTTTGATGGTAATACATACTTAGAACATAACACCCAGACAGAGAACATAAATCTACGTTCACCACACAAATATTGTTCTCTATGACTGTATATGTTTTAATTTTCTTGTTCAGGACTTCTTGATTACAACTGCGTTATAATTTACAATGGTGAGAGAATTGTCGAGTACAACGGTATTGTACCTTCATCCTTCAAGCCAGTGCAAACTGCAAAACGCATTACTAACTTGACCACGCCACAAATAAAATTTCCTCCAAGTACTGTCTTAGGTACACAATTAGTTACGTCAGCTTTGCGATCGCGTGACTGACCTATATTCTCTAATTACACTTTTGCCGACGAGGGTACCTACTCCCTACTCCCAACAGATGTTGCACATGTGGCTCGGCTTTCAAAATCGCTTCTATACTACCTACCTACTTAATAGTTATACCGGGTGTAGCATGACTTCTCTCGAAAACTTAAAAAGGTATGGTATTATTTTTTATTGAAATACGCACAGAACAAAGTAGAACGGCCATGTGGCCGGAAAAGTGTCGCCAAAGTACATGAGCATAATATTTATGCTCCTTACAGATTCAATATTTTTTTCGGGAGTCGTAAACTGAAAAATGCCTTGCAGCAGCGTATGCAACAATTACTTAAAGGCAAGAAGATGATGGTCTAGTTCCCATAATACAATCAGCTCTGCTTAGTTTGGGGCTAGATATTGTTGCGTGGAATATTTGCATTTTTGATATTTTTATCCTTCAATACTTTAAGGTTTGGTTTAAATCTAGATTCTAGATGAATGAGCCCTAGTGACCTGTCATCATCATCATCTACAACCCGTTCTGCTGGACGTAGGTCTATGATAACGGTAAGTAGTAAGATAAATAAATATATTTCTTTATTTATCCACCCTGTAGTTCTATTAAGTATTGTTGATTCGAAGAGTTATGGTCTATTGCCCAACGGTTGTTATGTTTGGCGCCATCCATCATGCTCGATGAGTGGGATAGTCAACTCGTGACTAGCAACACCATATGGCATTGCAGCTTGACCAAAAAAAATCGGTTGTCTGTAAAGTCGGTTTACTGACGATACTTGAACGTGACAACGTCATACAGCTGTCCACGCGGGCACATCGCTCACTCAAGTAGGAGAGAGACAGATGTCGAACGCTGCCAAACGCGGAGGCCGTGCGTGCCTTTTTGTCGCTCGTTCCGCGCTCTCGCTTGCACTTCAAGCCTTAAATGGAACGCCTCAGAGCGAGGTAACGCCGCATGAGTCATGTGTTTTCGTACGTGCGGCCGGCTCCATCGAATTATAAGACGTTGTCACGTCAAAAAAAAAAGAAATAATCTGACGAAACCTGTGTAGATTTAGTAACGAATATGTTTTGTGTTTAATCCCTCAGTATCCGGAAAAATCTATGGAAGTTTATAAGCTAGTAAACAGTCCTTAAATAGCGTCAAGGTCGAGACGTTTTCTTTTACCTCATCATCAACCTATATCAGTCGGCTCTTAACTTTTGGGACAGTATAACAATCTTTGTGAATTCTAGATTTAGTCAAAATGTTCTAGAAAAAAATGCTCTTAAACGTTCTAGAATGTTCTTTAATATTCTAAATTGCCCGTGCAACGCCGGGCTGCGCTGCTAGTATGTTATTAAAATTAATCTAAGTGAAAGTCACGTGACTAGGAGAGTGATGAGTATGAATGTAGATGGATATGTGGGTAGAGATAGGCCAAAGAAAAGATGGATGAACAGTGTGAAAGATGACATGGATAAGAAAGAAGTGAATACAGAGATGACGGCTGATAGAGGAGAATGGAAGAGGAGAACATGTAGTGCCGGCCCCATAACGTAAGAGATAAGGAGAATGGAAGAGGAGAACATATAGTGCCGGCCCCATCACGTAAGAGATAAGGAGAATGGAAGAGGAGAACATAATATAGTGCCGGCCCCATAACGTAAGAGATAAGGAGAATGGAAGAGGAGAACATATAGTGCCGGCCCCATAACGTAAGAGATAAGGGCAGGAAGAAAAAGTTGATGTTATAAAAATTAATAGTTAAGTAGAGCCTGTTCGGAAAGAGAACCGTTGTGGGATTGGAGGGCGCTGCTGTGCTTAATCACCTTTTTTGTTTAGTGGGCAATACAATAGCGCGTCTGTTGCGTTTTAATCCAACTTATAACAACTAGTGTACTATTCTTTTATTTAATTTTTATGATGCAAAATGCTGACAGAAAGAAAGAGATGAGCTGCCATATAAAAATCGAAACGTTAGTTCTTAATTTGGCCACGACGGCTCTCTTTCTGAACAGACTCTACCTGTCTACAAGGTATGGTACCCTTAGTTAGAGTATAGGGAATGACCCCTCGCTAACCCCTCGGTAAACTTATTTTCTAAAATAGTTTAGCCTTTGTTAAAAAGTGTGAGAAACGAAGGGAGAATCTCGTCACACGATAACTTATTTCGAAAATTATTTCGAAGGTGCAAGTCATCATCAGCAGCCTGAAGAAATCTATCACATTTTCTTTTTCTTAATTAATGGTATCTGTCAAGTCATTTGGTCAATTTTGCCATTGTCAAACGAGGATATTACATATAGCCCGGTCAAATTAGACCAAAATATAAGAGTAAGAGTTACATAAATTCCCACCAAGCTGAAAATCGGTAAGATTGTTTGAAATATCATTAAAAACAAAATTTGAAGGTTCCCCATCTTTCCCTTGTAAGGAAAAAAAATATTCAAGGCCAAAGGTAAAAAAACCGGTAAGGTAAAACTTACCGTTTTCAGCAAAACGGTAAGTTTTATCATAAAAATATTTCAAACAAAAGTTTCGAATTATAAAAATCTTCGAATATGTAAATTGACCGGGCTAATAAATCAAATAGTTTTTAGTCAAATGTCAGCCGTTATTGACTTGAAAAAAATAGTGGCGTTTTTCTTTAACGCGCCCCTCTATAAAGCATTTATTCAATTGAATCACGAAGACTTCGAAACGTGTAAAAGCTAAATGAATTATTATGCATCAGAAAATAATAGAAGGTATGTCTGAGTAGCAAGAACCTACGCTATATTTGCACTGAACCGCAGAATAGAAATAGTAGGTATGACTGAACTACAAACCACGTTTCTATTTAGCATTCACCAAACAAACCGTTCTTGGAAGAAGAATTTCAGATAATACAGTCGACTTCAAAAGTGGTAGCGTAAGTATTCACTTTTTTTCTAACATCGTTAACGCAAAGTGTTGTCTGTCCATTTCAATTTATTTATTCAAGAACACAAAGAAGAAGAAGAATTTATTTATATATTTTATCGTATTAGAATTCTTATAATCTACTGAAAAATAATAATATGACTAACACAATATAAAAAAAAATAGAACTCAAATTTACATAAACGATTAATAATAAATAAATGTCAGGCTGATTGCTGATTGTGCAGATTGCTATCATAAAACTCTACAATGGAATAGAAACATTTCTACAACATAAGCTTCTTCAAATGTCTTTTAAAAGCATTGGGGTTGCCGATAGACTTCAATTCAGTAGGCAATTTTGCGTACTCCCAGAAACTGACCCCTTATTTGAAAGGTAAGTAGTAAATATAATTATGTAGACGACTGTACTGGCCCTGTTGAGTTACACGGCGTGTTATTTACTAGAACTTTGCAATCAGGTCAAGATTTTTACGAACACATTGTTCCGAGAAAAATCGTCTGTCGAAATTCTTTACTAGAGCGAACTCAAAGTAAAATGTGCTTAGAATAAGACAGACTACAATTAAGTCCACTTCTACCGCAATTTTGTAGATTATTTAGGTAAAACAGCCTTCATAGCACAGTTGCAGTTGCAGAAGGCAGAAGTGTAGTAACTCTGCCTTCTGCGCTTGAGGGCGTGAGATTGATCCCCACAATTATTTGTGTGATGAACACAGATATTTGTTCTCTGTCTAGGTGTTATATTTTATAATGTACATATAACACCCACAAGTGTATTACGTACAAAGAATAAATTTATTTCGCTTAGTAGGTATAGTTAGCTAAGCTCTAAAACCTCTCCTTATTTGGGGAAAGATAGTGTTGTATGGATCCATAATATCGAATTATATATTGAAAACTCGGCAGAGGTAACTTTGATCTTATTTAAGAAACGCTCTAATAGTCTTAGTTGGTATGGGCTTTCGCAAAAACTCGGTTTATTTACCTTCCTGAATTAGTTAGCTACACTACAGGAAAGACATGGTCATACTAGTTCAAAGAACACTTGCAAAGGAAATACCAAGAAGCGAAACTAAGCCATTATAATCCGTCTATTGTGTTTCTTTGTGCTACGCCCGTACAAAAGAGTTAAACGAACTCCACTACGAAGCTACGTAATTGTAGCACAAGAAAGCTACATTTTCCTTAGACGAGATTTACAAAAAAATAAATAAATATTATATCAGCTTCTCCTTCTTCTTATCTTGTCACTGATTCTTTCGAACCAAGTGTGGTGAAAGGATTTATTTTTATATTTTTATTATATCAGCTATCTGGTTCCCATAGAATAAGCTGTGCTTAGTTTGGAGCTAGATAGTGTTGTGTGAATGTGAATGTCCAAAATATTTATATTTATATTTTGCACAACAAATTCAAAATTATCTAAAACTTATTTAATAGACGATGAAAAATTTCTAGATCGCAAACGTTGACCTTATGAAGTCCATAAAATCACTAATAATCACGAGATCTAATTATCGATTAGATCACAGTTTAGCAAATAAAATATATTTTAACTCGTAGAAACTCTTAAAAGTTGGGAGGAACCTGGTTTTCGTACTTGGTAAAACTTATAAGTAGGAAAACATGCTATGATCAAAATATTATTTTTACTAAACTGTGTGCAATCGGATTGCACACAAGACAGTCGCTCGCAATTTTCGATAATTATAAGGTTCAGTGATTTTTAGGGTTCCGTAGCCAAATGGCAAAACGGAACCCTTATAGATTCGTCATGTCTGTCTGTCTGTCTGTCCGTCCGTATGTCACAGCCATTTTTCTCCGAAACCGTAAGAGCTAGACTGATGAAACTTGGTGAGTAGATGTATTCTGTGAACCGCATTAAGATTTTTACATAAAAATAGAAAAAAAAACTATAAATTTTGGGGGTCCCCATACTTGAAACTGAAACTCAAATTTTTTTTTTCATCAAACCCATACGTGTATCTGTACGGGGTACCCCATACGGGGTATCTATGAATAGGTCTTCAAAAATGATGTTGAAGTTTCTAATATCGTTTCAAATATGTTACTTGATGCTACGGAACCCTTCATGGGCGAGTCCGACTCGCACTTGGCTGCTTTTTTTATCTTTCAAAAGGTTAAAAGTGTGCGAGTGATATTATTATGGTAATTGCCGGCTATCTTCCTCATTATCTGTGCTCCTGGAACCTAATTCTCGGGCCAACCGAGATTTTCAATGCCCCCTAATTACAAATTGGCATTGCACAACCCCGCACTTTTTCTACGTTTTCCGTATATCGTAGCTGGTCGGGCTTCTACGATGAGGTTGTCGATGAATTACTCAAGGAAATCTGCCATTCTCTCTTCGAAAAGATGGAATAAAATAAAATTGCATAATGATCCGAGATGAGCCCAGAATTAGGCTCCTGTGCTTCTGGTGCTCCTCTCTACTTAGTAAGATTTTACCGTGGCATTTGGCATTGATATTTTGTTTTATACTTGCGTCCTATCACACAGCACCATTATATTCGTAGTTAATTGATTACGACGAAGTGTTTTTACCGAAATTCCGAGAAACAGGTAAGTATAATTAAGTTTTTGCTTGCGCGGAGTAATGATAAACAATTAAGTAAGTAGGTATACCTAACTTCTACAGAAGTTAAGCATTGTTACCTGAGTGTTGAAAGTCACGTTTTTTGAGTCCCGAGACGGGTTTGGCGCCAGAGCGTAAGCGAGGGCGCCAATGGAGCTTGAGGGACTTAAAAGACTTTCACCCGAGGTAAACACTGTGCTTTTCATTACGAATACAAGGAAAGTAAAAATAAAAACATGAAAGAAAAATTAGTGAAAATGAAGATTGAACTGCCGCCTTCCCGGTTTTTTTTTTCTTTTTCTCTGGCGGGCCTTCGGCTTCGGCTCGCCAGCATTATTCAGCCATTATTTTCATTCTCATAATTTAAAAAATGGTTAATTGTTTGCTCAAAACTATGTTATTTTAAATAAATAGTTGAAGCTATATATTAATCACAAGTAATTTAGAAGATATATTATTTATTTAATACTATCTTTAAGTTATTTAAATTTAAATCTTACATTGCGCTCTAATTAGACTTTTTAAACTTCTTACCGTTGTGATGGGTTTCCAACCTACTTTCTGAATAAAAAGTTGGAATTTGGTTCAACGACCTCCTTGCAGTTAGAAAGACTTTAGAAAGTTGGAACATGGTTGAATAAAATAGAACTTGTTTTTTTTTATAATTTGACAACTGTCAGTAGAAAGCGATTCTCCCTAGGGCTGAAAGTTTTACTTTCAATTAGGCCCCTCAGGCAACTTCAGACCTACTTTCAGAGTATGAGTAATGAAAAGTAAATAAAACTCATTGCTTAGGTATGGTACTGTACCTGTGGTAGGTACAGGGTATTATAGTAATAGAAAATGTTTTATTTACGTCACAAAAAATATAGCACAAAGCAATAAGTGACGAAAAAAAGGCTTTCACTCAGCATTTGTCACAAAAGCGCAAGGGCTTATTATGACGTGGGTTTTCAGAGCGCCGAATACAAATTTTAATGTTAGTGTTCAATAATTAAATAACTCATAGAAGTCGGTAGGTATTATGTTTTTTATGAAGTATGCAGAAACTACTCTAATATACCTATTTAAGTGTAGAATATTTTTTGGTTATATCACCATTTTTGTTTAGTTAACACGACATCCACAAAGATTAATTATATTAATAGGTATTGCTTTACTTTCCTCAATTACTTCCGAGTAATCTTGCTTTGATAAAATACGTACTAAGCCGTATTTTGCGTAGTATTTTTATTATCTACGATCACGGCATACACCGATTAAAAGAGAGCTCGTGTGACGTGAAGGCGCCTCTATGCCTCGAAACTTTTACTAAAAAAAAAACTCTGGTCAGAAAAATGTGGGGTACAGGATGAAAACAGCTGGAATAAAATCGCGTGCGTTCCACCAGTTGTTTTCAACAATGCCTGCCTACTTGTTTATTTTCCCCAGCTAGTTTACCAAGTATTTTGTAATTCTTGAAAAAGGGGGAGCCACCAGTGCGTGTAATAACCGAAGTGCTTGGAATTATACTCGGGATCGGTTTATGGAAATGACGGTGTATCTAGTATCTACCTAATAAATAATGCAGGGTGGTCGCGGATTCCGATAGACGACCTCTTTGGCTTAGCGGCTGGTGCGAGAAAAAAGAACGTCATGATTTGGGTTGATTGTAATGGTCCGGTTAATGTACGGCTAAAACGAATCCACTTTTTTCCACAATCAAATTGCGGTAAATGTATGGCCAGTTAATGTACACCCCGTTAAAACAAATACACTTTTTTGTTAAGGCCCATGTACACTGCCATGCACACCAGGCAATGCAATCAATAATTTAATTATTACTTTTTTTATCTAGCGCCGGAAAATTTGCTCTGAACAGGATTTAAAAAAAAAACGTTTTTTTTAATAATTAAGTGGATTCATGACATTATTGCTGATTTTAAATTAAAATCGAATAAAACCTACTGAAAAGAATTATTTTTGATGGGTTCAGCAACCAGAAGCCTAATTCTCGGGCCGACAGAGATTTTCAATGTCCCATAAATACACATTGGCATTGCACAACCCCGCACTTTTTCTACGTTTTCCGTATATCGTAGCTGTCGAGGCTTCTAATAAAATTGCAAAATGATCCGAGATGACCCGAGAATTAGGCTCCTGAAGTAAAAAAGCTAATCGCGAATTTTTCCTGCACGGGACTCGAGCCCACATCTCTAGCAGATCGGCCGGTATTGTACGGTACTTGCACGTGTTCCATGGAACACACCGGAACTTCGTTATCCAGGAAGTTCAGTTCAGAGAAGTTACTTTGTGTCGGAGCTCAGTTTTTGCTCGACTACTTGGAAATAAAGGGGGACATGCTTTCTGAGACGCAAAGACCGTCAACAATTTAAAGAAATACAATGTTTTTGTATAAAAATAAGTACTTAGTAGCTTTTACTCGCGGCTTTGCTCGCAACTTACTCCCTACAAAAGTTACAAACTACAAACTATTTTTAAACCCCGATGTCGTGTGTAAGTTTAAAGGCCTGCGCACACCTAGGTTGCTGGCGATGGCGATCAGTAAAACGCTGTCAAAATTGACAGCGATATTTGACAGCGTTTCATTGGTCGCCATCGCCAGCGACCTAGGTGAGCGCAGGCCTTAAAAGTTTAACGATGTATCCATTTTGATTAGTGAGTTTATTGTATTTGAAAGATGACTTAATCCTTGACGGCCGTTTGAAGATCATCAGTTTCTTCTGTTAATTTTTGCAGAACTAATAAATATTCATAATGATTCAATTTTTAATTTTCTTGTTTGTCATTACAGTTCTTTTAAACCAATTTTATGTGCGCCTCGAAGAGGACGAGCGCCTCCTTTCGCGCACTTGACACCATGCGTTCAAACTTTTTATTTATTTTCAAAAATTTTAGAGAATTCCATATTTACAAAAAACAATGATAGCTCTAAGTTAAGCCTTGCGCATATCTAGGCGTTCTGCGATGGCGATCAGTGAAATTATTTGGCAGCGTTTCACTAATCGCCATCGTCATCGCCTATATGTCCGCAAGCCCTTATGTACCTATTCCAGTTTGAATCAAATGTAATATTAGCTCAGTGGTGAACTGTGGTCTGCCATTCTCGAAAACCGATAACAGTATTTTTTCGCTCGCAAGCTAATTTGCATTTTATGTCCTCGCACATAAACATCAGTATCGTTTGCTGTTTAAATATTCATACGAGTTGCGAGTATACATTGATAACCTTATCATATTACTACGAATGGAAAGTACCAAAATAACCTACTTATGTAACATTATTACTTACCTACTTATTTTAGATGCGAAAATTCGCGATTGATTGAGCTTATTGCTCGTTCCGATGATACTTCCCACTTATTTACGGCGCATAATAATCTATTTAACAAAATAGAGATTTAGTACAAATGAGCTACAAAAACAATATCTTTCTATTCTATTTTATGGACATTATAATCGTACGTACATACAAGCTCTGCTTAGTTTGGGGCTAGACAGTGTTAGTGTGGAAGTTCAAATATTTATTTATTATTTATGATGTTAAATATTCTATTAACCTTATCTCAAAAGAACATAAGCCATCTATAAATAATTCATAGAGTTCATTCCCTTCTTAGATCGACCGAATAAATTATTCAAAAAACCTGTAAACATGCAAAATCTATTCCACGAAGCCAGTAAACTCGTGCGAAATATAAATTGATACGATAACAGCATAGAACCCTAAACTGATAACGCTCTTGGAACGAGTCAAGGCTGTTCCATTTGACATTGTAAGTGTGTTGACCGCAGCACTGTATACAATAAACCCAGTGCTTTAACTACACCTCAATCCTGGAAGAGCCCTGGAGCCAAGGAATTAGACTGGTCTCTCAGCTCAGTTGGTAGTAGCTCTGCCTTCTGAGCCGTAGGTCGTGGGTTCGATCCCCACCGAGAACGAATATTTGTGTGTTGAACACAGATGTTTGTTCTCTGTCTGGGTGTTATATTATATTCTATAATGTAGGTTTTTACAAAAAAAATGCATAATAAGTACATATGGTTCCCATAGTACAAGCTCTGCTTAGTTTGGGGCTAGATAATGTTGTGTGGATTGTCTATAATATTTATTTATAATGAGCCCACCTAGACACTGACACACGTCTCTTGATATCTCTAGTCAGAGACACTAGACACGTCCCCGTGCGTAATATTTCATGGCTTGGTACCGTGTTTTATTGAATTTACCTTATGTTTTAGCCGTTTTTCTGCTTTTCTTGCTAGGCTACCATTATCAAGCGTATCAGGTGGGCCTAGATTTACCGAGCTCTAAGACATTCTAAAGCGATCCTTGTGATTCCATTCCATTTAAAGTCTTTTAAACGGGTCCTGTCAAAGTAAAGTCTTGCGTACATTGAAGCGTCCTGTCAAATAACGCTGTCATAGTTTATTTCTCAGCGTTTAACTAATTGCCACCGCAGAACGCTTAGGCCCAGATTCATAGACCGCACTTTGCTTTACAGCAAAGGAGTATTCTCAAAGTAAGCTTTGTTTATCGAAATTTACTTCAACATTTTGAATAAAGAAGAGCTTGACAGAACTATGAAATATATTTTTGGTTGAAAGTTGAACTTTCCATCAAAGTAAAGCCAAAGTTCGGTCTATGAATCTCAGCCTTAAATGTCCCCAAGGCCTTAAATGTTTACTTTGAGAGGATTACAGGAAAATTATCAGATCACAGGTTGAACGTGTTGGTTAGATCTTCGCGTTATTGATGCGGACTTGCGCGACTGCATCCTATGCTATGCCACCGCTTCCACAGAAATGCTCACTATACCACGATAATGTACCTAGCATTACAGCCATAATGGCATTCCTAGAAAGTAGTATTACCTACTTGCTTCACTGCAAAACGTTTGACGTTTCCATCGAAATGGGGAGGAAGCACGACAATTAACTATATTTGGACTAAGTTTTAGAATTAATTTTCTACGTAAAATTACTATGTACTATGTGAAAACAGTTTGGTACTAACAGGTTTGGTACTATGTGAAAAACAGCCGGTCAAATGCGAGTCGACTCGCTCATAGAAAGTTTCAGGAATTCTCATCTGGATTATAAAATAAATCTGTTTACAAGTGTGTAGATCAAATGGGACACTCACCATTTAAAAACAAACACCATTAGAAAGTTACATTACCTATAAGTAACAAAGGCTAATTTGCTAGCACCTGCCTCGGCGAAGCACCGGTGTAATTTTAGATAAAAACGTGAAAAGAGCGCCAGTAGTTTTAACGGCACCCCCTCCAAACCGAAACACAGCAAAGCTGCTTCACGGCAGAAATAAGCATGGTGGTAGAACTTCCCCAGACGAACCCTTTACTTTGATTTTTCCCACCCGTGCCAAGGCAGGATATAGGCTAGCTATTTATATTTGTGTAAACTTAAGATATGTAGGTAGAGAGCACTGGTGGTCTAGTAGTAGTGGCCCCGCCTTCCAATACGAAGGTCGTGGGTCCACTCGTGTACCAATGAGTTTTTCTGTCGAAAAATTTATGTGCACTATGCCAGTACTCTCAAAAACGGTAAAGGAAAACATCGTGAAACTGGCGTGTTGTAGAACCTAAAAAAGTTCGAGCAACACGTGTCAAGGGTCACGCAAAAAGGGCCCACCAGCGGCCTACTTGCTGAAAAACCTGCCCGCACATCAAGTGCGCATGATAAACTTGCCGAAGATATTATGTAGGTAACCTAAAGTTATAATAAGTTATGTACCTACTGTTATTTATAACAGTTATATAACTGTAATCACACGTATTTTATCGATCGTTTAAAAACAAAAGAATATGAATAAAGTTTTATTATAGCGAATGAGATTTGGATTCTCAGAAAACTTAATTATCATTACACCAATAACATTGAAGGAGCGGGATTGAGTTGAATCTACTCTTCTGAGAAGCGATAAGATAAAACTTTTTATCCATGGTATTACGTGTATATTATCTAACTAGCTGTTACCCGCGACTTCGCTCTCTTGGTTTTCACTGACAATTTCTTTTGTCTTTGGGACGCTTCCGTCTGGTTCTGATTTGGATAAGTTGAGCTATCTCTAGATCGTTGTAACGGTCTGCAGATATCTCAACTGTTTTATATTTTGTAAATATTAGTTTAATTCATTGCAAGGTTCTTTGTGTAAATAAAATTATGACTTTTTATTTTAATGTTCTAAAGCCTTGAGATATCGAAATTACTAGTAACTTTTTTTAAATCGACACAATCTAGCCCTAAATTAATCAGAGCTTGTACTATAGGAACCAGATAGCTGATATAATACTTACTTTTTTTTTGTAAATACATACTTACACTAGGTACTTGTATGTTTGTTTTAAATAAATCTTTGGAAGCCTTTGAATATTATTTTATTTTATTTAATTTTGATGATGGTGGTAATTTTCTAATGAAAGTTTGAGGTATGAGGCAGTAACCAAACCCACAACCCAGAAAGCAGAGGCAGTAACTGAGATGCGAGGCTAAAAAGTAATCTTTCACGCATCAATTTCATGAATATAACCAATTTGTAACTTGGATATTGGTATCAAGTTGCGAGACTGCGCGAGATAGGTTCTTGGAAGGCGTCCTTCTAGAAACTGAAAATTACTTACGAACTAGGGATTTCCAATAATTGGATAGATTGTACGTTTGATAAAATATACCTTCGGGTATAATATCTATGTGGCCTAAATCTCCGCCAAAATGTGCGTGTAGCAGTTTGTGAAGTATTTAGGTATAACAACTAGTAGGTACATAATTATTTTTTGCGTTTGATTCACAGTCCATTCGAACCAGCATTCCACCAGCAACCAGTAGGCCTACCAAAAGCTCTGTCTGGCTCTAGTTTTGAGTCTGTGTCAGTGCTCACCAGTGTACAGTGTATAATACTGATATGTGTGTGACGTTTCGACGTAGGATTTATTTATTCGTAACTCACACACTCAAAACCAGAGCCAGAGACAGAGCCAAACAGCTTGTGGTATGCCTATAGTTCTGCGGTGGTAATCAGGAAACGCTGTCAAATATCGCTATCATATTGACATCATTACTTTACTCTGGTGGGGCGGGCTGGATGAACTTATTAATGTTGTTGTGGACTGTACTTGAGTATTTGGACTTGTAGTGGAGTAGCCACTCTTTTCTTTTTTAAAATCCAAGGCAGTGAGTGGGGAATAAGCGTGGCATTGGTCGCCAGTTTTACATTTCCACTATTAAGTATATTTAAAATATCACGAATATGAGGATTCTAAGAAAAAGGAAGGAGGGAAGATGTTGAGAAAGTAATTCTAGCGCTGCTGCAAGGCATTTTTCACTTTAGTACTCCTGAAAAAACTTGAATTTTTAAAGGAGCTTATTGCTCATGTATTTTGGCGACACTTTTCCGGCCATATGGCCGTTCTACTTTGTTCTGTGGGAGTAACCCATAAGCTTTAGCAAAGCTGACGTTGTACTTAATTCAACTTATTCAAGGCTCGGTGCAGGTGCGTTGGTGTTGTCGTCATTTCTACCAAGAAGTCTTCGTCACGGTACATAGGCAGTAGGTAATTGTTTCCAATAACATTGTAAAAGGCACTGCGTCTGTCATTGCAATTACTCAACCGGCTCATTACCTGCAACGCAAATTGTTTGTTATTATTGCGAAACTGTTACTTACCTAGGTACAGTAGGCCTACCAAAACCTCTTTCTGGCTCTGTCTCTGGCTCTGGTTTTGAGTCTGTGTGAGTGTTGACTAAATAAATCCTATATACGTCGAAACGTCACGCACACAGGATAATACACTGGTGAGCACTCACACAGACTTCAAAACCAGAGCCGGAGACAGAGCCAGACAGAGCTTGTGGCAGGCCTGCAGGACTAAGGCAGCTGTTGTTAGTCGAACGAGCGAAGCGAGAAAATTGACTTCAGCAAACATCATCATCAACATAATCAAAAAGTCTAGGCTAAAACTACAATGATCAGTTTTTTGAGAAATACGACATGCAATTTTGATTGCTTGGTGGCGTGGAACTTGCACCTAATAGACTCACCTTGCTTTATGACGTTTCGATTTTGATTGCCTTGATAATAAGGGCAAGTTGTGGGTGACAAAATCACCGTTTTTTTAATTGTGTATATTTATAATCGACGTGAGTTTTAGGCTGTTTTAGGACTTTCTGTATTAAAAACTACTACGTGTACTTAGTGTATAGTATACATATACTTTAGGTACTTGTTGATTAAAGGGCTGGCGCTTACCTAGAACAATGAATTAGCTATTCAAAGAAGTAACGCTGTCAGCCTTTTGGGCACATTGCCTGCGGTCTGTGATCAAATGGAGTTCAGTAATAGAATTTCTGGTCCATTATTCTTTTAAAATATAGTTTTAGTTTTATACAAATAATGGTTCATAATTATAGTTTAGTAAATAATGTAACATTCTATTATAAAATTAAATAAAGATTTATTGTTAATTTATTTATATAGGCATGGCTTGGTGACTACTATGCCGGTTTTATGTGAGAAAAACAAAGGTTTCAATTATGTTGCATCAAATTCTACAGAAACATCATCAAGCTTGAACACAAAGAGAAAAACTGTTCAGTAATTACAAAACGCAATAGAACAATACTAAGAAAACTCTCTAGCAAGACTAGATGGAAACATATTAATTGCTTCATGTTTCTGGGTACACCGCGGGGTATGCTTACTGCGATCTGACAATTGCCTCTTGGAAGCTGCTAATTGCTATGAAAACTGGCGACAGTGTGTTACTAGAATACAGCTGGGTCTACGTATAATTATAAAGACAAAGGAATGGTTCACGATGACGGTGGGTGGTTGACTGCTTTTGGCGGATTATGGAAACCTTTAGTGAGAGATTACTTTAAATATTATTTTAAAGTCCAATATGTATCTATTCAGTAGTAGGGATCACAAGGATCACTTTGAAACGTCTTACCCTACCCATACGAGCTATGATGTGTGCGAAAGAGGTTGCGTCTCTAACCCAAGTGGGTAAGGTTTGGCTCTGCTGTAGGTATGTAAATAGGAGTGAGGAGTAATTAATATGCCCCTGATAAAACATTTACAAAAACAAAGGCCTGTTTATGGGGTCTTTTTCTATATGATCAAGGCTTGTCTATTATTAATTCATGCAGCACAGGGTGAGTATAATACGATTCCACCCCTTGAGAATGTAAGCGCCATACGAAGCTATTAAACCGCATGAAAAAGAAGTTTCGTACTTTCATTTTGAGTTACACTACGGGGCACCTCAGTAACCTTTCTACAGTCAAGTTGTCGCTGCCTTTCTAACCGCGCAATGTACCCAGATATCTAAACTCTTTTATTGCTCGGCTGAATTCGTTTTTACATCCTTATAACTTATCAAGTTTCCGAGTATCGGAGTAATGAAGGGTCTAATTATAATTATCCAGTTCGCCGTAAGCGTCGGCCCCTCTGTGCGTCGCTGATTATGTAGGTAGGCAGCGTTCGGAGAACCACAGACTGTTACCACAGCTCAAAATTGCAATTACACGCCAACTGACATCTATTTGCAGAAATTTCAACAGGTTAGTGTGAGAGGAAGAAGTTGACTTCAGCCATAACCAACGGCACAGACAAATACGTTACTTTAAAAAAAAATATAAACAAATTGATAACGTATTTTGGTATACGTGACCAAAATACGTTAACAATTTTTTTTCTCAAACATGCTCGTTGTGAGGTTTATTTTGACAACCTTCGAGAAAAACCGAAATTGCTGTACTGGCAAGCAGCGGCCGGCAAAAAGAACTGTCGTGCTTAGCGGCCAGATAAATTGGATTATATAATAATCTGTCTGTACGATATTCAAAAACATTATGGCAACCGAGGAGGTAACTTATCAAAAGTTTAATTTAAATTTCGAACTGTCTTGCAAAACAAAATGCTGTATTGAAAAAAGAGCAGATGAACACTTCAACGCGAGAAAAAATTATGTTGTTTGTTGCTTGTCGTAATTGTATTTGACAAAATGAGTTCAAGTACTTAGTTTTAATTTCCTCGCATTATTTAAGAAAAGTGCTACTTATACGAGCCTTTACCACAACTAGGCATTGATATTGAGTCGTACGTGGACTTAACATTTACTAGTACGTCCTTTAATCACGTTGCATAAAACTCTACTTGACTCTACTTGACTTGTGACTTGATAGGATAGAAAAGTGAGCGCATAACTGATGGCAAAAACATGAAAAATGGACTGGAAATATATGTTCCGAATGGGGACATCGAACTTGCAATGTTATGTTTGTGATTGGGAGATTATTTTCAGTAAATTTTTTCTTGTTTTCCGTATTCCGGTTTTTTTCGCTTCCCAGTCCTCGGAAAGATTGACGGAGTGGTCTGTCAATCTTTTGCATCCACCTGTCACCACGCCTTGCCAGCAAAGGCAAAAGCAAGAAATCACTAAATGCCTGAGATGTAGAGCAGGGTAAATGCTGTTCATACCCCGTTCGTACTTGAGACGTTCGTCATTAGTTTTACTCCACGGACAAATTGTCTTGCTCAGAACAAATTAACGAGGGTATTAAGAACTTTTAAGAGGAAATTACCCACTGTTTAAATAATTGAAATATACAGGGTTATTCATTATTAGCTGCAAATACTCAGGAATTAGGCTGAGGCCAAACGAGCGTAATTTTGTGAGTCGTGAGTCGCGTATTTTCGGTCACAGAAATTCTGCTGCATTCGGTTTCATACAAAACCACAACTCATTTTGCGTCACCGTGTGAATGAAACAGGACTTTTGTATGAAACCGAATGCAGCAGAATTTTTGCGACCGAAAATACGCGACTCACAACTCAAAAAATTACGCTCGTTTGGCTCCACCGTTAGGTTCAACAAATAAAAAAAAAAATATTTATGAAGTGATTTTTTTAAAGCTAATTATGAATAACCCTGTATAGTAAGGCCTGCTATTCACGACCTCTTGAAGCAGCTGGCACGCGGTTCGATTCTCGTAGCAGGACAACTGTTTGCATGACCCGCAAAATTTAGAAAGAGACAAAGAAAAACACAGGCCTTGATTGAAGGGCCTTCCCACACACCGCTTGCTTTTATGTACTCTACATAATGTGACTTCTTAGAAATATAATAAATAAATATTGCAGACAACTCACACAACACTATCTGGCCCCAAATTGTTGAAAGAGCTTGCACTATGGAAACCAGATAGCGAGATTACATACTTAATACATTGTAACACCCAGACAGAGAACAAACATCTGCGTTCACCCAACAAATATTCTTCTGCGTTCACCGAACCCACGACCTACGACGCAGAAGGCAGAGAGCTACTACCAACTGAGCTGAGAGGCAGTCTATACCAATGTATAAGACCTCATTCTGCATCAAAAATGTACCTACATGTATATTGTGTACGCAAACAAACCTTTTTCCCACAGGCGCGTAGGCAGAAACCACAGAGAAGTACCTACCATTTTTAACGGAAGAAAAAAGGAGGTTTTCTAGTTGTTACTATTCTATTATATTCATTCTTAAAACACAACTTTTAAATAACGAAAAAAGTATAAAGTGCCATAAAGCGTCACAGAAATTCCAGAGACAAAGATTGTCATCTCCTCTCGTATTTTCTTGAATGGGGTTTGCCTCGTGATGTTATGGGAATCCGCTGTGCAGCCGGTTTCCTGCCGCGTAGGTGCCGTGTTGTAATCGCAGTTATTTGTAGACGGCATTTTACAAAAAGCGGCGAACGTCTGAGCGCTTTCTAATTAGCCACATTTAGTAGTAGTAGACCACCAGATGGATCGACGACATTGTTAAGATCGCGGAAGACGATGGATGGAAAGTGCTCAGAATCGTTTTTCGTCCAGCAGTGGACTTCTTCAGGCTGATAATGATAATGATGAGTAGTAGTAGAGCTCTTTGTGAAGGGCTCGCCCGGGTGGGTACTACCACCATGCCTAATTCTGCCGTGAAGCAGCGAAGCAGCATTGCTGTGTTTCTGTTTGAAGGGTGTGGGTGCCGGTGAAATTACTGGCACGTGAGGCTGAACATCTGTATGCCTCAAGTGTATGGACGCAGGAAAGTGCATCGTAGGGCACGATCCTGACGTGCGTGACTTACGAGGCAATGCTTTGTTATATAGGCGATGGTTATCACTCATCAGCTAGTTGAAAAAAAAACCAGAGGGTACCCCGCACGATGACATGGTTAATAAAGAAGTGAATACAGAAATGGCGGTGGGCAGGAGAGAATGGAAGAGAACTTGTTGTGCCGATAAAGCTGGGTAAGGGTAGAAAGGAGAAGAAAGTGCCCTGCAGCCGCGTTTCTGAAGGCTTCTTGGCGTGGCTCTATCTAGAAATAATTTTATGCGCACTAAAAGAGACTCAGAAAGTCCACCAGTCTCTCTTGTCATAACTTGTCGTGTCTGGGGATATACTGGACACGATTAAAAAAGTAAAACTCTCTACCGACCAATATACTGATCAAACTACGACACAACAGTTTTGAATTTGTCCGTTCTGGAAAACTAAGGAGAAAGAGACCCCTAAGCCCAGCTCTATGAGTGGACCACTCAATCACTTATTATGATTTCGAGCGTGAACTGTATTGGGCTTTGACTGATGATGATGATATAAGACGGCCGTTATAGCGGCCGCCGTTTCTTGAAACCAAACAATAATTGACGTGGGAAAATGTTTGGTTACAATTATTTGTATTCTGTAAATACCTAAAGGAAACTCGCTCATAATAATAACTGCGTAAAGTAGGTATATAATGATTGCGCTGTGTGAAATATTTATTATTACTCACATAGAACTTATAAGTACTTATTTATTGGAATATTAATAATAATATCACCACCACCGACAATAGCTCTTAGAATTAGTAAGTTGAAGTGGCAATGGGCAGCGGTCATTATACCTCAAAAACCGACAACCGTTGGGGAATAAAGGTTCTCGAATGGCGACCACGAATCGGAAGACGAAACGTAGGGCGCCCACCCACCAGATGGACCGATGACATTGTTAAGATCGCGGGAAGTCGTTGGATGGAAAGAGCTCAGAATCGTTCTTCCTGGAAATGTGTAGGGGAGGCCTATGTCCAGCTGTGGATTTTTTCAGGCTGATGATGATGATGATAATAATAAAATCAATCCTAACAGCCTTAAGACAGTTAGGGCGTTAACACTGCCAAGTTAAAGTGGGACTGGGCAGATCACATCTGCCGTACGAAACCCGAAAGATTGGCCAATGACAGCACAGAGTGGGACCCTGCAGACAGAAATCACCGCCGAGGCTGACCCAGGAAGCGTTGGCGGGATGACTTGTACCTACGAGTTCTGCCTCCTTGGAGTGGCCGAAAAGGAAAGGGGGGAGGCCTCTGCCCAGCAGAGGGACAAACCGGGCTGAATAAAAAAAAAAAAACAAGGGCGCATGTTATTTAACAATCCTTTCACCCGCATGCAAATTTACAAGCAGACATAGTGCACGAAAGGAGCCTCTTTGAAGAGCACTGAAGGCCGGCCCACATCTAGGCGACGGCGATGGCTATCAGCTGAAAAGCTGTCAAATTTGGCAGCATTTCGCCATCGCCATCCCCTAGATGTGCGCAGACCTTTCGAAGCAGTCTGGTGAAAGGATTCTTAAAGGTCTGCGCACAGAAACCTTTCACCAGACTGCTTCGAAAGAACCAGTGACACGATAAGAAAAAGAACGAATTTTAGAATATCTACCAAACATGTCTATGGCATTATATCTGTGCTATATACATATCTGTCATGGCCCTACGTCCAGTCACGTCTTCCACCATCCATCAGCGTCCTTTTCCACACTGATGATGATCTAAAGAACAAGGAAGTGGATCGAGAAGAATCGTTCTTCCAAGAAATGTAGGTATAAAAAGGAACCGGGGCGATTCAATCGTGCATGAAATACATAAATAGCACCTCACATCCTCCTACTGAAGGAAGGAAACTCAGCAATTTAGGATTTCCAGCTACCTTCACAAAGCCTTTCGTAACTAATTGGGGCTGAGTCACCGTGAGATCTTTTCTGGTTAAACCATGATTCCTACAATGGTTAAACCCAAAAAAATGTTGCTCTATCTTAGAGGAAAACAATAAACTTTGCAGTGTGGGAAAATGATCCAATAATTATAAATCTAAAGGGTGTCCGGTAATTAATGGATAACCCCGCACAGGTATACTTGTGGGGGGGCAAGGGGGCATCTCAGAAAAAAATAAACCAAAAATCTGCAACGGTCTAGGTTTTTTTTTAAATTCCGAAAGTTACCTTTGTTCAAACTTTTGACCACTACGGCTGCAAATTCAATAATAACGAATCAGTTTTCTTTGGAAATAACCGTGGATAATTATTGGCCTTGCATTGGATTTTATTTATACTTACTCGTAGGTATAGTTTTGTCAAAAAAATTACATCATCACAGGAAAAATATTGGTAAACCAACGACGTTAACTCAATTCTACGAACAAATACCGAAAATACTTTTTACTTACATTTTTCATAAATAATAGGTGTAATAATGTTTTTAACCTTATTGAACAAAATGTTTCCTCCATTTTTATTATTAGGTAGCTTCTCACTTCAAAAGGCTTCAATACATACCGGATCGGATCCGTAAGTAAGTAGGTAAAGTACCTCCTTTTATAAGGAAAACAGAAACCCTTTTAGGATCACTTTAGTATATCTGGCTGCTGCTTTTCAGACCCTTTTTCTCAGAACGGGTTAAAAGTTCCAAAAATATAGGCCAGTAACCTTAAATGTATAGTGCTATAAAAATACGCCATTCAAATATAGCAATAACATGTTTTATGTGTTTGAAAATGACTAAAATAAATAACTCCATTACATTATGTATTGTATTCAGTTCCAGTTCGTTATGTATTTCAGTAGTTTTTAGTTGTTACCAATCTTGTTTGGTTGTATGTAGTTTAAACGGCACACAGAAAGAAATTGTCCAAACTGAATGAATTGCGACTGTTTTAAACCCAAATTAGATAGTAAATTTTGTAGGAAAATGTGCATTATGAAAAATGAATAATTATTTATGTATTTTTTTGCACAAATACTTTCCTTCTATCCCTTGCTTTATTCTTTTCAAAAACAATGTTTATACAGAAGTCACGGCTCAGTTTGTTTGTAGCAACCCTGCCTACTGCGCCGTAGGCCGTGGGTTCGATCCCCACCCTATAATTTTGTGTCGTGAACATAAATGTTTGTTCTCTGCCTGGGGGTTATATGTACACTGTACTCAAGTTTGTACAAACAAACAAAAATGGATTGAAGTATTCTATCGGCCATATGATTCTCATCTTGCAAGCTCTGCTTAGTTTGGGACTATTAAGTGTTGTATGAATTGTCCACAAAATTTATTTATATTTATAAAAATGTTAATAATATTTTATTCTGTTCGATAGCATTATTCTGAGAAGATAAAATAAAACCAGCACGCATTGATCATGTCATATCTCTGGATGAGGATACTAAGAGGCCTTTCTCTTTTCATGAATAAATAGCAATAATTCTCCCAGTTCCAGGTATGCATTAAGCTCAGAATGTTTCATCCATCACGATTTGCGATACGCCGAACCCTGCAAGCTTCTGTAGTACGCTAATAATCGACGGTATTCAAGTCGCTGGGCAGAGAATTGGCCTTGTTGCTTGGGGCAACAGGAAAATTGTTAAAAAAATATTAATTGGAAAGCTTATACTATTTTAACTTGTTACAGACACTGAACACATCTCTCAGCTCAGTTGGTAGTAGCTCTGCCTTCTGCGCCATAGGTCCTGGGTTCGATTCGATCGCCACCGAGAAACAAATATTTGTGCGGTGAACACAGATGTTCGTCCACGTCTGGGTGTTATATAGTATTCTAATATGTATTTACAACAAAAATTAGAAGTATTATATCAGCTGCTCTGCTGTCCAGGATATTTATATCTTTATAATTGAAACGCTAATTTTAGACTGTTATTTAAATTTGCGAGCTTTATAGTAAACTAGCTGTGCCCGCGACTTCGTCCGCGTGGTATAGTGTCTATGGGTAGCATTTTTAATTTGCAGCGAAAGAAAACAGTAATTAAATAACAACGTCATATTCGCGTGCACGTGACACAGTCGTCTGCCCTCTTACTAAACTTAGACATATGGCGTCGTACTACGCCACACTTTCATCAACCCCGCATTCCTCTCCGAACTCCCCCCACACTCCCCCCACTCTCCTCAACACCCCCCCACATTCCCCCCGTACTCCCCCCAGACTCCCCTCCACAATCCCCCTGTACTCCCCCCCGCACCTCCCTTCCACACTCCCCCCGCACCTCCCCTCCACACTCCCCCTGTACCCCCCCGCATCCCCCCTCGCTCCTCCCCTCCACACTCCCCCCACACCTCCCCTCCACACTCCCCCTGTACTCCCCTCCACACTCCCCCCGCACCTCCCCTCCACACTCCCCCCTGTACTCCCCTCCACACTCCCCCCGCACCTCCCCTCCACACTCCCCCTGTACTCTCCTCCACACTCCCCCCGCACCTCCCCTCCACACTCCCCCTGTACTCTCCTCCACACTCCCCCCGCACCTCCCCTCCCCACTCCCCCTGTACTCCCCTCCACACTCCCCCCGCACCTCCCCTCCACACTCCCCCTGTACTCCCCTCCACACTTCCCCCGCACCTACCCTCCAACTCCCCCCTGTACTCCCCTCCACTCTCCCCCCTGTACTCCCATCCACACTCCCCCCGCACCTCCCCTCTACACTCCCCCTGTACTCCCCTCCACACTCCCCCCTGTACTCCCCACCACACTCCCCCCTGTACTCCCCACCACACTCCCCCCTGTACTCCCCTCCACACTCCCCCCTGTACTCCCCTCCCTCTACCCCCCCAGCACAAACGTTGAATGTCATATTTTTTAATATCAAATCAACAGACTAAAAAATAAGTTTTAAGTTTCTAGCTCTAAAAATGACGATACTTCCATACAACTTTCAACCCCTATTTTCAACCCCTTACAACCCTTTTTTCGCAATAAAAAGTAGCCTATGTCCTTCCTCAGGCCCTCAACTATCTGTGTACCAATTTCATTTCAATCGGTTCAGTAGTTTTGGCGTGAAAGCCGGACAGGAGGACAGACAGACAGACAGACAGAGTTACAAACGCATTTATAATATTAATAAGGATGATTTACATTAAGCATATACCTCCCTCACCATGAATTAATTAGATAATGTGGTGTGGTGCTGGGTTGGTGTGGGCAATAATAATAAAAGTGGGTCCTATGTCCTCTCTAGCTCTCTAGTGGACCTCTCAAGCTGATGATGATGATGAATGTGGTTGGAAACCCGTTGTTATAAATAACTTTTGCAGTTTATTTCTCATCTGTAATGTGTAAAACTCATAGCTGAAAAAGGCCCCGTTTATTTCTCTCATAAATATTATCAAAACAACTCATTAAAAATATTCCTCTAGCAACACAAAATTAATTTAAACTTTGAGGATAAAATTTACTTGCCAACTTTTATGTTACTTGGAACAGGTAGCGGGAGGCCATATAAGGCTCTCATTTCATCGAAACTCCATTATAAATTTATAATCACAAAATGCTGTCCCAAATTCCGGGACAAGCCGCGTGGTGACATCATTTCCTAAAATCGTCTCAAAGCCCGCCACTCTCGTTTTCCGAGAAGTGAGTGGAAAACCGTACAAATACGCCGGAGGCCGCGATGTGCCATTTCACGATACTCGGGCTATACGCACGGTGACCATGTTTTATTGTGGTAGATAGCACAGATTCAGGCGTATTTGTACGACTTTCAAGGCATTTCTTTTTTTAATCAAAAGTACAAAGACGTTTTAGAGAAATGCCAGGTTAGGAGTACCCTAAACCGACGAAGTATGAAGAATGTTATGAGAGTAAATGAAGCGAAAGAGGTGTGTCAGGATCGTAGCAAGTGGAAATCCGTGATCTCTGCCTACCCCCATGGGAATGAGGCGTGATTTTATGTATGTATGTAAAAAAACCAAAGATGTAAAAATCTCGGATTCTACTTGAAATACTGAGAGAAAAAGAAAAGAAGACTCAGTGAATCGAAAGCTTGTTATCAAATCACAAAAAAAACAAATAAAGAATGCACAAAAAAAATGTTTCTGGAAAATAATGAATTACTTAGTTACCTATTTACGGTCCCCTAAATAAATAATAATTAAATATTGTGGACAACCCTCACCACACTATCCAGCAGACAAACACAGAGGCTACTATGGAAACCAGATAGCTGATAAAACATTAAATATTTTTTCTTGGAATACAGAGGCTGGAAATGGCTTATTGATCAATTTTTAGAAATTCGTATCTTATCTTATACCTTTAAACGAGAAAATCTTGTATATATATATATTTAGGATCTCGGAAATGGCACCAACGATTTTCATGAAATTTAGTATACAGGGGTTTTTGGGGACGATAAATCGATCTAGCTAGGATTTATTTTCAGAAAATATCGGCGTTCGGAGTTAAGAACAAACAACTTTTTCATAATATCATTACTCCTAGCGCCATCTGTTGTTCAGAAGCAAAAACTAAGCTCTGTGAGAACCTGAGAACTCAAGGGTTATGTTTCACAGAGAACGCCATCTATTGTCGAGTTTTGGTACTAAAGGACTACGTTAACGCAAGTTCCGAAAGTTTCTATCTCATCGCACTCGTGATTTTTTTTTAAATAACCAGTTCTTATTTTTAATTATTATGTAGTAATGTAAGTAAGATCGAAATATATGATTTCATCATTCATAAGTATGTTTTCGGTTACTTACTGCTAGTGAGCGTAAAACGTAGACTTACATAGACACGTAGCACGGCGCGGCGTAGCACGCCTATCTTCAAACTTTCAAAGACAAAATCAAATTATAATTTATTCAGCTGTGCTTGGTTGGTGTTTATTTCTTTATCTTGCGAAATCGAGAATGTTTGTCACCGTATTAAGAAAGCGTGCGCGAACGCCGCTGTTCGCAGAACGCCTTCACAATACGGCCGCTTGCTGGAACCCATGTTTTCCTGGTACCCGGCTCCGACGAATATGCGTCGTTGTTTTTTAACGCACTTCGAAACACAATGAAGATGTTAAATTAAACTTTCGTCTTAGCATGGATCGATTCCTTTTAAATGATCATAAAAATATATTCAATGAAAAAAGCCAGGTTTTGCGTTTTTTAAAGTAACAAATATAAAAAAACTAAATCTTCAGTCGTATCACAAGGATCAATTTGAAACGTCTTAATTCTCTTCGTCTTCGACATCTACGATGCTCGAAATCTCGTAGAATTATCTCGAAAGAACATGGGCCCGCAAAGATCTGTCATAAAAAGAATGGATGGATACAGCAGATCCAAAATCTGTCCCTAACAGAATCTCCCTTTGAACAAAGGGAGGAAGCATCTAAATGGGAGTCCCATTCCCGTCGATGGCGATCCTCACGCAAGGAAGAACACAAAAACATGGTCATCATACAAATGTTTGCCTATAGGTTATGAGTTCAACTCCTACTCTAGGGCTGAATCCAGATCATACTACAAACTTAGCTGTAGGCCTGCCGTAACATCTAGTCTTATTATTCTGTTTGTTGTTAGTCTGTTGTGTTTTTTTTTACTTTTGAGACAGTTATTTTGTGCTTGAATATCAACAGAACAGTAGGGCTACCACGAGCTCTATATGGTTATGGTTATGGCTGTCAAAATTGTGTCAACACATTCAAACCCAAGAAGAAAATGAATGTGTGGGTCAGCCTATCTATACACAATTTGACAGCCATAGCCATAACCATATGGCGCTCGTGGTACCCCAGCAGGTTTTAACTTTATAGTTAATCAAATTATTGTAAAGGTTCCGTTACATTGGATAATTAAACTTTTCAGTTATAATGTAACTGTGATCAATAATTGAAATCTCGTGGAATAGCGGTTGTAATATATATTGAAGTCAATAATTACGGTTTTTGTTGCCATGATGTGACCACTTTGGCCGTAATTAAGGCAGTCCTGGAACAGTGGCGCCCTCATCACATATTAATGATTGAAGGAAAAATAAGATGATAATAAAAAAATCTAATTAGAGCATATTTTAGACTACTATGTTGTGCTTTCTTTGTTTAAAAAGTGCAATGTGCACTATAGTATCGCCAGATATAAATATAGTACCTACTGATTCGTGCATTGCCAGACAAAATATAGCTTTACCCTGAAGGATATTCAGTCAATGGCTTTTAGAAAAGATGATTTCCGAAAACGGAAACTAACTACACGTAAACTAAAACCTAATAGGTACTCTAGGTTTCTGAGTATCTAAGTACGGAAAACTTGGGTACCTACTCATTTCATTTGTTTATTTGCATAAAAAACATTGTAAGTATGGGAGAGTACAAATATTATGTCATCACATATTTTTACCATTTGGTGTGCATAAATTCAATTTGGAGGAAGTACATTATAATAATAATAAAATTGTCAACAGTAAAATTGTAGGCATGTCAAATCCTAGGCACATGCATGATAACAAATAATTATGTAATTGTATTCAAAAATAATAATAATATTGAAGAAAATTTAATAATTGTAGAAACGACACGAACCCTTTTTCAGGAAGTCTGCAATTGAGTAAAAGCTTTCGGGAGATTAGTTAGATTTTTTGGTAACGAGTTATAAATAAATGAGGCCATGTAAACACATTTTTTCCTAATCCTCAAATTATCCCCAGTCCCAGACACCCATCAATACAACGTGTATCAAAATATGTGTACTATCCTGAAGGGGGGTGAATTTCCATCCCCCGGGGAACAACTTTTGTTCAACGACTTTTCAAATTTCGATTGGTATCTCTGAAAAAAACTGCAACGAAGTTTCAACATGAACAGCTGACTTTATACAAAGTGACAACCCAAAACTCAGCTACAGAGGTAGTAGGTAGTAGTAGTAGACCTACAGAGGTAGTAGGTCAAGGGGTCAAGGGGTTCCAAGGATAGGGTTGTCAATTTATTTAGGCATTATGAAATTAAATATTTTTGTATGGGAAACTGAAAATAGGAATTTTTAACTATCTCCCCCCCACAACTGATCACCATTGTGGTCTGAAACCCCCCACCTTCGCATAGTACACATATTTATATACACCTTGTATAAATCAAGATAGATAGGTCCATGCTTGTAGTTTAGGTATTTCAAGGGCACAGCCCACACGCAAATAACACGAGATGCTTGTAAACAAATATAGAACTTCTCGGAAATGCGGTTATACTCGTTTATTTTGATCACTAATCCTCGCCGAGAGAAATGGCGTCTCCATTACTGAGCGAGTGACCATTTTGTTTTGCGTAATTTTTGTATTTTGTGATTCATTGGTGGAATAACAGACTGGGCCTAAAGAAGTAGTAATGCGAATGCGTGTGCGCTTTCTCGAGTGCTATTTCGGGAGGTTAGTGACGTGGGCCGCACACGTCACAGACGAAGATTGGCATTTCTATAGCCGTTATACTATGGTATAGCAAACTGGTTCTTGGAATTATTATCTCTTCAACGGAAATGCCCGGAAAATGTGACTTTTCGCTGTGGACTCTCCGATAATTAACGGTTTTATTGCGTTCAGAAGAATTAGTGCCAGTTGACATGATTCAAATTCAAATAATTTTTGCACCTAATATGTTGTTATATACAAATACACTTATTTTGTTAGATACAGACTAGTTTCAAATAATAATCCCTGTTAAGTTCTGCGCACATCTAGGTGATGGCGATGGCGATCAGCTGAAACGCTGTCAAATATCGCTGTTATGTTTGACAGCGTTTCAGGGTGCGCAAGGCTTTAGGGCACCGCAACTATTCATTTTCCCGCTTTGGTGATCCAATGAAGAGTTATGAAACTGCGACGTGGCTGCCAACTATTGGTCTTCTTTCTCGTTGCAATCACTCTACCCAATGAATAAAGTTATGCTGGGAGTTTCACTACATGATAGAACCAGCTAGGCAATTGTGTAATACTGTTGCAATCAACATTTTGATAGTAACAGGCCTTTGCATATATTATAGATGATTTATATATCGTCAGAGGAAACTGGTATTTACCCTACTTACGGGACGCTATGGTACCTGGGAGTCCCAGGCTGGGACAGGATTTTAGATGGAATAGGCTTGCCCATAAAACCTCATAGCTTAGTCGGCTCATAGCTTAGCATAATTTATAGCTACACGACTGGATTCGAACCCGCGACCAGAGGATCAGAAGGCGGGGCTAATACCACTAGACCTACAAATAACAACATCATCTTAAAGGGCCCTAAAAACTAGCGGCCCTTGTAACACGTTTTCTACTTTTGACCGTGGGAAGAAGGATCTGATGCGAGCTGCATACTGATAACCGGTGTTACCACCACGATTTACCCGATATTCAGTTGGGCAGATGCTTATAGAATTTAAATAGGTAACTTCCTACGTCATAAGTAGATGGTGGGTGTATCATACAAAATGTCACGTTTTGTAACTAATTGGGGAACCGAAAACAATGTCAGCATTTGTTATTTATAACCAAAGTGTACAAGGACAATGTTGCCATCGCGTATTTATTTCTGAGAAGAACATCAACTTTGGGCATTATAGCAACAAAGGTTGATGACATAAAATTATGACGTATTTCTTTCTATCTATACTAATATTATAAATAGGAAAGATTTGTACCTATTTTTGTATGTTTGTAATGAATAGCCTCAAAAAGTACTGGGCCGATTTAAATAGTACATTGTTACCTGAGTGTTGAAAGTCACGTTTTTTGAGTCCCGAGACGGGTTTGGCGCCAGAGCGTAGCGAGGGCGCCAATGGAGCTTGAGGGACTTAAAAGACTTTCATCCGAGGTAAACACTGTGCTTTTCATTACGAATACAAGGAAAGTAAAAATAAAAACATGAAAGAAAAATTTGTGAAAATGAAGATTGAATTGCCGCCTTCCCGGTTTTTTTTTTCTTTTTCTCTGGCGGGCCTTCGGCTACGGCTCGCCAGCATTATTCAGCCATTATTTTCATTTTCATAATTTAAAAAATGGTAAATTGTTTGCTCAAATTTATTTTATTTTAAATAAATAGTTGAAGCTAATTAATCAAGTAATTTAGAAGATATATTATTTATTTAATACTATCTTTATGTTATTAAAATTTAAATTTTACATTGCGCTCTAATTAGACTTTTTAAACTTCTTACCGTTGTAATGGGTTTCCAACCTACTTGCTGAATAAAAAGTTGGAATTTGGTTCATCGACCTCTTTGCAGTTAGAAAGACTTTAGAAAGTTGGAACATGGTTGAATAAAATAGAACTTGTTTTTTTTTATAATTTGACAGCTGTCAGTAGAAAGCGATTCTCCCTAGGGCTGAAAGTTTTACTTTCTATTAGGCCCCTCAGGCAACTTCAGACCTACTTTCAGAGTATGAGTAATGAAAAAATTCTTTCACCAATAGTATGCTACATTCTTCCAATTTGACATTTTGAAAAAAATTAGGGATCCTTGGTAAAATTTGAACAATGTAACCGAAGGTGTAGAAAAATGAGTCTTAAAATGTCTTTCGTCGAATGCGCTGCCGAAACTATTAGCGATAGAACAAAATAATGTACAACAATATTGTCTACCCCGTGCGAAGCCGGGACGGGCTGCTAGTTATCTATATCTATATAGAAGTAGTAGATCTCTTGGAGAAGGGCTCGTCCGGGGATGTACTATACCACCATGCCTTTTTCTGCCGTGAAGCAGCATTGCTGTGTTTCGGTTTGAAGGGTGTGGGTTCCGGTGAAATACGTGATGCTGAACATCTTTATCCCTGAAGCTGATGGACGCGGGGCAATGCACCGTAGGGCACGTTCCTGTTGTGCGTGACCTACGAGGCAATGCTTTGTTATAGACGATGGTTGCCACTTAACATTAGGTGGGCCATATGCTTGTTCCATCAGCTAGATGTTTGTCTTTCATGCCAATAGTACCTTCCCAGATTGCTTCTGAGGCATGACTAGCTTGTTCAACTTCAATAAGGTGTTTACTGTTGTTTACAGTAGAGATCTCCAGCGGGGTTTCTCAGAAGTTTAATTGGTTTATTCGGCATTTTGTTATTCCTCCTTGAAAGCTGTTCTCACTATACAGGGCGTGACCTTTATATAAGACCTCTGTACTATTTTATGTCCTCTGCAGTCAAGGGACCTCCGTGAATGATGATGTAAACCAGAGCCAGCCCAGCAGAGATTAGGCAGAGAGCAGAGCCTAATATGAGTTTTTTAGAGCTCTCGTCGTCGCTCGTTATGCCTCTAGCTAGGATAACATTTATTTATACAGCTAGCTGATGGAACAAACATAATTATATAAATGGCACACCAGATTTGAAGTGGCAACTATCGTCTATGCATTCTCTCGTAGATCAAGCACGTCAAGAACGTGCTCTACGATGCACTGCCCTGCGTCCATCAACTTGGGGCATACAGATGTTCAGCCTCACGTGCCAATAATTTCACCAGCATTTCCCCGGCAGAAATGGGCATGGTGGTAGTATTTCCCCGGACGAACCACACGCAAAGAGCTCTACTACTACTCATCGTAGAGTTCGTAACGTTACGTCAGATTACGTTACATCATAAAACGTTGTTACGTCACAAGGATACGATTCAATGTATAGGATATTAGTATGTGCAGGGGAAAACAAACATGCGGGATCCTTTTCTATTTTCAAGTATTTTCTATCCGCACATCCGGTTGGGGCCCACACCTGGTGTTCTCAATTCCTAAAATTGTGCGAGTTGCATGCGACCGGCGCACACGCAACCTCTTCCATGGAACCGCACCGGAAGCCAGCGCACTTGGCTGTACTCCATTACCCAACAGAGCTGTAGTCAGTAACTTTACATGCTCAGTAAGTAGGATATACTGTTCTGCAAAGAGGCTGTGTAAATAGGCGTTTGTCGCTCAATGCATTGTAAATACGTTCCATTTTCAAATTACTTTACCGTAACACTATGCTTGAAGAGAGAACCTCCTTGGTGAATCAATCTCTGCATAAAAAATGATAAGAACACTCTTTACTGAAGAAATAAAGCAGCATCACAACTGTTTTTATTTCTGTCAAAAAGTTATGCTCCCATTGCTGCCTAATGTGCTGGGGGCCTAGCAGGAATTAATCGAACTACTACTCATCATCTAAATATATAAAACTCTTTCGTTACTGACTGACTGACTGACTGACTGACTGACTGACAATCAACGCACAGCCTAAACCGTTAGTCCTAGAAGCATGAAACTTAGAGGGTTTGTTCCTCTTATAACGTAAAGGTGTACTAAGAAAGGAAATTGGAAAATTATTTCCCGAAGAGGAGAAAAAGGGGAAAAATGGTTTAAAGAAAAATCAACGCACAGCCTAAACCATTAGTCCTAGAAGCATGAAACTTGGAGGGTATGTTCCTCTTATAACGTAGAGGTGTACTAAGAAAGAAAATTGGAACATTATTTCCCGAAGAGGAGAGAAAAAAGGGAAAAATGGTTTAAAGAAAAATCAACGCACAGCCTAAACCATTAGTCCTAGAAGCATGAAACTTGGAAGATGTGTTGCTCTTATAGAGCAAAGGTGCATTAAGAAAGAAAATCGGAAAATTATTTCCCTAAAAGAAGAAAAAAAGGAAAAAAGTTTCATGAAAATTCACAAAAAAATTGCTTTACAAAATACGCAAAAAAACAGTAAAAAAAAATCTGCTACCGCAGCATCTGTCACCAAATTTGAATACACACAAAAGTTTACATAAACCCCACCGTAACCACTAAGACAAAATCGCGGAAAACACCTATCGAAACTAAACACCGCACAGCTTCAAAAAACGGCTAAAGTACATGCTCAAAACTATGGTAACCATCTGGTTATGTCAAATTAAAAAAATCTGATTCGATTATACACCAACACGCATACGAAACCCTAAATTAGCCACTAATACAACATAAAATCACAAAAAATTGCTTTACAAAATACGCCAAAAAAACCATTAAAAATTTTTCAGCTACCGCAGCATCTGTCACCAGGTTTGAATACACACAAAGGTTTACAAAAAAAACAATGATAATCACTTAGACAAAATTGCGGGAATCATCTATCATACTTAAGCTAAACACCGCTGAAAACAATCGGCTACAACAGCACTCGCCTTCAAATTCAAATAAACTATAAAGTACATGCTCAAAACTATGGTAAACAGCAGTTGGTCACGTCAAATTAAAAAAATTGATTCGATTATACACCAACACGCATACGAAACCCAAAATTAGCCACTAATATAACATAAAATCACAAAAAATAGCTTTACAAAATACGCAAAAAAAAACGTTTAAAAAATTTTCTGCTGCCGCAGCATTTGTCACCAGGTTTTAATACAAACAAATGTTTACAAAAAAACCGATGATAACCACCAAGACAAAATCGCGGGAATCATCTATCATACTTAAACTAAACACCGCTGAAAAAAAACAGCTACAACAGAACTCGCCTTCAAATTCAAATACACTCTAAAGTACAAGCTCAAAACTATGGTAACTTGCATTTGATCATGTCAAACTAAAAAAACCAGATTCGATCATACACCAACGAATACGATAGCCCAAATTAGCCACTTAAACAAATCACGAAAACGAGCTTTACAAAATACGCAAAAAAAAAATTAAAAAAAATTCAGCTACCGCAGCATCTGTCACCAGGTTTGAATACACACAAAGGTTTACAATAAAACCAAAGATAACCACTTATCACGAAAACGAGCTTTACAAAATACGCAAAAAAAAACATTAAAAAATTTTCAGCTACCGCAGCATCTGTCACCAGGTTTGAATACACACAAAGGTTTACTATAAAACCAAAGATAACCACTTAGTCAAAATTGCGGGAATTATCTATCATACTTAAACTAAACACCTCTGAAAGAAATCGGCTACAACAGCACTCTCCTTCAAATTCAAAGACACTCTAAAGTACAAGCTCAAAACTATGGTAACCAGCAGTTGGTCATGTCAAATTAAAAATTCAGATTCAAATACACCAACATGCATACGAGACCCCAAATTAGCCACTAATATAACATAAAATCACAAAAAATAGCTTTACAAAATACGCAAAAAAAAACGTTAAAAAATTTTCAGCTACCGCAGCATTTGCCACCAGGTTTTAATACACACAAATGTTTACAAAAAAACCGATGATAACCACCAAGACAAAATTGCGGGAATCATCTATCATACTTAAACTAAACACCGCTGAAAAAAAACAGCTACAACAGAACTCGCCTTCAAATTCAAATACACTCTAAAGTACAAGCATAAAACTATGGTAACTTGCATTTGATCATGTCTAACTAAAAAAACCAGATTCGATCATACACCAACGAATACGATAGCCCAAATTAGCCACTAAAACAAATCACGAAAACGAGCTTTACAAAATACGCAAAAAAAAACATTAAAAAATTTTCAGCTACCGCAGCATCTGTCACCAGGTTTGAATACACACAAAGGTTTACTATAAAACCAAAGATAACCACTTAGACAAAATTGCGGGAATTATCTATCATACTTAAACTAAACACCTCTGAAAGAAATCGGCTACAACAGCACTCGCCTTCAAATTCAAAGACACTCTAAAGTACAAGCTCAAAACTATGGTAACCAGCAGTTGGTCATGTCAAATTAAAAATTCAGATTCGATTATACACCAACATGCATACGAAACCCCAAATTAGCCACTAATATAACATAAAATCACAAAAAATAGCTTTACAAAATACGCAAAAAAAAACATTAAAAAATTTTCAGCTACCGCAGCATTTGTCACCAGGTTTTAATACACACAAATGTCTACAAAAAAACCGATGATAACCACCAAGACAAAATCGCGGGAAGCACCTATCATACCAAAACTAAACACAGCTGAAAAAAAATCGGCTACAACAGCATTTACCATCTTTCGAACACACTTTATATAGTTTTGAATGCAAACTCAAAACTAAGGTAACCAGCACTTGGTCATGTAAAACCAACGCATACATAACCCAACTTAGCCACTAAGGCAAATTCACGAAAAATAACTCTCAAAAAATACGCAACAAACAGTGAAAACATATCAATAGTTGTCCGCTTTCCACCATAAAATAGTTTCTTTTAAACGAACTCAAACTATGACTTTATACTAACCACGCGGACGAAGTCGCGGGTGACAGCTAGTGATAGTATAAAAAATATTAATTCCACTTCCATGTCGGCCCCTATGTGCTACAGTGCGTATCATAGTGTTGTACTGCAGGGTAGAGGTACCGCAATCACGCAACTTTACATGGAATCGCACCGGATGTTGGTAAGCGCTGCAATCCAGTACCGGTGAACATTACGTAATGACAATCTGTCGTACTGGTGGGTAAGTGTGGTTAGTTACTCCAGATGATCAGCATTCTCACTCAGTATTCTTTGTATTGGTTATATTTTACCGTGGATCATTAATTATGATCTACATCGATATTCTAAAAAACAATTCCTTAGATAACTACTAAACTAATTAAAATAACACTTAGGTATCAAGGCAAAATATATAGGCCTTGACACCCTTGACAGGCTCGTTCAGTTTTATGACTCCATGGTTTGTGCTCGGAATGATAACCTTCACCAAACTATTTGTCTACCTCGTTTTAGTAGCGAGCTAGCCAATAAAAAAAAATACGTTCGAAAATTTGAATTGAAAGTTTACGTTAGGAGAAATGAATGTCAGCAATCACTTTTGATAACATTTTTACACAGGACGCATAAAAATTAATAAAAAAAACTTTGGAAATAATAAAAAACTAAATTTACATAAGTGAACTCCTCTATTTTAAAGACTACGTGGTACTAAATTACATTTTGAAGAAAGATGGCTTGTTGTGGAGGGCCTTGCTTCCCTTGCTGCGGACCTTCCGGTCCTTGTTGCGGGCCGTGCGGGCCTTGCATGCCGTGCTGCGGGTCACCACCATGCTACCCGTCGTGCCCGTCGCCGAGCTGTGGTCCGTGCCCTCCACCGTGTTCACCGCCATCTTGCTGCGGCCCATGCCCTTCACCATGCGGGCCCCCGAACTGCGGGCCCTGCCCGCGGCCGAGCCCATCTCCGTGCGGGCCGTGCTCTTTCCCCGGATTGGGAAGCTGCCCGTGCCCGTCGTTCTGCAAGTCCGGGTTTTGTATGCCTTGCTGTGGTCCATGCCCATCGCCACGTTGCGGCCCATGCTCGCCGCCATGTTGTGGCCCATGCCCGCCGCCATCTTGTGGCCCATGCCCGCCACCATCCTGCGGCCCTCCTTGTGGACCGCCCTGTGGACCGTGCGTCCCCTGCGGCCCCTGCTGAAGATAAAAGCAACGTCCTGTGTTGTGATCCGTGAACCCCTATCACCTGGCCGTGGGTTGTGGCTGGACAGACCTGCGAGGACCGGGTGCTGTGCCACGTGGTTGTCTCCGTGCGTAAAGTAAACGTAATCTAAGAATAAAATGTTGTCCAAAACTTATGCCTATTTATTATAATATCGTTACTTACTCATTAACATCTCGGATCATGGTGGATCTCTTGTAGGATAGGAAGGCAAGTAGTTATTTCTGGGGAAATTACGACGTAGGGCTCTGGGGAAAAAGACGTAGGGCTCTGCTCTGGAGAAATGATGACGTCTGGTCGGGCCTGGAAAAATAGTTACGTAGAGACTAAGGCCCGTATTCCGAAACGGCGCTTGAGTCTGAGTCGAGCCTCAAGCATAGATTTTATGACAGTTCTCCATTGAAAAGTGTCAAAAATCTGTGCTTGAGGCTCGACTCAGACTTAAGCACTGTTTCGGAATACAGGCCTAATGCCGGCTGTACACTCTCGGCGAGAGAGTCTCCCCGAGAGCCTCGGCCGGTGAGGCTCTCGACGAGAGCATACCTGTACACTCTCGTTTTTCATTAGTACTGTAGATTCTCGCAGTAATGGACGTAGAAATTGCTGCTGCTATTTGTCTGTGCTGTGAGCTATTATAATCTGATAAACATTTACCACAAAAAGAAATTAAAAAGCCATGGCGAAGAAGAAGATGGTGGATGGTTACTATGCACCGCAATAGAAACAGGACTTACTTCAAATTGAATAACAGTCAGTTGATGTGTGTATTGTTTATTATGTATACCTAGCTAGAGTATTATTAATTTTGTGTATTTAAAAAAGCGTCTTCACACAAACACAGCCAACGAACAACTAAATGACGAGTGTGTACATGCACGCTCTCGTTTTCCGCGCGAGACCCAACGAGATCCTTTGACTCGGGCACAAAAAACCGACAAGCGACCGAGACCGACCGAGGCAAGGCGCGAGAGAGCGAGACACGACGAGAGCCCCATGTACATTCTCGTTCTCGGCCTGTCTCGGGGTGTCTCGTCGAGAGTGTACAGCCGGCATAAGATGTCTTGGGCAATGGTGACCGTAGATTACGTTATGGCGGCTGTACACATGGGGCCAAGGTGTTGGGCCAACGTGTTGGGCAAAAATGATGGATAACCAAGATTTCTGTTCACACATTGGCTTACTGATCATTCTGCATTGGCGCTTCAAAGATGATGGACGTAGAAGTTCTTGCAGCCGTGGCAATTAATTTATACAATGCGTTTAGTTATTACGTACATGTGCACCAAAATAGAATGACTAAAAAGAAATGGCGCAAAAGAAGGTGGTGGATGGTTTTTTTGGATTCCAAATTATTCCTTCATGTCGATACAATTCTATGAATTGTAAAACCTCATTGCTTATCCACACCGGCGCCGCAATCGCTATCGGAACATGGGATCGTAAATTTCACTCACGCACGAACTACGTACGAACTGAACAAGACACCAACGTGTGAACGCTGTTTGCGGAGCGCGCCAAGATCCTTTGATGTGTGCACAAAAAACCGACACTATTCGGATGGCCTGCCAATGTTGGCGCCAACTAGACCAATTAAGCCAACATACCGCCAGGTAGCTCTCTACACGTTGGCCCAACACGTTGGCCCAACACCTTGGCCCCATGTGTACAGCCGCCATTAGATTTTTAAGGTAATGACAAGGGTCTGGGGAAATGGTAAGGCAGGGTTCCCACTACGCCAGACCGGCAGATCTGCCGCGCCGGTAAATCTGCCGGAAGGGCTAGTGGCTGTACAATTTATATGAAGCTATTCACATTATCCCGGGTCCGGCATTTTTGCCGAGCCCGGCATTTTTACCAAGCGTTTTGTCACTACAAAATGCCGGCAAAATCACCGGACCGGAGTAATGTGAACCAGTTCCGGTCCGTGTTCCCCGCCCGCCCGTGCTCCCCGCACTTCATTCGGCTCGCATTTTCTGAGTAAAGTAAACGTGTAGCATCCAGCACGACTTTGATCCGTCACTTCTAAGTTCACCGATCAATGTTTCAAATGTCCCAAGTGAAAATCTTTCCCGTAAAATAGGATGTACCCAATACTTTCTTGTTTTATTTTGCCTTCTGTCTACCACCACCACAACACAACAATTTCGTCGTCCATTGTGGGCACAGGTCCAAATTCAACTGAGGTGCTTGTCCGATTTTCTTGTGGGATCCGGTGTAATGTGAACACTCTGTCCGGTGTCCGGTTTCCGGCAGATCTGCCGGTCCGGCATAGTGGGAACCCGGCCTAACGTAGACTACATAGAATGTCTGTGGCAAATTTATGACAGGGTCTGGGGTGGATATTTACGTTTCTTGGTCTAGGGCAATGGTGATATAAACTACGTAGGATTTCTCCGAAAATGATGACATGTTTAGTTTATGCCACTGGCAAAATTTTATAACTTACCAGCGTCTCAGCAGCCAAAACAAGATCTACCACCACCACAAGATCTTGTTTTGGTGAGATATCATGGTGGTTTTTTCATGACGTAGTAAAAGGCTCTACTTTGATCTTGATGAATTTATTTCCCTAAAGCGTTATTAAACTTTCACGAATTAATTTAGGACAAGCACACTGTTGAAGGCAACTAGGTCTATCCACAAGCAGGTCCGCAGCAAGAGGCACAGAGGCCGCTGGTGCAGCCCCCGATGCAGCCGTCTCCACACGAGAAGAATGAGGATGCTACTCCACCACGTGCCCTGTAGACAGACACACATTAGTTATAAGTTGCTATAGGCCTCCTTCATTTTCTGCCAGCCTCCTCTGTTTTGAGCGTCTCTTGTCCAGGTGTTTCCTGGACATAATTTATGATAAAATAATTTATCGATTATCATTTGGCTGTACGATAAGTTTATCTTGGAGACTTAGATTACCCTTGGTAGATAATACTATGACTATCCAGACTTCCTCCATTTAGCTCGCCTGTGTACAGTAGAATTTTAATAAAGTAGTAAGACATTTCTTTATCTAATATCTCGCTCTCAGAATAGAAGAATGCTGTCCTCACCCATGTAGAACCCCCCTATCTCCGCACGGGGACTGGCAGCATCCAAAGGCGTGTACACAACAGGGGCCCACAGAGTTGCCACAACCGTCGGTGCGGACCGCGAGTGGACCGCAGGGGCCAGCCATGGGGCCCTGGCATCCGAGGCAGCAGTTACGAACAGGCATGATGAGCTGGTCAAGTAAGTGGAGTATTTGTGATGGTTGATGAATAATAGAAGATGACACATCCTTGCGTGGGAAGCCCTCCCACTCAAAGCGTCAACATGTCCGCATCGTTCGTATCGGAGACGCGTGTGACTTCTGTGCAAGGAATACTACGATCTGTTGGAAATGATGCTTTACGATGCAGATAATGTGTACGCTAGGCTTAATGGTTCGTCGACATTGTAAATATTATGGGAAGTCTGCGGTCGGTACAAGCTCTAGGTCGTTGTTTCTCGAAACGTCAAAGGCCTATGTCCAGTAGTGGACTTTTCGGGCTGATGTTGATGAGTATCATAGGACTTCCAAAGCCCATTATTACCACGTCGAAATTATGTATCACGATGGGTCAAATATTTCATTATTTGAGATAATAGAGACAAAAATACATGATACTTACGAATGTAGCTCCTAAAGGTAAGTTTATTTTTGATAATTTATTATTTTGTATAAAATTACGTGAAAAAAGAGTTCACAAAAACAGTGACAGCAAAAGGTCACGACGCCTGGCATTTTTTTTTTCATTTTCTTTTTCATTGGAAAAGATGAGAAGGTTTACTTCTTTCTTTGACAACCTTTTTTTAAAAAATAGAAAGGACTCTTCTTAAGACAAAAAGTTTTAATTTTTTGCATTCAAACTTCTTTTTGCTTTGCTACAGGTGTGGCCAGACAGTCCAGACACTGATCTCCAACTCCAAAGCCCTATCCACACTCGCACGCGGATCGCGCGCGAAGGCGCGAAACTTCCGCGAAAAATGAGTGTGGATCCGATTCGCATATTCTTCGCGGCTTCGCGGCTTGTTCCCCGAAAATTGTCGGTATTTTGTCCCGCGACAAAGGGCTCGCGGGCCGATAACTTGTCTTGGCAACATATTGGCAGGCCGCTCAGTCGTGCGTCGTCGAGTGTCGAGAGCGGTAGTGTTGGTGAAGTTGTGTTTCGAGGCTATAAGAGAAAAATGGCGTAGTTATAAATCGCTAATGCGCAAAGAAGTCCCGCAGCAGCAATTTCAGGGTCCATCGTGGTCGAGTGCGCGAACTATACTGTGAACCTAGCGTGAATGTGTAGCCGACGTCGTACGCGCGAGATTTCGCGCACGATTCACGGCGCGACTTCACGCCGTGAATCTCGCGGGAGTCTGGAGGCCGCACAAGAAGGTTTTCTTATCGTACAGTAGTTTCTGACGTTCCGTGTCGTTTTTTTATAACTTGTCAAATCAAAGGCAGCAAATAATATTTATAAAATTAAATCTCAACGCAAAGAACCAAAAAAATATCCAAGATGCCGTGCCCAGGATGCCCACCGAAGTGCCCTGATCCATCCTGCGGTGTGCCTTGCTGCGGGCAGACAGCCGGATTGATGTACCCAGCACCCTTCAGTGGCCCCTGCGGTGGAATCTGCATCGGACCGTGCGGAAAACCCTTTGGAAGCTACAGTTGGAGATATGGACCTGGCCCCTGCCCTTAGGAGGCTTATAAATTTGTAGTTCTTTGTAGTTTTGTTTTATTAAAATGGTGGTGTCTTAATTTCCTCTTTTATTTCTACAAGACTAGCTATCTACAGTCCTTCAAGGAAAACACCGCAAAAGTACTTATCATAGTTAGACTTGAAGAGTGGCAGCGTGTTGCTTCAGCGAGCACCAAGCCTTTGAAGACTGAGGAGTCCCCAATTGGGGATTGGGGTCTTCCAAGGCAGTTCCAAGACGCAACAGCTAGACATAATATTGGACTTGTGGCCAACATGCCTCAGCACAAAATAGGAAAAATATCTTCCTTATTCCCCTTAAAAGCACTAGTTTCTATAAAAATATGGTATTTCAAGTGCAGAATGGGCAGTCTTTACTTGTTATGCAGGATTTGCAGCGCACACTGCGAACAGTATTGGCTGGATCAACAAAACTGGTACACAAGGATTAAGTTACATAAAAATAAAGAAAAATGACGCTTACTACAAGGAGATAAGAGCGAGCAGTGTGTAGTCTGATGTGTATCCTTGTGTACAGTACATAATACCCAGATATTCCATTGAATATAATTAGATTCCGTGACTGTTTAGTTTTCAAGTTTTCATGTGAAGATATGGCAAGGTGCGCAAACCGGAAGCACGCTCATTTCGTAGCGCGTCGCCATCTGATAAATAGCGGGCGGAAGTGCGATGTCCTGGTGATAAAATCATTACTTTGTCTTTGTTGGGCCACTTTCATCAGCAGTGTTAAGCATGTTGCAAATTTTAATAACCAAATTCAAAATACTCGCTATAAAGGATGGCATGGTGGTAGGTGGTTATTTATAACTGGCGCAGGTGGCCTAGCTGTAGCGTCCCCACCTTCCGATCGTGGGTTCAAATCCAGTCGTGTACCAATGAGTTTTTCTGCCCAAAAATTTATATACACAATGTCAGTGCTCTCAAACGGTGAACGAAAACATAATGAGGAAGAAGGACCTAAAAAGTTCGAAAATAATGTGTCTAGTGCACGAAAGGAGCCTCTTCGAGACGCACTTATAATCCTTTCATCACACTTGGTTCGAAAAAACACTAGTGACACGATAAGAAGAAGAAGGGACTTTAGGTAGACATTCATAAATGCATGTAAAACGGATGATAAAATATATGAATATTCATAATATCTAGTCAATAAGCAGCAGATCATTTGCACTAAGTTTTAAATACTTACTTACTTTCTTTCTTCAAATGGAGGGGCAGGGGCCTAAGTCTCGGGCCGATCTCGATCATTTTGCAATTTTATTTTATTGCTTCTTTTCGAAGAGAGAATAGCAGATTTCCTTAAGTAATTCATCAACGACCTCATCGTAGAAGCTTCGACAGCTACGATATACGGAAAACGTAGAAAAAGTGCGGGGTTGTGAAAAGAAGCAATAAAATAAAATTGCAAAATGATCGAGATTGGCCCGAGAATTAGGCCCTTGCGAGCCGTGGTGGTGACATTTAGGTGGAGTAAAACAACAGCCAAATGGTGGCCAACAGGCTATAATACAATATCTGCTTAATTTGGGTCTAGGTTATTAATTAATTAGGTATAGGTTATTTATTACCCTTCGGTCTTTGAGGCATTTAACCCTTTAACCATTTAACTCCGAACGCACCATGTTCTACAAATGAAAAGCTCGCTACACAAACAATTTACTAAATTGCTGTAATTATTTCTGTAGATAATGGCATCAATTCTGTTTGTCGCGTCATGCTAGTTGACGTAGGTTATGGTTTGCTGGTCTTTTTGTTGGGGTGCACTATTTCAGGGAAATTCGAAGGTTGTTAGCTTGTGCGACCGACACCGGCGCTTCCATTAAAAGCTGTCGTTATTTTAATTTTAGCTGGTTCTTGGTAATTTTGATATACGCAAAAACCTATCATTATAATGTACCAGCCTACTATAATTATGTATAAGTCGATGTAGACTATAATATATTTTTTGTTAGATAGAAATATAGGTAAGTATAGAAATATTTTTCCACGCACGCGCAATCACCCCTCGTAAGTCACATCAGTCCCAACGGTTGTCTGTTAGAGATCGCTGCTTAGCGATAAGACCGCCTATTGTTCATACAAATGTTAGTTTTTTAAATATTTATTTTATATATTTTTAAGTTTATGTGGGCAATAAAGTATTTTCGATTTATCTAGCTATATAGGTACTACCTACTCAAATTCTATGCCCTGACCTAGGTAACCCCATAACCTAGGTATGATTATTAATTATGTACCAAGAGAAGATGCAGGACTTGAAGAGTAAAACGCTGGTAAGTTGAAACTACAGTTTTTTATTCATCTCAACCACGAGGGCAGAGTCTTCAAGTTTCAAGGTACGGTTCCACTGTGACAGTTATAGCAGGGTCCAGTTGGACAGCAGCAGCATCCTTGCACGCAAGGCAGGCAGCACCGCGGCATGGGCCTGTCGCAGCCGCCAGGGCACCTTGAGAACGTGCCGAGGGCGAAGTCTCTGTAGCATCCGTGTTGGGTAGGCATGTTTTTGATTTTTTTTTGAGCTTTTTGTATTTTTTGGTAGAAAATTCAGCGTGAAATGAAAGCTGCTTGTACGTCAGATTTCTTTGACGTTTTGGCTGTGTTTCCAGCAAGCAGAGTAAATACAAGCAAAGAGGTTGGCTAAGAATATAATTGTTATAGTTTTGAGGTTTTATTTCCAAACATGCTGGTAGGTTACAAAAAAAAGCTAGTTTTTCAAAACTCCATTCCATTTTAATTTCAAAACTGACAGCTTTCCAGAAACTCTGCAGCCTTTCTGCTGTTCTGCAACGAAATTTTTTGTTATTTATTTATTTTTCAGAATGACTGTATACTATGGAGGGTTCGTTGGCGGCCCGCAAGGGGGTGGATACTGTATGTACTCCTATCAACCCTGTAATGCTACCACTGGAGGCTGTGGACCGAACCCATGCTGCCCCCCTCAGGAGCCTCACTGCCCGCTCTCTTGCTGAATATCTGGTAGGAATCCATATAAACTAAGACCCGGGGGATGAAGCGTGGAACCCCGATGAAAATACACTACACTTAATAGACTAAGGAATTGGAGATCTATGGGAAAGAAAATGTCCAGCAGTGGACTTCTTCAGATGAACTCGTGTTTAGCAAAACTGGCGTCATGACGGGACGCGACACTGCATACCGTTGAAACACTCAATGACAGCTCTCATAGTTCGGTTGTTAGCAGCTCTGCATTCTGCGCTGGTGTGGGTTCGATCCCAACCGAAAACAAAGTATTTACAAAAAAATGACTATACCTATTGCCATAGTTCAAGCTATTAAGTTTGGGGCTAGATAGTAAAGTGTGGATTGCCCACAATACTGTTTATTAAACCTAGAGTAATTTCGAAATTCAACACCAATATCGTAAAACCACCTTTGAGGTCTTCTTCTTCTGGTGGTAAGCCCCTATAAAAAAGAGGTCCTTTTTAACCATGTAATTTTTCAGATCTCCACTGAAGAAAGCTATGAAGTTCGCTTGCTAAAAGAAAATGTCTACTTTGTGACGTCTCTAGCCGTTTTCGCGGTATTGCTTTCCATTAGCTTACTGGGATTCCTGTCTGAAAACGTATTTTTATCTCGAAATAGTGACACTGAAGTAAAATAAAATAAATAAGTAAAACCGCCTTTTATTATAAACTCGTCTGTCCTTCCACTCCAACCAACTAAACTGAAACGGGGTGAACTGTTTTTATTTCCTTTATTATTTTGTTTCGATTGGATTTTATTAATGAGTTTGTTCCCATCAATGAACAGGCATATTATGGCCCATCTGAGTGGTAACCATCGCCTAATCAAAGCATAGCCTCGTATAGGTCACGCACGTCAGGAACGTGCCCTAAGGATCTAGGTGGTTATCACATGGCCAATAGCCATTGTCCTCTTGACTATGTGGCCAGACTGGGTAAGGCCTGGCTGGTATGCTAATATTAATTAATAATTACTAGGTACTTAATTAATCACTAATATTATTATTATTATATTATATTACAGGTTAGCTGTCCGATGAGGCACATGTGCCTCATGGGTGATTGCACTGGTACGTCCATGAGGCATATGTGCCTCATGGCCAATGATGTAGATATGTCATTATTTTCTACGAGGACGTGTACAAAGAAGATCGAAACTTGCTTCGGGACAGCTAACCTGTTAAGAGCTGGTTCAGACACGGCGGAATCCGCGCGGTTCCAAACCGCGCGGTGATCTTATTTACATTATAGTTCGGCCGTTCAAAGAATGCGTTTGACAGTTTGATCAGTTTGTCACAGTTAGTCACATAGTTAGTACAAATATAAAGCGTTGACATAACCTTGTAATAGCGCAGTATAGATTTAGAAAAATATTGTTTATCAAGTTATTTGACACTCAGTTTGGCACAAAATTATAAAATTCATTAATTATTGATATAATAATGTTGTTTTAATGCTCATCAATTGTTAAAACGGTAAACAACCAGCAAAAATATTTTTATCGTAACTGCAACGCCATTACAAAGTTACGTCGTCAGTTCAATCGCGACGTGTCAGGATCAGGAACGCATTCTCTGAACGGCCGAATTAGAGCGCCTAATCATTCGTTCATACCTGTCCGGGCGGATTGACAACCCGCGCGGCTACCGCCACTCAACCGCTAGAAAATGAATTCGCGCGGTTGCCGCTCGGATTTATTTACTTACGTACCAGGAGCACGTTCACTGCGCGGACGTCGCGCGTATCGGATGGTGACAATGGATCGCTTCGACACCGAGCTATTCATCGTTGAGGTGGAAAAAAGACTGCTAAAATGAATTTATCGACATTCTTAGGCCGGGTTCCCACTATGCCGGACCGGCAGATCTGCCGGAAACCGGACACCGGACGGAGTGTTCACATTACACCGGATCCCACAAGAAAATCGGGCAAGCACCTCAGTTGAATTTGGACCTGTGCCCACAATGGACGACGAAATTGTTGTGTTGTGGTGGTGGTAGTACAGAAGGCAAAATAAAACAAGAAAGTATTGGGTACATCCTATTTTACGGGAAAGATTTTCACTTGGGACATTTGAAACATTGATCGGTGAACTTAGAAGTGACGGATCAAAGTCGTGCTGGATGCTACACGTTTACTTTACTCAGAAAATGCGAGCCGAATGAAGTGCGGGGAGCACGGGCGGGGCGGGGAACACGGACCGGAACTGGTTCACATTACTCCGGTCCGGTGATTTTGCCGGCATTTTGTAGTGACAAAACGCTAGGTAAAAATGCCGGGCTCGGCAAAAATGCCGGACCCGGGATAATGTGAATAGCTTCATATAAATTGTACAGCCACTAGCCCTTCCGGCAGATTTACCGGCGCGGCAGATCTGCCGGTCCGGCGTAGTGGGAACCCTGCCTTTAGTGGGTGATAGACGTACGAACTTAAAGTACGCGGTTTTTAAGATCGCGAACTTACTCGGCTCGACGTTGGTGACACACGTGAAGCTTAGAGCGGGGGCACACGATGCGTTGCGGCGCCGCACCGCAAAGATTTCACCGTGTCAGTGGGCACACGAGCGGTGCGGCGCCGTAACGTTGTTATGTCGCAGCGGCGCCGTAGCACCGTTGGACAGTCTGTTAATGAAAATGGATCGTAAAAGACGTCTATTGTTGGAAACAACTGAGCGGTGCCGCTCCGACGTCGCAACGCATTCACCCCTCCCCGCCTCGTCTTTGGTGGTTGCAAGTCCGGTGCGGCGCCGGAGCGCATCGTGTGACATGCCACAGATATTTCTATGTAAGACGACGCAGCGACACCACTCCGGCGCCGCACCGCCGCCGCAACGCATCGTGTGCCCCCGCTCTTACTCACTCTGTATTGCGATGTCGTCGACTGAAGAAGTTTTGTGTTATTTAGGAATAATATCGTATTACATTTTAAAAACTTGCTATCTTGCACTTTTTTATGTTCTTTACGGTACCCAGCTCTTAATGAATTAATTTTTTCTTGACGTTCTCAATCGTAGCATCTCTTTCCACCTTACGTATAATTTCTAATAAATTATTGTACTTATGCTGTGCTTATGCTGTGCTATGCAGCTTCATATTTTTGTCTTTGTAATCGTTGCTTCTAATTTTCCAAAGACAAGGGTAATTTCGGAAAGCTTCTATGAATTCGGTTAGCAGTTCATGCGAATATGTTCGGAAATCACTCATTTTGAAATTTCTGAATTAAAATTAACAAAAATTGCAAAAATTAACTCGACAAGCGTGCGCATCCACGAACTGGCGAAACAAAATCACGGCTCGCGGCTCGCAATGCTGCCACACGTTCGAGCCATGACGAGCTACGAGCAAGATTTCAGACCGGTTGGATCGCCGACGATTTTGCTCGGCGGTTTTAAAGTACGCGTACCTACTTACGGTGACACACAAGCGAAAAAGGTCGGCGAGCCTAAGAGCCTGTCCAGATGGAGCGTTTTACGCGCGAGTGCCCTCGCGCGTTTCAATTTATATTGCGTCCAGATGCCGCGTTTTACGCGCGCTCCTACCAAATAGTTGCTCGCGTTTTACGCGCGATTGAGGAATCGCACGGCAGCGTCTGGACGGGATGTATAGCGCTCTAGTATCTGGAGAACGCGCGAATGTTTACGCGCGAGGACACTCGCGCCGGTCCGGGGACGCAGGTCTTTATGTCAAATTACCGACCTGCACTTACGACTTTATGTTAAAAAAAAAAAAAATTGCAACATACCATATCATCCGAAAGTCAAAATGCCTTAGGCCCCAAAATGCCTGAAATTCATATCGGCTTTTTTATATAATGACTGAATTACTATATACCTGCGGTGTTTCATACAATCGACAAGAAAAATTTTTTTTTTTTTTTCTTAATTTATTTAAACTTTTTACAGAGTGTCGATGTCTTGACAATAGCCGTTATATCGAAGATTGATGTGACGTACGTATGTATGCAAAAATAGATTTCATAATAGATATTTCTTGGTCATGCTCATGCCTAATAGTGATACTTATATGGATACTTCTTGGTTATTATCTTTGCACACTGGCCACTTAAAATTTTTAAAATTACCTACTATGATTCGATAATACTTCAAAACAGTTGTCATTATATTGTTGTATTGTTTGCTTTTTGAAAAAGTAAAATTAAATATTTACGCAATGGAAAGGAAAAAAGAACTTATTTTTATTAAAAACCAAAAACGGAAGCCTAGCTTGTTATACGACGGTTTTAAATATAATTTCGGAAACAACAACAAAAGTGGAAGCTCTATGTGGAGGTGAGTAAATCGCAATGAATGCAACGCTTCTTTAACTCTCAATGCAGAAATGAACGAAATAATAAGGCCTAGTAGCAAGCATGCGTGTCGAAGCAATCATTCACAAAATGAAAGAGACATCGTTATTGACGCTTGCAAGGAAGAGATATGTACCAAAATGACCCCAGTGAAAAAGATTTTTGAGAATTACATTGCTAAATATTACGCCGATAATGAAGCCCCTTTTGTGCAAATGCCTTCGTATGAAGAGAAGAAAAAAACATTGTATAGAGCTAGACACCAGTTTTTGGAGCAGAAAAATACCGAATTTTCTTACCTAAAAGACGTAAAAATACCAAAGATATTGAGCGAAAGTTTTCTCGTGGCCGAAGATGGTGATACAGATAAAATGTTATTGTTTTCGACAAAATACGGCCTCGAAGCTGCTAAAATAGGCAAATTAAAGCAGTTTTCGGGAGATGGGACATTCAAGAGAGTCCCGAAACCGTTCCGCCAAATATACACTATACATCTAGATTTGAGCATGAACAGTGATGTCACAAATATAGTACCCGTAATGTACGCATTACTTCCGGACAAGACCGAAAGCACTTATTTGAGGCTATTTACTATAATACGTGACCAACTCGGTATTAATATTAATATTTTTAAATGTGATTTTGAAAAAGCACAGATCAACGCTGTAAAGACAACTTTTCCTGACGTAAATCTAAATGGCTGTTATTTTCATTACAACAGGGCGGTATGGAAAAAGGCTAAAAGTTTAGGAATATGCGAAAACAAAGCTGGACGCCATATTACTCGTTTATGTGCAAGTCTCCCGTTGTTGCCTGAACAACATATACATACCAGTTGGTTGAAGATAGTTGAAAAAATGGAAAAAAACTCGGAAATGAATAAATTTAAAAAATATTTTAAAAGACAATGGATGAATATGGACTCCGCAATCATCAGCTGTGGAAACGATAAGCTTCGCCGCAGCAATAATGCTTTGGAAGGGTGGAACAGGCGGCTGAATGTTAGAATGCCACACAAGCCTACACTCATTCGTTTTGTCTATATCTTGAAGAGAGAGGCGAAATACCAAGACACCCGTGTAAGAAATGCGTTATTTTCAGGTGCCCGTCGTAAGCGAAATGAAATAAGCTTTAACTACAATTATAAAAAACAATTGAGGGAGCTAAGAGAGGAAAACATTACACCAATTTCATTTTTGGAAAATGTTATATCACTAAGAAAACGATACAGATAAAAAAAATATAATTATTATTAAATAAGAAAATAAAGTTTTTTTTGTGCACGACTGTACATTGACGTTCATTTTTTTATTCAGTCTTATAAACATTCAGGCATAATAAATTTCAGGCATTTTGGGGCCTAAGGCATTTTGACTTTCAGATGATATGGTATGTTGCTATTTTAACATAAAGTCGACATAAAGACCTAAACATAGTTAGCAATAGTTGACATAAAGACCTGCGTCCCCGGACCACTCGCGCGGTCCGGGGACGCAGGTCTTTATGTCAAATTACCGACCTGCACTTACGACTTTATGTTAAAATAGCAACATACCATATCATCTGAAAGTCAAAATGCCTTAGGCCCCAAAATGCCTGAAATTTATTATGCCTGATTGTTTATAAGACTGATTAAAAAAATGAACGTCAATGTACAGTCGTGCAAAAAAAAACTTTATTTTCTTGTTTAATAATAATTATATTTTTTTTATCTGTATCGTTTTCTTAGTGATATAACATTTTCTAAAAATGAAATTGGTGTAATGTTTTCCTCTCTTAGCTCCCTCAATTGTTTTTTATAATTGTAGTTCGGTCCGGGGACGCAGGTCTTTATGTCAAATTACCGACCTGCACTTACGACTTTATGTTAAAATAGCAACATACCATATCATCTGAAAGTCAAAATGCCTTAGGCCCCAAAATGCCTGAAATTTATTATGCCTGAATGTTTTATAAGACTAATTAAAAAAATGAACGTCAATGTACAGTCGTGCAAAAAAAAACTTTATTTTCTTATTTAATAATAATTATATTTTTTTTATCTGTATCGTTTTCTTAGTGATATAACATTTTCCAAAAATGAAATTGGTGTAATGTTTTCCTCTCTTAGCTCCCTCAATTGTTTTTTATAATTGTAGTTAAAGCTTATTTCATTTCGCTTACGACGGGCACCTGAAAATAACGCATTTCTTACACGGGTGTCTTTGTATTTCGCCTCTCTCTTCAAGATATAGACAAAACGAATGAGTGTAGGCTTGTGTGGCATTCTAACATTCAGCCACCTGTTCCACCCTTACAAAGCATTATTGCTGCGGCGAAGCTTATCGTTTCCACAGCTGATGATTGCGGAGTCCATATTCATCCATTGTCTTTTAAAATATTTTTTAAATTTATTCATTTCCGAGTTTTTCTTCATTTTTTCAACTATCTTCAACCAACTGGTATGTACAGGGTTATTCATTATTAGCTGCAAATACTCAGGAATTAGGTTCAACAAATAAAATAAAAAATATTTATGAAATGATTTCTTTTAAGTTTTGTTATGAAAATCCCGAGAAAATCGATCAAGGAATCATTGGCGCCTGACCTATTTTGACCTTTGATCCGCGCCCGCGCGCCGTTAGCGACACTCTGCGTTCAGTCAGTTCTACATGGCAATCATTATGCAATAGCCGTAAAGAAATTAATAAAAATAAAATTTTGATACAAAAACTTAAATCAAAATAAAAAAAAATCATTTCATAAATATTTTTTATTTTATTTGTTGACCCTAATTCCTGAGTATTTGCAGCTAATAATGAATAACCCTGTTTATGTTGTTCAGGCAACAACGGGAGACTTGCACATAAACGAGTAATATGGCGTCCAGCTTTGTTTTCGCATATTCGTAAACTTTTAGCCTTTTTCCATACCGCCCTGTTGTAATGAAAATAACAGCCATTTAGATTTACGTCAGGAAAAGTTGTCTTTACAGCGTTGATCTGTGCTTTTTCAAAATCACATTTAAAAATATTAATATTAGATTTACGTCAGGAAAAGGCATGACCTAACCAACCTATTAGGCATGACCAAGAAATATCTATTATGAAATCTATTTTTGCATACATACGTACGTCACATCAATCGTCGATATAACGGCTATTGTCAAGACATCGACACTCTGTAAAAAGTTTGAATAAATTAAGAAAAAAAAAAGACGGGTTGCACTCCGGGAGTGCCGGCAGAAGTGAAAACTTGCCGCTCGTATTAAAACTTATTAAATTTTCATCTAGTATATTTATAAAGTACTCACTCATTTTCTTTCGCTATTTCTTCATCACTTTTATCATTAATAGATGCACGAACCGCACGCGCCGCCCCGCCCCCATCGTAGCAACAGTGCCGGCCGGCGAGCGAAGCGGCAACGTCGCACACCGGGTACGGCGCGGTCAGTCGAGCGGAACGGCAACGTCCTCTCCATCCGTCTTACGCTTTTTCGATCAGGTCACGTGATCCTGACGCGAGTTTGGTCACGTGATCCTGACGCGAGTTTAAGATTTTATACCCATTACAGAAAGTGCTCAACGCCGCTAAAGAAGTTTTCACTTCAAAAAAAAGATTTTTCTTGTCGATTGTATGAAACACCACAGGTATATAGTAATTCAGTCATTATATAAAAGAGCCGATTTGAATTTCAGGCATTTTGGGGCCTAAGGCATTTTGACTTTCAGATGATATGGTATGTTGCTATTTTAACATAAAGTCGTAAGTGCAGGTCGGTAATTTGACATAAAGACCTGCGTCCCCGGACCGTTGTAGCGGAGTTAAAGCTTATTTCATTTCGCTTACGACGGGCACCTGAAAATAACGCATTTCTTACACGGGTGTCTTGGTATTTCGCCTCTCTCTTCAAGATATAGACAAAACGAATGAGTGTAGGCTTGTGTGGCATTCTAACATTCAGCCGCCTGTTCCACCCTTACAAAGCATTATTGCTGCGGCGAAGCTTATCGTTTCCACAGCTGATGATTGCGGAGTCCATATTCATCCATTGTCTTTTAAAATATTTTTTAAATTTAATCATTTCCGAGTTTTTCTTTATTTTTTCAACTATCTTCAACCAACTGGTATGTATGTATATGTTGTTCAGGCAACAACGGGAGACTTGCACATAAACGAGTAATATGGTGTCCAGCTTTGTTTTCGCATATTCGTAAACTTTTAGCCTTTTTCCATACCGCCCTGTTGTAATGAAAATAACAGCCATTTAGATTTAAGTCAGGAAAAGTTGTCTTTACAGCGTTGATCTGTGCTTTTTCAAAATCACATTTAAAAATATTAATATTAGATTTACGTCAGGAAAAGGCATGACCTAACCAACCTATTAGGCATGACCAAGAAATATCTATTATGAAATCTATTTTTGCATACATACGTACGTCACATCAATCGTCGATATAACGGCTATTGTCAAGACATCGACACTCTGTAAAAAGTTTGAATAAATTAAGAAAAAAAAAAGATTTTTCTTGTCGATTGTATGAAACACCACAGGTATATAGTAATTCAGTCATTATATAAAAGAGCCGATTTGAATTTCAGGCATTTTGGGGCCTAAGGCATTTTGACTTTCAGATGATATGGTATGTTGCTATTTTAACATAAAGTCGTAAGTGCAGGTCGGTAATTTGACATAAAGACCTGCGTCCCCGGACCGACAAATACCTACCTAGTCAATAAAAATCAAAACGTAGAGACCTGAACGCATTTTTTTTTATTATTACAGAAATCCATACAAAAATAGACACTGTCAAAGACTAAACGGCATAGTGTTAATGCCCCCGAAAGCTGGACCGCATAGGCAGACGCAGCCCGCACCTTCCAGTAGCGGATGACTGCAATATTCAATCCTGTGTTCCATCTGCGACCGGCAGCACGTCCAGCGACAGTGCCGACGGCCTTCAGAGCTCTAGAAGGCCGTGGCGAGCTCAGCGCGCGACGGAGTCCAGCTCACGTCCGGCTCACGCCTAGCGGAGCCTGCGCGCGAGCTCTACGCTGCACAACGCTGGCGCAGCTCATCCGGCGCGATCCACGTCGCCTGTACGGTGCTCTGGGCAACACCTCGCTTGGAGTTTCAACACCAGCCGCCGTAGCAGCACCCGTAGCACGGAGAACAGCACGGAGCGCACGAGTAGCACGGCCCACAGAACGCCGGGGCGCAGCACGAGCTGTAGCACGGGTAGCAAGGCATCTTGTGCAGGGGATTTTACAGCTGTCGGGAACAGTTTCACTATCACTTGCGGAGTGTTTTGGGGGATTGAGCAAATTGTGTTTGCTTTTGAAGTTTGTCGGAGTGTTGGAGGTTTGAAGTTTGTAAGTTGAATGAGCATGGTATTCGGCTGCGTCGTGAAGAAAGCTCTGTATCGGTTCAAAATTTGAAATTCGAATAGAAGAGTCTTCTAGAGTTCGACAGATATCGTTTGAAAATTGCGGCCAGTACGAAAAAGTATCAAAGAGGTTTGCCAGTTTAGCCAACAAAGAGACTGGATTCAGTGATGGTTGAAAAGATTCACGGGCACTGCCGTGTTGCTCTTTATAGACTTAAGAGCAGCAAAGAGTAGGTGCCTAGGTCTCTTTGTATTAGGTATTTGTATGCAATGCTGTGTTATGTCGTATGGATCAAGGTCAGTGTAACGACATACCTATATACACGTAGGTATGTACTTACTCTACATAATAATAGAAAATGTGCCAACCCTACAAGGGCAAGCATCAGACCTTGGCGTTCTGGAAGTCATAATTTGCCGAATCTGCCCACTAGGTACATAATTTGTACGTCTGTGTTTCTATTCGACGCAAAATATTGTGATTTATGCATCGAAATTAATAAAAAGGCAAATTTTCCCACACACAACACACGAAGAGTGAAAAACTATGTAAAAAAACACGCCTTAGGTATAATACAGAATTAAACCAACATTTTAATGTTTTTTACTAAAGAATCTGAAACAGTTACTTATTGTTGGAAAATCCACTTCTAATTCTTCTACATCAAATCATTTCGTGGAAATTCTTTACAATGATAACAAAAACAGGGTTTTCTAAGAAAACAGCTTTATTTAATGTTGGCATTAGCTATACATTCTTCGGTAGGCGGCAGGTGATTAATAGAAGCAATATTTTTACGCCACCGAATTTACTTAAGGGCCCCTTATGTCGAAGATTTAGGTATTTAACTCACCCAGTCGACTTGCATCCGCGTTACGCGGGAGCCGACTTGATATGAACTCCGGTGACCCTTTGACGGCGGGCGAGAACGCCACAGTATAACATAATGCAGTAGGCAAAGTAAGATTAATATTATTGACTATATTCTGTTAGTATATTGAAATGAAAGTTTATTAGATTTAAATAGGTATTAACTGTTAATATAATCTCTAAAAGTCTAAACTATTTGAATTAGTGAGGTGATAATGATATGATGATTATAGGAGAGTTTGTGGTACCTACCTAAAAATACAAACAACAAATGAAAACAAACATAATTGTTATGTACAATATTTATTCTCATTTATTATACTTACAGGTTGATTTAATATGATGTACAGAATGCTTATTTTGAATTAAAATTCATTATAATTTGTTGTTGTGACGTGCTTTTTCCTGTAATTGACTAAACAAGTAGTTGATGTCAATGATGCGTCTCCCTGAAGCTGGTTGAAACTCGTGTTCTTGATTTTCAGACTCTACGAGAAAAGGGTCATCTTGACTAGATTTTCTGCAACAATAAGTGATTTTTGATATTTAGTAAAAAATTTTAAAATTCTTAATATGGAAAATAGCAATGGTTTTAAGCTATAAATTATATTTTATTTTCATAAACTAACAAAATTATAAAATGATGAAGAATTATTAGTAGAAAATATTTTTCCACACTGGTATCATCGCAGTAAAATGTAAAAAAAAAATTATCTACTTCTGGTTTGTCCTGGTACTCCTGGTTTGTTATCCCTTAATTTGGTAATGTGTTCTCTCAGATACAATATTTTTAAAAAATCATATGGCTCTTTAAATCAAATTTATTCAAAATCGATCGATTCTATCCTTGAGGTGTGTTATTCATATCACTATAACAAAATAAATCGACTGCATTTTCGATTGTTCCCCATCCCTTTCGACGTCAAACAGCTGAGATGTCGCACCACGGGAGCATCAGATCCGTCAGTTTTATTTATTTTGCCTATATTTTATTCCTTTTTGTGCTGGATTTTTGTTAAATTCCAATGTTATTGAAACTTACTATCGATATGGATAAAAATTTTACTTGTGAATGCAATTACGAACCCGTAATAAGTTTTCTAACCTAGTTGTATCCACAAAGATACGTTGCCAAAAGCCCATTGAAATACTGCATAACTCAGCCGTATCCAAAGAGATACAATGCCAAATGCTTAGCAAAATGTTTCATGGTATCGATACTCAATAACTTGGCCAAGTGCGAGTCGAACCACGTATAATTTAGGATGCCTAACTAGGTATGATACCTAATTTTATAAAATTTATAATACCTAATTTTAATAAAATTAGGTATGATACCTAATTTTATTTATTGACTTGGTTATGGCTTTGTTTTTTTTTTAATATTGAAATCATAAAAACAGCTCCTGTTTTTCTTCAGGCACATTTCATTGAAGCTTACATGTCACGCAAGAAATACCAGCCTACCCAGTTTTGCACAAACAACATCAACTTTTTTCTTCAAAAATTGTTAGGTGGGCTATTCCGTCATACCTTATTAATTTATATTGATAAGACTATCAACAGACCGAGGTACAACTGGTCTATGTATTTTCTGGTACATCATTTCTGTGCACTAATTCTTTAGAAGTCAGTGACAAACAAATTTGGCATAGGAATTTTTTCAGAGCCTATGTTTTCTTCAAGCCTTTTTGCACACAATACCTTCAGTATCTAAGTATCCAAGCATTATTTATACTGATATCTAGAATCTGGGCAAAAATCTCCATGTCCCACTTTCAAGTCCTAAAGAAGTAGTGCACAGAAATGATGTGCCAGGTTAAGGCAGAAAATACATAGACCAGTTATGCCTAGGCCTACTGATGGTCTCATCAATATAATTTAATAAAGTACTACGGCATAGGCTACCTGCCAATTTTTGAAGAAAAAGGTTGATGTTGTTTGTGCAAAACTGGGCAGGCCAATATTTCTTGCGTCAAATGTAAGATTCGTTTGTGCTTAACGAAAAACAGGAACTGTTTTTATGAATACCATATTAAAAAATGAAGATTTAAAGACTAAACCCATATTTTACCGATTGTTTTACTATTATTTTCAATTACCTAATTTGGCAATGTGTCCGTACGGATACAGTGTCAAAAGACCATACTTCTACTAGTATTTGGCTATGTGCATTGTAGGATACATAGGATTTTCGCAAAGTTACAGCATTTATATATTTTTTTATATTTTTCAGGCTTCTATAAGTGTTATTAAATAGGTATATTGAGTTTTTTTTCCTGAAATCGAAAAAAAGTAATCTTGCCAAATTAAGGGTTATACTGTCATAACAGTGACATACAGTACCGGGGGAGTGTGGAGAGGAGTACAGGGGGGAGTGTGGAGGGGAGGTGCGAGGGATGCGGGGGGAGTGTGGAGGGAGTACAGGGGGGAGTGTGGAGGGGAGGTGCGAGGGGTGATGTGGGGGGGGGTGTGGAGGGGAGTACAGGGGGGAGTGTGGAGGGGAGGTGCGGGGGGGCGTGTGGAGGGGAGTGTGGAGAGGAGTGCGGGAGGAGTTTAGTGGGGAGTGCAAAAGGGGAGTACAGGGGGATTGTGGAGGGGAGTCTGGGGGGAGTGCGGGGGGAATGTGGGGGGGTGTTGAGGAGAGTGGGGGGAGTATGGGGGGAGTTCGGAGAGGAATGCGGGGGGGTATGAAAGTGTGGCGTAGTACGACGCCATATGTCTATGTTTAGTAAGAGGGCAGACCACTGTGTCACGTGCACGCGAATATGACGTTGTTTTTTAATTACTGTTTTCTTCCGCTGCAAATTAAAAATGCTACCCATAGACACTATACCACGCGGACGAAGTCGCGGGCACAGCTAATAGTTAATATTTCATATTTCTTTCCGTACTTATACTGCTTTAACTATACTGTGGCAAGGAGTTGGTACCTACATACTAAGTATATTCTCAGCTATTTATGGAACAAAGTAGGTAAGTAACGTAAGGAGTAAAGTAGGTAATATTTAAATAGAACATTAGAGGTTCCCACATAATAAATAAACGTGCAAGTAATGTACTTACTTAACATTTCTTTGTAATGCATTCGTCCTGTTGCGTTTGTTAGCCATGGTGACGACTTAGCGAGATCAATTTTAGTTTATTTTCGTAAAATCACTGCACGTCACAAGTCGCGCGTCGGGCGGGAAGAGCACTGGCACAGGTCCGTCGTCGGTAAGCGCTACCGCGCGACTGACTTAGCCCACGGCGTCGCGCCGCTCGTGTGTTTGTAGGTAAATAATTCAATAAAAATAGGAAAATAACATTACAACATCCAACTCAGCGATTTGTACTAGAAAAGTGATTTATCTAAAGATTGGTGTAAAAATAAAGTCAATATTTTTTTTATTTTAGGCACAGTATTGAATTTGTTTTTTAAAAATAGGCAACTTTGGTATTTTTTTCTATCGAACGAAATTCATCTGATTGTGTAACTTTAAGCGAATTGTACTCTGTAAGATCCTCAACTAAAACATATATTTTTTTCAGAATTTTACGTTAATTTTTGACTGATTCATATTGATTTTTCATTTTGATGCATTTGCGGCATAAGGAGCTCTTAATTATGATGATCATTTGTTTTGAAGTTACATAATCAGTCTGTAAGTAAGGTATAACCAAGGTAGGTAGGTAGGTATACCCGTAACATTTATCGACAGGTCGTGCAGAGATTTCGACAAATTCATAAAGAAAATTATATTATTCCATTATAATTGCACGATCCTCGCATTCATCTCCGAACATTACAACCTTGGAATTTTCATTTGCTCCACCATAATTATGTTGCATTTTCACTTTCCATCAGCTAAGTGATGGCATTGGCAGATAGTAGTCCTCTAAAAAAATGTAGAACGGACGGAGTTAGGTAAGTATTAAAACATTTCAAACCTATTATTTTCGCTATTCATAGAAACTGTCGCGATAATAATATTGGAGTAACTTTCAGATTTTTATTTGTGTAGTTACTGTGTATTTTCGACAGGTATTTCCGAGAGAAGTAGCTACGTAATATTCACCTACAAACACCATGAACTTGGTCAATATCTGGGTCAATATCCCGCACGAATTCATCGTAGAGGGTGAGAACATTGGGCCCATCCTACGCAGATATTATAAAATGTGGTAATGCCGATCATTCACATCTAACTACATCGATTCTGAGAAAGGCCCGCAGCAAATAATTAGCTCAGCTCGATGTAACAGAATTGTGCGAAATTCGATTTCATATAAATTACGTTTCGTCGAAATCATTTCATAATTTGCTACATAATTGCTTGGTGAGGTCATTTTGTTACTTCCATGATGTCGGTGTAAAGTTCAGTTTATTAGAAGACATTCGTTTTAATTATTATTATTATTTATGACGATTAATAAAATATGTATAAACTAAGAATTGTCTCGTAGATCACGCACAGACATCAGCAACGTGCCCTACGATGCACTGCCTTGCGTCCATCAACTTTAGCCATACAGATGTTGACAGCCTCATATGCCAGTAATATAACCGGCACCCGCACCCTTCAAACCAAAACACAGCAATGCTGCTTCACGGCAGAAATAGGCATGGTGGTATTGAGTGATACAGTTTTTGATATTGTTTTTTTCTAAGTATGTTATTAAATTTCTATGCATAAAATATTATGTTAAGTAGGTACTCATGTGTCTGTTAGGATGCATTTATGTTCAATAAACAATTTGAATTATCATCAACAGCCTGCTCCACTGCGGGACGAATGCCTCTACTGTTCATTTCCAGGAAGAACGCTTCTGAGCCCTCTTCCACCGACTTCCCGCGATCCTAATTCCCCAACGGTTGGTGGTTCTTGGCCCTACCGTCACTTCAACTTTTGAATTCTACGAGACCCGGACTCAATAATTGAGTCAGAACTGAGAGTGTCACTCTAGTCCTCCTATATTCTTTATAGGAAACTCAAAAATAGCAAAATATAATAGTTTATTTAATTTCAAATGCATTTATCACAGTAATCAGGATACTCTTCGCTTCTTCCTTGTCACGGCATCGTCTTCAGCTTCGCTGGCCGCAGGCGATATCACGTCCGTAGATGCGTCGCACACTGCCGCTGAAATTAACAACTAATCAATACGAGTCTTTTTGGAAACGAAATCTAAAAGAAAAGTAAACAAACCTTTGCATCTATCGTAGATGATTTATCTAGCGTCAGTGGCAACTGGTGATTACTCATGCCCTACTTATACCATGTCCATGCCTACTTACGGGACGCTATAGTCCCTGGGACAGGATTTTTTAGATGGAAAACAGCTAAATATATTTTTTTTCTATTTCTATGTTTTCCATCACCATTTGAGAGCAGCAGTACTCGACTAGATTTGAGCCCACGACCTTAGGATCGGAAGGCGGGGTCGCTACCACTAGACCACCAGTGCTCTCGTGGTGAAACGAAATCTACACATAAATTAAACTACGTAGTAGTTCTGCTAAGCGAACTCTTCTTTTTCCTGCTCTTATCCCACTTTATGGGTCGGCACAACATGTCGGGGCCAGATAGTGTTGTGTGGATTGCCCAAAATATATTTATTTTATTTATTTATTTAATCAAAATAATGCCAAAACTGACAGATACGCCTAGGTTTTGATTGCAAATTTGTTGATATAAAAACACAGGTAATCACACAGGTGATCTAGATTGTTTATTAAGAATAAACGTACCGTTGTCTCTGGTCTCATCAGCATCATTTCTGGTATTGAGGACTTCTTCCAAAACGGAAGTCTTTATTCTGAAGTCGCGCGCCGTTCCCATTGATAGATAGTGCTGCCAGTCCAACTGTGAAATTAATTTAGTAGGTATTACTTTTAACTTAAAAATGTTACTCAACTTAAAAATTGCTGGAATGTAGCCCTATCGGCCCCCATTTAAACTCTTTCCGCTGTACCTAACAGTTGTAAGAGTTTTCTCGCTCGCACGTGGAATCTAAATTTGAATATTTGTTTCCAAAACTTTTTTATTACAGCATTACTGTGATTACTTACTCCCGAAACATCTGTATACCTGAAGTCATCGAGGGCAGTGCATCGTAGGGCACGTTCCTGACGTGCGTGACCTATGAGGCAATGCTTTGTCATAGGTCATATGCGATGGCTACCACTTAACAACACGTGGGCCATATGCATGTTCCAAAAGTAGTATCTTCTTATCGTATGACTGATTCTTTTGAACAAGGTGTGGTGAGAGGATTTTAAGTGCGCCTCAAAGAGGCTCCTTCGCGCACTTTTCACATATTTTCGAACTTTTTAGGTAAGAAAAGTATAATAGTAGCATAAAAAAAACTAATGACACGACGAGAATAATTTCAATGTTTCCTTACCTTGGCCTTTGCAGCCAGCAATATAACATTCTTGCTGTATTGCTCCGACTCTAACACGAGTTTGGGTATGAGTTTAGTGTCACGAAGCACTTTGGTGGCGCTCTGCTGCGCTTGCGACGCCTCTAGGTAGGTTATAAAGTTGTCAGTTATGCAGGATAGCTTCTTGCCGCTTAGTTTCAGCAAACGCTCGAATCTATAAAACAAAATATTCGCCTGTTTGATTTTAGACTAAATTTCTACTTCTTCATCTTAATGAATGGCATCTGTCCATTACGCCTCAATTTTGTCAGTGTCGAGTAGTGAGGATATATTACATTGATAAGATACTTCTTCGTCAAGTCAAGTCAGTCATAGACAAGTCGGCCCACCTTGTCGGTGCCGGCGCCGATAGAACACCGCACCTTGGCGCAACGAGCCGTTCATTGCGTCAGCTGACAGAGCTGGATCACTATTGATTACAGCTCAGTTACCTTACAATCTGCGCCGTGGCTGCATCTATCTGCTTGGCGAGGGTAGCGAGCAGAGAGTAGAGACGAACACACGCCGACACCACCTTGTCGGTGCCGGCGCCGATAGAACACCGCACCTTGGCGCAACGAGCCGTTCATTGCGTCAGCTGACAGAGCTGGATCACTATTGATTACAGCTCAGTTACCTTACAATCTGCGCCGTGGCTGCATCTATCTGCTTGGCGAGGGTAGCGAGCAGAGAGTAGAGACGAACACACGCCGACACCACCTTGTCGGTGCCGGCGCCGATAGAACACCGCACCTTGGCGCAACGAGCCGTTCATTGCGTCAGCTGACAGAGCTGGATCACTATTGATTACAGCTCAGTTACCTTACAATCTGCGCCGTGGCTGCATCTATCTGCTTGGCGAGGGTAGCGAGCAGAGAGTAGAGACGAACACACGCCGACACCACCTTGTCGGTGCCGGCGCCGATAGAACACCGCACCTTGGCGCAACGAGCCGTCCATTGCGTCAGCTGACAGAGCTGGATCACTATTGATTTGTACAGCTCTTTTAGTTCTGTAAATAAATAATAGAAATGTGTGAAAACGTCTGAAAGTATTTCTTTATTACAAGCCTGTGCCCATTCCCGTTACTTTTTCGGGATAAAATCCTAATGTCCGTCTCCTGGTTTTAAGCTACTTCCCCATCAATTTTCAGCCAAATCTGTCATCGTTCACGCGTGATGGAGTGACCAAGGGAAATACGGATTTATTTTTATAAAGAAACATAATTAGATTATGCATGTAAATTTAATATTATCAGATCTTAGGCCTAGTTGTTTGGATCAATACATAATTTACCCTGTAAGGGAGTTGCAATACAGAAGTCAAATACATATATATTTATTTGACATTTGTTATTTATTTGATATTTATTTATTAAACCATTTCGTTTCAGTAATATGACATTGGTAAGTTATTTTTTCACAATTAAGTTATATATTTATGTTGACTGGCCTCTAGCCCAGTTGGTAGTAGCTCTGCCTTCTGCGCCGTAGGTCGTGGGTTCGATCCCCACCGAGAACAAATATTTGTGTGGTGAACATAAATGTTTGTTCTCTGTCTGGGTGTTATATTGTATTCTAAGTATGTATTTAGAAAAAAAAAAATGTATTCAAGTATTATATCAGCTATCTGGTTCCCATATTACAAGCTCTGCTTAGTTTGGGGCTGGGTAGTGTTGTGTGAATTGTCCACAATATTTATTTATTTATTTATTTATTCAGTAGTATCACAAGGATCACTTTTTAACGTCTCAAAGCTAGGTGAGTTTAAGTGCCAGTTCCACGCGACCAAATCTAGAAGAACAGGCAACAAACTACGGCTGGTCACAGTATATACGGGCCGATATTAATAATAATACAGATTGTAAGCAGGTATGAGGCTGCAGGCCTTCATAGTCACAAGTTTAACATAATACCTCTATCCAATCGTTGTTCATGCCTAGTGGTTCCCCCCGCGGCTGCCAGATCTCTCGCGCGCGCCAATAGATGTGACACGGCTCGTCCGCGCACCGTTAGATGCGAACACACATGCGCTAACACGGTGTGGCCGGATCGAGAGTCTACGAATGGAAAAATGCTGGATTCTTCGGCGCCGGCTGAAGTGTCTTCTTCCTGGGGACAAAAAAAAGAAGTTTATATAACTAGCCATGTCTACCTATTTTATTTCACGAGCTAACACGGTGTGACCGGTTCGAGAGTCTACGAAATTTTATTAAGCCTAATAGGCATGACGACTAATTTTCAAAATCTCTTCTATCATATTCAGAAGCATCTATTATGTCTAAAATATATTATTATCATATTTCTGTAGAAAATTAAGTTTTTGTGCAATAAAAGTACATTTAAATTTAAATTTTCAAATTCACGCCAAAACGCTCGCTGGTGTCATGGCGTCTGTTATTACGTCACAGCACTGTATATCAACAGTAAACATTGGTGCTTTTGTCGGAATCGGAATGACGTTTACGTAGACGTGACGTAATTCGCTCTGACCGGTGTTTAAGCCATCATGGCGGATTGTTGTATTTTGTAGATTTATTATTAATCTCGACATTAATAAGAGAATAAATACATTTTTCAAATTCTTTGAATCCTTTTTCATTAGATCAGATAAATATTTTGGCGATACTTGATTAGTGTCTTCATGCCTATTGCCTAATTGTAGTGACTGGCCTCTCAGCTTAGTTGGTAGTAGCTCTGCCTTCTGTGCCGTAGGTCGTGTGTTCGATAACCACCCAGAGAACAAATATTTGTGTGGTGAACACAGATGTTTGGTCCGTCGATCCCGTCAGTGCTTACATCGATCCTGCCCAGAACGGCCGTGAGTTTGATCAGCAGTTCGTTGAGTAGTTGCGCTTCTTGGTGCTCCCTACAGCTCGCCGTCAGCAGCAGCGGTAACAACGGCAACCAGTCTTGCTTGCTGGTGCGGACGTAGTCCTCGAGTTTAACTATCACCTGCGGGAGACATAACATTTTGAAATTAATTTTATTTACATACGTCTAAGTCCGTCTCTAGAAGGCAGTATCACTATCACACCATTCAGGTGTTAAGAAAAATTTGATTTGTTCGTGTGGAAATACAAAATAGACACAATTCGGTTGTTTCTAATTTTAATTATGTTTTCATTACTCATACTCTGAAAGTAGGTCTGAAGTTGCCTGAGGGGCCTAATTGAAAGTAAAACTTTCAGCCCTAGGGAGAATCGCTTTCTACTGACAGCTGTCAAATTATAAAAAAAAACAAGTTCTATTTTATTCAACCATGTTCCAACTTTCTAAAGTCTTTCTAACTGCAAGGAGGTCCTTGAACCAAATTCCAACTTTTTATTCAGCAAGTAGGTTGGAAACCCATTACAACGGTAAGAAGTTTAAAAAGTCTAATAAGATAGCGCAATGTAAAATTTAAATTTAAATAACATAAAGATAGTATTAAATAAATAATATATCTTCTAAATTACTTGATTAATATATAGCTTCAACTATTTATTTAAAATAACATAGATTTGAGCAAACAATTTACCATTTTTTAAATTATGAGAATGAAAATAATGGCTGAATAATGCTGGCGAGCCGTAGCCGAAGGCCCGCCAGAGAAAAAGAAAAAAAAAACCGGGAAGGCGGCAATTCAATCTTCATTTTCACAAATTTTTCTTTCATGTTTTTATTTTTACTTTCCTTGTATTCGTAATGAAAAGCACAGTGTTTACCTCGGGTGAAAGTCTTTTAAGTCCCTCAAGCTCCATTGGCGCCCTCGCTAACGCTCTGGCGCCAAACCCGTCTCGGGACTCAAAAAACGTGACTTTCAACACTCAGGTAACAATGTACTATTGTTTTTGCATAACTTCTTCATTTAAGAGCGGTTTTTAAGAATTATTTTTATCTTAGGTTTCTAATCAATAACCAATAATAAATAAAACAATCTGGAATTTTACCTTACAGTTTAAAAAAAACTTAAAATTGGTTTATAAATAACGAAGATATGCGATAACAAACATTAAAAAAGTACTAAGCAACAACCGAAAAAAAAGAGGAGAATCAAAAGTCTCCTTTTTTTTGAGGTCAGTTAAAAGCGTAATTAAATAAAGTACAATAGGCGGTTTTATCGCTGACAGCGACTTCTTCCAGGCAACCTTAAGAAATACTCACATTACACATATTACTGCAAGACTGTGTAGGCAGTTCCAACAACACCGTAGCGATGGAAATGAGGGCAGATAACATCTTCTTCACCATAACATCTCTTTCTTCTAATGTGCTCTCAAGTTCGATCTGCATTAGCGCTGTGTAAATGTGCTCTAGGATAGTAGCTATGCTGGTGGACGGTGAAGCCTCCTCTGTGCTGGCTACAATAAAAAAAGGACAAATACATTTTACAAGATAACAATGAAAAAGTTGAAAAACCAGCTTCATAAAACCACTAAACCAATTTGGATGACATTTCTATGGGACGAGTCTCGAAAGCCGTTTCAAGTAAATAAAGATTTGCAAATCCTTTTTGAATTACTAAGTTGACGCTGATGGCGATCAGTGAAACGCTGTCATATTTGACAGCGTTTCACTGATCGCCATCGCAGATCGCTAAGTAGTGCGCAAGGCTTAAGAGAGGTAGTCAAACCGTGTTAGTATTTGCACGTACCAAATATTACGTACAGGTATAAGTAACTTACTTATTTTCGTAAGAATGGTCTCTAATTTCAATCCATAGTTTGGCGAGAGGAGTACCGTGAGGCAAGTCTTGAAGAGCTCCAGACAGCTGAGAGAGGTCTGTTCATCGAATTCGCACATCGTTTGAAATCTGAAAAGATTATGCTTACAAGATATTCAGTCTTTAAGTCAAGTAAACAAGCCTTTGCAGACTCAACGTCAGGGGTAACTGTTATCTCATGCCCCACAACCGTATATAGGTGATATCTTGTGTGGGAGCTTTGCGGATATAAAAAAACAGTTAAAAATATTGGAGCAACTGCTTTTAAAAATAATTAGAAAATCTTTTATTTTTGTAGAAATTTGTTATTTTTTGCTACTCTAGCGAATATCACGGTAGTTTTTCACTGGTTGCCTCACTCACCGACACACACACCGCTCGTACATAACAGATTGTCGGATTTTGAACGAATCATGTGAAATAACCAAAACATCAAACGTGGGGCGTAGACAACTAGTCTTGTGGCATACAGAATACCATTTTTCGATTCCACACCAAGGCGCGTTTGCGTTTAGATCACGTTGTAACTTCACGCGTTTTGGGCACGGAATCTCCAATGTAATAGCAAATAAGGCCCCAGTGGTAGAAGTCACGACGCCCTTGGATCTGGTTGCGCTGCTCTAGCGAACTCCACGGTACTTCTTCACTGGTTACTTCACTCACCGACACACACACCGCTCGTACATAACAGTAGCTATGGTCAGCACGTGGGGCACAGCGCGTCGGTCCACGCGCTCGCATAGCACGGACAGCACGCATCGCAGCGTCCAGTGGTGGAAGTCACGACGCCCTTGGATCTGATTGCGCTGGTCTAGCGAACTCCACGGTACTTGTTCACTGGTTACTTCACTCACCGACACACACAACGCTCGTACATAACAGTAGCTATGGTCAGCACGTGGGGCACAGCGCGCCGGTCCACGCGCTCGCATACCACGGACAGCACGCATCGCAGCGTCCAGTGGTGGAAGTCACGACGCCCTTGGATCTGATTGCGCTGGTCTAGCGAACTCCACGGTACTTGTTCACTGGTTACTTCACTCACCGACACACACAACGCTCGTACATAACAGTAGCTATGGTCAGCACGTGGGGCACAGCGCGTCGGTCCACGCGCTCGCATAGCACGGACAGCACGCATCGCAGCGTCCAGTGGTGGAAGTCACGACGCCCTTGGATCTGGTTGCGCTGCTCTAGCGAACTCCACGGTACTTGTTCACTGGTTGCTTCACTCACCGACACATACACCGCTCGTACATAACAGTAGCTATGGTCAGCACGTGGGGCACAGCGCGCCGGTCCACGCGCTCGCATAGCACGGACAGCACGCATCGCAGCGTCCAGTGGTGGAAGTCACGACGCCCTTGGATCTGATTGCGCTGGTCCAGCGAACTCCACGGTACTTGTTCACTGTAATATAATATTATAAATATTTATATAGTATTTTTATTTATTTATTGTATTTATTTATTTATTTATTTACTCACTATAGATGTTATCTTAACAGCTAGCCAAAACGATAACACTATCACAAATTTTAAAAAATCACACATTGCTAGGCGTGATGATGACAGGTGGAGTAAAACAACAACTGAATGGTGGCCAAGAACCGGCTACAGAAGCGCCCTAGCGCCCTGCAGCAAGATGGATGGACGACATAGTCAGGGTCGCAGGGCGGCAATGGTTTAGACTGGCACTGGATCGATGTAGATGGCACAAACTAAAGGAGGCATATACCCAGCAGTGGGTGAAGTCGGGCTGTGGATGATGATGATTGTTATTATTATTATTTTATTAGGGAATTTTCCAGACAGAAAATTCTATTGCACAAATAAAATGTGCTGTACACAGGCGAGCTTAATGCTAGATAGCATTATCTACCAGCTAACCTTTGGGTAATAAGGAGATAGGTTGGGTTGTGCATACAAGAGCACATTATAAGATGAGGGCATAAGTGATAAACAAAATTAAGCACAAACTTAAGTTATAATTAAAACTAACACATATATTAGGGAATTCTTGCATAACTGTAAAGTAAGTTTCCTATAAAGCAGACGAAAATAAATAAAATAAATAATGCAGACAATCCACACAACACTATCTAGCCCCAAACTAAGCGCTTGTACTATGGGAAGCTGATATAATACTCATATACATTTTTTTTTGTAAATACATATATAGAATACAATATAACACCCAGACAGAGAACAAACATCTATATTCACCACACAAATATTAGTCATCGGTGGGGATCGAACCCACGACCTACGGCGCAGAAGGCAGAGAAGCCAACTGAGCTGAGAGGCTAGTCAAAATATCCATATTCTAAACTTACCTGTACAACAGTTGAATGACCCTAACACAGAATCGTAAGTCCCATACGCAAGGCAATGTCTTGAAGGGTCCAGCTTTATCTTTTACCAAGTTGGAGACCTTAGTCGGCCCCTTTCGATTCTCCTTCTGGGATTTCTGACTCTTTTGCGTCTTAGCTGATTCTTTTGTTTCGTTGAGAGACTTTGATTTCTTGCCCGTTTTAGGTGATCCCTAAAATATAAAAAAAAAATACGAAATACTGAATTCCCATCAAACCAAGCAAAGCATGAAGTATGGGAATCATATAACAGAAGTACCTAGAATAAAACAATAATAGTAGCGAGACACAGAAAAAACATCTATGATCAACAATGTTTGTTTTCGATGAGAAGGTAAAAACACAGGAAACAAACATCTGTTTTCACCACACAAATATTTGTTCTCGGTGGGGATCGAACCCACGACCTACGGCGCAGAAGGTAGAGCTACTGCCAACTGAATTGAGAGGCCAGTCAATAAATATTGTAGACAATCCACAAAACGCTATCTGGCCCCTAACTAAGCAGAGCTTGTACAAGGTGGGCCAAAAGAAGTCAGCCAATGTACTTTTGCTGGAATTTTTGTTTAAATGAAGATATTTAGTTCTTCTTGTGAAATTTGCTTACTCAATCCTTTTTAATTTGATTTATTTTATAAACTCACCTTTGCAAGTTCAAGCAATTGATTGCAATCCTTATAAAGCTTGTACACACTGCCGGCCACTTCACTATTAGTGTTCCACATCATGATCTTGTACGCTATGAGGGTTTCGTAGCATTGCAGCATTTGTTGCACCTTTATGCACTTGGCCTTAGATTCTAGTGTCAAGTCGCATAGGCCGGGGTCATCCTGGAAATTACAGTCGCATTCATTAAAATTACAATCACATTCTTACTAAAGAGTTTACTTACGAGTTTATCGAAAACCAGAATAGCAAACTTTTTAGTAGGAAAGCGAGTAAGGATAATTTTTTTTTTTTTTGCCAAACTGTGTGCAATCGGATTGTACCCAAAATTATGTTTTCATAAATAAGTTCAAAGCAAAGTATGCAAGCGAAAAGATGTTTCACGATGTTTATCGTCTTAAATCGCAAGGATCATAGGAAAAAGTCTGAGTCTGGTGTCAATACCACGTTGCCAGTCCTAGAAGAACTACGGTGGTCGTACTTCTCCGGTCGGACGAACTCATTCACAAAGAGCTCTACTTCCAATGGAACTTACCATATCAATCTGCCCTAGGTTGTCACACGCACACAGTTTATCCAACTTTAAGGTTAGTGTGCTTTTCAAGTGAGCGCTCGCCGTCTCTACAGTTTGGCTCGCGAGGATATCTTCAAGGGAATCCTCCTCAGTTGTCTGAAGGAATTGTGCTCCGGTGTATAGAAGGTGGGCTATTGGCTCCTAAAAACAAACACTAACTTAGCAAAAGTTGTATTATAACCGATTTCAAATTACATATTTGTGTGTACTACAAACCACTAAAACTCTGTGTGCTTGCTACTGATTGATGTGTATTTTATTATTTTGTATGTGTTTAGCTCTAAGTACGATCAATGACAGCTGAATAAAAACATTTTTAATTTTAATAGAAATTTAATCAAAACCGATTCGACAGTAAAGCCATAATTTCGGTTTCTGAAGTCTAATTAACTAAAAATTGTTCAATGAGTCGACCGTCCTTTGACTTCAACCTCACCTGATGGTAAGCGAACATGTAGCTGATAGAACGGTCTAGAAGTCGGAGTGTTATTAAATACTTCTGAGCTGTAGGCCGTGGGTTCAATCCTTACCGAGATAGATCTATGTATATTCGCACTTTTTTATTATAAAGCCTATGTGTGAGTGGACTTCTACCGGCTTAAAACCTTTTTGTCGTGTCATTGGTTCTAACGAATCAGTGAGGTGAAAGGATCTTAAATGAACACTCAATATGTTTTCGAACTCTTTAGGTTAGGTTCTATGCGCTGAGCGATACGCGGAAGGGATAGCTGCGCATGCGTCGTAGTGTGCGCATGTCGCGCACACTAGATGTGTTGATGTGTGCAGAGTGTCCTATTGGTACAGAGAGCGGAGTGCGACTGGAGAGCCAATCAGCGCTACGCACGCCCGCCCTTCATTCCGCTAGCCCCCCTCAGGTACCTTATTTTTGACTTCTGCGCAATAACGGTCAGCGCTAAAGTTATGTGCCGCTACCGCTACTTACCGTCAAAACAGCAGTAGTTCCCGACATCTGAACACATTTGTTCCACAACAAGGGCGCGGTATCATCCTCCGGCAGATACTTGCTGAGATGGTCACAGAACATCTCCAGTATACATTCGTGCAGTGCTAGCTTCTCTTTGGCACACTCATATATACCTGAAAGGGTTTTAAATCTTTTATGCTTATAAATATAAACAAAATAGAAAATATTGAGGACAATCCACACAACACTAACTATCCCCAAATTAAAAGCTTGTTTATGGGAACCAGAAACTGATATAAATGTATATTAACAAAAAATGTATTATATCATATATTTTTTTTTTTGTAAATATACTGTCGCGGTATGAAAATGTTCGTCACCTTAGAGTCGGTTTTCGCTTGCACCAGTGCCTTAATCATGAACACATTTTGACATAATTTGTGACGTTAACTGTATTCTGTCAATTCAGTTTCAAAAGGTAGTATGTGATCGTGATACGTTGAACAAATCAAGTTGATAATTGACGAACATTTTCATTCCGCCACTATACCTAACCTAGGACATAGAAAAAAATAATATTTATAATTGACATTACACTACTACTTAACATTTCATATTTTTGTCAGATCTGTTTCTGACGACGACTGTACAATTTACGTCACGTGGTTTGTGGTCGGAGTCGCCGGTAGAAAAATATTAAAATTAAATCACTCCGGCAAGTGGGACTGCGGTCCGAGTACCTAACGGTCCGAGTCGACGGAAGCCTCTAGTTTTTAACAAGTTTATGAGAAGTAGAAAAAGAAAAACATAATTTGTCATTAACAATACAATTGAGAACGTGAACTGTACACTGGATGTGTGCGGGGTGTAATCGGTGCGGGGAGGGGAATTCAACTGAAGAGCCAATCGGCGCTACGCACACCCGCCCTTCATCCCACGAGCCCCCCTCAGGTAGGTACCTTATTTTTGACTTCTGCGCAATAACAGTCATTGCTAAAGTTACGTACCGCCTATATCAAACTTTTGATTGAAAAGTGAACACAATAGGCATGAAGACAGTAATCAAGTATCGTCAAAATATTTATCTGATCTAATGAAAAAATTTTGAAATATGTATTTATTCTCTTATTAATGTCGAGATTAATAATTTATTTGTTAAAATAAATCTACAAAATACAACAATCCGCCATGAGAGCTCAAACACCGAGCAGAACGAATTACGTCACGTTTAGGTAAACGTCATTCCGATTTAGTACAAAAGCACCAATGTTTACTGTTGATATACTTAACCGTGACGTAATAACAGACGCCATGACACTAGCGAGCGTTTTGGCGAGTATTTGAAAATTTAAATTTAAATGTACTTTTATTGCACAAAAACCTTAATTTTTTACAGAAATATGATATATTTTAGACATAATAGATACTTTTGAATATGATAGAAGAGATTTTGAAAATTAGTCGTCATGCCTATTGTACAGTTGTACTTACTAGTGTAGAGAAGTAGTTTGACCGATGCATCCTGCATGAGACAGCGGCGGAGTATAGCTACCACCTCCATGCAAACGGCTTCGTTGTGGACTCTTGATTTCACTCTGAATAATAATAGAAATAATAAGAGAGAAATGCGGTGTGAAAGAAGACGTAGTGATGAGAGCATACCTTTCTCTACTGAAAGGTATGCTAAGATGGTTTGGACAGGTAGAGAGAATGGATGAAAGGAGAATTGCATCCAGGCGAGTGTGAATGGAACTGTTGGAAGGGGAAGACCTAGGCGCATGTATCTCGATCAGGGGCTCAATTCTAGACCCGTGACTTTTTTGTCACGGTAGATATATATCACAAGAAGTGTCAGTTTCTTTAGTGAATTTTACAGTTCTCGTGATGTATATCTACCGTGACAAAAAGTCATTGGTCTAGAATTGAGCCCCTGATCGCAGACGTTTTAGAGAAAGACCAGGTTAGGAGTACCCTAAACCGACGAGCATATAATATGAAGAATGTTATGCAAGTGAATGAAGCGAAAGAGGTGTGTCAGGATCGTAGCAAGTGGAAATCCGTGATCTCTGCTTACCATGAAGAAAAAGGCCCGCTAGCGGCCTCTTGCGGAAACCAATCCGTTCACCAAGTTGATTTCAAAGAGTGTACTCACGTAGTTCCCTGCTCCGTCGCATGAAAGTCCACTGCGACTTGCGTGAGGTAGGAAGAAGTGCTGCCGGCGTACTGATCGCTGGACGCACTCTGGCTGTTGGAAAAGGTGCCGCGAGACAGACGCATGTGACGTAGCACTGTTAGAAACCCGGAGAGCGCTAGGCAACGGTGTAATGAATCTCTGGAAAGGAAGAATTATTTATGATATATTCTTGTTTAGAATATATTTATTTACAACCAGCGGGCGCATGTGGTTTCACCGTGTTCCCGTTCCTGTTACTTTATCGGGATAAAAAGTACTCGTATCCTATTTCCTGGTTCTAAGACAACCCCTCACCAATTTTTAGCCAAATCGGTTCGGCCGATCTTGAGTTATAAATAGTGTAACTAACACGGCTATTTTTTTATACAGGGTGTCCCAGAAAGTATGGTCAAGCGAAATTCCAGAGATAGAACACCCTTTGGGGTACCCGAATCACCCCCATGTATGTTCCGCGATTTCTTATAGTTTTCGAGTTATGATTTTTTTTCCGAATTTTAGAAAATTTTCCACTTGAACAACTTAAAAAAATCTAAAAAAAAAAGTAGAAAACTTTCTTAAGGTTTTTTTTTTGCCACTAAATATTGATGAGTGTTTCTTTTACGCATTAAATAATTGGCGACGTAACTTTGATAAAAACTATGAATATGTTGGTGTAAAGTCAGAAAATTACATTCGGTGAATTATGACTTTAATTTTCAACTTTAAATTAAAAATCTTAACAAGTGATTCCATGGTTTTAAAATAAGTTTAAAAACTTTTACAAACTCCCAGCTTTCATAATCATTAAAAAAACAATAGTGCTTAATAGGCTACTTTTGCTAAAATCAGCCTTCAAAGACGGCGAGGTGGAAAATTCTTATAATTAGCTATCTGATTAGAAAATACATTTAGACCATTTTATCATTTCTAGGCGTAATTTGTTGGTTAACTAACCAAAAATGACTGCAAAAAAAGTAATATTTAATTAATATTTGAAGATATGAGCAACATTTATTAACAAAAAAAAATCTAAATGTTGACCTTCTAGGTCGATACAAATACTACACCTGTCTTAAAAAGTTTTCCTTTAATCGTATGAAAGCTATTCTATTTGCCTTATTTTTTTCTTGGGCCTGTCTTAATTTTGTTCTTAATTTGGCCATATTTCTGATTTCTTTGGCGTAAACTAATTCTGTGTAGTAGTTTCAACACAAAGAAATCGATCGGGTTCAAGTCCAGTCCAGGTCTACCTGAATTTCTTGCAAAATAACCTCAACGGCCTATTAGAAGATATGGACCAGGTAGCAAACATGATTTTCAAAACGACGGCGCTCCATGCCGCTTCGCGAGATTTATCAGAGAACATTTTTGGACGAAAGATTCAGAGGCAGGTGGATCGGCCATGGAGGACCTATTGCGTGGCCGCCGTGGTCCCCCGACTTGAACCCGATCGATTTATTTGTGTTGGGGTTACTACAAAGAATTAGTTAACGCCAAAGAAACCAGAAATATGGCCGAATTAAGAACAAAATTAAGACAGGCCCAAGAAAAAAATAAGGCAAATAGAATAGCTTTCATACGATTAAAGGAAAACTTTTTAAGACCGGTGTAGGATTTGTATCGACCTAGAAGGTCGACATTTAGAATTTTTTTTGTTAATAAATGTTACTCATATCTTCAAATATTAATTAAATATAACTTTTTTCACAGTCTTTTTTGGTTAGTTAACAAACAAATTAAGCCTAGGAATGATAAAATGGTCTAAATCTATTTTCTAATCAGATAGCTAATTTTAGGAATTTTCCACTTTGCCGTCTTTGAAGGCTGATTTTAGCCAAAGTAGCCTATTAAGCACTATTTTTTTTTAATGATTATGAAAGCTGAGAGTTTGTTAAAGTTTTTAAATTTATTTTAAAACCATGGAATCACTTGCTAAGATTTTTAATTTAAAGTTGAAAGTTGAAGTCATAATTCACCGAATGTAATTTTCTGACTTTACACCAACATATTCATAGTTTTTATCAAAGTTACGTCGCCAATTATTTAATGCGTAAAAGAAACACTCATCAGTATTCAGTGACAAAAAAAAATCTTAAGAAAATTTTCTACTTTTTTTTTTAGAATTTTTCAAGTTGTTCAATTGGCAAATTTTCTAAAATTCGGAAAAAAAATCATAACTCGAAAACTATAAGAAATCGCGGAACATACATGGGGGTGATTCGGGTACCCCAAAGGGTGTTCTATCTCTGGAATTTCGCTTGACCATACTTTCTGGGACACCCTGTATATAAGAGAAATATAAGATTAGCGGCCGCCCGCGGCTTCGGTTGCCCCGTTACATGGGATCGGGATGAAAAAACTTTAGTTAACATTTGTCTGTTAAAACTGTACACCAATTTTCAAGATCCGTGCAGTAAATTGGTGGGGTGGTAGCTCAGAACCAGGAGATATACGAGTATCTTTAAAGTATTTTTATCCCGAGAATTAACGGGAACGGGAACAGGGCAGGCGAAGCTGCATGCGCCCGCTAGTTATAAATAAATATATTCTAAACAAGAATAATATACTCGTCTAACAGAGTGGTTACCACCGACACTATAATTTCAATCCTAATCTCGGTTCGATTAGAGTTTTGACAGCAATCCTATGGGTTTTCTGTCAAAATTCCGTCAAATCTTAAAATTGTGATCGGAATCGCGTTCAAGGGTAAACCGGCAGGTCTAAGGGTCTGGTCTAAACAGTTTACCTGGAGTAAAGTCCCTTGCGGCACACCATAAACAGTGCATCCCGATTTCTCGTACTAAAGTTCAGCAACGGATGTACAGCGTCGAACACACCCGCCGCTGAGCGGTACTCTGTCGGCGACGGCCGGCAGTTCTCCAGGATCGTGCTGAGCTGCGTGCAACGTTCCACCGATACGGGGGCCAGCTTGCATAGGACGTACAGGCAATCTGACGGGGAAATATAATATTCATTTTCTTATAAAAAGGCGTTCTACATTGTATTCTAGTTCTTGGTCGCCATTCGAGAACCTTTATTGCTATCTATATGACACACCCATTGCCACTTCAACTCACTAATTATAATAGCTTCATTTTTGATCCAACTTTCTACTATTTAGCCTCTCAATGAGGGTAGAACCCTGCACAGCCTACAGCGCAGAAGGCAGAGTTATAAGACCTGTCAAACGTTTGAGAAATCTTCTCTCACTCGATTTGTTATCCTATGCCGCTTATATAGAGAATCAATACATATTATAAAATGCAAGTGTGTGTGTGTCTATCCAGGGTTTTCAATACCTACTCAATACGCTATATATTTATTGCATGTTTAGGGTAAAGCAACATGGAGGTAGGCCGAAGTTTAGAGGCAGTAGAAGGTAGAGTTTTTCTATCACCGCCGACTAGGATCTACTCCCCGCTAGTGTGAGTAGGAGAGTTTGGACGGAATTGATGGAAGTGGGTGGTTTTTGGAAGCAAGTTTCGAAATCTATGTCTATCCTTTTCTATTTAGGATTTTTCTACAAATTTTCGATTTTGATAAGAAAGGAATGCTCCGAAACTTTAACATTCTGGAATAATCTAGAATAAATCGAATTCCCGCGCAACGCCGGGCTTCGGTGCTAGTAAATATCTAAATAAATCAAATTTTACCTGAATATTGCTTCAAACTACAGTCCATAGCGAGTTTATCGGATAGCTGGCTCAGTATATGCGCCGTCGTCTCCGCCTGATTCTTGCAAAGTCTGACGAGTATCAACTTGCCGTGCGACCAACATGTGTGCGCACACGGCTTCACTCGGGAAACGGCGAGGAGTGAGAACGCTAGGTTGATGAGCCCCATTACTGTTAGCTGACAATGGTTTGCACTGGAAATATGAAGGATTTGGCTGACGATCGGTCGGGCCGATAAGTAGGGGTTACAAATTGGCATTTCGTCAAGAAAAGTCGGGTTGATTCGGTGCCTGGAAAAACACTGTTCCACAACACCTAAATTCATGCAAATAATTTACTAATGGACTTTATACATTTTGATTTTATTTAATATAGCTGGTCAACTTAATTTGGATACGAGCTGGTATAATGTATGATATGTTTTTAGAAATTATATTTAAATACGAATTACATAATGATGAAATATGAACAATATTTTTCAATCTTATTAACAGCGCCACCTGCTGGAATAGCTAAAATAAGTTTATGTTTAAGTTGATTAATAGATAAAGTTGATTATTAAAAACAATAAAAAGAGATTTTCAAAAAAAATATCCTAGCTATATAAATAGATTTATCGCCCCCTAAACCTTCTGTAAATTTCATGAAAATCTTCCATATCCAGAATGAATACATAGAACCTTTTCTCGAGTGTTACGTAGAAGTTCAATAGGTGGCGTTCTCCGTGAACCGTAAACCGTGAGTTCGACCACTCAGCAATAGATGGCGTTTAAATTTTTGGTTATAACTTCTCTTCTGAGTATTTTCTGAAAATGAATCCTAGCTAGATCAATTGATCGCCCCCGAAAACTCCTGTATACTAAATTTCACGAAAATCGTTGGATCCTTCCGATTTTCTCGTTTAAAGGTATAAGATATATAGTTTACAAATGGCTGTACTGTATTCCACCCGGACCCTGCAGTTTTGTGAATGCACGAGTGAGTCAAATAAACAAATGTTATATCTTTCAACTGAATAGACAAGTACGTTTTTATGTGATTTCGTTGAATTCTGACTTCGTCCTGTGGCATTATCTTTGGTATAAAATTGCGGGTAGTAATAATTTACCTTTCAGCAATGAGTACTTTGAGCACACTAGCGACATCTACGTCCGGCGGTATCACGGAGCGGACCCACGCGGATTCCTTGGTTCTCAGCTCGTCCAAAGCACGCAGCTCGATCGCCGACTTTATGGCCTTGGAATTAGATTTAAAATTAAATTATATTAACCACAGTCGCAGTGCGCAAGGCTGAAGAGCATTTTAATTTGGAGTCCATATTGGGTCTCATTTCCTTGTAATTGACTTACATCCAAGCAAACAGTTCTGAAATCCCTTCCCTTATCGGATATAGCGAGTGCTAGATCCATGATAAAGGGCGCTCGCAACAGCTGCGTTTTCGGCCACGTCCTAATGTGTTTTCTGATCAGTTCCGGTTCCACTGCGCCTTGGGATACGTGGTAGATGCAAGTGGAGAGACAGCCACTTAGTTCTGCCACGCTGTAGGACACTAGAATCATCCAAAATTAAAAAACTTTTTATTGTTGTTAATTAACACAAGAGGAGAAGTGGAGTTGGGCAGGGCACATGGCAAGAAGGGACGATGGGATATGGACGAAGGCGGCAATAGCATGGTGGCCAAGGGATGCTCAAAGACCTAGAAGCAGATTACCCGCCCATTGGTCTAACGACATTGTTGCGAGTGCATATTTGGTGTCCCTGTCTAACATGTGAGTAAGAGAGGGACACCAATAGTTGCCGGCCACAAATTGCAGTGAAAATATGGGCCGTCTACGAGCCGCTTTAGCCAAATAAATTAATTCTCTTTCTTAAGCCGCTCTAGCCAAATAAATTAAGTTTCTTTCTTTGTCGTTCTAATTATGAAAAATGAGATAGATAAAGTGTGAGGGCTGTAAATTACCAATGTCATCAATATCCATGGTAGTGGACTCTGAGTCCTGCGGTGGTGGCTCCAGCTTGCTGTATAGCCTCACGCTGAAGTAGTTACTCAGGTGGCCCAGCACTATCCCTAAGTCGTATGTCTTGCACAGCCTGGAAGACATTATTTCATGTTTTTGGAGTTTACTCCTTAAGAATCGGTTTTTTGGATATAAGGCGCCCGGTATGAGAAAAATGTGAGGGGTAAAATCTACTGAACGAATGACCTCGTTACGTTTTTGGTGCGCAACCTATCTTGCGCAACTTTCTAATTTGGTATGAGCAGTGCAGCTAGATCGTGGGTAGTGTGTACCCTTACTTTGCCTATACTTTATAATGCTTTCTCTCACTCTTACTGATGGCAAAACATCTTATAGTGGGGGTACGCTCTACGCACGATCTGGCTGCACTGGTATAGAGTATGCTGCAAAGCGACTATATCTATATGTTATTGAGCTTGTTGCGTCTGTTTTGACAATCGTACTTAAGGAGTAAACTCCAGTCGTGCGTCGGAGCTGACACACACAATTTTTTATAGTGTCCCAAAAGTTAAGAGCTGAGCAGAATTTGAACACGCGACCTCCCCTTGGTACGGGGCTGCGCTGACCACTGCGTCATCGGATCCTAATCACACTCGACGAATAACTCTTAGAGACTGTTCGGCACTAAGGCGACCAAGGGGAAGGTCGCGGGTTCAAAACCTGCTCGGCTCTTGACTTTTGGGACATTATACAAATCTTTGTGATTTTTTTAAGTGTAGTAAATAGGTACTATAAAATCAATAAAAAATATTTCATGTTTGTTTTTATACAACTAGCTTTATGAGTGGTAGCATATAAGTTTAGACTGAGAGCGCTGGTGGCTTAGTGGTAGCAGCCCCGCCTTCCGGTGTCGTGTACCAATGAGTTTTTCTGGTCAAAAATTTACGACGGTGACCGCTTACCATTAGGTTGGCCGTAAGCTCGTTTGTGTATCTCTTTCATAAAAAAAATAAAAATATATTGGTATATGATTTATCGCAAATCTAGTGACTTACTTCATTAACTGATGAACCAACGGCGGCAACGTGTCTGGAGGTATATCGATGATGTACGAGCATATTTTATTCACCACTTGCTTGTGACTGGCACGGGATAACTTCATATCTCTGGAATTAGGAAAATTTCACAGTTCGTTACGTACCTATAGGTAGCGGCACGTAACTTTAGCGCTGACCGTTATTGCGCAGAAGTCAAAAATAAGGTACCTGAAGGGGGCTAGCGGGATGAAGGGCTCTCCAGTCGAATTCCCCTCCCCGCACCGATACACCCCGTGCACATCCAGTGTACAGTTCGCGTTCTCAATTGTATTGTTATTGACAAATTATGTTTTTCTTTTTCTACTCCCCATAAATTTGTTAAAAATTATTGCTAATAATTACTTAGTTAATATAGAAAAATGTAAAAACTAAGTGCTTCTATGCTTCAGACAGTTGGTCCTAACATGGAGGCCTTAGATCTTAAATAGGTATCTCAAAGTTTTCTAAGATGAGTTATATCTTACTTAAACATAGCTCCAAGCTGAACCAACTGTCTCTCACTCCACCGACACTGGCACAGCGTGTGGACACACTGGTCCTTATAATCTGAGCTTGGCATCTCCGTGTCACAGTGCTTGACTGTGTCATATGTGGAGATTATCACGCTCAAGGCCTCAGGTAGAATGTCGCACCATCTGGAATTTAAAAAATTAGATTCAGCAAATCGCAAAATCAATCAATCAATAAAATTTGTATTCAATACGATACAAGAATCACTTTGAAACGTCTTTAAGCTAGGTGAGTCTAGGTGCCAGTTCCACGCGACCAAGCCTAGAAGAACAGGCAACAAACTACGGCTCGGTTTCTACAACTTCATCATTCGTAAAAATTCATCATTCACACTTGGTGTGCAGACTGGTTTCCGCAAGTAGGCCCTTTTTGCGTGACGCATGACACGTGCTGCTCGATATTTTTTAGGTTCTACGGCACGCCGGTTTCCTCACAATGTTTTCCTTCACCAAATACTGGCATAGTGCACATAAATTTATCGACAGAATAACTCATTGATACACACAATTAGGCTTCAGCACCACAAAACAATGATCTACTAAATAAATATTGTGGACATTCCACACAATACTATCTAGCTCCAAGCCAGAACCAGATAGCTACCTAATAAAATACTATACTTTTTTTTAACCAAAACAAAAAAACGGAGGGACTCGAGTGGACGTAATACACCAGTTGCCCCTGACGCTATATAAATCATCTACAATAGATGCAAAGCCTAGTTTTTTTATAATGCAATACAATAAACATTTTTTTTTATAAATAGGTACCAATACATCCTAAAAACACAATATAACACAAAAACAGAGAACAAACATTGCCACAGAAATATTCGTTTTCACCCACCCTCCAGTTCAGAAGGCAGGAAGGCAGGGTCGCCAATTATTATACTTACATCATATTAACATCGCTATCATCAACGATCGACTGCACGCTATCGTTGCACCATTTCACCAGGTCATCAAGCAACATTCTTGGCAGTTCCATGCGCACTCTGCTGATGACGCCTGCGCAGTGTGTCAGCGAGGTTGATTCAATCCTCATTGTTCTGAGTACAAGCTCGACTACCTGAGGAGAAGCAATGAAATAGCTACATACTTAGATAGAGAGATGATGGTTACCCAACCTAAAAGGAGGTGCTGAGGCAAGATGATTACGAGGAAGCTTCGATGGAACTGGCATACAATGAGCAACGCTACGCTGAGACTGACATAGTCTATATAATACTCAAAAGTTTTTTTTACTACAGAAAAAAATAAGTAAAATGAGAAAAAATGAAGAATTAACTGAAACAAAAGAGGTATGTATGCCCCATCAAGTGACAATTGGTAGTCTAATTCTATGAGAAAGGCTTGTAGAAATGTGATGTACTCCATTGCATAGAGCTTTGGAAGTAAGTAAATAAAAGTTTTGTTTACCTTGGCCTTGCTCTTAGTTGATGGGGTCGTATTATCAGATAGTCCATTAAAAATACAATCCAGGATACACTCGCCATCGCTATTCAGTACACGTCTTGGTATATGTTTGACTATCTGCAATAGGGAAATTAATTCTAAGTTGGAACTGTACACAGCGACTGTAATAAGATTAGTAAATAAAAAACAAAGGAGTAACCTGATCTAACTGTTGAACACAGTATTCTTGTAGTTCCTCGCGCCTACCATTAGCCCGTCCCAGTTCTTTTAGTTTGGAGAACACTTGTTCAACCATTTTAAGATGATTATGACACAAGTTTAGTAGAGAATATTTGAAGAAGTATTGTGGAAATGGAAAACAGGAAACATTTTTCACACTTTTCAGTATTTTTGTAATCACATTATTTACCGCCTAAACCTTGACAGTAGCAGTAACTGAAATTGACAAATCAAAATTGGTAACAGTGACAGTGACAGACAAAAGAAAACCAAAAGCAAATCTATGGTAAGTTGCGGGCAGCACTGCAGAATTGAAGAAATTGCAACTGGTATCCCTATTAGTGGTGCGCCGCGTCGGTCTTGCCACTACTGTTCCAATCAATCTTGGACTTGGTGAACTATTTGTGATTATGGGTTATTATTGTCTTGTCTTGGCATGGCGCTATATACTTATCAAAATCTTATAATATTTTATCATAATTCCTACTTTCTATCTAACTGATATTAATAAATGTGAAAGAACACGATGTTTTGTTTTATATGTATAATGTGACTTAATTTACGACCACTGGATAAATTAAAGAAATGCTATATTACTCAAGGTTACTAGGACAACAACCGAATTATGGCCAAGAACTGGCTACAGAAGTGTAGGGTCCCTGCAGCAAGATGGACGGACGGCATAGTAAAGCCGTGGGGTGGCAATGGGTTAGACTGGCACAGGCTCGAAGAAGAAGGCACAAACTAAGGGACACAGCATAGTGGTTGTAGTCAGGCTGTGGATGATGATGATGACTTTTTTAACAGGAATGAGAAAAAACCACCATGTGATTGAAGCCACGTTTTTAAAAGTTTGGATACTAGAGTCTGTCAAATGAAAGTAGAGACTACAAAATCGCGGCAAAATCAAATATTATAAACTTATAATTACGCCCCAATAAATAATAGGATACCTAGTACCTAGGTACTGTTAATTACGTAATTTGAAACTCTGGTATTATTCCAAACATGTAGCTAGAAAATATAAAACCCGCAGAGTTTCTAATATTATTTGATAAAACATTTTTTTTTAGTTTGCTGCAATTTATCCGTCTAAATAGATTTGACAAACTCTAGGCTTATTTTGGTGCAAGTCGAAGTATTTTGCCATGCCTGGTTTGTCCCATCCCTATCCTAACCTAAAATCCCTTCCCCCGCCCTCCCTACAACGTCTTTTTGATGACGTCATCAGTTTATGTTTAGCGAGGTAAAGTTACGAAATCGACGAATTTCGGTTTGCCCGCGCGTGTTTTACAGCAAATATATTTTTGTACGGTACGGTACAATGTGAATTAAAAGATTTAATCCACAGTAATTTTCAAGCTGTAAAATATCCTTACCTTTACCATTGAAAGTCACCGAGACATTACGTTTCCTACTTTTGGCGGCATCGAAGATTCTATTGAAGCCACAGAAATAGATTTTCTTGTGCAATAAACAGTGTGTACACAATTCTAGTGCTCTAATCCGGACAAGGTTGATATTTGGAACCTCTTGCTGAGCAGGAGGGGCCAGTGAAGATGCTAAAGAAGTGGTAGAGAGGATTGCATAGTGGTCAAAAATATGGATAACCCAACGGTCAGTAGATTGAGGTCAAGGTCTCGTTCGAAAACACCGTTTTTGAGATCAAACTGCGACCATGAGAGCTGCTCGGAAACGGAAGAACACACACACAAATCCGGAAGGAAAACTCCCATCAAAAGAAGCACTCCTATCAAGTGAGTAAACCTTATTTTCTGATAAGATTTCGTACCCTGAAAATTACTAATGCCCCTTAAAGTTTTTGCAACATCTGATGAGCTTATTTTAGTCAACAAATGCTGATCAAAACGTGATTAACAATCAATAATTGCTACATGATTGTTAGAGCTAATTTTGTCTGTGAGTTTTCAGCTATTTTGAAGACAAGCAATTTGGCTAGCCTTTGTTTTGGTCTAACAATTATGTAAACAAGCTAAAAAATATAAACGTTGGTAAACATTTGACTAAGTACCACTAGCAAAACTGATGGAAACTCATACTTGGGAACCAGATACCTGATAGAACACTTAAATACTTTATACTTTTTTGGCAATATATTTTACCTACTTACAATATTTATTATAACCAGACAGAGCTACATTTTTGCCATCCGTCAGTGGCTATAAAATAAATAAATAAATAATGTGGCCAATTCACACAACACTAACTAGTGGGGCTAGTTAGTGTTGTGTGAATTGGCCTTGTGTGAAACTAAGCAGAACTTGTATGATGGGAACCAGATAACTGATACAATACTTAAATACATTTTTTTGTAAATACATACTTACAATACAATATAACACCCAGACAGAGAACAAACATATGCGTTCACCACACAAATATTTGTTCTCGGTGGGAATCGAACCCACGACCTACGGCGCAGAAGGCAGAGCTACTACCAACTGAGCTGACAGGCCAGTCTATGAAACTTAACAGAAGACAGAGCTTCTACCTCATACCAACTGAGCTGTAAGGCTAGAAACATTCTGACCTAAAGATTTTTATAATGTCACAAAGTTAAGAGCCGAGCGGGATTTGAACCCGCGACCTTCCCTTGGGTACGGGTCTGCGCTGACCACTGCGCCATCGGATCCTTATCACACTCGACGAATAACTCTTAGGGACTGTTCGGCACTAACGCGACCGTGGTCAAATCCCGCTCGGCTCTTATCTTTTGGCGATTATAAAAATCTTTGATTTCCTTAAGTGTAGTAAACACTATAAAATCAACAAAAAATTCTGACCTAAGTCCAAACATAGTCATTCAAATAAGGGCAAGATGATAAAATACTTTATGCTAATATATGGTGATGAAGCATGTTAAACTCAACAATCCAAAGCCTAGATCTAATCCAAGGTTGCAAAAAGGACAGATTTGTTTACGCAGTGATGTCACAAAGTATAAATGAGGTCATTCATGTGGTTTTAGAGCCATTGTGACCTTATAGTACATTTTAGGGAAACCTTGGTAACAATGGAATGTGTTAGTAGGGTTGGGCAAGGTATTTTTATCCTCTCGAGTACCTATTTATTTGAGCACTTGTTCAGTTCATTGCCAATAAATATAGACTAAAGTGTGTATCTAAGTGATTGTGTGCTACAGTAGCCGTCAATAGGCAAAACAATTATTGTTATTTAAGCTATGTAATCTCATTTATCCATGTAATAGCAATGCTACGGCAACAACCAAGTAGAAATTAGAATTTAAACCCCCTTTCTTACAAGCCAACCAAACTTAGGTTTTATGCCACTGTTTGTATAAATTGCACCTAGCTATCTGTTAAATCTATATTTATAAAAGAAAGTCGTGTTAGTTACACTATTTATAACTCAAGAACGGCGGAACCGATTTGGCAGAAAATTAGTGGGGAGGTAGCTTAGAACCGGGAGAAGGACATAGGATACTTTTTATCCCGAAAAAGCAACAGGAACGGGGTGTTACGGGAACGGGCGAGCGAAGCCGCGGGCGGCCACTAGTAAATAAATAAATAAAAGTGTTTCATAAAATATAACCAGTTTATAAGCAACTGCCATCAAAGTCAAAGACAAATATATATTTATTCAGTGGTATCACAAGGATCACTTTGAAATGTCTCAAAGCTAGGTGAGTCTAGGTGCCAGTTCCACACAACCAAGCTTAGAAGAACAGGCAACAAACTACCGCTGAGTTCCTACAGATTTTTTGTATGATCCTTCAAGGCCTGCGCACACCTAGTTCGCTGGCGGTAGTGATCAGTGAAACGCTGTCAAATATCGCTGTTAGATTTGAGATTTGACAGCGATATTTGAAAGCGTTTCACTGATCGCTACCGCCAGCGAACTAGGTGTGCGCAGGTCTTTACAAAACCACTAGGTAGAATTGTGGCATCTAATAGTCGCAGTAGCCAAAAAAGAAGAAGTGAAGTGAACAGCAGTGACAGAACTAATTTTAAGCAATGTCTCACACTTTTTTAAGCGCTTGTAAGTAAGGCCGTTCATAAGTGACTTTGAATTAAACTTCCCCAACATTTTACTGATAAGAAATAAATTGACCTTGACAGTCGAAATGATAACACATGAACACTTTCATTGTGAATTGAAAAACTTAAGCATATACTTCTTAAAAAATTCTCAGAATCAGAATGTACAAATAGTCTCATCAATTAAATAATTTTTGACATTTCAATTGAAAACTCAATTTACAGTAAATTTTATTTCAATTTGGATAAGATAGTCCTAACCACTAAACAGTAGGTAGAACTTCTAGGATCAAATCCACTTCATCTTCAGATATTGGTGCTGCAAAGTCACATCACACTGATTTTATGGGTGCCATTAGATCCCTTAACGCAACATAATCCTAATCGTAAAAAAATCATTCAAAAATCTAGAATTCTAGACAAGGAAGTGAATTTATAAAACATCAAAAAGCTAACATTCTCACAGTAAATTCCTAATGTTATCTCCATTTGTCCGCAGGGAATTAGCGCCCACCACAAAAATAACTGAAAAGATAACACAATCCATTGAAGAGTTCACTTCGCCATCACCAACATATCGGACGCGGCAGGCCAGGAGGAATGCGGACGTCATTACGTCTGACTACTCTTCAGAAGATGGCATGGATAGACTTAGGGGGCATAGGAAAGAGATCTATCAGGTATGTGCCTACTTTTTTTTTAGTTATTGAAAGCTATCGAGAGCAGTGGTCTAGTGGTAGCGGCCCCACCTTCCGATCCTAAGGCCGTTCATATCCAGTTGTGTACCAATGAGTTTTTCTATCGAAAAATGTATGTGCACTAATGTCAAGTACTCTCAAACGGTAAGGGAAAACATCGTGAGGAAACCAGCATGACGTAGAATCTAAAAATTGTGTGTTCTCGAGAAGGACGAGGAGGTTTGACGAAAGACTGCAAAAAGCCTAAAGCTGGGACTAGAGCCTATTCACGATATCCAAGGTTGTTACTCTGTATTCTATACAGCTGATATCCTGCTGTAGAAAAACCTTCCACAGTGAGAAATTTACAGCCTTGACCAAAGCTTGACTAAATATAAAATGCACATGCATAGGGAATCCTACTAATATTATAAATGCGAAAGTTTGTAAGTATGAATGGATGGATGTTTGTTACTCTTTCACGTAATAACTTCTAAATAGATTTTAATGAAACTTTATCATATTATAACTTATACATCAAAATAACACATAGGCTACAATTTATAAAGATTATGTAACGGAGAACGGATTTAAGGAACGGGGCGAGCGAAGCCGCGGTCGGCCGTTAGTACATATTTAAATAAAATAAAATATGTGTAGCATGTAGCTAGACTTCTACATTTCCCTTTTCAACGCAGCAGATGCAAAATATTTATGTTAAAAAACTACTCATTCTAGTTTTAACATTTACAGTGAACTAGTTTTTCAAGTATTTTATTAATGTCATTTGAGTAGCCTTGTAACTTATCCACATGAAGACATTCCTAAAGTTAATCGCCGCTTAGGCAGGCTTCTATTCATAAACATAGAAGGTAGACTAATCCTATTAGTAGTCTTCGAAATACAACACTAATGAAATTCTATGTGTAACTATTTTAACAGAAAAACCTTTGTAAAACAGTAATTTGAAACCAGAATTAAATCTGTTCACACCTACTGACTGACACATTGTAATATTGTATAACGTTGTGTGTTGAACACACTAGTGGTGTAGTGTAACTATTCATACGAAAAAAATTAAGCACATAGTGCCCTCGAACTATGAGAGATAACATAGAATAAATTATAGTTTAAAAAACTAAAAAAAACGTTTTTATAACTAATTGAACTAAAAAGTTAAAAATAAAACTGTAATAATCAATTGAAAAATTAATATTATTGTACAAAAAAGCGTGGGGTGCTTTTTATAATACCTAACTTCAGATATAATAAACTATTGATAAAATATTTACAACAACCAAAATCAAGCACCCCACGCTTTTTTTGTACAAAAATATAAATTTTTCAATTGATTATTACAGTTTTATTTTTAACTTTTTAGTTCAATTAGTTATAAAAGCGTTTTTTTTAGTTTTTTAAACTATAATTTATTTTTTACTTTTTAGTTTTTTTTTTTTCATTTTTTTTTTTTTTTTTTTTTCATATTATTGCATTGTCATCGACCTTTGACAGGTGTGCACAGTTTGAATAAAATCTGATCGTTCAAAGTAGGACAAAATCGATCTCAAAGAGGTCGCTTACATACATACATACATACATACAGGTGAAGCTAATAAAAGCGTTATAAAAAAGTTGAGCACGCGGTGCACAATAATCACTATGAAAGATAACATCGTGAGGAAACTATTGGCATAATCAGCCGGTCTACTCTTGAACGCGATTCCGATCCCAATTTTAAGTTTTGACGGAATTCTGACAGAAATGCTATGGGTGTTCTGAAAATTCCGTCAGCTCTGCACGTAAATTAATTGACGATGGCTTTCCTGTGGATTAGTAGGTCAACGTAGTTCACGTGGGCTCTGGGTAAGCCTACTCCATCTAAGGCCCGTATTCCGAAACAGTGCTTGAGTCTGAGTCGAGTCTCAAGCATAGATTTTTGTCATTTTTCAATGGAGAACGCTACAAAAAATCTATATATGCTTGGAAGTGCTTGGGGACTCACTCAGGAAGTCAGGGAGGAGTTACTCAGACTCCAGCACTGTTTCTGAATACGGGCCATAAACCCTGTCCCAGACATTACCGCCTTAAATTAGAGCAAGTGTGAAAAGTCGTCAGACGATTATAATCATAGACAATGCAACGGTCTTTTTACTTGGAGTCATGCGTGATCTACATTTGAATTTAGAATTTGGTATTTTCGTCGAATTACCTTTTCAACCTTGCAATGAGTTGAGAACATACCAAATGAATCATGTTTTACATCATTCGCACTTACAATCCATCGGCATCGGAAGGAGGAATGTAATTTCAAGGGTTATGTTCTGTAACTGTTACCTACAATATTCATAATAACTTGAGACAGGGCCTTATTGCCTGTATGCTAGATAAATCCTGTATAATATGCCATACATCGTAGTCTATAAAAAAACTGTTCTTTTGTCTTGACCAATGAAATAATCTAACAAAACAAATTGGATCATTTCGTATCGGATTATTTATGACGGAAATTTAAGCCAAAAACTGATAATTAGTACAGTCGCCTGTAGTAACTTATATACGTCATTGGTTTGGTTGTCATTGGTTATTGTGGTTTGTTTTGTTGGTTGTCTCTCCTAGGTGTCTACTTAGACTGCTGATTAAAACAGACTAGAAGTAATGAATACCTATACTTTTACCGCTTTGAAGAGAAAACATGCTAAGAGTACTATATCTTTTCCGCCGTTCAAAGTAAAATATAACGAATCATTCAGAAAAACCAACCAATTGAGATCACTTCTGGAACCATGTGTTCCAAAAGTGAGTGACTCATTTCACAACGGCTCCTTTTTCGATTCTCAAACACGTTGCTCCATCTTACAGATAACAGATAGCGTAAGAATATCCACTTGGTACAGGTCATTCAACTCCTTAATTGTTTAATACCATCCGACCTATTACCACAGAAATAAAGTAGTCAATTTTAAAGTAAGGGTAATTTTATGAAACAGACCTTGGCATCTATTGAAGATAAAATAACGTCAGGGGCAACTTCTTCTATTCGTTCTTTCGAACCAAGTGTGGTGAAAGGATTTTCAGTGCGCCTCAAAGATATTCCTTTCTTGCACTGGTTGTTTATGCCCCTTCTTACGGGAGCTATAGTATATGCATTCATACCGCCCGATCGATCAAAAAAGACAAGATCCTCTCTGTCTGCGGAACACACATCTTGCAGAATGATAAATTTCTACTCTTTACAGGTCATTCAACTCCATAATTGATTATTACCTACCACCGCAGCTACCGCACCTTCCTATTGCCACAGAAATAAAAGTAGTCCATTACATGTATCTTAATTGAATTAAAATTATACCAACATAAATATCAATGAAGCAATTGAATAGAGCAGACGCCTACCTTCTCATTATTCTATTTCCTCGTGTGTGTTCTTGAGTATGCATCTAAAGTCAGCCGCATACACACGTTTTCGTATTCGATTTTTGAACTCGTTTTGCGTAGTTGGGCATCCGAATGCATGGAATCAATTTATTTGTTCCGTTAGAAAAAAGGGATCATGTGAGACAGTTAATGATGATATTTGTCATTGATTCCATGCATTCGGATGTCCGAATACGGAAAAACGAATTCGGAAATCGAATACGGAAAACGTGTGTATACTGCCGACCTAAAGCCGAATTCTTAAAGCCATCTGCAGAAACAATGCTTGTAGTTGTATCGATGAGAAAGAAAAATAGTTAATCCGCTTCAATTTGTCATTTGGTTGGTCCGACTGGAACAAGTTTATTTTTTATTTTTTTATTAAGCTATTTATTTCCGAAGACATGCATACATTCATTACATTACGTTACTTTGTTACATAATATTATAAATTCATTTTAATTTTAGTTATTATATAAATTTAGTTTTTCTGTAAATATGATTTATAATTAATATTTGAGTTGTATTATATTTTATTTGTATACAAGTTTACCTAAAATAAAATATTATGATCAACCAGTTAAAAATAGACATAACGCATTTTTTTTCCTGCCTTTGTCATTGTCAATAGGACAATTAATCGTACAAATTTAATAATATCACATTTATCACCTTTAATCAATATTATACCATACCGTCCACTCAACAGGATAACATGGACTATAATTCGTCCAAATATAAATGCCAGTAACATTCCCCCGCGTAGTTTTATTTCTGAAGCTCCACGTATGGGCGTTATTATTTCAAGCCATCTGTTGACTTTCAGTCGTTTGAAGTTATCAGAGTCTTTTGCATTCGTATTTGGTGTTCAATCTGGTTCATTCGGAGTTTTTAACGTGAATTTACGCAGTCTTGACCCAGTTACTCTATTTAGAGGATTGCAAGGATTCGGTGGGAGGTACGTCTATCCGGAGTTGCCATGGAAATGGATGTGTAGTTACGCAAAATGTTTCAGTTGGTTTTAATATTTTTTAGTGGTGGTCGGATATGTATCTTCTATTCAAGGTCTGTCTATCTAAACCATATTTTTTTCTAACGAAACGACTATACTGACACAGCAAGAACACCTAACAACTATAAAAAGAACTATGAACGTTTGATCGTCTGTGACAGTGTTTTTAACTTTAACTCAAGCTACTCAGCATATTTAGTAGTGTCTGGAAGCCGGCTTCAAAAAATTGAAGGCCAGTTTTACTTGTGCGTTGCAATTTGCAGGCATGTTGTTCAACCCATACATTGAAAGCATCTGCCCCTCCTTGACACTGCAGCTGCCCATAATATTTACCATCGACCAAACCATCTGCCATACCATTCCCAATGTTCTGCCATAATATCGTTCTCCAAGTTCTTAAGTTGTTTTCATTGGATCAATAAATGCGTGCGATTCATTCGAAGTACTTCCGTTCCTACCGAATATAGACATGCAATGCCATTTCTTCTCCAAGGCCACTAAAACCACGGGCTGTTCAAACGCAACCGCTCTCTCTCTCTTGTTGTATACAAATTCTTTTTCGCATCTTTATTATGTATCAATCAGTACTGTATTAGTATTAGCATCAGTTTTTATTATAGAATCTAGCTGAAATTTATTTATTCAGTTTGTATCACAACCGCTCTCTCTCTCTCTCATGACGGTTGCCACCAAATTCTCAAAATTTCGCATCTTTTATGGGGTCAGCAACGCGCTTGTGATGCCTCTGGTTTTGCAGGCGTCCATAGGCTACGGTAACCGCTTCCCATCAGGTGAGCCGTATGCTTGTTTGTCAACTTAGTTGTATAAAAAAAAAACTTTATTATGTAAGTATCACGTTTATGTACGATCATGGAGAATCAGTTTGAATTGTAGAATGTAAAGTTAATTCATTTATTCAGTTGTATCACAAGGATCACTTTGAAACGTCTTAAAGCTAGGCGAGTCTAGGGGCCAGTTCCACCAAGTTCAAGTCTAGATGTATTGGGAACAAAGTGTTTAAGATAGCTATCGTGGTATGGAGTTAATTTGCGATTTCTCTGTACATTATTTAAATTCTTTGAATTTCAATTGATCTTACTTACGTACTAGATCGCATTTCTGCAATGCCACCTCTGTAGTGGATCTATCTAGCGTCTATTATGTATGCTACCGTGGTTATATGTATACGTGTTTCTTATGCCCTTTATTTCCGCGTATTCTATGGCCCAAAAATTCAATGTCAATCGCCACAATATGACTCACAACAGCAACGCGGTTCGCTTCGCGGTTAAATTGTATTGTAAGAAGTTACAGCATATTTTTTTGCTAGGCTAGCTTTGTTGTAATATAGATTACGTGTAAGGTACTATTGAGAGGTAACTGGTGATGTCATCATTGGCGATTGATTGATGAGGTTTTTACGACAGCAGTTTTATTGTGGTTTTACATAAAATATAAATTAGTAAATCAATTCGCCTGGGACTTATTACGACAGCAAATTTAAGGTATTTATTTAATTAAATATTATGGATGTTCAGTAAGTAGCAAATACAGGAATTGCTATAATCTGCAATCCCCACATCCTTTGAAAACACAGATAGCATTTATTTTTGGCTAAACGGAAAATGATAATTGTAGTTTTATGCTTATTTGATCATAAACACAACTTTTTAAAAGTAATAATAATATAAAGTAATTAAGTCTAGCTATTCAAGTATGTACTGAACGATATTAATACTATAGTTTGTCAAGTTGTCACAAATCGTTGAAATGAGTATACTAGGCTCACAGCTACCCATAGTCCAACCTGACAGCCCAATGAGCTAATCTAAGTGCTGATACCATAAACTGTGTAAAGATAACTACGACAGAGATATGCTTTGTCGGATTAACTAGCTTCCAAGTTGACCATGATTCTACTTTTACCTTCACTTATTCAAGTAGATATTTGAAGTGCATATCCCAACAACAATATCTGTAAGAGGGCAACTTGAGTACAAATGACGTACGAACGTAATTTCACGCTACTTCTTCTTGTTGTGTCACTGATTCTTTCGAACCAAGTGTGGTGATTTCACGCTTATGCCGACCAAAGGAGTGATTTGTTAGGTTTGCTATATTTTTTGTATAGGCGCGTCAAAAGTAGATTGAATTGAAAGTGAACGAATATTGTCCGAACTTGGCTCACACATCGCCGTATTCTGTACCCGAAGTCGGAGTTTGGCAACCACATTTCGTTACCAAATGTTGTTTTCGTTTCGCCTATTTGTCTCTGTCTATTGTATGGAGAAAATATGAGACGGCAACTCTAACTACGTAACGTATTTTTGCCGTCTCATATTTTCTCCATACAATAGAGAGAGACAAAAAGGCTAAACGTTAACAACATTTGGTAACGAAATGTGGTAGCAAAACTCCGACTTCGGGTTCTGATTATGTTTTCTTTGTAAACTTAATAACCACAATGCAACATGTTGGAAAGCCGGTAAAAATTTGGCTAATTAAAGTCGGCAGACCGTTAAAGATCAAGGACCTACAAGAATAATGCTACAGATGTGGAAATTGCGTAATGGTTATGTTTTTCTGTTATAAAATATTTGTAAAAATATTAGTTTCAAATCTGGATTTCGTGCTACCATGACGCTTGTTGTTTCCTCTTAGTAGCTTACTCATTGTTCTCTTTTAGTAACTTATTCGTAGTTAATTATTGTGGGTATCAAACCAACTCACTGATCACAATCAGTTATGGCACACGCAGGTAATCCTAGAATGGGGTCAAACAGGGGGACGGGGGACTAGACAAGATCTCTGTTTGCGGAACAATCTAGCAGAATGATCGTATGCTTTCGCCAAACTAATGTTATCCTGCTGTTTGACCCATAACTAACTAACATAACTAATTGTGAACAGTTTATTGGTTTAATATCCACGTTGATTTACTACGAATAAGATACTAAAAGATAACTACGAGTACTAACTCTTGGCTTGACTGTACTGGTACTGGACAGGTGGACTTTGTATTGGGCAAAAACGTAATTTAAGGACGATGACCTTCATTTTGAGTGTCAACGTATAAGTCCTACTGTGAATCGGGATTATAGGAGTAATAGTGAGCCCATACATTTACAAAGAGTAATGTCTAAAGCTGGCTGTACACATTGGGCCAAAACATAGAAGCAACAGACATTAGCGTATGCTTCAGACGGCAGTATCTCTATCTTTTGGCCTAATTTATACAGCCGGGATATAAGAGTCTTTTATTAATGAGAACTTTGTCCACAGAACGAGATCAACAATCAATATGAGCGGGTGTCGACGAGCTCGCATCACGGTTACAGCACACTCGATGACGTCACATTCAGTCCGATATCCACGTCATTCAACGTGATTCAGGACAGGTGAGCTAATTTACTGAAGATGCTATGACGTCATCACCGACCTCAATGTGTAGGTCCACACTGCGAGCCTAGCGCGGTTGCGACGACGGGCGCGAAGTATCAAACATATGAAACACGCCTTTGCGTCCATATTGTAGTGACTAAGGCGGAAGCCTAGTGCGACGGGACTGAGCGAGACAACGCGCGTAGTTTTCAAACGCTCCTGTCCGCGCGTTCTGGCCGCACTACGGGCCTAGTCAGCGAGCGATCCAATGCGCGGGTGGCGGGGGTAACAAACCATTTCGGTCTTGTCGCTCGGCGTATACGCGTCTGTATTTTGTTTGTCTATAAAATGGCGGTAAATACTGAATTTTTTAAGGTATAATCTCAATACTTCATATAAGTTAAAAAATTCACCAGTTATCCCTCTGTTTTTATTTATTTCGTGCACACCATCTTTAATGTTAAACACCTCCCATCTCAAGATCGGACTGTCTAGTAAAAATAGCAAATCCTCGTCCATAGTTTGCAACCCCTGATATACTTCGAACAGCTACAAGAGCTCGCGCGTCACTGTGGCCACCGCACGCCTCCGCTCGCCGCGCCCGCCTAGGCCCCAGTCACCGCGCATTCAGTGTGGACGCACACAGTGAATGAAAAACATCGTAAAGAAACTTGTTAGTATTCGAACTAAATATAGTATGTGTAGTTGTGGCAAGTAGTCAACAAACAAGGTCCTATGCCACGTGACTAAGCTGCGCAAAACGCATTTCATTGTGAAGTTTCCACGCAGCCCACGTGGTTCGTCTTTCAGCAGACTTTTGGTCGCTTCTACTATGTATATTAAGTGGGTGATCCATTGGCGAGCTAAAACCGACAAACCATTGGCGGTTTATACCTTTAACTCGCAAGCTTGTCGGTTTTACCTCGCCAATGGATCACCTACTTTATGGCGAAGGAAAAAAAAAAGATGCGGGCGCGTCTAGACTTCAAACTTGTTACGCTTAGAATACAAATGAATGATTATACAAAAAGTAGGCACGAGCTCATAAATTAATTTCATGTTACTCAAACTATTCGTTTAATCAGTTTATTTGACTGGTTTAATGAGTGATCTAATGAACTAGACCCTTTTTATTTGACGATAAAATCATTGCCAGTTGCCAAACCATTCGCTATTCTTGGTTTGGCGATGTAGAATTTTCTTTAGTGACCCAGATTTATCGTATTTTTGTATCAAATCCATGTTGCGATATGCCTATTAAATTGAACCAAGGGCATTAGTTGCTCAACTTTTGAATCGATGAAAGAAACAAAACAATAGTCAATTCACACTCACACCCAGCCACACCTATTCACCATAGAATTAAACAAAGTTATGTGTTGTTTACCGAAACGTAGACAGAGTAAGACATTTGGCGCGAATCCAGTTTTAAAATGCTGGTGTCGCTCTTTACTTTATTCATTGAACTGATTATGTACTTACACACTCAAGAATACATAACTTATTCTATTGAGTTTATCGTGGTAAGCTACCGGCACAGACTAGGTGAGATTCGAACAAATAATTGTCCTCCAAATGGGTTTCGAATAACCTATTATTTGTCTTCTCCACTCCAGTAGATATTGCTAATCCTTCTTCTTCCTGTCCTTATCCCGCTTTATGTGGTGTCGGCGCAAGATGTATTCCTCCTCATTCTCCTCTATTAGCCGTCATCTCGGCTTTCACTTCTTTCCTATCCTTGTCATCTTTTACAGAGTTCATTCGAGTTTTTTTGGTCCAAACCCCATATCCATACTCATCGCTCTCTTATAGTCACATGACATGCCCATACCAAGCTAGCCTTATTGCGCCTCAATTTTTCTGTCACTGGCGCTAGCTACTTTCAAACTTCCCTTGATATACTCATACACATTCCGTAGGTATTGCTATTTATACAATGGTATTTAAGAATTTTATCAGTTATTTGGTTCCCGTTGTACGCTTTGCTTAGTTTGGGACTAGATAACGCTGTGCGAAAATGTTCAAGAATAATGATTATATTTACTGTGCTGTGACTGGGGATACCAACAGACGTGTGTGAGATCATTTTAATACATGAAATCTATTCTTTACAAAGTAGGAAGTAGAGTTCAGATCACCGACCGTACGTAATGTGCCCGAAAGGCGGCAACGTTACCTCATTGGATGGCTATACTTTTTCTTTGTCTTTTTGTTTTTTTTTTGTTTGTTATTAGGTAACTGTCGGCCCTTTGGTCTATAGTCACTAGTTTCATTTACCAGTCTCTAGCTAGGAACGTCAATAAATATACCATAGATTTTATATTGTCTCAAAGCTATAAACAGAGTGGATCTGTCAAATCCCTATGGGTTATTCGTCGAGTGTGATTAGGTTTTGACGGCCGGCGCAGCGGTCCTCGCGTCTCCAGTTTAGATCCCGCTCGGCTCTTAACTTTTGGGACATTTAAAAATATATTTGTGCCATCAAACCTGATGGAAAGTGAGGATGCAGCCTAAGATGGAGAATGTTTAGCCATAATCCACCTGTTCACTCTTGTCTTGAAATTTCTTAAATGTAGTAAACACTATAAATAAAATATAATAGAAAATAATAGTAAAATAAATAGTGTTGGTAAACACTTCAAATAAATAACAAAAATGTAATTCTCATATATAGATCGAAGCGCTTCGGCAGTCGTTCAGCGTCGGTTTGTTCTACGGACAGCTCGTTCGCGGAACAAGCTCTCACGGACACCAACACACTTCTCAGTGCAAACCCCAACAACGACCATCTGCCGTCCAGGCTCTACAAAATGGCTGGAGAGTATTGGAAGTAAGTACCCACTGAAAGCTAAATACAAACACAATTGTTTTAAACATCGGTTGGCAAATTGACAAATTTAATAATCTGCACTTGATGTGCGGGCTGGTTTTTCCGCAAGTAAGCCGCTGGCGGGCCCTTTTTGCGTGACCCTTGACGAAGTTGCTCGAACTTTTTTCGGTCCTACGACACGCCGGTTTCCTGACGATGTTTTCCTTCACCGTTTTGAGAGTACTGGCATAGTGCACATACAGTTTTCGACAGAAAAACTCATTGGTACACGACTGGATTTGAACCCACGACCTTCGGAAGGCGGGGCCGCTACCACTAGACCACCAGTGCTCAAAATGCTAAACATTGGTTTAAAGAACTTTACTTTATAACTCATACAGACTTCACAGTCCACTTATAATGAGCTTAGATACTAGGTAGATAAAAGCTAAGGTTGGTAGGTAGTAAACATTATTAAATTACGAACGACACGTCGCCCGAATACATAGAGGACACGAGCAAAGATTGACAGTACAACCTTTGTGGAATCCCTTCGCACATAAAGAATAACCCCCTCATGCTTAGTGCCGGACACTTTTTAGGGAGTTTCTAAAAGTCTCCTGTCACTTTTATGTCAAGAAATTGAGATGGCAACATACTTATCGCTCTGGTGCGCTAACTGACCGCTAAAATTTAATGGTCCTGCCATTATGAATATATGTACATGTAACTTGACATGTAACGTTTCCTGACTTGTGGAAACGAGCTAACATTATCCCGATTCACAAAAAGCTCTCTAAGACAGCTGTAGAAAACTATCGTCCAATCTCTATATTAAACATATTTAGTAAAATTTTTGAAAAAATTGTCTACGCTCAGATATACTCTACGATTTCTAATAGTGTTACAGATTCTCAGCATGGATTTCTAAAAAATCGATCCACTATCACCAACCTTTCAGAAGCTACGGGATATATACTTGATAATATGGAAGGTGGTGGGCAGGTAGATGTAGTATACACAGACTTCGAAAAAGCCTTTGATCGTGTTGATCACTTCATATTGCTTGCCAAGCTAGAAAATATTGGTATCCATGGTGATCTTCTACGTTGGGTAAAATCTTATCTTACTAACAGATCCCAAGCTGTTGTTCTCGGAGGATTCAAATCTAACTACATTAGTATTACTTCTGGTGCTCCTCAGGGTTCGCATTTGGGCCCGCTCTTCTATAATGCATTCTTACAAGACATTCATAAATGTTTTGAAAAAGATATAAAACACCTACTCTACGCCGACGATAAAAAAGTTTTTATTCGCGTTAGATCCGTACATGACTGTCAAAAACTCCAAGACTGTTTAAATGGTTTGACTGAATACTATGCAAAAAATAGAATAACAGTAAATAGTAAAAAATGCCAAGTCATCACATTCACTAGAAAAAGTAAACCTATTAACTACAAATATGCAATCAATAACACTACTATTGAAAGAGTTGACACTATCCGGGACTTGGGAGTAATTTTAGATAGCAAATTGACAATGTCAGCACATATAGAAAATGTTGTTAGTAAAGCGTACAGGAACTTAGGGTTTGTTAAAAGAATCAATAAAATGTTTTATGATCCAGATTGCATTATAGTTCTTTACATAACATATGTTAGAAGCGTATTGGAATATGCGAGTCCAATATGGAACCCTCAGTACATCACCTATAAAGAAAAGTTGGAGGGCATACAAAGCAAGTTTATCCGATATCTTAACTACCGCACTAAAAACCTCCAACCTTACACTGAAAGTTGTCAAAAATATAAATTAATGCGACTAGTAGATCGTAGAATCCTTTTGGACATGGCTGTATTACACGACATTTTAGTAGGAGACCTTAATAGTAATTTCTTAACCAGTTCTATATATTTCAATACACCTAGATATAGAACTAGACCTAGCAAACTTCTTCATATACCACACAGAAAAACCAACTATGGAAGTAACTTTCTGATTGACCGACTATGCAAAACCTATAATGGCCAATTCTCAGATGTTGACCTCTTTTCTTCATCTAAACGATCCTTTAAACACCGTGTTTCTGAACTTCTTCTGAATAAGTAATTATAATTTTTGATGGGCAAGCGAAATAATCTTGAGACTTATATCAACTCTGGATAAATTAAATTCACACACACACTTTTACTTCACACAAACACACACACACTCTCGCACACATACATACTCTCTTATCTTACAGCACAGAACATTCACTCGCTAACCTACTGCTAGAGGGCAGTAAAGCACTTTTTGTAATAATTAATACTTAGGAAAATCTGTTATTGGCCTTTTTTAAGATTATATAATACCCCGCTTTCCAACTTCTGTAATTGCTGTTGATTTTCTAATAAAGAAAAATAAGAAAAATAAAATAAATAAAAGTAACTATAGATAATGCAATCCAGGCGCGCCCCACTATTCCTCCTAACCGTTTATAGTATATGTGTGCAAGCTTCCGTCAATGTTTGAGTGTTATCGGTACTCACTAATTACCTATGAGTGCACACGCACACTACAATGAATAGACTACGGTTCGCGACTGCCGCTCGGAGCAAACTCCCCGCACCCCGCGAGGGGCGCGTCTTCGTGAATTGCACTATCTATATATAACCACGTAGAGGATGTGGCGAACATCGAGGGCAAAACCTGGATGAGATTAGCAATAGACCGTCAACAGTGGCACATACAGAGAACCGCACTGCTTCGAAAAAACTAATGACACGACAAGAAAAACAAAGATTTCATCGATGATGGTCGGTTGCTATGCGAAACAGCATTTTCTAAGCCAAAAAAAATTTTTAGAATTTCAGTTCAAAGTTTATCACCAGTTTGTAGTTTGGTTTTTACTATTTATAATTTCAGTTCAAAGTCAAAGTTTATCATGTTGGAAGTTTCGTTATATCGCAAAAATACGTAACTAGAAACGTGAAACGAAACGCAATTTTATTTTCTGAGGGTACTTTATAAAAACCAAACCAGGCAATGTCGTTGTAAAGTTAGATGATGTGATATGTTTGTAATTTGATTTTAAATATTTTAATGTTTGTTTTAATTATTATTTATTGTTTTTAATCTTATTTTTGTTGCTATTTATCACAATGGAGAATTATTTGACCGTAACGGAAATAGAGACCGTTGAAGAAAGTTTGACGATAAGGTAACTTTGTTCTAACGATTTTAGAAATGTTTTTTGGTTTTATTCTTTAGTTTTTTTAATTTTATAATTGTATGTTTGTGTGTCATTCGCGAGCGAAACGGATTAATAGAGTTGTTATAATTTGAATGACGCTTGCAATAGAAAAGTAACTTTATAAATGCGAGTGAAGCTGCGGGCTGATGATATTTTAAACATAAATTTATGTTTGACGTTTTGTAGGTCTAGGTCAGTATTTACAAAAAAATATAGGTATGATTGTTTTATAAGGTATCTGGTTCCCATAGATAGATTGTGCACGCTTTGCTCAGTTTTGGGGCTGTATCACGCTGATAATAGACCTCTAATTTAAACTTTTATAGTTCCTAGTATTTGACTGAGATCAATAACTTTACTGCAACAGCCGTGTCGACCTAACATGTCTTGTAAATAAAACAAAACAGTGCTAGAATGGTAACAATAAAATTAAACAGTATGAATCTATATTTGCAACGCGCCCAGTCAAATGCCAGCCGCACGCGGCTTGAGACACTTTGCATAATAATCTAAATTACTTACAGTTGTATGGGTTTGATCGAATGTGAGCTTGAATTCAGTGTAGTGTCTTGAAAAAGTGTTTCTAACGGTGTTTTGCATCAAAGTATTCATTAGTTTTTATTTTTTTCCAAATCCATAAGTAACGCATTAGATTAAATATCTGTAATGTTATTTTATAAGTGGATAAATTGAAATTGAAAGTCTAAGTTCAAAGGTATTGCTTCAATGAAATCATAATGATCACTTTGAAATGTTTGAAAGTTGTGGTGACTAAGCTTATAAGAACAAGCAATAAGTTTTATTCAAGTATAGTCTTTGTTTGTGTGTAGTGAATAGTACATTGTTACCTGAGTGTTGAAAGTCACGTTTTTGGAGTCCCGAGACGGTTTGGCGCCAGAGCGTTAGCGAGGGCGCCAATGGAGCTTGAGGGACTTAAAAGACTTTCACCCGAGGTGAACACTGTGCTTTTCATTACGAATACAAGGAAAGTAAAAATAAAAACATGATAGAAAAATTTGTGAAAATGAAGATTGAATTGCCGCCTTCCCGGTTTTTTTTTTCTTTTTCTCTGGCGGGCCTTCGGCTTCGGCTCGCCAGCATTATTCAGCCATTATTTTCATTCTCATAATTTAAAAAATGGTAAATGTCAAATCTATGTTATTTTAAATAAATAGTTGAAGCTATATGTATAATTATTAATCAAGTAATTTAGAAGATATATTATTTATTTAATACTATCTTTATGTTATTTAAATTTAAATTTTACATTGCGCTAGCTTATTAGACTTTTTAAACTTCTTCCTGTTGTAATGGGTTTCCAACGTACTTGCTGAATAAAATAGAAAACTTTTGAAGTGAAAACTTCTTTAGCGGCGTTGAGCACTTTCGTAATGGGTATAAAATCTTAAACTCGCGTCAGGATCACGTGACCTGATTCGCGTCAGGATCACGTGACTTGATCGAAAAAGCGTAAGACGGATGGAGAGTAGACAGTTTCGTTTAGGCAGCGCAGGGCGCTTGCGCGAATGTTCGTGTATGTTACAGCGTGCCAAATAACAAACAAGCCCCCCCTAACCATTCCAAAATATCAAACATGCTCAACGTTAATAATCAAGTTTTCACTTCTGCCGGCACTCCCGGAGTGCAACCCGTATTTTTTTATAATTTGACAGCTGTCAGTAGAAAGGGATTCTCCCTAGGGCTGAAAGTTTTACTTTCAATTAGGCCCCTCAGGCAACTTCAGACCTACTTTCAGAGTATGAGTAATGAACAATATTTTAAATTTTTAAGTGCGGTAAGAGTCAGTTGAATCTACAAAACACAGAAATACACCCTCCATTCCTTTCTTCTGTATCGCGAGGTGAATTTGTTCACCTCAGGAAGGAATGAGGTAGTTGTATAAAAAAAACTTAGTATTTAGATTCTAAGTATATACTACACAGTAGTCGACATAGCTCAAAGGATTAGTAAGCTGAAGTGGCAGTGGGCCGGTCATGTTTGCCGTAGAACAGACAATCGTTGGAGCAAACGAATACTAGAGTGGAGACCGCGTTTAGGTAAGCGTAGTGTAGGACGCCCTCCGGCAAGGTGGGGCGACGATCTGCGAAATGTAGCTGGCAAGCACTGGAGAAGAAGCACGTCTTGGGAGAGACCTACGTCCAGCAGTGGACTAATATAGGTTGATGATGATGATGATGAAGTATTACTTCCTGATGGAACAAGCTGTTTTCGAAGTAAAATTAAAGGAGTCCTTTTTCAGGCTCTAGACTATCTGTGTACCAAATTTCATTTAAATCTGTTCAGTATTTTTGGAGTGAAAGCACGACAGTCAGACAGACAGAGTTTGTTACTTTCGCATTTATAATATTAGTAAAAAGTAAACAGGGCATCTATTGTAGATGATTTATATAGCGTCAGGGGCAACTGGTGATTACACAAGCCCTATTTGCGATTTTTTCTTTTTTATATTAGAAGGATTAAACATACATCTCTTTACAGCAAATACCCGAAAACGGACTACACATACTCCCCCCTGTCCAAAGACCGGGTTGAGCTAGCTCCGGGACAAGTCGCGATGCCGAACATGTCGCGACGATCGCTGACGCAGTTCCGAGTGCAGGGACCGAACGTCAGCGCTGACGAGATCGACCGACTCGAGTCCGTTTCTGCTTGGACTACTAGCACGCTCCGTAAGCGGTATACTGTAAGTATATTTCAAAAATAGTAACATGTCGCAACGGTTGCTGACAAGACAAGACTGCACGTCAGCGCTGATAAGGTCGACTTCACTCCATTCATACTTCTACTTGCTTATGTGTCTTTTGACTTTGTCTTTAAACCGATTTAATTCACACAACACTATCTAGCCCCAAATTACTATGGGAACCAGATAGCTGATATAATACATACATGTTTTGTAAATACATACTTAGAATACAATATAACACCTAGGCAGAGAACAAACATTTTTGTTCACCACACAAATATTTGTTCTCGATACCCACGACCTACGGCGCAGAAGATAAAGCTACTACCAACAAATCAATCAAAATAAAAATTGTATATAATCAGTAGGATCGCAAGGATCACTTTGAAACGTCTTAAAGCTAGGTGAGTCTAGGTGCCAGTTCCACGCGACCAAGCCTAGAAGAACAGGCAACAAACTACGGCTTGGTTCCAACTGAGCTGAGAGGCCAGTCGAATTTATCGCTGCCAAAACTAAAGAGTGCCTTCTATTCCAACCGAAACACAGGAATGCTGCTACAGCAGTTTCGGTTCTACGAGCTATTATAGTCTCTTCATTCATAATTCTACTTGCTTATGAGTACTCTGTCTTTGTGTTTAAACAGATTTCCTCGCTTCAGATTTTTATCGTTGCCAATAGTAATCAGCCTTCTATTCCAGTCCCTGGAAAGTTCTGACGACGAGGCATACTCCAACGGTAATGCACACCCCGCCGACCAACGGTGGTGGATCACGAGACTGTTTATGACCATGGTGACAACCATCACAACAACTACAAGCAACGCCTACAGGAAGGCTGTGGGGCCGTCGCATCGCTACCCTTATACCGACCGACGACCGGCTAATGGTATTTGTAACATGTTTTTATTAATAATAAACACTTCTACTTTTGTGTAAAAATCTTAAGAGGGAACAACACAGGCGATTCTCCATACAAACGTAGTCCCCTATTTCCTCCCTGGATAATGCCTCTAGGTCTAGAGTAACCATTTTGTCTCATACAATCCAGTATCCAGGGAGGAAATAGGGGACTACGTTTGTATGGAGAGTCGCCTGTGTTGTACCCTCTTAATGCGGTTCACAGAATACATCTACATGCCAAGTTTAATCAGTCTAGCTCTTATAGTTTCGGAGAAAAATGGCTGTAACATACGGACGGACAGACAGACAGACATGACGAATCTGTAAGGGTTCCGTTTTTGCCATTTGGTTACAGAATCCTAAAAAGGAAAAACAAATCAAAAATCCCCAGCTGAGGCTGAGACTACAATAGATTACATAAGCATTAAATATAAATCACAATGGTCCTTTACAGCATGTACATAATTTCCTTAAAAATTCATGCAGCAGTTTCCATGCTTTGAGGATATTCAACAGAATATTCATTAATATTCATCGGGATATTCTGATGAATATCCTCAAAGCATGGAAACTCCTACATGAGTTTCTAACATATTATTATGTACATTACCAAGAACTGTTGAACTGTGAAATTACTGTTGTCTTTACCAATATCGAGTAAAAACGAGCAAAAAATTAAGCTTGTTTTAAGAGTAGTAGAGCTCTTTGTGTGTGGCTTGTCTGGGGAAAACTCCACCATGCCTATTTCTGCCGTGAAGCAGCATTGCTGTTTCGGTTTGAAGGGTGTGAGTGCCGGATACCTCAAGTTGATTGCAGCAGGGAGTGCATCGTAGGGCACGTTCCTGACGTGCGTGACCTGCGAGGCAGTGCTTTGTTAGGGCCATGCTTGTTCCATCAGCTGGTTGTGTAAAAACCCTTATAATCAACTAGTGGCCGCCCGCGGCTTCGCTCGCCCGTTCCCGTAACACCCCGTTCCCGTTGCTTTTTCGGGATAAAAAGTACCCTATGTCCTTCTCCCGGTTCTAAGCTACCTCCCCATTAATTTTATGCCAAATCGGTTCCGCCGTTCTTGAGTTATAAATAGTGTAACTAACACGACTTTCATTTATAAATATTGATTGTATTGTGTCGTTTCCAGCGAGCCTTGTGAAGCGAACAGCGACGCTGGCTGCAGCACCGTTCTACATGATTTACATCCTCCTCAAGAATGTGGTCACAACCACTGTCACGACGGTCACTGAGACGGTAAGCATTCAACCACCTAGATATATATTATAGCTATAGCTTTAAAACTACGCAACGGATTTTGGTGCTGTTTTTAATACAGTGATTCAAAAGGTTTATGTGTATAAATCATGCATAATAAGGTTTATATGTTTAAAACATGATAGTAGGAAAACATTAATAATTTCAGAGGTTTCTAATGATATGCCCGGGATATACGAAGCTAGCTTTTCAAGCCAGCATAGCAAAATAGTGATAGTAAGCTAGCAAGCTAGAACTGCTAGCTTGCTAGCTCGCTATCTTGCTATTCTAGCTTCAAAAACTAGCCTGGATCCCGGGCATAATGTCGTAAATAAACACATTTTTAGCGCTTACATTGCAAGCGCTGGCTAAACCCTACGAGATAAATCAAAATAATATTCTACAAAAATGGTAGCTTATTTACAAAGCGATTTAAGCAGTATAGTATTAATCTTTATCTAATTAATCTAAAAAAAATCTATGCATTAAATATAAAAAAAAATACGGGTTGCACTCCGGGAGTGCCGGCAGAAGTGAAAACTTGATTATTAACGTTGAGCATGTTTGATATTTTGGAATGGTTAGGGGGGGCTTGTTTGTTATTTGGCACGCTGTAACATACACGAACATTCGCGCAAGCGCCCTGCGCTGCCTAAACGAAACTGTCTACTCTCCATCCGTCTTACGCTTTTTCGATCAAGTCACGTGATCCTGACGCGAATCAGGTCACGTGATCCTGACGCGAATCAGGTCACGTGATCCTGACGCGAGTTTAAGATTTTATACCCATTACGAAAGTGCTCAACGCCGCTAAAGAAGTTTTCACTTCAAAAATAACTCTTTACAGATTTTCGAAATTATTACAGATTTAAAATGTAGGGACATATCACCCCTCTGTTTGCGTAATGAATAGTTCCAACTTTTCTTACAGTTGACACCGAACCACATCGGTCAGACACAGGCCTACTACGTCGGTCGTCCGGCGCCGAAAGCGTCTCGACGCTGGCCTTGGCTTTTGTTGCTTCTACTACCAGCTGTCGCATATGGATGTAAGTACTTACCATACTGTACAGTCGGATACACATCAGGGAAAACACCCTGTCTATAACTATTATTATTATTATGAGCCTTCTACAGTGTTATTCATTATTAGGTACAAATACTCAGGAATTAAGTTCAACAAATAAAATAAAAAATATTAATGAAATTATTTTTTAAAGTTTTGTTACGAAAATCCCGAGTAAATCGATGAAGATTATCCTTTCGAATCAATGGCGCGTAGTTGGATATAAAAGTCCATTTCTAATCAAAGATGAGCCGCCTGACCTTTTTTGACCTTTGATCCGCGCCCGCGCGACGCGAGCGACACTCTGCGTTCAGTGTGGCGACGATAGGTCATCGTCTTGTTCTCCGTGGCAATAATTATACAATATGTCATAAAAAATTCATATAAATAAAATTTTAATACAAAAACATAAATCAGTTAAGAAATTAAATTGATTCGGCCAAACAAATGTTCACTAGTTTGTGTAGCTAATAATCAATAACCCTGTATATTCCACTGCTGGACAAAAGCCTCTCGCAATCCCCTCCACTTTGTGCAACCCAGTGTTGAGATGTTCCACTGTGGTCTGTACTTGCCGAGCTCGTCTCGCCATCTTGTTCTTTGTCTGCCGCGACGCTTGGGCTCTTGCGGGCACCACTTTGTGGTTATTTTGGCCCAGAGATAATTATGCATGCGGCAGACATGGCCAGCCCAGTCGTATATAACTACGCTACTAAAATGCACTGTATCGACGAAAAGAGACAACGCTACGGCGAAAAACATATCGCACCCTCTCGTACAATTCGCGACATCCTACTTCAAAAAGTTCAAAGTAACTGTTTAGTCTGATGCGTATCCGTGTGTACGAACACCACCAATCTTGAAATACCGAATATCGATTTTTTTAGGTCTCCAATTCTTAACATGAATACCTATATGCCTCAAATTGATGGACGCAGGGCAGTTCATCATAGGGCACGTTCCTGGCGTGCGTGACCTACGAGGCAATGATTTGTTATAGGTGTGTGTGATGATGACCACTTTACATCAGACGGGTCATATTTTTGATCCATCAAATAGTGTAAAATACAGGTAGCCACTTGGTGCAAATGACTGTACCTATTTAGCGGTAAAATAAATAGTAAACGGTATGTAAATTAATGATTCCTTACAGCGCACTACACCTACGAAAATTGGGACAACATCGTCGTTCCTAACTTCAATGACTTCCAACTCAATCTCGCCGAATTCACCAACAAACTGCCAGCTATGCCCAACATAACGTTCGCTGATATGAACATTTTTCCCAAAATCAACCTTACCATGCCAGATATAAATATCACTTTGCCAGACATTAGGGAGAACTTACCCGAAGTACGAAAAACTTATCACGAGTACAGAGGCATAGTGCAGAATAGAATGGGTGATGCTTCTGATTATATGAAGGTGGTCGCGGAAAGTTGCTTCGAGGAGATAGTTCGACTTTGGCGCGGTATTATTTGATATTGTTGTACGTTGATTTACATAATATTCGTCGTAGTGATGGTTTTCTTAGTGGTTGCAGACTTTATTGTCGCTATACATCAGTTCATCTAAGTTAAGCCTGGCTAATATCTAAGCGTTCTACGGTGGTGATCAGTGAAACACTGTCAAATACAGCGATATTTGCGCTGATTGCCACCGCAGAACGCTTAGATAAGGCGCTTAGCAAGGCCTATTTTAATCATTTATAAAGTGATTTGGATAATCTTTATTTATTTGAAAGGTGTATACTTCCAAATCGGTCCGATAGAAATGTCAAAATTGGTTCAACGGTTTGACTATGAAGCTGGTTTTTTTAAATGAATAATCTTGTAGAATTTATTTGGCAATCGTCTTTTTTAACCGACTTCAAATAAAAAAAGAAGGGGTTTTACAACATAACAGAAACACTAAACTTGCGAGCTTAAAACTGGAAAAGCTTCATCAAGACAATTTTTTACAATTTCTTACTAGGGATTGTGGTAGGTATATCATTTAAAAGCTAATTTTGTTAGCTATCAAACCTGACCAGCGCGCGGCATAGACGTCCAAGAGCTCAGAGAAGTTCGAGGGAGGACTGATTTGACGATTTTTCTGCTCGACGACGGCGGAAAGGGGCAACTTCGGTTCGTGCAGCGGGCCGAAAGTTGACACTTTCCACCCGGTGAGCTGAAACAATTAGTCTTGATCAACCCGCCATGAAATGATTCCAGTTTAATCCTCGCAAATGTAGTTGCTGCCACTTCGATGTCAATTGACGTTAGGACAATCGATATTATGTGAATCAATAATAATTTAATACTTAGAAACCTAATGAATAGTATTAAGAAGTGAAATTGAGGTAAAAGAGAGTTGAAATTCCCAATGACACTTTCTAGGTCAAGAGATAAGAATGTTTTTTAAATCCGCCTTTACTGGAATTAATATTACTTAATATTTATTTAGCACAAAGTTGCCCCTTTCATTGCCTAGTCTTGTACTTAAGGCCTGCGCACACCTAGTTCGCTGGTGGTAGCGATCAGTGAAACGCTGTCAAATATTCGCTGTCAAATCTCAAATCTGACAGCGAAATTTGACAGCGTTTCACTGATCGCTACCGCCAGCGAACTAGGTGTGTTCGGGCCATTACTTAGATTTGTTATCTTTATAAAAACAATATCAATATTTGAATACTAATTGTATTCCAACAAAATGTGACGTATATTTTTTTATCATATTCCAAACTTCCAAATCTAAAAATGGAAACTAGTGCATACTTTTATTAGAAAATAGATATAAATTAGGTATACGATCGCGCAAATACTGATACCTCATGACTACACAATTTCACGATAATCTATAGTCACGACAACACGTCATAGAGGAGTGGGGAAATGACTATTTGCTCAAAGAATAGTATATTACATACCTAGGGAAGTAAAATAAGAAATGTCTCAGATCACATTGTAATTGTTTACCGAGGCGAAGACAAGTTTGACAAACATGTGATCTAAACCTTTTTTTTTTTACTTCACTTTGTGTGTATATATTTTTCTGCTCGACGAAGGCGGAAAGGGGCAACTTCAGTTCGTGCAGCGGGCCGAAAGTTACCACTTTCCACCCGGTGAGCTGAAAAAGATTTGTCTCTATCAATTCTAGATATCCGCATACATTATTATGCAACATTATTGACAGTATTAGCGCGTTATGTAAGTTATTAATTAATAATAGGTTAGTTATTATGTGATTTTCATTATTATAATTCTTGAGTACAAATATTTATTTATGAATATTATGGCTTTACAATTTTTCTATGGTTGTACGATTACTTTCAGCTTTATATTATTCTGTTAGAAATGTTTTATTGATTTTATTTTAATTTTATTATTAGCTACTATGTGGCTGAAATTCTACTTGTGTACCTAAGAGAAACATGACGTGGCCATAAATTTATAAAGATTTAATGAAAATTTTGATAAGTAAAAGTATAATTTGTGTTTATAAAAAGACTAATAATTATGTTGTAATTGTTTATGTGTGATTTGTGTCAATTTTAAAGGTGTATTTGTTTTTTTTTGTCAGCTTTTTATAGAAACTGTACCGATTTGAAATTAAATTTATGCTTATTTTTATGTCAAATGTCACAAAAATTCAATTGATCTTAACTTTTCATTTGTAATTTGCATTATCTTATTACGGTAATTTGGGTTAGTAGATATAGATAGTGCAATCCACGAAGGCGCGCCCCACTATTCCTCCTAACCGTTTATAATATATGTGTGCAAGCTTCCGTCAATGTTGAGTGTTATCGGTACACACTAATTACCTATGAGTGCACACGCACACTACAATGAATAGACTACGGTTCGCGACTGCCGCTCGGAGCAAACTCTCCGCACCCCGCGAGGGGCGCGTCTTCGTGAATTGCACTATCTATAATAGTATTTAAGGTGTGTAAGCTTGAAATTATGTTCAATATGCATTTCCCCTATTTGTGTTCTAATTCTGGGCTAATAATAATAATTTTATATGCAATTTGTTTTTTATTCCCACATAATTCTTCCCTTTAGCTCATGATTTTGATAAAGCCTGTTCTTACTCGAGGTAACCAAAACACGAGGTTGCTAAATGGTTGGGTTGCAGTTGCAAACCAGTTTGAATTTGGTTGTTCTGTGTAAGAATAGGCTTTAAGTCGGGGAAGGATAGAGGAAACATCACCTTTAAGAAAGTGAACGTACTGGACGCTACACTTTTAGGTGAGTTTTTGCATTTTATAATTATTTAATTATATAACTCTGTCCTTCCCTGTGCGTTCAAATAATCTCTTTACAGAATTATGTGGGAAGGACAGAACCTGAACAACAAAACTAAAGTTTTATTTCCTCTTTCAGGTTACAACTATCCTGAATACATCAAACTACCTCAAGCACCAATCCCAGTTCAAGACAAACCAGTCATAGTAGACACTTACAAGGCGCCCCTAGTCATCCAGGACCCCGAACTAACGAGACGCATGACGGCTCTAGAAGATTGGGCATTGAACGTCGACAGCAAACTCAAATTCTTCGACCAAAAGCTAACCAAGATCGACAATTTAGAAGCGCAAATCGAGCAGTACTCGTTCAAATATCTCCAACAAAACCTTATCCAAGTATTCAACAAGGAAAACACAAAGGAATTGGCTGATAAATTAAAAGTTTACATCGATGAATACTATATGACTGGGGAACAACTACAAACTCTCAGTCAAGACGTCCATGAACGATTGATCTCTACATGGAAACCGGATATGGATGAAGATACCATCCGTCGTCTAATCCAAGAATACATGACAGTGTTTGAGAAGAAACAAATGGAGATAATTGCTGAAAGAATAAATCTTTACGTGAGAGACATGGAGACTCAAACAGGCACTGGGACAGACATAGAAGCGGTGAAAAGAATCGTGGCCGGAATGTTAAAGGTGTATGACGCTGATAAGACTGGGCTAGTGGATTATGCTTTGGAGTCTGCAGGTATGTCTAACATAAGTTCACAGGTCCGGTAATTATACATTGAAATGAAATTCTCATGGCTTCTGACATCCTACTGGGTTTCAGACCATCCATAAATAAATTAATAAATATCGTGGACGGTGGACGATTCACACCACACTTTTTAGTCCCAAACTAAGCAGAGCTTGTACGATGGGAACTAGCGGTCTGTCCCGGCTTCTAACGGGTGGACATTTATTTTTAACGCATAAATAATAGCCTATGTTACTCAAGGTAAATGTAACTTTCCAATGGTGAAAGAATTTTTGAAATCGGCACAGTGAATGAATATTTTTTTTTTGTATTGTATTGTAAATATTGTATCACAATTTTCCAGGCGGACAAGTAATCTCCACAAAATGCACGGAGCTGTACCAGATAAAGACGAAGCAGTACTCGATCCTAGGCCTGCCCGTGTGGTGGGTATATACGTCACCGCGGTACGCACTCACGCCTGGCGCTATGCCGGCCGAGTGCTGGGCCTTCCAAGGCTTCCCTGGATACTTGGGTGAGTTACAGACTGTATAACTAGCGTTCAACTCACAGCTCGGGCTCGCATTTGGAATTAAATAAAAGTTATTTCGTGTCACTCGATAATAGATTATGCTGAATGTGTGGACGAAAGCCCATGCCATGGTATTTACTCGACATGCATAGCTCGATCGAGCAAAACTGTATACTATGTACTTGACTGTACTGTACGGAGCTTTACAAGAATAGCACAGCTGTTAGAGCATAAATCACGTTTAAAAAAAAAACTTTTTTTATCACAGCCTTGCCCTTGAATATCACGATATAAGAGGTATGTTTTGTTTCAGTGGTTCGAACGTACGCGATCATAGAAGTAACGGGATTCTCGCTAGAACACATGTCGCGCCTCCTCGCCGTCGAAGGGAAAATTGAGTCAGCGCCAAAGAATTTCTCTGTTTACGTAAGTTTACTTTATACTACTTTTGGGTTGAGAATGTTGGCTGTTTGGACGTGCTTGTGACTACTCTTTTATTGTTTCATGATTAACACATTTAAAGAGAAATCATTGACAATGAAAATGATACTGATATGAAATGATATTTTATTATTAATATCTCACTAATTATTGTACAAATAAAATATATTTTATATTCATAATTATTTGTGTTGTCATTCACTCCCCTTGCATCATACACAAAATGCACGGATATTATTTTTATTATTGTAAAGCCTAGATCTATGACAGACTGCCAATCCTACAATGCTTGGTTAACCAACATATCTCTTTCTAGACTTCCTATAAGTTTAAAAGGTAAGTACTAAAGTACTCTAATCATCCAACTATTCAATAAGTGTAATTGCTTGAAACTGCATGGTGTTATTGCCTAATGTTTTGTATTGCATCGATTATCGACTGGCTTTTCAGCTCAGTTGGTAGTAGCTCTGCCTTCTGAGCCGTAGGTCGTGGGTTCGATCCCCACCGAGAACAAATATTTGTGTGATGAACACAGATGTTTGTTCTCTGTCTGGGTGTTATATTGTATTCCAAGTATGTATTTACAAAAAAAATGTATAAAAGTATTATATCAGTTATATGGTTACCATAGTACAAGCTTTGCCTAGTTTGGGACTAGATAGTGTTGTGTGGGTGGTCTATAATATTTATTTATTTAAATATCATAAAAAATTGTGGCAGTTGGAAGGATTTGGGGGAGACCTTTGCCCAGCAGTGGGACGATATAAGTTAGAAAAAAAATAAATTGTGGCGGCTCAAACATTATGTAGTTCTTCTACCATTCATATTAGAAACTGGTTTTACCATCAACTTATTAACGATCACACCATCAAAGATGTGTGTAGTCTTATGGCTCCGAGTGACGTCACTCACCTATTAAATTAACATTCCAGGGCTTACATGGCGAACAGGACCCAGAACCACACCTTTTCGGAGACTACATGTACGAAGCGAACGGAACAGCCATACAATACTACCCCGTAAAGCACCCCAAGACTACCCTTATAGGGGGAGTACCCTACCCCGTGGCATATGATACCATAGAGTTGCGAGTGGAGAGTAACCATGGTAACCCTACTTATACTTGCGTCTATAGATTCAGAGTCCACGGTAACCCGCTGACAGATATACGACAAGCTACTCAAGATAGTATACAGGATAGCGAACTGTAGCATTGAAAATGTGCTTTTTTAAAACTATGACTTTATGTGTGTGTGTGTTCAAGACGTGCGTGAAGGTTTGATACCAACAGACTTTCCAGAAATCAAAGATGGGGACTCCCCGCCAAAAGGAATTTTAAATAAGGAACTGTATTGTTTTAATTGTGACCGCAAAGTGTGATGAAACTCTTTTAGGGTTCATTTCGAATTGAATTATTCTTAGTTGTAATGTTTTAGATTACTGTGCCTTTTACGTACTTTAATTAAATAAAATAAGAGTACAAATTGTGACTTAGAATAATCGTTCTTACTGCGAGTGTTGATTCTCAAGATTTTTTTAAATTTCTACAATGATTTGAGGCCTATCAGACCCGTTAAAATAGATTGTGTAAAATTATGGCAAATGTTGGCGTGTGACAAAAATGTTATTACCTACATATAGGGCTGGGTGCAGAAGAAAGTACAAACTTATTAACATAAGTGTATTTTTCTTTACAATAGAGAAATATGTATAATCGAGTATTTCGGCAAGATGGCGTCATGAACTTTTTTATAAGACAAACATTTGACCATAATCTCACTTGCTTATAGGGTCAACGAAGCGATGCCTACCAATATTTATTAATATTATGCAAACCGGCCCTAGTGTTTAGAGCAAAACAGTCATCATATTCACTCATTTGTCCTAACAAAAAACTCATTTAACTTTGAAGGTAAAAGGCAAGAACTGAGGCCTAATAGAGATCATTGAAATATTGTACAAGATGAATGCCAAGGATACAAATAAAATTGAAATAAACTAGTAATCAACTCTAATTATTATGACACAGAAAAATCTCTTTTGTACTTTAAGTTATGACTCGCACAATGTCGTTTTACGCTTAGCTGTTATCAAATTTTACCGATATTTATACTTAGATCATGTTTGCTAGTACCTAAATTAAGGATTCGATTTTTATTTAGATTTATCAATTACTTTTAAGATGTAGTGGACAGAATACTTCAATTTCGTAAGTTTTAAAAGCTTACTCTATTTTCTTTTAAATTGTTTTCCTGCTACACACTTCCGGTGAGTTTTTGAAAGAGCTTCTAAAAATATTAATGTTTTAATAGTTCCTCTATAAAGTGTCCTGTCTCTTTCTCCGACGAAGATTTTGTTTATCTTCGTTTGAGGTTTACTCTCAAATAAACTGTAATTTTAGGTAAGGAGCTAGTCCACTTAGTTATAACTTTTTAATGCCAACATAATTTTATACACTTAAAGTTGTCTCAAAAACTAATTTAGTGAGTAGTGGAATCCCAACGTCCCTGCTAACTCTGATCTTTTTAGGTTATCCAATTTTTATTGCAAATGCTTCTTAGGTTATAAGATTTAGTCATAAGTTCACCAACACAATATGTAAGTAACTTTCTAGTAATCGGTGGTTGCAGTTCAACCTATATGGTGGTCATTACTTAAAATATGGTTATATAATCGTCAATTAAATATATTTTGTGAATCTTTGTCATTTTACTATGGAGGTAATTTTCGGCAGCTGATGTAGCTTAAAAACTAAACTTTTTCAATATTCAAATTACTACATTACCTACTCTTATTGTAAGAAAATCCTCCAAATAGTCAATATTATTTATTAAATTCTTGATCCAAAAAAAAATTACTGCTAACGTTTTTCTCTTTAACCATAGAGTCTATGGTAGGCTACCATCTCATTTTCTCTCGCACGTCCGCTAATGTTTCCCGTGTGCCCTAATGATGTCAACTCATCCGAACACCGAATATCACTACCTAGGTTCGAATATAAACAGGTGCAAAAAAACTAGCAAGGATATCCTCATTCCTTATCCTTTTCTCTCTCCGTTTACAGAACTTTGACACTTGAAATTTCGGACTTAATATTATTCTAATTATTAGGTTAAAGTTACCGCGGTTTTTATATTATTTAATAAATTAATTAGGTCATTTTATGTTTCATCTTAAGAAGCCAGCGGAGGGCGAATTTTCATACAAACGTAATACCAAAATTATTACTAGTTATGGCAGATTTTCACTATATTATTGTAATAACTGTATTCTTATAGTATTTATGTAGGTTCCTGAAGAGTATTTATTTTAAATTTCTTACCTCAAATGAAATAAACACCAATCGCATTTTACACATTTTTTTCATTGCAAAATGTGATTGGCGTTAATTTCATTTGAGCTAGGTTCCTGAATAGCTTTTATTTCAAATTACTTACCTCAAATGAAATTAACGCCAATCACATGTTGCAATGAAATAAATGTGTAAAATGCGATTGGTGTTTATTTCATTTGAGGTAAGTAATTTAAAATAAAATCTGTTCAGGAACCTAGATAAGTACTATACACATACAATAATTACAATAATATAGTGAAAATCTGCTTAAATTAGTAATCATTTTGGTATTACGTTTGTATGAAAACTCGCCCTCCGCCGGCCCCTTAACGGCCATTAAGGGTCAATTCACACGAGAGACGCGACGCGACGCGACGATACTCAAACACCTCGAGGCGCAGTGCTGCGTGGTGCAACGTAATCTGAATTCTTACAATGTAATGTGTATCTTTTCGTGTAGTGAATAAAGTATATTCTGAGTCGCTCTATGAAAAATGTGCGCGCAGCGTCGCGTCGCGTCGCGTCTCGGTGTGAATTGACCCTTATGCTATTGAAGCCCTCAGCGACCATTATAAAAAAAACCTCTGTGACTGTTTCATTACATTTTGCAGTATAGAATACACCAATGTAAGTTGGATTTTGTAATGTATTCTGAGAATAGAAGTATCAATCTAATTTCAGCAAGAAAGACTAAAAAAGTTATCGGGGCTAAACGATTTTATAAGTTTAACCCATCCAGCTTTTTTCTTCTATTTTGTCGTTGGAACATCGGGTGAGGTTCGTAGTTCGTACTATTCATCTTCATTTAAGTCCATATTTTAGAGACTAGCGCCCGTATTCAGATTGAGTCTGAGTCGAGCCTCAAGCATAGATTATTTGACGGTTTAAAATGATAAAAATCTATGCTCAAGCATAGGTTTTTGTGTTGTAGGCTCGACTCAGACTCATGCACTATTTCTGAATACGGGCTATCTGAATCTATGTTTTCAATTCAGCGTTGATCAACTTGAACTCTATTTATTTATTAGTACAGTTGTATAGTTCATGGTAATTTTATAAAACCGACTATATTTTTGTGTATTTATGTTTTAATCGTCTTTTTTTTACTAACCATTTTATGTAAACTACTGTTATGTTATAATTATGTGCAAATATTTGTGATGTTCATAATAAAATTTGAGAAAAATTTCATCACTTTTCATAAAACTAAAATACTTCTTCAGATAAAGTATTAGCATTGGTCGTATGTTGTCTCAGGTTCAGATTTCAATCTGACTTGATGATGTTAAGTGACTATGCAGTAGGAGGTCTAGACGAGCTAAACAGAGCTAGCTACATTTTTCTTATTAATATAGCAGTTCTGTTTACACGAAGCTGCTATCCTGGCTTGAAAAACAAGCCTCGTGGGGCATTGAGGGCATCAAGGTAAACAGATAGATAGTCTAGACTAGAAACTAGATACTTTTTTCAACGAGATCCACATTATAGTCAAGTATCAGAGGTAGATACTCATTTCTATTCTGTGGCTTAGGGTATACAGTGCTGAGAAAAAAGTCTATGCTCATAACATAACCTATATTTATTTTTTGAAGATTTTGACAAATACCTAGGTACATTATTTAAAATCAATCGTGAGATGCTAAATGAAAACTCAAATATCTCTTGTATTATTCCGCCGCATGAGACATGATTCATGATTTTTCGAAGATCGACGTCACCACGTCAACAAGATTACGTCACATTGATGTCAGCATCGATTTTAGAGTCACGGACAAGATAGGTAGGTCCTGCTCAACCTATAACATTATACATGATCAATCAAATGTATATCCTCCATGCCATGAAGGTAAGCGTGCTTTGGTAAATGAATCCTAAAGATAAAAATCGAGGTAGCTCCATGAGTCGAGATTAGGAGTCTTAAGACCCAAATCATCAAAGCACAACAAGGGGGCACTACGAAACCAAGTTAGCATAGAAGCCAGCTCTCACCTCGCGGGGTTCAGTGCTTAGAGTAGCGAACTAATGCGGGCAGCCAAGTCCCATGTCCAATAACGACTGTTTTACACGGAATCCGCGCTGACGATTGTGTTTCTACGAACAATCATCGTCTCGCGTCGTTCTAAAGCAAGGATGAATTCAGCGAGTATGTGCATATCAACGCATCGACACGGACGGCAGTAGCTACCTACACAATACAGTATTCCTGATTACTGAATGGCTTGGAGGAATTAGCTGAATGGTGATACAGCCAAAACACTCAAGAACTAGATGGTCACACTAATTCATCGCTAAATGTGTGGCATAGCAGCCACACACCCACTACACACACATACACCTACTCTGGGCACAATCATGATCAAGAAGTAAATGCATTCTAAACTTGAGAAAACTAAATTATTTTAGAGAAACAGCCCTGACTGCATACTGCAGCTACTACTGGCATTGAAACAAGAAGCTATTTGTGGCGGCCGTGGCGGCGCTTGTGCGCGTTCTATTTTTGAACGTAGGCCAATGTCGGTCGTTGCCGTTACATTTGACATTGAATTTCATTGAAATTACACCTACCTACGAAAGCAGGAAACTATGAAAGAAAAGGCTTATGAATTTTTCAGATTTTTTTTTGTATTTTCACATTTTTTATAATTTATAAATGACCTAATAAGAAAGTAGTCTTATCCGTTTCAGCACATACAATCATCATTCATGAGATTACAAAAAATCCTTTGGCGAGTGCAGTACTGAGGCCGGGCGAGGCACGCCCGCGACATCGCGCCGCGCGCCGTCCTGCCGTCACTATTACGTTATAATCACATAATAATATCTTACGTACAATTAAATTAACGGAGATTACAAGCCTGAGTTGAGCAGCCGGCCGCGACCGGCCGGGCCGCGGGCTGCGGGAGCAGCGCCAGAGTCGCTTAGAAGCACTTCCTGTGCACAATGGAGGGGCCGGACTCATCGTACTCCTGTTTCGAGATCCACATCTGTTGGAAGGTAGAGAGGGAGGCGAGGATGGATCCTCCGATCCATACGGAGTACTTCCTCTCCGGAGGAGCGATGATCTTGATTTTCATGGTGGATGGCGCGAGCGCGGTGATCTCCTTCTGCATGCGGTCGGCGATGCCGGGGTACATGGTGGTACCGCCGGATAATACTGTGTTGGCGTACAGGTCCTTACGGATGTCAACGTCGCACTTCATTATGGAGTTGTAGGTGGTTTCGTGGATGCCGCAAGCTTCCATACCCAAGAATGAGGGCTGGAACAGAGCCTCGGGACAACGGAACCTTTCGTTTCCGATGGTGATGACCTGTCCGTCGGGAAGTTCGTAGGACTTCTCGAGGGAGCTGCTGGAGGCGGCGGTGGCCATCTCCTGCTCGAAGTCGAGCGCCACGTAGCAGAGCTTCTCCTTGATGTCACGCACGATCTCGCGCTCGGCGGTGGTGGTGAACGAGTAGCCGCGCTCGGTGAGGATCTTCATCAAGTAATCGGTGAGGTCGCGGCCGGCCAAGTCCAGACGCAGGATGGCGTGCGGCAGCGCGTATCCCTCGTAGATGGGCACGGTGTGTGACACACCATCGCCGGAGTCCAGTACGATGCCGGTGGTACGACCGGACGCGTACAGCGATAGGACAGCCTGGATGGCGACGTACATGGCGGGCGTGTTGAAGGTCTCGAACATTATCTGTGTCATCTTCTCTCTGAAAAAGAAACGAGCTGGTCAGAGGTGGCCGACGGACGCGAGGTTGTGTTTGCGAGCGGGGGTAAGGCGGACACTCACCTGTTAGCCTTAGGGTTGAGGGGAGCCTCTGTGAGCAGGACGGGGTGCTCCTCGGGCGCCACTCGCAGCTCGTTGTAGAAGGTGTGGTGCCAGATCTTCTCCATATCGTCCCAGTTGGTGACGATGCCGTGCTCGATGGGGTACTTGAGTGTGAGGATGCCTCTCTTGCTCTGGGCCTCGTCTCCTACGTAGGAGTCTTTCTGGCCCATGCCGACCATGACACCCTGGTGACGGGGTCTGCCGACAATCGAGGGGAAGACGGCGCGAGGTGCGTCGTCTCCCGCGAATCCGGCCTTGCACATACCGGAGCCATTGTCTACTACCAACGCGGCAACTTCTTCGTCGCACATTTTGAATTAGTCTGGAAATAAAGAAACACAGAACTTAAACTAACGTAATTCTAAGCCAATAACTAACCTTCAAGATGTTATGTCTCAAGAGGGTAGGAACTGCTAAATTAAAGAGTGGGTAGTGTAACATTTAGGAGGTTGGTCACAAAGTTACTCTAAATGGCTATGTCCTCGATTCCCTTATAAAGAGGTGGGTGGGCAGATTTCCTACGCAAGTATTGCAGGACAGCACTAAGTGGGCGAACACGCAAATCGGAACCAAATAAGGCTGGGTCTGGTCGCGGCGTGGTGTGAACGTGGCAGACTTGACACGACCACATTTCGCGAGAAGAAACGGTCGCTCTCAACCGCCGAGAAAGTCGATCACGAGATGAGCAACTTTCTAATTGGATAAACGATTAAACTTGAATAAATTTAAAATTGTTCGCACAAGTCTACGTTCCGGCCACGCCCTACCGCAACCGGCTATCCCAACAATCCCGGATCGATGCTGCCGCCCAACCCTAGTGACACTGACCGCTATCACTCAAATCTATTCGCACTATTTCCACTGTCACCAAAACAACAATTTCACATAATGATGGCACGATTAAAAACTTACTTTTTTTATTTATTAGTCCTAAATTAATTAATAAATTAACTTGCTATTGCACAGCCTAGATCGCTGCACAACGCTTCAACTCGAGCTCACTCCGTGGAATGTCGACGAGCGCGGCAGTCGGAGTATATAAATGAGGCCGGTTATCGAGTTGCCCCTACCCCCGCTTCAGGCTGGCTCGACCAATGACAGCGGTACGGCACAATACGTGAGTTTTCGTGGCCATATATGGTATTCCGCTGCAGGGAGCCTGCGCCACCCTCCCTCACTCCGCGCCCCTCCCCGGTTCCGTCTGATAGCGCGCCACTTGATAATGCCGAGATCTTCAGTGAAACCTCACATTGCTCGACATCAGACTGTCTTCAGCAGACTACTAGGCAAACATAGGAAGGTGCTACGATCCAAGATAATAGCCTACCTACCTACCCATAACAATAAACAGATTCCCACAACTTATCAACATAGAGAGGTAACCTACCTCCTTAAAAGTTTACCTAGTGATAATGAAAGTTCAACGGTATAGCTTGGCAATTTGCCAAAAACCGTTACCTACAGCAAGCATGCTGGCGATAGAGATGACGCATCCTCGGGGAACCCACCATGCGTAGCAGATGCATCATCTAAAAATATCTTAAACCCAGACACACCGTAGACTCGCTTGACCATGTTTCAGACTCCCAATTTCCACCAAAATTCAATATGACAGTTGGGTTTTAAAATAGATTTTTTTTATCTTTAAAAAGTAGTCGTCACAAATAATAAAAATTAACTTACCAATAAATTAACACACGAGGAGATTTATAAGCGGAGCTATCGCGGAACGAACCGTGAGAAATGAATGCCGGCCGGTTTACTTCTGCTACTCGCTCGCACGTTGAGGTCGGTCGATTTCCTTGCTTCACTAGAACAACGCGCTGCGCCGCCCCACAACAACACAATCGACTCACCCAATAGACCTCTGTATGTGCTAAAATATATTGATTTTCCAATTAAATACTCCACGTTTCTACCCGAAACAACCTACGAATTGTATCCTATTGTCTAATCAAAGTGACAATAACACTGGCTGTAAATAATTCAAAAGAGGAAGGTTAAAAAATAGCAACTACAAAATGGACTCGTCCGATACCGACCTCCCCACTTGGCGCAACCGATGGCCTTACCATATATGGGCATCTGTAAAATCCTGGATTCTGATTGGTGCACGGTAGCAACGGTCTCTATTCGTACACGGCGCACACATAGAAAGTTGAATACATTTTGGTTGTGTTTGTGAGTAGTAACGTTCCATTCAATATCGTTACTCGACTCGCAAGTAGTGCGGCTAAGTTATGAAGTCAATCAAAAGTATCGATACTTGCAGAATAATTTTGAAATTGTGAATTCGGATATTCGAACACTACTTTTGTCGAAGATTAATCTTCGTCGCAGGAATTTAAACTGAGTTGGTACCGTTAACTAAGTTTTTCGCGATATCAGTTAGTCTACTACTTAGGGTACCTTTATGTAAGTATGTTTTTAATTTTAGTTAGGTACAAAGCGAGTCTTTGATCGCACTCGGATAAAATCTAAACGGCTACAGCTATGGAGAAAATAAAATGCTTTTAGGAATCTCGGGCTCGATTTTGATAACAATTAGAGCATCATTTAAAAAAATATCATCCAGTTTTCGAAAAAAGGTTCCTACGAATCTACGATGACCTATTTACCTAGTAGGTACCTACCTACTATCTAACTCGCTTAATTAGACTGGTTCTTGTAGGAAATATTTTGCGATACCTATAACGATTTTTACCCAGAGGTCAAACTGTATAAACACAAACTCGGCCCAGAATGTATGATGTATGTTTGCTTATTATAAAAATGATGTCAATATAATTGCAAAGCTTGCGATATATTTTATTTTTTCCCTAAGTACTTAGGTTGATAAATCAGTTGTTGACCGTAGTCATGACTCCATTTCCTGACCGTTAACCTTCGTGTAGTGATAAAGGTTCGTTTATCTTCTGGCCACTACATTAATACCTAGTCTGACTCCCCAAGCATGAGTCATCCACGGCTGACTCGCGTACTACTGGTACTATGTCGATGAGTCAATGTCTCCGCATGTAGGGGTCCAACGACATTAATTCACTTTGTCATTTAGTTTGAAACTGATGAACTTGTTGTTATAGATACTACCTACGTAGATAACTAACATATTAGGCGTGCTAATGGTATTGATTCATCCTATTTCTGTCTTTACCTAGGTACCGACTAGGTAGGCCTCTAACGTTTACATAATATCAACAACGAAAAACAATGGCAGAGATTCTAATATTTTTAAATCTATGATGGCTGTGTTTACTAAATTTATGACTTCAACACAGCAAGTACCTTCTTTAGGGGATCAATATTTAGATAAAAGGTTAAAAATCAAATTCAAGCAGTGAATTTGAAAGTTATACCAAAAAGAAAGCGAATTGTTCCAACGTACGTAAAAAAACAACTAGAATAACAAGGAAATAAAAAAATCGCCTCACTCACCATATTATCAAAAATCATAGCAATATCATCATTTTTAACAAATCGTTTTATCAAGAAAACGATTGTAACACGATACGTAAAGTACCTATGACTAAGCGAAGGAAAACATATGTTCTGCACAGAATTATAATTCTGTTACTACCTTACCTGAGTATACATTGTATTGAAAAGAGAATCGAGTTTGGAATACATAATAGTATTCTTATGAACATGGTTATACATAAATTATGACTTATGGGAGTCATCCACACCACACCAATACATCACGCTCAACAATAAAGATTGTAATGGAATGGAAGGAAATTATAAAAAAGGCAGTTATGCATATTAATTTAGTCCCGATCGTTGCTATATTTGCTATGGTAGGTATAGGTAAAGTCACCGTAATTGATGTGATCGTGAATATGAATTTAAATGTTTAAAAAGGTGAAAGGCGTATCACACTGTTTTAACACTGGTGAGTTAGTCTTGTTCATACAATTTCTAACCAAAGCAATATACATTTCTCAAGAATAGCAACGAAATCCAGCTTGACGATTGTTCTTCTTCCTTCCCTTATACCACTTTGTATGGGGTCGGTTGGCATGGTTTTTCTCCTTCTTTCCCCTCTGTCAGCCGTCATCTCTGCATTCACTCATCTCTTATCCATGTCATCTTTCACTCGTTTATCCATTCAAGCTTGACGACTAGAGAGATATTAGAAGTTGTAATACTTATTGTTACATAACTGGATATTACAGTTACCTCCATTACTACTACATTCCACATATTTTGCTCTGATCCACATAATGAGAAGAGTCAATGAAATGCAGTAACTGTAACTAGGGCATATCTAATTAGTTGTTCATGATCACATTGCACGAGTGATCGACCTGCTGCAGAATTAACCCACTTTACTTTCTAACAATACAATTTAAAACCTCGCTTACAGAATGTTATGTAGTTTAGAATCATATCTATATTTGAATAAACGAATACTACGTAGGGGCAAGAAATGTATCGACCAAAAAAGTATAGGGACCTTTCTGACAAAGGACTGGCAGGATTGAGAAAACAAGTTCGCTTCTGTGAACCTGTCTGTGTAACTAAGCGAGTTAATTGCAAGCAGATATTAAAGAAAGAGTTTGCAGAACGTTTTGTTTTTAACCATTATATTATTTAAACAGGCAAAAGTAAGTGCAGGCACTGAAAAAAAGTAATTAAGTATCTACGTAGGAAAGGTATAACCTAAACTACCTGATTTTTAGACATGCAACAAACTTATATAAGAAGGAAATAAACATAGCAACTGAATAATAAATATGACAATCATATAACATCATAATATTACTGAAAATGGAATGCAGACTCTAATCCATAAAAATAGAGGTACAGTGATAGATGGTACGTATATTATAATTTTATCGCCTGAACCAATATATTTACCAAAATGTTATGTACCTAATGCAATACTGAATCGTAATGTCATACTCATAGAAGCTAAACGTTCGCATCTCTAACGTGGTCCCTAACCGCGTGTCTAGTCGAGTAGACGCATTGAGGGGTCGGAGAGGGGGCAAGGGATCGATCGAACCTCCCGGCGAGGTAGGTAGTAAACCGGTGGGACTGTCTGCAACCCGAGCTAATGTTCGATAATTTTGCGTTTCACTAGAATATTTTGATGGAACGAAACTGTACAGCAGGTACAGCGCAATGATTTATTTTGGTACAGAGGTGTTAATGTCATAACCTATACTTATAATTGCATGCTGAGTTCAAGCAAAATGTGCTCAATCAATAATTTAATTACTGACATCTAATACCTTACCACATATTAAGCAATAAATTTTCATTTTCATTTCATAAATTTACAAAAATACACTCACTGTGTGATAATTCCATGATGCAGGATTCGGTTTCTTTTATTATTAGTAACCTAACTATTAGTGCCTATAACTCCAACAGGTTTGATAATTCTTCATTTAAGTAGGTATACAGAGTCTTGGTACCTATAACTCCAACAAGTTTGATAATTCTTCATTTAAGTAGGTAGGTACCTATATTATAAGGAGTCTTTTGGAAACTCAAAGTTGGTCCCATGAAAACTGAACTGAAAACTTTTAGTCATAACTTCAAGCTAAGAACAATTATCAGTTCTGAAGCTGTTGCAACAAATAAAACAAAAAAAATAAAGGATGTGCCTGCATGGTATGTTGATGGGATGATGACGTCATTCAATAAAAAAAGAACTGGCATTCTTCGTCGAATGTTCGTGAATGATTTTTATTCTAACATTTTAAGTCAAGACGCAAGACGTTTATTTGCTCAAATAATTCCGTCATGACAAAGCTGGCGCTGTCTGTAAGTCGAGACGATTTTATTATACATAGTTATCGTTCACATTCTTGTAAGGTCAGGAGCATTGTTAAGCCTTGGCTGGCAGCGATGCATGATACGTTGGTAAGGACGAAGTATGTACTATAGATAGACCAATATAACGCGAGCGCACCGTATCTTTCATGAAGTTTAGCACTTTTAAAGAAAATTTTATCTGCACAGTGCCATTTTTAGGGTTCCGTAGCCAAATGGCAAAAACGGAACCCTTATAGATTCGTCATATCTGTCTGTCTGTCTGTCCGTCCGTGTCACAGCCATTTTTCCCATACTTGAAACTGAAACTCAAAAAATGTTTTTTCATCGAACCCATACGTGTGGGGCTGTGGTGGGGTAATATTGTTTTTTTCTAAACTTAATAGTTTGCGCGAGAGACACTTCCAAAGTGGAAAAAAGTTGGTCCCCCCCCCCCCCTCAAACTTCTAAAATAAGAGGAAGATAAAACTAAAAAAAATATATGTTGTACTACTGTACAAACTTTCAACGATATTTGGTTTGAACGAGATCTAGTCAGTAGTTTTTTTTTATACGTCATAAATCGTAAACCGCAACTTACCTTTCGACGAACTACAAGAACCTTTATATTATGTTACTTGATGCTACGGAACCCTTCATGGGCGAGTCCGACTCGCACTTGGCCGCTTTTTCTTAACTCATTCCAAGCGGTACAATGGTTTTTGAACAGGTGACCGTATCCTTAAAATCCTATAATTGGCCCCCTTCTTTTTAGATCATGAATGTAAATTCTCCATGAAATTGAATAAATGTTTAAACTATTAATAGATACCTACTTATTAATAATAAAGAATTGTAGATACCTATTTAATAACCCTTAAAATGATCACGGTTATATCCAAAGTACCTACGTAATTAATCGAGCCCGCGAAAAATTAGTCGGTTGGTAAGGTGTTCGTATTCATGTTACTATCGATTTTTCCTACGGCCATCCCTAGCCCCGCCCTTGACCCTCGCCACGTCACGCTCACACGCACGGGAGCGGGGGGAGCCGCAGCTGAAATAAAACAGTCGTACGTTGTACAGTCGGCTGCACTAGAATGTTTACGATTCGTTCTAGATAGTGCTAGCATTGCAATGAGTATTAGTATTAACCAATCTCTGTGTACTTACCTGTTTCATGTTTTTATTTTTTTTATTGTGTTGTGATGTCGGTGCCTATGCCCTTGCGTCAAATTAATAATATTCTATTCTATAAACTTAGTGAGGACCTGAAATTAGATGATTTTATATTTTTTTTGGTGCCTTTATCCTGCGTATTTGACCTGTAAAGGTCCATTCTAATGCTGCGACTAACTTGAAAGTTAGAAATGTAGGTACCTTTACATACTAGTGCAGCCGACTGTACCTTCCTAAATGAAAATGGCACGCATGCGTTGCTTGAAATTATGTGAGGGTAATGATGATGTTGATGGATTTATTTATTTATTTGTTTGGTTGGTACATAACCTATCATGGGAATAAAATATTTCTAATCTGTGCCTTGACCACAGGATAAAAATAATTTGCATTTCATTTCGTCGGGCGCAGGGTGGCTCAAAACTTAAAATGTACAGTACCCATTTAGCCGTTAGGTTTATTGATCAAATTAGGGCAGTTTAAAAATATCCCGTAGTAATAATCATATTCAGCCTCACGTGCCAGTATAATTTAATCGGCACCCACACCCAGCAATGCTGCTTCACGTCACGGCAAAAATAGGCATGGTGGTAGCACCTCCCTGTACGATTCCTTCACAAATAACTCTACAAAAGCATTGCCTCGCATAGGTCACGCACGTCCGGTAGATGCCCTACGATGCACTGCCCTGCTATGCACTGTCCATCAACTTGAGACATCTTACTAATATTATAAAGAGGAAAGATTTGTAGGTACCTATTTTTGTATGTTTGTATGTTTGTAATGAATAGGCTCAAAAAGTACTGGGCCGATTTAAAAAATTCTTTCACCAATAGAATGCTACATTCTTCCAATTTGACATAGGCTACATTTCATTTTGAAAAAAATTAGGGATCCTTGGTAAAATTTGAACAATGTAAAAATGTGTAGAAAAATGAGCCTTAAAATGTCTTTCGTCGAATGCGCTGCCGAAACTATTAGCGAAAGAACAAAATAATGTACAACAATATTGTCTACCCCGTGCGAAGCCGGGACGGGCTGCTAGTACAATCATATAAAGATATGCTACAACACTACTAGTCAGTGCAGCCGACTGTACTACCGAACTACCTAACTCCTAAGTACCTACACACTAGACAACACGGTGCAACGGACCCGACCAGCGCGTGGGTGTGTCTGATCTATTTTTAACTATTATAAAATAAGATTGGGAACCATTCCAAATGTTACACACGCATTACACGAATAGGTCAACCGCCTGATTAGCGGCTGATAGGCAAAAACGTCCCGTTAATTTATAGGGTGATATTTTTTATTCGCCCTCTCGTTTCCACGCGTGCGTTCAACTCGACATTCACATTCACGCGCGTGGAAACGGTACGCCCGAGCCCGTAAACGCGCCCGCTGAACGTGAATGCCGCGAACCGGGTGAGTGTCGGTTTTTTGATGAATGTGCAGGCGCCCGGTGACTGTTTACACGCGCGCGGGCCAAATTGGTGTTGCCAATCATACAGATTTATCTGTATTTATACAGAATTTAGGGTAGTATTACAGATTACAGATTTTACCCTACTTTTATACAGATTTTTGGAATCTGATTTAGTCTATGTTAAGATGAACATCTTTAGACATAATAAAGGCTAAAAATATTAATTTAGATCCACTTTTGATAATACTATTCTTCTTCTTCTTAATGAATGGCATCTGCCCTTTTCGGATCAATTTTGCCAGTGTCGAGTAGTTTGAGAATGATGATAATGTATTACATAGATAAAATACTTTTCCGTCAAATCGTCAGTCTATCAGTCATAGTCGGCCCTACATAATTGGCTTTGGAAGAAAGATGGCCGTTTATTCCAAAACCATCTGAAACATTTTCGATCAAATCAGAATATCACATAATATTAATTCTAATTGCTAACACTTTGAGCTAAGACCTCAAGTAATGTTAAAATACTCAAGTTGTGTTAAAATACCACCAAAATTACACAACAGAACTCAAAATAACACCAGAAAAACAATTAAAATCAAAAAGCTATGTTCCTTCCCGAAATGACAGAAAAAGAATCGATAATACTATTAGTATAGTTAATATAGTTACTAAGACTTCACTGTCAGTCCGTCTGACTGTCTGTCTGTCTATCTGTCCGTCTGTCACCAGATATTTTGCTTTGGCACGTGGCATAACTGGCGGGCAGTCAGTCAGTCTCTCTCGCGCTTTCGTGACGAGTGGACGTTGCTAAAAAAAGTCGCTACGATCGAAGATTACTGTTGAGGTTGCATCAGTTAGAATAAAACCTCTGTGACTGTTGCTAAGACAACGAGTCAATTATTGTTTAACAAATGTCTTCATGTTTAGTTAGGTTACAAAGTCGTAATCACAGAGTATCGTAATAATTACAACATGGTCGAAATTAAAAGTATTGTTTCGCTGAATAATGCACTGCGCACTTGCCAAACATCAAACACCAACAAAACTATCAAAGAAAAAAAGAGTACGGTGCGAGTTGCGAGAAAGGGATTCATTCATTCATATATTATACCTACAACCAATTTTCATATACACTGATTGTTTAACTAGTGGGCAGGGCAAAGGGCATACTTTTACATTTAGACGTATTTTGATGATCGGGGAATACTTCGTAATTATTTACATATTGACTGTCAATTATATATATAGGTAATTCATAATTAAAAATACCGTAGAAAATGACACGGTAGTGAAACACTACCGTATACCGTGTTTAAGCCAAAAATACCGTGCATCTACGGTAATTACCGTGTACCTGGTAACACTGGTTGCATGCCGCGCAGCTCGCCAGGCAGCTCGCCGGGCTGCACGGCAAGCATGTAAACAGCTTGAATGTTCGCTGGCCCGGGACGGGCTGCATGCCACGCAGCCCGCCAGGCAGCCTGCCAGGCAGCCTGCCGGGCTGCCCGGCACGCATGGAAACATAGCATAAGGTCAAAATCACGGCTATAGCGAAAAATTATTTTAGATGTTACGGGCTAGATTTTGATATAATAATTAAATAATTAATATTATCTTAATTTATGTACTTTCTTACCTAGAAATGTAAAATTGGCAGAGTCGTTGACCTCAACTGACCTTTGGCTTTGAGGGCTTTGACCTTTGTTGGTCAAAGCGAAGTCACATAATCAAAAAAGTCTTCTGAATTACTTTTGTGATCTGATTTTACTCAAACCATCGGGATCATTCTTCCAACTAAGGTTAGGAAAAAAATACAACCGTTTTGAGAACTTCCTCTCTCCCGTCTTTTTTTCAAAAATTAAAGAAAGGTTAGTAAAACCCTTACTTCATGTATGGTAAAAAAATAAGAAGAAAACAAACTAAACACTGGCAACTGTTTAACTAAATTTTTGCGTTATCATCAGCAATCCCATGAAATGCCTTAACTTCCTACATGCTAAATAACGTCTTAAGGCTTGCGCACATTTAAGCGATCTGCGGTGGCAATCATTAGAACGATAAGAAACAAAAACCGCTGTCATATTGTCATATACCGTCGGCGTCGCCTAGATATGCGCAGGCGTTACATAAAAGACTGTTTTCTCATAAATTAAATTAAGTATTTCATTTATCATTTGAGAACTGTAGTAGAACAACCTAGGTGGTATGTAGGTGGTACTATAGGTAGGAGCTACATACGTACCTTCTACCTAGGCTTAGGTAACGTGTAGATAAGGAGAGCGATTTTTATCAAAATACGTCCACCAAAACGGTTCCTAATCGTTTTCTAATCTTTTTCGAGTCGGTTTCTCATTCTGCTACTACAACATGAAAGTGGGTTAATTTTCTTGGTTATTATAGGCAGCATGGTCTGAAAAATAACGCCCATCAAATAAAAAAAAATACCTCGCATTATATAAATTAAAATATAAATAGTATGTACTCATAGATTTTAAAATACCTCTGTCCTCTATACATACCTACCTAGTACTGCTAATACCTACTACCTACTATACCCACCTGTTTATCCATTTTATGAGTTACAACAACAACGTCATAAGTAAAATATGTTATTGACTGAATCAATAACATATTTTACTTATTAATTATTACCACAAGTGTGTGGTGTTGTGGTGAGCTAGTCAGCCACAAACAAGGATAGTTATATCACATTGTGCTATTTCCAGGCTTTGAAAGCATATAAGGTTAATTAATTATCATTTTCCTATCCTGTTTATGCATATATTTTCAATTTAATTAATTTTACCTTCTACAATAATATCTATATTTGTTGTATTACCAATGGTATGTAGTAGGTGCATGAATCTAAAGCCTTGAGCACAACTAAGCGTTTCTCGGTAGCGATCAGTGACATGCTGTCAAATATCGCTGTCATATTTGACAACGTTTCACTGATCGCTACCGTACTAGCCACGAAGAGCGCTTAGATTTGCGAATATACACCGTGAACACCGTGTTAAAATATTTATTTGACATTGAAATAAATGCATAAAACGAACATATTAATACAAAAGTGAGTGGTATGTTTCCGATGTATAGAAAAATATGCAAATTGAATGGTCAATGAATATGTATAGCAGTTAGAAATTTTAGTAAGCTTTAGCTAAACCTGTTTAGTAGTCTTCGTCAGTCAAGTCTAAAGTATTTCGGTCTGCCGTTCTATCCAACACTATAGTCCCATGATAAGGTAAAGAAGGAGAGGAAAAAGAAATGAAAAAGCCAGATTTATACCGGTATATAAATTATGTTTTATTAAAAATGTTCAGGTTAGTAACGATCATAAAAAATAAATAAAAATCTTTGTCAAAACGGTAACCACAACGTTACGCGCAAATACGTAATATGCATATTACGACACCTTACAACCTATTTAAATACTGGACTTACATAAAAAGATCACAAGCGTAATTTGAGCCGCCCTTTCAGGGGCTTGGTGTAGGGCATCATTAATTATTAAAAGTCTTACTTGATGATTAGAAGCACTTCCTGTGCACAATTGAGGGGCCGGACTCATCGTACTCCTGTTTCGAGATCCACATCTGTTGGAAGGTAGAGAGGGAAGCGAGGATGGATCCTCCGATCCATACGGAGTACTTCCTCTCCGGGGGAGCGATGATCTTGATCTTCATGGTGGATGGGGCGAGCGCGGTGATCTCCTTCTGCATGCGGTCGGCGATGCCGGGGTACATGGTGGTACCGCCGGATAATACTGTGTTGGCGTACAGGTCCTTACGGATGTCAACGTCGCACTTCATTATAGAGTTGTAGGTGGTTTCGTGGATGCCGTTTGCTTCCATACCCAAGAATGAGGGCTGGAACAGAGCCTCGGGACAACGGAACCTTTCGTTTCCGATGGTGATGACCTGTCCGTCGGGAAGTTCGTAGGACTTCTCGAGGGAGCTGCTGGAGGCGGCGGTGGCCATCTCCTGCTCGAAGTCGAGCGCCACGTAGCAGAGCTTCTCCTTGATGTCACGCACGATCTCGCGCTCGGCGGTGGTGGTGAACGAGTAGCCGCGCTCGGTGAGGATCTTCATCAAGTAATCGGTGAGGTCGCGGCCGGCCAAGTCTAGACGCAGGATGGCGTGCGGCAGCGCATATCCCTCGTAGATGGGCACGGTGTGTGACACGCCGTCGCCGGAGTCCAGCACGATACCGGTGGTACGACCGGATGCGTACAGCGATAGTACAGCCTGGATGGCGACGTACATGGCGGGCGTGTTGAAGGTCTCGAACATTATCTGTGTCATCTTCTCTCTGAAAAAGAAATGAGCCGGTCAGAGGTGGCCAACGGACGCGAGGTTGTGTTTGCGAGCGGGGGTAAGGCGAACACTCACCTGTTAGCCTTAGGGTTGAGGGGAGCCTCTGTGAGCAGGACGGGGTGCTCCTCGGGCGCCACTCGCAGCTCGTTGTAGAAGGTGTGGTGCCAGATCTTCTCCATATCGTCCCAGTTGGTGACGATGCCGTGCTCGATGGGGTACTTGAGTGTGAGGATGCCTCTCTTGCTCTGGGCCTCGTCTCCTACGTAGGAGTCTTTCTGGCCCATGCCGACCATGACACCCTGGTGACGGGGTCTGCCGACAATCGAGGGGAAGACGGCGCGAGGTGCGTCGTCTCCCGCGAATCCGGCCTTGCACATACCGGAGCCATTGTCTACTACCAACGCGGCAACTTCTTCGTCGCACATTTTGAATTAGTCTGGAATTAAAGAGAAAAAATATGTGAAAATTAGGTAATACACATTACGGAAATAGGTAGGGGTGGCTGGACATCCCAATTATAATCCTCTCGTTTGTGGTATTAATGCAGCACGATAACCTGATTACGCAACTTTTTCTAAGAGTGTTATGTAACACGCATGCCACGCATGACCTCACCATTTGTCACCACCAATACCAAACTTCAAGACTACTATGTATTTATAATAGTAAAAACAAATAACAAAATGTGTCAATATCAAAGTTAACTACATAAAATTAAATACCAAAATAGACTTACAGTTAAAATAAATTAAATGACTAGTTAGACTCTGTAGTGCTCCGTTCAAGCACACCTTACTAAATGAATGCTGCCTCGTGAGGATAAGGTATATAATACGTGCCGTATGCCTTATCAGAAGTTCAGATTATATCGAACACAGTATTTTCCACCAATCACGAGCTGTATGGAGCAGCCTCAATTTTTGTCACCATATATGGTAAGGCTACTCGACTTTAGCTTCATAGGTACAGTACATCAGATGATAACGATGCTATGCCCTGATAAGCGATTACGTTACGCGTAGCCGCTCACGTGGAACCTGGATTATTGTGATTCGATTCCAACGAATTGAATGATCACATTCCTTCTGCGAAAAAACGCTGAACATTTTCACTTCAGTATTTCATTCCTTTCTCTAGTTGTAGTGTGAGTTGGCTGTTTCGCGCTAATTGCCACAAACGCCTGAGATTAACCTAAAAATATTTAATTAGTTTAGAATTCACTACACCGTCTGCCGAGTAATTATATTAAGCGTTGTAGAACATTATCATTGTAATTATGAGGAGATCAGAAAGCATTACTAACTGACGTAGAGTGAAAGATAAAAGATAGCTCTATTATATTCTGCAGTATTGAAGCGATGGCTGTGTTGTTTCGAGATAAAATGTTGCATCATGTTCAATTTCTAAAGGTAGTGTTGATATCAACGACGTGATGAGTTGTGAAGACGTGATATTACGGGAATCTATCGAAAGTATAATTGGTATCAGAGTAATTTACAAAACAAACTGAAGCTGTCACACTGAACCTAGACTCACCTAGCTTTAAGACGTTTCAAAGTTATTCTTGTAATTCAACTGATTATAGACTATTTTGATTTGATTTGATTTGAAGTATCATGCGTAAAATAATTGTTGAAACCGGCTGAACCAGCTGATCAATGCTATATTTGTTTACATAAACTCATGGTGAAGAATGAATGCTGATTGCTGAGTCAATGTTAAAGGTCCAAATATGACTAACAAAACTAACTAGTCTTATTCATTTATATTACTCTCTCTGTGTTATTCGTTTTGCCGTCTGCGTCTATCGATTTCTAGCTACCCCTGCCAGTGCATCGTCGCTCCCTGTCTGGAGGGGAGTCGCAGCCATGGGGGTTGCAAATGACTCATCTGACGCACCCTCGCATTTTCACAGAAATGTGTTTAATAAATATTTATCGATATGCCCAAATTCCGATTATTTAATGATTCTTAATCCGAATTACAGATTAGATAGGTATACTGTCGCTTCGTTATATGAATATTCATCGCCTGCACAACACATTACCTATTTGATATAATCTAAAATACTATTGGAAATATTTCTTCTGAGCGGAGAGCTCCTATCATATCTAAACGTTCAGCGGTGGTGATCAGTGAAAGGCTGTCAAATATCACTGTCACATTTGACAGCGTTTCACTGATCGCACAGAGGTAAATCTGCCCAAGGCTCATGAACATACTTGAAAGTGATGAATCCATGCTTTTCAGTCGAAACCAGAAATGCTTCATAAACTTTCCTCAAATTAAAATAATTCCCATCTTAGTATCTTTCATGTTCGTACAGTTTTCTTTAGGGAGAAAAAGGACAGCTACATTATACTTGCGAAACCCTTGGCGTTAGTGACCCCTTGGTTTGAGTCACAAGTCATGTTCAAGAGAATTCCGGCTGGTTTCTTGAAATACGAGTATGCGTCAGAGTGATTCATTGATAGGTTCGGTTTCTATCAACATCTCTCGCAATCGATCAGCTGCCAGTCTGTCGCGTTTTGTTCACTGCAGTCTCGATGGACGTCACGTATAGAGGATTTAAATGTATTTATATAAAATCTGAATAAAGTATAAATAAATCCTCCGTTGTGCCTTGAGCTTGGTGTTTGTGATATACGTACCTAAAAATATTTAAACTATTTAAAATACGTTAGTTGGATAAGATAAGATAAAACGTGGATTTTCAAATTTTAAATTCTTGTTAACCTTAAAATTTGTCAATTTTTAACTATACTTCAAGTGTTGACCTTATCTAACCTACCATGTTTTTTGAATGCAAAATCGAACCCGTGTTTCCTACTAGCATTTTTCTAATGTATAGGCGTTTAGATTTGGCCCTCAGAGGGCGACTAAAAAAACTCATCCTGTATTGCTAATAATTTCAAAACCTAAAATTCAATTTGACGTTAGATAGTGCAGTGTGGATTATCTGAAAAAAAAATTTTGTCTACAATTAAAATGCAAAAGTCCAAAAACTTTAACCTTTTTGCAATTTCTAATATCCAGAATACCTAATACCCAAGGGCTGGTGTGTATTTGGCGCAGAGCATTAGCTTTGCTAAACAGCGTGACACTGCCGTATACAGTACCGCCTGCGTCTTGGGGACGCTTCCGTCCGGCACTGGTTTGGATCAGTTGAGCTATCTCTAGATCGTTTAAAACGGTCTGCAGTCTGCAGATAGCTCAACTGTTTCTGGTGTATTTTGTAAATATTTGTTTGATTGTTGAAGTTTTTTTGTGTGTAAATAAATATAACGTTTCCTGTAAATGGTTCAAGAATACTTAAGTACAGGGAGGTACTATAACTAACTAGAAGCGTAAATAATAAATATAAGGAAACATTATTTACCGCAAGAAGTGACAGGACAATAACTGCTCGCCCTACATATTTCTATTATTGTATTTATTTACAGGAAAAATCACCATCACCAAGTTAGTGGAAGCCTGAATTTGCGTGTTATTTTCAGTAAGCATATCGGTGTAATAACTATGTATAGGTACATATTAATCATGGCTCATAAAATCGCGTAGTCCTTTACCTACCTGACTTTAACAACCCAAAGCAATGTATATTTCTCCTAATAATAATAAATTGTATTATTAACTAGCGGCCGCCCGCGGCTACGCTCGCCCCGTTGCCGTTACGCCCCGTTGATTATTCTTTTAAAAGTTTTTCCTCTTCTACGCTTAGGGAAATCATTTTCCAATTTCCTTTCTTAGTGCACCCCTATGCTATAAGAATCATACCTTCCAAGTTTCATGCTTCTAGGCCTTATGGTGTAAGCTGTGCGTTGATTGTCAGTCAGTCAGTAACATAAGAGTTTTATATATTTAGATGATCGAACTTCACTTTGCAAGTTTAGATGGTTTGATCATTAAACCTAAGGTTGGTAGTACAGTCATCATCAAAAGTAGATCAATTTCAGTTATTAAATTCCCCTTTTCTCTGGATTTTTCAAAGGTCAACTTCAGTTTACAAAATACCTCAAATCAGACCTTCAATTACGCTCGATTAGCCTCAGCCTAAAAGTAGGGACAAAACGTCAATCCAAAGTGAGTTGGTCTAAGAAATATGCGGTGCTAGTACATTAATATGGTTTCCAACCTCCTTGGATTAAACTCGGTGCATCAACTTATATATAGGTACCTATACCTAACCTAGTCTACTTAGTGTAACCAAAACAAATCATAAATAAGCTGAATTACCTACTTACCAAACACTGAACAAACATTTCAAATAATCAAAGCATTTTAGTTTATAAGTATTCCATAAAATGAGGAAAAGGAAACTGTCGAACTTATGCCTATTATAGTAGGTAATGTACCAATCATTGTTCATTGTTCACCATGTTTTTGTTATGAATTTTGTCAATACTCAATAGCTAATTAAAGTAATGTCAGCATTTCTAATCAGTAATAAGCTCCATATTGAATATACCAAAACTCAAACATGCTCCGAAATTTGAGCATAATTTTGACAACCTGGCGATGGCGATCAGTGAAACGTGATATTTATGAGTGTTTCACTGATCTCCATTGCCATCGCCTAGATGTGCGCAGGCAGTACTTATAATAACTGCTGTAATTCAATCGTTTACTCCGAAACGCAGCAACGAAGAAGCTATCAAAGGTTTTATTTAAATTTCGAATTAGATTGCGAAATTACATGCTGTTTATTGAAAAAAAAAACAAATGAACACTTCAACAACGCGAGAAAAATTAATTCATGTTGTTCATTGATCGCGGGAACTCAATGGATGGAAAGGGCTCAGAATCGTTCTTCCTGGAAATGTGTAGAGGAGGCCTATGTCCAGCAGTGGACTTCTTTAGGCTGATAATGATGATGATTGCTTGTCGTAATTTTATTTGTCAAAATGAGTTCATGTAAGTACTTAGTAAGTTTTAATTTTCTCACATTATTTGAGAAAAGTAGGTAGGTACTGTTGTCACAACTAAGTATTGATAGACATACTTAAAGGTAACCATAACCAAAATACAAATGTAATATACTATATTGAGTTTCCTCATAAATTTAACACAGTGAAATCCCCAGCACAAGTAGGTAAAAGTTCAACCCTTAAACAGGAACATAAAATAATTATTTATGTTAGGTACCTACAAATATATACACCTGTATAACTGTATACAAAATTACCTCAACCTACACGTATCCACACTACAGGATTGGAAATGACAGAAGGGTCCTGCCTGCGTGTATGAGGAAAATATCCTATATAGGTAAGTACAAAAGGTACCTAATGTATTGAGGTAATAAGGTCTGCACTGACGTCCCGCGATGGGATGTAAAGGTATGTATGTAGTGTATGCACTTACAAAGCGGCAAAATATGCACTAAAAGCTCTCAAAACAGCCAAACTGCTGTGCCGATTTCAAAAATTCTTTCACAATTGGAAAGCTACATTGTTCCTGAGTAACATAGGCTATATTATGTTGTTGGGGTCCGAAGGCGTGGCTTCTATTCGAAGAATTATCCAAGAGGCTGGTGGTTGAGACTGGTGACCAAAGGCGCTTACCTAGGGCAAAGAATTAGGTTAGCTATTCAAAGAGGTAACGTTGCCAGCCTTTTGGGCACATTGCCTGCGGTCGGTGATCTGAACTCTGTTTTCTACTTGTAATACCTACAGGTGGAAAACAGAGTTCATTATAAAATTTTCTAGTTTCTTATAAAATGTAATTTTTCTTTTTTCTTGTTGTGTTTAAAAAATAAATGTCCACCTGTGCTACGCCGGGATAGGCAACTAGTATGTAGGTATACAAAATATGTAATTTTGGAAAATACCTATGTTGAGATGAGTGGTTTTTGAACGAAATATTGAAAATGATGATTGAAGAAAAACCTAAAATGTGCATGAATAATCGCGTCATTGTGAGTGAATGCATATTGCATTCATTATGTTATTTATTATGCAGATGCAAAAAATCCGATGTCTATTTATTACTGCTTATTATTTTCTATGTATTTGTGTTACAAAAATAAAAATAATATAATAAAGGGTGTTATTTTTTTCACTTGTCGATTTGATTTCTAGTGGCAAAAGATTAGTAAAAGTTTTTTTTTTTTTGAAGCCAAACCTAACGTGCTGAAACTCCTACATAATAATTATTATTTTATTTTATTTTCAGCCTATCTTGTCCCACTGCAGGGCAAAGGCTTCCTTACCCTTTTTCCAGCTTTCTCGGTCCATTGCTAGATTGGACCAGTCTGGTAGATGTACATCTAGCTCGTCGCGCCATCTCCGTGGTGGTCTACCGCGTGGACGTCTTGCATTGGGCACCCAATCAGTTGTGGTTTTAGCCCAAAGATCGTCAGACATGCGGCAGACGTGGCCAGCCCAATCCCATTTGAGCTGTGCAGATTTCTTGCTAACGTCATAAACTTTGGTCTGTGCTCGCAGTGTGGAGTTTCTGACTCTGTCAGATAACCGAACTCCTAACAAACTGCGTTCCATACCTCGCTGGCAAACCTCGAGTTCGGACCGTTGCTGAAGAGTCAAAGACCAAGTCTGTGCACCGTATGTGAGAATGGGGAGAACGCACATGTCCATGAGCTTGCGTTTGAGGCAGAGTGGAAGTTCGCCTTTCATCAAGGGTTTCATCGACCAATAGCTTTTCCAGGCGTTTTCAGTGCGTCGAGCAACTTCTTTTTCCTTTCGCGCCTGGAAGGAAACTATTTGTCCGAGGTACACATACTCATGGACATATTCGATCTCAACCCCTTCTACGTGCAGTTTGTGTTTGGTGCTGTTGGTCATAAGTTTGGTCTTCGACATATTCATCGCTAGTCCGACCCCGAGGCTGGCCAAGTTCAGATCGTTGAGCATACAACCTAGTTCTACGGCTGAGGAGGAAAAAAGAACGATGTCGTCGGCGAAGCGGAGATTAGTCAATCTCCGCTCCCCTAAGAGGATTCCTTTATCTGTCCAGCTCATTGTTAGAGATTTAAAAACTTCTTAGAGTGTAGCTGTAAAAAGTTTTGGGGAAAGCGGATCTCCTTGCTTAACCCCCTTTTTAATGTGGAAGGAAGGACCGGTGGAAGATAGTTTTATTGCCGCCGTGCTATTGTTGTAAATATTTCGGAGGAGATTTATGTACCTACGTGGGATCTATATTCTGGTTATGGAGGGCTTCGAAAAGGGATTTGTGGTATAAACTATCGAAAGCTTTAGAGTAGTCAATAAACGCTATATATAAAGGTAACTTAAATTCAATGTGTTTTTCAATGAGGACATTTAAAGAGTGAAGGTGGTCTGTAGTGGAGAGACCTCGTCGGAATCCAGCTTGTTCAGCGGGCTGATGTAGGTCGAGTTGGTCGGAAATACGGGATTCGATGACTTTAATAAAAGTTTTATACAAATGTGAGATGAGACTAATCGGTCGATAATTAGTGATGTCGGATTTATCACCTTTTTTGTGCAGCAAAATTATATTTGAGTTACAGAATTTAAGTGAAAATTTACCAGAAAGTAGAATGGAGTTAAAGAAGTTAGTAATATGGGGAAGAAGTGCTAGCTCGCCTATTTTGAGGGCCTCGGTAGTAATACCATCCTCGCCAGGGCTTAATCAGAAGTTTTTTCGTATTTTTTATCAACTTAGTATACGTCACGTCACCTATAAGTACGTATAGGTACCTGCCTGGGTAAAATCCAACGCATCGTGTCTGTAAATTATTGTACAATTTAACGTCACACAAGGTCGAGGCAAGCCGCTTGAGACGAGGCGAGGTTTTGCCTATTGTGCCTATAAGCTGGCTGTTAGGTACGTACCTGTTACGTAGTATGCGTACATATTATTATTACACCTAACTATATTATAGTTAGGTGTAATAATAATATGTACGCATACTACGCATGCGCTGTGCGCTTCTCTCAAGTTCATTGATCATTGAGCTGCGCTAGAATGTAAAACAGTTCGCAACTTTCATGGCCGCAGCAAACTCAAAGATCATTAAATTTTATTACAAAGAAAAATTAAAAAGAAGCAGTGTCATTCAGAGAAACTGTATTTTTAGCATATTTTCAACATTATCTACTTTCAGAATTCTACTAAGTATCATACACTGCTCTGGATTCAAAAAATCACTCTTGTCCTAAATAAATTATTTTGGTCCCCTAAGACACAATCTACCATTTACCCATGTAACATTATGCAGGGTGGACAAAAAAAAAATAAAAAAAGTTATTTTAGTAGATATAGTTCAAAACGAATTAATAAGAATTTTCTCATTACGACCTAATAAGTCCACGTTACATTTCTAGGATAATTTCCACCGTATTTGACGTTAACCTTCACTAGACCGAACGGGTCGGAGCAGTTAGCCATCTAAAAGCTGCCTGGCAGCCGTACCTATAAGGCCTAGTACGGCGAAGGCGCGTAAGCCGACGCCGACGGCAGACCTTTTCGGGCGACCGTCGAGCTGGAAGTTGGAGCCTTGGTCTTTGTATCCAGATGGCACGACCATAAATACAAATAATGGAGTAAATCGTCTATGGAAAACCGTAGTGCTACAGGGTCATCGTACAAAAGGCGTGGTGCCTTTGGGGAAGTACTACCACCTACCACCATGCCTATTTCTGCGTGAAGCAGCATTGCTGTGTTTCGGTTTGAACGGTAATGGGTGCCGGTGAAATTACTGGCACGTGAGGCTGAATATCTGTGTGCCTCCAGTTGATGGACGCAGGGCAGTGCATCGTAGGGCACGTTCCTGACGTGCGTGACCTCCGAGGCATTATACTTTGTTATAGGCGATGGTTACCACTTAACATCAGGTGGGCCATATGCATGTTCCATCAGCTAGTTACATTAAAGACATGCTTAAAAAGCTCTTCCTCATCATCATCAGCCTGACGAAGTAAACTGCTTGACTTAGGTCTCCCTTATACATTCCCAAGAATAACGATTGAGGGCCGTCCAAAGAGTTCACTTCGCTCATCGGTCCATTAGGTGGTGTAGTGACATTCAATCAACGCCTTATCTTCTCCAATGGCTATCAGTTTTAAGAGGTTTAAGACCCGTCTAACCACTTTAACTTGTGTTGAAAAACTACCATAAGCCGATAGCTGTATGATAAATTGATAATTTAAAAAAGCAGCCAAGTGCGAGTCGGACTCGCCCATGAAGGGTCCCGTAGCATCAATTAACATAATATAAAGGTTTTTGTAGTTCGTCGAAAGGTAAATTGCGGTTTACGATTTATGACGTATAAAAAAAAAACTACTGACTAGATCTCGTTCAAACCAAATATCGTTGGAAGTTTGCATAGTAATGTACAACATATATTTTTTTTGGATTTATCATTCTCTTATTTTAGAAGTTAGAGGGGGGGGGACCAACTTTTTTTCACTTTGGAAGTGTCTCTCGCGCAAACTATTCAGTTTAGAAAAAAACGATATTAGAAACCTCAACATCATTTTTAAAGACCTATTCATAGATACCCCACACGTATGGGTTCGATGAAAAAAAAAATTTTGAGTTTCAGTTTCAAGTATGGGGACCCCCAAAATTTATAGTTTTTTTTCTATTTTATATAAAAAAAAAATTCTATTTTGTATAAAAACCTTAATGCGGTTCACAGAATACATCTACTCACCAAGTTTCATCAATCTAGCTCATATGGTTTCGGAGAAAAATGGCTGTGACTCGGCCGGACAGACAGACAGACAGACAGACATGACGAATCTATAAGGGTTCCGTTTTTGCCATTTGGCTACGGAACCCTAAAAACAGCCCATAGACAAACAAAATTATATTAAAAAAAAAGCCGAAGCGGGAGGATTTGTGACCAAGCAGACGGAAGGAAGAGGAAGCAAATAACGGAGTCAAGGTAAACCTGTTAGATTGCATTTAATGTGTTAGAAGTTAGAAGCGAAAGCGAAACTGCTTTTGCTTGAGAATTTGGACAAGCGTAGACATACGTGTCCCTTCACACGTGTACTTAGTGATAGGCAAAATTTCGTGTAGGTTAGTTGTCAGTCACCCAGGTGCCCGGGTATATCTTCGGAATTATAAAAACCTTCAAGTTTTACTAAAGTTTGGCAATGTGCCATAAAAGGTTGTTCTGGTAAGGCCATGGTCAGTTTATAAATGCATATCTACCTTCCACCACATCCGAACCTTGGACGTGAGGAGCAAATAAAGTATCTTTAAAATTGTACTAGCATGATATTAAACCCTGAGCTGTGAGGATGTGACTATTTATACCTAACAATAGTTGATATGCCGTGGTAGGTTGTTGAATCAACAAATCACATCGCTATTACCGCAGTGTGTCATTGCGTAGCTTAGATAGGTATGTTTTGATTGTCGAGCTGGTAACACTTAAAACCCTTACATGGTTCGAAATTCGAAAGAACGAAGTGACACGATAAGAAGAAGAAGACTATGGTAAACTACTGATGATTTTTCAACAGAAGATCAACCTCTTTTATTTTTTTTTACTTTATGCAACGACTTAGTTAGCTACTACTGCTATGTATTTATTTTTCTATGCATATATTTTAAGAGCACTGGCTTTCGTATGTAAAACAAGACTTCGCAGGAAAAAATGGCGTAGTTTCCTACTTAATTAACAATTTTATGCGTTGGTAAAAGTAAGATTTTAATTTGAATATTCGTAACAGCGAAATTAGCATAAACATATTAGAGCTCAATAAAAACTACTAATTATAACACCTATGCCAAGAAATATAACATTTCACTTTTCAAATGAAATACCGACTTTTCTAGGTAGTCTACGACGTTAAAACCATTGTTTCTACTACTATATTATCCCAAGATATTATCCCATACATTTTACGACATAAAATGAATACATTTCGCACAGCGCCGCGCGCCGTCTAGCTTCAAGCTTAGAAAAACTTTTTTTTCTACATTCACACCTACATTATTGAAGAGTAAATGTACTTCATTACTTACATAAATTGGACTTGTGCAGAAGAAGTAACGTAGGTCTATTGGATTTTCCACCCTGTATAGATAGGTTCTATACTAACCGCCACAAACCTAAAACACCACAGAATAAATAATAGTACATACTCGGTCTTTAACGATTTTGAATTGAGTCATCGTTGTGAATTACGACCAATAGATGAACAACTTTAGTGGTCAATATACTGACTAAACCGATAATATCAATATCCTGTTTGATTGAGACTGAATTCGCATGGCAGTTATAATTTGAATCACAGAAAAGCAAAAACGCTTTTGCTTACGCAAATTCCGTGCTGACAGATCCGATGCTACGTCATTGCTACTGAACGCTACGCATGAACGGTATTCACTAAATCCTTGATCCCTGTTCTACCTGGTACCTGGTGGTTGGTGGTTATGACAGATAAGGAAACTAATGGGGAGGCGTTCTCAGCCTTTTCTTCCAAGTTCTCAGCACTTCCTTGACCCCTCCTGCTGCCTGAAAATCAAGATAGGTATGTCCGGAATTTCATAGATAGATGGTAGGCCATTACGAATACAAATCAGCTAGGTTAGTTAGGTATAGGTACCTACTTTAAAAGTTTGCCTAGTTATTTAGTACTTTACTCACATACTTGCTTATGAAGAGTTCACGCGAAAGTGTAGTAAAAGCACTTATGTAGCAGATAATAAGTACTGTCTACAACAGTAATAGAGAAAGTATTGAGCGTAAAACAGATTTTTATAAAAGTACTGGTCTGTGTAGTAGTTAATGTAACATGAGATGTTACGGTAGAAGGAAATTATAGCCTGCCGAGTACAGTCATCAATCCACCTGCCAGGGATGGTATGGTACGGCATACCTCGACCAAGTAATAACATGGAGGAAGCATGCAGACTTCTAGAATGATGATGATGAGAATCATATGAACTGAACAAAAGGCAGTTAAAAATTAAACGTTCGTGCTGCCATCTCTGTCGGCTTTGGAATCTCTACTGAAATGAAACGCTATGAATACTATGAAACGCCGCCATCTTAACTAAATGGAGATAAAATTAGACAGACCGCATTAAAAATAGATGGCGTGCCAACTTCATATTGCGTTCTCTTTAATTCTTTATTATTCTCTAAAAACTAGTAGTTTAGTAATATCATAAAGAAACTCCTTGCTGCGTAGTAAAATATCCACTGTATATTATTTCGTAATTAATAATAGAAAACTAGCAACATTTTTGTTATTTTGGTAATGGCAATAATTAGTTACGCGTCAAACCTGTCAAAATAAACAGAAACACCGATTAGCCAATCACGATCGAGTATTTTTGCGCCATCTGGCGGAAAATGTTAAAGAAACAAAAAAACAATATGGCTGCAGTGCTGCCATTTTAGCGCTTTCGGCGCTAGATCTAGCGCTTTTTTGCTATGTTCAGCGGGCACTTGATAATCTTAGCGCCTAGCGGATAATCTAGCGCTTTTCTCAATTTTGTGCTCTATGCCAGCTGGGTTTTAATATGGCAATAGAGCATCCCATGAACATTAATTACGGTTTGTTTCATGTTTGATTGACTATGCTTCTTTCATTTTCATTGTCTACGTGACCGCACTGAAGTTCAAGTTTAGAAATAACGTTTTAAGCACTGATTTTATTTCTTACTTTTGTAAGTGTTCCATCGTGTTGTGTTGGATAACTCTTTTGAAATGGATGTACCATTAACAAAAAAAACTGTTTACAAACAAAGATATACAGTCGAATGGGAGAAATCGCCCAACTTTAAACAATGGTTGAAACCTGTGTCGGAGATGATACAAGGGCAATGTGTTTGTATTGTAGGAAGGATTTTCTTGCCAAGTTATGTGATATCCAGAGACATTGTGATTCAGTTCATCACAAGAAGATCAATGTGATTACACAATCTACCATACTAGATACATAGAGCAAAACAACGGAGCCGTAAACGAGATGCGTTTATACAAGTCGCAATCTGCGTCTCGGTTCCAAAACTTTATCAGAATTGTTATGTTTAGTATGGGAGATTTATTTAATCACACTGATCGTCTAAAAAGCGCCTTAGTTAAAAGTTCGAATTTAGCGCTTTATTGACCCGTTTGAGCCGATTTAGCGCTTTAATGGCTCGTGAATATATTCGAATCTAGCGCTTAGTGGACCGCTGTCAGCGCTGATTAGATTTTTTCATCTGGCAGCACTGTATGGCTGATCATTTGTTGTAAATTGTAAAAGAGAAGGGGCCCTAAAAAATCATTGACGCGATTTTCTATAGTAAAATGAAATGTAGCAAAGAGTGTGTGAATTTTTAGCCTCAGTCTACTACCACTGATTTTGTGTGTAATTAAGGTGAGTGTTTATAACGACCGTTGTTTACAACGTGTGAATTTCCATCCATGACCTTATTTCTGCAGCGGTACTCTGCCGTACCGTTAGTTAGGGCGCGTGGCCCCGTACTTCCAAGAGTGCCGCGACTCTCGAGCCGAGAGGGCCGCGCAACCCCTCCTCTCGCAGTTTCCTGTGCGGTGGTGGTGTCTGGAGCGGGAGAGACTCGCGCTTGGAGGGGATCCCGAATCTTGGTGGGGATGCGTGCCATTCTGTCATCGGTCGACGAGAGGAACTGGTAGGGGTGAACAACCTCCGATCCCCGTCTGGGTCCGCCCACAACATGTGGACGAAACCCTTTCAGAACTATGTTTCAGGAAATTACTAACGTTTTTATTTTTAAATATGGAATTATTAGCAACAAAAAAAGTATGAGTCTATTATTGCAGGTAGCCATTCCGCCATATTTGTTGCAGTGTTTCTTTGTCTTTATATTTTATTGGTGAATCAACTTAAACCATCCGTTTGGCTAAACACTCACAAAATATGTACCCATCAAAGGAATCTAATTTATCCAAACCTTGTATTGTTTTTCAATGGTACTTTTCCCCCTCAATAAATTCATTGCATAGAAATTGAGGTCATTGGCATTCTCAGATGACCTCATTCTAACTTACTGAGAAACTTTCAAGGTTTCCTAATTACTTATCGCTGTAAAAACACATTTCTTATAGCAAATTATTTATTTAAAATGAACATGCTTAGAACTGATAAGAAATTGTTAGCTGGTGGCATAGATTTTAAATTGATTAGCGTATAGAATCTATTTAATTATAACACAAATAGGCAGTAAATTATTTGCTGAAACAATATAATCACTGCAACATTCCCACAATCATTGAACCACAACCACACAGCGTCTTGTGAAAGTACACCAAAGAGAAAGTGAGTACCACGCTACACATACACACAGCCACTAGTATGTATAACTTGTCAGTCGACTATAGAGCCTGCTTAAAAAACTTTCTTTAACCCACTTTCTTATTAGTGGCCGTTGGCGATCATCTTTCGCCTCTCACCGTTGCTGCTTTAATTTTAGTGCTGTGCTGTGTGTGGTGTTTGATAGACTAGTGGTATAGTGGTATGTGCCCTACCATCGAGGTCCCAGGTCCCGCCGCGGTGGTGGGATGGTGTGGGGATAGGCTCGCCTTGTGAATGACTCAAGTGGGACACTGTGTTTTTATTTACGATTTCGTTTTCTCCCGACGGGGGGCGTGCAAGATGTGTGATATGCAGAAAATGCCGAGAGATGATTCGTGGTATGAGGATTATTTTAAAATCGTATTGTGTGTTAAGTAGGTTATTTAAGTACCTATTTGCCTTCTGTTATGTTTTAACTATGAGGTCATAGAAGCGAATCAACACAAAAGTCCAATGGAATAATTTTAAAAGGAAGTAGGTATGTTTTGCCTGCCTACTTCCTCTTTTATTTTATCTACAGTATTTTTTTATTGTGTACCTATTAGCATTAGGATAAAAAGTTTCCAGCTATTCCAAGTTAACTAACCTGTACTGAGTTTAACTTAAATTAGTATAGGCGTAGTGGTGTCTGAACCATTTTTGGATGCAGCTGCACACTCTGCAATAAATAGTCTTCGTAAAATCACTAACACGTCTTTAAGTAAAATTGTTACTAACAAAATTATGGATGAATTAATGTCTGAAATAAATACTATTTGATTTGAATCAAGTCGCAAACATCCAGCAGATTATTTAATAGGTATCAAAAACTGCTTAGTTTTTGCAATGGTTCTTCCTACTTTCACTCTTATGTAACAAATTAGTACACATGTGGTAAATACCAAACCTACTAACATTTGCTGTTGCAATGGAAAACACTAGGTAGTAGATACTGGGTACCATACCATTTACAAATTTGTATAATTAGGTACATAATGTAATTATTATCTGAATAATTAATTATGTATCGCTTGAAATCTATAAAATTTGAAATAAAAGCTTGTCATCATGGGTAGGTGTTTTTTAAAATACTTTTTCTTTAGTAAAGTTATTGCAATTATAACATTCTAAAATACATTAAGGTCCATCACACAAATGTCCTTATCCGGATTCAAACTGACGACTTACAGAGCAGATGACAGAGCTCCAAACAACTGGTTGATCTGTTTATATCATCATCAGCCTGAAGAAGGCTCCTATACATTTCGCGGGCGGCCGCCTTTCTATAATATATATACTTACTTATATTATAAAGAGGAAAGATTTGTATGTTTGCAAAATTAAACTCAAAAATTACTGTGGGATTTCAAAAATTCTTTCACCATTGGAAAGCTACATTCACCCTGAGTAACATAAGCTATGTTCATGTCTTTAAAAACTAAATGTCCACCCATGCGAAGCCGGGACAGGCCACTAGTAATCTATAAAATTATGATGTTAAATAATTAAATAAATACATGTAAATTAATAAATACATGTAAATGTAAATAAATATTTAAGACAATCCTCACAACACTAAGCAGAGCTTGTACTATGGGAACCAGATCGCTGATATAAAACTTATATTTTTTTTTGTAAATCCATACTTAGAAGGATACAAAAATTCAAATTCAAATTCTTTATTGCACTTATCTAAATATATAAAACTCTTTCGTTACTGACTGACTGACTGACTGACTGACTGACAATCAACGCACAGCCTAAACCGTTAGTCCTAGAAGCATGAAACTTGGAGGGTATGTTCCTCTTATAACGTAGAGGTGTACTAAGAAAGGAAATTGGAAAATTATTTCCCGAAGAGGAGAAAAAGGGGAAAAATGGTTTAAAGAAAAATCAACGCACAGCCTAAACCATTAGTCCTAGAAGCATGAAACTTGGAAGATGTGTTGCTCTTATAGAGCAAAGGTGCATTAAGAAAGAAAATTGGAAAATTATTTACCTAAAAGAAGAAAAAAAAGGAAAAAAGTTTCATGAAAATTCACAAAAAATTGCTTTACAAAATACGCAAAAAAACAGTAAAAAAAAATCTGCTACCGCAGCATCTGTCACCAAATTTGAATACACACAAAAGTTTACATTAACCCCACCGTAACCACTAAGACAAAATCGCGGAAAACACCTATCGTACCGAAACTAAACACCGCACCGCTTCAAAAAACGGCTAAAGTACATGCTCAAAACTATGGTAACCAGCTGGTCATGTCAAATTAAAAAATCTGATTCGATTATACACCAACACGCAGACGAAACCCTAAATTAGCCACTAATATAACATAAAATCACAAGAAATTGCCCTACAAAATACGCAAAAAAAACCATTAAAAATTTTTCAGCTACCGCAGCATCTGTCACCAGGTTTGAATACACACAAAGGTTTACAAAAAAACCAATGATAAACCACTTAGACAAAATTGCGGGAATCATCTATCATACTTAAACTAAACACCGCTGAAAAAAATCGGGTACAACAGCACCTGTCTTCAAATTCAAATACACTCTAAAGTACATGCTCAAAACTATGGTAACCAGCAGTTGGTCATGTCAAATTAAAAATCTGATTTGATTATACACCAACACGCATACGAAACCCCAAATTAGCCACTAATATAACATAAAATCACAAAAAATAGCTTTACAAAATACTTTAAAAAAAAAACATTAAAAAAATTTCAGCTCCCGCAGCATTTGTCACCAGGTTTTAATACACACAAATGTTTACAAAAAAACCGATGAAAACCACTAAGACAAATCGCGGGAATCATCTATCATACTTAAACTAAACACCGCTGAAAAAATTGGCTACAACAGCACTCGCCTTCAAATTCAAATACACTCTAAAGTACATGCTCAAAACTATGGTAACCAGCAGTTGGTCAAGTCAAATTAAAAAAATTGATTCGATTATACACCAACACGCATACGAAACCCAAAATTAGCCACTAATATAACATAAAATCACAGAAAATAGCTTTACAAAATACGCAAAAAAAAACGTTAAAAAATTTTCTGCTACCGCAGCATTTATCACCAGGTTTTAATACACACAAATGTTTACAAAAAAACCGGTGATAACCACCAAGACAAAATTGCGGGAATCATCTATCATACTTAAACTAAACACCGCTGAAAAAAAACAGCTACAACAGAACTCGCCTTCAAATTCAAATACACTCTAAAGTACAAGCTCAAAACTATGGTAACTTGCATTTGATCATGTCAAACTAAAAAAACCAGATTCGATCATACACCAACATGCATACAAAACCCCAAATAAGCCACTAATATAACAAAAAATCACAAAAAATAGCTTTACAAAATACGCAAAAAAAACATTAAAAAAATTTCAGCTACCGCAGCATCTGTCACCAGGTTTGAATACACACAAAGGTTTACAATAAAACCAAAGATAATCACTTAGATAAAATTGCGGGAATTATCTATCAAACTTAAACTAAACACCTCTGAAAGAAATTGGCTACAACAGCACTCGCCTTCAAATTCAAAGACACTCTAAAGTACATGCTCAAAACTATGGTAACCAGCAGTTGGTCATGTCAAATTAAAAATTCAGATTCGATTATACACCAACATGCATACGAAACCCCAAATAAGCCACTAATCTAAATATATAAAACTCTTTCGTTACTGACTGACTGACTGACTGACTGACTGACAATCAACGCACAGCCTAAACCGTTAGTCCTAGAAGCATGAAACTTGGAGGGTATGTTCCTCTTATAACGTAGAGGTGTACTAAGAAAGGAAATTGGAAAATTATTTCCCGAAGAGGAGAAAAAGGGGAAAAATGGTTTAAAGAAAAATCAACGCACAGCCTAAACCATTAGTCCTAGAAGCATGAAACTTGGAAGATGTGTTGCTCTTATAGAGCAAAGGTGCATTAAGAAAGAAAATTGGAAAATTATTTACCTAAAAGAAGAAAAAAAAGGAAAAAAGTTTCATGAAAATTCACAAAAAATTGCTTTACAAAATACGCAAAAAAACAGTAAAAAAAAATCTGCTACCGCAGCATCTGTCACCAAATTTGAATACACACAAAAGTTTACATTAACCCCACCGTAACCACTAAGACAAAATCGCGGAAAACACCTATCGTACCGAAACTAAACACCGCACCGCTTCAAAAAACGGCTAAAGTACATGCTCAAAACTATGGTAACCAGCTGGTCATGTCAAATTAAAAAATCTGATTCGATTATACACCAACACGCAGACGAAACCCTAAATTAGCCACTAATATAACATAAAATCACAAGAAATTGCCCTACAAAATACGCAAAAAAAACCATTAAAAATTTTTCAGCTACCGCAGCATCTGTCACCAGGTTTGAATACACACAAAGGTTTACAAAAAAACCAATGATAAACCACTTAGACAAAATTGCGGGAATCATCTATCATACTTAAACTAAACACCGCTGAAAAAAATCGGGTACAACAGCACCTGTCTTCAAATTCAAATACACTCTAAAGTACATGCTCAAAACTATGGTAACCAGCAGTTGGTCATGTCAAATTAAAAATCTGATTTGATTATACACCAACACGCATACGAAACCCCAAATTAGCCACTAATATAACATAAAATCACAAAAAATAGCTTTACAAAATACTTTTAAAAAAAAACATTAAAAAAATTTCAGCTCCCGCAGCATTTGTCACCAGGTTTTAATACACACAAATGTTTACAAAAAAACCGATGATAACCACCAAGACAAATCGCGGGAATCATCTATCATACTTAAACTAAACACCGCTGAAAAAATTGGCTACAACAGCACTCGCCTTCAAATTCAAATACACTCTAAAGTACATGCTCAAAACTATGGTAACCAGCAGTTGGTCAAGTCAAATTAAAAAAATTGATTCGATTATACACCAACACGCATACGAAACCCAAAATTAGCCACTAATATAACATAAAATCACAGAAAATAGCTTTACAAAATACGCTAAAAAAAACGTTAAAAAAATTTCTGCTACCGCAGCATTTATCACCAGGTTTTAATACACACAAATGTTTGCAAAAAAACCGGTGATAACCACCAAGACAAAATTGCGGGAATCATCTATCATACTTAAACTAAACACCGCTGAAAAAAAACAGCTACAACAGAACTCGCCTTCAAATTCAAATACACTCTAAAGTACAAGCTCAAAACTATGGTAACTTGCATTTGATCATGTCAAACTAAAAAAACCAGATTCGATCATACACCAACATGCATACGAAACCCCAAATAAGCCACTAATATAACAAAAAATCACAAAAAATAGCTTTACAAAATACGCAAAAAAAACATTAAAAAAAATTCAGCTACCGCAGCATCTGTCACCAGGTTTGAATACACACAAAGGTTTACAATAAAACCAAAGATAATCACTTAGATAAAATTGCGGGAATTATCTATCAAACTTAAACTAAACACCTCTGAAAGAAATTGGCTACAACAGCACTCGCCTTCAAATTCAAAGACACTCTAAAGTACATGCTCAAAACTATGGTAACCAGCAGTTGGTCATGTCAAATTAAAAATTCAGATTCGATTATACACCAACATGCATACGAAACCCCAAATAAGCCACTAATATAACATAAAATCACAAAAAATAGCTTTACAAAATACGCAAAAAAAAACATTAAAAAATTTTCAGCTACCGCAGCATTTGTCACCAGGTTTTAATACACACAAATGTTTACAAAAAAACCGATGATAACCACCAAGACAAAATCGCGGGAATCATCTATCATACTTAAACTAAACACCGCTGAAAAAAAACGGCTACAACAGCACTCACCTTCTAATTCAAATACACTCTAAAGTACAAGCTCAAAACGATGGTAACTTGCATTTGATCATATCAAACTAAAAAACAAGATTCAATTGTACACCAACGAATACGATAGCCCAAATTAGCCACTAAAACAAAATCACGAAAAAGAGCTTTACAAAATACGCAAAAAAACATTAAAAAAAATTCAGCTACCGCAGCATTTGTCACCAGGTTTAATACACACAAATGTTTACAAAAAAACCGATGATAACCACCAAGACAAAATCGCGGGAAGCACCTTTCATACCAAAACTAAACAAAGCTGAAAAAAATCGGCTACAACAGCAGTTACCATCTTTCGAACACACTTTATATAGTTTTGAATGCAAACTCAAAACTAAGGTAACCAGAACTTGGTCATGTAAAACCAACGCATACATAACCCAACTTAGCCACTAAGGCAAATTCACGAAAAATAACTCTCAAAATATAAGCAAAAAACAGTGAAAACATATCAATAGTTGTCCGCTTTCCACCATAAAATAGTTTCTTTAAAACGAACTCAAACTATGACTTTATACTAACCACGCGGACGAAGTCGCGGGTGTCAGCTAGTGTTGTATAAAGGTGTAACTATAACATCCAGGCTGAGAAAAAACATCAACAAACACAAAATTAAATGTTTTTTCTCGGTGGAGATCGAACCCACGACCTACGACGCAGAATGATGATGAAGTGATGATGAACTTAGGTTATAATTCCAGCGAGGAAGACGACGACATGAATTTCGCTGCATTCTCAGCGGTGGGAGGCGCGGGCACACACTTCGTGACCACTGGCGGCGGCCAGATGCCGGTCGCCAAGATGCAGCAAGGCATCACCAACAATTCCTTATCACAGGTAATTTATTGCGCAGAAGTCAAAAATAATCCCCCCCACTCTAACTTCTAAAAAAAGAGAATGATAAATCTAAAAAATATATATGATGTACATACATACAAACTTTCAACGATATTTGGTTTGATCGAGATCTAGTGAGTAGTTTTTTTTTTATACGTCATAAATCGTAAACCGCAATTCACCTTTCGACGAACTACAAGAAATTTTAGATTATGTTACTTGTTGCTACGGAACTTCATGGGCGAGTCCGACTCGCACTTGGCCGCTTTTTACTACTACTTCCGCATGGGGATCCTAAGATCAGTCAAAGATTTAAGTGCATGAAAAGAGACTTTTTGAGATGCACTCAAAATCCTCTTCCCACACTGATACGAAAGAATTAGTGACACGCTAAAAGGAGCATAATGCACAGAAGCGTAAATCTGTGCATCTTTGCTGGTACTTTCTCAAGTTTCGCGATCATAACACAAACTGAGTCTATTAAAGGAACGGGTATTTATCGCGTATATTACCTTATTTTATTTATTTTCCTCATCGGGATAATAAATAAATTAATATAGGTACGATTCAGTAGTTGTCCACTGAGCATAATCACTATTTTCAACATTTTTAGTTGCATTTAGTTCGCCTATGTACGATGCAATTTTTGTCATAGTGCAATACAGAATTTTCTATCTATCTATCTATGTTTTGTTATCATCAGGTGGTTGGTATGGTTGGTGGGGTGACAGTCAGCGAAGGTATGCAGTATGGAGGAATACAGGCAACTCCTCAATTCATCTCAGTGCCTATCACACTGCCCGGATCCAAACCTGGTAAATACACTACCCCCATAATGCTGTATTTATTCGCCATTGAAGGGCAAGTCTTAGTTTTACTCGACCAGTTTCAACATTTCATTTCACTTTTCTCTCTCTATTGTATGGAGGAAAGATGAGACAGCAAAAATACGCTACGTAGAAACGGTCGAAACGAGTTGTTGTCTCATCAATTTTCCATACAAAAGAGAGAGACATGTGCTCACACGAAAACAACATTTGGTAGACGAAATGTTTTAAATGCACTGGGACTTGCCCTTCTGGTGGTCTATTGGTATCCAAAGATCGTGGATTCAATACTCAATATTAGTGCTTAAACATGGTTTAAGTTGGGTAAATACATAGTTCCTGCTTAGGGTTTAGCAATATGGATGCAGGCCGATGTTTCAAATAAATATTGTGGACAATTCATACAACACTATCTAGCCTCAAACTAAGCAGAGCTTGTACTCTGTGAACCAGATAGCTGATATAAAGGCCTGCGCACACCTAGTTCGCTGGCGGTAGCGATCAGTGAAACGCTGTCAAATCTCAAATCTGACAGGGGTATTTGACAGCGTTTCACTGAGCGCTACCGCCAGCGAACTAGGTGTGCGCAGGCCTTATGCTTTAATATATTTTTTGTAAAAACATACTAAGAATACAATATAACACCCAGACAGAGAACAAACATCTGGGTTAACCATACAAATATTCGTTCTCGGTGAGGATTGAACCCACGGCCTCCGGTGCAAAGAGCAGGGTACTACGTACATTGTGTTTTATGTTCTGTGCCTATGGTATTAAGAACCGTATTAACCATCTAATTCTTACAGGGGAGCCTCAGCCAATGGTGCAAATTCAGGTTCTGAACCCCAATCTCCTGCAACCGCAGCAGCAGAAGTACCAGATGCAGATACCCATCCAAGGTTACCAAGGAGGTTATATAATGCACCATTCATATACTAACCCATTAAGTGTGTCGTAGTCAAATAGTACAATTCGCCATTTCATCAACTGCCTCCGTCGGAATTATAAATATAAAGTAGTTTTTATTTTATTTTCTTTACATACCTAGTAGAAAGAGGAAGACTCAAGAGGACCAAATTTTTTGAGATAGGAAATGATAAATTTAGTATTGTGTAGTGATAGTGCCACTTATAAGAAAACATAAACAAAGTGTCACCTTAAAAAGACACAGTAAGAAAATTGCTAATGTACACATTCTTAGTACCTAATACATATTTTATAAAACTAAGCTAAAGCGAAATTGCTCATTAGCCTACTTGGCTAGATTGTAATATTATGGTACCGCATAGACGTGGTACACTAATTTAAGGCCTGCGCACACCTAGGTCGCTGGCAATGGCTATTAATAAAACGCTGTCAAATTTGACAACGTTTCACTGATCGCGGTCGCCAGCGACCTAGGTGTGCCCAGGGCAGTAAAAAAAAAGTCAACTAAAAACAAACCAACTAGCGTGTATGAAGAATTTCATGACAGGCGAAAGAGATATGTCAGGATCGTAGCAAGTGGAAATCCGTGATCTCTGACTACCCCATGGGAAAGAGGCAAGATGTTATGTATGAGGTTTTTTAGCAGGATTTTACTATTTGGCTACGAAACTTATGTACATTTCGTATAATTATGGTACGAACTCTTGCTTGTATAGGTATATTATTATGCGTTTATTTTTTGCATCACCTGCATAATGCCAGCATAGCGTAGTTTCTTAGTTTAACGATTGTCTGGTAGATATTGCCGACGATAATACCGCTGATTGTTGGACAATCCGGTTGCTTACTTTTGATTTATTTATTACTAGCGGCCTGTCGCAGCTTCGCACGAGTGGAAATTGATTTTTTAAACACAAAAAGCCTATGTTACTCAGGGTGAATATAGCTTTCCAATGGTGAAATAATATTTGAAATAGGCACAGTAGTTTCTGAGTTTATTCATTACAAACATACAAAAATACTAATCTTTCCTCTATATTAGTATAGATTAATAGTATAATCTGAAATAGCAAAAATATCTTTAAAATCACTTCAGCCTTATTTTGTTGATATGACCATGTACAATAATATGCAAGTACATACTAAAAAACAGAATAAAACAAATGTTTAAGTCCATACAAGAAACGTGATTTTTTTGCCGTTTTTATAGTATATACGGAACTCTTAGTGCGTGAGTCCGACTCGCACTTGGCCGGTTTATTTATAAATCCGCTATAAAAATCATGGCCTCTAGTTGTTAGCATAAATATAAATCTATAAGTAGTGCACAGTCACTTCGCCTTAGCATTATTGTGTCCTTATTTGGTATTTTCTGATTGAAGGTGGCGCTGTACTGACTGTTGCGTACTCGCCCGAAGCTAATGACGCAGCCATGCATATGTTGGCACAGAACTCACTCTCTGACAGTATGAATATCTTTTTGTATCAATAGTTAAAAAAAAAGGAGGGGAAAACATTTTTTTTATCATCCGCACATGATGTACGGACAGGTTTTTCCGCAAGTAGGCCGCTGGTGGGTCCGTTTTGCGTGACCCTTGACACGTGTTGCTCGAACTTTTTCAAGTTCTACGACACGCCAGTTTCCTGACGATGTTTTCCTTCTCCGTTTTGAGAGTACTGGCATAGTGCACATACATTTTTCTACAGTAAAACTCATTGGTACACGACTGGGTTTGAAACTGACTGGGCGGGGCCGCTACCACTAGACCACCAGTGCTCTTTATAGGGGGGGGGGATACTAGGATACGCAAATAATTTCGAGCATTTGAGATGTTTTCCTTCACCGTTCGAGAGGACAGTGCTCATAGATTTTTCACAGACTGCATGGTGCACCACCGGATTTTAACCTAAGACCTTAGGACCGGAAAGTGAGGCTGGTACCACTACCTCCAGTGCTCTCTGTGTGGTGCAATCATCATCATCAGGCTAAAGAAGTCCACTGCTGGACAGATGTTAAATAAATATTTAATCTCCGAAAAGTTAAGAACCGAGCGGCGAGTAAGTTGACTGTAACGTCAAACCTGTACATGGAGCCACGGTCGCGTTAGTGCCGAACAGTCCCTAAGAGTTATTCGAGTGTGATTAGGATCTGATGGCGCAGCCCCGTAACAAGGGGAAGGTCGGGAAAAATCTTTGTGATTTTCTAAAGTGTAGTAATAACTAGAAGATCGATAAAAAAATCGATGACCTACAAAGACTTAGGATTAAGGTAGGTCATCGATTTTTTTATTGATTTATTGTGTTTACTACACTTTTTAAAGCGCCCATATACCAACAGACAAAGTTGTTCGTTTTTGGGTTTTCAATATTGATGTTTTAATTTATAGTGTGCGTTTCTCAGATATGATAATGACAGCGATACCGCAAGAAATGCAGCTGATCCAACAGTCTCAGTCCAGTGATGACAAGAGCCAACAACAAGCTGGCATGCAACATCAGGTATGTTATCTCAGCGGTATCACCTGTGGTGGCTCTAGAGCACTGGTGGTCTAGTGGTAGGGGCCCCGCCTTCCGATCCGAAGGTCGTGGGTTCAAATCCACTCGTGTACCAATGAGTTTTTCTATCGAAAAATGTATGTGCACTATGCCAGTACTCTCGAAACGGTGAAGGAGAACATCGTGAGGAAATCGGCGTGTCTTAGAACCTAAAAAGTTTGAGCAACACGTGTCAAGGGTCACGCAAAAAGTGCCCACCAGTGGCCTACTTGCGGAAAAACCTGCCCGCACATCAAGTGCGCATGATAAACTTGCCAACTTGCCTGTGGTGGCGCAACACTGTCAGTACGCCCATCACTAGTGATTAAGCAATCTCCATTAGTAGATTAGAGTATTAGATTCGTTTTCTCTCATTTAGGCACATAGGTTTTTCATTTTAATTCTTTTTCTGGTGTTATTTTGAGTTCTGTACCCCAAGTCCCAGATTTGCTACTATATTTCTTCTTCCAAAATGTTGTTTTCGTGTAAGCACGTGTCTCTCTCTTTTGTATGGGAAATTTATGAGACAACAACTCGTTTCGATCGTTTCCACGTAACGTATTTTTGCTGTCTCATACTTTCTCCATACAATACAGAGAGACAAATAGGCGAAACGGAAACAACATTTCGCAGACGAAATGTTGCAAATTATGTGGGGCTTGCTTTTCTGTTTATAATATCGGTGGTATTTTAACCAACATCTATCTATATTTATAAAAGAAAGTCGTGTTAGTTACACTATTTATAACTCAAGAACGGCTGAACCGATTTGGCAGAAAATAAGTGGGAAGGTAGCTTACAACCGGGAGAAGGACATAGGATACTTTTTATCCCGAAAAAGCAACGGGAACGGGGTGTTACGGGAACGGGCGAGCGAAGCCGCGGGTGGCCACTAGTTACTTATAAATGGAAAATTATCTTTTTGGTGTTAAACAAGTCAATCTGACAAGGCCCCATTCGGTATAGAATACCAACTTCCGCAAAGTGGGTATGTGCCAAAAGCTATCTGTTACAAACGATCTAGAGATGGCTTGATTAAATTAAATTAGGTACCTAGAGATCTGAGGAAATATCTACCGTGCAGAGATCAAAACCGCTAAGCTGTTTATTTTCTAACTTAAAATTATTTGTTACAGGTATACATAACACCGGACCAGCAGATTATAATAAAAGCTCCGGACGATAAAACAATGAACAACAACACAACAACCGACAACAACAATGATGAGAGTGTCATGATCAAGGAGGAGTGTGATGATGCTGCTAATGATGATGTAAGCTTAATTTTTTTTTGGTTTTTTCTCCTATAGAATCGGTTTTTTGATATAAGGCGCCCGGTATGAGAAAAATGGGGAGTGAAATCTACTGAACGAATGACCTCGTTACGTTTTTGGTGCGCAAACTATCTTGCGCAACTTTCTAATTTGGTGTGAGCAGTGCAGCTAGATCGTGGGTAGTGTGTAGGGTACACACTACCCACGATCTAGCTGGACTGCTCTAGCTACTTTGCCTATATGGAGTAAACTCTAGTCGTGCGTCGGAGCTGACACACACAATTTTTTTTCTACAACAAAATGGAACAAGTATATGGCTCACCTGATGTTAAGTGGTTACCATCGCCTATAACAAAGCATTGCCTCGTCACGCACGTCAGGAAAGTGCCGTTCAGATACAAAAAGATTCTTTCAAATCGGCTCGAGATGACGAAATTATGCCTTAATAAAAATTTAAAAAAATACAACCGAATTGAGAACCTACTCCTTTTTTATTTGAAGGTTGATAGTAGCTCTGCCTTCTGCGCGGTAAGTCGTGGGTTCGATTCCCACCTAGAACAAATATTTGTGTGGGGAACAAACCCAAATACAAAAGTGTTTGTTCTCTATTGCTAGTGAACGCATATGTTTGTTCTCTGTCTGGGTGCTTTATTGTGTTCTAAGTATGTATTTACAAAAAAAAAATAAGTAGGTATTAAATCAGCTATATGTTTGCCATAGTACTTGCTCTGCTTAGTTTGGGGCTAGATAGTGTTGAGTGGATTGTCTACAATATTTATATAAGTCAATTTTCCTACCAAAAAGTTAATAAGTATAACTACTTTACGTTACATAAGCTCCACAAGCTTTACTTAATAGATGGCGCTGTTTGAAATCTCGACCAATATTTAATTAATTAATTATTTCAGGAGAGCTCGCAGGGCACGGAAGCGAGCGAAAGTACACCGTGGACGATAACCAACAGTCAACAAGATCTTGTTAAATATCTGAACAGTTTACCACCACAGGTACTTACTCTATTGCACTATATTCATAGGGTGTTATTAATAATCCTGGCGCAACGCTGGAGTAGTTAAATCGTGTTTTGTCACATTTGTTCGAGTTGACAATTGCATGTCAATGCAAGAGACAAAACACGGATCAACTAGTCCAACGCTACGCCAGGATTATTAATAACACCCATAGATTTGAAGTAGGGATAAACCAGTCTAAAAATGCACGCCCCTCCACAACGATTTCTTGACGTTGACTCACAGGAAAGTAGTTAAAAATGATCCTTGTAATATAAGTGCTAAAGAACAATTTACTTTGACTGACTGGAGTAGCGGGACGTGCATTTTAAGCTTGACAATCTCTACCTATTTTTCAAACCCTAGCGATAGTTTTTCTTTTGTTTATTTTTATATTTGTATTTTTGTGTTTGTAAGCGGCGTTTCTTTCTGCAACACAGCACAAGCTAAAGCAGGAAATAAATATTTTTACATCATAACACGCGCTAGTTCGATATTCCTAACTGTTTGGACATCAATGTAGCAAATATTATGTTTTCATCCCGCCATCTCGGAAAGAGTATTTTTGCTCTTTGATATCTGAGTGCAAAAGCCGTTTTTATTTGCTAGAGGATAACGTAAATTGAATTTAGAACTATGTATTTACTTACCACTCCAAATTTTTTACGTATCGCTATATCGTAAAAAAAATAAAATGTAGCTGTGTAGGCTGACCTAACTAACTTTAGCAAAAAAGTATCTTTTAACCCGCCAACGGTGACGTCAATTTGACTTACATTTTCGGTGACCCCGGTCCCACGCACCGGGTTTTTCAATGTAAGATTTCTCAGAATCTTTTATTAATTTACCATTTTTTTTATGAATTATAAATTATTTGACAATAAAACAATGATACTTCATGAATCACAGCCTCGTTTATTTACTTTTTCTTATGATTAGACAACTTCACATAGAACCTATAAAATTTGTTCGTTTTTACACATTATGGCTTTTTAAACATTTAAAACACAACAATCAACACATTTATGTTTTTTTCAGTTTTTTCAGTTTCTAGACTCTCCGAACTTACTTATAATAAACAAAAAATGACATGCTACCAACAAAAAAAAAATTTTGAAAATCACGTTTCTCCAGTCAACACTGCAATACTGCAATAAGGCCCTACATGCTCAAAACACAAATGTTTCTTGCAGTTGTGGCAAGTGTATACTTTGTTCTTTCTGATGATCGTCTGTCGGCATCAAGCAGTTCATAGAGAAGTGGTTCTAGACGATGTTATTCGCTTTTGTACGACAAGCTGTAGCAAAGTTTATATTTGAATCAAGATGAAGAATAATTTCGTGTTATTACGATAAAATTTAAGAAATCGTGCAATAAACTTACTGATTATAAAATAATACAATAACACACTAGCAAAAGTAAGTAAAAAATGTACACAAACCTGTCAAAAAACGAATTATCAATAATTCAACTCTGCCTATTTTACTTACATATTCGGTGACCCCGGTCTACCGCACCGGGTTTGCACCAAAACTCAAAAACTTGCGCCAACTCCAACGTCGCGGGTTGAAATTACGGTGTGGGAGGGGAAATCAGGCAGCTACTCGAAATCGCGATGAAAATCGCCGGCGAGGGAAAAAGTTATTCGAATTTTTCAAGTCACCCGGTCTCACAGACATATAGGACACCGTTCCCGGGTTAAAGCTTTACTGAATTTAAGTTTTGTTTCAGCAAACACAAACACTACCGCTGTCGCTACAACAGTTTCTGAAGTTCAATTCCAATCCGAGCGAGCTTAGGAGGGAAATAGAGATAGAAGTAGAAGCGGAAGATAAGAAAGAAGACGCAGTCGCACAAGCCATCATTGGAGAAGGTAAGTTAACTTATAACTATTATATCGTATCACAACAGGTTTTCGTGCTCCACTCTCCTCTATTAGCCGTCATTTCAGCAGTCACTCCTTTCTTACCCATGTCATCCTTCACATAATCCATCCATCTTTTCTTTGGCTTACCTCTTCTTCTATAACCATCCACATGCATATTTAGCACTCTTCTCGTTACATGACATTCTTCCCTTCGCATCTTTTCAACAATTATATCGTATCTGACACAGAATATAGTAGAACAACATGCTGATTTACTGATACATGTGTGTAATAAAAAACTCGTACTAAGTCCTCTGCATATTAGCGGTTAGAAAACCACAATTTTATTGTCTCTCTGTCCGACAATTAATTAAAATAAATTTTGTTTTATTCAGATGTCAAAGATCCATACTTAATGCAGACATATATAAAAAAAGTAAACAGCGAACAGTACCAATAATTGATGAACGAAAAATTTTCTATTTATTTTCAGACGGCTCAGTAAGAATACAGAGCAAAAAGAAAAAGAAATACAAGAAGAAACCTCCAAAGCCGGCGCGGCCGAAGCCGGGGCAGGTGGTTATAGCGAATGCGGCCGATGGCACTCCTATATTCTGCTGCCCCGAGTGCCAGATGGCATATCCTGAGAAGGAACAGCTGGAATTACATTTAGGGGTGCACAAGATTGTGAGGCGGTTTATATGCGGGATCTGTGGCGCTGGGTAAGTCTACCATGGAAACTAGACCACGAAAAGCTTTTTGTCGATGGCAGCATGACTGTCCCTTTTTAAATCTTAACCGTCAAATTCACAGACATACAACGTGTTAATGAAATAACCCAAAACCTGAAACTAGTTTGTTTAGAATCGGCAGCAAAATCGAATACAATAATTTTTAACGTAGGTTATTTTTTTCCAAAAAATAATTACGACGCTGGACACTAGGTACTGTCCAACGCGATGTAAACAAACAGCGCGGGCGAGGGTGAGGGGAGGGGGTGCTAGAGCTGGCGACAAGGCGCGGCGGGCGATAGAGCTACGAATCTGTAAGAAGTAGCGCGACTACTACATTTACAAATATCTTTTTCATTACTCATACTCTGAAAGTAGGTCTGAAGTTGCCTGAGGGGCCTAATTGAAAGTAAAACTTTCAGCCCTAGGGAGAATCGCTTTCTACTGACAGCTGTCAAATTATAAAAAAAAACAAGTTCTATTTTATTCAACCATGTTCCAACTTTCTAAAGTCTTTCTGACTGCCAAGGAGGTTGTTCAACCAAATTCCAACTTTTTATTCAGCAAGTAGGTTGGAAACCCATTACAACGGTATGAAGTTTAAAAAGTCTAATTAGAGCGCAATGTAAAATTTAAATTTAAATAACATAAAGATAGTATTAAATAAAAAATATATCTTCTAAATAACTTTATTAATATATCATCCATGTCAACAATATTTATAAAAAATATGATAAAAATTAGCACTACCTACTATCCTCGTGTGTTGATTCCTTATACGGCTTAATTATTATATTCGTACTCGTACGTTCAACTATTTCTTTAAAATAACATAGATTTGAGCAAACAATTTACCATTTTTTAAATTATGAAAATGACAATTTTGGCTGAATAATGCTGGCGAACCGAAGCCGAAGGCCCGCCAGAGAAAAATAAAAAAAAACCGGGAAGGCGGCAATTCAATCTTCATTTTCACAAATTTTTCTTTCATGTTTTTATTGTTACTTTCCTTGTATTCGTAATGAAAAGCACAGTGTTTACCTCGGATGAAAGTCTTTTAAGTCCCTCAAGCTCCATTGGCGCCCTCGCTACGCTCTGGCGCCAAACCCGTCTCGGGACTCAAAAAACGTGACTTTCAACACTCGGGTAACAATGTACTATTACTATAATTTATGAAAACAAATAATTATACGTCATATCAATTTATTAATATAAAAATCGGGTGGGGTGTCCGAGGTTTTGGGTTATTTCATTAACACGTTGTATAGGTAGCGGCACGTAACTCTAGCGCTGACCGTTATTGCGTAGAAGTCAAAAATAAGGTACCCAAGGGGGCTCGCAGTATGAAGGGCGGGCGTGCGTAGCGCTGATTGGCTCCCCAGTCGCACTCCGCTCTCTGTACCAATAGGACACTCTGCACACATCCACACATCCAGTGTGCGCGACATGGCACACTACGACGCATGCGCAGCGCGTATCGCTCACCACTAGAGTTTGTGCCGCTAATTATATCAGTCGGTACCTCCGCGTATGGTAGCTTACTATAATATAATAAATAAATATTCTGGACAATTCGCACAACACTACCCAGCCCCAAACTAAGCAGAGCTTGTAATATGGGAACCAGATAGCTAATATAATACTTGAATACATTTTTTTTTTGTAAATACATACTTAGAATACAATATAACACCCAGACAGAGAACAAACATTTATGTTCACCACACAAATATTTGTTCTCGGTGGGGATCGAACCCACGACCTACGGCGCAGAAGGCAGAGCTACTGCCAACTGAGCTAGAGGCCAGTCATATATATATTATAGCACGTCATATTAATATGTATATCATATTCGCAGACCTTATCCAACGGTTGTTGGGTACTCGAACTGTATGGCCTGTAGTAACTTCGTCTTCCGATCCTATGGTCGTGGATTCGAATCCAGATGTGTACCAACGGATTGTACTGTTCGAAAAATGTATGTACACAATGCTAGTGTTTTCGAACGGTAAAGGATAACATCGTAAGGCAACTCGCGGCTAGTCAGCTCCGCACGTATTTACCATGTCTTTGTGGATTAGGCCGACTAAGCTGTCAGGGTGGTATATAGGTTCTGGGCAAGCCTATTCCATCTAAAAAATCCTGTCTCAGACACTAAAGCGCCCCGTAAGTAGGGCTTGAGCCCCTGACGCTATATAAATCATCTACAATAGATGCAAAGGCCTGTTAAATACTAATTTTCAATATTTTTTGCAGTTTGAAACGCAAAGAGCATTTGGAGCGTCACAAACTAGGCCACAATCCCGAACGGCCGTACGTTTGCGGCGTGTGTCGCAAGGGATTCAAGCGGCGAGAGCATTTGAACTTGCATACCGTTATACACTCCGGCGTCAAGACGGAAATGTGCACAGAGTGTGGAAAAGGTAACTAAAAAGATTTTTATAATGTCCCAAAAGTTAAGAGCCGAATGTTTATGTCGCCTTTTAGGACTTTTGTATGAATGTGTGAAAAAACTGTATAAAGTGTAAAATTATTTAATCTTGTAAAATATAAGTCACGCGCGCGACCTGTGTAAAGGGAAGAGAGTGTTGCCACACTGGCACACCAAAAAATGCAAAAAATATACTTATGTCATAGACACCGAGCGGGATTTGAACCCGCAACCTCCCCTTTAGTACGGGGCTGCGCTGATCGCTGCGCCATCGGATCCTAATCACACTCGACGAATAACTCTTAGGGACTGTTCGGCACTAACGCGACCGTAGCTCCATCTACAGGTTTGACGTTACAGTCAACTACTTGAGTGCAGTAAGCAGAAGTATTTTTTTTATACTACTAGCTGATGGAACAAGCATATGGCCCACCTGATGTTAAGCGGTAACCATCGCCTATAACAAAGCATTGCCTCGTAGGTCACGCACGTCTGGAACTTGCCCTACGATGCACTGCCCTGCGTCCATCAACTTGAGGCTTACAGATGTTTCGCCTCACGTGCCAGTAATTATACCGGCACCCATGCCCTTCGAACCGAAACACAGCGCAGAAATAGGCATGGTGGTAGTACTTCCCCGGACGAGCCCTTCACAAGGAGCTCTACTACTACTAGAATGGTCCCCGCGTATAAACGTCAACAATACCTTTAATTCTTTATTGCACACAATACAAAACAGAAAAGAACAGAAATATAGGACATGTACAAAATGTTCTTACAGCATACCTTTGAGGCTAGAGAGAAATACCAGAGGAATGACAAATGTTTTTATCCTACCAGGTTTCTACAGGAAAGATCACTTGCGCAAACACGCGCGCTCTCACGAGACGAAGCGAGCCCGCGACGAGACGCAAGCCAACACAAACACGCAGATATTCAAAGTGGAGTCCAATTCACCTATCCTCAGCGGCAATAGCATACTGCCCGAGATTACTATACACGTAAGTTTTTTATTTATTTATTTAACTCTTTATTGCACCTAAACTTAAAATTAATGCACAATAGGTGGACACAATGCTATAAGCATTTTCTACCCGCCAACCTTAGGGGTAGAGAATGTCGTTGGCGTGCTAACATAAAAAGGAAGGCTTAGGTATTAAAATTAACAACAAGTACCGTCTTATTAGTTATCATCCGATGAGGTCTGCTTCAGGAAATGCTCATAAACCAGACGCTTAAACGCGCCTTTTTGATGTGAATAGAAAGCGCATTCCAAAGACTTACCACCTCAAAACAATTTTTCTTGTTTTTCTTTGTATTTGGTAGAAATTCGTGCAGCAGATAAGGGCTTAAAAAAAAATTATATAAATTATTTTCTTATTTCTGCAGGTACCGACCAGTTCAAACATAAACGTGCCCGTGCAAATAAACATCCCACAGCACGTGGTATCATCGCTGGAAGCTGCGCAGACGCAGCAACAACAACACGACACTCAGGTGCAGCTCGAGGCGTTACTTGCGAACCACTCGTGACACAAGTACCAGCGTGCCGATAGACAGCGATACGTCATCGCTCGTGAGATAAATTAACCTTACTTTACCTATCAGCTACGTCATTGACTCAACTAAGTTAACCTTACTTTACTCTTTTGAAAGTGACGTCATTGGCTATTAGTTAGGTTTACCATATCGCTGACATGAAAGGTAAAAGTTTAACTGAAGTATCAGCTAGGTATACTTTATCTATAAGCTAGGCTAACCATACTTTACTCTGGTAAAAGATACGTCATTGGCTATTAGCTAGATTTACCTTTAATCTGTTCAGAGATGTCATCGATTATTAGCTAGGTTAACCTTACTTTACTCGGTCGTCATATCATATCGCTGACAAGAAAGGTAAAAGTTTAACTAAAATGTCAGCTAGGTTAATCTTACTTTACCTGTTAGCTAGGTTGACCTTTCTTTACTCTGGTAAGAAATACGTCATTGGCTATTAGCAAGGTTTACCTTATTTTACTATGTGGTCATCTCATTTTGGTGGCATAAAAGGTAAAAGTAACTAATGTATCAGCTAGATTAACCTTATTTTACCTATCAGCTAGGTTAACCGTTACTCTTTTCTTAAATCATTTCTTTGAAATGGAAGGTAAAAGTTTAACTAAAATATAAGCTAGGTTAACCTTACTTTACCGTCATTGACTATTAGCTAGGTTTACCTTATTTTACTAATCGAGCGACGCATATAAAAGTAGCAACTATTACCTTACTCTCTTCTGTATTCACTTCATTCTTGTCATGATAGTTACATGTCCCGTGATACCCCGGTACACAATATCAATTTTAGAGCAGATTTAAAAGGATCACTTTGAAATCATAATCTCTAAGTGAACGTAGGAACGTTAGTCGACAAGCATAGAAGAAAGAAAAACTGGTGATGTATTTGAAAACCCCTGGCGGTCACCAAACTTTTACTGGTGCTTTGTCTACACTCTGACTGTGCTTTAGTAGAAGTTTGAGTAGATGTAGAAGTCATTTTATCTTGACCTCTCTGTTCCATCGGCCAGCTTACAGAGTGAAGGCATGAGGTGCTGGTTTGTGAAGATATTGCAGACTTTTCGATACGAAGAACATTTGGAAATGATAACAAATCTCTTTACTATAGTTGAAAAAAAACCTTTTAGAACACACACAGCTTAAATTAAAGTGTGTTTAGAATTAGGTTAGAATTTAGGGAGGAAATTAGAGCATATGTGACCAAAAGACAACTTCTGACTACCAGACTATCGTGTGTTTGTTGAATGTTAATAATTTATTTATTTTAGTGATGATGGCTTCAAGAATGTAGTCTTCTTCTAAAACTGCCTTTACCATTTTACCTTGCATGTTAGTTTTTATTTAGTTTTGGTTTTGTATGCTTATTTTTTTAATTATACTTTACTTAATTCGACAACGCTAAATTTAGTTTTTGTTTGGCGATGCTTGGATCGGAATTGATTTATTTACAGTAATTTTCAATAAATTAATCGTAGGTGCTATTACAAATGAGTCCTTATAAAACTTTTTATTTCAATCACTCATATTAAACATATCTTGTAGGGTGGGTAATTTCCCCACCTAGAATAAATATTTGTGTGGCGAACACTGATGTTTGTTCTCTGTCTGGGTAACATTTATTATATTACATATTTTTGAAAACCCGTTTTAATGTTAATTATTTACATATTTCAAACTGGCCGTGGGAATCCCACCAAATCTACTCTTGGCACTAAAAGAGAAACTGTACCCAAAGTCCCAGTGCATTTATAACATTTCGTTACCAAATGTTGTTTTCGTTTCGCCTACGTGTGTCTCTGTTTTGCGTTTAAAAATGATGAGACAACAACTCTAATTATGAAACCTATTTTTGCTGTCTCATCTCTACTCCATACAAAAGATAGAGACACGTAGGCGAAACGAAAACAACATTTGGTAACGAAATGTGGAAGCAAAACTCAGACTTCGGGTACTGTACCCAAAGTCCCAGTGCATTTACAACATTTCGTTACCAAAATGTTGTTTTCGTTTCGCCTATTTGTCTCTGTCTATTGTATGGAGAAAAGATGAGACAACAACTCTAACTACGTAACGTATTTTTGCCGTCTCATACTTTCTCCATGCAATAGAGAGAGACAAAAAGGCGAAACGAAAACAACATTTGGTAACGAAATGTGATAGCAAAACTCAGACTTCGGATACTGGTGTAGTTTCAATACAGTTACAGTATCCGCCATTTGAATATGCACGCGTGAATGCAAATTGTTTCCAAGTCAACACGCACATTTGATTAAATAGCTTAGAATTAGTTATAAGAACAATTGTTAGAGTGTTATTGTAAAAACAACTTACTCACTTTTACTTATTGTAAAAAAGGCAGCTATCCTAACAAAGCATCCCTGTCAAGCGTCTTCCGATTTGTAATGCCAGTTAATTGTATTTAGAGTAGGTAAAATCTCTAGGCTGATGTTCAATTATATTTTTTATTTTATTATTAATTTTTCAGGCAACGTAGTTTATAGATATTAAAAATACAGGGCCCTTAACATAAATAACCTTACTTGCAGACTTACTGTGCTGGTCAACGCCTGTTTAGTTAGCACTAACCCATCATTATTTTTATATTATGCATATCAAAATTATTATAGTTCGGCCGTTCAGAGAATGCGTTTGACAGTTTGATCAGTTAGTCACATAGTTAGTACAGCACTACAAATATAAAGCGCTGACATAACCTTGTAATAGCGCAATATAGATTTAGAAAAATATTGTATAACAAGTTATTTGTCACTCAGTTTGGCACAAAATTATAAAACTCATTGATTATTGATATAATATTGATATAATAATGTTGTTTTAATGCTCATCAATTGTTAAAACGGTAAACAACCAGCAAAAATATTTTTATCGTAACTTCAACGCCATTACAAAGTTACGTCGTCAGTTCAATCGCGACGTGTCAGGAACGCATTCTCTGAACGGCCGAATTATAGTGGCCATTGGCCTTAGAAAAATGCATATTAGGCTACTAAATTAATAAATTGTATCGTAATCGTGTATTGCATGTAAAACTACATTAAAAATTCCTTGTAAATATCATACTCACTGTGATATGTATTTTAATCATTTATTCGTACAAGAGCTGATATTTTTGCTTCATTTATACGATAATCGATTACTTATATTTTTGCACTGTGAATTTTTAGATATATATATATTATTTTTTTTTTATTATGGATAGCTAAACGTTTGACTGCCATCACACCTGATGGAAAGTGAAAATGCAGCCTAAGGTGGAGCACGCTTAGCTATAATCCACTTATTCACTCTTGACTTGAAAATTCCAAGATTGACTTGATATTTCCTTTTTTTTTAATAAACTTTCTACTTTTAATTTCATGTAATTTGATTAAATAATCGTATATTAATTATATGCAACTGTATTGTAGAACCGAGATCATTTAAAATGTATCATTCAATCATTTAAATGAAAGTAGTGAATAGTTTGGCACTGCAAAGCTTTAACGTACATTTTTTTTAGACCATTATTGTATTTAGAATAAGGTATTCATTAAGGGGCCGGCGGAGGGCGAATTTTCATACAAACGTAATACCAAAATGATTACTTATTGAAGAAGATTTTCACTATATTATTGTAATAATTGTATTTGTATAGTATTTATCTAGGTTCCTAAACAGTTTTTGTTTTAAATTAATTACCTCAAATGAAATAAGCACCAATCGCATTTTGCACATTTTTTTCATTGCAAAATGTGTTTGTATGAAAATTCGCCCTCCGCCGGCCTCTTAATGCTATGTATATTTGCACGTCCGTACTGGAATTGATTAGTTTTAAAATCATCTTCTATGTCCCTTTGTAAGTGACCTCTGTGATCAAAAGCTTTCAAAAGAAATTCAGACATAATCAGATGAGGAAGTAGTCGGTAACACTGAAATAAAAATAACATATTTTTGGCGGACAACTTCCGAGAAATTGAATTATTAAACATTAGAGAAAAAGAAGACAAGTGTCCTGCAATGGACGGTCTTATCACTCGGGGCGATATCTTTACTAATTAATTACTTGTAATAATAACATTTACTTGGAAACAGATAAACCGAGGGCATAATTCTCGGGCCGAAGAGAGAACGGCAGTTTTTTTTTTTTTACAATTTATAGGTTTGCGTTTGACCGCTATCTCACCTTGAGTAATTCATCAACGACCTCATCGTAGAAGCCTCGACACCTACGATAAAACGTAGAAAAAGCGCGGGGTTGTGCAAAAATTATTTGTTAAAATTACTTGTGAAAATCTCGGTCGGCCCCGGGTCAGGGGCCTAATTCTCGGGCCAATCTCTATCATTTTCAATTTTATTTTATTGCTTCTTTTCACAACCCCGCACTTTTTCACCGTTTTCCGTATATCGTAGCTGTCGAGGCTTTTACGATGAGGTCGTTGATAATTTACTCAAGGAAATCTGCCATTCTCTCTTCGAAAAGAAGCAATAAAATAAAATTGCAAAATGATCGAGATCGGCCCGAGAATTAGGCCCCTGATGTCGTAATTTCTCTTAATTGTTTGAAAATGATTCCGAGCGCCCCAGTTTCTAGTACGATCACGCACCCTTATTGGAGTGATTGTATTGTGTGTTTATAGTGTTAGAAAGATTGCAAGGTGTTTTGATATTTATACTCTAACCTACATAAGATTCAGCCAAATTCGAGTTGGAATATTTTTAAACCACAACACAATTCTCTTGCATTTATTGGCAGAATTGATATCAATTTTGGTGGCGAATATACAACAAATACAATGCAAATTGTGTTCGAAGACAACTATGACCCTATGTTCCGTTAAGAAACAGTGCGTGAGTTATCCTTTGTGTCAAAAAAAAACAGATTGTCTGTAAAGTCGGTTTACTGACGATAGTTGAACGTGACAACGTCAGCTGTCCACGTGGAGGCATCGCTCCCATCGCTCACTCAAGTAGGAGAGAGACAGATGTCGAACGCGGAGGAGACGTTGTCACGTCAAAATCTATGCTTGAGACTCGACTCAGACTCGAGCCTTGTTTCTGCTTATGGGTCCATCGGTTACCATCAGGTGTGAGGGCAGCCAAATGCTTCGCTATTTATTTATATAACAAAAAACATTCTACTTCGAATTTGGTTGAAGATGTATAGGTATTAGAAATGATGAAAAGTTATGTTGGTAAAAGTTGTATGAAGTAGGTGTGAATGATTGATGTCGAATTAATGTACCTATGTTTTAGTTAAATCTCGAAAAACATTGTCTTTAGAATAAGATTACTATAGATTCGTACAATTTGTGCTACTTTTTATGCTTATGCTTAGAATGTAGGTATATTGATATTTTTGTACCTTGTGTTTTTCAAAATTGTAGTTGCAAGTAAGTATTATAATTAGTACTTTAGTTTGAAGCGACTTGCAGGAGAATTTATGTAAACTTTTGTATGATGTTTTTAACTTATTAGTATCAGTTATGAGATTAAAATAAAACACTGATTTTTAACTACCCATCTTTTTTTCAAACGCCTCTATTACTATTTCACAGATATCTATTAGTATCCCTAAGGTTATTGACCGGGTTTACTCAAACCCACGACCTTACCCTAAATACCGAGCGAGGGTGCAAACTTCTCACTGCGAAGTGGGTTAACCACACAGAATACAAAATACGCTAGAAAGGCGATCATGTGCCGTTTGTATGGGAGCCGCTGTCGCCAGTTTGTAGGGTTCCGTAGCCAAATGGCAAAAACGGAACCCTTATAGATTCGTCATGTCTGTCTGTCTGTCCGTCCGTATGTCACAGCCATTTTTCTCCGATACCGTAAGACCTAGACTGATGAAACTTGGTGAGTAGATGTATTCTGTGAACCGCATTAAGATTTTTACACAAAAATAGAAAAAAACTATAAATTTTGGGGGTCCCCATACTTGAAACTGAAACTCGAAATTTTTTATTCATCGAACCCATACGTGTGGGGTATCTATGAATAGGTCTTCAAAAATGATGTTGAGGTTTCTAATATCGTTTTTTTCTAAACTGAATAGTTTGCGCGAGAGACACTTTTTTCACTTTCAAAGTGAAAGTGAAAAAAGTTGGTCCCCCCCCCTCTAACTTCTAAAATAAGGGAATGATAAAAGTAAAAAAAATATATGTTGTACATTACTATGCAAACTTCCAACGATATTTGGTTTGAACGAGATCTAGTCAGTAGTTTCTTTTAAACGTCATAAATCGTAAACCGCAATTTAACTTTCGACGAACTACAAGAACCTTTATAATTATTATGTTACTTGATGCTACGGAACCCTTCATGGGCGAGTCCGACTCGCACTTGGCTGCTTTTTCATTTTTACTTTATTGTATTTTATTATCACTGAGTATGAGAATTCTTAGAAAACAGAAGGAAGGATGTAAAGAAAGTATTTCTGTTTTAACGTAACTGTTAGAAGGATAGGACCTTAAGTGACCTGCCTCGCATAGCGTGTCGGATGCCGAGAACCAATTCAAAACGCCAAATCACTTCTTAACTGCTTTATATTTAAATAGCGAAATATTTCTTGATACAGTATATTATACAATGTCAATGAATTAGATTGATTATGAGCGATTAATTAATTTAATAAGACAGCACAACACAATACATGGGAGATTCGTGAACGGGCGAATCAAGAAGAGAACGAACATCATGGGTCCACAGATAACATGCAATGCATAGACTATATACGAGTACAGACTCAATATCTAACACTCCTCCTTATGCATTACATGAGTTAACGAGTAACTAATTACTATATTGGCTCTACATGCTCTGACTATACATTGAAAAACAACTCTACATTCTTATTTAGTAGGACTCTATAACATTTAGAAAAGGGACTCTACCTAAGAATAAATCCTACTCTACAATTACTAAGCTTATAAGGTTACTAAATTGAAACAATAGACCTTAGCTCTAGATTACTGACAAAATTACCATGCTTTTGACCACATAGTGGTTTGGTTAACACATCAGCAACCATTTGATCTGTAGGCAGGTATTTAACATTAATTTGTTTTTCCTGTATTAAGTCTTTTACATAATGGTACCGCAAATCTATGTGCTTAGTTCGTTTATGGGAGTATTCTTTAACAAGCAAAAGCTTTTGAGCACTTTGGTTGTCGTTAAACACAGTTACATCAAAGTTTTTGTCAACAATTTCTGACAAGAAATTTCTAACAAAAGAGATGTCCTTGCATACATCACTAATAGCAAGATACTCTGCCTCTGTGCTAGATAAAGCCGTACAACGTTGCTTTCTAGCCTCCCAATTGATGACATTTTCACCAATTTTCACAACAAATCCAGTATATGATTTGCGGTCTGACAAATCATTGGCCCAATCTGCATCAGCATACGCAACAATATTATAATCATTGCTTTTGACAAAATGAAGACCATAAGTTATGGTTCCTGCAAGATAGCGTAATACTCGCTTAGCAGCGTGCCAATGACTCATATCAAAACATGTACTGTATTGACTTAATTGACTACATGCATATGAGATATCTGGACGTGTACAGACACATAGGTACATAAGTGATCCTAACAATTGCCTATACTGATAAACATTATCATCTAAACAATCTTTGTCTGACTTATCCAGCTTGCAGTTTACTGGTAGCGGGGTGGATACAGGTTTACATTCAGTCATATTGTACTTACACAATAATCGCCTTATGTAATCAGATTGATCAAGAATAGTTACACCTTTGCTAATTGAAACATTCATGCCTAAACAATTTTTCAATATTCCTAAGTGACGAATTTCAAAATGTTCTTTTAATAGTAACAGAATATTATCTATACACCCATTATGAAAAACATAAATATCGTCAACATACAAGGCTAATATTATATATTCATTCTTGGTCTTTTTACAATATACACAAGGTTCACATTTACTCTGCATGAACCCATTTTTGGATAAAACATCATGAATTTTAATATTCCACATGCGACTTGCTTGTTTTAGCCCGTAAATGCTCTTTTTCAGTAAACAAACTTTATTATTATTAGCATCGTCAGATTTAAAACCAGCCGGCTGCTCCATATGGATTACTTCATCTAACTCACCATTTAAAAAAGCTGTGGTGACATCTATGTGATCCATATTCAGATCCAACTGATTTGAAATGCTGAATAATATTCTAAGAGTCGAATGTCTAACAACAGGCGAAAAAGTATCGGCATAATCAATGCCTTGTTTCTGACTATAACCACAGGCAACTAGTCTAGCTTTATATTTAATAAATTGACCCATGGCATCAAACTTTTTCTTAAAGACCCATTTATTTTTGACTACATTTAAACCCTCAGGTCGCTCTACCAACTCCCATACATTATTTTTGATCATGGAGTTGTACTCACCCTTCATAGCTTCATACCATTCATCCTTTTCAGGTGAATTTATAGCATCACAAAGCGTTTGTGGTTCATCTAATGAACTTGCAGCTGCTAATAACGATGACAAATCATAGTCCCTTAATTTCATGGGTACAATACCTCGAGTACTACGCACAGGACGAGAGTTAGACGCGTCAGACCTATCCAACGTGATCGGCTCTCCTCCTCGAGATGAAGAGGCCGGCAGAGAAGACACAGCGCCACAAGGGTCATCATCTTCATCACCGTCAACATCCTCAGAAACATCTTCAGTAGTGCGGTACAGATCAGACAGTGGTGAACCCGTTGGTGGTGTATTACCCACATCTGAAACTGAGAGATTCCCATTTGAAATATCTATGGACTTCACAGTATTACTATTATTAAAATTAATATCACAGTCTACATTGTCATCATTAGCAATCATCAAATTTTCATTATTATTATTAATTAAATTTTCAATAGAACCATTCTGATTATTATCATTATTAATAAAATTTATCTGGTCATGAAAAATAAAATGCTCTTTGCCCCGTTCATTCACGGTCTCCTTTCCAATAAACTTATCCTCAAGGAAGGTAACAGTCCTAGAATAGACAGCCTTCCGAGGATCAAGTGGATCGATAAATCGGTACCCCTTGCATGTTTCACTATAGCCTACAAAAATAAGCTTTTGTGCCTTGGCATCAAGCTTACGTCTTCGTTGAGAAGGTATAAAAGAATAAGCAACACATCCAAAAACGCGCAGATGACTGAGGTCAATATTTGACCCTGTCCACTCACATTCAGGTATTCTATCAGATAACGCAGACGTGGGGGACCTATTTTTTAAGTAAATAGCCGTCATCACAGCTTCACCCCAAAAGCGATTACCCAGACACGATTCCTGCAGCATGGCTCTGGCTTTTTCAAAAACCGTACGATTGACGCGCTCTGATACGCCATTTTGCTGAGGGCAATAAGGTACAGATACCTCGTGAATAATGCCTTCCTTTTTCAAGAAGTGGGTTAAATTGTTATTACAATATTCAGTACCATTATCAGTACGTAAGATTTTAATTTGCAAACCAGTCTGTTTTTCTACCGTATTTTTAAAGGTAACAAAATGGGAACTAACCTCCGACTTATTCTTCATGAGGAAGCCAAACGTCTTCCTCGTTTTATCATCGGTGAAAGTCAACAAGTAGCGCGCTCCGCCCCAGCTGCTCACTTTCATCGGGCCACAGACATCAGAGTGGATCAGTTCCAGTGGATTAGCAGCACGCCTCGTAGCTGCCCGGGGAAACGACGACTCATGCATCTTCCCCGTCAGACACGAGACACAGCTGCTTGGCACGCCGTCTTCATGCTGAAAAACGACACCAACACACTGATTCCCACCACCAAGTACAGACATACCTTTCTGACTAAGATGACCGAGACGCTTGTGCCATACACTCATAGGTACGCACGACGCAGCATTGGCACTCTCTGTTCCCTGCATAGATCGAAGGGAAGGAGAATTACCTACTCCGGAGGCGGGCCGACCTTGCACTTTAAATTTAAATAGCCCATTACTTTTCCTAGCGGTTACAACCTGGTTGCCTGTGATTTTACAATCACTGTAAATCTTACAAACATTATCATGAAAGGTAACAACATAACCTTTAGCAGTCATTGCACTTACTGACATTAAATTATTAGAGAGTGAGGGAACAAACAAAACATTTTCCAAACTAACATTAGACTTAAGAAGAACCTTACCAAGACTTTCACTCATTAAATGCTCTCCATTAGCAACAGAAATAGTGCACTTCTTCTGTTTAGCGTTCTGAACAAGCCTAGAGTCCACACACATATGAGCCGTAGCACCGCTGTCCACGATGAACTCATCAGAACTACAGGCTGAGTAGGCTGAAGCGAACAATGAGTGTTCTTCTTCTTTTTCTCCTTTCTCGTCCCGTTTCTTCTTGAAGCACCGCTTGGCAATGTGACCACTCTTCTTACAGTACGAGCAGGTAATCTTATCCGGTTTCTTCTTGTTGGCTAGGTGAGCCGAACCGTCTATGTTGTTATTGTTACGACGATGATCCTCTTGTAGCAGTCGAGTGCGTACCACTTCACTGGTAAGATTATTTGTCAAACTCGCAGTTTCCAAACTTGACACGAGCACATCAAATTGTTCTGGTAGGCCTGAAAGTAAAATCTCCGCTATCTCACCGTCTTCTATGACTTTTCCTATGTCAGATAGTTGTGCGACAAGGCTCATGACGCCCTCAATGTAATCTGACATGTTAGGGTATTTATTGTACTCGGTCTTATGAAGCTGTCTGAGGAGCAATACTTTTCTATAAAGCCCTTTGTCCTCGAATGTATCAGACAATTTCTTCCAGGCTTCTTTTGAAGTTTTGGCGTCACGGACAAACTGATAGAGGTTAGGCTGTATGGATAAACAGATACGCGCCAACGCACGACCATCGCGCGCAGCATCACTGTCAGTGCCATCAACACACTTCCATACACCATCCAGCGTAAGTAACATACGTATAGAAAACTTCCAGTTCAGATAGTTTGATATCCCTTGCAATTTCTCAATATTGTTGTAGGTTATGTTGTTGGAACTTGTGCTGCCATCCAATAAATCGCTCCGACGATTTTCGTTAGCCAGCGACATCCTGGAGCTCAAAGTAAAACACCCTTTCTGGGTTTATATTCCAATGAACCCGCAAACTGGGACCATAATCTGTTAGAAGGATAGGACCTTAAGTGACCTGCCTCGCATAGCGTGTCGGATGCCGAGAACCAATTCAAAACGCCAAATCACTTCTTAACTGCTTTATATTTAAATAGCGAAATATTTCTTGATACAGTATATTATACAATGTCAATGAATTAGATTGATTATGAGCGATTAATTAATTTAATAAGACAGCACAACACAATACATGGGAGATTCGTGAACGGGCGAATCAAGAAGAGAACGAACATCATGGGTCCACAGATAACATGCAATGCATAGACTATATACGAGTACAGACTCAATATCTAACAGTAACATGACTTCTTGTTCGGAAAGTAATTATTGAGCAACAAGGTATTTTACTCCCGAAAAAACTTTGGCGAATCAGCTGAGCTAATGCCGTACTTAGACGTAGCTGCATATTGGTCAAAGTGGTTTTTGTAACAGCGACACGAAAGATGAAGGAGTTCTATGGAGTTATTTCTGTTTCGTTCTACGAGCTAATGTTCCACGGAATTATTGAGAACTTCCCTTCTCTTGTTAGTCGGCTATATAAAACAGAAGTGACCCTCAGACAACAACATTGTGGGGATGTGGGATCATCGAAGGATGAGGCTTGAGGTGGTGCCCCACACCATGCCTTCGTAGGGTTACCTACAGCTGTTGGTAGGACATCTTTGCACAAGAAGCAGGTTGCCATAACTGTGTACCAGCTTAGCACTTCAGAAGAAAGCGTGCTACCAAAAAGCATCGGCCAGACACCCGGCCGCTGGTTATCAGCTTTCGTTGAAAATGCGGGACCCCTAAAGCGTCGCTCGATGCTTGGCATTGGGACGGTGTGCATGGAGTGAGGCGGCCACACGTGCGGCGTCGGCCGTGCCCCCGACCTCACTCCGCCGCCGCCGAGGCCGCTCAATGGCGTCTCGCGCAGCCGCCACCCCGTTGCGCAACATCAGTGCGCATCCCAAAGACCCTCCACGGTCGTATTTCAACCGCGTCGGACAATTAAAACGCTATGAAATCCCATTCTACCGTTTCCGCGAAGGTAACCACCTCCATAACCGTCCGTTCTTTGCGAGATCTCGTGGCGCGCGCTCAAACCCCGCTCCCGCATCGATGGTGTGGGACGGGCCGGTAAAAATAAAGCGTTAGGAACGACTGGGGTGAGGCAATGGCGGGGGTTGAGTGAGCGCCCAGGGGCCCGGCCGCACCCTTCGCGATCGCGCGCTATACCTGTCAGTGCACTTGTGTCTGTGACGGCGTCGTGACTGCAATGTTTCCCGCGGTTTCAGGTCTGAGGCGAGATGAACTTCGCTCCGTACACGGGGCACATTCCGACGGCGACTGCGCTGCCTATCCCCCAGTTCGTCACAAAGCTGGGGTACGACACCGGCGGCAATGGACATGGGAACAGTCCTGGGGTGTTGCAGGAGACGCGGTACCACGTGGGCAACAACGTGCAGTTCGCCGTCGGTTCCGGCTCGGGCCAGGTCATGCTGGACGGCGTCAAGTACCGTCAGGCCGAGGGCGTGGTGGTAGTCAGCGCCGCGCAGCCCGGCACTATCCCCATGCCCATGCTCACGCCGATCCAAGTCGGACACTATCAGCGGAAGAAGCTGCCGTCATTCGAGATCTCCTTCGAGAAGGACATGGGTAAATGCGTTGAAGTAGAGAGCGGGTTCGCAATCAACACCGGTGTCAAATACCAGACCATATCTACGTCGGTTAACCTCGGGAACATCGCGTACGGTGGTCAGGCCCATTACGTGCAGGCTGAAACTGCGCATCATATGAAAGCAGATCAAAGAACGGATAAACGAGAGTTTAGAGATGAGTTGCAGCATGACTTGATGACGACGATGATGCAGCAACATCAAGGTGAGTCTAAAAAACCATTATCTCCATCACTGTACCTACTATAAAAGCACTTTTTAACCTATTCCTACTTTTACAATGAGAAGCCATTTATTTCTTGCTTCCTTGTAGTTAAAAGGTACCGTAGTAACTCCAGTGAATGGTTTCAGTAGCACAAGCTCCACTACAGCAAGGTCAACAGCTACTAGTGGTACTCCACGAGCCGAAGGACGCGGCGGCCATCGCTCGCGCCATCAATAAAGACGGTCGGCAGGATCGCCAGCCTACGCATGAGTTTATAAGTAAGCCTCTGACTTCTTACAGACCTATTTAAATTGCACAAACATTTTAGTTGCTTATAATGGCTCGGTCCTATAAAAATAAAGCCCAGGGTAGACTGAGGTACTTTAACGAATTACTGTGATGACGCTGCAACGTTGTTGAATGTCCCGTAACATTTTGCTGTACAACTATAAGATGAGTAAGATGTTGCGCTAAACGCACGTGCACACACGATATTTTCGCGCTATTGTGGCCAAGTGTAAACGTGAGCCCAATAGATCTTTACTGTATATCGCAGCACTTAATAAAACTGCCTGCCTGTAACACATTTGTCTCTGGACTGGGATATAAACGTGTTGCTGAGTGCTTTTGTCCCCTACTATATCAATAATATCCAGGCATGCCCTACACACACACACACATGGGGGTTCTCTAGTGAAACGTTTATGTACTGCTTCTTCTAATCGTGTGTGATTTTCTACTAAACAACTTTTACTAAGTAGGTGGCCACATAAGAGAGTTCTCACGCCTGTCATCACCATCATCACTCCTGAAAGAAGTCCACAGTCCCATAAACATTTCCAGGAAGAACGATTCAGAGCCATCAACCGACATCTCGCGATTTTTACAAGCCTGTGATGTATACAAATTCCAGGCATAGGCGATGTATCAGACGGCTCCACATGGCAAACCATAACGGGCAGTGGAGTAGCAGAATATCTCACTGCCCTTCCCTTACCCCTGCATCAGTTGTTGAAGTACGCGCCAGCTGACACCAAGCGAGATGATCACACGATTGTGACGGCTATCAACGCTAATGTTATACCCGTTACTGCTGTCGATGTGGTAAGTAAGTTTATTCTTATGGTCTTTTAACAACGCTATACCTACCTAGCATGATTTCTTAGTGCCAAGGCAGGATTTCAATTCATCAGCATGAAGAAGACCACTGCTGCACTTGCCTCGCCATTTCCAGGAAGATCGGTTCTAAGCCCTCTCTATCTGCCGACTTCCCGCGATCTTAATGTTGTTGGTCCATCGGGTGGACGTCTTAATGCGTTTCGACTTCAGGTTCGTGGGAAAAAAAGTTCTCGCATTATAGTGATTCGAGAACTTTTATTCCCAACGGTCGTCGGTTCTTCGACTTATATGATCCATTTCCACTTAACAATTCTACAAAATGGTTGTACTTACTGAATCTATTGCAAGGGTATTTATCGCCTTAATCAGCTTATTTTATTAGTTTCCCGGCGTTTTAGATTCAGTATGTATCGGGAAAGTTTAAAAAAGGTTGTAGGTACTTAAATACTTTCAGATTTGTTCCAATTTAATTAAAATCGATGTTCGGCAAATTCATCATCCGCACTTGATGCAGACTGGTGGACACGTGTTGCTCGAAGTTTTTTAGGTTCTACGAGTACAACACGCCGGTTTCCTTGTTTCCTCACGATATTTTCCTTCACCGTTTTGAAAGTACTGGCTTATTGCACATACATCTTTCGACAGAAAAACTCATTGGTACACGACTGGATTTGAACATATCGGATACTTACGAAGTTTGGTATTGAAGTCAGTTTTCCAATTTTTTTTAATTTATTATTTCTTTGATACTATTCAGATGCCGGCTGACGGCGTTGTGTTGCAAACAGGAACGATAGTGCAGGAAAATAGCGAGGAAGAAGAAGATGCAGTCAGGAAACCGATAAGCGTCATCACGAAGAAGAAGAGAAACAGCTATAAAGTAAAGAAGAGCAAGCCGCTATCGGACGAGATACGGCTCACTACAGCTTTAGGTAACAATCATAGAATTTGAATATATATTTTTTTAAGTGAAAACTTCTTTTGAGGTGGTGAAAAACCAAGATCGACAATTTTTGTTCAAGTTTTAATTCCCGGAGATTTTTTTTGTGTCATGTTTTTTAATCATCATCATCAGTCGGTAGATGAACACCGCGGGACGTAGGTCTAAAGAAAATGTAACTTGTTGTCCTAATAATAGCTAAATCATGATCATTATCGTTCGGAAGAAGTCTACCGCTGGACCTAGTAATTTCACCGGCACCCACACCCTTCAAACCGAAACACAGCAATGCTACTTCACGGCAAAAATAGGCATGGTGGTAATAAGCAAATAATAGGCATACATACTATTTTAAAATCACACCATTGACTTAGGCCTTATGATCCAGATGGCAGCACCCTGTACTGCTGCCCTCATTGCCACATGGCGTATCCTGAACTCGGCTTGCTGCAGCAGCATCTAAATGGACATACCATGGAAAGAAGGTAAGTGATACTGATTAACAGACAGTGAGAAGCGTTTAAAATATGCGATGGTACCTAAGCATAGTAATAGGTAAGCGTATTAGCTTAGTTGAGTGGTCTAAAGAAACTAACAATCGTTCCTTGCCTATGATAGGTTTTGTTTTGTTTCAATAAGTTTTGTGCAATCGAAGCTCGAAATGTCAAAACTGACAGATGCAGTTATATTTTAATTGTAACAAAAGATACGCAATAACTCACTTGTACAAATTCAAATATTTCTTTAGTCAATGGTATCACTTTGAAAACGTCTTAAAGATAAGTGAGTCTAGGTGCCAGTTCCACGCGACCAGCCTGGAAGAAAAGCCTGGGCCGGATTATCCTTAAGGCGGATTAGGCAACTGCCTAGGGGCCCCACCAACTAAGGGCCCACGGGGGCCGAGATAGGCCACGCACCAAGAAAGAAAAAACTTTTCTCCCCCATTATTAACATCCAGTAATATATTTTAATAAGAAAAAAAGAGTAAAGGAAAGGGCCCCGAGATTTGCATTGCTTAAGGGCCCGATAACCCTATCGGGCTTTGAGGACAGGCAACAAACTACGGCTTGGTACGTTAATTAAACTTTTCCACAGGTTTATTTGCGATATTTGTAACGCGGCTCTGAAGCGCAAAGACCACTTGACACGGCACAAGCAATCGCACAATCCAGAACGGCCTCACGTGTGTAGCGTTTGCCACAAGGCGTTCAAGCGCAAGGAACAACTGACGCTGCACTTTGTCATACACTCGGGAGAGAAACGACATGTTTGCAACGAGTGTGGAAAAGGTAAATTATACTTTATCATCATCCTGTAGTCAACGTAACCCAGCGGCGTCTTTACCTATTGTGCAGGGTGTGCGGTGCACACGGGCGCAGCGGTCCTAGGGGGCGCCGAGCGCCGCGGCGGCGCTCGGCCACTCAGCAGGCGCGTTGGCTGGACGCCGCACTTTCAATGACCAACGTAAAAAGCGCTCCGCTCGGCGTTCGGCGCCCCCTAGGACCGCTACGGAGCTCAACTTGGCGGGCGCGTTGGACGGGCGCCGCACTTTCAATGACCAACGTAAAAAGCACTCGCTCTGCGTTCGGCGCCCCCTAGGACCGCTACGGAGTTCAACTTGGCGGGCGCGTTGGCCGGGCGCCGCACTTTCAATGACCAACGTAAAAAAAGCTCCGCTCTGCATATATTTTGTATAGCATCTTGAGCTCTTCTAATATTTGATGAATAACATCATAGGGGCCAACGAGCGCCACTGGCACTCGGCGCCCTCCCCCCCCCCTTTTTTTTTCTCCTCATAAAGAAAGAATTTTCAAATTTTCTTTCTAAATGCATTTGCAAGCTATAAAACAAACACACCCTCCAAGTTTCATGCTTCTAGGACTAACGGTTTAGGCTATCCGTTGAGTCAGTCAGTCAGTCAGTAACGTAAGAGTTTTATATATTTAGAAGAAAAAAGAAGCAGTAGATAGTCATGTCAACATCATAATCATGGATACGTTTTGGCTTGTTAGGGTAAACACCAGAACACCTTGCATAATAATAATTCTAAATATAGTCAACAGGACATTGTGGTAACCAAACTGAAAAATTTCTTCTTAAAAATCTCCAAACAATAGAGTTAATTACCCATTGGGAAAATTTGACAGTTTGTTGTAACTTGAAGTGCTGTTACTTGTACTTTGTATCCATTCCATTTTGAACGCGCACTTACTAGGGGGCGCTTGGGTAATGTTTGCACACGGGCGCTACATGGGCTAGAGACGCCTCTGACGTAACCCTATTTGCTTAGGTTAACCCTACAGCAGCGGCCCACGTGGGTCCGTAGTCTTTTAAGGGACTTCCATGTCCTACAGGGAGGGGATTTGTATGCTGTCACTGAAAGCGTCATAGGTGTTGCTAAAAATTGGGCACGCATTGTTTGAAATGTATACATAATGTACACGTAGCGGCACAATTAACCACCCACCCTACTTAAGGGGCTATTTTTTAAGGAACTGTAAGGATTGAATAAGAACGTATCCTTTATTCTGGCATATAATTTGAAAAAATATGATGATAATAGTGACATAGATAGAATAAGAAGAATAACACAGAAACTGTTTTTTCCAGCATTCTACCGCAAAGACCACCTCCGCAAGCACACTCGATCGCATATCGCGCGGCGCGTGAAAGCAGAGCTGTCTCAGCAGGGGGAAGCCTCACCCCCTCTCTCAGCTGCACCTGCCCCCGCACCCAACCCCTCCTGACCAGAGAACGGACGCTCATAGCTGCCACTAAGGAAGCGTCCTGAAACGCCAGGGGTAATAGTCTACAATAAATTTTGACAACTCTTACAATACGGCCGGCGTAGCTTGGCGAGTCTGAAGTTCAAGGGCCAATCTTCCATTCACCATTTTCGCACAAACAGCAGTCTTGCCGCCGTGTTTGATGAAGCTCGCCATGCATAGACAACTGAGTAAAACCAATCAGCTCTCTATCATTGTTTAAATTTTCTATTGGTTGGGTTGTCTATGCTCGATGAACTTTACCAAATTTGGCGGTTAATAAAGCAGGTCAGGCACGCCAAGTTATACCGACCCACCTGTACCTAATAGATCCGGATTACTATGCCGAGGGTATAATAATACTAGAGCGATATCGAATTAAATGTCTAGAGTGCACACAGAATTTTGAATTGAACGATAGGCAAAGAAAATGGCAATATTTATTCCTTTTTTCCGCCGAAGTAGGTGCACTCCGACACAGTATGGTGTGACTTCGAACCCAGGATTCGGTTTTTGAAATTAAGGGCTTTGGTAATCTGCTGGGACGGATCATACTAACGGTTGCTTGTCAGTGGCGTAACTACCGGAGGGTTAGACGGCGCAGTGCCCCCGGGCCCCTAAGCTCAGGGGCCCCTCGGACTCTGACTTACAAATCTGGAGTACGTCGAATTCGGAACACGACGAACACGGAAAAAACGATTTTAAATAGTTTAATTGGGGCCCTAGTTTGGTAATTGCCCCAGGGCCTTCGGTCACCTAGCTACGCCACTGATGCTCAAAATATAGGATAAATGCAGATTATTGTGTTGTCAAAGATAGTGTGTAGAATAGAAAACTTTTTGTTCTTTGTTTGAGAAAGATTATAATATTACTTTTGTGAACGAGAGAGCACAATGTGTTATAAGGGCTGCTAAGGTATTAAAAAAAATTGTATAAAGTTTTTTTCTTGTATTGTAGGTATATGAAATATGTAAATAAAAATTTATGAATTGAATTAAGATAGGTACTTTCTTGATATTTCTTGTTGAGATTATAAGAGCTATGTCGTTAGGTATACTTTGTTACTTGTTGGCTAATTTGTTTATTATGATTGTTTGATGTGATTTGTTTGTTAATGTTAGTTCTAAAGCAAATAAAAGTAGTAAACCTTATAGATTGTATTAGGTACCTACCTACTTAGGTATTCAAATTATATTCAGAACTAAAAGGTACACTTAGCAACGCAAGTAATTCGCAGTTTTTAGTCATTTAAAAAAAAAAGGAAACTGAGCCTCTATAATAATTGTTATAGGACATAGCAAATCTCCAAATAATAGCCTAAATGTATGTCAAGAGGCTATTTTTTTCGTTTTGTTGGTCAACTTTTTTTGCACACTGTACAAAAAAAATAAATCTTATAATTAGGTAAAAATTATAGTTGCCATATAAATTATTTAAGGTATTTTTTATAGTTAGAAGTTACTAGATAGTCTTTATTGTTGTAATTTTACTTAAATGTTGTTATAAATATTCTACCAATTAATAAGGGCTGCATTTACAGTTTGCTAATCAACAATTAAAAATACTTACAACAGTTTTTTTATATTTTAACTAATACACGGGTATTTATCGCGTATTATTATTTATTTCATTTTTTATGTCAAATATTTAATTTGTCGATTAGCAATCCGTGGAACCGGTCCTATAGGTAGGTTAAATTAAGTTTTCGATTTGGATGTTGGTGTCACAAAACTATGCTTTCACAAGAATAGTGTACCTATATATAGGTATTTGTTTATAGATACAGTCAGATGCTTTAGAATGTATACTTACAATTTAAAAAATAAAAATGAAATGAAATAATTTTATTTAGTTGAAGCATAGTTAAAGTAATCGTTGCAGCATTGCAATCAAATTTTTCAAAGCCAATCCTTGAAAAACAAGAATCCTTATTAACTGATGTTTGAGGTGCTATTGCAATCTTTTTCTTGTCTGGTTCTTTCGAACCAGCAGCGTGGGGATCTTAGCCTCAGGTGTCAGTAATTTCACCGGCATCCCTTCAAAACACAGCGATGCTGCTTCACGGCAGGAAATAGGCATGGAGGTAGTACTTCCCCGGATGAGCCCCTCACAAAGAGCTTCTACTACTACTATAGCGTATTGTATACATTTTAGTGTCACCGCCTGTACCGATAATCTAGTCATGAATTGGCTAAAACAAAAAATCACCTTGCGATATCCAGAATTGATTTTTTTGGTCAAAAACAATTCCTGTGAAAAACCCAAATATGTATTGTCTATGTAGATACTAGGTATATTTAATGTAATAATTACATACGCATACTTTTACAAGCTCAAACCATAGATATAAACATTTTTATTCGTTTTATCTAGTTTACCTACTCCAAAAACTGTAACCATAATTTACATCAAATAAAATAATCCTAATCAATCGAAATTATTTTTTATTTCTGTATTAATATAGTTTTTACTATTTTATTTTAACCAAGCAAAAGCACGAAGTTGTAATTTTATTCAAGACCAAAAGTTTTGTAAGGTTTATGAGTACCTAATAATGCTTACTAACCTCGGGTATGTTAGGTATAACTTTATTTTAATACATTTACATTTGAAACTTATCATTTCCTGAGGGTCATAAGCACTATAATTAAGTTATTAATAGTACTGTCATTACTTTGAAAAATATACGTTTATTTCATAAAAAAGGCTAGTAGCACGCTCGTTCGCGTCGTATAAACCAATGGATGGATGACAGGTAGGTATAAATACCAAACTTATAAACAATATATAGACCACACTTGGTAGTTACAATTACATTCATCGACAAGTGCGGAATCAACCAGTTAAGATAGGTAACTTAATCTTAGAACTTAACAACAAAAACATAGGGGACCCGTCATGCAAAAAGGGCCCCTGCCTGGGGCCTACTTGCGGAAACCAGTCCGCCTTCAAGTAACCATAAAAACAAAAAATACTTATTAGTAATACAAGTGTGGAACACAAATCCAAAAAAAAAAAGGAAAAGTATTTGCAATGTTTTTCAAAATAACTAGACATTTTAGGCTGTACAACAATCTACAATTCTAGACAATTGATAACTGTAGAAAGCTCAAATGATCGAAATCACTATCATAAGAACTTAACATAAAACAATTAACCCTAATCAGACTCAACTGTGTTTGATAAACGCCTAAGCCTAAAAAAGGACTTAAGACTGCTATTGCTGATCTTGCTCATCATCAATCTCAACCTTAATTTCCACCAAGTCAATTGTATCTACCACAGTCTCAATCTCTGGTGCTGGAGTGGTCGGTTCTGGAACCGCAGGGGTGGGAGCGGGAAGAGCGGGGGTTGGAAAACTTCTGGATGATCTGAATTCCTCTCCCAGAATCCGGACGTAGATGTTACCGAGCATCCAATGGATGCGCCGTTCTTGTTGTTTCAGTTTGTCAACCTCAGGCTCAGGTATACGGAGGAGCAAGAAGATTCCAGGTGTTTTTGATCCGTTTTGGTACTCCGATTTGACTATTGTCCAGGATCCGATGTCGAGAGTTCTACGGTTTTGAGCGGTGAGGACCAGGCGCACAGAGTTAAGGTCCAACGTGGTATCAGGGACATAGAGCTTACAAAGGATTCGTCGCTGGATCTCGCTTTGGGGTCGGACCACTAGCTTCGATCTAGCAATCGGTGAGGGGGTGTTCTCGACGGCATTGCGAAGCCACTGTAGTGCTATGTCGTCCTCGCACCACATCTTAAGGACAGCCTCGCTAAAATGTGCTTTGCCTCGAAACCCGACGTTGGCCATGTGAGCAGCAGTCAACGGGTTAAGCAAATCATCCATCAGTTTGTTTTCAAGGCATGTTAGGATATCATTGCCTTGTTTTACAGTGAGTTCACTATAGGGTTCAGTCATTATAGCAACACATAGCGCATTGGCTTTGAACGCTGCAGCATAGCTTTCCCTTGATTGACTAGATTCCATCATCGCACGCTTCTCTAAGTGGGGTGGCTCAATTGTGCTGTCCGATGATCTTTTTGTGGGGATCAAATGGATAGTTGTGGTTGTTTGACGTTTTGCAACTAATCTGCCCGCCCGTTTGCCCCTTGGTTTTAATTCGTGGAAGGGTTGATTGCCTTCGCTCATCGCTGGCATAGTTTGCAACTGGGCCTGTTCAGTACTACCTTCTGTTGAGACTACTTGACTTGAGAAGTTTACTTCAGGAGAAAAGCATTGTCCTTTTTCGGAAACTTTTTCAACTGTTTCTCTTGCCTGCATTGCTGCTTTGGCGTGTCTGTGTTTCTTTCTCTTTTTCTTCTGCTTTAGAGTAGAAACCATTGACCAAGTAGGTTCAGGAGGGCCGACAGCAACATTGTTAACAGTGTCTAAGGACGAATTCAATGTAGGTTGAAGGGTAACAGAGCTTGATGCATCCAAGGGAGCAGCAGAGTTTCCAGGAGATGTAATTTGAACTGAGGAGTCGTAGGGGTTTGGTGCACTCCCATACGCAATCGTGTCCCAAGATGCAGGTTCAGTGGTTGGCAATGTATAAGCAGCCTCATAGGTGTAATCTTTTTGTGTAGACATGTTAAATTTATAATATAAATACAGTTGGTAACTGCGCCTCGCTTTGGAAGCCTGACTGTTACCACAATTTTTTAGGTAGTGGTTGTGGGTAGTTACGTTTTCATATCCAACTTTTCAAACTTCAAGTTCCGATTTCCTTGAGCCTGCATCTGCTGAGGTAACAGTTTATTAGACTCATGTGCCAGGATTTTCAACTCAAATGACGATCTTGCCATCTTCATGGGGTTTAAACCAAGAAACACCCGGTCTAAGTTATAACCGCGAAGCGTTCTTTTTGATTTATTACTTACTTTTTGATACTTTTATTTGAACATGAATTGATTTGTCAATCATGAAATAATAAACATAGCGCGTAATTTTTTTAAATACGAGGTATACGAAATATTTGCATTTGCGTTTACACCATACACTACAATAATAGCACAGTGAACAGTGTTTTATGTTTTGTTTATTTGTGTGTTGTTTTGTTTGTTTGACAGCTCAGCTCTCAGCTTCAGCTCATTCATGTCGTTACAAAATGTCAAAAACAAAACGAACGAACGTGCTTAGAGCAATGCTGCCAACTCTAAAGTTTAAAGGAGGCATATCATCAAAAGATTCTCATTAAGGGGCCGGCGGAGGGCGCATTTTCATACAAACGTAATACCAAAATGATTACTAGTTTAGGCAGATTTTCACTATTATAATGTAATAACGGTATTCATATAGTATTTATCTAGGTTCCTGAACAGTTTTTATTTTAAATTACTTACCCCAAATAAAATAATCACCAATCGCATTTTACACATTTTTTTCATTGAAAATTGTGATTGGCGTTAATTTCATTTGAGGTAAGTTATTTAAAATAAAAACTGTTTAGGAACCTAGATAAATACATTTATTACAATAATATAGGGAAAATCTGCTTAAATTAGTAATCATTTTGGTATTTCGTTTGTATGAAAATTCACGCTCCGCCGGCCCCTTAAATTATCGTATCGTATTTTTCGTTAGTGATAAGTCCTTTGCCTGATGTTTATCAAGTTTCACGCTTGCCCACAATTCTACGTATAATCACAACTTGTGGTCGTATTTTAACCTCGTTCTTCTTATCGTGTCAGGTCAGTGACATTGTTTCTTTCAAACCAAGTGTGGTGAAAGGGTTTATATGCGCCTAAGAGGCTCCTTTCGTGAACTTGACATGTTTTAGAATTTTTTCGGCTCTATGATATGCCATGCTGGTTTCCTCACAATGTTTTCCTTCACCGTTTAGAAGTGTAGTTGGCATAGTGCACTCTTCTATTTTGGGTCTAAAAACTTACCTCATCTTTCATTCTACACCCTTAACTCTGAAATCGGGGCTGCTACCACTCGAATACCAAGTACTCAATCACTGTCTACGACTATGTACTGTCACTTCGGAAGCCTATCATCAAGGAATATTATAATACCTACTCTCTGTGCGTGGTTGAATACGCATTCTACTTATTTTTGGACATTGATGTTGAAGCCAACTGGTTGCACTAGTACCTACCCACTTAATCAATTAACGGCCTAGCCATATAATTAAACGTTGCCAATTAACAAATTACCTCCTTTAACGTACCAACAGCATGAATAAAGACCAATATTAAAGCCAACCACTGTTATATCGATATAATAATTTGTACTCTCATCGCCCTTTTATGGAAAAATGTATGGACGATCCTACGTTACCGTATTCACCTTTCATTATTGCATGAGTTGGCAACGCAACGCCTGCCAAAACACCCTGCCCCCTGTACAGTCCGGCAAGTATAACTTGGCGGGTCTGAAGTGAGCTGTTCGATCGTTAATGGCCAATGACTGATGGAAGATTGGCCAAACGGCTAGCTTCAGACCCGCCAAGTTATACTTGCCGGACTGTAGCCACCAACTTATCGACGAGAGAGCAGTTCATTCATTCATTCTGCTAGGATATTATTATTCTGTGGGCTGTTCGTCGTTATCGTAGACAGATACGAAGTATGTAGATTCATGACAGATAATCGTTATGTGTACAACGCCATCTAGCAATTAATTGGGACCTCCTCAAAAAATAATACCAGAAATCCGTGCCGTATACAGTGTAGTCACGGGACGAGCTTTGGGTTCGCCTATTTCAGATGAACCTAGTAGGGTAGGTTCTTCAAATAGCGATCTATTCCTAGAAACATGCTGGTTCGACTCTGCTCGCAGCCCGTACTTTCTTGATACTAAAAGAAAGAAGCGAAAATAATACCAGAAAAAACACAAAGTAATGTGCAAAATACTTTTATTTGTACTTTTTGTTACGTACATGGACTTGCACTTGTCAAAAATCACAATATTTCATTAAAACACGAAAATTGAGGAACTCATTAATCCCTTGCAACGTAAACCTTTTTGGTAACACAGGTCAAGTACCAATACGTACGTTCGTATCTTACTCAATTACCTACACGGGTCCCTAAAATCGAACACTCTTCCCGCAGTAGCGCGGTAAGAAAACTGAAGTTCTCGTCTTAGACGAAGAGAACTAAAAAAATAGAAAGATAGATCTTAGGTTACGATTTTTTAACACACATGTAGGTACCTGGGTACATTGAGAGCTTGTACTAATGAAAATTAAAAACCTGTATATCTTATTAGTTATGCGAATTAGTATTTTGCTATTATTACACATTTTGGTTCACATGGCACGATAATGCGAAACCTAGATAATAAAACTATGCGATGAAATATTTACAAAATCTCAAACCGGAAAGAAACTTAGGCGCATAACCAACGGATTACTGTCTTAGCATAGCGCTTTTTAAATTGCATTTCCTGTTTGAATGCTACCTCTTTCTAGGATGCTGTACAGTAGGATATAGCTCAGGGGGCTAATTCTCGGGCCGATCTCGATCATTTTGAAATTTTATTTTATTGCTTCTTTTCACAACCCCGCACTTTTTGTACGTTTTCCGTATATCGTAGCTGTCGAGGCTTTTACGAAGAGGTCGTTTATGAATTACTCAAGGAAATTATCCATTCCCCCTTCGAAAAGAAGCAATAAAATAAAATTTCAAAATGATAGAGATCGGCCCGAGAATTAGCCCCCAGGTTACTAAAAACAAAGAAAAATGACGCATAATGCAAGGATATAAGAGCTATCAGTGTATAGTCTGATGCGTATCCTTGTGTGTGTCGTATCTAGTAGATAATAGGGGCTAAAATTTATTCAAAATAATAGATTTATTTTATTTTATTATTATATTTTTAGAAATGAGTAACAATCTTTATAAGTTTTGAAATGATTGATAAGAAATTGGTTTTTATAAATAGTTTAATTTGATATTTAAATGCTTTTATAAATATGTATTAAAATAATAATGATTATTGAAGTAAGACTGAAGGATAGTCTTTAATGTTTAAAATAAAAAGCTATTTTAGTTTATTTAATTTAAGAACATTGTAGTTGCTTTAAAACCATTTCATAAATAATATTATATTTTATTATTATTTGTTCGAAATTAATAACAATTTATTATATCAATAAATTGTTATTGGTAGTCAGAAGCTACGCAGAACGGAGGACGATATTGCCGATAGGGGGCGCGGTCTATCAACTGTCATGTGGGTCGCCTGACTGAGGCTAGGCGGGGCAGTGGATTATTCTGGGCTTGAGACTCGAAGGAGAAGGTTATCGTTTCGTTCTGTGTACTGTCGATGTGATTCGGCTCTGAGTACACCCCTTGATTGTTAAGATAAGTACTTTATCTTTGTAGTTGTTATATTTTTACTGTAAGGTAGTTTTGTGTTGAATAACGTGTTTAAAGCTATAATTTAGTTAAATAAAGTGTAAATTGTAAAGCCTTTGATGTAATTAAACCATTCACATAATATTCTATATTTTATTTTTAATATAAAGTTACCCTGATCTAATATCAGAGCGTGGGATAGAACTTTTGCCCACAGAAAACTAACATTTATTCTTATTCCAGAATGTGAAGTGCCATATCGTAATCCGGAGATATTATCGACTGACAAATGAAGTGACAATTCCTACGTTATCCGAAGTACGATACAAAGCCGTGTATGTATCTGGAATAAAACGGAGTGGACTCCAAGTGATGTAAAAGTAAGGTAAGGCCTTGTTAGGCTCTGCATTGATTTGGCCAAATAGTGTCTAACGGTATCCTATCCGAAAAAGTTTTATTTTTGCCAAGAAATACTTTTATGTTCTTTTGTGAGAGTACCCGCATTTTTATTGCTCATGCCATATTTTTTTCAATACAATTTTGTAAGTAGTACTGAAGCAGAATGGCCAAGCTAATTGTTCTTTACTACACTACAACGGACCTTTAACAAGCAACCTACAAGTGTGGGTACTTATGACTTGTTTTTCACAATGAGTTTTTGTTCAAATTTGTTATCAAGTGCTATGTCTGGACGTACCACTAACTACCCCCTATGCCAGAGAGGATCTTAAGTTTTCCGAAAGGGCATTTCAAGATTTTTACTTAACCACAGCATTAACTTTTATCATTACCTAGTAATCTAATAACCATCTAGCTGCTTTTTGCCTGGTGTACAGTTTATACAACATTACAAAGCAGCTGTGATGGAACTGAACACGACAGCCAAATTTTGGGGGGGTTGTTCAATTTTACGGTTGGACTGGTGTGAAGTTTGGACATCGCGATAGTTGCGATTACGTGATGGAACTGAACACGACAGACAAACGTTAAAATATTAGGGGAATCTTTTAAATGTAGGGTTGGACTGGTGTGACGTTTGGACATTGTAGTAGTTGCGATTATGCGATGGAACTGAGCACGACAGTCGACAGCCAAAGCTTGATGATATTTATATAAATGTTGGTAGACCTAGTTGGCCTGATCCTTTGTTTGGACATCGCGATGCCAACTCGCAATGGAACTTAGCATGACAGCCTAACCTGGTACTTTATTATTATTCTTCCTTACATAGGTATGGTGAGTAAATTGGCTAAGGATTGTTTAATAGTTTTTATGTTAACATTATCCTTGTGCTTTCAGATTTCATATCAGGTTATCCAGAACTTTATTGGCCTATGTAATATCAGAATCTCGGACACACTAGCGCCCTGACTTGCAGGTGAGCCAGTGGGTTTGGAAAATACTTGGAGATACTTCGGGGACGAAGTATTTTGCAGAATGGCCGTGTCGTATCTAGTAGATAATAGGGGCTAAAATTTATTCAAAATAATAGATTTATTTTATTTTATTATTATATTTTTAGAAATGAGTAACAATCTTTATAAGTTTTGAAATGATTGATAAGAAATTGGTTTTTATAAATAGTTTAATTTGATATTTAAATGCTTTTATAAATATGTATTAAAATAATAATGATTATTGAAGTAAGACTGAAGGATAGTCTTTAATGTTTAAAATAAAAAGCTATTTTAGTTTATTTAATTTAAGAACATTGTAGTTGCTTTAAAACCATTTCATAAATAATATTATATTTTATTATTATTTGTTCGAAATTAATAACAATTTATTATATCAATAAATTGTTATTGGTAGTCAGAAGCTACGCAGAACGGAGGACGATATTGCCGATAGGGGGCGCGGTCTATCAACTGTCATGTGGGTCGCCTGACTGAGGCTAGGCGGGGCAGTGGATTATTCTGGGCTTGAGACTCGAAGGAGAAGGTTATCGTTTCGTTCTGTGTACTGTCGATGTGATTCGGCTCTGAGTACACCCCTTGATTGTTAAGATAAGTACTTTATCTTTGTAGTTGTTATATTTTTACTGTAAGGTAGTTTTGTGTTGAATAACGTGTTTAAAGCTATAATTTAGTTAAATAAAGTGTAAATTGTAAAGCCTTTGATGTAATTAAACCATTCACATAATATTCTATATTTTATTTTTAATATAAAGTTACCCTGATCTAATATGTGCATAATTCAATAAACTTTTTAGACTCCATTATTATTGAAAAATATGTGATCATAGTGTTAGTACCGGATTTTTCACGTTACTTTTAGATAAATAACAAAGTTTTATAAGATAAATTTACACTTCATCAGAATTCTACCTACACAGTATAGTATTTTCTTGCTTACAATACGTATTTCAATACACATATACAATTAAAAAATTTAAATTTAAGGACAAGTGCGCAAAAATTTCTAATATGATGAAAATCTATGAAAAGGAGCCAATGATATACAATTTCGAATTATGAAATAAACATCTACATCTGGTTTAATATACGAAATGTACATATTCTGTGATATAACTATACATATTATATTATTATGATATAAGATAGGATTTGGACCCTTACATTGAACAGGAGAAGCATAGTTATCTTATGAATAATTAAACTTATGAGATTATGATCAGGATAGTATGTACACACGGCTACTCATCAAACTAACCGGTTTGAACTTTGAACTAAATTAATTGGAACCACAGAATACAGCAGTAAGGCATAATGCGCCGTTTGTATAGGAACCACTATCGCCAGTTTTTTTTAATTTCAAGTGTTTTATTTAAAATATAAATTATGAAGATTCTAAGAAAAAATAAGAAGAAATTCTTTCTTTGTTTTAACTTTTGTTTAGTCGCGCTTGACTTCTAGGCCAGAAAGTAATTATTGCACAAAAATACATTTTTTATTTAATTACTTCCGAAAAACTACAGGCTTTGTAAGTAGAGTGGAGCATATACTCGTACATACAACACTTTTCCTGCCACCTGACCGTTCTACTATGTTCTGTGATTGGCACGCTAAGAATCAAGCGAGATAGTGATGTTTTTTTTTATTTCGTACTGTATACGTTTCGCCACATATGAATGTAGCGTAGTAATGGGTATAAAAGTGTGTAGCCTGATATGTAGCCGACTGAACTTCCCTCTTGCAGATTTTAATGTAGCGTATTAATACGCTAAATTCATATGTAGCGAAAAGTATACAGGGTATAAAAATGTGTAGCCTGATATGTAGCCGACTGTACTTCACGCTTGCGGATTTGAATTACTAGAGAAAATATTGCAATCTTAATTATTCCACAAGTCCTTAGAATTAAAATAGGTTCCTTAAAGTATTTGTCGTTTCGACCACACATACAAACACGATTATAGAAAATGCTCAAAAACCATTTTATCGAAAAAGAGCGTCTAAATACTTCAATTCACTCAGTGGGATCATAGAACATGATTATAATTATTTTATTATTCCTAAAATACTATACATAGGTATAACTGTTTCAACACTTTAAAGTAACGCTATCCAGTACCTCAGTAGTCAGAGGTTTTTTTTCTGTATTGAGTGATTATAAAGTAAGAATATTTAGTTTTCAATCGTTATATAAGATTTTGTTCTGTGTTGCAAATAAATGTTTTTTTTTCTTTCTTTCAAATGTATAAAAAAAAGGTTTTAGCAACATTTCCATCTTGGTTTTGAGTCCAAACGAATGAAAAAAAATTTTATTTGACAGATAGCGTTACTCATAACGTGAAACAGGCACTTAACTTAAAATAACTCTTAGTCAGTAGTCATAACTTAAAACAGATATTTGTGGCTGTACTGTATAGTTTGTTTTACTTAATTAGTGTTTTACTAAATACTACAAACTAGTCAAATAGAATTTCGATTTGACTTTGTATTTGTTAGCTGTGGTTGTTTTCAGTGGATAAAGCACGGGGAAGGATATTTTTTTGCTCAACCCTAATTTTAATTTATGTGTATTATTTCAAATAATACAAAAAATAACAAAGGAAAAAGGAAATAAACAAAATATATTTGAAGAGTTTGAGCGAAAAAAAGAAGTTGTAAGTCCACAAATATCTGTTGTGACTACTGTTATAGATCTCCTGAATTTCGTAAATATCATACAATATAAAGTCGGTATAGACAGTGCAATCCACGAAGGCGCGCCCCACTATTCCTCCTAACCGTTTATAGTATATGTGTGCAAGCTTCCGTCAATGTTTGAGTGTTATCGGTACACACTAATTACCTATGAGTGCACACGCACACTACAATGAATAGACTACGGTTCGCGACTGCCGCTCGGAGCAAACTCCCCGCACCCCGCGAGGGGCGCGTCTTCGTGAATTGCACTATCTATACTTATTATCTAATCACTCTGACTGAGATCAATAAAAATACTGTTTTCAGCAAACGGTAAAATGTACAATTGTAAATGGTGTGAATTCCGTTTTAGGGTTCAATAAAAATATCATCATGATCCAAGTAAAATTTCATAACTAAAAAATGTTTTTACTAAGTTCAGCTTTAGTTTAGCTTTTTATAGCTTTACTCTTTATTTTTTTTTTCGAAACTGTTTGTGATTAAAAAAAAAACAACATTTCAATTGGTAGTAGCTCTGCTTTTGGGGCTGGAGAGACCTTCGATTCCCACCGAGAACAAATATTTGTGTGGTGAACACAGATGTTTGTTCTCTCTCTGGTTGTTATATTGTATTCTAAGTATGTATTGATAGAGTTAAACAGTTGCCAATGAGCAGTGGTATGGCATTTTCTATGTGTGTGTGTATTACTTATAAGTTCGCCAGTCCTCGCCGGTAACCCATATTCGTGTGACGTGTCTGAATCGTGTTTGAATTAAATCTTTATACTTTAACTAATTGTGCTTTCATTTTAGCTTTCAGTATTTACAAGGAAAATGTATATCAGCTATCTGTACAAGCTCTGCTTAGTTTGGGGCTAGATAGTGTTGTGTGGATTGTCCACATTATTTATTATAATTACCTCCTTTAGATAAAAGCGTTTTTCAAGATCTAGAAACTGCCATTTCTTTACCACTGGGTACAAACAATATTTCATAAAAAGATTTTATACAAACTGTATAAACTAGAAACCAAGTCATTAAATTAAGTCTTTATAACGAGATGGCTAATTTAAAGGAAAATAATTTAGATATTTTTAATAACAATGTTAATTAGTATAAGCGGTGCGTTACGGTTTGCTGTTGATATAATTATAAATCTAACAATTAATATTTTTTGCTGTTTCTAGTTTTAGGGAAAATTCAAATTTTACGCATGCAACACTCAATAATGTCATGTTTTGATTACGAATCTGGATGCAGATTCGTTTTCTGTCATTTTGGGAAGTCACATAGCTTTTTAATTTTTATTGTTTTTCTGGTGATATTTTGAGTTCTGTTGTGTAATTTCGGTGGTATTTTAAACAACATTACCTACTTGAGGTCTTAGCTCAAAGTGGTAACAGTTGGTAAGAAATTATTTTGAAAAAAAAAACGACCAGCATTTGTTTTCAAAGCCAATTAGGGCTGACTTGTCTAATGAGTGACTTGATTTGACTAAAAACTATTTTATTTATGTAATATATCCTCACTAGACACTGGCAAAATTTATACGAAATGGACAGATGCCATAATTAGTGTAATTTAATTCATATTGCCATGTTTATGATTATTAAGTGCATATTTGATTGTAATCGGTTTTGTGAATTTAAATAAATAAAATAACTTCCATAACTGTTCTTCTAAGCTTGGCCACTTATATTCACTTTTCAGAGTGATTCTTTGATTTCATTTGGTACTGTGTATAGTTACTATGTCAATACCCTATATCGCGATTCCCTGTGATGACTGTGGATCGTAGGTGACAGCTGTTTGTTCGCCGTTGTCCATAGACATCACGACTTGGTAGGGCACTTTTATTTGAAGGGGCACGCGTAGTTTGGAGCTCGATGGTGCCTGGAAAGGAAAAGTATGTGAAAAATAGGAATATGTAGTGTGTTTATTACAAAAAAAATCTTGGTGCTCTGGGAATGCCGACAGAGGTCAAAACTCGAACAATTATCCAGACCCTTCTTCGTCTCCCGATTATTGGCGAAGTTTGTCTATCTTTGCCGAAGAAGTGTCGGTCACGTGACGTGACTGTGCAGCGAGAAAAGTTTTGTGTGAGTGTAGCGAGAAAAGTTTTATCATTCAGTTCTCATTTCGAGAAACGGTAGGAACCAAGCTGTAGTTTACACTGTTCTTCTACTGGCTTGGTCGCGTGGAACTGACACCTAAGTTTAGTGTTCATTAAGGGACATCTCTAGTAGAGAAAAAGAAGAAGAGGAAGGGTGGTGGCGTCAATTAATTCATTTGGCACTATTATTTCATTCTCTGTTCATACGTTTCATTGAACTAAAGGTGCCGAATGAAAGGCAAAAATGAACAAAAAATTATTGTCTGATATCACCTTTAGCTTTAAGACGTTTCAATATAATCCTTGTGATACAATTGAATAAACGATTTGAATCTGATAATGAGTACTTACAGTGATAGTGATCTCCGGCATAACATCTCGCTTCTTAGTGATCATGTCGAGAGAGAGGAGACCGGGCAGAGGCTTTTTAGGTTTCGGCTTCCCTGTGTGCACTTGGACGTGTTTCTGCAGGTGGTCTTTGCGGTAGAAACCTGCAATTTTTATAAAAAAAATACATACATACATAAAATCACTTGCTACGATCCTGACCCACCTCTTTCGCTTCATTCACTCTTATAACATTCTTCATACATGCTCGTCGGTTTAGGGTATACTCCTAACTTGGCCTTTCTCTAAAACTTCCGTTCCGTTAAACGTAACGTTCGTATAAAAAAATATTCATTTCAATCACTAGACCGAGGGTTCGTGTTCCGCTTGGCTCTTAACTTTTGGGTCATTTATAAAATCTCCGTGATTTACTATAGTAATACTATAGTTATATAAGTCTAATAAGCTCTATATAGTATTCAGAAACATTAATTGAGTCTTATACTCATAGATTTTTTGACAATTCTCCATTAAAAAATGACAAAAATCTATACTTGAGGCTAAATACGGGCATAAGAATACAATATAACACACAGACATAGATCATACATCTGCGTTCACCACACAAATATTTGTTCTCGGTGGGGATCGAATCCACGACCTACGCCGCAGAAGGCAGAGAGTGTGGTGTGGATTGTTCACAATATTTATCTACCTACTTCCTCCTCCACTACTCCTTTTTACTCTACTCTACTCCTTTTTTAAAACGCTTTTATTAGCTTGGGTTGTAGCTATGTAACGGAATCTTTGAACATAAATTCACCAATTTCCAGAAGTCTGATTAATTTGAAACTTTGCATACGTATCAAGGACCGATGACAATGCAATAATATGATGATAAAAAAAAAACTAAAAAGTAAAAAATAAATTATAGGTAGTTTAAAAAACTAAAAAAACACGCTTTTAACTAATTGAACTCATCATCATCATCATTTCAGCCCGGTATCACCCCCTGCTGGGTATAGGCCTCCTTCATATATTGCCAGCCTCCCCTGTCCTGTGCGTCTCTTGTCCAGGTGTTTCCTGCGACCTTCACGATGTCGTCGACCCACCGCGCTTTCGGACGTCCAAGATTTCTTCGGCCCGACTTCGGCCACCATTCGGTCAAGGCCTTACTCCACCGACCATCATCAAATTATATTCTTGTACAAAAAGCGTGGGGGGCTTGATTTTGATTGTTGTAAATATTTTATCAATACATAGTTTATTATATCTGAAGTTATTATAAAAAGCACCCCACGCTTTTTGTACAATAATATAAATTTTTCAATTCATTATTACAGTTTTATTTTTAACTTTTTAGTTCAATTAGTTATAAAAGCGTGTTTTTTTAGTTTTTGTATATTTTTTTACATTTACCTTTCCCACAGTGCGTGCAGAAGAAAGACTTGACTCCAGTGTGTATGTGTAGATGTATCTTGTAGTGATCCTTGCGTTTGAACGGTTTCGCACACCACTTGCAGACGAACACACGCGTGGGAGTAGGAATGCCGCTCTCGTCGCGGATTGAGTACTGCGTCTCATCTTCGTGAGTTGGCTCCATCTAGGAAAACAAGGCTAATTATTGACGTGACAACGTCTTATAATTCGATGGAGCCGGCTGCACGCACGAAAAATCATGACTCATGCGGCGTTACCTCGCTCTGCGTTCCATTTAAGGCTTGAAGTGCAAGCGAGAGCGCGGAACGAGCGACAAAGAGGCACAATCGGCCTCCACGTTATGCAGCGTTCGACATCTGTCTCTCTCCTACTTGAGTGAGCGATGCGTCCGCGTGGACAGCTGTATGACGTTGTCACGTTCAACTATCGTCAGTAAACCGACTTTACAGACTTTACGGACATATGGCCCACCTGAAGTGGTAAACGTGCCCTACGATGCACTGCCAATCAACTTGAGGCATACAGATGTTTAGCCACATGTGCCAGTAATTTCAGCGGCACCCACACCCTTCAAACACAGCAATGCTGCTTGGTAGCAGAAATAGCATGGTGGTAGTACTTCCCCAGACGAGCCACATACAAAGAGCTCTACTACTACTATAATGAATGTCATACTATTTATTTGTTAAATGAATATAGAAAAATTTACTTCTAATTTTATAGTAGTAAAAAAAAAGTTTTCGTAGGAAATAGTCACAGCGTATTTAAAAAAACATATAGGTAACTTTATGAATTTAATTAACTATATGTATACTGTTGCTTGACATTAAATCCAGCCCAGCAATGAACTTGATTATAAAGAAGTTCATTACTGGACATATGCATTTCTAGGAAGAACGATTCTGAGTGCATTGAGTTAAAGGAGTTCGACGCCTCTCCCATACAAAACCCTTTCGTTAGAAGTTGTCGGTTCTTTATGTGTAGTAGCCAGTGGTGAAATATAACTACTTACAGGTAAAATTACTTCTGCGAAAGGGAATTGGTTCTCCTTCTTGTTTTTAGCGTTCGGTGGCGCCGCTGCTATCTTGATGTTCAAGTCGTCTTGGATTGGTATCATTAGCGATGAACATTGGTGGTTGTCCAGATCTGAATCGGTGTTGAAACCTGAAAAATATGTAAGAAAATTTAAAGACACCGATATTAGAAAAGTCTTTAAGGCTACTACTTGTATTGGGATTCCGTTTGCGTGAAATTATTTCCATACAAACTATGACTATCGTTTTCAACCATTTCGGGTGCGATTTATATGATTTATTTTTTTCTTTGCTTGGGGCAGACGTCACACACAATCGCGGCAGACTTCATACTCGCAGCAGACTTCACACTCGCGGCAGACTTCATACTCGCGGCAGACTTCATACTCATGGCATAAGTCACATACCTTGATTACACTTGATGCATCGCAACAGCGGTTCTATCTTGGTGTGCGTGTGGAAGTGCACCTTTAGATGCTGCCGCCGTTTGAACATCTTGTGGCAGACGTCACACTTACAGCAGACTTCATACGCGCGGCAGACTTCATACTCACAGCATAAGTCACATACCTTGATTGCACTTGATGCACCGCAACAACGGTTCTATCTTGGTGTGCGTGTGATAGTGCACCTTCAGATGCTGCCGCCGTTTGAACCGCTTGTGGCACACGTCACACTCGTGACGTCGCTCCGGGTCGTTCATGCCGGGAATGCTCACGGGAACGCTGTGCAATGGGACTAGCAGACTATCTTCTGACAACTGGAATTAAAAATCTGTTTTTAAAACTTGAGAAAAAAAAGGGCTACAGTTTTTAACCGTTTGCAACCTGTCAACTCTTTTTCTCAAAATCACCTTCTGATCATAAAGTCGTGAATTCAAATCCAGTCATGTACCAATGAGTTTTTCTGCCGAAAATTTATGTGCACTTTGCCAGTACTCTCAAACGATGCGATGGAGGAAACCATCGTGAGGAAACCGGCAAGTCGTAGAAAAATGTGTCGAGTGCACAAAATGTTTCCTTGATAAATGTTTAGTAATAATAAAGAGAACTTAATTTTGATGTAGGTTATTTTATTTTTAATTGTATGCTGACATTTCGACTGGCCGTTTTCTCAGCTCAGTTGGCAGTAGCTCTGCCTTCTGAGCCGCAGGCCGTGGGTTCGATCCCCACCGAGAACAAATATTTGTGTGGTGAAAATAGATGTTTATTCTCTGTCTGGATGTTGTATTGTATTCTGTGTATGTTTTTACAAAAAAAAAAAAAAGTATTATATCAGCTATCTGGTTCCCATAGTACAAGCTCTGCTTAGTTTGTGGCTAGATAGTGTTGTGTGGATTGTCCGCATTATTTATTTTTTTAATTATTTAATTTGTAATTTCGATCTTCTATACATTTTGGGTCTTATTAATAATCCTGGCGTAGCGTTGGACTAGTTAATCCGTGTTTTGTCTCTTGCATTGACATGCAATTGTCAACTCGAGCAAATGTGAAAAACACGGATTAACTAGTCCAACGCTACGCCAGGATTATTAATAACACCCTTTGGGCCTTATTAATAATCCTGGCGTAGCGTTGGACTAGTTAATCCGTGTTTTGTCTCTTGCATTGACGTGCAATTGTCAACTCGAACAAATGTGACAAAACACGGATTAACTAGTCCAACGCTACGCCAGGATTATTAATAAGGCCCTTTATGTTTTTATAATATATTTTTTTGTATTAATTAGTTTAAGTAGTCGCCACGACCGTTCTGATTAATTAAATAAATTACAATTACAAATTACAAGAAAAAAAAGTGTCAAGATAAGAACTTACAAAGGTGGATGGATCGATGACATTCTCTGCGATCATGTTATGCAGTTCTGTCTTGTCGTCATACAGCATGGAGTACTCTTGGTTGAGGTGGACACTCATATGAGACAACAGTTGCTCTTCCTTTTGGAACACTGGAAAGGATATTGAATGAACTCGTAAAATTAAAAAAAAAGTGCAGTTTAACACAGAATACAGGGCATCGTAAGGCACTCACCTAACGTGACCTACGAGGGAAAGCTTTGTTATACGCGATGGTTACCACTTAACATCAGGCGGGCCCTAAGCTAGTTGTATAAAAAACTATGCGGCCAATCTGGAAGTACCTTTCAGATAAAAAATATTTTTTCAAATAGGCTCATAAATAACAAAATAATGCGAAAACGTAAGTATAAATTGAGAACCTCCTCCATTTTTTGAAGTCGGTAAAAAAAAAGATGAATTGTGCAACATGTATCTAATTGTGTTTGGTCTACATTATTACATCACAAAAAACTAGCTTTCAAACCGAAACACAGCGATGCTGCTTCACGGCAGATATAGACATGGTGGTAGTACTTCCCCGGACGAACCACACCCAAAGAGTTCTACTAATACTTTTTTTTTTTTTTTTTTTTATTAGGATTACTTAGATTTATCTTAGCACGTTTCAAAGTCACCCGTGTGTGTGGCTTGTTTTTTGTGCACTACCCGTTAAAAATGACAAAATTACAAAAAGGTTAACTGGAAGAGAATACTCTCTAGCATTAAGTTCGCCTATGTACAATGCAATTTTTGTTTAAGTGCAATAAATAATTTTCTATGTATCTAATTATGGCTTTTGACTTCGACCAAAGACGTCTTGAATACAGACAGATCCCCAGATATCAACTACTCAAAATCTAACTCGTAATAAATCGATATCCTAGTAACCCTACACCACCGAATATTAAACTCTACGTACCCGTAATAAAGCCTACAGTTCATGTGAGCAGTAACCCAGCAAGGCCGAGTTACCCTGTGACCTTTTACCCTCCCTTTTCTAGCTCCCCCATGGGTAAACGAGGGGCTTAGGATAGGGGGTGCGCCTACCCCTCACAAACCGGTTTTGGAATCCAATTTGTGAGGGTGACTCGGTAAGTTATTTTAAAACTGGTATTTTGAACGTGTTTTCGGCGGTTTTGAAATGGACTTATTAGAGAAGAAATCAAAACGTAGTAATAACTTTAAAAAAAAACCGGTCATTACCAAACCGCTAAACTGATTTTGGTGAAATTTATACGGGACCAAAACATGCTATCCATTACTAAACATCTAACTTTACCGAACCTTGTTACCATAAAAAAAATTGTAAGAAACGATCTATAAAAGACTGCGGGAAGTCAGTGGACGGAGAGGGCTTGAAATCTTTTGTCCTTGAAATCGATTGAAGCTCTTTCAGAAGTTATAGATACATTGAACAGCACAAGGAAGTCCCCATTTCTCTCAAGGTGCTCAGTAGGTAGGGCAAGAATTTATTTTTCTGTATTGGGAGCTCGGATTTTAAAAGTAGTCATTCATGTAAGGTCCTAGCACGCTCAATAAGGATTAAGCCCTATCGTGCAGCCGTTAATAAAAAAACTTTGTCCCATACAAACTGGCTCTAAGGCCCGTATTCCAAAACAGTGCTTGAGTCTGCGCAGAGCCTCAAGCATAGATTTTGTCATTTTTCAATGGAGAAATGTCGAGAAATCTATGCTTGAGGCTCGACTCAGACTCAAGCACTGTTTCGGAATACGGGCCTAAGAGCTGTAGACCTCGTGGGCACTCGAAAAGTGAGCAATTTACTGCATTTGGAGGCGCTATTCTGCTCATCACATCATAAATCCTAATCAGGTCTTTGCAAAAAATAAAAATAAAGTCGGTTTACTGACGAGACATGAACGTGACAACGTCATAAGAAAATACACAGGTGTCGAACGCTGCCGAACGCGGAGGCCGATTGTGGCTCTTTGTCACTCGTTCCGCGCTCTCGCTTGCACTTCAAGCCTTAAATGGAACGCCTCAGAGCGAGGTAACGCCGCATGAGTCATGTTTTTTTGAGCGTGCAGCTGGCTCCATCGAATTATAAGACGTTGTCACGTCAAAAACCAACTGAAAATTACAAAAAAAACCGACATTTTAAATTAAAAAAAGAGTCATCGAAATCCGATCTGATACGGCGGATATATCCAGTAGCCCCCAGTTTTTTAAAGAAGTACCTACCCAATCAAAAATCCCCGACGATAAACAAATCTACAAAGTCATACACTAGTAAACCAAGTTTTACTTCCAGATCGAGCCTGACAAAAGCATATTTGGCCAATCTCGCTTCGCTCGCTCAGTCAATTAAGTAAGTAAGTCTCACCTTGCCCGCACTCCGAGCACGCTCTTCCATTTGTCTTCAGATGCGTTCGTAGATGCAGCTTCAGATGATCTTTCCGCTTGTAAGTCTTGGGGCATAGCGAACAGGCGTGCGGTCGCGCTTGGTTGCGAAAGGTAGCAGTGTCTATCACTACAGGAGTGTCTTCTGATTTTACACTGTCTTGGTCCTGGTCCTAAAGAGAAGCAAAGCTGTAGATGGGCTTCGAATGTACTGCGCCGTTCCAGAAGGCAGAGTACGAGTGTTTTTAGCAGATAGAAAACTTCATGTAAGGCTGGTAACACACGCACGGTTGCTAGCCGCCGGGTTTCAAAACCTAGGGAGCAGTCAGATTGCCTATCGACATGATACAATATTATAAGTTTTATAATCTTGAGAAACCAACTTCATGGCGAAACGGCTGAACCGATTTTGATGAAATTTCTATGCGGTCAATTTTAATTACCTTTCAGGTGAAAAAAAAATCTATGGCAGAATGAGCACAAAGTGATCTGATTCTGAAAAAGAAAAAGTACTTAGTAAAAAGAGGCAGTAAAGAAAGTAACCAATAATTTATATATTTAGCAATCTGACGCTCGGCTACCGTACTCATTAGTTTTGAAACCCGACGGCTAGCATCCGTACGTGTTGCGTTGTATGGTATGAGGAGACCGAAAAGTCGTAGAACCTAAAAAGTTTACAAATATCCGTCAAGTGCACGAAAGGAGCCTCTTTGAGGCGAACAAACGAAAAATCTTTGAAACGAAAAATCCTTCACCACACTTTGTTCTAAAGAACCAGTGACAGAAGAAGACCGATAAAATAATTAACGGTTACGGATACGCAAATTCAAATGCACTTACTTCAGAATTGGGCGAACTGTTGTAGTCCTCATCAATGACCTCTGTCTTCAGAGCCAAGAGCTCCTTATCCCCGAGGATCTGCATGCTCTGCTCCATCAGGATCTTGCCATGGGTCTGCAGGTGCTTCTGAAGGTGATCCTTGCGGTAGAACGCTGGAAGGGACATGATCTGGTATTGCAAGCGTCTAAGGACCGGCAACAATAATAGCGACCTTATGGCTGACAAATTGCTCGCGGAAACTCATTTCATTTCATTTATTGCTTACATGTACACAAAATAAATAGCATTTGTTCTTAAGGCGCGTTTCCATTATGCAAGTGATTTGCATGTAAGCATGCAAATTGTATAGTGGAAACAACAACTTGCAAACAAGTTGCAACTTGTATGCAATTAGGTTTAAACTTGTACGCACAATAATTTGAGCCAACGATTTCCATGAAATTAAGTATACAGAGGGTTTCGGGGACGATAAATCGATCTAGCTAGGTTTCATTTTCAGAAAAGACTCGGGGTAAAAGTTATTTTAATAATAAAAAAAAATTGCGCCATCTCTTGCCGAGTAGTCGAAATCACGAATTAGTGTCACGGAGAACGCCATCTATTGAACTTCTACGTACACACTCGACACAAAAGTTCCGGAGATTTTCATGAAAATTAGTATGCAGAAGGTTTCGGGCGCGATTAATCATTTAATATAGCTGGGATAATTTTTTAGAATTTTTTTTTTATTGTTTTTAATAATCAACTTTATCTATTATACATAATAATATCAACTTATACATAAACTTATTTTAGTTATTCCAGCAGATGGCGCTGGTAGTAAGATCGAAAAATATTATTAAAAAAACCGAGCAAAGCTCGGGCATACCAGCTCGTATTAATTAAGTGTCAAAATTAATTATCTTATTTGAGCTCAACGGGCTCGAGAAACTAAACAGTAACACAAGTAAATGCACACGCACCCCACCCTCTTATAAACTAACATGCAGCGTCCCAACCGGTTCCGAACCCACGCCCTTTAACTTGACATGACCCCTTTCGCCTGTTACTACTTTATCCTACACAGACATAGGACAAAGACGTAAAGCAGACATAAATTACCAAAGTGTTTTAACTACTTGTAAGGTATTATCAATTTATCATACTTCATACTAACATTAAAATGAAGAAAGATTTATATTTTTGTTTGTTTGTAACGACACAAAAACCTCGAGAGCTTTTTGGAACTCGAAAATCGCTCACGTTCCTGACGTGCGTGACCTACGAGGCAATGCATTGTTTTTCAGTTGGAAATCGAAAATCGCTCGTGACGTGCGTGACCTACGAAGCAATGCTTTGTTATATGCGATGGTTACCACTTAACATCAGGTGGGTCATATGCTTGCTCCATCAGCTAGTTGAATAAAAAAAATGCTTCTAATGCCTCCTGATTGCGAAACAGTGGACAAACTAAACAACGGGCTGGTGGCAATCGCCTAAGCGGTAGGGTCAAGGGTCAGAGTTCTATAAGACCCAACGCAAATATAGAACTCAGTAACTCTCTGAGCATACTCTAACACTTCAGGCAGAACGCTGTGAAATAGGGCTGTAATTGTATAAAAAGAATAAGTGAAATCTTATCTTTTTATTTTCATATAGCTGAAGGAACAAGCATTTATGGCCCACTAATGTTAAGTGGTAACGATCGTCTATAAAAACGCATTGTATCGTAGGTCACGCACATCAGGAACGAGCCCTTCAATGCACTGCCTTGGGTCCATCATCAGTAGGTATTAGGTATACAGATATTTAGCCTCATGTGCCAGTAATTTCACCGGCACCCACACCCTTCAAACCGAAACAGTTAATGCTGGTTCACGGCAGAAATAGGCATGGTTGTAGTACTTCCCCAGACGAGCCCTACTACAAGCAAAAGTTTAGAGAAAAGTTTTACTAAGAAATTTTTGGTGCGGTGTAGTACATGGGAGTAGTATGGTAAACAATCCTAGCAGATGTTCTAACTGATGGGAAACTGTTCCCCTCCCCCTATACGGCAGTAAGTATAATGAGTTGAAATGGGCGACATTACACTATAGCCACAGAATACATAGCAGTTACAGCAAACGGCATACAGTCGAAGGAAGTTTGCAACTGATTTTAAAATCAGTAGGGAATTTTACTGGGACTTTTATGAATTTCACTCTCATTACACTATTTCGGAAATTATTCGATTTTGTGACTTGAATCGAGTTTTTTTTTCATCGAAGTTAGTAAAGCTTAATATCGGCAATAAACATTACCGGCCTTATTATAAAACCAGGACTAAAGATAAACCAAAGATGATACCATAGTTAGACCATGGTTTAGACAAAACCTTATTACAAATCATAGCCTATCTCCAAAACCAGGTTTAATCTATGACTAAAAGATAAACCCGAGAGACCCCTAGTTTAACTATGGTCTAACGTCAAACCGTCAAATAACATGTCATCAGTAGTGGATTGTTTAGAGGTTAGGTATCATTGAAAATGAATAATATTAATATTATCGTGATGAGTTTCGAAGATTTAGATGTGCTGAAGATGTACCGGCCAACGCCCTAGTAGGCAGCGTGAACGAATCGATCCATTTGATCTATGTGACGAAGATTTTATATGCAATATCGATTTACAAAATGTTTCGGCGTCAAAAGTGTAGATTAATTGCGTGAAGAGTTGTCTCACGATTCTCGAGGAAGCCCCTTGAGCCCTGAAATGCAAGTGGTTTCGACATGAAGTAGGTAAGTTACCATGCATAACTTTTGTAGGCAGAAGAGTTCGCGCAAATTCATTCGTATGGTCATTTTGAAGTACTTCTATGCATGGTGTTGTTTCACTATATCTCCTGCTACAGTCCTGGCACCCTTTAGTACCTAGGTAGTTGATTTGCCGGAATTTGATCGCAATCCATGTTACAAAATGTTTTGTTCTTGTAAAACAGAGTCATGCTCTCATATTATTTTTCCAACCTTGAATTAGGTTACTAAATAATTATTATAATTTTTTTAGATTCAATATGATACTGCTGGTTTGCACGGTGTCTCACAGCCACTCATCAGTATAACTTGAAAAAAAGTGACTGAAGTTTTGGCTAGGATGCCCCGGACCCGGACATAAATCAAAGTGCCTATATACCACAATAAACAAGCAAGAGGAGACCCTAAGGAAGTTCCAGGGCATTGCTAATTTTCCTACGAAACATTTTTATGGATTTTCACGCCCTTATTGTTGTGTGAAAAATAAGCTTCTACAGTGTATCGCACTTTTTTAGTAGAATAAAACGTTAGTAAAAACTACAGATGTATTTTTAATAATATTTAAACGCCATCGTCGCATTATGAGAATATCAAAAACACCTAGATGGAATGTTGGATCGGGAAGGTGCCAAAATTACTGAAAAAAATATGACGAAAACCGAGGTAGTATGATCTTATGACTTTAGCTTTGTGTGAGAGGAGCGTAAAAGAAAGGTGTGGCACCAGAAGGAATGAACGATTTATACCCATTTCGCTATATAATCTGTGGATATTTTTTAGACCATGGTTTAAGAAGTCCTTCCCTAGTCATTGTTTTGTAATACAAACATGGTTTAAACCAGGAACCAACTTTTTCATGTTTTTGTAATAAGACCGTACCGGTCTTATTACAAAAACATGACTTAGGCTAGGTTTAAACCGGAACTAAGTAGTCTTTGTTTGTTACGGTATCAAAGTTGGTTCCTGGTTTAAACTATGTTTGTATTACAAAACAATGACTAATGAAGGACTTCATAAACCATGGTCTAAATAATATCCACAGATTATATAGCTAAATGGGTATAAATCGTTCATTCCTTCTGGTGCCACACCTTTTTTTTACGCTCCTCTCACACAAAGCTAAAGTCATAAGATCATATACTACCTCGTTTTTCGTCATATTTTTTTCAGTAATTTTGGCACCTTCCCGATCCAACGTTCCGTCTAGGTGTTTTTTATATTCTCATAATGCGACGATGGCGTTTAAACATTATTAAAAATACATCTGTAGCTTTTACTAACGTTTTATTCTACTAAAAAAGTGCGATACACTGTAGAAGCTTATTTTTCACACAACAATAAGGGCGCGAAAATCCATAAAAATGTTTCGTAGGAAAATTAGCCCTGGAACTTCCTTAGGGTCTCCTCTTGCTTGTTTATTGTGGTAGGCACTTTGATTTATGTCCGGGTCCGGGGCATCCTAGCCAAAACTTCAGTCACTTTTTTTCAAGTTATACTGATGAGTGGCTGTGAGACACCGTGCAAACCAGGAGTATCATCTTGAATCTAAAAATTTTATAATAATTATTAAGTAACCTAATTCAAGGTTGGAAAAATATTATGAGAGCATGTCTTTGCTTGTTTTTATATCTTACAAACTTAACATTTGCTGCACCCTGTCAGCAGTAATCAGGAATTCTGTTTTACAAGAACAAAACATTTTGTAACATGGATTGCGATAAAATTCCGGCAAATCAACTACCTAGGTACTAAAGGGTGCCAGGACTGTAGCAGGAGATATAGTGAAACAACACCATGCATAGAAACACTTCAAAATGACCATGCGAATAAATTAGCGCAAACTCTTCTGCCTGCAAAAGTTATGCATGGTAACTTACCTACTTCATGTCGAAACCACTTGCATTTCAGGGCTCAAGGGGCTTCCTCGAGAATCGTGAGACAACTCTTCACGCAATAAATCTACACTTTTGACGCCGAAACGTTTTGTAAATCGATATTGCATATAAAATCTTCGTCACATAGATCAAATGGATTGATTCGTTCACGCTGTCTAATAAATAGGGCGCTGGCCGGTACATCTTCAGCACATCTAAATCTTCGAAACTCATCACGATAATATTAATATTATTCATTTTCAATGATACATAACCTCTAAACAATCCACTACTCATGACATGTCTGTTGACGGTTTGACGTTAGACCATGGTTAAACTAGGGGTCTCTCGGGTTTATCTTTTAGTCATAGATTAAACTTGGTTTTGGACATAGGCTATGATTTGTAATAAGGTTTTGTCTAAACCATGGTCTAACTAAGGTATCATCTTTGGTTTATCTTTAGTCCTTGTTTTATAATAAGGCCGTATACAACTCTCCATCAAATACGTTTCTTACAATTTGTACTCGTGATTCTTGTCTTGCTTCGTATCTCGGTTACGAAATAAGAACTGTATGTCAGAACATTTTTCGTAGTTTATAACCCGGTTATAAACTAAGAATTTTATTGAATGACAAAACTTTTCTTAGTTCGTAACCTGGGTAACGAGCTAAGAAAAAAATCCCAAGTAGCTGGTTACGAAACTCGGTTACGTACAAGCACTAAAGGCTTGGAGGACAGGGTTGTCTCATTATAATCATGTAAAAGAACCCTTGCTCAGCCAAACCATTTTTGTCAACAAAAAGTACCTTTGTTAAATTAAGGTCCCGCATTATCCCCCAACTTAAATTTCCTGTTACGTTACTTATTTAGGCGGGAAAGTACTCAGGTATATACCACAGAGCCTCTTCAGAGAACTGGTAGCAAAGAGTTTGAACAATGAAAAGCTCAAAAGAAATGCATTCGAGCAATTGTAGGGATAGCTCCATGGGAGTCGTGTAAGCCAATCTTTAGAAAGTTAAAGTTGTTGACATTGCCCAGCATGTATATTTTAGCTGCTGCTAAGTTTGTTAGAGAGCAATCGAATTTGTTTAAAAAAGCACGGGACTTATATCATCGGTGTGTAAGGGACCCCGATAGAATAGTACTGTCTAGAGTGCCTAAAACCGCACTTTATAAAAAGAATTGTTTTACTATGTGTGGACAGATTTACAATAGAATTCCCGATGAAATTAAAGATTTACCAACTAGACAATTTTTAAAAAAGCTACGATTATGGCTCATTGACAGAACTCTATACAGCGTAGGTGAATTTATGAATAGATAATAACAATTTGTATAATGTATATTTCATTTCCTTTTGTATTGTATTCTTTTCTATTATAATGTATATTTCATAATGCTTTTACGACATTATTTGATGACATTATTTTGTAAGTAGGTACATAAACAAAGACATTTATTATTTAGTTAAGTAAGGTGTAATTTACTATTTGTGACTAAATTTTTTTTTTTGAACCTATAATTTTTGCATCCCAGCAATGTAGTGGGGAATGTGTGCTACTTATATATTATATTTAAGATCTTATGTACATACACCATTCAGGCAAATAAATGAAATGAAATGACATCGAAAGAGGTTTTAGCTAAACAGTCTATCACTTTGAATGAAAGCGATAGAGACCCGAATATTTTAAGGAGTTATTTTTAGAATAAAGGATTATTTTATTTTGGGACAGGCAGAATCCCACGCGCCTTCGTTCAAGTGGAGCTGTTTCCACAGAATCTTCAACTCCCACTTGAATTTCAGGAATTCCTTTGTAATACCCCTCGTACCAAAGCAATACCTCTCAAAACTACAAGTCTACCTGTGGTTTAGGTGTTGTGGTCTTGAGGGACAGAGAATCAAATATTTCTGTTTTAACTTGACAATACGCCTACCACAAGCTCTGTCTCGCTTTGGTTTTGAGTCTGTGTGAGTGTTGACTAAGTAAATCCTACGTCAAAACGTCAAATAAACACAGTTTATTACACTGGTGAGCACTCACACAGACTTGAAACCAGAGCCAGACAGAGCTTGTGGTAGGTCAACAATAGACGAAATATTATTGTGTGATAAATCGTCCAAGCGAATAGCGTTATTCAGATATGAAAAAACCTCTTTTAGGTGAATTATTGTCTATTTACATTATCATTATATACATGAACTGCAAACTTTCAGACAAGCTTATAGATTTTCCAAATTCATCCAGCTATTTTTTTTTAATTCATTAACGATTTGGACAATATTTTAAGTTTAAAAAAGTTGAGAAACCGACTTCATTGCCAACCTATTAAACTGATTTTTATGAAATTTAATTGGGACCAATCTGGAAGTATATTTGTTTTTTAAAACAAAAAAAAATATATAACCAAAATGAGAATCTTCTTCTTGTTTTATTTGAATTCGGTTAAAAATCAGGTTTGAAGCATAGAATCCTTTCACGATCGAATAATAAAAATAAAAAATAGTCCACCCTTTCATGTGTAGGATAGGGGATCCTACACATGAAAGGGTGGGCTGTAAAATAAGCTGGCAAAAAATCACGCACCCCACCGGGTAAGGGATGGGATCCCTTCCTTCCCTTGAATTTCTTTTATATTTATTTTGGGAACGTCCAGCTTTTGAGCGACCTTTTTCTATGCCTACGCACCAGATTATGGAATAGTATTATCTTTTCAAGGTGAATAGGTGTCTTCTAGAATGTACTGCTCCAACGTCATGTGAAATCTTAGAGGTATAAAACGTCTAAGTGTGAAATTACTGGCACGTGAGGCCTAACATCGATATGCCTCAAGTTAATGGACTGCACTGGGCAATGCATCGTTACGCATTTACCTAACATGCGTGACGTGAAATGCTTTGTTAAAGAAGATACCACTTAACATCAGGTGGGCCATATGCTTACTCCATCAACTAGTCGGCTACTTAGTCACTTTCAGATATTGTACTGAAAGAACGATCTATTCATATTGAAATCTAGCTCAAAACCGCGTCTTTGGTTAAACAGGTGGCACGGAAATTTGGTGTTAAGGCTCCCAAGTTATATCTCATCATCATATCAGCTCGTTTGCACCCACTGCTAAGTATAGGGCTCCTCTTTATTGCGCCACTCTGTCCATGTGAGTCTAATCCATTAATTCCCAGCACTCGCAACAATGTCGTTAGACCAATAAAATAAATAAATAAATAATGCTGACAATCCACACAACACTATCTAGCCCCAAACTAAGCAGAGCTTGTACTATGGGAACCAGGTAGCTGATATAATACTTAAATACTTTTTTTTTTGTACATAGGTACATAGAATACAATATAACACCTAGACAGAGAACAAACATCTGTGTTCACCACACAAATATTTGTTCTCGGTGGGGATCGAACCCACGCCCTCCAGCGCAGAAGGCAGAACTACTTCCAACTGAGCTGTGTAGCCAGTCAATGGGCAATGGTCAATGGGTCAATGAGCGGGTAATCTGCTTCTAGGTCTTTGATCATCCCTTGGCCACCATTCTGTAGCCGCTCTCGGCCATCTCCCGTCGTCTCTTCTTGCCAAGGGCCTTACAACTTGAATCCCCATCAGGCTCAAATTAATTGTGTATTTAATCAGTAGAATCGCAAGGATCACTTTGAAACGTCTTAAAGCTAGGTGAGTCTAGGTGCCAGTTCCACGAGACCAAGCCTAGAAGAACAGGCAACAAACAACGGTTCCTACCGTTTCTTTATATGATCCTTTTACAAATGAAAAGTAATAATAATAAGCTTGATAGACTTCCTCTCAGTCAGATCTCTTAGTACTTGAGTACCTATTCCAGATAATTTCAGGAGTAAATAGGGGTTTGTCAGAGGTAGGATGAACGCATGCATAGAACATACACACATAGAAATCATCAACAGTGGACCGATCTTTGAGGTAGTTTTTGTTATAGCTAGCGTTGCGGGCGGCTCAGTGCACGAAAGAAGCCTGTCTGAGGCAGAGAGCACTGGTGGTCTAGTGGTAGCGGCCCCGCATTCCGATCCGAAGGTCGTGGGTTCAAATCCAGTCGTGTACCAATGAGTTTTTCTGTCGAAAAATTTATGTGCACTATGCCAGTACTCTCAAAACGGTGAAGAAAAACATCGTGAGGAAACTGGCGTGTCGTAGAACCTAAAAAAGTTCAACCAACACGTGTCAAGGGTCACGCAAAAAGGGCCTGCCAGCGGCCTACTTGCGGAAAAACCAGCCAACTGGTTCGCGAATCAGTGACACGATAAGAAGAGGAAGAAAAAGGTGGGCGGCTTATTCCACTTTTTTTCCATAAAAATCAAAAAGTTCTGTATAATTAAGGTACCGTTCTTCAAGGCTTCAAACGTCAATAATAACAAACTTCCCGGAAATATGGTCTTTTGGGGCCATTGTTAAATAATTTCTCCGAAAGATTAGATGCAGTATTGCTTCAGGATCAGGCTGTATTAGAAAGTTAACAGCGGTACAGTCAGCATCAAAAGACAATGATGATTTACGATCACATAGTTTCAGTAGAAAATACAGTATGCAAAAAACATTGTCAAACAAACACAGGTGTCATGGCTCAGTAGTGGTCTATTTCCACAGAGAACAAATATTTTTTTGGTGAACGTAAATGTTTGTTCTGTCTGGGTGCTATATTGTACTCCATGTTTTACTTAAGTGCACGAAAGGAGCCTCTTTGAGGCGCACTTAAAATCCTTTCACCACACTTGGTTCGAAAGAATCAGTGCCACGATAAGAAGAAGTATGTTTTTACAAAAAAAAGTAAGTATACAAGTATTATAATCATCAATCTGGTTCCCATAAGCTCTGTTTAGTTTGAGGTTGTGTGAGTTACACTATTTAATATAACTCAAGAACGGCTGAATCGATTTGGCTGAAAATTATTGGGGAGGTAGCTTATAACCAGGAGACGGACATAGGTTTGACTTTTTATTCTGAAAAATAAATAGGAAAGTGGCGGGCGAAGCCGCGGGCGGCCGCTTGTTAATAGTATACAACGTTTGTCCCACGTTTGTCCATAGGCCAAATCCAAATATCGAGTAGAGTTCTTATTTCTGTGTGCCTATTTCTGTCGTGAAGCAGCATTGCTGTGTTTCGGTTTGAAGAGTATAGTTATAGTTTGGGTGCCGGTGTAATTACTGGCACGTGAGGCTGAATATCTGTAGGTATGCCTCCAGTTGATGGACGCAGGACAGTGCATCGTTGGGCACCTTCCTGATGTGCGTGATCTGCGCGGCATTGCTTTGTTATAGGCGATGGTTACCACCTAACATCAGGTGGGCCATATGCTTGTTCCATCAGCTAGTTACATAAAAAAAAAATCGAGAAAACCTTTTCAACATTAGCAAAAATAAATTCGTTGCTATCTTTTTTGGGACTCTGAATGTGATTAATGTTTTGAGGTAATAATTGTGTTGCTGGCTGTACGAGATTACTAACAAATGTAGATATATATTGTATAAGCCCCCAAGGCTTGGGGGGTAGCGTAGGCACGGTAGGGACAAGGGTCGTTCGAGGAATAGAGGTTTAAGGTTTCCCTTATTGTACTAATATCCCAGCGCGACTTCACTCGCAATTGCGAAACAAAATTCGTCATTATTCTAAACAGGTTTACCGCGTTATTATGTATGCGAACAATCTCTTCCTGTAGTGTGGTGAAAGGATGCTTATAATAAAAAAATACAACGACTTATTGATTTGTTTGGGTTTCAGTCAGACAAAAAGGAATTTATAGTTTCACAATAAACGCTTATCTGTCTGTGTAGTAATACCAAGCTGATGTATTGTTTGTCTTATGACATGAGTATTACTACTTGGGACCGCCCGTAAATATTTTTTCTTGAAAAACAATATTATCAGGTAGGGCACAGAAGCAATAAATAATTATAGAATTGTTTTGTACCTTCTTTATTCGGATATCTTTGGATAGATATTTAAAATAACAAGACATTATGTTACATTATTCGTCAAAACCATCGAGATATAAGTACTACGTACTAGAGAAGCTACGTCAAATAACTGAATTGTCATAATCTAGCGCTAGATTTGCTGCGGAAGTGTATTTATTCTCGGCAAATCGCGGCACTTACGCGCGAGCTAGAGAGCGACTGAGTGAGGTGCGGCGCGATCGCCGCAGTTGAACGAGAAAAAGTAGGAATTTACGGTGTCTTCTCTAGTACGTAGTACTTATATCTCGATGTTCAAAACAAATAACCTTTGTGTTTGAACCTTCAAAGTTTGAATTATGGTTTCGAGTCACCTGCCCTCTTAGAGGGTGGGTATCTCTCCCCCGTTTTCTAGAACCTTCATCGTTGTCTGTAGGAGATTCTAAACCGTACGTTAGATTGCGGGAAGTCGGTGGATGGAAAGGGCTCAGAGTCGTTCTCAGGGCCGTATGCAGAAATAAGCTAAGATAAGTATAGGTTTTTGACACTCTTCAATAGAGAACGATCAAAAAATCAATGCTTGAGGCTCGACTCACGACTCAAGCATTGTTTTTGCATACGAGCCTCAGTGGAAATGTATAGGGCCCCTATACACTCCCCTATAACAGGGGAGATCTAAGATACGCCCGGCGGATATTTTTATTCAGTCTAAAGATACTAATGAGACATACGTAGTAAGTAAAGTACTAATATTTATTCTGTGACGGCAAAACAAATTATTTTTCTTAAACCATGGTGAAGCCTCTTTTTCTAATTAAAAGTGAACCTTATTGCAGTAGTCATAGAACTAACATTTCTGGCACAGCATGCCGATCTCAGACTTGTCCCCACTATAGATGCTAAGGCCCATTTGACAGTTATTCTTTTTTTGTTATTGTGCCCCACTGCTGGGCAGAGGTCTCCCCGAAACGTTCTACTCGCGGTCTCCCACCAATCTTTTCTCTGACTGTCAGGATCATCCTGGATACGTCTTCTTGGCTGGCCCTGTTCTCAGGCACTCGGCAACTTTTTCGGTAATTTTTCATCATCCGCACTTTATGTGCGGGCAGGTTTTTCCGCAAGTAGGCCGCTGGTGGGCCCTTTTTGCGTGACCCTTGACACGTGTTCCTCGAACTTTTTTAGGTTTTACGACACGTCGGTTTCCTCACGATGTTTTCCTCCACCGTTTGAGAGTACTGGCATAGTGCACATACATTTTTCGACAGAAAACCGCATTGGTATACGATTGGATTTGAACCCACGACCTTCGGATCTCAGGCACTCAAGGAGTGACGATGTTCGCCCACTTTTCAGTATGCTAACATGGCCTGCCCACTCCCACTAGAGCTGTTTTGCTCCCAACGCCGGCAATATTTATTAACAAGTTAATAATGAACTTAATTGCAATAGAAATGAATAAATGAATAAATAAATATTGTGGACAATTCACACAACACTACCCAGCCCCAAACTAAGCAGAACTTGTAATATGGGAACCGGATAGCTGATATAATACTTGAATACATTTTTTTTTGTAAATACATACTTAGAATACAATATAACACCCAGACAGAGAACAAACATTTATGTTAACCACACAAATATTTGTTCTCGGTGGGGATCGAACCCACGACCTACGACGCAGAAGGCAGAGCTACTACCAACTGAGCTAGAGGCCAGTCTAGCTAGCCAAAATAGAACTTACATTTCTGGCACAGCATGCAGATCTCAGACTTGTCTCCGCTGTGGATGCTGAGGTGCACATTCAGATGCTCCTTCCTCTTGAATCCTTTGCTGCAGATGGAGCAGACATGCGGCCTCACTTGTTGGTGCTCCAGCGTGTGGCGGTCTAGGTGCTCTTTGCGTTTTAACCTGGTAATAAAATTACAATCTTAAAACCATACTTTTTAAAATTGCTTATTATTTTATTTATAAGATGACTATGTTTAATTTTATTTAATTATGTAGTTTATATTTACATTTGCAGTTTTCAGTGTTCACTTTAATAATTTATTCACCTGTTAGTACACTAATAAATATGAATTTTATTTTGAAACCTACTTATTATATACCAATCTGTAAGTTTACCCAAAACTAAGAAAAAAATATAAAATAAATTAAATTAATTTTGTAGAAAATCCACAAACTTAAATATTATTAATCTAGTTCAAAAGTGTTCATAATGTACACTATATTATCTAGATACAATAAAGTGTTGTTTCGGTCGGAAGGACCTTATTAGAACATAAACCTGCAATAATAAAAAGTGAATTAAACTAAAATAATAAAAAGGCAGGTATTTAAAATATACTATGGACTGCCAAGTAAGCTTCCTAAATACTTAAAAAAATAAATTGACTAAGCTTAAATACTCAAATATTTTTTTTTTATATTTAACTCATAAAAATACTTCTTTAAAAGATGAGCGTACCCTGTGCCACAGATTCCACACAAATGCTTGTAATCCTTGTTATGTGTTAGAAGATGCTTCTCCAACTCCTCAATCGCAGTGCTGCGGACGGGGCACTGGACACAACAGTACTGGGTCTGGTTCCCTTGCTTTATGATGATGGCTAGCTTATTCTTGGCCAATAAGCTGCGTTTTACCAGATACTCCATGGAGTCGTGATCTGTAATTTTATTTAGTTTAAATACCGCAGAAGGTAACTAACATGTATATTGGTATACAGGTCTGCACAGCAAAGAGTTTAAGGTCTATGATGAAGGTGGGAAAAGAAATATATCTTTCTTATCATCAAGTGAGATTGCATTCAAGAGATATAAATTGTAAAAAAAATACCTTCAGTGAGTTGTTCTTCTGTCTCCATTATTTTTCAAAATACCTGAAAAAATAAAGAGTATTAGAAACACCGGCTGAACAGCGGCTAAGCGCACGAAACCGTTAGAACGACGAAAAAAGATGAACTTTGTAACCTTCCCCTACCTACGTATATCGCCCCAGGACCGCGCTCCCCTCCGTTTTGGGGCGACTACCCTTTGTCTACCTAACATCCCCTATGGGAAGGGAGGGGACCCCACTCCGTTATTATTAGGAGGGGTGGATCGCACCCGAGCCGACATCGATTCAAAATCCCTCTACCTGAGTCCCTAACCCGGTTTAGAGTGATGTAATAATAATATGCGTCATTTTGGTACTGATTGACGGTGTCTGGTAAGAAATAAAACAGAAAAAGCATGTAAAACAATCTGAACAATTTTTTTCTAAAACAGGTTGCGCGCGAAATGTAATATGACTTTTACACGCGAGCGACTGAAACTACGATGCACTGATTTGACATACCTGCACAAAAATACGGTAATAAACAAAAATCATAATACGTAAATTTCCAAAACTTTACAAATTAAAACATCACAAAATATTGTTTACGAATGTAAAACAACACGCAAACGTCCACAACCAACACACATCAAACGACAACTGAGCGAGTGAATGAATGGATAAGCAAAGAGTTTAGTTTGACAGTATTTATAAAAGAAGGTTTGTTTTGCTCTTCGAACGTCAAGTTAACTAAAGTTAGTAGAGATCGAATGATTCACTGGTGGCTTTAGTATCGATTCAAGCAAAATCGATAAATCATAACCTTTATTTTATTTGGTTGACAGGTTGTGTTATGTTAACTTTTGTTGTTGTTTGATTTTGTTAACTTCACGTGTAAAAATTGATAAAACCGTAAAATGAGCTGCACAAAGCAACTTGTTGAGTTGGCTTTAAAGCTGTTCTCTATAGACGCAGTAAAGTTTGGAGACTTTACAACCAAAAGTGGTATTAAAACTCCAGTTTACTTTGATTTGAGGGTTATCGTTAGTTATCCAGACGTAATGGTATGTACATAAGTTAGTGTTAAATAACTTTTATTCACTGAAAGTAAAAATTTCTTTCCAAGTAATTTTAATAATGTAATTTTTAACTAATTTACAGGAGTTAATAACGTCTTTGCTCCACGAACATGGCACGAAAGATTTGGAATATGATCATGTATGCGGGGTACCGTACACTGCTTTGCCAATAGCAACTCTTCTTAGCGTTAAGGTAGCAAAGTCATTGCTGATGAGGCGAAAAGAAACGAAAGCATACGGCACTAAAAAATCAATTGAAGGACATTACAAGTCCGGTCAAATTTGTCTTATCATCGAAGATGTTGTTACTTCAGGATCCAGCGTTTTAGAAACAGTTAGAGATCTACGTAAAGAAGGCTTGGTTGTTAACAACACCATTGTTATCCTAGATAGGGAGCAAGGTGGGGTTCAAAACCTAAATGCAAATGATGTCCAAGTGAAATCATTATTTACCATGTCAACACTTATTGAGATACTGTCACAAAATGGAAAAATTACCGAAGAAATGGTAAAGAAAGTAAAAGACTACCTGGAAGTAACTAAAGCCCCTGTTATTCGTAAGTAACATAGAAACAAGTTATTTTTTAAATTATATTACCTAAGTATTTGTTAGTTTATGTTGCCGGTTCTTTTATGCTTCATCGTGTGAAACTGCCACCTAGCCTCATTTAGCTTTAAGACGTTTCAAAGTGATCCTTGTGATACAACTGCTGATATTTCACATCTGAATGGTATTGTTCCAGAAAAAGCTGCAGACCGATTATCACTTTCATACGAAAAACGGGCTCAATTAGCAACAAACTCGATAGCTAAGCAACTGTTTGATATAATGGCAGTGAAGAAAACGAATCTCTGCTTATCAGTTGATCTGACAACAACAGCGCAAATCCTTGACCTCTTAGAAAAAGTCGGTGAACATGTATGCTTGGTCAAAACACATGTAGACATCATAGAGGATTTCAATGCTGATTTCATTTTGCGCCTGAAGCAGCTAGCAGATAGATTTAACTTTTTGATATTGGAAGATAGAAAATATGCCGATATTGGGAACACTGTATCCTTGCAGTATTCGAAAGGGCTGTATAAAGTTTCTGAATGGGCAGATTGCGTGACAGTGCATTCTTTGCCAGGAGATGGAATACTAAAAGCCTTAAGTGCTGTTGCAAATGGAACCAACCGAGGTGTTTTCTTACTAGCCGAAATGAGTAGTGAGGTAGGTACTTACCTAGCACAAATTTTTACGAATGTAATATATTTTCTATTATTATTATATATTATTATTATTTACTAATCTATTTCCAGGGCAATCTTATATCACCGGAGTACAAAGATGCAACCGTTAACATGGCGTTGAAATATCCAGAGCTGATTACTGGTTTTGTATGCCAAAACAAGGATATAATCAAGCACCCTGGCCAGATACAACTAACGCCAGGCGTAAAACTTGAAAGTGCAAAAGATGATTTTGGACAGATATACAACAGTCCAGAGAAAGTGGTTCTAAAAAATGGAGCAGATATAATTGTGGTGGGTCGAGGCATTGTGGCTTCAAAAAATCCAGTGACCGAAGCTGTTTTGTACAAAGATGCACTATGGAAACACTATCTGACACGAATATCAGTTGATTAGGCGTAGAAGGTCTGGACGGTTGTTTATTCCATACCTATGATGTGTGCCTATCTGTTGTTTGTAAAATAGCCTACCTCAAATATATAAGTGGGTTTATTATAAGGGACCATCATCTAGTATTTGTATTGTTAGTAGATCATAAAATGTGGGAGGATCTGCATGACTATAACTAATTTCTACCTAATAAGTACTACCCCACGTTATAAATCTACATATATGAATATTAAAATAAATTATTAAGTGGGCAATTAATAGTTTAGTAACAATAATTACCTAATTAAATGTGTATTAAATTGTCTACTACTTTTTTTTCTTTAAAACTGGTTAAATAACAAGTTTGGGATGAATTAGTTATATTATTAGATTTAACTACATTTTAGAAGAACAATGGACCAGAAATATTACTGTTGAACTCAGTTCAACACCTTTGGTTTTAGTTATATTTAAATTGTGGTGCGTTATAAAAGTTTTTGTAAACAATGTACATTAGGTTGTAAATAAACTTTTGACCTATAATAATTAGATTGAATCAAGTTCAAGGACATACATAATTTTAACCATATAGATATCGATTCATTCAATCGAAGCCCACGTGGAGCTAAACTTTATTAATCGATTATAATGGAAAAATCATCGATTTTGTGTATGACATATTGAAATGTCTAGAGATATCAAAAATGCATGGCAACCCCCGGCAACCCCCCGGACTGAACTGACGTTGAACGAATGAAATCGCACAAAAATGAATGTTGAATGAATGGCATGGCATGGCAATGGTTATCAAATTTATCAATCTTCATTTACTTCAATTCAACACAAAAAGCTATGATTACATTACAAAACAAAATATTAAATTTTAATTAAAAAATGGATAGTATTGCTAGCGAATTAGGCCTAAACTCAAAAAACATATATCCTACTGCCTCACCGAGTTTATTTACTGTGATTGTGACCACAAGTTGGTTGAAAAAATGGTTAAAAAATGTGGATATTGATAACTTTACAAACAATGATAATTTTTCAATTCCAACTGGTGAAAGAGTTAACTACCCATGGCGAAAGATATTTATCAAGGTATATGTTCTACTCCGCACCTCTGACGTATCCAGTTACTGATAGATTCTGTTCTGTTTGATAATAGCATTGTAATAATTGTAGGTACTAAACAAGAAGGTTTCCAAGGTCCTGCCTCTTCCACGGTACAAGCTCGGTGAAAACAATGCGGAGAACCCTTTAACTATATCACAACTCATGCAGTATGTCTCACACAGCAACCAAAGATCATTATGGCAAGAATCCTATAAGAAATACTGCCAGAACATAGACTGCAGTAAAGAGAGTACTCTAGTCAATCTTCTCGAGCATGATCAGCTGGTTTCAGAAGTAGTTCTGCGTCTCTATGGCTGTAACATTATAAGGATTAAGACTGACAGTGCAGGCAACCATGTAGAATACAAAGAAATAACAAACAAAAATGTTCTAAAAGCGTACGAGACTCATGCCAATTTATTAGCAGCTCTATTTGTTTTAGAAACAGATAATAATATATATATAATTCATAGAGGACACTACGAAAATACTTTACTAGATTGTTTGAATTTTAGTCCCAATCTCATAGATTTGAACTACGGCCGAGGGCTATTCATAGTGTACCAACTGCTTCATCTCTCGAAAGCATTGAATGATCGAGGGCTTAGTATGGGAATGCTGACATTACAAGACATATTTCTATCCGAGGACCTTTGGCTGCAAACATTACCAGTCATAACAAACAATATACACTGCCTAGATGCTTCATTGATATATGAACAAAATCGCAGTAAACAAAGTCCTACTATAAACAACCAAAGTCAGGGAAGTAAAGAACAAGGGAAGCAAGAAGACTGTTGGCGGAACGAAGCAGTTCAGTTAGAAAAGCTTTGCATGCTGTGGGTGAGAGGACGAATCTCGAATTTGGACTACCTTCTTCATCTCAATAAGTTAGCGGGGAGAAGTGCCGATGACCCCCAAGCACATTTTATGGTGCCTTGGGTGACTGACTTTGCTTCAAGGTGTGGTGAGTACATTTGCATAAAGTTAACTGTTACTAAGATGAAGCCTTCTGATTTCAAGCAAAGTAAAAGCATCACTGTGTTTTATATTTAATAATAATATTTAGAGAATAAGTATAATAAAGATCAGCCAAAAAATAAGTAGATAAGTACTGGTAAAGATAAGTAGGGGAGTCAGCGCGGAGAGCACTGGTGATCTAGTGGTAGCGTCCCCGCCTTCCGATCCGAAGGTCGTGGGTTCAAATCCACTCGTGTACCAATGAGTTTTTCTGTCGAAAAATGTAAGTGCACTATGCCAGTACTCTCAAAACATCGTGAGGAAACCGGCGTGTTGTGGTACCTAAAAAAATTCGAGCAACACAAAAAGGGCCCACCAGCAGCCTATTTGCGGAAAAACCTGCCCGCACATTAAGTGCGCATGATAAAACTTGCCGAAACTTGGTGTTTTCAGGTAGGAACTGGAGGGACCTATCACGATCGAAGTACCGCCTCAACAAAGGCGACCGGCAGCTAGATATGACGTATGACGTCAGCGCGGCCGACCAGACACCCCACCATGTGTCCGATGCGTTATCCGATATCACTTGTTATGTGTACTTGGCACGCAGGTATAAACCTTAGGGCTGAGGAATAAAGTTCAACTTTGCATAACAATTTTCAAGGAAACACTTGGACAATAGACGCACAGGACAGAGGCTGGCAGATAATGAAGGTCTATACTCAGTAGTGGGTTATATCGAGCTGAGATGATGATATCAGTTTTCACAATCCTGTCAAATAACTTTTATAGACAGATTGTTCTCAATAAATGTCCAAGAACCAAAAACGTTAGACATAATTAATAGTGGCTGGATTCCTCGCTTATGTTAGGGATTGCAGAAGTGTGTCGTTCAGATAAAAAAAATATATATGTATGTATATTACTTAATAGTCTTACTCTTACTACAATTATAGTCGTTACTTCAAAATGTAAACAAGTACTGCTTGAAAGTACGGTCTGGGCATCGAGATATAAGTACTTCGTACTAGAGAAGCTACGTCAAATAACTGAATTGTCCTATTCTTCGTAATTTGTTCTCGGCAAAAAGGTCTTAAGCGCCATGTAAATCACGGCACTTACGCGTTTTCGAGAGAAACTCAAACTCAAAAATTTTTTATTCAGTACGATGCAAGAATCACTTTGAAACGTCTTAAAGCTAGGTGAGTCTAGGTGCCAGTTCCACGCGACCAAGCGTAGAAGAACAGGCAACAAACTACGTCTCGGTTCCTACCGTTTTTTTTGTATAATCCTTTTACAAATCAAAAATAGTCTAAAATAATAGCAGTGAAGTTCCAGTGTGGTGGCACTTCACTTAGTCAGACGTATGCAATGCAATAATACAAAAGCAAAAGTTTCAAAGACAGCACACGAGAGAGCGACTGAGGCGACTGAGTGAGGTGCGGCGCGATCGCCACAGTTGAACGAGACAAAGTAGGAATTTACGGTGTCTTCTCTAACTTAGTACTTATATCTCGATGGGTGAGGGACCTTTTCATTTTTATTTAATTTAATATAGTATACTGTTTTCTCGCAAGGATGCCAAAAGAAGTGCTTTGCAAGCACGTGCGTAACAATTGGGTGCCGGCGGAGTACCCTGCCTCAATCCAACGGATGCAAGAATGGACGCCGGATGAATGTGTACCAGAGTTCTACACAGATCCTACGGTTTTTAAGAGCATACACGAGGATTTGCCGGTAAGTACGATTTTGAACCACGAAACTTTTATTTATATATTTATTTAATTCTTTATTGCACCAAAAAACAAGTTACAATAGAAGAGCTTAATGCTAGACAGTATATACCAGCCAACCTTGACAGGTGAAAAACAAACAGGTTGTCGTGCATCAAATGGAGTAGAAAACAGTCTTGATAAACCTATGTAACATACCTACTTGCTATAAATTATTTTCTTTGCTCATACTCGGAAAGTAGGTCTGAAGTTGCCTGAGGGGCCTCATTGAAAGTAATACTTTCAGCCCTAGGGAGAATCGCTTTCTATTGACAGCTGTCAAATTATAAAAAAAAACAAGTTCTATTTTATTCAACCATGCTCCAACTTTCTAAAGTCTTTCTAACTGCAAGGAGGTTATTGAACCAAATTCCAACTTTTTATTCAGCAAAGAGGTTGGAAACCCATTACAACGGTAAGAAGTTTAAAAAGTCTAATTAGTCCGCGATGTAATATGTGCGTGATAAAATAAAAATAGGTATGTAACAAAATTGCACACGGTCAATTAGGTCCCTGGCTCAGTATTTGTCGCACCGTGTACATCAAATCACATCACACACACATGATGGTCACATGACGTCACACTACACAGTGCAACCCTGGTATTCTGCCAAGGCCTAGAGCGGGTCACTTTTGAGTTGTCTTAGAAGATTCATGAATCAAAACGATGTGTGCAAATGACGGGGTGTGAAAAATCTGCTCAATTTGACTCAAGTTCCAATACGTCATCTTGCAGGAGCTAGGGATACCGACATGGGCGTCTTGCGCCGAAGACTTCATCACAAAGCACAGAGAAGCGTTGGAGAGTACACATGTGTCTGAACATCTGCATCATTGGATTGACATTACCTTTGGATACAAGTAAGAGCACATTATACACATACTCATTCTCTCTCTCTCACTCATTCTCTCTCTCTCACTCATTCTCTCTCTCTCTCTCTCTCTCTCTCTCTCAATCTCACTCACTCAGTTACTCACACTCTCTCTCTCTCACTCTCACTCGCTTACTCACTCTCTCACTCTCTCTCACAGATCTACACATCGTGGTGGTCCCGGCATAGAATGAAACCCCTACATTTTTTATATACCACTAGCTGGCGGATCAGTCATATGGCCCACCTGATGTTAAGTGGTAACCGTCCCCTGTAACAAATTGCTTCGTAGGTCACACATGCCAGGAACGTGCCCTACGTTGCACAGCCCTGCGTCCATCAACTTGACGCTTACAGATATTCAGCCTCACGTGCAAGTAATTTCACCGGCACCCACACCCTTCAAACCGAAACACAGCAATGCTACTTCACGGCAGAAATAGGCATGGTAATACATAGTACTTCCCCAGACGAGCTCTAAAAAAAACTTTTTACATTATCAGACCTTGATCCTTAAGAATTAGTAACACGACAAAATAACTTAGAAGTATGTTATTAATAAACAAATAGGTGTACAACACGCACATACAATTACTACTACTACCTTTTTTGCTAAACCATAGAAAAAAAAGCTAAATTATTAGCAATTATTTTGACTGACCTAACTTGAACCACTCATAAAACCTCTTTTCAGGCTATCAGGAACCGCGTCTATAAAGGCTAAGAACGTCTGCCTGTCACTAGTGGACGGTCACACGCGGCTACGACGCGGTGGTACCGTCCAGTTGTTGACCGCCCCTCACCCCCCGAAGGCTTCGCGGCCTCTACCCCCTGCCCCGCCGAGACTGCATTGGACCACTACTAGAGACTCCAGTTAGTGTACTATTTATTATTATTATGAGCCTTCAATGTCCCACTGCTGGGCAAAGGCCTCCTCTAATCCCGTCCACTCTGTGTGGTCCTGTGCTAAGATGTTCCATTGTGGCCTGTACTTGTCGAGCTCGTCTCTTCAACTAGTTCTTGGTCTGCCGCGACGCCTTGGCTCTTGCGGCCACCACTCCGTGGTTATTTTGGCCCAGAGCTCATTAGGCATGCGGCAGACACTACAGGCAGTATACTATTTAATAATAATAATAATTGAATTCAGACAGCTATAAAATGCAAATTACAAAGATAAATAATAAATATTCATAAATATTACGGACAATCCACACAACATTATCTAGCCCCAAACTAAGCAGAGCTTGTACTATGGAAACCAAATAGCTGATATAATACTTATAAACTTTTTTTTGACAATATATACTTATTAAACACCCGTTTTTTCCATATAATTAATACATACTTTGAATGCAATATAACACCCAGACAGAGAACAAACATTTGTGTTTTTGTTCCCGGTGGGGATCGTACCCACGACCTACGGCGCAGAAGGCCAATACCAACTGAGCTGAGAGGCCAGTCGAAATATTTTTGAAGAATGTTCACAGAATTTTTCGTCCTACAGGAAAATCAATCAAGAACGACAGTTCAGACGACATTACAGACGAAGAAGAAGAATCGACCAGCCAACATCTTCCCCAGCACATATCACGCTTACATGTGCCCTCTCATCGCGTTAGATCGCGACATAAAAGCAATAGTAGAGCCCGGTCTTTGTCCAAAAGCATAGACGATACACATTCCACTAATGAACGAGCCTCCTCACATTCCAGACATTACAGGGTACAGCGGTCAGAGCTAGGAAAAGGAATCATATATTTACCTAAAGAGTTCAATCCTGTCGCGTCCATACAAGCTTTAGAATCCTTAGACAACTTTAGGACCAAATGCTTCTTCAGCAAAGCGGAAAACAAAGAGAAACAGAAAGAAAACGTCACGACATTGAACCTTTTTCCAATGCAGCAAGAAATCAAACAAGAGACAAGTGTAGCGAAAGATGAGACCGCGTTTACGAATCACATGTTTCTGGCGTCGTATGAGCAAAGCTACTTAAAGAAGATAAGTCAGGATGCGCATATAGAAAGCGTTCTGAAGGAAAGAAAGAATAGATCTTTTAATACCAGGTATACAACAGACGCTGCGGTCTATAAGCAGTTTGTCACTGAAAGTAGACGGCAAGATATGCTTGTTATCGGCTGTTTGATTGTGGAGATATTTCTGCACACTTACATGCGACCACTTAGGACTATGAACGACAATTTTGTTGAAAGATTCAACACGTGTCGACTCGTTTTGAAAAACAACTTCAACGCGATGCCAAAATGCGTGAGTTACATAGCATCGGTCATTTTGAACGTACAGCCTCCAAGCTCGAGTTTAAAAAGCGAGTTGACAACAAAGAGAGATGACCCGATGAAGAAAATAGCAGTGACTGACAAAGGTTTACCCATACCAAGTCCATCCCAGTTGCTTCAACCTTTACTAATGCAGCATTTAATTCCCTTCCCACAAAACTTCTCAATCCTGTACAACTTACTGAGCACTTTACACGAATATGAATTAACGAGTAATGAATTAAACATACTATACATGTACGAATGCGATGGAACGCAGTGCGAAATATACCAGAATTTAGACAAAACTAAAATGTATTTCACGCAGAAAATAGCGGAAGGAAAGATTCAGGCGTGCGCTGCTCATTTAGACGTTCTCTTGAATCAAATTAATACGAGCCAATTCGATGTGCTGGATATCTTCTTAGCTCATTACATAAAGCTGCTGCAAAACAAAGATACATCAGTGCTAGCCGCATGGTATCTATTTGATACGATCAGCAAAGCTTTAGGTCCCGAACAGACCAGGAAAAAACTACTCAGACACATACTAAATCTCTACGAAGACGATGATTATGTTACAGATAAAACTGAGCAAAAGGGAACAGATGTAGACGCAATGGCGAATAGTATGTCAAGTAGACAGAAGTTCGTCAAACTATATCACAACATATTCTTACTACAACTCATGGTAAGACTAGGCCTTCAATGCTTCTTAGACAACTTCACACAACATTTGGTCGAAGCTGTGGGAGGTTACAAGGACGTTAGCTTTGAAGTTGGCTCTCCTGGGCATTTGTGTCACAATCGAGCGATGGCAAACAAAAAGCCTAGGTATTCCGATGACAATGTCAAAAACGCTCTTTCAACCAACACGGATATATTTTCCCCGGACACTTCTTACGGATCAGAAAACGTCACAACTCCCAGCTTAGATAAAACGATAAATGAATCTTTGAAAGACAAAGACAGTGACAATAGGAGTGAAAATGAGCTGTTTCATTTCGAGACGGATAAAGACAGAATGCCGAGTAGAAACAGTCGAAGCAAATCACCAGCTGAGTCAATTGACTCATTCAACTCCTCAAACGCTCAAGAGAATAACGTACACACGCCGTCACCATCTGCCGAATTCCCAGCTCCCAAATACAACTCTATCAATAAAGAACCTAATGTAAATACTAATAACGAATTTGCAGAAGCACCGTCTAAGACATCTCCATCTGTAGAAATCCCTACCAAATCAATGTTCACGAGCTACCTTCATTTCGCTGAAGAAGAAAGCGAGGAAGTGGAATTGAGGAAAGAAAATCGCGGCCGACAAGTGAATAACCTACAATTACAAAACACTTCAAAAGTCACTTGCAGTATTGCTGAAGATGATAGTGAATGCAAGGAAAATTGCAAAATTTCCGACATGAGCTCAGAAAGTTTGATATGGCTCGCGCATAGATTAGGCCCAGTGCTAACCTGTAGATATATAACTAGGAATCTATTGAAAATGCTGACTCTGTGTTACATTGGGAAGGAAAACTTGAGTCCGTGGGAAACAGATGAAAAAGACGAATTTGATGAGATATCTATAGTGAACAGCAAGGTTATTGGTGATAAGAATGCTTCGAAGGTTATAAACTGCCTCATTTCTATTGTTGGTGAGTATTTTTTACTTGTAGAAAATTCTTGCAATGATTTCTACCCTTTAAGGGCAGAAATCATAGGATCTTTAAAAACTAATACTTCTTGAACATATTTTTCAGCTGACTGATAATATATACTTAATCTCAACTTTATTAAGTAAACCATATAGGTAGTATTATTTATTTCCAGCAATGTACGGCGAGCAACTGATAATCTTCCAATACTTACCGCACATGAGTGAGCTGATTGCATCGTGTCGTAAGCGATTGTCCGTGCCGTTAGAAGGCGGGGTTGTTGCGTGCTTGCAACTGATAAAGTACCTCGTGCCTTACATGACTGATGTCAAGATTATGGAGCAGTTGCAGGTATGAAGTCTTCTTATCCTAACAAAGTCCTAAGGCTGCGCTCACTTTCGATACGTTTTCGTACGAATTCCATTCGTGCAGAAACGTACGAACACGTACGAACATTCCCGACCTTCTGAGTACTATGAAAGCGCTCACACTGCGTATACGTACGACTAACTCGCGCGCAGTGTGAGCGCTTTCATAGTACTCAGAAGGTCGGGAATGTTCGTACGTGTTTGTACGAACATTCCCGACCAACGAACTCACTTTGCTCACTTTGCTCACTTTGGAAAACGGATCCAAAGTGAGCGCAGCCTTACCCAATGTTGTCAAAGCCTTCCCCCGTACCCCCACAAAAAATAAAGGTTTTTATCATTCCAAAAAGTCTACTCATCTATTTCCTGTTTTTGTCGCTGTCCCATATACTTTTTATACTCCTTGTTGCTGTAAGACAGACATGCATAATGAACTTAGTGTCAAGAGTCTATGGATTTTGTCTGAAAGGTTTCAGCAAGTGACAAAATTTCCATTTTTTCTACCAAAACTATAGATTGAATTTGACATGCAATAATATTAGACAAAATCATTGATATCTCCGTATAAGAATATAATGCATTGACTTCCTCCGTCCTTGGTTGATTCTATTTTTACTTTTTTTTACTATATAAAAATAAGTCGGGTTTTCCTTCCTGACGCTATAACTCGATAACGGCTGGACCGACTTGGCTGATTTTGGTCTTGAATTAGTTGTAGAGGTCCAGAGAAGGTTTAAAAGGTTTTTTTTTCAACGGGAATGGTAACGGCGAGCGAAGCCGCGGGCAGACGCTTGTATTTTATAGTTTTCTGTCAACGTCATAGAAAATATGTTACAAGTGGTGACATTTGCAGGATACGTTTCTGCGGAGTATCCTGCAACCGTCACTCCGCCTGGCAGGGAGCGGGCGTGGTGCGTGTGCAGGCGGGGCGGCGGCACGCGGCGCACTCGCGCGCAAGCTGGCCGCCGCATTGCACGCCGTGGCGCTGAGAGTCGGACCCGATATGACGAGGAAGCATCTCTGTGTGCCCGCTTTACAGAGGTATCGAATTATTACTTTAGATCCCCACCAAGGAGAAATATTTTCGTGACAAACTGTGTTATTTTTGTCGAATCTTTCGGGTTTTTGTGTGTTTAAAATCTCCTATTTATTGTTTTAGATTTTTCTTGGCTTTTGACAAAGCGAGCGGGAAGATTGATAACTGGCCGAAACAGGACGATCCTATCATAGACAAGGTAAACATTTCGGCAAATTTTAATCATCCGCACTTGATGTGCGAGCTGCTTTTTCCGTAAGTAGGCCACTGGCGGGCCCTTTTTGCGTGACCCTTGACACGTGTTGCTCGAACTTTTTTATGTTCTACGACACGCCGGTTTCCTAACGATTTTTTCCTTCACCTTTCCTTTTGAGAGTACTGGCATAGTGCACATAAATTATTCGACAGAAAAACTCATTGTTACACGACTGGATTTGAACCCACGACCTTCCAATCGGAAGGCGGAACCGCTACCACTAGACCACCAGTGCTCTCTCTCATAGACAAGGTATACAGTTTTGGTAGTATTGTAATGTTTCATCTGTATTAGATTTAAAACACGGATATTTATCGCGTAAATTACAATCATAATTATTTCCTTAAACATGCGCGGAAATATTGTCATTACTTTTGAATATAGAACACGCGAAGTATCATATTTACGTAGACTGAAAAACCAAAATCACTTCCCGGCGCGTTGTCGCTCCGGCAATGTTGTATGAAACGGTGTGCTGTTTGAATTTAGAACTCTTTTGCGTTCTCGTGGCTGTATAGCCACAGATGCGTTTAGGATTCGGCACAAACTGTAAAAAAAAAAAAATTGCCGGTAAAGCGGAGTTCGTTGTTATTTGGTTAATATATACGGAACCCTAAAAATAAATATATTGTGTAAAGGACCCTTTTTTATTTCCTTGCATTTTTTTAAGAAAAGCACTATAATGCCTCGGCCGAAATGGCAATTGCCTGTCTCGTATCATTGAAGTCCTCGCCTGCGGCTCGGCCTTCAAACTCATACTCACCTGCAATTGCCTATTTCGCTGCCTTTGCAATAATGTACTATTATTTTCCCGACGTTTCCGCTATATTGCAATAGTCGTGGTCGTGGGCTGACCACGCAAATCAGTATTGCTTATTAGGTCATTCAATTTAGTTTAAAATTTATTATTCGCTCACAGCTATCCGACCTAGAGTCATCGGAGCCGAAAATGGAAGGTTTCCTAGAGATTTGCCGCGACGGCAGCACAGCCGAGTGGAAGGTGCAAGACGGGCGAGTGGTTCGCGCGGACTTGCCCGAGCTGGCCTGCAGCCCGCCGGAGCGAGCGCCTGACACCGCCGCGCTCACTGTGAGTAATGCAGGGCCGTTATTCGCTATTGCCAAACCATGCTCGTTACGTGAACACGTTAAGAGCGGGTCGTGCGAAAATTTGAGATGCGTTTTTAAAAAATTCATAACTAAATAACTAAGTGACATTTTAAAAATCGCAAAAAGACTAATTGTAGACTATACATTTGAGATTAATTCGAATTTAAGTGTGTTAAAAAAATATACTACTTAACATGACATTCTATTTAACGCTAATGAAAATCGTATTGTACTTTATTTTATTACGCTGTTACTTGTGATGTATCCTTGTGTACAATAAAGTGTTATCTATCTATCTATCGTATGTCAGCGTTAAATAGAATGTCATGTTAAATAGTATATTTTTTTAACACACTTAAATTCGAATTAATCTCAAATGTATAGTCTACAATTAGTCCTTTTGCGATTTTTAAAATGTCACTTAGTTATTTAGTTATGAATTTTTTAAAAACGCATCTCAAATTTTCGCACGAACCGCTCTAAAGACATCGGCTTAGCAATCGTCGGATTTTGAACGAATCATGTGAAATAACCAAAACATCAAACGTGGGGCATAGACAACTAGTCTTGTAACATACAGAATACCATTTTTCGATTCCACACCAAAGCGCGTTTGCATTTAGATAACGTTGTGAAGTCACACGTTTTGGGCACGGAATCTCCAATGTAATAGCGAATAAGGCCCCAGCTCGGGTGTAGATCACTGAGTGATGCAGCTCGATCAGTGTTACCAGCAGTAGATAGTCAAATATAACATGAGACGGCTCAAGAAGCAATATTTTCACGAGAAAAGTAACATTACCATGAACTATGTGGAAAACGACACAATACGTTATTATGACATTTTATAACACAAAAACTAACATAAGTTTCCTGTCTTATTTGGTAAAATCGATTATTATTACTGAAAAACAAAAACATTCTTGGATGCGTTCCGTTTCATGATATTTTTTGTTTGTAGGAAAATATTTTTAAAGTTTTTTTATGTAACATGAAAAGTAACGTAAAATATTACAAATTAACATTCTGGCAACACTGACTGCAGCTCGCTCTTACGTCGGAGCGGAACGTACAAGACGGGCGAGTGAAGTGATGTAGATCTCTTAGTGATGCAGCTCGATATGAGTAACAGCTCACTATGAGTAAAGCAGTTCAATATTAGTACGTAGCTCAGATGGGGTAACATAGCACGTAATTGTATAATAGCACACTGAGTTAAGTTGCTCACTGCGAGTCAGTAAGTCCAGGTCAAGAGTCCACTCTCTACTCACTACACTTTTTAGTAGTAGTAGAGCTCTTTGTGAAGGGCTCGTCCGGGGAAGTACTACCACCATGCCTATTTCTGCCGTGACGCAGCATTGCTGTGTTTCAGTTTGAAGGGTGTGGGTGCCGGTGAAATTACTGGCACGTGAGGCTGAATATCTGTATGCCTCCAGTTGATGGACGCAGGGCAGTGCATCGTAGGGCGCGTTCCTGTCGTGCGTGACCTGCGAGGCATTGCTTTGTTATAGGCGAGGTTACCACTTAACATCAGGTGGGCCATATGCTTCTTCCATCAGCTAATTACATAAAAAAAAAAACTTTTCGCTTGTATTTTAATTTAGTTTCTCCTTTCTAGGCTCAAGAAGAACTTCTAATGGTGTTCGACGAAGAGCTAGCTTACCAAACGTACACATCATTCACAAAACTAGTCGGTGCCGACACAATGGAACGATGCCTCAAGAACAGTGACACTATAAAGGCGCTCTGTCGGAAATATGAACAGAATCATTCCATCAGGTAGTATTTTTTTCTACCCCTTAATGGCTGCCTTTCATACAAACTTTGATAGCCTTTTCAATCTTTTTGGACAGCACTGGTGGATATCTCATCTATCTGCGTCCCATAGTACAAGCTTTGCCTAATTTGGGGCTAGATAGCGTTGTGTAGATTGACCACAATATTAATTTTATTTATGTATGAATGTAAATTGTTCTTACTAACATTCACAATTATAATTTCCAGCTCACCCCTCTCAATAAACCGCGACAAGCGCTTCCAACCGTCATACAGCGACGAGCCACTCCATAGACGCGACACTCCCACTAAACCAGACATCGTCAACGATCACATTTCCAGCTCCAATAGTTTCGGCTCAAACGTCACTTTAGTTGGCAACAGGATAGATGTCGCTTGTGTAGCGTGCGAGCTGAACTGTCCGTATGGATTCGATGTGGTGGCTTGTAAGATGGATAACGGAGTGAAAAGCAATCGGTGAGTCACTTCCCGTATTTATACAGTGCGTCGCACGGATATGGAATAAATAAATAATTAATAAATAAATGCCACATGGAAGGAAAGTACCTTGAATATTGTAAATGGAACATATTACTGAAAGAAGACATTATTTGAATTTAAAAAACAATTTAAACGGCATTATTTAAATTTAAATTGCATATTTAGGAAATAGAATACAATTATAAACACCCAGACAAAGAAAAAACATCTGCGTTCACCACACAAATATTTGTTCTGGGTCGAACCATCGAACCAACGACCTTCGGCGCAGAAGGCAGAGCTACGAACTGAGCTGAGAGGTCGAGAGGTCCAGTAGTAGACCTAAAATTCTCTTCTTATTAAATTTAAGAGCTTAGCGGGGTTTTGATGCAGTTTTCTCCAATTAAGTCTTTCGAATGCGGCCTCCTTGACTTCCTTAAACGACATGACAGCGACCTTTTCTTTTATCTAGCTCATGTAACTTATTCTTTGCCTTCCTCTTCCTCGTTTTCCTTCAACCTTTCTTTCAATTATGTTCTTTATGTAGCTAGCGGTCTTTAAGATGTCCAAACATTTTTCCTCTTCGATTTTGTATTGTCTCAAGTATAACTCTCTTCTCCTTTACTCGCTCAATTACCTAAGGTATAATCCTATTATTCAGACATCTACGCGGCGATTGGCTGATATACTGGGAGCACGAAATCGGCCGGCCCGAGAAGGAAACCAGATTCAACCTCAAGCAGATAAAACTACAAACATTCGTTGGACACACACACTCAGTAAAGTCCATCCACTGTTTGGACAACGAAAGCTCCTTCATGAGCGGCTCTAAAGATAAAACTGTGAAGTTATGGTCGCTGCGGAATCAGGTATGTTTACTTGATTTTTTTTGTCGTAGGTCGTGGGTTCGATCCACACTGGGAACAAATATTTGTGTGGTGAACGCAGATGTTTGTTCTCTGGATGGACGTTATATTGTATTCTGAGTATGTATTTACAAAAAAATATATATGAGTAGTATTGCAATCGTTTTTTCAGAAAACATTGAGAACTTGATTCTCAATGTTTTCTGAAAAAAATATATAAACATAATGAAATACCGTTTAAAACCGAAAATATTTGTAATATTTAACCGACTTCAAATAAAAAAGAGAAAGTTCTCCATTCGGTTGTTTTTTGTTTGTTATAGCATAACTTCGTAATTTATGAGCCGATTTGAAAAATTGGTCCCATTGAAAATTTATCAAAATGAGTTTAATAGTTTGGCCATAAAATCGGTTTCTCAAACTTTTAAACTTATATTACTAATTTCTTGCTTACTTCGCTTTCTAAAATGCTCTATTCTTATTTGAAATTCAAACACAAACCGCTTTGTTTTAACCAACAGGGCGACGGCAATGCAACAACACAATGCAATTGGACGTACACCGGCCACAAGAAAGGCGTGCTGTCTCTTTCCTTCCTGGAGTCGTTGCGTCTTGCCGTCTCTACCGACTCTGTCGTGCACATATGGGACCCTTTTATGGAGAGTGTCGTTTCACAGGTAATGTACCGAAAGAATTAAGATTAAAAACTAAAACTCTGCTACTAAAAAATCATGTCTACGTGATAGAATCAGAAATGCGGATATCCGTAGAAGAACCAAGGTCACCGACACAGCTCTTATAGTCCAGTCATTATAGTAAGTTCACTTCGGAATTCGAGATACCCAGCTGTAAGTCTGTAAATTCTTATATTGACACCCTAAAAGTTGTCTCAAAACCTACATTATGGTAGGGTGTACGCAACTATTAAATTTAAAGGTCAAAAAGCTTTTTTTGTAAATATCTCATTTCCTATGGGTTTTTTGCTATTTGTATTTAATATCAATATTGTAGAATACAAAATTCTCTACAAATTTTGTTTAAAAACATTTTTCATACGGTGAACCGTTTTCGAGATAGAGGGTAGAGAGCGCGCGGTCACAGCCTGGTCGTCGGTAAAAAACCCATAGGAAATGAGATATTTACAAAAACAGCTTTTTGACTTTGAAATTTAATGGTTAAGTACACCCTACCATATTTTATGTAGGTTTTGAGACAACTTTTTGGGTGTCAACATACAAGTATTTACAGACTTACAGCTGGGTATCTCGAATTCCGAGATTCTTACCTAATTTAAGCATAAATAACTGGCCTGGTTAGTTGAAGTGGCAATGGGTAAGTAGCTACATACATGCAAAATAAAATTAATACTTAGGGAGCATGTAGTTGGTGCCAACTCTCGGCGACTTATTCTACTTCTGTTTTTATATTCACTGTGTATATTTAATCTTATACACAGATTATTGTGTGTTGAACAGCTGGACAGTCTAAAAGCTCCGGTGAGCATAGTTCGCGCGCTGGGCAACGGCTCGGCCGGCATAGTGGCGGCCACGGGCGACGCTCTGCGGATCATTGATGCACGCGCACCCCATGCTAGCTATGAACTCAAGGTACCATCAGCAACAGTTATTCCTTACCACCGCGATCGGAGCCGGTCAGCTCCTCTTATTATTTCACACCGAGCGCGTTCAAGCATTCTTAATGACAAAAGCAGTGCAGATGCAAAAATAAACCTTACTACAAATACTATAAACTCTGTTTTCAATGATAAGAATCTGCTCTCCTCTCCGAGACGGTCTGTGTGAACGGACCCTTTTTCTAATTCTAATTGTGTTGGGGGAATAAGATTTGCACTGACGTCCCGCGATGGGGTGTATTGTGCATTGTGCCCCTGCTAAACCTTACCCCAGCCAGCCCAACTCCTTAAAATAGCGGAGAAGGACTTTGGGTTGGTGGCAGCAATGTTCTAGTTGACCCAATGGTGACTCAGATGTGGATGTGGAAGGACAAGACTCAAACGGACCCTTAAGAGGGCATCACACAGGCGACTCTCCATACAAACGTAGTCCCCTATTTCCTCCCTGGATAATGCCTCTAGAGTAACCATTTTTTCTCATAAAATCCAGATCTGCTATATACGTGCTCGTATGTTTTCCTTTTTTTCAGAAACTTATTGATAAAGTGGAGCACAAACCCTTTTTTTTTTTCGAATGGACAAAATGCTGGTGATCGTCTGACGATTCTTACAGCGTTACCGGACAATGGTGAGCGCAGAGGGCGCTCAACCGGTAAAGTTAGGTTGGGGCGACAAACTCAAGGGCACCGCTATGTTACGGAGGGATTGAAGCACAAATCCGTCTGTGCGAGTGTCCCTATGCGCGTGAGCCAAAACCGGTTCCATGTCAGCTATGTGCCACCCACTACAAGCGTAGTGAGTGACGCTGGTTTAAAATAATAATTTCCTCAGGTACCACTGAGTGCAAGTACATTCGTCCGTAGCATGTGTGTGTGTGAAGGCGCTGGATGGGCTGCCTGTGGCCTCGCCAGCGGTCACGTGGCGGTCATCGACCTACGGACGGGCCTGCCCCGACATGCTTGGAAGGCGCATGATGGAGAGGTAATGGTGACCCCGACATCAAAATTCGACAAATTTTGTAAAGTAAAATAAAACTAAACAGGCTTTTGGCTCATCCCGTTCCTTTTTATAACGCTTTTATTAGCTTCACCTGTATGTATGTAACCGTCCTCTTTCAGCTCGATTTTGTCCTACTTTGAACGATCAGATTTGATTCAAACTTTGCACATCTGTCAAAGGTCGATGACAGTGCTTATTGCACTATAGACTTGAAATTTAAACATTTTGACATTTAACCTTATATTTTATTGACTTTAGTTCTTTTATTTAACTTTGACATGTGATCGGTATTTGTTATTAATTTGGTAAAATTCCTAACTGTCTTGACATTCCTTTGACTAATGTATAATGAATGATTGACCTATCCTATCTATAGTTTGTTAACCGCTAATTGTATTATAAACCTGCTATGACATTGCAGTGCCCAACAGGGTGCATGTACTGACCTAAGCTACTTTAAGAACAAATGCTATTTATTTTATGTACATGTGAGCAATCAATAAATGAAATGAAATATGAAAAAAAAAAAAAGTAAAAAGTAAATTATAGATTAAAAAAAAAAAAAAAAAACGCTTTTATAACTAATTGTTGTAAATATTTTATCAATAGTTTATTATATCTGAAGTTATTATAAAAAGCACCCCACGCTTTTTTGTACAATAATATAAATTTTTCAATTGATTATTACAGTTTTATTTTTAACTTTTTAGTTCAATTAGTTATAAAAGCGTTTTTTTTTTAGTTTTTTAAACTATAATTTATATCTTCTTTGTTACGTTTCTATTATGAGAAGAAATTCCGCACTTGGTGTGCGGACTGGTTTCCGCAAGTAGGCCGCTGGCGGGGTTTTTGCGTGACGCTCTTTAGGTTTTACGACATGCCGGTTTCCTCACGATGTTTTCCTTCACCGTTTAGTGCAAATACATTTTCGACCAAAAAACTTATTGGTGCACAACTGGGTTTAAACCCACGAGCTTGGGATCGTAAGGCGGGAGGGGGGGGGGGATCATGGGGCTGCTACCACTAGACCATCAGTGCTCTCTACTTCGACATCAAAAAATAAAGCAGCCAAGTGCGAGTCGGACTCGCCCATGAAGGGTCCCGTAGCATCAAGTAACATGATATAAACGTTCTTGGAGTTCGTCGAAAGGTAAATTGCGGTTTACGATTTATGACGTATAAAAAAAAAACTACTGACTAGATCTCGTTCAAACCAAATATCGTTGAAAGTTTGCATAGTAATGTACAACATATATTTTTTTTTAGTTTCTAAATTCTTACTAAATTCTTTCTTTTCTAAATTCTCTTATTTTAGAAGTTAGAGGGCCAACTTTTTTCCACTTTGGAAGTGTCTCTCGCGCAAACTATTCAGTTTAGAAAAAAACTATATTAAAAACCTCAACATCATTTTGGAAGACCTATTCATAGATACCTACACGTATGGGTTCGATGAAAAAAAATTTTTTGAGTTTCAGTTTCAAGTATCCCCATACTTGAAACTGAAACTACCCCCAAAATTTATAGTTTTTTTCTATTTTTGTGTAAAAATCTTATTGCGGTTCACAGAATACATCTACTCGCCAAGTTTCATCAGTCTAGCTCTTACGGTTTCGGAGAAAAATGGCTGACATAGATGGACAGACAATGGATGGACAGACAGGCAAACAGACAGACAGACAGACATGACGAATCTATAAGGGTTCCGTTTTTGCCATTTGGCTACGTACGGAACCCTAAAAATAAGAAATAACAAGTATTGTTCATCTTTTTACACGGTATATATCTAGCCCTATTACAGAGGGCTCAGAATCCTTCTTCCTGAAATGTATAGGGGAGGCCTATAACCAGAAATTGACCTCTTCAGGCTGATGAAGAGCACCAGGGTATTATGAGCACCAGGATATCGGATTTTGGAACTCTACTGTTTAAGTTTGATGCCGAGTGATCTTATTTGATTATATTTAATAGGTACTGAGAATAGCGGCAGTAGATGACAACAGACTACTGAGCTCCGGTCTTGATCAGATCACGGCGCTATGGAGGCCGGATGATGGCGAACTGATTGCTCATTTCAAGTAAGGGCTAATCATCATATATCATCACTAGCCGCGAGTTCCAGTGTTGCCCGTGTATTTCAGAATGTTAAAGAACATTCAAGAACAATTCTAATAAACCTCAATTGGTAGAATTATTATTATCCAATATTGAGGTTTTTTAGAAAAGTTCTTACGTGATAGAAAAGGATAGACATAGATTCTTGCAACATTTTGAATTGGTTCTGTTCTTATTGGTCGTAGCGTGATGTTATATAGCCCATAGCCTTCCTCAATAAATGTACTATCCACCACAAAAATAAATTTTCCATTTAGACCAACCGTTCCCGGGATAAGCGCGATTTCTTGAAATAAATTCAGGAGGTATTCAGTTTTCATAAAATGGTGAAAGCGACCTGAGCCCGAAGTCCCAGTGCATTTACAACATTTCGTTACCAAATGTTGTTTTCGTTTTGCCTATTTGTCTCTGTCTATTGTATGGAGAAAAGATGAGACAACAACTCTAACTACGTAACGTATTTTTGCCGTCTCATATTTTCTCCATACATTAGAGAGAGACAAATAGGCGAAACGAAAACAACATTTGGTAACGAAATGTGGTAGCAAAACTCCGACTTCGGGTACTGGTCTGATAATGGAGCCAAGATCTGTCCAACAGAACGCTTCAATCAATTGGCCAATTGAGTTAAAACTGGTTTATCATACTAAGTTAGCGAAGGATAGTCAGAGGCAAGGCCAAATATTGAGTCTGGGCAGAAACATTTTCTCAAAGTAGATAAAACACAATGCGTGATGGTGGCACATTTTTTTCTAAATACCATTTACCATTGTACTTTTCGGAGCATTTGGATCGCATCACGAGATCTCAGTTCGGGGCGAACTACTAGTTAGTTTTAATTATGCTTTGATTTTATATTTTCCTTGTTATTTGTTTCGTGTTTGCTTATTTTCTTGGCAAACAAATTCTTTATAAAATAAAATAAAATAAATATTCTGGACAATTCACACAACACTACCCAGCCCCAAACTAAGCAGAGCTTGTAATATGGGAACCGGATAGCTGATATAATACTTGAATACATTTTTTTTTTGTAAATACATACTTAGAATACAATATAACACCCAGACAGAGAACAAACATTTATGTTAACCACACAAATATTTGTTCTCGGTGGGGATCGAACCCACGACCTACGGCGCAGAAGGCAGAGCTACTACCAACTGAGCTAGAGGCCAGTCAATTATGCTTTGATTTTATATTTTCCATGTTATTTGTTTCGTGTGTGCTTATTTTCTTGGCAAACAAATTCTTTATCTATTCGTTCGTATTCGTTCTCGGTTGGGATCGAACCCACGCCCTACGGCGCGGACCAACTACCAACTAAGCCGAGAGAGGCATTCGTTCTCGGTTGGGATCGAACCCACGCCCTAGCGCGCGGACCAACTACCAACTAAGCTGAGAGAGGCCAGGCGATAACCACACAATGTAACGACTAGTAATCTGACCCCCAAGACCCATCACTGCCCACTAATTCCTATGCGAACACAGGTCAAACGCACCATTTAGACTGGCACCAGCCTAACCTGAACCCTCACGCACCCTACTAACACCAACCACACAGAGGTCACCTTACGCTGGTACTCTCTGCTGCCGAACCGGCATTTCCTAGCTACTTCTATCTTATCTAATATTGTGTTTTTGTCGGCAGGGGTAGCACGGAGCCAGTACACTGCCTATCAGTGTACTACAACGAGCTAATATCCGGCACAACTAACAACCGAATCGGGGTCCACACCTCGCTCGGCCAAGACGCATCATTCTCCAGCACCAAACTACGATCGGATACGTTCAAAGGCGTGCTGACCTGTATGTCTGTACTGCCGCTAAATAGACTGCTTCTGTTAGGAAGTGATAATGGTACTATAAGTTTATTGTGCTAAGACTTTGTTATATATAATGACTAGCGGCCGCCCGCGGCTTTGCTCGCCTTGTTCCCGTTACCGTTCCTTTTGAAAAGTATCCTATATCCTTCTCCTGGTTGTAAACTACCTTCCCACCAATTTTCAGCCAACTCGGTTCAGGCGTTCTTGAGTTATAAGTAGTGTAACTAACACGACTTTTATAAATATAGATGTTAACTTATCAGCCCTCTTACCGTCAAGTATTGTATTGTATTATAAATATGTATTTACAAAAAAATGTATATAAGCATTATAGCAGCTACCTGGTTCCCATAGTACAAGCTGTGCTTAATTTTGGGCTAGATAGTGTTGTGTGGATCGTCCACAATATATATTTATTTACTAGCGGCCGCCCGCGGTTGCGCTCGCCCAGTTCCCGTGACTTACATCCGGTTTTTCTAAAATAATATATGTTTTCTAAAATAAAAGTAGCCTCAGTTACTCTTTATAACATCTTCTACCTGCCAATAAAAGAGCCGTGAAAATAGGTCCAGCCATGTCAGAGATCAGCCGGAACAAACAGACAGACAGACCAAAGTTTTATTGTAAAAAATGTTATTTTGGTGTATGTAACATGTATATTCATATATGCATATATAGATAGTGCAATCCACGAAGGCGCGCCCCACTGTTCCTCGTAACCGTTTATAGTATATGTGTGCAAGCTTCCGTCAATGTTTGTGTGTTATCGGTACACACTAATTAGCTATGAGTGCACACGCACACTACAATGAATAGACTACGGTTCGCGACTGCCGCTCGGAGCAAACTCCCCGCACCCCGCGAGGGGCGCGTCTTCGTGAATTGCACTATCTATAGTAAAAAGCGGCTAAAAAAACGCCCCCTGACGCTATATGTTTAAATCATCTACAATAGATGCAAAGACCTGTTTATTGTCTAACTTTGCAAAGGCCTCTTTACCGTTTTCCAAGATTTCTAGGTCTATTACTTAATAGGACCAGTAGGCCTACCACAAGCTCTGTTTGGCTCTGGTTTTGAGTCTGTGTGAGTGTTGACTAATTATGTGTAGAGTCTGTTCAGAAAGAGAACCGTCGTGGCCAAATTGTGAACTAACGTTTCGATTTTTATATGGCAGCTCATCCCTTTCTTTCCGTCAGCATTTAGCATCATAAAAATTAAATAAAGGAATAGTACACTAGTTGTGATAGGATCAAAACGCAACAGACGCGCTATTGTATTGCCCACTAAACAAAAAAGGTGATTAAGCACAGCTGCGCCCTCATATCCCACGACGGTTCTCTTTCTGAACAGACTCTATGTGTGACGTTTCGACGTAGGATTTATATAGTCAACACTCAAAACCAGAGCCAGAGACATAGCCAGACAGAGCTTGTGGCAGCCCTACAGTCTGGTAAACTAAGTATGTAGCTATAAATAGTTTTGTATAAAGACTCTTTATCTTTCTCTCTATCGGGACTCGGGAGTGATAGTAGCTATAGCTATCTAAGTAACTATAATACATTATAATGAAAATAAAAAAATGTAATAAGTAAAGCATAATACATGTAAATTTTGTAAAGGTGTATAAATATATGGTAGGTTTATAATTAATGATCTCGGAAATATGTATTGTATGTAATAAGTATAAAGTAAATATGGTAAATAATGTCTAAAACTGGGTATAGAAGCATCGTCCTGCGGCAAGATGGACAGACGATGTGGTAAACATCGCGGGGAAGACCTGCAGCCTTATTGTCTAACTCTTCTTCTTCTTAATTAATGGCATCAGTCCATTTTGGATAAATTTTGCCAGTGTCGAGTGAGGATATATTACATAAATAAAATAGTTTTAGTCAAGTCAAGTCAGTCAATAGACAAGTCGGCTCTAATTGGCTTTAAGGCTTTACAAAGCCATCAGAAACATTTTCGATCAAATCAGAATATGCTAACAACTTTGAGCTAAGACCTCAAGTAATGTTGGTTAAATTCCACCAAAATTAAACAACAGAACTCAAAAAAACACCAGAAAAACAATTAAAATGAAAAAGCTATGTGACTTTCCAAAATGACAGAAAACGAATCCTAAAGGCCTGCGCACACCTAGTTCGCTGGCGATGGCGATATAAATTTGACAGCGATATTTGACAGCGTTTCACTGATCGCTACCGCCAGCGAACTAGGTGTGCGCAGGCCTTAAGTCAACTCGTAATCAACATCGGCTTAATAGTTGACATTTGAAACCTAACCTAGACTTTAACTGTCACTTTCATATTGTATTACTATCTGACATAAGCAACACCACCACCAAAATTGAACCTAGTGAATGAATAGAACTTGATGGAATATCGTATTTTGGAATTGCGTAATATAATCAGCTATCTACCTATTCAGTTGTTATACAGGGTGTCCCATAAGTCAACGTCCAGCCAACGCCGAAAACGGGCGGTTGGCCAAGTCATGACATCTATCAGAAAAATATAAAAAAAAAAATTTGTCATGTAACTTTCGAGTTATGAGTATTTAAAAAAAAACAGGATAAACTGACACCCTGTGATGATCTTTTAAGTCCTGTGACTACAAACATTAAATTTGCGTGAAAGTTTCACGAAAATTTATTACATATTTGAGTCATGACTTGGCCCATCGCCCGTTTTCGGCTGGACGTTGACTTATGGGACACCCTGTATATAAGGATATGGAATGTTACCAATAAAATAGCTCATTATTTTATTGTGTTAGTGCCAAAAATAAAAATGTCCGCAATACCTACGCCTGATAATGAGAATAACCGTGGTAGCTACCTATTCAGTTATTAAAAATAAGGATAATTATTATTTTTGTTAATAAATAATAATTAACTAATGTGTAATTTATTCGTACGTAACAATAACACCAAGCCAATTAGCTAATATTTTTCTCAGAAATACAGCTAATTGGAAAAACAAGTAATAAAATAGGTATCGATTATTTTATGTTAGTAAGTCATATTTTTTTGTAATAAAAGTATTTTTAGAATTACATTTAGTTTGTTTTATTTGGAATGCTAAAACTGTTGCAGTAGGTTAGGAACCCACTTCTGAGATTTGATATTTACCTAGCCCTAATTATAATAATTATCTCTCCGTTTTTTCAGAAGACACGATCAATTTTAGACACTTGCTTGAGAAAAAGGTGTATAGATCGTTGGGATTAGGTAATTTTTAACCGACTTCCAATCAAAAAGGAGGAGGTTCTCAATTCGGTTGTATGTTTTTTTTTTTTTTTTTTTAATGTTTGTTACCGCATAACTTCGTCATTTGTTAGCCGATTTGAAAAATTATTTTTTTATCTGAAAGGTACTGCTTCCAGATTGGTCCCATTTTAATTTTATTAAAATCGGTGTTGCCATTTTTTTTAAATAATTTTTTTAATGTTTGTAACTGCATGCCTTCGTCATTTATGAACCGATTTAGAAAATTATTTTTTTATTTGGAAGGTTATTTTTACGTCCAGACTGTCCCAAACAAATTTCATTAAAATCGGCTTAGCCGTTTGGCAATGAAGTCGGTTTCTCAAGTTTTTTAAACTTATAATTATTGTCTAGCTAGACCATTTTGTGAACAATGAAAACTTCTTCTAAATCGAAATTGGTAAATAGGTACCCTACTTAGAGGCCTGCGTATCAATATCGCTGTCATATTTGACAGCGTTTCAGCTGATCGCCATCGCCATCGCCTAGATGGGCGCAGGCCTTAAATCAAGTAATAGACTCTTCTTTGAAATTTTAAATTCTATCAAGAAAGTGACAATGTCAATTGAACTTGCCACAAAACTGTGATTGCGACAATTTGCAAGCGTGATGTGTGATTCTTGATTTAATGTGAAAATGCCTCACAACCCTCACCGCCGGTCCAGTACCTCCCTTGTAAGTAACCGCCGCACCAGCATCATCGCGCACGGAGCTGGCGCCGACATCTCCGAGCTCAACTTGCTGAAGGAGGAGAGCCACACGGGCGACCATTTCCTCACCCCGGCGCAACTGGAGGTCGTCTACAGAACCAATGTCAACAATGGCCTCACTGAAAACCTGGCGAAGGAGCTGCTGGAAATAAACGGACCCAACGCCCTAAAGGAACTCCGCGGCACCAGCTACTGGAAAATCTTCCGACACAATCTGTTCGGCTGGTTCCAATGCGTGCTCTGGGTCGGAGCCATTCTCAATTTCATAGCGTACTTCTTTGCTAAGCAGTTGGATACAGACAGCGGCGGGCACTGTGAAAAGGAATACCTGTACCTAGGCTGCGTTATAACTATGACCATTATCGGCACGGGACTATTTGGGTTTTATCAGGAAGCGAGGAACGTCGCCGTCATGAGCGGCTTTGAAAAGCTCGTCCCGCCGAACGCGGTAGTCATTCGAGAAGGAATCAAGAAAAGCATACCCAATATTGACGTTGTTCTTGGTGATATAGTCGAGATGTCGGGCGGGGAGGTGGTCCCGGCAGATGTGCGTATACTTTCCGAAAGCGGCTTCAAAACTGACATGTCCTCTCTCACCGGTGAGTCGGAGCCCATAAAACATAAGACAGAGTGCACGCACTCCAACCCGCTCGAGTCGAAGAATATGGCGTACTTCGGCTGCCCTATCACTGAAGGAACGGCCAGAGGTGTAGTTGTAGCTATTGGAGAAATGACGCAGATCGGGAAAATCGCTGGTTTGGTAACTGGCCTAGAAAAAGAAGAAACCCCAATATCGAAGGAAATAACCCATTTCATTAAGTTGATATGTGGCGTTGCGTTTGTTTTTGGTTTCGTATTTTTCCTGATGGTGTTTTTCATACAAAATAGCTGGTTGTCGGCTCTACAGTATATGCTTGGAATAGTTTTAGCGAACGTCCCTGAAGGGTTGATCGTTACATTGACGGTATGCATGACGTTGTCTGCGAAACAGCTCAAGAAAAAGAATTGCCTTGCTAAAACTCTTCAAGCGGTGGAAACTTTGGGTTCGACGTCATGCATTTGTTCAGATAAAACTGGAACTTTGACCGAGAATCAAATGAACGTGTCTCACTTGTTCTGCAATTTCAAAATCTACGACAAAATTGATCACACTCACGTTTCTGATCCAACATACGCGACTCTCTGTTTAGCGGCTTCTTTGAATTTGCGGGCTGAGTTCGATCATAAAACCATTAATTTGCCAGTTGAAAAAAGAAACATAATGGGCGACGCTTCCGAAGCGGCTATTTTACGTTACATGGAGTCGAATCGTTCCGCCACTCAAACGCGAGAAGAGAACCCAAGGGCAGCTATGATACCTTTCAGTTCAGCGTATAAATACCAAGTCACCATTCATTACTTGCAAGCCACTAAAAGTTATTATCTGATTATGAAAGGTGCTCCAGAAATTGTTGTGGAATACTGCTCTACCGTGCACACGGATGAAGGAAATCAACCACTCACCCCGCAAGTTAAGAAGGAGTTGAAAGCGAACTTCATCAAACTAGCGAACATGGGAGAGCGGGTAATAGGATACTGTGATCTGAAATTGCCTGCTGAAAGCTATCCAGTAGGATATAAGTTCGACACTCAAACGAGAAATTTTCCAATAGAAGACCTGAATTTTATAGGCGCCATATCTATGATAGATCCTCCCAGGCGGGATATTGAGAAGTCGATTGCGCTCTGCAGGCAAGCTGGTATCAAAGTGGTGATGGTAACAGGCGACCATCCCGTGACAGCACTAGCTATATCTCGGCAATGTGGAACTATCACACAGCCGACTGCTTATGACTACGCGTTCGAACATCACATAGAACTGACTGACGTGCCAGCCCATATCAAGGCTCTGTTCAAAGCGGCAGTGATAACTGGCGACGAACTCCGGAAGATGAGCGTGAACGACTTAAAAGTTGCTCAAAACAAATATGAAGAAATAACATTTGCCAGAACTAGTCCACAGCAAAAGCTGTTTATTGTCGAGACTTATCAGGCATGCAAGCACGTCGTAGCAGTCACCGGAGATGGAGTCAACGACTCACCAGCCTTGAAAAAAGCTGATATTGGTATAGCAATGGGCATTAATGGAACTGAAGTATCTAAGCAAGCCGCCGACATGATACTGTTGGATGACAACTTTTCTTCTATAGTGTTGGGCGTAAAGGAAGGACGCAGAATTTTTGATAACTTGAAAAAGACGATTGCTTATACTTTGACTTCAAATACGCCAGAGATGCTGCCGTTCGTGTTGTATGCCTGCGCAGGAATGCCGCTGCCTCTAACTTTGATGTTGATACTGGTGGTTAACGTGGGAACTGATTTGCTTCCAGCCATGAGTTTGGCTTACGAAGACTCTGAAGAAGATATTATGAGTATACCACCGCGAAAACCAACAGACCATCTGGTCAACAGAGTAATGATATTCATGGCCTACTTTCAAGTAGGATTGATTCAATTTTTCGCTGGAATGTTTGCTTATTTCATGATTTTTGCACAAGATGGTTTTTTTCCATCGAGCCTTTTCTTCGTTCGAAACGAATGGGAGAAGTCTACTCATGTTATAAAAGATACATTGGGACGCAGTTGGTTCTTCGTCGACAGAAAGAGGCTCGAGAGAAAGGCACAGACTGCTTACTTCGTCGCGATTTGCATGACCCAGGTATCAGACGTTATCATTTGCAAAACTCGGCGAATTTCTCTTTTGAAGAAAGGTATGAAGAACCACGTGTTGAATGTGAGCATTGTGGTGGAGCTGGTCGCAGCGGTGGTCGTGACATACCTTCCATTGTGCCACGAAATATTCAGGACGGAGCCTTTATCGTGGTTCGATTTCTTTCTGGCGTCACCTTTCATGGTACTCATGATTGTAGGCGATGAAGTGAGACGATACTTGATGAGGAGCGGCGTCTCGAAATGGGTTGAACAAGAAACATACTACTGATCTGACCGTCAGATTCTGACGATTGTTGAAACCTTTTTAATAAGCGTTGTTTTGATGGCCATGCATCATTATGTTCTAAGATTTAATTATTTAACTATATTCTTACCTGATAACTTGAGAAATAAAGAGCTTATATTTGCACCTAGCTAAACAAGTGGTTTGAATTATTATTTTAACATGCTTAGGTGCGTAAGATTTCATGTGTCCGATAAAGTTTAATGCGTGTAGGTTGCAATACTTGCGCCATAGAATTCTATTTTAATCTAGTTTGCGAATTATGTGTTTGGCACACATGAAAGGGCGCGGCCGGGCATTCAATATAAATTTAAGTCGCAGCCTGCCTAGGTATGTGGCCTGACCTACTTTTGCCGAATTACGTAATACCAAGGTACCTACTGAACCTTTGGATAGCAAAACCTAAACGCAGACCTGTAGGGACTGTAAGGTAACATATTAGATATTAATACTAGTGGGTAATTCGCCACCGAACTGAGATATGTTTGTCACCCTAAAGTCGGTTTTCGCTTGATCATGAACATCATTTTGACATAGTGGTGTATTCTGTCTATTCAGTTTCAAAAGGTAGTATGTATGTGATCGTGATACGTTGAACAAATCAAGTTGAAAATCGACAAACATTTTTCATTTCAGTGACAAATTCTGCGCAAGGCTACGCGAGTAGGCGAATATAGTTCGAGGGTGTCACAGCTACTTACAGCCGAGGTACATAGGCATTTTACTTTACATCATTCATGCGAGGTAAATGAAACATTTTTTTAAGCATAACAAAATGTAATTTTTATTAAGAGACACTACGAACAAGCTTCGGGGTATTTAACACGATGTTATCATAGAGCATTCCTTGATAAATTAACTATTTAAAACAAAAAATAATTGATGGTATTAATTGAAAAATATACGGTACAAATAACAACACACACTTATTATAATTATTTAATACTATCGTCATTATCTTCGAGTGATATTGGACGAAGGAGGTTCAACACAGGTTCTCTTATTTGGGAGTTAGCCTTAGACAATTTAACCTAATTGTCTAAGGAGTTAGCATTCATATCTTACTTACTTATGCATCTAATTTCTGTGTTTATAACTTAAGTATGTACCTACTAGTAGTATAACAAATAAATCTTTAAACAATATGATAAAGTACAACAATGATTTCTTGACAAATACTCTTTAAAAGCTTATTAACTGATTCTATGTATTTTTACCCTGTAAATCTCCATTGCAATGCTGTAACACCCATGAAAGTAAGGAATTGTAGGTATATTGCAGCTCATTGTTTACTGTCCTATCTTGCGATCACTAAGTACGAGTATGTCATTGATATTGTATTCGCAAATGACTTTGCACCGAGGATAACTATGCATTGTAACTGTATCTTTTGATAACTCTTCAGAAGCCCAAACCATGCCACTGGTGTTAGTCCCGTTGTTGGCAGAAATAGCAAATTGGTATCTTTTATCTCTTGGCAAATCCAAAAAATGGTTAGTTTTACTCGCTTCCAAAACGGTAAAATGAATTTGCCCAGCACATGTTGTTGAAGCCTTAAACTCGCACCAAAACACAGTGTAGTTATCTATGTTTTTTATACCAACCCAAGATAACCCATGTTTGCCGTTTCCGTAGGAATACTTAGTAAAGTGGGCTACTCGTAAATCTTCGGTATCATTATAAGGAGGAATGAACAGGCGCGTGCTTTTCAATGATTTCCCATTTTCATTAGTAGACCAAATGTCCACATTCATGGGTCCCAGAGATGCTTCTTCAAGGATAACGTAATTCTTGTTAACAGCTAAAAGAATTGATGGGTTCCCTGTTCCTTCATGCGCTTCGACTATATAAGAGAAATTAGCTCCAGCTTCTTCATATTCTTCTAATGGTATCCAGTAAACATATATTCGCCTTGTAGTCTCAAATGAGTTTTGATCAAAAACTCCCACTACTGTATCTGGTGGTCTGTTAGGCCTTTCACTGGCTGTATCAAACACTATGTATGTAAAATCAGACCAGAACTCTTCTTTGACTGCTTCTTTAGTTTTGATATATATCCTCACTTCATATTGCATATGAGCATAGGGCAAGTGAGACAGTAGGAACTTGTATGTTTTGTCTTTGGCTGGCAGGCTAGATGTATTTACCTTGCGGAAATAAGATGCATTATCAATTTTAGCTATTTGATATTCTATTCTATGATCAACTCCATGCGGCAAAATATCAACCATATTGTTAGGAATACTCCATTGGAGGAGAACACTATGGGGACCATTACGTAAGACTATTAAGTTAATTGGTGGTTTGGCTTCACAATTGCATAGTGATCTATGGTGAAATTTTGTTCATTACAGCCAAATAAATTGCACCTTTTCAAATAAAAGATAAACTGTTTGTCTTGCTGTCTGTATCGGGGTTCACCGCTGGTGTTCAAAGAGCAATAGCTGAATCCAGTACTTTTTGTATCATTGCAAATATCATCAGAATTGCCCTCATTCAATAATGTTAATGAGTAGTTTGTGACAATGACACCTATTGGGTTAAACCAAGTGCAGTTTAAAATGTCAAGATTTTGAGATTTGCAGATAAAATCAGTGACATTCTCCGGCGGAGAGTAGAGATGGGTTTTTGCCTGGGCATTTATGGACGTATTGAGTAAATGCCGAGTAAACGTCCATTTACGCCCAGTAAACGTCCCAAAACAGGGCGGATATATTTTTATTGTAAAATATCGCAAAATTCACAAATTATTACACAATGCTAAGTTCAAATGACTAAAAAGGTTTTTTTAAGTTAATCTATAATCAATATCAGACTGAAGAAGTCCACTACTGGACATGGGCCTCCCCTACACTTTTCCACAGGAAGAACGATTCTGAGCCCTTTCCATCCACCGACTTCCTGCGATCTTAACAATGTCGTCAGGCCATCTGGTAGGCGGGCGCCATACTTTTGGTCTTCCAGTTCGTGGTCGCCATTCGAGAACCTTTATTCCCCAACGGTTGTCGGTTCTTCGAGCTATATGAACTGCCCATTGCCACTTCAATTTACTAATTCTAAGAGCTATGTAGGTGACCTTGGTTTCTACGGATATCCTCATTTCTGATTCTATCACGTTGTGAAACTCCCAGCATAGCTCTCTCTATAGCTCGTTGCGCGACTTTGAGCTTGTGTACGAGGCCAATAGTTAGCGACCACGTCTCAGTTCCGTAAGTCATCACTGGCAACACGCACTGATTAAAGACTTTTGTCTTGAGGCTTTGCGGTACCTGCGACGAGAAGATGTGGCGCAATTTACGGACGCTGCCCATCTGAGTTGGATTCGTCGGCTGACCTCTTTGTCGAAGTTGGCTCTACCTAATTGCATCGTCTGACCCAAATTAACATGAGCATTAGGCATGATATTTGTCTTGCTCATGTTCATTTTTAGACCCACCTGTTGGGAGACAATATTGAGGTCTCTGAGCATTGTGCCTAAATCTTCCAGCAACTCCGCCATTATGACTACTTAGTCATAATGGCAGAGTTACTGGAAGACTGGAAGACGTCGGCAAATCTAAGCTGAGTGATGAATTCGCCGTTGATGTTAATGCCATACCTTGTCCAGGACACGAGCTTGAAAATATCATCCAGTGCCGAGGTGAACAGTTTCGGAAATATGAAATCTCCCTGTCTCACCCCTTTTTGCATGTGGGTTGGATTTGTAATCTGGTCCTGAAGTTGGATAGACATTGTGGCATTCCTTTAGATACATTTCAAGACTTCGATATACTGATAGTCAATTTGACACCGCTGGAGCGACTATAGCATTGCCCAGGTTTGTTTCGACTGAATCGAAGGCTTTCTCATAGTCTACAAACGCTAAGCAAAGTGGCCGATTATAGTCCTCAGTCTTCTATATAATCTGCCGTAGCGTGTGGATGTGGTCTATGGTGCTAAAGCCTTTCCGGAACCTGGCTTGTTCGGGAGGCTGAAAGTCGTCGAACCATCGAGCGAGACGATTGGTAACTATTCTCGAAAACAGCATAAAGACGTGGCTAAGCAGAGAGATGGGCCTATAGTTCTTTAAGAGGGTGTTATTACCCTTCTTGGAGAAGAGCACCACTACGCTCCTGCCCCACGCTTCAGGCGTCGTACCCTCGAGGATGACAGAATTAAAAAGCTTCTGAAGAACCTCAAGTATCGGCGTTCCACCCGCTTTCAGATGATCTGTCGTTATTCCGTCTTCCCCCGGTGCCTTGTTACTCTTAAGCTGCTTGAGAGTCGTTCGGGTCTCGTATAGGCTGACGAAAGTAGCGACTTCCTAATTCAACTGAATAGCGGCTGTGCAAAAGCTTTTTGAAGATGGGAAGAGATATCACTTTTCTGATATCAATAGGAAGAAAATTCCAAATACGGATAGCTTGTACAGTGAATAAGTGCTTATAAAAAGAATAAGAGTGGACAGGAAGTTGTAGAGTTTCAGAAGACCGTAAGGTAAGAGAGTTAGAAAGATTTAGGTATTCAAAGCGTTGAGATTAGTTTAGCTTTTAGATAAGGGGGGTGGAGGGGTTAAACATGACACTGTACAAGAGGGAAAGGAGACGAGTATTCCTGCAAAAACAAATAGGCAACCACTTAAGCTTATTACAAAAATCGGAAACATGGTCATATTTGCGTAAACCAAATATGAACCTAATAGCAATGGTCAAGCAACAACTTCCACATCCAGAATATTTGCTATGGTTAAGGCTATGCTCGGAGTCTCTCTCAGAGACAGGATCTGGAACGAGGTCATTCGATAGAGGACCAAAGTTGTCAACATAGCCCAAAGAACTACCAAGGTCAAGTGGCAGTGGGCCGGTCATGATTCGAAGAACCGATAATGTGAAGACCACGTTTAGGCAAACGTAGTGTAGGATGCCTCAGATTAGATGAAACGACGACTTATGCAGAGTGGCGGGCAGCAAATTGATAGGAAGAGCCAAACCGAACCCTGAGCGAAGTGGCGCGCCATGGGAGTGACCATGTCCAGCAGTGGACTATAAAAGGTTGATGATGATTACGTTAGTGACAGCGATTAGCAAGCACGAATCACGAATACCATGTGCAGTAAAATGTTGATTTAAATAATACCGACCGACTGTGATTCTGCTGATAATTCTGTAATTTGGCAACAACGATATTTTTTATTTTCAGTGAGATCCTCCTTTTTGGTCAATTACTATTTGTTCTAATATTAAAATGGTTTAAACAGGTACATCTTACGAATACTCAATGAAAAAGTCTGATTTTGACTAATTAGAGTTTCCGCCCTGATTTTGGACATTTAAAAGGACGCTTATTCGTTTTTGCCCTATTTGTCCAGTTTATGGCCTTTTCGCCCAACTGGGTTTAAACCCTCTGCCCATCTCTAGCGGAGAGTCAACGATGACACGAGTGGTGCAAACCTTTTTTGTTACTTTGTTTCGGCAATAGTATGCATAGACACCTTTTTTTTGATGCCTCATATACAATTTTCTTGTAGTTGCATTCAGCTTTTCTGACGCGACGGGATTCCCACCGATAACGAACTCGAGATCGTCGGCCGAGTATCTGTCATCTGCGCAAAATATCTCCAACGGTTGTCCATATCGCACTTTAATATTTCCTTCTGGGTAAATTGATGGGATGTTTCCAATCCCTTGACACCTTGAAAACACATATGGAAATGTCGTTAACAACAAGAGAGTAAGGCGAAAAAGCCCCAACTCACTATTCATTTTAAGAATTAATTTTGCGTGGCACTGGCACTGCTTACTTTGGTGTTTGCGCCAAGTCGACAGGGAACCTTTTGTGACCGCAGAACAGATGCGTAACTATTTATAAATTCTTTTCAGACGGTTATTATTTCAACAGGAAAAAACATATTTCATGGAATACTGATTAGGTAAAGTTATTAGGTATACGTTTTTTCGTGGTCCCATTATTTTGTCCCATTAATGGGACCATGAGGGAGAACTATTTCTTGTAATCCCATTACTATTATCTACTTCTTGTATAAGTATAACAGTTTTTTTATATTTTTCTTGTAAATTTTTATTTTTCGTTTTTTAGGGTTCCGTAGTCAAATGGCAAAAACGGAACCCTTATAGATTCGTCATGTCTGTCTGTCTGTCTGTCTGTCCGTCCGTATGTCACAGCCGTTTTTCTCCGAAACCGTAAGAGCTAGACTGATGAAACTTGGCGAGTAGATGTATTCTGTGAACCGCATTAAGATTTTTATACAAAAATAGAAAAAAAACTGTAAATTTTGGGGGTCCCCATACTTGAAACTGAAACTCAAAAACGTTTTTTTCATCAAACCCATACGTGTGGGGTATCTATGGATAGGTCTTCGAAAATGATGTTGAGGTTTCTAATATCGTTTTTTTCTAAACTAAAGAATAGTTTGCGCGAGAGACACTTTCAAAGTGGAAAAAAGTTGGTCCCCCCCTCTAACTTCTAAAATAAGAGAACGATAATACTAGAAAAAATATATGTTGTACATTACTATGCAAACTTTCAACGACATTTAGTTTGAAGGAGATCTAGTCAGTAGTTTTTTTTTTATACGTCATAAATCGTAAACCGCAATTTACCCTTCGACGAACTACAAGAACCTTTATACTATGTTACTTGATGCTACGGAACCCTTCATGGGCGAGTCCGACTCGCACGGCTGCTTTTTGTTTATCTTTTTATCTATTTTATTAGATAATTCATTCAGTCTTACACTCATAAACTTGCTTCTAATCAATGCGTGTTGTCTCACATATCCTTGCAACATTGCGAAAGTGTATCAAGTGCAACTAACTTGCTAGTACAGCCCAGCATATATACCAGGAGTGCAGTAGATCTCGCCACACGTGCCCTGAGACCAACTGAACCAGCACGCACCATCATGATCGCTAAGGTATTGTGAAATCATATAAGTTTATAACATTAACTCATACAAAGAAACTTACAAATTAAACAAATATTTTCAGAATGTACAAAAAACGAAAGAAACTATTGAGCTATCTGCACACAATGACAAACGATCTAGAGATAGCTCAACTGATTCAGATCAGTTTATAAGGATCCATTTTAAAGCAGAGAAAATAAAAAGTTTGGTGCAAAAGCATTTGGAAATAGAAAAAAATATATTTGAGGTCAAACATAAAGTTACTGCTGAAAACGCAATATACCTACTTACTTAAAATACAATTTAACTCCCAGACAGAGAACAAACATCTGCGTTCACCACACAAATATTTGTTCTCAGCGGCGATCAAGCCCCTCGACCTACGGCGCAGAAGGCATTATTCATAATTTTCTTTGCACTTATCCCACTTCATGTGTGGGGTCGGTAATACGACTGGCCTCTCAGCTTAGTTGGTAGTAGCTCTGCCTTCTGCGCGTTAGGTCGTCGGTTCGATCCCCACCGAGAGCAAATGTTTGTTCGATGTCTGGGTGTTATATTGTATTCTTAGTATGTATTTACAAAGAAAAATGTACATAAGTATTATATCAGCTATCTGGTTCCCTTAATACAAGCCCTGCTTAATTTGCGGCTAAATAGTAGCTAGTGTTGTGAAATGAAATGAATTGTTTATTTGCTTGAAATATGGTTAGGAGTTAGTTATTGTCTTATTTTATCAGTTTCACATATTTCACCAAAGCTTGTGAAATATGTGAAACTGATAAAATTGTGTGAATGGGCCACAATATTTATTTATTTAATACAGCTTTTTACTTAATCTTGTGCATATAATTGCAGTTGTTTGTGGTAAGTTGTGCGTGGGCCATGGCGGTGGCAGCACCGGGTATCTACGACGGTATCGGCTATGCCGCGCCAGCATACGCGCCCGCCGTCGCCCACTACGCCGCGCCAGCGTACCACGCGCCCATCATAAAGACACTCGCTGCACCGGTAAGCAATCACTAGCACTGGCGAATATTCAGGGTGGTTTTCTAAGAAGGGCGGTGATGGCCAAGTCTGAAACCACGATAGTTAGGGAATAATCGTATAACTGCATACTTATTTATGCCTATTTTAGAATTTCGATAATGTTGAATATCTAGGGATCCGAGAGACTTTTATTGAGCATATATTTAATATTTTTCTGGACCGGCACAATGTTTTCTACCCTTATGTAGTAGGTACCCATGCCCATCCAATACGTCATATCCTGTTTAATTATTTACTTATGAGCCTTCTATGTCCCACTGCTAAGCAAAGGCCTCCCCCAATCCCATCCACTCTGTGCGGTCCTGTGCTGTGATGTTCCACAGTGGACATATCCTGTATAATATGAAAAACTGGTGGCAACGCCCATATGCGCAATGTCAGTTCTCAGACGGCAGCTCTGAGAACTGACATTGCGCATATAGTCGAACCCATGACGCTAGAATCAAAAGGAGGGCGTTGCCACCAGTAAGCCACCAGTGCTCATAATTACCACACATAATTCACGGCCATACTGTCCACTACGCCCGGTGCTTTGGACGGCACCGGCTACGGACGTAGCACCGTGCTACGCACACAGAAAAGACTTCAACGAGAACTACGTTGCATTGTAGTATTTTACGCGTAAAATAAATAGATTTCATCCCAGTCTCCCAAATCATATCGAAATCAATTCATTATTAGTTCTTCTTCTTGTCGTTTCACTAGCTTCTTAGCTCATCGATTTGTAGCTATCGGCTGCCCGCGGCTTCGCTGGTCCCGTTCCCGTTACTTTTTCGGGATAAAAAGTATTTATGTCCCGTTTCCTGGTTCTGAGCTACTTCCCCACCAATTTTCAGCCAAATCGGTTCAACCGTTCTTGAGTTATACCTAACCTATCTAAGTCAGATCCGCCCTTTAAAGTCTCTAGGACAAGTATCCAGTGTCAGAACAAAAGAGCAAAAATCAATGATTGAATTGCTACAGTGTACAATATGCTCAACTGGCATCGTAATGTAACTAACACAATTTTTTTTTTATCTAAAATATTGAAAACTTTATACAAATAATTTATTAAGCAATACTTATGAATCAGGTGGTCCGCGCGGAGCCCATAGACCCCAACCCAGCGTACAGCTTCTCCTACGGCGTGGCAGACCCGGCCACTGGCGACCACAAGGACGCCTCCGAAACACTGCAGAACGGCGTAGTCCACGGCTCTTACAGCCTGGTGGAACCGGACGGTCACCTGCGCCGGGTCACTTACACCGCGGATAAGATCAATGGATTCAACGCTGTGGTGGAGAGAACCGGTGGAGCTCATGCTGTAAGTTAAAGAAAGAAAGAAAGCAACAAACAAAGAAAGAATTTATCAGCCGCTTCTTGCCCACTGTTTGAAAATACCACTGTTGCAGAATATACCTACCCAAATTCAAATTTCCAGCAAGAATGATTTTGTTCCTTCCGCGGTTCATCACGTGAGGGGCATATTTTGTTTCATGTTCTGGCTTGTGGTTGCGATTTGAACACTTCTAGCTCCTGCCTCATTCTTCTTTATCTAAATCATAAGGATTATTGTGACTGATGATCGAAGGAATTAAGACATAAATGTCCATGTAAGGCAACCGACTATTTTAAAATGACTTCTCAATATCAATAATAAATTGTTGACTTCGTGATAAATTGTTGACAAACGAGATGACATCATCATGTAAAGAAAGAAAAAGAAAGAAAATATGTTTATTGACCATAAAAAAGATACAAATAATAAGTGATAATGATAACGCAAAGTTTCACATGGTCAATTAGGTCCCTGGCTCAGTATTTGTCGCACCGTGTAGGTCATGTCAGCTCGTTTGCACCCAGTGCTGAGTGTAGGCCTACTCTTTATTGCGCCTCTCTTTCCGGTTGATTTTGAAATCTCAAAAAATAGATCACCAGGATTCGTTATCCTATAAGCACCATGAGTTCCAGCGTTAAAAAGTTTCTTCCTTTAGGTTGCTGCGGCGCCCATCGCCAAGATCCTAGCGCCTGCCCCCGTCGCGGTGGCCGCTCCAGTAGCCAGGCTCAGCCTGCCCGGACACATAGGCGTCGGCTACGGCGGCTACGGCGGCGTCGTCGCCAGCCCCTGGGGCTAAACTAAACCCAACGACTGTCCCCTATTCCCTCGCTGAGAAGCTTAGAAGGTATCGATCGAAACTGTAGTGCCAAATTATTCTTGGTAGATGCTAAGTATAGAATAGATCACGGCTACATCGCAAAGAAGGAATGTTAGTTTTTATTTTTGTATTGTGTTTTTTTCGTATTTCTTTGCAATCTGGCCGTTGTCTTACGGAATGACTTTTCAGCTTTGAAATAGGGAATTTTGACCTCGCGCTCGGAATGTAATGTGAATTGTTTATTTATTAATGTACTTTGACTGTTGCCTACGGACTCGATCTTGACGATTTGTACCTATTTACGCTATGTAAATATAATTTAGTTTTAAATAAATGCAATTTTTGCAGTTATATGAACTGTTTTATTACCAAAAACCCCATTCTGTCAAGCATAAATCATGCTGGATTTTTCTAAATTATTTCTATAACTAGCTGTTAGACTTTTATGCATTCGATATTACCAATTATGTGAACTGTTATCATACATTTTCATAAATACCAGCGCAACCTGCTTACATTACCTACAATGTAGAAAACACTACAATTTTAACCCTATATGGAGTAACATAATCAATTTCATGATTAAAATATACTTATAGGAACCCTATATATAATTATACGTATATAATAAAGTTCCTTCTCAATAAACCAAGAAGTAATGTTTCCTAAACACCGATAAAAATTAACACGGCTTTCATAAAAAAAATGTGGTCAACCTTAGGCGCACGATTTCGACACATTTCCTTTCCTACCATATCGAGGAAACTGTGGAGACCTGCAGATATTTAACGATACACGTTTTTAGGACTTAAAAGGTACTGATGTTATTCAAATACTAGGAAACTAGTTAAACAAGAACGTGGTTTTATCGCTTTGGAGTGCCAAGTGTATATGGCTGCCATCCGGTGTGTGATCAAATCAAATTGGACCTTGCAAATGTTGGTCACTCACCGAAATGGCAATATGTTTATGAATCACTATTGGCATTCATATTTATTTTGATAGACATACCTAGAGATGGGTTTTTGCCTGGGCATTTATGGACGTATTGAGTAAATGCCGAGTAAGCGTCCATTTACGCCCAGTAAACGTCCCAAAACAGGGCGGATATATTTTTATTGTAAAATATCACAAAATTCACAAATTATTACACAATGCTAAGTTCTAATGACTAAAAAGGTTTTTTTAAGTTAATCTATAATCATCATCAGGCTGAAGAAGTCCACTGCTGAACATAGGCCTCCCCTACACATTTCCAGTTTAGGGGACCACCACTTTAGGACCATTATTAATAATCCTGGCGTAGCGTTGGACTAGTTAATCCGTGTTTTGTCTCTTGCATTGACATGCAATTGTCAACTCGAGCAAATGTGACAAAACACGGATTAACTAGTTCAACGCTACGCCAGGATTATTAATAAGACCCTAGGGGCTTAAGGCCAGATGCTACCCCTAACTACATAATCTACTTTTCTTGAGGATAGTGCGGCAATAAACACATGTTCCAAATACTTATTATTTTCACCAAGGCTACATGTTCGCACAGTGTGAGCGGGGAGAGACGACTGGCGACGCGACATTGAATTCCTACGCGTCAGCCCGATTTCTGTGGCTAAGTACCTAGCCGCCACATCCAGGAAGAACGATTCTGAGCTCTTTCCATCCACCGGCTTCCCGCGATCTTAACAATGTCGTCGGTCCATCTGGTGGGTGGGTGCCCTACTTTTCGTCTTCCGGTTCGTGGTTGCCATTCGAGAACCTTTATTCCCCAACGGTTGTCAGTTCTTCGAGCTATATGACCTGCCCATTGCCACTGCAATTTACTAATTCTAAGAGCTATGTAGGTGACCTTGACCGTGAGCTATGTAGACTTTTGTCTTGAGGCTTTGCGGTACCTGCGACGAGAAGATGTGGCGCAATTTCCCGACGCTGCCCATCTGAGTTGGATTCGTCGGCTGACCTCTTTGTCGAAGTTGGCTCTACCTAATTGGATCGTCTGACCCAAATTAACATGAGCATTAGACATGATTTTTGTCTTGCTCATGTTCATTTTTAGACCCACCTGTTGGGAGACAATATAGAGGTCTCTAAGCATTGTGCCTAAATCTTCCAGCGACTCCGCCATTATGACTACTTAGTCATAATGGCCAGTCGTCGGCAAATCGAAGGTGAGTGATGAATTCACCGTTGATGTTAATGCCATACCTTGTCCAGGACACGAGCTCGAAAATATCCTCCAGTGCCGAGGTGAACAGTTTCGGAGATATGACATCTCCCTGTCTCACCCCTTTTTGCATGTGGATTGGATTTGTACTCTGATCCTGAAGTTGGATAGACATTGTGGCATTCCTGTTGATACATATCAACACTTCGATATACCGATAGCCAATTTGACACCGCTGGAGCGACTGTAGCACTGCCCAGAAGAACCTCTGAACCTCTGTACCACTGAAGAACCTCAAGTATCGGCGTTCCACCCGCTTTCAGAAGTTTTGTCGTTATTCCGACTTCCCGCGGTGCCTTGTTACTCTTAAGCTGCTTGAGAGCCGTTCGGATCTCGTATAGGCTGACGAAAGTAGCGACTTCCTAATTCAACTGAATAGCGGCTGTGCAAAAGCTTTTTGTAGATGGGAAGAGATATCAATTTTCTGATATCAATAGGAAGAGAGTTCTAAATACAGATAGCTTGTACAGTGAATAAGTGCTTATAGAAAGAATAAGAGTAGACAGGAAGTTGTAGAGTTTCAGAAGACCGTAAAGTACGAGATTTAGAAAGATTTAGGTATTCAAAGCGTTGAGATTAGTTTAGCTTTTAGATAAGGGGGGTGGAAGGGTTAAACATGACACTGTAAAAAAGGGAAAGGAGACGAGTATTCCTGCAAAAACGAATAGGCAACCACTTAAGCATATTACAAAAATCGGAAACATGGTCATATTTGCGTAAACCAAATATGAACCTAATAGAGAAGCAATGGTCAAGCATCAACTTCTACATCCAGAATATTTGAATTTGTCCCGACTTTATTATGATAGTACTGTATAGAGTTAAGAAAGAGAATTCAGCTGGGTTGGCCGGTATTTGGGAAACTTCGTCAGGTCTTCTAGTAACCCATCCCACAGTGCTCAAAAACGAAAGCCACTGCGTCCTACCAGTTATAATAACACGTGGACACTGACGGGTCCATAAATTAAAAGTCGCTCAAAAAGCTATGGTTAAGGCTATGCTCGGAGTCTCTCTCAGAGACAGGATCTGGAACGAGGTCATTCGATAGAGGACCAAAGTTGTCAACATAGCCCAAGGAACTTGCAAGCTCAAGTGGTAGTGGGCTGGTCATGATTCGAAGAACCAATAATGTGAAGACCACGTTTAGACAAACGTAGTGTAGGATGCCTCAGATTAGATGGAGCGACGACTTATGCAGAGTGGCGGGCAGCAACTCGATAGGAAGAGCCAAACCGAACCTGGGCTCAGTGGCGCGCCATGGGAGTGACCTATGTCCAGCAGTGGACTGCAAAAGGTTGATGATGATTACGATAGTGACAGCGATTAGCAGGCACGAATCACGAATACCATGTGCGGTAAAATGTTGATTTAAATAATACCGACCGACTGTGATTCTGCTGATAATTCTGTAATTTGGCAACAAATACATTTTTTATTTTCAGTGAGATCCTCCTTTTTGGTCAATTACTATTTGTTCTAATATTAAAATGGTTTAAACAGGTACATCTTACGAATACTGAATGAAAAAGTCTGATTTTGACTTATTAGAGTTTCCGCCCTGATTTTGGACATTTAAAAGGACGTTAATTCGTTTTTGCCCTATTTGTCCAGTTTTTGGCCTTTTTGCCCAACTTGGTTTAAACCCTCTGCCCATCTCTAGTCCCATATAAACTAAATTTTTCATTACTCATACTCTGAAAGTAGGTCTGAAGTTGCCTGAGGGGCCTAATTGAAAGTAAAACTTTCAACCCTAGGGAGAATCGCTTTCTACTGACAGCTGTCAAATTATAAAAAAAAACAAGTTCTATTTTATTCAACCATGTTCCAACTTTCTAAAGTCTTTCTGACTGCAAAGAGGTCGTTGAACCAAATTCCAACTTTTTATTCAGCAAGTAGGTTGGAAACCCATTACAACGGTAAGAAGTTTAAAAAGTCTAATTAGAGCGCAATGTAAAATTTAAAGGGTTTCCGCCAAAATTGCCCCAGTCCCGGCGCAAAAGAATTGTATCTCAGATTTTAGATACTTATTAGTAGAAACAATATCAGGTGTCGCTATTTCCTGATTTCGTGGCTAACATGTTTTTTTTTACCCAGAGAAGTTTCATAGGCGCTACATGCAAAAATGACACTGTTTTTTTTAGGAAAAACTTCATGTTACTGTGTGTAATTGACATTGAATTGGCAAAAAACTAATGAAACACATCATATAAACACATTATCACTTGTGTAATATAATGTACCTGACCTATGCCATTTTTTTAAAAACTTCATTTTACTGTATTAATTCACTCATTAACAACACAAAAGGGCGGGTAGTTGCAAAAAATGAATATAATACGTACACACTGATACGGCTCGTGGTTGGTTCCTCCTGATTTATTTTGTTTTTACGGCGACTTGGCATTAATCCCTGGACTTTTGATTTTTCTTGTGATATGGCAGACAATTGTGTTTTGTGTACACGGTCACCAAGAGAACAGGTGTATGCGAAATGGAAGTATACAGACACTCTGAACAAATGGATATTCAAAACAGCCAAATCCTTAGGTCTCAATCGCAAGCCCTAACTAACGTCTTAATTCGATGCCGCATAAATTCACGCCACGTGAGATCAAAAATATACTACACATATATATTATTTAACACCGCAAATTCTGGGATTGACGCAATAAAAGAACATTATTGTTCATGTATTCATGGTCAACGAACACTGGGAAGTTGCGCCCATGTTATAAGCGTAATCTATTATCTGGGACGGGCTAGACACAATGATCATGAAATAGATCATCCAGCTATAGGCCTAGATTCGATATTGATTGATTTAGATACTTGAAACATGTATGAATAAACTTATGTCGTCCTTGTTCCTCAATAACAACATTATGTACTAGGGTATATGTGTGTGTTTTATTCATTTTTTGCCAATTCAATGTCAATTAGTACAGTAACAAGTAGTTTTTCCTACAATGTGTCATGTTTACATGTGGCGCCTATGAAACTTCTCTGGGCAAAATAACCATGTTAGCCACGAAATCAGGAAATAGTGACACCTGATATTGTTTCTACTTATAATTATCTAAAATCTGAGATACAATTCTTTTGCGCCGGGACTGGGGTTTTTTTCTATGGCCCGTGGCGGAAACCCTTTAAATAACATAAAGATAGTATTAAATAAATAATATATCTTCTAACTTACTTGATTAATATTATAGCTTCAACTATTTATTTAAAATAACATAGATTTGAGCAAACAATTTACCATTTTTTAAATTATGAGAATGAAAACAATGGCTGAATAATGCTGGCGAGCCGTAGCCGAAGGCCCGCCAGAGAAAAAGAAAAAAAAAACCGGGAAGGCGGCAATTCAATCTTCATTTTCACTAATTTTTCTTTCATGTTTTTATTTTTACTTTCCTTGTATTCGTAATGAAAAGCACAGTGTTTACCTCGGGTGAAAGTCTTTTAAGTCCCTCAAGCTCCATTGGCGCCCTCGCTTACGCTCTGGCGCCAAACCCGTCTCGGGACTCAAAAAACGTGACTTTCAACACTCAGGTAACAATGTACTATGTAGGTCGATGACTATTATATATTTTTTTGCATTTTGGCATTGTCAGTATTTTTCAATTTTTCAAGTGTATAATTTGCCTTCTAGTAAACCCTGCACCCCGGGTTTACTAGAAATGAATAAAAAGACCCATAACAACCCACTATAACCACGAACCAAGTGTGGTGAAAGGATTCTAAGTTCGCCTCAAAGAGGCTGCTAAAATAATAATTAATTGAAACTCTAATAAATATTCAATGAGCCAATCGAACCCGAATCGGTTGCTGGTAGGTATTGGAAAAACAAGCACCAAGTCATGCGTGTTGGGTAATGTCCGGTGCATATATGGCGGAATATAATTTGGAGTTTACAGAAAGGCACTCGGCGAAAAACGCAGTTTTTCTTGGCATTCGTTAAGTAGGTTACAGACTCAGGTCAAGTTAAAATTTCTCAATTACAAATACAGCCTTATAAAACCTAAATACAGCCTTTAAAAGGCCACCATTTTTCTGCAGACGTCGATATTTATAGAGAGGTTTAATTTTTTTGGACATTGGATACATATACCCCTAATAAGTTTTAGCCGTAGGTATGCACAGTAAAATAAGGCATTACAACGAAAACAAGCGAATTTTAGAAAATTTAAACATTTTTATTATTTTTTGTTGATGGCCAAAACACTTTCACAATCATTTTTAATGTTCCAAAACAAACAATATTAAAATATTAAAATATTAAATATTGTAGACAATTCACACAACACTACCCAGCCCCAAACTAAGCAGAGCTTGTAATATGGGAACCGGATAGCTGATATAATACTACACATATTTTTTTTTGTAAATACATACTTAGAATACAATATAACACCCAGACAGAGAACAAACATTTATGTTCACCACACAAATATTTGTTCTCGGTGGGGATCGTAATATACAATGTGGTGGGTGTAATATACAATGTATATTACACTTAGCTAAGAATAAACCTGTTTCTCACTGGAGTATACATTCTAGTTCACACATTGATCCTATTCTGCTGCGCCCATTTAGTAATAGGGCGCAGTATTTGTTCTGCCCTGGGATGTGCTCTCGGCCCCCTGAGTAACGCCAAGGCATCGCGTAGATCTGCCGCGCCATTGTTCTTGTTAGCGGCGGTTGCTTGAGCACACCCACAAACAGCTCCACGCAAACCTTCCCACATCTCTGGACCACCGTCCAATCTGGTGCAAACAAGTGAAGTTTAAAAAACTTGAGAAACTGACTTCATGGCCAAACTGCTTAACTAAGGTTCTATGGGACCAATCTGGAACTATACATATCATAAATGTTAATCTACATTTGTACACTGTACCTAAAGGCCTGCGCACACCTATAGTCGGATTTTTAATTAGACGATACCGACTGACAGTTGCTAATGTCACTTTGTAAAATAATGTTGCTACATTTAAAGTAATAGTGCTGCGTTCAGTTCTCGTTCAATCAGATGAATGAACAATGAGTGAATAGTTAATCATTTCAAACTATAAAATAATATTGAAATTTGTATAAAAAAATGCATAAAAGTGCTATGATATAAGTTACTTGTAGTATGTAACTAGGTACAATCAGTTTTTTGACGTTTTATTACAAAGCGCGGTGTGGCGACTAGTGCCAACACCGATGAACGCCACCATTTTGTTTTTAATTCGGCTTATAACCTCTGGTCTGATAGCACGAATGTTTTTCTGCGCTCACGCTGTTCAGTTATTGTTTTTGTAAAGTTTTTCGTTACGTTGCGTTTGTGGTAATTGTAGTGTATTTTGTTGCTATATTGTTTCGCGCAAACGATATGGATCCTCAACCAAGCACGTCAAGTCAAGTTCGGCACACTAACTATTCACTATAAAAACGAGGCAATTTCATTCATTCAGGAGTTTTTTCAATCATTCACTTTGTCACAACACTATTTTTATTTCATCAAAAACTGACAACACAGTAAACGTCAGCTAGCTTCGTCTAATTAAAAATCCGAGTATAGGCCGCTGGCTTAGACAATTTAACCTAAGGACTTGCCTTGCATCTATTCAGCCTAACAAATTTTTCTGCCATATTTTGAGGGGGACGAGGAAAGCACACACTGAAACGAAAGCGACACACATTCAAACGATCGTAACACACACAACAATTATTTGTGTTGTTATGAACGCACACAAATACAAATCTTTAACACTAGTTCAAGTTTACTGTTTATACAGGTGACACACATTCAAAATACAGAGAACCACAACAGTGATGCCGTATCATCATTTTATTTTACCCTATGTTAAGTATGAAAGAATGTAAGGCTTCCGAAGTCAGTAAGATTTATTTATTAAAATATTCATTCTGAATATTATTTTAGATTTCATGGCACTAATGGTCATCGGGTATTTAGGTTCAAGACAAACAATATAAAAATTACTAGCAGTTGGTGCCCGAGCTTCGCTCGGTATTTTTTGATTGGTAAACTGTTGTTGTGAATTATATTTAAATACGAATTACTTACATACTGATTAAATATTAATATTTTTCGATCTTACCGACATAATAATAAACTCCACTACTCGTCAGTAGATGGCGTTCTTTGTCCCATTAACTCATGACTTAATCAACAGATGGCGCTAGGAGTTATGATTTTATGATAAAGTTGATTATTTACTTTACGATTATGGAGACATTTTCTAAAAATGAATCCTAGCTAGATCGTTTTATCGTCCCCGAAAACCCCTGTATACTTAATTTCATTCTAACTATATTTATTAAAAACTAGACTAAAGCAGCTTTTGTTGAAAGGGTGTTTTTATTCTACTGATGATTTTATAAATATGGTGTGACATTGCTAGTATTATTTGATAACAATTTCTTTGATAATTATTAGACTAGTTCATTTCGTTCAATTGATCTGGACTGGACAACACTAAAACTACAGCCAGCTCTCTAGGATGCCATGAGGGACAAATCCTTTATTGTATGTTACTCATTACTTGCACTAAGAACCTATTTTTACCCCAAATCTCGACAAACTACATCTTGATTAAGTTGGCAGCATTACTACTCAAAACTGACACTTTCATAGAGATTGATAAATTTTCTGAGCTTAAAATCAAAGATATCGATGTTTTTATTTGGTCTAAATAAACTTATCATTTTAGAACCAATATGGGGTCAACCTCAGAATAAGAGCGAATAAGCTGGAAACTCGTATACACCGTCATAAAGGTGTTCTAAAAGTTATTTTATAAATAACATGAAATTCTATGATGACTACGTTAGTTTTTCAAGGTAAAAGGTCACAAAAACTATCCATCTTATAAAAGGTGGGATAAATAAATGTTTGGAACTAAATTTGTGTCAAATGCTTTTGGATGTCCGAATACGCAAATTGGCAAATTTTATCATCCGCACTTGATGTGTGGGCTGGTTTTTCCACAAGGTATAAAGTTAAAAGTTTTTTAAGTTCCTAAATTGTTCAACAGCTACATTGTTAAATTAAACAAGTAGGCTACGTAATGTTATGTATAAAATAACACGTTACAACTTCAACACAATCCGTTGGTGCACGACTGGATTTGAACCCACAACCAATCAGAAAGCTAAGACAAAGCTACTCGCTAGAACACCCGTGCTTTTATCGATATCGATAAAAAACTGTGTGTAAACATTTATCCACCTCTAACACTAGTCTCGCTACCGGAGGGCGGGGTTTTGATGTCTCGGGCCTGTCAGGTCTGGAAAAATTCAAAGCCAAATCGACTTAATATCTAAATCAGTAAGGTCAAAAATTCATTTTTGAAATGCCAACTGTCTCGTGGGGAGTTCATAGGTACGTCATAGGTAGTCTCGTTACAGTTTTAAATTTTTGCTAGTGACTAAAATTGCTTGGCAATTAGAGATTATTTCGCAATTATAGTCTATTTCATTTTGTGATAAGGTTGAAAATTAAATGCGGATAATTGACGGCAGGAAACTCGAGGCGATTCGATCTTTTCCGTATAATCGTATACTGAATCGATGTTCTAGAGCTAAACGCCGCACAACAATTTTACATTATTTTAATAGAAAAAAGCATTAACTATGCAAAAAAATAATTACATATGAAATGTTACACCATCCTTTTACAAGCTTGATGTGTATGACTTCCTATTACACACTGCAACTGCACATGTTGGCATTTTTAGAAGAGGTCCTTTCACCGCGATACCGATACTGACACTGGTAAAGATCGATTACGAAGTGGTTTTTATAAACGTGCTAGATATGTCAGAATCATTAGTCTTGTACCTTTTGGCAGAGGGGAAGATCCATGCAAGGCAGGTCCTGATCTAAATTGTCTAAGGCCGCTGGCGTCGGCGATCAGTGAAACGCTGTCAAATTTGACAGCGTTTCACTGATGCCTTTATACCCGGGATACACGAGGCTAGTTTTTTAAGCCAGGCTAACAAGATAGTGATAGTTAGCTAACAAGCTAGCAGGTTCTAACGTCGTGTAAACAGAATTACTAGGTATATCAAAAATGAAGTTGGTTCTGTTTATACGAAGCTAGAACTGCTAGCTTGCTATCCTAGCTCGAAAAACTAGCCTCGTGTATCCCGGCCATAAGTGAGACACAACATTTTTAAATATTGTAAAGGCCTGCGCATATCTAGGCGATGGCGATGGCGATCACGTGAAACGCTTTCAAATATGACAGCGATATTTGACAGCGTTTCAGCTGATCGCCATCGCCAGCGCCTTGATGTGCGCAGACCTTAAGGTAGAAAATAGAAGTTAGGTACCTGTCAAGCATGTGGAAAGCTTTTGCTGCTATCAAGAACTGTCCCATCCGGTAGCTATCATTGGCCACCAGTTGCAATAGGGCGAAGCTGTCCGGCGTGCCTGCAGACTGAAAATATATTCCATTCTGAGCAATCTGCAGCCATGCTGGTTGCAAAAGAAAATGGTTCCGAGTGCTTTAGAATAGACATATTTTATGCATCCGTTTCTGTATTTTTGTAAATCAAATCAGTCTATACTTATAACTTTTATACTTTTTGAACTTCTCGTGGACTTCAGTACAACCGTGATCATGGTGCATGCAACTGTGCCGAAATATCGGAAGTCAACTCAACAAAATTTAATCATGGTAAATAGGTACCCCGATGTTTCATAAAAACCAAAAGTCATTTATTTTATCACATCTATACCAATTATAGCAATAAATCCCTATTTTCTTTGGTAACGCCATCATGCGTGAACGGCTGGACCGATTTGGCTGAAAATTAGTAGGGTCATAGGACTTTTTATCCCAAATAAATAACGGAAAGACGAGCGAAACCGCGGGCGCCCGCTAGTACTATATGAAAGAGCTTGGTGAGTAAAACCTGATATAAAATGAACAGCCTAAGCCGTAAGTCCTTACGACTGAAATTTGGAAGGTGCGATCTTTATGATAAGTGTAGGTACACTAAGAAAGGATTTTTGAAAATTAGCATAATATTTTCACAAAAATACTCTTACATCAGTAAGATTATTAAAAAAAACAGCGTGAACGTAACGTAAAATAAGTAAAAAATACTCTTAAGGTTGTTCGATTCCGATACAAACTGAATTTACACAACTATGGGCAAACAAAGTATAAATGTACACTGAAATAGCTGTAATAGAGTTTTACAGTGGTCTTTATTGCCGGCCAGTTATATAAAGTTGGAGAAAACTGTAGGATAACAGAAATATTAATAAAAAACCAAAAGAGTATTTTTTTCGTCATTCTTTCTAACGGGTAGGTACTAGCTTTTAGCATAGAGTCAATTTTGTACATCACTGTTTCAAAATAGACGTAAAAGTCTGTTAGTTCTTTTTCTGAAGCCCCGACTGCCACGACCAATGGCTGACACTCCAACTTTATATAACTGGCCGGTAATAAGGACCACTGTTAAAGCCTATTACAGCTATTTCAGTGTACATTAATACTTTATTCGCCCATAGTTGTGTAAATTAAGTTTGTATGGAAATCGTACCCCCTTAAAATAAGAGTTTGTTATTAGTACGTAATATTCTGATCAAACTCTACCAGTCACCTTTGGAAACTATAACATAATTTTCGCTAGATTTTTCACGCAAAACATAATCAGGGGATCTCACCTTGACACAGATCTCCCAGGCTAGATGGGCCTCCTTGTTCATAACATGGCAGCGGCACAGACAGGCCAGGTAAGTGTAGCTGCCACGCATGGCTTCATCCTGGATGCTGAGGAGACACTCTTCGCCATCGCGGTAGAACCCCGTCGCTATTTTTGCCTGAGTGAAGTTGAAAGTTTTGGAGAGTCAGTACTAAAATTCTTTTATCATTATAATTGGGATATTTAATTTAGATTGAGTATTTGATTTTAATTTTAGTTCCAGCGAAACGATTTGGATAAAGCTTACAAATATTTCGTGACTTAATAATTAAAGTAATCGCGATATATACCCGTTTCTTCCATAATTATGGTTAAAAAAGAAACTTACATTTCTACAAATATTTACAAAATACACAATAATCAGTTGAGCTATCATCAGACCGTTTCAAACGATCAGGAGATAGCTCTACTGATCCAAATCAGTATTACCAGACAGAGCGTCCCCAAGCATAATAAATAGCTTTATTCAATTCAAATCAAATTATATAATGTCAGATAAGTGGATCCACATTTTTAGTATAAAAATACAGTTCTTCTTCTCATCGTGTCACCGATTCTTTCAAGCCAAAGATATCATGCGAGAAAAACCGCAGACAGAAGTTAGCATAAATATCATTTTGAGTTTTTTTTTTTAATCTGAAAATTTTGTCAATATCGGTACAGCAGTTTAGCCATGACCTAAAAAAAAATCGGTTTCGAAATTTTTATTAATTTCATTTATTAACACAAGAACTTACCTGAGCATAGTTAAAGTTGAAGGTGTCATCGTTCACAAAGAAGCTCTTGATAGAGTTTAGATAGACCAGCACTTCTTCGAAATGGCCGGCGAGGAAGTATGAAGACGCCATACATTGCCGGCCTGGGATCGTGTCGCATTCTGATGTGGAACTGCCCACTAGGTGGAAACTCTGCTGGGCTAGTTTCATTTGGTCATCCTATTGGAAAGAAAGATATTTTTGCTGATTTTACAATCATCATTACAAATATTGACCAACCAAATTGTATGGATATTAATTCTAATTGAGTTGGGAATAAGATCTGCACTGACGTCCCGCGATGGGGTGTATTGTGCATTGTCCCCCTGCCAAACCTCACCCTAGCCAGCATAACTCCTTAAAATTGCGGAGTAGGACTCTGGGTTGGTGGCAGTGGTGGATGTGGAGGGACAAGACTCAATCAGTTCCCTGAGCCCTGTCTTGGACCTCGCTTCTTCTGTTGCGGAGCAGTGCAGCACTACATGCTCCACAGTTTCTTTTTCCTGCAGGCAGCCGCGACATAAGTCGCTGTCTGTTGCTCCATCTGTCTTCAGATAGGTGGTAGGAGTAGATGGTGGAGATCGCAATGGCCCGTGATGATTCCTACCATACATTTTAAGTCTTCCCTTTTTATCTTAAGCAGGTTAGTTGTAATGTGCTTGTCCATCGCTGGAAGCATCGTTTTTGTGTGTTTGCAGTCTGATCTACGTTCCCATTGCTTTTGGTGCTTAGATCTTTACAATTTCATGGATTGTAAAGATCTAAGGAGCTGGTACCCAAAACGTGCTAAAATCTATTGTTTTCTAAGTGAGCCTTTTTACCTGTTGAAGCAAATACAATATAGTAAATCAGAATATAGATAGATAGATGATAGATAACTTTTTATTTGGCTCAAAGACACAGCTTATAAAGAAAATGAAACAACAGAAAGAGAAGAACATTGAGTAAAGGTACGGCTACACAAGAAATCATAAGAGATAAAAAAAACAGAACATATAGTAAAAAAAAAGTACCACATTATCCTAGTTCTAATGCTGAAAAGGGTGCCGACAGTATCCAATTAGGTATTCACTCAGCTTAGATGCTGCTTCGCCTCCAAAAAGGGGACGAGGCAGCGCTGGTTATTAGTAAGGACCAAAAAGATACTCACATCATTGGTTTCGTTGTAAAGCCGCACAGCCACCACGGCTCGCAATATGTAGTGAAGCGGCGACGTGGGCTGCAGTGGTTCCAACAACGCCCGCGCCTCTAGCGGCTCACGGTTCCGCAGCCTGTATCCGGCTAGATTCAACCGAGCTTCTGGTACCACGTCCACTAGTTCTGGTAAAGTCTGCAATTGAAGGTGCAACCAACTAAACTGACTATTTTTCTTTCTCAAAGCTACAAATTTTTAAATATCGATTTTAATATTTTATTAATTTAAATTTGTTCATCTACACAACACAAAAAAGTTTTTTCTCAACTATACAACTTTTAATATTTTTTTATTTTAATACATTTAATGGTAGATCCTTCAAGTCAAGGTATGAACCAAGCCGCAGTTTCTTATCTGTTCGTCTATACTCTATAGGCTTGGTCGCGTGGAACTAACACCTAGACTCGTCAGGCTTTAAGACGTTTCAAAGTGATCTGTGTAACCACTGAATAAAGAAGTATCTGATACCTTGAGAGCTCCTTCTCCATTTTTGAACACGACCAAATTGTGTTTGACGAGGTCTTGTCCGAATGTGTGCTGGTCCGACGATATCTGTTTCAGCTCGTTTTCAGCTGCTTTCCCGTTGTACAACCTGGGCACATTTAACTAATAAAGGCATTGTACAGCCAGAACACATTAGAGTAAAAGAGCCATTCTACAGCCTGTGCTTAATTGACTAATATCATCGGGTTCATTAGAATTCCGATGGTAGATTCAATCTGGCGAAGAAGACCACGTCTTTCATAGTCGCCATTTTTTTTAATGCATCTTGCTGATGGAACCAATCATATGGCACACCTGATGTTAATTGATGATGTAACCATCGCCTTTAACAAAACATTGTCCTATAGGTCACGGTCACCAACGTGCTCTACGATGAATTGCCATGCGTCCATCAGCTAGGACAATACAGATGTTCCTACGTGAAGTAAACTAACTTGAACAAGTTGCAGGCCTTCAAGTTGCTAGCTACAGTCGAGGTGGGATGCTGAGCGAGGTATACACTCAGCACTTCTTGCGACACGTCGTAGTAGTCCAGTTTGTAGTAGCACAGTGCTACGTACACGTTTAGAGCCATGTATGTTCTGGAAGGTGGAAAGGAATGCTGAAATACATTAAATAAAGATGCTAGCTTGCAGCAGTGTTGTTGCTTATAGACTCCACCAACGTAACACGTAACACGTAACTTTGCTTCACCATCAGCCTGAAGAAGTCCATTGCTGGACCTAGGCTCGCGTTTACAGGCATGTCATCAAATCAAAAAATCAATCAAAATGTCTTTATTTGGAACAAAAACAAGGGTTTTAGAATAAATGAAAACGTTGACACTGCAAAAGTTAAAAACTGAGTAGCAGTGCCAGCGCCCTCCTCCGTAACGAAACAAGCGAAACAAGCGTAAATGATCCACAATCTAAATAGATAAATGCAATACAAAGAAACAATAAAAAAATAATAACCTAGATACCTGTCATGAGTCATGTGACTAGGAGAATGATGAAAATGGATGTGGATGGATATGTGAGCAGAAGTAGACCAAAGAAAACATGGATGAACTGTGTGAAAGATGACATGGATAAGAGAGGAATGAAAGCAGAGATGACGGCAAAAGGGAATGGAGGAAGAAGACATGTTGTGCCGACCCCATATAAAGTGGGATAAGGGCAGGAATAAGAAGAGACTACAGTAAACTATTTCTAATTAGCCCAATTTTAACACAATTGAGTACACGATAACAATCTCTACTATATTTTTACGTTGTTATTGTTACCCAGAAGTATGCGAAAGTACTTTGATCCAGTCCATATCATCTTTTTCATATCTCTTGTATCTGCAAGGATTTTACTGTGAACAGCCTGGTTCAGAGATGCATAAGTTACAACTAAGTACATTTACATAACTATTGGGATCTTAGAGAAGTTATATGCTTAATTTATTTTAGATCAACACTATTGTCTTTGGTCGTGACAAACCCTTTGTCTACGAGCAATCAAATCAAATCAAAAGCGTATTTATTCAATTCAATTCCAAGAATCACTTTGAAACGTCATAAAGCTATGTGAGTCTAGGTGCCAGTTCCACGCGACCAAGCCTAGAAGAACAGGCATCAAACTACGGCTCGGCTCCTACCGTTTTTTTATATGATCCTTTAACAAATCTAAAATAATGAGTGAATCTTACCGTCTATCCAAAAGCAGTTTTTTATAAACATCGATGGCCTCTTGATAATGAGCGCGGAGGTAGTGCACAGAGGCCAGGCTGAGCTGGTCCTCATGAACGTCCCGTAAGGAAGCATGGGCCTGCATAAGTGCGTCTTCATCTCCCAGCTTGTGGGCGAGGTGGAAGAGAAGTCTGTTCTGAAATGTTATAAATGTATTGGCCAACCCTGGTGACGTAGTATTTAAGGCGGCTTTCAAAGGCACCATATTCAGAGCTTTCACCATGATTTCATTTTGTGAGTTTTGTCTCACTCGGGTTGAACTGAAGTCCTCAAGGACTTGAATCAAAACTCATGGTAAATATCCCGTTGTTCATAAAGATAGTGTACTTATAGTTTTGTTTCTCTGTTTTAGTTTTCCGTTAGATTTTATTGTATATACGTAACGCCGATGAATATTTATCATACGATTAAAAAAATAAATAAATATATTAGAAGGTAGTTCATTGCTGGTCGTTCACACTGCCGCCAGCGAGAACTGTCTCCACTATTTTGTCGCTACGGATAAAACTCGTCCAGCGATTTCTCGCTCATCGTCGGCGGTCGGGTAACTCTTCCACTGTTTCTACTGGATCTTTTTCACTTAGATTCAAATGCTGCCCAATTACCTTGAGTGCACACTTTGGAGCCTCCTCTGCAGATTCTTGAGACTCCTTGTACATCCCTGAAAATATAATACGCAAGCTCATATGATTATAAGAAAAAATCCATAAAACTAAATTCTGACTACCTAGTTACTAACTAACTTAGCTAGAAGGTTAGTAGTAGTAGAGCTCTTTGTGAATAGCTCGTCCTGGGAAGTACTAACATCATGCCTATTTCTGTCTTGAAGTAGCATTGCTATGTTTTGGTTCGAAAGGTTTGGGTGCCGGTGAAATTACCGGCACGTGAGGCTGAACATCTGTATGCCTCAAGTGGACGCAGGGCAGTGCAACGTAGGACACTTTCCTGACGTGCGTGACCGACGAGCCAATGCTTTGATAAGTTTGGTTCCATCAGCTAGTTGTATTAAAAAAAAACAATTTTTGCCATTATTCATACACCAATTTTCGCCTTAACAATTTATTAATCATCATCATCATTATTATCCTGAAGAAGTCCACTGCTGGGGCCTAATTCTCGGCTCATCTCGGATCATTTTGCAATTTTATTTTATTGCTTCTTTCGAAGAGAGAATGGATGATTTCCTTGAGTCATTCATCGACGACCTTATCGTAAAAGCCTCGACAGCTACGATATACGGAAAACGTAGAAAAAGTGCGGGGTTGAGCAATACCAATGTGGTTCCAATGGACATTGAAAATCTCGGTCGGCCCGAGAATTAGGCTCCTGGAGGTAGGCCTCCCTTACATATTTCCAGAAAAAAACGATTCTGAGCTCTTTCCATCCACCGACTTCCCGCGATCTTTACAATGTCGACGGTCCATCTGGTGAATGGGCGCCCTACGTTTCGTCTTCCGGTTCGTAGTTCGTGCAACAATTTATTAGTAGAATAGAAATAGTTTCAGACCTAAATAAAAGTAGCAAACAGCGATATCAAGAGCGAGTGTGTCAGCCACTTTATCTTCTAAGTTATCGTTGGTCCGTATCGCCAGATACAAGTCCAGGGATTTGCGGTACTCGCCCAGATGGAACCAACACCACGCCGACCAGACATCTATCCACACGGCTGTGTTGCCTTCGTGTTTGAGGAACTGAAACAGGTGGTAGGTTTCGTAGTGTAGAGCTCTTTGTGTGTGGCTTGTCCGGGGAAGTACTACCTACCAGCTTATTTCTGCCGTGAAGCAGCATTGCTGTATATCAGTTTGAAGGGTGTGAGTGCCACTTAGGGGCCTACAAAAAATTCTATCATCATCTTGAGTGTGCAGAAGTTGAATCCTGGACAAAGCCGGTCTCTGTTAATTTCTCAGAAAGAACGGACCAGAAAATTTATATTTTTGCAAATCGGTTCATATGACCGAAGTTATGTAAAAGAAAATACAACCGAATCCTCAAACCTCCTACTTTTTATTTGAACTCTGCTAATTGTGTGAGCTATGTCGGTGACCGTGGATCTTCTAGAATGTATCTCATTTCTATCACGTAGCTAATCAAAATTCCATGGTGACGATAAAATCAGAAAACCTGTCGTAATGAGTCTTTCTAAAGGTATTTTACCTCCAATAGCGTAAGTGCTCCCACATAATCTCTCTTCATGATGTAGTCCTCGAGCTCTGGAAAGTTCTTCTTGGCTGAACTGCTGCCAGTGCTGGCGCGGCTGTCTGTAGCTGGCTTAGAGCGCGACAGTATCTACAACAATACTCATTATAACCAAAGATGTGCTATGTCAGGGTAGGTAAATACCTACTTTTCTACTGAAAGCTCAATAAAAGCATAATTGTTTTAAATAGGATTTAACTAGGCATGACACACCATTTGGACTGGACCACCTCTGTGAGGGTCCTAAAACACCCAAAGAATAACAATAGAACCACCAGTTCAGCATTTTCACTCTATCAGTTGGTAATTTATTTCTTCGACATGAGAACAGAGAACTTTAGCATAAAAGCGCTCTAGAATTACCATTATTAATTGGTGTAGTAACTTACCATTTTTATTTATAAATTAATTTCCTCCGCAAAAACACTGCCGCGTCAAATCCGCAGGCAATTCCGCGACTCTGTGATTCCGCGTATTTGTTGATGTTTGTCGTTGCCTGGCAACTGTCGCTCATCAACTTAACAAGGAGGTTGCTATGAAAGCGCGGCAGTATATGAATGCAAACTGTTTATTACAAATAAGGTAATCGACAAAACAAAAAGGTTGATAGCCAAAAAACCAGGCAACCTCTCCAATTGCAAGAAAAAGCTCGTTGCTAAGCAAATGACGCGACGCTTTCAGTCATCAAATAACTTTTGTGTTTTTGAAATTAATTTGCAGTCAATCTTTTACTACTGATACTCGTATAAAATGACTGAATCTTCTAGATCAGGATCATCACAAGCATGCCCATGTACGGAAGACAGTTCGACGTCAGAGTCACTGATGACGCCACACTGCGAGTGCCCAAGAGATGAGCATGAGCTCGTGATCCACGATGACACCTGCCTTCTCTATAGAAATGAGAGAATCATTTTTCCTCACGTAAGCTTACACTCAATTATTTTTGTAGTAAAGCTCTTAATTTTGGTCAAGTTTTTCATTTGATATTAGCACTTTATCATCGAGTGAGACCCCCTCTTTTGATACTAAGTTCGAGAGATCTATCTATAGGCTTCCTCCCTCATACGCCGCTCTCTTCGGTCCTGTGTCAGTCTCCGCCATTGCTGCCAAACTACTCTGAAAATGTCATCCGACAAACGGGGGCGGGTGGTCTGCCTCGTGGTCGCTGTGCGTCTCTTGGCCACCATTCTGTAATCGCCGTTGTCCATCGTCCATTTCTTCTGGCCAAGTGTCTTGCCCACTCCATCCATCCATTTTCTCTTCATACTTTCAGTTTATTCATAGAAACAAACATTTGCAGGAACCAGAAGTGTGCGAATGCACCAGTCCTCCATCTGAAGATGGGCGTTGCCACTGCTGCGGTTGTTTGCCCGACCTGTGCCGTTGTAAGAAGGCCGGGAGGGAGGTGTTTGATGAGTAAGTTGTACATCAAACTTTCTTATCATGACGCTAGTTCTTTCGAAACCAGTGAAATGATTTAGCTTGATTCATGAAATTATTGGTGAATCGGCTACAGATAAACGCTCTTCATAGAAATGCATGTAAAAAGTCAAGCGAAATAAAAAGGATTTATTTTCTTTCACAACACAATGCACAATGTTAATACGTAAAGTATTTAACACCTATAGGCTTATTTACAAAATAAATGTATGTAAGTATAAAATCTGCTGTCTGGTTCCCATAGTGCAAGCTCTGCTTAATTTGCAGCTAGATACTGTTATATCTCTGTTTTTAGACATGGCAATGACAGTGAGGCTGTTAACGAGCCGCTAAAAAGTGATTGCGAATGAAACGTCCACGTACATTAAGAATAAGGGAATATCTAGACACTGTCTGATCGCAGATGGCGCAGCAAACGCGACATCGGCGCGATGCCAGCGGTATTGGAGTCCACGCACCCGCTGATGCAGCGCTTCCAGGAGACCTTGAGGCACTTCTTGCAGAAGGAGAATGCTATTGCTGAGGAACAGATCCTCAACTTGGTAAACTTCTATTTATTAAAATCTTTTAATTAGAGCCTTTGTCTGGCGCACTCTCAAACCCACGGCTAAGTCAGTTCCGCACGTATTTACAATGGTAAAAAAAAAATGGTAAATCCTTCCTGTGGAATAGACCGACTTAGCTGTAAGGATCAGCCACGATGATACTATAGGTGCGGAGCATTCCCGCTCCATCTAAAATCCTGTCCCACATAGCATAACGTTTCGTAAATAGAAGCATGAGTAAAAACAGTTGCCTCTGGCGCTATATAAATCATCTACAATTGATGCAAATGCCTGTTTACTTTAAATTGAACTCCCATGAGTTTTGGCTATAGGCATACTGAAAAGTGAGTATGGCGAAAGCTCAAGAGGACTGAATATACAAGTTGATAATATACTTATACAAGAATATTACAAGTAGATACAGCCAACTAAAACGTAGACTTTTCTAGCGTGAAGAACTCAGACTGAGCAAGTTGGGCTACGACAAAGACCTCGAAGCGATCTACCGAAGCGACCACGACACCAACGCACAACGGGTGATGATAGAAGAGTATGAGAGCACTCTGGCGCAAAGAACATCGGAACGAGAGGCAGCTGAACAAAGAGCTAAGGAGTCCAATGCCAAGTATAAGAAGGCTAAGGAAAAGCTAGAAAATGATCAGCGTAATGGTACTTATCTTTGGAAGTTTTATAGACCCTAAACAAAACAAAGCCTATGCTATGTTGAACCAAATGATAGACTACAATATTTTTCTTCAAAGATACAATACAATCATTTATTTGCGAAACACAGGTTATAATTACAGGATAGTACAAATTAAGTATGTTTAGCCATGCCTTAAACCAGGGATTCCCAAACTATTTTGGACAAGTGACCCCTTTTCCAAAATGAACAGTTTCCTCCGACCCCCATGGCCAAATTACCTACTTTTAAGATCAACCCCCTTATTCGCAATGGTCCGCTAACTTAAAACCGCTGCTACAGAGTGATATTTTTCATAGGTCTCTCTCGATTTAGGTCAATAGAAGAAGACAGAGTGAGAATTAGCAATGCTTTAAGCCAGCAGACTATTATGAATAAGGGGGCGTATCTTTAGTTTTTTCCTATTGATACAAAATACCTAGGTACTAAGGTACCAATTGGAAAACTTTGCACTTGGTTAGGTGATTAAAGTTGACTCCATTTTCTCATCAAGATGTAACAAAATAAACGTACGTTGTACGAACTTGAGACTTTACATTACTACAACAATGCTATTTCCTACAAAAATGTTAATTATTCTTAGTACGAGTACACGTAACACAACATAAACAATACAGTACCTACATACCTAACTTGAAAGTTTGAAATAAGAACTTGTGTTAATTTAATAGGGGTCGATTGTTAGACCTCGTCGACCCCCAAAATCAGTTTTCGTTTATGTCGACCCCTAGGAAACCAATATCGACCCCAAGGGGTCGATATCGACCACTTTGTGAATCCCTGCCTTAAACCCTTCAAGAACGACTCTTTATCTCTCGTCTTCATGTCACTAGTCCTTTCGAATTCTGTGTTCTGTAGGGGCACCATTCGTTCATGAACGGTGAAGGAAAACATCGTGACGAAACCGGCATGTCGTAGAACCTAAAAAGTTCAAAAATATATATCAAGTGCACGAAAGGAGCCTCCTTCACCACACTTGGTTCGAAAAAACCAGTAACACGATCAGAAGAAGAAGATAAGATCATTAATGAATATGAGGCTAATAATTTGTAACACCGCTTCAGAGCGCGAAGCAACCGAGGAGTTAGAAGCTCTCACCACGCTGTGCAGACAATTGGAGCAATGGCGCGAAGAGACTGAATCCGACCTGACAGTCAGCCAGCGGATGTCGGACAAGATGCGCGCTGAGAAACGAGCACTCGCTGATGAAAAACGGGAGCTGGTAAGTATACTCACTTGAATCGCGAAAATCACATAGTAAAGCTAGACGAGTCAGATGCCAGTTCCACCCGGCCAAACCTAGAAGAACAAAATAAGAGTATTTAAGGCTTAACTTCAGAAACGAAACTAAGCGTAAGCTTACGCTTGCGTATGTCGAAATACTTCCTGTTTTGACCTACACAAACGTAAGTTCACATTGAATAAGCCTAAGAGGAGCGACTTTGAAACCATCATTATTCTGTTCTATAGTTTATTCACGTAGAAAACCTTCACACCACCGTATAACTTTTAAAAGTAACAATACGATGGGCATACCAAGCTTTTTGGATTGATACTTTATTTTTAGATAATGATAACTTTTTAGAGAAATGAATTTAAAAGAAAATTGGGAAACGTTTTTCAGGATATGATCATCTTTAGCGTCGGCCAAGAGGTGTGGAAGCTCGAGTCCAAACTGGATATGTTCCAGAAGCAACTCGAGATCAAGAACGTTGAAATGGAACAAGTGAACGATAGGGTATGTAATCGCATAGAAAAAGACATTGCACTACAACATACTTTCAATGAACCAGTTATCAAAGAAAAGATAGATGAACTGTGCGATGCCATGGACAAGAAATGAGTAAATACAGAGATGACGGCTGACAGAGGAGAATGGAAGAGAAGAACATTATGTGCCGACCCCATATTAAGTGGGATAAGGGCAAAACCACGAAGAAGATTTTATAGTTTTATGCCAGGACCACAACGTTTACGGAAATTGCCTCTTAAAGTAGCCAATGATGCATTTCGCACGAGTAGAGTTTGTATTTAGGCAGTAGAGAAATAGAGGGATCAGGTCGTGCTTTAATAACACAGTGTAACGTTCAAGGTAACCGCTTACGCGGCCGAGCTTGAAGACTTGGAGTTGGATAAACGGCGCTTGGTCAGCCTATGGAACTCTGTGCTAGTCAACATACAACAGAGAGACAAGGTGTACGATTCTGTGAGGGACGATTACAAGTAAGTATTAAAAGGTATAATATAAAATAAATACTCTTAGAGTACTGATTATAAACGTTTTTATAAACAATTGCAGAGTGCTGCAAGAAAACTACAAAACTTTGATAAACAATCTCGAAATCACGAAAAAGGTGGTGACTGAAGAGATGAACAAGGGGAAAGAAATAGCTATGAACAAAGATAAGCTAATTTACGACATCGAACACGCCACTAAACTTTGTAAGTGACAAACTGATACAAACCATAATATGCTAATACTAACCTAACCTAACTGAAACAATAATAGAAATCAATGCCTAAATGTTTTGTTTCAGTCGACGCCGAAGATGTAAAGAGACTGAATCTGGAAACCCAAATCGGAGAGTATACAGAATCTATCGAGTTGACTGAGAGAGATGAACAAATGATACAAATGGTAATATGCTAGGAAGCTGTCATTAGTTTGAGATCCGTTTTTGGATATCATACTCAAATGATTTCTGAATATTAATAATATGCCTGATGTGACTTGCTTGTTATAGGAAAACCAAACAATGAGGAACATACTAAAAAGTACAGAGAAGGAATTGGAACGTAAGGTAGAAAACAAACTAAAGCTCGAGAACGAAATCTTGGCAAACATTCAGGACTGCCTGCTGAATGACAAAGCGGTGGAGTCTATGGCCAATGGCATCAAGAAGATGAGGGAGATGTCTAGAAAACAGGTAAAATATGGTGGTCTAATTTAATTATAAATTATAATTTTTAAGCTACCGCATTCGCAATATTATGGTGTTAACAACAAAAACTGACACGTTTAGAAGAAGTCCGTAGGTAAAGAACATACCTATTCGAGCCTAGACAAATGCCCTTTTTGTTTGCGTTCACGCTAGCGCGGAAAATTTTATGAAAACCTTCACACATGCTAATGTCATTTCCATCATGTTTTAAAAGCTTTTCCTCGTAAATTTTAGGAAATAGCACTAATGGCGATGGAAAACCAGCATGCTAAGATGATGCTAGACATCGAAGTCCACAGGAACCGGCAAGCGAAGAACAATATTATCCTTGAAGACACACTGTCGAAAGTCAAAGAACGGGAGAAGGAGATCGAACAGTTGCAAGAGAAATATGACCAGAAAGTGCTGGTCATTACGAGAAAGCAAAGGGAACTGGATATAATACTCAAAAAGTATCAAATACTGAAGGAGGTTTTTGACGTAAGTCGTACCTAAATTACACCATTTTTGAAGAGTCATTATACGTCTAATAATGCAAGATGATGGATACAAGAAATATGAAAATGTAAAAAAACATCTTTCTAAGGGCGCTTGTACACGCTAAGAAAAAACGCCGGGCCTACCCAAGAATTCGTGTCGTAACAAGAAAATAACTGTGTACACTGCTCGCAGCGGTGCACGAAAAAAATCTTATCTGCGCAAGACAAGAATTTTGTCTTTTCCACACACGAAAACGCAACAACGTTCGCCGCGTCGTGTCTTGCGCAGATAAGATTTTTTTCGTGCACCGCTGCGAGCAGTGTACACAGTTATTTTCTAGTTACGACACGAATTCTTGGGTAGACCCGGCGTTTTTTCTTAGCGTGTACAAGCGCCCTAAGTTAGACTTCAACTTACATGTATACCCAATGCCTAGAAAAAGTATAAGGCACATTAAAGCCACCAGTTTTGACCTTTGACTATTTAATTTTGTGTCTATGTATAGATATTTTGAATCTGGCTATTTCTGCCCTCAAGCAATATTGCTGTGTTTCGATTTGATAGGTTTGGGTTCCGCCAAAATTGAGGTGTCATGAGATTTGAGACATGCATGCCTCAAGTTGCTTGATGCATAGCAGTACATGGTAAAGCACGTTTTTAACGTTAGTGACCTATGAGGCAATGCCTTGTTATAGGCGATGGTTGGGAATGATGGGCCATATGTTCGTTCCACCAGTAAGTCGTAAAAACATAATCTCTTACAGCTGAAATCCCCTCAAGAGCGCAGGATCGAAGAGCTGGAACAGCAGATCAAGACACTCCGCGAGAGGACTGAGGGCATGCAGCACGAGTGGCTGCGCCTTCAGGGTCACGTGGTGAAGCTGGCTGAGCAACATCAGAAGATGCTGGCCGATATAAACCTTATCAATAAACGTACAATACATAAACAACAGCTCTACATATACAAAAAGTCATATTCAATGACGGTAGCAGAAAAAAACTGAAATGGGATTGGCGCAATAGTTGGGAAATAAGTTTTAGTAATCGGTTTAATTTAAGGTTCTCGAATGGCGAACACGATCCGGAAGACAAAATAAAGTCTCATAATCGTTCTTTTTGGAAATCTATAAGAGAGGCTACGTCCAGCAGTGGACTATCGGCTTCAGGCTGATGATGACGAGTCAGACAAAAACGACAACGACAAAACCTAGACAGATTATATCGACTTGATAAGATAGATCAGGAACAAATACAATTGCTAGGTCTTCTCGCTTCAGTTGCTCCAGCAAGTTTGATTTATTACAGAGATACAAATCTGCGAACAGAAGACGATGCGTATTCAAGCGGATTGCGAAACGGTCTTGCAAGAAAGAGGCCGCGTAGAACGAACGCTGCGTGAGCTGAGAGGACGCCTGGAAGTGCTCGAGAGAACTAGGAAAGACTCGCTGGAGAGGAACGATAACGCGCAGAGGTCTACTGTGGCAATGACGCACGAGTATTCTGCTAATTTGAAGGTAAGATTCCTTAAGTGCTGAAAAATCATGATAGACACAACCAAAATTATTGCAGTGATGTTATTACAAAAACTGATAATAGACAAATAAACTACATTCTAATCGGAGATAAGGTTATAGAATAGTTTAGCTCCTAGGGTAGCTTAGGATTAGTAAGGCCTTCTAGGATATTTTAATAATGATTGTTACACAAAGAATATCAGATATTGATCACGATCTTGAAAATTATGCGCCAAGTGGGATTTGAATCCGATGACCCTCCCGTTGATGCTTTTAACATACCAGCTTCGAAATAGTTTCTTTTATAAATTATTCTATATTCTAGGGTGCAGAAATCGATATCTTGGAACTGGAAGAGGAAATAGAGCAAATGGACAAGGACAAGATGAATCTGAACCAGGATCTAGATCGCATTCAGAGGGAAGCGTTGATATGGCAAAGGAAGGTAAGACTACATTCAAACTGGCTTGCTTTCTTTCTGAATAAATATTGATTCTATAAACTGTACTTGGATTACATAAGATGCAGGTAATAAAGATTATTTTACTCCTAACTTGTTCGTAGCAGTTACAACTTTAGGAGAAGTCAAGTAATTTATAAGTACTTAGTTTTGTTGTGAAACCAATAATTTTTGTTCAGGGGATATTGGCAGTGGAACTCAAAAAGAACATGCAAGAAGCTAAATCTGCAGTTGGGGAGATCGGACAGATGAGAACAGAAATTCACAGGATGGAGGTATATCCATTAGTTGTACTGTATAGCTCATAAAAGAACACCTTTTCCCCTGATGCAAGTATTTATAATAGGTACCTATAAGTAGCACTTTGGAGTCCAGCTTTAAGGAACTTGTCTGACCGCCGCTGGGGATGAGCTTTTTCTTATCGTGTCACAGATTTTTTCAAACCAAGTGTGGTGAAAGGATTTTAAGTGCGCCTCAACGAGGCTCCTTTCATACACTTGACACATATTTTCGAACTTTTTAGGTTCTACGACATGCCGGTTTTATCACGATGTTTTCCTTCACCGCTTGAGAGCGTTGGCATAGTGTAAGTACATACTTATTTTTGGGCAGAAAAACAATTGGTACACGACTGGATTTGAACCCACGACTTTAGTATCGGTAGGTGTGGCCGCTACCACTAGGCCACCAGCGTTATCGGAGTTCTCGCGGGCAGTGTGAAAGGCCAGCGATCAAATTTAAATGTGTGACTGAAAATCTAAATCTTTTGTTCTCTCCTTGAGTGAAGATATAGCCTATAATTATGTATCTTATCGCTTGCTCGGTGGTTAGTTCGTCGGTCGTCTTCGGCGAACTATTAACTCTATACTATTGTAGGTCCGTCGCGAACAACTGCGTCGTACCGGCGAGAAGTTAGCAGAAGACCTGGCTCTGTACGTGACGCGTCGTGAGACCGCTATGGACAAAAGCCGAGCCGCTGCAGCCGTCGAAAAGTCCCACGGTTCTGGTGCGACGTCACAGTCTACCTACCATCACAAGCTGCGATTGGCTAGGTCTGACGTAGCGAGAGTCACCAAGGTAACCTTTTGTTTCCACTATTGCGAAGTTTCTCGATTTTTTGTCATGTATTCCTTGGATTGGTCAGTGGCATCTAGGTTTTCCCTCTATCCCTTACCGTCAAAGCAACAGTTCTTTACATCAATGCAGCTATGAAAATCTTTCTGATAAATGACCAATTCGGTAGGTATAAGCTCAGTGAATCGACGCGACGGCTGTTGAAGGAGAAACGTTCTCTAGTGTAGAGTATGCCTGAGTAGCGTAGGACGGATCTCCAGTAGGTTATTGATTGATATAAGACTAAATAAAGGTGGAGGAAATCGTTCGGGCTATGCTTAGTATTTGACAAGGATAGAAAGTTCTCACTGGTAGCGTGGTTCCAAAATATTTGAATAATCATTTGTCTGTTCGATTTTCTCATACCGAATAGTAACTGCTTGGTAAAGCGTTGGTCCACCTTTACTCGTACTTCCCAGGAGCTAAACGAAGCCGAAGCTAGACTGAAGCAGCTACGCGAAGAACAGGCGAAGTTAGATCGCGACGTAGCCGACACGACCGCTCTGAACGCGCAGTTGGAAGAGCAGGTCGCGACGCTGATGCGAGAGGTTCGCGACACTGACCGCCAGAAGCAATGGGTATGGGATCAAAAGCTTATAGTTGAAAGTACCTACAGCACAACACTAACAGCTAGCTTGTTATTTATTTATTAAAACTTCGACTCTCTTCCACTCCAAATATTGCTATACCCTAAACTTAAGGCCCTATTATACAGGGCGTCCCACGGATATTTTGCCACATGGAGGAAAAGTACCTACCTTAAATATTGTAGTTGGAACAATTTACTGAAACAAGGCATTATTTCAAGTTACAATATTTATACTTATTATAAACAGACGCATATTTTCGTTCCTACATTATACTGCGAACTTTGTTATTCCAGCTGCTAGAACGAGTGGTCCGTAGCCAGCGTCTTGGGAACGAGCTGTCCACAGCCATCAAACGGCAATCCGTACGCGTCAAAAAACCAAAACCCACCGTTTTAACCGAATACAACCAAGCACGGGCTCTCAATGATCGCATCAAATATATTGTCGAATGCCTGACGAAGGAATACCCCCATTATGGAGAGAAGTTAGACGCTGTAGCGAACACTTTGAATATCTACACGCCTGGTAACTCGCCGAGACTGACTGAGGAGGCGACTTGTTCCTCGTGCTCTATTCCTGAGGAGGAAGAGAATGTGGCTGAAAAACCATTGTGTCCTTAGTCAATACCTTGAGTGCCACGATTAAAGATACTAAAATAGAAGTTGGAAGTACGTTGGATGTGTGACTGTGTGTTGACCACACACCTACGAGGCAATACCTTGTTATAGGCGATGGCTAGCACTTAATCAGGCTAGCCATGTGCTTGTTCCGTCAGCTTCTCTTCTTATATTAGCTTAGGGTTTTGATGCAGTTTCCCCCAATTAAGGTGTATAAAAAATATGAACAGACATGAGGATGAATTGCTATTAGATTTGTTGAAATACCGTTATGGGAACACGCTACGATCTGAAGACATCATTATAAATCTGTACAATAGGCGTGACGACAGTATCAAAGAATCAAAGATTTTATGATCTTAGGTGATAAAACATACTTTAGGGATTTAAAATACTGATTTAGTTTTATAATAAAAAATGAGATTAATAAGATTTTCGATAAATTAAAAGATTAAAATACTGCAGTTGGCCATTTTGAGAGAAACACCAATCACAGCCCATGACGTCACGTTCATGTAACCATCATCTGTGATCACCGTGTTTTGTTGTGCCCTCGAGCTAATTACGCATTTTAATTGGCTTTTATTAGTAAACGCATAGTATACGTGGTTTAAGTGTGAATTATTGACTCTACAGCACGACTCTATAACAATGGAACCAGGCTACAATAAGGCAAACACCTCTAATTTGCCCAGGATTCATTTACTGATGTTGGGCGATTTCCTTGCAAATAATAAAGAATTTTGCTCGTCTGAGTTTAGAAACGTGAAAACCTCTTTGTAAGTAAATTTGTATTTATATTTAGCACTAGATACAACTAATTTAGATACCTATAATCGAACTCGTAGGAGATTATATGTTATTTTACTTTCAGGTTATTTTTACAATAAACTTGTCATTGTTTTTTTTTGAGGCTAGCTCCCTTGCAGCTTCAAAGTTGATACTTTAGAGTTAAAACCTGCAAAACATCTATGTACTAGTATTTTTCCTCATAGTAGGCACATCATACTAATAATCCTCAAGCAAGTCAGTATTGTAAGCTTCTGTTATTATTCCATGAGTTTTAAATGTTATTTGAAACCTTTTGGTACCTTAATTGACAGGAAGTGTGGACTTTGTTACTAAATTGTTAATAGAAGGTATTATTAATTAATATTAAGATGATTAGGTTCATAAAAATATTATTTGTTTTGTTACCGTTACAAAAATACACAATTATTCAGAGATCAATAAATCAATACTGTAGTTGGATTTCCATCAGTTGCTTGAACTCCAACCTTCAAGCATCAAGCTTCAAGCTGTAAAAACAAGGGTGGGGAAGGTTGGGGTTTGCAAGCCAGCGAGTGGTTATTCAAGCAGGCATTCGGTTTTGAACCGTCGACAAGACAAGTCCACTTAGTTCGTCTCGGCGATAGCCATGTACAAGTTTAGCATAATGTATCTAGATCCATAAAGTACTCAAGTTGTTAATAAAACTGAAGAAAAGGCTCTAAAGTGGTTTGAATTCTACATCCTCGGTCTTCTCTGTTAGTGGATCTTTCAAGTCAGAAGTGGGATGAATCAAGGTACGTAATATTTTTTATATTGTTTCAAAGTAATAGCTGTAATTCTTACAATTATCTGGTAAAAACGCATGTATAGTTTATCGTGTGACACACATGGCCAAGGCTACTCTTTGGTAGTGTTATCACACGATTGCTATAATTTATTTGGTTGAGTAAATGCATTCAGAGGTTATCGTGTGGCACACATGGCCAGGGCTACTCTTTGGTAGTGCTACCACACGATAGCCGTAGTGTATTTTAGTTTTTTTTTTAGTAAATACATACACAAGTTGTCGTGTGGCACACATGGCCAGGGCTACTCTTTGGTAGTGCTACCACACGATAGCTGTAGTGTATTTTAGTTTTTTTTTTAGTAAATACATACACAAGTTGTCGTGTGGCACACATGGCCAAGGCTACTCTTTGGTAGTGCTACCACACGATCGCTGTAGTGTATTTTAGTTTATTAATTACATACCTACGTTGTTGTGTGGCACACATGGCCAAGGCTACTCTTTGGTAGTGCTACCACACGATAGCGGTTGTTATTCTAGGAAAGTTAAATGCATGCATAGGTTATCACGTGGCGCACATGCCAAGGATACCCTTGGGTGATGCTACCACATTAAATGTGACTAAGCGCTGCTTGTATTTCTTTTATCTACCATAGATTGTCATAAAAAAGAAATACTGTAGTTGGTTATCGAATAAATCATCCCTTTTATTTATTTCTTTTCATGCGACGGCGAGGAGAAACCAACGGAGAATGACGTGTGTCATCCGACCATGGCCGCAATAGAACATGGACCACCCGGACATGGAGCATCAAGAAGATTGGACTCGACACTGGAACGCGACTCAATGCCACTACACCGAAACTGGACTAGCTGGGCGATTGCAAGTTGTAGCCGTTCGTTGCTGTTTCACATCGTGAAGATTGGTTAAGCGCTACCAGCAGAATGAAGTAAACGAAACTGCAAGACATTTCAGTAGAAAATTAACACGTGAGCTCACGTCTCAATTCCCAAAGATTTTTAATATTGGCTCATCAAGTACTAGAGTACGTAAGTAGATACCTAAATTAAATAATATAATGACTTAGGTTAATGGTGTGAACCATGAATGTGTAATGGTCATGTGAGGGTGTGTGTGTGAATGTTGTATCAGAAACTTAATATTCCGATGATAACGATAGAGGGTAAGAAGTGAAATATAAAAGGGGAGTTTTTATGATTTTGGGTTGCTTACGAGCTTAGCGGTAGATAGGCATTTTTTTTCTCACTTTTGCAAAGAGTATATTTACGGAGTGTAGTGGAAGAATTCTATCGGATTTAATTGGTATTCTATGTATGTACGAATCCCTGGGACATCTTCTGGTCTTCTCCTGTTGGTAGGTGCGTACCTACCCTCAGTTTCTTATCGAGGTTGTTTCTAAAAGTGCGTTTGTGATTAGTATAGATTTATTTGTCCTAAAGGCGGTTTTTAAAATTTTCGATACAGTTTGTCCAAATGGCGAATACTATTCAAGAAAATAGGAGTGTTCCAAGGTTCAAATACGTTTCTGGTGAAGATAGGTACCTACGTTGTCAGTTTTTTGTTTTACTTTTATTTATTTATTTGGATATGCAATGGATTACAGCGACCTTGTCTGGGTCATTAGACAGATGATGTGACGTCTGAGGTGGGGGCAAGTTTTATCATTAATATCATTCCAGTAGGTGCCACCGTGAGAACAGTAGCAGGAATATAAGAATAATAGGAAATAGAGGCGCTAAGAAAAATAGTAGATGGTTACGTGTTTGTTTATTTAAATCACCACAAAATTACGCACAAAAAAAAAAATGTAGGTTCAAACAAACAAAATATTCTCCCTCGTGCTTAGTCACTGAAGGTTACCTTCAGTACTAAACTGGTAAACTGGTATTATAAATAAAAAGGGTAATGAAAATAATTGACGAATATGATATTATAAATAGGAGGGGTAATGAATAAAGACAGGTACAATGATATAGGTAGGAAACCACATCACACACTTAATATTTATTTACTAGTTATCAGGGTTTTCAAAATTGACTTAAAAGTCTAGAAAGGTAAACTAGGTGCACAATTAATCTTAAGGTGGGTACTTTGCAACTAAACGTTTAATAGTCTATGACGTTAACTCCTCGATCTAACTAAGTATAAGAACTTTTATGTAGACGCGAAGGATCTCTGCTTCGGCTGATCACAATACTGGTTTGGCGACAATGACATTTAGTTGAGGTTTGGAATGACATAAGACTACCATGCTTTTGGTTAAGATAGGACAAATTCATAATTATCCAATCCTTCGTAGGAATGAAGGATCGTTTTCAACCTAAAATCGGTTAGTATTAATCATCAGAAAACAAAACAACAGTTTATACTACAAATATTTTGTTAATGCAGTATATTTTTTTTATACGGTGATCTATCCGATTGCAGTATAACTTACTCAACATCGTTCATTATGAAAGGTAAACTGCAGTGGTAGATTCTGCGAAGGGATTAAAAATTAGCCTCGGCAGTTAATAGGAAATAAGTTAAAATCATGTTCATTTATTATTGATTATCTAAGGGGTGTTATAATGCCAAAGTGCAGTGGGTCTAGTTCAGATAGATAGATGGATAGATAGATAACACTTTATTGCAAACAAGGATACCTCATTGGAACTAAGCGTACCTAACTAAATAAAGCGTTATTAGCTTGTTACTAAGTATAAATCGTTAGTTCAATGCCTATTAAATCTGTACATAAAGTACTACTTTACAGAATTAAACTTACCTACTACATAAGTTTATGAATCATCGTTTCAATTTTATCCATACCCTTTTCAGGGTGAATTTTGTTATGGGTAGATTTTTTTTTGTGCGTTGAAGTTGCTATCCAGTGACGTTCAACAAAGGATGAAACCGTCGTTTGGTACGAGCTAGTGGTCAGAAAATATTATAATTGCTCTTTCTTTATGCGTGGGGTTTTCAGAAAAGTAGATAGGTCTGTTAGGCCTTTCAATATTCCATCTTGCAGTGCCTAGCCTATCTGGCTGGTGCTTTTGTTAGAAATGCCTAGTCGTATAAAAATAATAATTGAAAAAAAAATACCTTTTAAACGAGACAAAAAGCTGTTTCTTGCATATGCCTTGCTGGCGTTAGCTATGTCTGTTAAGACGGTAGATGTCTTTTATGTTGTGAGTCATCGAGGTACACGTACTACGTCAGCTGTTGTTAAAACAACGTGTTTTAGATCCTCCTATGTTTCAGTTGTCAAATGTGATGAGTTTCTTATTTCAACACTGTTGCCTCTGGCATTAGGTTCCAGGTTTCAATTTGGTTCTTGAAACTGGATTTTTGTGTCTTTATTGGTCAAAATGTTTTAAATCAACGGTGACGAGACACATCACTAGTCGAGAATTCAAGATCAAAAAAAAAAGATGACATCGAAATGAGTAGATGGTTGTTCCGCGTGTTTTATAGGAATACGGAGTTCTTAGCTATGAACAAATGGGTAGTTTTCGCTGAAATAGTGAGGAGGTATCATATTGGTTGACATGAGCTCTATCGCATCCATTTTACATCGTTGATGGAGAAGAAAATAGCTGCAAATTTGTCCTGGTCTCCCTTGTGTTAAGCGAATAGATCTAGAATTTCCGATCTGCATAAGTCATTAATCTTGATAGTAATGTTGCGATTTTACTTAATTACGGTTAGACACTAAGAGTATAAAAGTAATTAATGACAGCAAAATTAAAAACCTTTATAATATTATTATTGCGGATAGCCAAAAAAAAAAAAAAGTACTAAGTAGAAACTGGTTGATAATCATTCGCTAAAACACAAATGGAACTGGGAAGATAGATTAATGATGACCTTATTAAACTTTAAGTCTGTCTGTCCGTCGCGCTTTCACGCCAGAAATAATGAACTGATTTAAATGACATTAGGTACACCGTGTAGAAATTGAGAAAGGGCATAGACTACTTAAAAATAAAAGGATGGTAAGGGGTTTAAAAGAGGGTTGAAACGATTTTAAATGAGTGAGCGATGCAAGTATGTGTTATGTTGTGACAATTATTAGTAAGATTCCATTATAATAAGTATTAAATCCATTATATGTGTAAGTAATAAAATCATATTAAAAGCCTTTATTAATAAAAAAAAAAAAAAAATGAGACGTGAACCACCAATAGAAAAATGGATGAAATGGATATAGCACTGATGAAATGATTTCTTTTGATCACACTACAAATAAGTGTGCATTAAACAGAAAAATGGATGAAATGGATATAGCACTGATGAAATGATTTCTTTTGATCACACTACAAATAAGTGTGCATTAAATAGAAAAACGGATGAAATGGATATAGCACTGATGAAATGATTTCTTTTGATCACACTACAAAATAATAAGTGTGCATTAAATTGAAAAATGGATGAAATGGATATAACAATTATGAAATTATAACTTTTGATCACACTACAAATGAGTGTGCATTTGTTGATACATTCAATTACACTTTCTGTCGACTAGCTTAGCTTAGCTTAGCTTAGATTAGCTTAGATTAGCTAGATGAACAATTAAATAAATAATTATTAAACGCAAGTTATTACATGATGTCTTAGTTTCAAGTCAATTATTAGTATTGTTTAAACGATTAACACTGTGTTAACGATTATTTTATTTAAAGAAAAAAGTTTTTAATCATCTATCTAGCTACCATAGCACAAATTCTACTTAATTTGGGGCTAGATAGTGTTGTGTGGATGGTCCACAATAATTATTTATTCAGTATGGTCAGTATGGTCAGTATGGTTAGTATGGTTAGTATGGTCAGTATGGTTAGTATGGTCAGTATGGTTAGTATGGTCAGTATGGTTAGTATTGTAGTATTGTAGTATTTTGATTTTGATTTTGATTTTGATTTTGATTTTGATTTTGATTTTTTACTTTTGTTACTCATGTTTCTCGTGTTACTCATGTTGCTCATGTTACTCATGTGGCTGATGTTACTTATGATACTGATGTTACTCATAAGGCTGATGTTACTGACGTTGTAGATGTTACTGAAGTAACTAATTTTAATGATGTTACTGATGTGACTGATTTAAATGAAGTTACTGATGTTACTGATGCTACTGATGTTACTGATGCTACTGATGTGACCGATGTGTCTGATGTGACTGATGCTACTGATGTGACTGATGTGACTGATGTGACTGATGTGACTGATGTGACTGATGTGACTGATGTGACTAATGTTGATAATGTTGATAATGTTGATAATGTTGATAATGTTGATAATGTTGATAATGTTGATAGTATTGTAGTATTTTGATTTTGATTTTGATTTTTTTACTTTTGTTACTCATGTTTCTCGTGTTACTCATGTTGCTCATGTTACTCATGTTGCTCATGTTACTCATGTGGCTGATGTTACTTAGGATACTGATGTTACTCATGAGGCTGATGTTATTGAAGTTGTAGATGTTACTGAAGTGACTGATTTTAATGATGTTACTGATGTGACTGATTTAAATGAAGTTACTGATGTTACTGATGCTACTGATGTGACCGATGTGTCTGATGTGACTGATGTGACTGATGTGACTGATGTGACTGATGTGACTGATGTGACTGATGTGACTGATGCTACTGATGTGACTGATGTGACTGATGTGACTGATGTGACTGATGTTGATAATGTTGATAATGTTGATAATGTTGATAATGTTGATAATGTTGATAATGTTGATAATGTTGATAATGTTGATAATGTTGATAATGTTGATAATGTTGATAATGTTGATAATGTTGATAATGTTGATAATGTTGATAATGTTGATAATGTTGATAATGTTGATAATGTTGATAATGTTGATAATGTTGATAATGTTGATAATGTTGATAATGTTGATAATGTTGATAATGTTGATAATGTTGATAATGTTGATAATGTTGATAATGTTGATAATGTTGATAATGTTGATAATGTTGATAATGTTGATAATGTTGATAATGTTGATAATGTTGATAATGTTGATAATGTTGATAATGTTGATAATGTTGATAATGTAGATAATGTAGATAATGTTGATAATGTTGATAGCGTAGATAGCGTAGATAGCGTTGATAGCGTTGATAGCGTTGATAGCGTTGATAGCGTTGATAGCGTTGATAGCGTTGATAGCGTTGATAGCGTTGATAACGTTGATAATGTTGATAACGTCATTAACGTTGTTGATAATGTTTAGAATACTGATAATGATTGTTAATAATTAAAGCTTTTGATAATAAGAGGTTGATAAAGTTCATGATAATGTTCGTTGATAATGTTCATTGATAATATTCGAAATTGACAAGGTTTGTTGATAATTTTCTTTGCATGTTGTTAAGTATTGTTGAATTGATAAAGTTGAATAGTTAATAATATAAAGGTATATAATATATTGATATTGTTAGTATATTGTTCGTATTAGTAGTATTGTAGTAATAGTAGTAGTGGTACCTAGTTGATACAAATGTTTGAAAAAAATGTGGATGTGAACTTTGTCAAAATGGTCACTTTGTTTATTGTTTTGATAAATCATTACAAACGTGTTATTTCATAAACTATGTACCTATCACGAGGTCGTGACTGTTTATCAGGATGGACGAACTTGTAAGCTTCTGTTATTATTCCATGAGTTTTAAATGTTATTTGAAACCTTTTGGTACCTTAATTGACAGGAAGTGTGGACTTTGTTACTAAATTGTTAATAGAAGGTATTATTAATTAATATTAAGATGATTAGGTTCATAAAAATATTATTTGTTTTGTTACCGTTACAAAAATACACAATTATTCAGAGATCAATAAATCAATACTGTAGTTGGATTTCCATCAGTTGCTTGAACTCCAACCTTCAAGCATCAAGCTTCAAGCTGTAAAAACAAGGGTGGGGAAGGTTGGGGTTTGCAAGCCAGCGAGTGGTTATTCAAGCAGGCATTCGGTTTTGAACCGTCGACAAGACAAGTCCACTTAGTTCGTCTCGGCGATAGCCATGTACAAGTTTAGCATAATGTATCTAGATCCATAAAGTACTCAAGTTGTTAATAAAACTGAAGAAAAGGCTCTAAAGTGGTTTGAATTCTACATCCTCGGTCTTCTCTGTTAGTGGATCTTTCAGTATGAATGTAGGTACCTATTTGTCTTTAATAATTTTCAATTACCTATTTCAGGTCTTCAAGACCATCATAAGGGTATGATGCAATCAGCTATGTGCAACTAAAACGGGAAGGAAACACTTGTACAGTAAAATGCAAGATTTGCCCAGAGCATAAAGTTCATGCAAAACTATATGCCGTTACATTGAAGGTTGATGAAGATGAAGAAAAAGTAACATCAATCGAATGTCATGATTGTGTTGCTGCTCAGGGTGGATGTAAGCATGCCATAGCGCTGCTTATGTGGGTCCATAGGCGAAGCGAAGAACCTTCATGCACAGAAGTTCAATGTTACTGGCGGAAATCAAAGCTATCAAGGGTTGGCACTACCTTAAAATATATATCTACAAAAGATTTATCTAAAGGTAGCCCTTTACTGCCTTCTAACTCTGCAGTTCTTGAAAAATTTTTAGAAGAAGGAAAAAAGAGAAACGTTGACAACTGTGAGCTACTAAAACATCAGTAGGATTTTATTTGTGATGAACTACATACCGTCTCAATGCACCAACTTGTACTTGCATACAAAGAAGAGTGCTGTGACTTATTTTTAAGTAAAGTGAGTTTGCCGATTTCACTTATTAACAAAATTGAAAATGAAACCAGGGACCAGTACAAAAATAACCTTTGGTATGAACTGAGGTACGGCAGGGTTACAGCTTCCAGGGCTTATGAAGTGAGTCGGTGCCAGACCAATGATGGGACTCTGATTGCTACTATCATGGGGGGGAAGATACCGGACACACCGGCAATGAAACGGGGCAGATATTTAGAAAATGAAGTACGAGAAATAGTTAGCAAGAAACTAGGAAAAAAAATCAACAGTGGATTGTTCATATCCCAAATATACCCAATGTTAGCAGGTTCCCCTGATGGAATATGTCAAGATAGCATTGTGGAGATCAAATGTCCTCTAAGCGATAAAACTTTTCTCAATTATATAAAAAATGGCAAACCCAGCAATAAATGCTTTGCCCAGATGCAAATGCAAATGTATTTAAGTGGTCTAAAAAAGTGTTACTTTTGTGTTGCAGACCCAGATTTTTCAACAAATAAAAATGTAGAAATTGTATGCATAACCTTTGATGATCAATATGTCAGGCTTTCTTGAAAGTGTCATAAAATTTTGGAAATCCCACGTGTTATATAGTTTTTACATTGTTATATAGTAATAGAAAATAAAAATACAGAAATTTCATAATGTGTTTTATTTATTAAGAGAATCTTGTAAATTAATCTATAAAGACTGGCCTCTAGCTCAGTTGGTAGTAGCTCTGCCTTCTGCGCCATAGGTCGTGGGTTCGATCCCCACCGAGAACAAATATTTGTGTGGTGAACATAAATGTTTGTTCTCTGTCTGGGTGTTATATTGTATTCTAAGTATGTATTTACAAAAAAAAAAGTATTCAAGTATTATATCAGCTATCTGGTTCCCATATTACAAGCTCTGCTTAGTTTGGGGCTGGGTAGTGTTATCTTTTTCTAACTAATTTATTCAAAACATTTACACTTGGTCTTGATGGATTACTATGACCGCCTTGCTTGACTTTGAATGGTGATGTAGAGACAGAATGTAGAAATGGCTTCAATGGTGATGTCATCTGATTTATCGAACTGACTTTTGTTTGGTTAGCTTTACTTCTGAATGTTTTACTTATGTGTACTTGAATTGATTTATCCAAGACTTCTAGGTGTTGATTGGAGAACTTCATCAACATTTTACTGAACTGAAAAAAAAATGTTTTGTTAATATATTATAGTACAAACTTATAATTATGAAAACACAAATAGGATATTAATAGGTCACAGAAAAAAATCTAGTTATGTACCTACTTAGTTTTGAGTGTACCAACAATAAAATAAAGTTTATCAATTATTCTAATAAATAAGTTAACAAAATGTATACCTGAACTACTGGCGATTTCTTGAGAACTTGATTGTTCTGTAACCATACTTTTTTTTTCAATTTGCTTTTCACACTCTTGAAGAATCATCATCCTTCGTTTTTTAACTATGTAGGGTCGCTCTGTTGTGTCAGATGTTTGTGTTCTTCTATCTGATTGGCATATAAATTTTTTGGGCATACATCCTGGCTTCATACGTTACGTACTTGTGATACCGACCCCATCACATGATACTCCATATAATTATCCATATCATTAGGTAACTGAAAAAATAAAAGGCAACAATTAGAAATGATAAACCAAGACCAAAACAAACATAACCTCACTAAATTTGTTATTCCTTATCCTCAATATTTTAACTACTTCAAGTCAAACAAACATTTTAAGTATAAAACCTATCAATCTATGATATCATAATATCATACTCACATCAAAGTGGTCTTCACAGAAATGAATTGGCGAATTTGTGGCTACGTCGTTCGGGTTTCGCCGTGCAAGCTTTAACCACTTATTTCTTATTATTTTCTTGTTTGGAACATGTACAAACACCTTGTTGGGGGTTTTTATTGTTGTATTTTTACACTGAGGTACTAAAAACCACCTAAAAACTTTGTAATTCATTTTTAACACACTTTTTTCTTCGCTGCTCATAGACGAAATGACCATTTTACGTTATCGTGACGTCAGAGCCGACGCCATGACACCTGCGGGCTGTTTTGGCGCACTATTCAAATATTATTAGAAAAATAGCTTTAAACTTTGTTAATCTTTAGTTTATTACTGAAATAAAGAATTTTTCGTAAATAGTAAATGTGTATCCACATTACAGAAGAGGATTTCAAAATCTTTCGTCATGCCTATTGAGACTTTCCCCTAGATATCTAAAACAAACGTTGACACATCCAAGACAAAAGCCTTCTCAATCCACTAACTTCACACTTAACAAAAATTTGATCTACAGAGAAATAAATATCTCACTATAGACTATGCATCTGAACAATGGATCAACTGAGATTGAACGCTTCATAGTGTTGTCCGACTCTATCGAAAAGATTAAACTACTTAAACCAAATACCTAGTGTTTGAACAACAGAATTAGGTTTGTATACTATTACCTACTGTTACACCTAAAATGTGTGGCGTTTGTATACTATTACCTAAAATGTGTAGTATTGATGAATTATATGTTTAGACACTGTGAATATATATTTTTTATACTTAACTGATTTAATAATATCAGGTGTGTTTAGCATGTTGTGTTATGTGCATTATACGATCAAATAAAAATCGTTTTAACAAAATAACGTATATTTGACTGTAATAAACTATTTTGTACATTTAATATAACAATTACCCAAGTACATAATTTGCATTTGATTTTAACCACTTTCAAATAAAATATATAAAATCATAACTTACCTAGTAAATTATCACTCAAAACAAAATAATGCCACACACAATGTCACCCATCCGCTTGGATGGGTGACCAATACTGGCATGACATTTACATCGAAACACTTCCGTGCATCGAAGGGCACTCTAAGGTCCGTATTCCGAAACAGCGCTTGAGTCCGAGTCGAGCCTCAAGCACAGATTTTTGTCACTTTTCAATGAAGAACTGTCATAAAATCTATGCTTGAGGCTCGACTCAGACTCAAGCACTGTTTCGGAATACGGGCTTAAGCTATCGGTTATATCAGCCGGCAAGCTATGACGGAGGCTCTCTGAAGCTACTAACCCAAAACAAAAAACAATAGTACATACAACGGTACTTAAATAGTAAAATGTCCACCTATTTTTCTAATATCGATCTTTAATAATTTGATTTTGTCACACTAACCCCCGAATACTGAAACGCAACTCAGATTTAAGCACGTCTCAAGCGACGAATATTTGACAGATTTTCATTGAAAACTGTCAAATATTCGTCGCTTGAGACGTGCTTAAATCTGAGTTGCGTTTCAGTATTCGGGGGTACGTCTCATAAGTCAAGACGATAGGCTATAAAAAATTAGAAAAATGCCTAACTAAATGGTAGATAATGTTTTTTCAGGCAACAAAAAGCTGAGTCGGGGCCTATTTGGCATATTTTGGAGTTTACTCTTATAGAATCCGTTTTTTGATATAAAGCGCCCGGTATGAGAAAAATGTGGGGAGTGAAATATGCTGAACGAATGACCTCGTTACGTTTTTGGTGCGCAACCTATCTTGCGCAACTTTCTAATTTGGTGTGAGCAGTGCAGCTAGATCGTGGGTAGTGTGTAGTGTGTACCCATACCCTTACTTTGCCTATATGGAGTAAACTCCAGTCGTGCGTCGGAGCTGACACACACAATTTTTATTTACCATTATCTGTTAACGTTGAGCGTCTATACTATGTTATGTCAAATAAATGTATTTTCATTATTTCGTTTCTTTAAAAAACTACCATCAGTTTCGTTATCACAGACTAGTAGGCATCGTTGATGACCGATAAAAAAAATGTTGCTAAATATCAGATGCAGCTTTTGGTAATGGCAACTACGACATTTTATCATAATAAAAAAACCGCGCCGATTATACTTATAGTGACAGTTGCCTCAATTAAAAGTTGCAACTTTTAATTCAGGCAACCGTCACTCTATGTAGCTGCAAATCGGCGCGGTTTTTTTAGTATGTGCATCAAACATGTTGCAACTTCCTATTCCACCTGTTACCACAGTGGCTAGTGGTTTTTTTATTGATTTTATAGTGTTTACTACACTATTAAGGAAATCGAGAAAGATTTTTTAGCCGCTTTTAACTTTTGGGACATTATAAAAATCTTTGTGGCCAATGGTTGTCAAAGTTTCAAAGGGTTCAGCGGGTGTGGGTGTGTGTGCGGAATGTTTGAGATGCGCTGTGAACTCGTGCCGCTTGCGATGGTCGGAGCGATGGAAGCGGACGCCGCAGTACTGACATGGAAACCGCTTCTCTTTCGTATGACTCAGCATGTGCGCGTTTAGGTACCTGCACACAAATGTATGTGATGAGTACTTTATCTGACTCTCACGAAGGGTTCATGATGATTAAGATCGGCATTTGAGCATTTGAAGATTTGAAGTGTTTGTTGCTGTTAACGCCAACTTCACTCCATACACCTGCTGCCTACTTCATAGCGTGGGAGCATGCCTCCTTCCTCTAGGACAACGAGCGAACGGTGGGCACCGCCATTTTGTCTTCACTTCAAAAAACCACTGTGCTGTACGCACGTCCATCCATAATTATATTTTTTTACTATTGTAATGTAATCAGCACAGCAAACAGTTAATAAACGTTGTACTATCAAACCCTCTCGAGTTCTCAATACGCCTTGGTAACAGTTTGGTCCTTCGAGCCGGATTCGCAAATCAGCAATTTTTATAACCTTACTCGAGAGGGTCATTTTTGTACGATCATCGGACGGAGGCAAATTCCATAAGTACAGCGTCCTAACTGGACAACCGAGGAAAAATGAAGTTGGCGTTAACAGTTGCAAATCATTGATTTTTGACTTCATCACATTTTCTAGCATTGTTCTCAAGCACTTAATTAAGTGTATTTTATAATATAATTATAAGTTTAAAAAACTAGAGAAACCGACTTCATTGCCAAACGGCTAAACCGATTTTAATTAAATTTGTTTGGGACAATCTGGACGTAAAAATAACCTTCCAAAAAAAATATAATTTTCTAAATCGGTTCATAAATGACGGAGGCATGCAGTTACACATTAAAAAAATTATTTAAAAAAAAATGGCAACACCGATTTTAATATAATTAAAATGGGACCAATCTGGAAGCAGTACCTACCTTTCAAATATTTTTTTTTTAAATCGGCTCACAAATGACGAAGTTATGCGGTAACAAACATAAAAAAAAAATACAACCGAATTGAGAGACTCCTCCTTTTTGGTTGGAAGTCGGTTAAAAATATGTTGCATCAATTTGCAGCTCAGACTTTCTGCGACTTTCTCGTATTTAAAAGCTTTTTGCAGGTTGCAAGGAAAATTAAAGTTGCTACTTGTACTTGGAGTGCCTCTACTTTAAGCTTAGTACTCACCCTAGTTTCACGAAGGACATATCACATAGCTTGCACGCATATATCTTCTTATCGCTGTGTATCATAAGGTGGTTTTTCATTATGGTGCGCGACATAAAACATTTGCCACAAGTGGGACAAGAGTATGGCTTTTCCTTTGTATGGGATCTGTTGATCAAAAAATAGGATATAAAAAAGCCGTTTTTACCCACGATAACACATTCCAGTTAAAAAAAAAAAAGTTTAAAGCATTTGAGAAACCAACTTCATGGTCAAACAAAAATTTCAATGGGGCCAATCTGCCGGTCTACTCTTGAACGCGATTCCGATCCCAATTCTAAGTTTTGACGGAATTCTAACCGAAACCCCATAGGATTTCTGGAAGTGTAACCTTTAATATATCATCATCATCATCAGCCCGTTTGCACCCACTGCTGAGTATAGGTCTCCTCTTTATTGCGCCATTCTTTCTTTAATATATACGAGCCGGTATGACCGAGCTTCGCTCGGGTTAAAACAAAAATAGTATTATTATTTGCCAATAGATGTCAGGAAGAGTCGTATCTTTATTGGCTTATTTTTAATTAACAACGCTTTCTAGCTTGCAGTTAGTTGCTCACAATCGCCAATAGATGGCAGGAACAGTCGTATATTGACTTTATGTTTGATTATTGCAAAACACCAACTTCTCGTCATTTTCTAAAAATGAATCCTAGCTAGATCGATTTATCGCCCCCGAAAACCCCTGTATAGTAAATTTCGTGAAAATTGTTGGTGCCGTTTCCGAGATCCTAAATATATATATATATACAAGATTTTCTCGTTTAAAGGTATAAGATTTTTTTCAAATCGGTTCATAAATTAAGAAGTAAGACTGACAAACATAAAAAAATACAACCGATTTGAGAACCTTCTTTTTTATTTTGAAGTCTGTTAAAAAGAGGCTGCATGGTCATAAAAATAAATGTTGTTTTACCTCAAATGTATTTGTAAATGATATTTCTTGAAAAAGCTTTTAGAGCAGTATTGGCAAAGATGTGATTTCTCCTTATCATGTACTTGGCGTCTGAAAAAAAAAATACGGGTTGCACTCCGGGAGTGCCGGCAGAAGTGAAAACTTGATTATTAACGTTGAGCATGTTTGATATTTTGGAATGGTTAGGGGGGGCTTGTTTGTTATTTGGCACGCTGTAACATACACGAACATTCGCGCAAGCGCCCTGCGCTGCCTAAACGAAACAGTAGGCCCAGGCATACATTTTCGCCGCGCCGTAGAGAGGGGATAGCTGTCTACTCTCCATCCGTCTTACGCTTTTTCGATCAGGTCACGTGTCCTGACGCGCTGACGCGAGTTTAAGATTTTATACCCATTACAGAAAAAGTGCTCAACGCCGCTAAAGAAGTTTTCACTTCAAAACAATAGTAGTTTAAATAAACATTAAATAAAGCCAACGGGAACTTTGCTTTGTAAAACTAGCATGACAACAAATAGATACTTAGTCGCAAATGATGATAACAAGATATGTGATCTCTGTTTCTTGTTAGTATCAAAGTTTTCATTGCAACAGAATTACACAACCGCCCAGCTACTACTTAGCATAAACAAGTGTCCATAGTATTGGGAAACGATTTGACCAATGAATTTACCCAGAACTCACATTAATAATTATAATAAAGAGAGGTGGTCTGTTTATTATAATTAAATAAAATGAAAATAAAATAATTAATTAAAATTCATGTGGATTTGAATGTAGGCCAGGCCTACCACAAGCTCTGTCTGGCTCTGTCTCTGGATATGGTTTTGAGTCTATGTGCATTATACTGTTTGTGAGAGCCAGAGATAGAGCCAGACAGAGCTTGTGGTAGGCCTACAGGTGTTAGTCCTTCACAATGTTACGACTTAAGAACTGGTTTTCTAGACCTAATACTTACTGATATAAGGAAAAAAAAACAACTTTTTTTACTTCACGGAAACCGGATATCAATAGGTAACTTACTTATGCATCATCAGGCTGATTTTAATCCGGAACTTGGCCTGACAGAGCTCACATTCATACGGCTTGTCCTTAGTGTGGACGGATACATGCAGCTCTAGTCGAGACTTGGATACAAACCGTCGGCCGCACGGTGCGCATTCGTACTTAAGCTCGTCTGGATTGTGGATCTTTGAGTGCATGCCTAAGTGCTTCACCTCTGTTGGAGAGAGATTCATTTGAAGTTTGAGTGAAAATGCGTGATACGTGCAGAGTGTAGCGGTAAATGGTATTTACGTGCAAAGTGTAGATTGGTGGTTATGGGTTTTTTTTTTAGTTTTTAAGTCTTAGGTTAAAGACAAACGGTTGTCTGTGAAAAATTGCTGCGCGCGATGAGACCACCGATTGCTGGACTAGGTATATTGTAATGTTTAGTGCTATATGCATTTTAACAAAATATTTATATTAATTAATTTAAGTGCTCTGGTCACTAAACATCAGCGGGGCCATAAGCTATGGCCCAGCTATCACCTATCAAAGCACTTCTTACTTAGTGTGGTACTTCTACTAACAGGCAAGATAAATACACATTTTTTTGTTATAAATACTGCCAGTTTATGGCATTTCAGTCAATGTTTTAGTCAATCTGGTCAACACTAATAATGAATGCATGTGGGTAGGGAGCTCTTAGTGATAAATAAACCAGTCGATATGCATTGTCGTTTCACTTCGATAACCTTGATTACCACTGAATTTCAAAGCTTACCTTTATGACATATTGGGCATTCCTTTTTTGTCCCAAAGTGTTTCCGCTTTTTATGTTTGTATTTTGACTGATGTGATGCGAATACTTTATCGCAGATTTCACATTTGATTCGTTTGCGCTGTTCTAAGGGCACATGGGTGAGTGCGTGTGCTTTTATGTCCCTTACGTATTTCCCACACTCCTCGCACACTTTCATTGGCCCTATTTTTATATCGTGCTTGATCTTTGGAACTTTTATTTTTATAGGTTTTATCTTTCTTGTGCGGACTTTCTTCTTTTTGATGGGTGCTAAACAATAAGTAATTTGATAAAATTAAATCTTACACAAAATCTACAAATTCTAACAACAAATTAGTAAGCAATTATAGTTTCTGTAAGTCTGTCGTAATCAACAGTACTTCTAAAAGGGGCAATCAAACATACTAACCATTTTCTTTTTCTTCTATAAATTCATACTTAATTTTCTTGATTACACTAAGTAGTTCATCCTCTGATCCTTCTTCTACTTTTGGTTCATCTTTGATGACTATTTCAGGATCATCATACATAACATCGGACTCAAAGCCATTATCATTAATATCCACAGTTTCTATCTCTGTTTTGATTTTGCTACTCGGAATCTGGTTGTTTAGCTCAACTGAGAGTGTTTTCTCACTAAGAGATTTTAAAAAAGCTTCATTCTTCAAAGCCATTTTCTTGAACCTGAAGTAGTCTATAGTTTTTTTGAAACATTTCAGGCACAGCTTTGAACTAACTTTTGAATCAGTTTCCACCTGAAGTAAGAAGTAGTTTTAGCTGTAGATAATAGCTAAGTTTGTTACTTTCGTGATGTTATACAGTAAAATAGCTTACCTGTGTTCCTAAGCAAAACAACATGATCTCCGTGTAACTCTCGCTATCATCATGTTTTGAAACTTTCAGCTCAGTGATATCTTTTCTGGGGTTAGTATCAAGACAAAATCGACAAATACTCATGTTTCTATGCAGTTTTACACCTGAAAACTGAATAAAATACTGCAAACTGCAATACGGGGGAGCACCCAGCACAACAAACTTGTTGACGAACTTTGACATTGACTGACGACGACTGTTGGCTGACGTGACGGCAATCAATTATTGACAGTGACTGCCATTTATTTTGACATTTGACGTTTTAGCTGTACCGTGGCGAAAAACGTTATGCGGTCTCCAGACTCCCGCGAGATTCACGGCGTGAAGTCGCGCCGTGAATCGTGCGCGAAATCTCGCGCGTACGACGTCGGCTACACATTCACGCTAGGTTCACAGTATAGTTCACGCACTCGACCACGATGGACCCCGAAATTGCTGCTGCGAGACTTCTTTGCGCATTAGCGATTTATAACTACGCTTCTGTCAAGCACAAGCTAGTTAAAAAGGAGCGCAGAATAGGATGATGACGATGTCCCAGGTCTTGGTTCCATAAATGTAGACGAAGGTTCTGATTGAATGTATGGATTGAAATCATGTTTACGCTTCGATTGTAATAATGGATATCTTACACTACCGCTCTCGACACTCGACGACGCACGACTGAGCGGCCTGCGAATATGTAGCCAAGACAAGTTCGCGGCAAGTTTGCGGCCCGCGAGCCCTTTGTCGCGGGACAAAATACCGACAATTTTCGATCCGCGCGCGAGTGTGGATAGGGCTTTATGACGAAGCAGTCCACATTTCAGTCAGCTTCGCAAGTTGCCTTCTTCTATGCATCCTCCTAGGAATATTTATAATTTCCTTTGCATCTTCTCAGAGATGAAGAGGATAATATACGTACTCTTTAACCATGAGGTTGCTGGAGTGGTTTACACTGCCCTAGGTGTATTTTAATTCTATGTAGGTGTATTCTGATACACCCACGGCATAAGCATCCTGATGCCAAACCCAACCCTTATGACTTAAGCTTACTTCTCTAACCCATTTTGCTCTTTACCGATTACCTCACAAACTTCTCTAATGCTAAAGGATTTCAAATAAAACAAGATATTTAATTATATTTTTATTATATCTTAACTATAATTTTCGTGTAAGAATGTTAGGATACAAATAGCAAATTCCGTATCAAATATTTAAAAATGCCACAATACACAGAGAAAAATTGTACATTATTATAAATAGAAGCATGTACGACATTTTGCTCCTACAGTATATACTTTTGCAGCTCTGTGGCTACTATAGATATTCTCCAAACAAAATAGGCAGGCACGTTTAACTTACATCTATAGAATAAAATAATTGTCTAAAACATATCAATCCCTTCTATATCACAAATTGTGATGTATTACGGTGTGTTTAATACAAATAACAGCTGCCATTAGATTTCATAGTACATAACACAGTATAAGGCAATTGCCACGTAACTTTGTATGGGCAGTCATTTGCATACGACTTTTCTCTTTCAAATGTTACATTTTGTGTTCAATTGCTAAGGCTGCGGCCAAACTGGTAACGTGACAGCGGAGCGACATTACAAAACTTCTAGATACCGTCGCGTTTTGTATGCTATTGATGGCAAACGGGGCCACCGTTGTCTATGGAAACTTGAAACACCAGACACGATGCTGATTCACTGCCAGCCTTACAACCTCGGCCTTATTTGATATTACAACACGCTGAAAGGAGTTTCAATGACGCCCTCCAAGGAATCGTCGGCCGTCACCTAACCAGTGTTTGCCGCGGCCAGAAATAAGCAAAGTGTAATTTACGCAAGTGTAATGGCTAACAAAAACTATCATACTAATTAAGACATATTGCAATTCGATAATATTAAAACTTAAAATACTGAAATTACAACAAAAGAAAATAAAAATAAAGTATTGGATGCAAATTCAATTGAATGACAAAACGAGTATAAAAATATAGTAGTCATAACTAATTGTCAATTATAATTATCTACTTACCTACGTACAATTTCTGTTCAGTATAAAAAAATGAAAATAAATAGACACACCACTCTCGCTGCGAATGTTTGAATTCACTTAAATTGCTATAAGTAACAAAGTGTTCATAAAACATAATTATTCTTATTTAAAATAATATTATTTTGATTTAAATACAATCCACAATTACATTGCAGCATGTATTCCTGGCGCGAACTTAATGGCTTCCTGGGTTTTGTACTAAAACAATATTTTTCACTTAACTTTTAAAATAAAATAATACAAATTATTATTATTGAATAAGCAGTAATCTCAATTTAAAACAAGCGATACTGTTAAGTACATAATTAATTAGGCGAAGTAATATTATAAAGAAAATTAAAAAATATTACATCCGGATGTGTTCAAAAGACATGCAAGCTAAAATATTGCGATACTAAATCTTAAAATGTAAGTATTTTAGAAAAAAAAATATACACAAGTAAGAACTAAAGTGAACTTTTGGACGATAACAGTAAACTTCCTGTAGATTCGAAACATATACCTACTGTGGGGTGATTGCTTATCTTTTGTTTCAATCAAAACCTAGTCACATCTGTCAGTTTTGACATTATTTTGAGCTTCAATTGCAATAAAAACAATGAAACCAAACTTATCTTTGACAAGGAACGGTTGCAACACGACTGAATGTTGACGTAACTTCAATGACGTTATAATATAAAGCATGTAAAAATGGGATACGAATAGGACCTTCGCTTTGTAAAACTAGTATGGCAACAGATAATGTTCGAAAATGATGGCAACAAGATTATGTGTTCGTATTTCCTTGTTACTATCATTTGTTTGTTAATGCCAAACTTTTGATTGCAACAGAATTACACAATCTTCCAGCTGCTCGAATAGCTACTATACAGCTAAAATGGCCGATAATATTGCCATCTTATGTATTGTCGTCATCAAAGTGACAGTAACAAAAATATTTTAAGCAACCACTATTAACTATACAGTAACAGGGAATTTGAATCTACAGTAGCTTAGCTGTTTAGCAGAGGATAAAACACATCAACACCTTTGTATATAAATAAAACTAATATTTAGTCACTCCATACTTAAATCTAAGTCCGATATTTGAAGTGAATCGGTGGTGCAAATATCGGAATTACCGTACCGTAGAGTTGAATCTAGAAAGTTCTAAGATGTCAAAATGCACGAATATTGTTCAAGTATTAATAGCTAACAATTATTGAAATAGCTTAAGAATAATTATACTGAAAAATGCGTTTAAAAAAAGGACTACTAAAGTTGAAATTGATTAGTGCCCGCGTAGTACTGTATTTTCTGTTAATAACAGGTTTGCATAGGTGTTTACAATGTTATAAAAGCATATACAATGTTGTACTTATACTTAGTCGATTAACATTGCTGTAACCCAGTTTAACTTGATGTGATTATAGTTTGGTTACATGAAGTCTTAACTTTTTGTTCACACATTTCACAAACGCGCGTACAATAACAAAATGCAATCATTCACGTGTCATCGTAAAATGTATGGACCGCTGTAAAATTAGTCTTGCTTATACAAATCTGTCAAAATTATATAGTTTGTTGGGTTACTTAGAGACTTATCTTTTTGTTCATACATTTCACAATAATACGCGCACGATCACACGTCATCGTAAAATGGATGGGACCAAAGTAAAATTAGTCTTGCTCTGTCAAAAGATGATAAGCGCGTAAACTATTGTAGTCTTTTACCAAAAGGTAATTTTAAGAAATGTTTTTTTTATAGATATGGTTGGTGGAAATATGGTTACTACGGATCTCTTTTCGATAACATTATCTAGTTTCTCTTCATAAGTTGGTTGATGATGTTGGCTAGTTTTCCGCGGCGCTTGGCGGCGTGGGGACCGACAGAGGCGTGCGTTGTCGATCGAACATGTCAAGAATCAGCTTGGGGTCCGTTCCGGCTGGCACGGTCACCGTTCCCGTCTGTGTAACACCGCCTTATGAGTACCATCGTACGTTCTTCTCGGCAACGCGTGGCGGCCGCGAGTGTGTATCCGGTTCTAGTTTGGTACAAAAGTTTACGGTATTGTCGATGTGACTGGCTCGGAAGGTGGCGTTGCAAAAAGATATACTTAATCCTTGCATACTAATGTTAAGTACCTATAAAGTATTAGACAATTTAAAGGTGTGTGTTTACACACCTGTAAATTGTCTATAATTGTATTGGAAGCCTGAAATTAGAAATCAGCTTAGGAGCTCATTATCATTAAATTATAAATTTATTTTAAGTAGGTAGTATATTTATAAGCAGGTTTCTATTTATTCTGTCAATGTATGTATTCTTTTGTAGATATTTGCTAAGTAGGTATTTGTTGTAGCAACATTTTAAGAGTTCTATTTCCAAGTGCACTCAGCTAATATTTTTTTTTGTTATAGATAGCTAAGCTTTTGGCTGCCATCACAGCTGAGAGAAGTCATCCAAAGTTTAATTACTCCCCATCCATAGATTGTCTGGAAGAAATCGCTTTTTAGCGATAATACCGCCCATTGTAAATTTATAAATAAATTTTATCAAATTATTTTTTAATTCGTTTGTAAGGTGTGCAATAAAAATTTTTCTGTCTATCTATCTATAAATCAAAATTAGCTAAAATGTTTAAAAAAAAACAATTATTTCGGTATTTTATAACCTCTCGTCTGTTTCCCAGCTAATAAAATTCTCCATACTTGACATAAGGGTGCAAGGTTAAATTATCTAATGCGACGCCACATAACTTAAGAGCCAATACAGACAGTACCGTAATATAACATCCTTACTGTGATGGTAGATGAACTTTGGAACAACACAGGCGAACGCCACAACATTGCTGAGTCAATACAGGGTTATTTGGTTAAGTCTGAGTAAAAAGGATTATTTGGTTAGGTCTGAGTAAAATACAGGGTTATTTGGTTAGGTATCACAATGCTAAAGTTAGTAAAGAATTATTAGACACTTTGATGGCATAGAATAGAAAGCTTATAACTGCATAGAAATTAACTGAATATAAGATGTTTTATAAAGATAAGTTGATTGCAAAAGGAGTTCAAAGGGGAGATTTCATGCAATATTGTTTGACAAAAAGCTAAAAACTTAGACATTATAAAAACAAAAAACATCAGTACTCCAACTCGCGAGTTTTGCTACCACATTTCGCCTACCTATGTTGTTTTCGTGCCTCTTTCTTTCGTATGGAAAATTTATGAGACAACAACTCGTTTCGATCGTTTCTACGTAACGTATTTTTTCTGTCTCATCTTTCTCCATACACAAACAAATACAGAAGACAAATAGACAAAGAGAGACAAATAGGCGAAATGAAAGCAACATTTCGTAGACAAAATGTTGTAAATGAAGTGGGACTTGCCCTTCAAAAAAATAATAATATGAAGAAACACGTGGCTTTGCTTGTTTTTAGACTTTTCTGTGGACAAGGCCGACTCTGAAGAGTTGTCTATTTGTGCCTGTTCGTTGCCTTTTTCATAGCAAAATTTACTCAGCAAAATATTCAAAATTCATTCTCTATCAGATTTGAAATAAGGTGAATTTCTGCAGTTTGGTCAAACAATATTCTTTATATGTATCAAAATAAGATTATATTAAAGCAAATAGTGGGATACCTCGATACGCGTGATGACTCCTTCCTCACGGCTGTGCTCTAGGACTACGAACAAAACACAAAGCGCCCGTCAAACATACAAACATAGGGTCAACATATTGGGATGTATGAAGCGATATTACAATTTAGATATAAATTCAATTATTGTATTAATTGCAGGAACATTTCCGATATTCATCAATTTTGAAATTATCATGGTTTTTAAGTCTATTTTTATAGCAAAATTAAATCGGGGTAAATATCCTGTTGTTCATAAAAATATTTCCCAATTCATAAATTTTTCGCACATTTTAAGCTAGAAAGTCAATCTGTAGCATTTGTGTATAGCTATCTCGCCTACTCATATAGTACGTCAGCGAAACAGATATACAAATTTAGCATTAGGCACCATTGTGATGTATTTAAATAGGTAAGACTACAATGTTCAGATTGAAATTTAGAATTACAAACAATTTTAAATTGCGTAAATGTTCCCACAAATTTATAAATATAGTTTTAATAAAAGCTTCACATTTATTTTGATAAAATATGATGTAAAAAATATACTATAATGCTATAATAAGCAACATTTGCGTTCATGCTCATTTTAAGTACAAAATAATAGACATATCTGAAATGATTAGTTAATTTCTGTTTCCAAAGGAGTTATCTCTCTTATGTATAGTTCTAGAAATACTTTCTAGAACTTTCGAACCAGTATGTTGAAAGGATAAGCCTCCAATCGGTTCATCAGTTGGTCATTAAGTCAGTTTCTCATGTTTTTTATTTATGTATAGAATTATCGAGTTGGTCTTCTTCTTATCTTGTTACTGGTTTTTTGGAACCAGTGTGGTGAAAGGATTTTAAGTGCGCCGCAAAGAGGTTACTTTCGTGCACTCAACACATGTTTTCGGACTTTTTAGGTTCTACGACATGCCAGTTTCTTTACGATGTTTTCCTTCAACGTCTATCTAGTTCAGAGGTTCCCAATCTTTTTTTTCTCATAGACCACTTTCAAAATTTTGCTGGTTCCGGTGGACCCCCTGCTGTATTTTTACTATAATACCCAGTCGACAAAAAAAATATGGAGATAAGATCTAACTATGGACACTTGCCACCCATCAGATAGAACGACGATAATGTTAAGATCGCGGGAAGTCGGTGGATAGAAAAAGCTTAGAACCGTTCTTCCTAGAAAAGTGTAGGGGAGGCCTATATCCAGCAGTGGACTTCTTCAGGCTGATGATGATGATGGACATTTGCATTGCGGCTGATTTCCTACCACGAACTAACAGTTTTCTAAAAGAAATGATAGATTAATTAGTTAATTGATAGGCGAGGCCAGCATTTTAGAACCTCAATATTGAAACCAGTTAAATAATCGTGGACCCGCTTACGAATTGAGGACCCCCATTTCTTAGTCACGCCATCGTAGACCCCCGTCGAGTCTCCCATGGACCCCTGGGGGTCCACCTGGACCACGTTGGGAATCAATGATCTAGTTGGTGGATGTTACTTACTGTTTTCGCTAGCCGCGTTGCTGGTGGTAGTAGTAGGGGTAGTAGCAGCGCCTCCGTCGACGCTGTTCTCGTTGACCGTGGTTCGCGTCGTCGTCTTAACTACCATCGAGCTGGTGTTCACTTGCGAATTCTGTAATCGGAAACAGACTAGAACATGTCAGAGAAGTGTTAATAAAAAAATAACTTGGTTCTACTTCTTGCCGGTACCTATTAGCCAGGTTCATCTTGGGAGGCGATAATGTACATCATGTTATTGTACACCCCGTTATTACGATGACAGTTAAGCCACATGCACACTGGAGTAATTCAAACATGGATTTTTGTTTTTTTTTTCTGGCACTGGATACTAATACTTATCCTTGATGCTTTATAGGGCGGATCCGACTAGGATTGGTTAGGTTATGTTAGAACATAAAAATTACGCACAAGGCGAGCGAGTGGCCGCCGCAGTATATATAGCTGACTATGGAGCAGGATGGTCTAGAAGACACCTATTCACTCTTCCCTTGAAGAGGCCCAGATTGTAGTGGTCAGAAAAAACAGACGAGTTGTGATAAATAACAGTGCTACAGGCTTGCCCTAGTGCGGGGACCACCAGTAATTTAAATAAGACTTTGTATGTTCTTTGGTAAATAAATAATTTTGTATTTGTATAAGCGACCTGTAAGTTGATGTTGAGTTCAGGCGGCGCGTCGGGCGCGGCGTTGGTGTGATCCCGCACCGAGTCTACCGTGATGTCACCCGATGCTGCGGTCACGTCGTGAGGAGCTTCCGACGCTTCTTCCTGTTCATTGTTATAACCATTAGTATTCATTACTTTTTATTCATTTTACAGGGTCTTATTAATAATCCTAGCGTAGCGTTGGACTGGTTGTTCCGTGTTTTGTCTCTTGTATTGAGATGCAATTGTTAACTCGAACAAATGTGACAAAACACGATTTAACTACTCCAGCGTTGCGCCAGGATTATTAATAACACCCCGTGTTTACACTTAAGGAAATAACAAAGATTTCTATAATGTCCCAAAAAAAAAGAGCCGAGCGGGATTTGAACCCGCGACCTTCCCCTTGGTGCGGGTCTGCGCTGACCACTGCGCCATCGGATCGTAATCACACTCAACGAATAACTCTAAGGACTGTTCGGCACTAACGCCAACCAACCATACCAAGGGGAAGGTCGCTGGTTCAAATCGCTCGGCTCATAACTTTTGGGACATTATGAAAAACTTTTTAAATTAACGGGTCGGCGGCGATCAGTGAAACGCGAATCAGTGACAGCGATATTTGACAGAGTTTCACTGATCGCTATCGCCAGCGACCTAGGTGTGCGCAGGCCTTTAGGGAATTCCAAACAAAAAGAATTGATCATGTAACATGGAACAGTAAAACTAAGTACACATAGCAAAATTCAAAATGTGATTGTGTTTTTGTGTAGTGTAAGTTTAGTGAGTGAATGAATGGGATGAAACAAACCCTGTGTTCGCCGTTCGTCAGCGGCGTTTCCTCCGCTGGTCCCCTCAGCGCGGCTGCCCACGGCGACAGCAGGATATGGCATTGCGCGATCGTTACCTGATATTACAAAAAAAATATAGTCTCTTTATGGCGAAGACCACCGTTGATGCACTGACTCGACAAATTTGCCTTTGAAAGAAATCATTACACTTATTTATGATAATTATAAGTTTAAAAAACTAGAGAAACCGACTTCATTGCCAAACGGCTAAACCGATTTTAATGAAATTTGTTTGGGACAATCTGGACGTAAGAATAACCTTCCAAATAAAAAAATAATTTTCTAAATCGGTTCATAAATGACGGAGGCATGCAGTTACAAACATTAAAAAAATTATTAAAAAAAAAATGGAAACACCGATTTTAATCAAATTAAAATGGGACAAATCTGGAAGCAGTACCTTTCAGATAAAAAAATATTTTTTCAAATCGGCTCACAAATGACGAAGTTATGCGGTAACAAACATAAAAAAAAAAAAAAACAACCGAATTGAGAACCTCCTCCTTTTTGATTGGAAGTCGGTTAAAACTAGAGAGCAACTTCTTCAATCTTGTGTGCGATCCGATTGCACACAGTTCAGCAAAAAATAATTATGATTCTAACGTGTTTCCTTAGTAAAAGTTTGTCAAACTGGTTTGTGTCTTTATGTGTAGCAACTAAAAATGGAAAACACGAGAAGGTATTAACAATTATTAATCAAAAAATATAAACGTATGACGTAAACGTACAAATTTTGCTTAGTTAGGCGCTGTGTGAAATGTTTGCCAATACATATCTTGAAATTAATACTACAATAAATGCAAAAGCACGTTTACAATAGATGCGTGTGTTACCTTGCTCGCTGCGAGTGAAATCCGTTGTAGTTCGGACGAGGAGTGCAAGTAGAGAGCTTCGCCTCGTTTCGAGAAGCATAAACTAGAGATGCCGCTGTAAAAGAACGAAAATCATTTTACTTGCCATGATACGTTTGACCTTCATCATCTTCCTCCTTTATCCCACTTTTTGTGGGTTCGGCATACCATGTTCTCCAAACTTCACTTATTATAAAGTTCACTAAGTGATAAGTTATAGGTATAGCTTAAATTGTTAGTCTAAAGTCTAGAGTTTTGGTTGCTTCGCAAATAAATAAAATTATTCTTTCTTTCTTCTTCCATTCTCCTCTATCAGACGTCATTTTTGTAATAATTACTTTCTAGTTTTATAATGTACTAGCAGTTGGTGCCCGAGCTTCGCTCGGTATTTTTTTTTTGGTAAATTGTTGTTGTGAATTATATTTAAATACGAATTACTTACATACTGATTAAATATTAATATTTTTCGATCTTACCGACATAATAATTAACTCCACTACTCGTCAATAGATGGCGTTCTCTGTCCCACTAACTCATGACTTAATCAACAGATGGCGCTAGGAGTTATGATAAAGTTGATTATTTACTTTACGATTAGGGGGACATTTTCTAAAAATGAATCCTAGCTAGATCGTTTTATCGTCCCCGAAAACCCCTGTATACTTAATTTCATGAAAATCGTTGGCTCAGTTTCCGAGATCCTAAATATATATATATACAAGATTTTCTCGTTTAAAGGTATAAGATAAGATTTATTTATTAAGTAATTTATTTGTTAAGTATCCTAATTTCAATCGTGAAGATGGTTACAGACTTTCACAATCGTGGAATCCCGTCATTGGTAGGTGTGTGCGTCGCGATACCTTACCACAGTGCGTAGATACTATTAGTGTTGTGTGTCGTAGTGCGTGCACGGACATTACGAAAAAAGAAGATCAAGTGAGGGTAGTTAGTGATACTGCCTCCACTTCTCAGCCACGGTAGCACTCATGTCAATGCTCCAGTCAGCCCGCGACCACGGTTATTGCAACATAGTCGAAACGTCGGGAAAATAAATAAAATAAGGTAATTAACGCGATAAATACCCGTGTAATAGTTTCAGTATGCGTATGATAGTAATTCGCACACATACTTGATATCTTCCTTCCTGACAGCTGCCGCGTTGATCTGCCGCCGGAGCTCAGGACTCAGCACGAGACAGTCGCCGAGGTTTGTCAGGCAGAGTAGACACCATTCCCGGTGTTTTTCAACACCGGCGCCGCACTCGAACCAAGCGAACGCCGTTCTTCGCACCTAGATTAAAATACGTAACATGAAATAGAATAGTTAGTCTAGGGTTTTTGTAGGTAAATTATTAAAAATCTGTTTTTATACTACACTTGCTGATGGCACAAGCGAATGGCTGGAAGGTTTAAAACGCATTTTACGAATGAAAAACTTCGTAATTGCTAAGTAAGATATCAAACGTGGTTCGCCATGAATAAAAAAAATTAAAGTACTTAGTAGAATTTGCTAAATTTGGCGCGGATAGTGCTTTGTGGATTGCCCAAGACAAGAGACGACGGGAGATGGACAAAGGCCACAGAATGGTGGCTAAGGGATGCTAGAAAATCTAGACGCCGCCAAAGGGTGGGTGGTCTACCCACCCGTTGGTCGAACGACATTGTTGTGAGGGTACTCAGCAGTGGGTATAACTAGCGGCACGTAAGTCTAGCGCTGAGCGATACGCGAAAGGGATAGCTGCGCATGTGTACTGTCGCGCACACAATACAATTATAAATTCAAATAATGATTTTAATGTAATGTCAAATAGTAAGATGTTAACCATATTTTTTAAGATGTTTATGGGGATTAGAAAAAGAAAAACATTATCTGTCAATAACAATACAATTGAGACCGCGAACTGTACACTGGATGTGCGCGGGGTGTTGTATCGGTGCGGGGAGGGGAATGCAATCGAAGAGCCAATCGGCGCTACGCACGCCCGCCCTTCATCCCGCTAGCCCCCCGCAGGTACCTTAATTTTGACTTCTGCGCAATAACGGTCAGCGCTAAAGTTACGTGCCGCTACTTATAACAGGCTAAAATATTGTTGATAGTACGTACCCTGGCGCCCTCGTGTGCGGTCAGCTTGTACTTATTGTGTGGCTTTAGAGACGGTAACGTGAATACTTTGAACTGTTCCTCCGACGTGATGACCACGCGATGCGTTCCCGGCTCGGGTAGAGGAGATACTCCGCGTTCCACCTGCAAATCATAATCATTTTTATTTGACTGGCCTCTCAGCTCAGCTGGGAGTAGCTCTGCTTTCTGCGCCGTAGGTCGAGGGTTCGATCCCCACTGAGAACAATTATTTCTGTGATGAACCCAGATGTTTATTCTATGTCTGGGTGTTTGTATTCCACGCATGTACTTATAAAAAAATGTGTATAAGTATTATGTCAGCTATCTGGTTCCCATCGTACAAGCTCTGCTTAGTTTGGGCCAAGATAATGCTGTGTGGATTGTCCACATTTTTTTTTATTCGCAGGAATGTACACAGACAGAACATAAACGAATAATGTTTTTTTCTTTTATACACACAGGTAATTCTTTTCCGCACTACTTCTCTGAAGTTCTTAGTAGAGCTGGCTTTAAATGTTTCAAAGTGAAATTTGTCCATAAAGTTTGTTTTACTTTGAACTTCGAAACACACTCGATTACTTACCTCTAGCGGGTCCGGTAATGGAACTGAGGCGCCGTCCAAAATAGTGATGCCTATGACTGGTGCTCTGTGCTTGAGCTGGATTTCTTTCGCGAGCTGACAGGTCACCTGACAATAGAAAATATGCTTTCAGATCTTTAGAATAAGATCGTGAATAGAGATAGTGCCTCCCAAAGCCTCTTTTACTGGCCGCTGCAGTAATGTACGGTTGTAGGCAATAAATATTACACATCGGCTTTTTGCTTTCGTAGAGCGCTATTTCTTTCTGACGCACACTACGCTCTATGAAGCCGAAATTATACTATTAGACGTACGTCCATCAACTTGAGGCACACAGATGTTCAGCCTCACGTGCCAGTAATTTCACCGGCACCCACAACCTTCAAACCGAAACACAGCAATGCTGCATCACGGCAGAAATAGGCATGGTGGTAGTACTTCCCCCGAGCCACACACAAAAAGCTCTACTACTCTAAACACACACTACATCTATACTTATATTATAGGGTGGAAAGATTTGTATTTTTGTGTGTATGTTTGTAATGAATAAATTCAAAATAAATTTATATTATTGTACAAAAAAGCGTGGGGTGCTTTTTATAATAACTTCAGATATAATAAACTATTGATAAAATATTTACAACAATCAAAATCAAGCCCCCCACGCTTTTTGTGCAATAATATAAATTTTTCAATTGATTATTACAGTTTTATTATTAACTTTTTAGTTCAATTAGTTATAAAAGCGTGTTTTTTTTAGTTTTTTAATCTATATTTTTTTTTAACTTTTTTTTTAATCATATTATTTCATTGTCATCGACCTTTGACGGGTGTGCAAAGTTTGAATCAAATCTGATCGTTCAAAGTAGGACAAAATCGAGCTCAAAGGGGTCGGTTACATACAAACATACATACAGGTGAGATTGGCTGCTATTAAAAAAAGCAGCCAAGTGCGAGTCGGACTCGCCCATGAAGGGTTCCGTAGCACGACGAACTACAAGAACCTTTATATTATGTTACTTGATGTAACATAATAAGGTTCTTGTAGTTCGTCGAAAGGTAAATTGCGGTTTACGGTTTATGACGTATAAAAAAAAAACTACTGACTAGATCTCGTTCAAACCAAAAATCGTTGGAAGTTTACATAGTAATGTACAACATATATTTTTTTTAGTATTATCATTCTCTTACTTTAGAAGTTAGAGGGGGGGGACCAACTTTTTTCCACTTTGGAAGTGTCTCTCGCGCAAACTATTAAGTTTAGAAAAAAACGATATTAGAAACCTCAACATCATTGTTAAAGACCTATTCATAGATACCCCACACGTATGAGTTCGATGAAAAAAAAAATTTTGAGTTTCAGTTTCAAGTATTGGGACCCCTGAAATTTATAGTTTATTTTTTATTTTTATGTTAAATTCTTAATGCGGTTCACAGAATACATCTACTCACCAAGTTTCATCAGTCTAGCTCTTACGGTTTCGGAGAAAAATGGCTGTGACATACGGACGGACAGACAGACAGACAGACAGACAGACAGACAGACATGACGAATCTATAAGGGTTCCGTTTTTGCCATTTGGCTACGGAACCCTAAAAACGTGTTAAAAAATAAATGTCCACCCGCGCGAAGCCGGGATAGGCCGCTAGTGTACTATAACTACTTACGGGCTCATCTTTCCTCTTGTTGCTATTGGGTATGTTGAGTGTGAATGCGAAGACTGTGCCGTTGTTGGTGCCCGCCCATAACGTAGGCACGCTCATTTGTGCTGCAAATATACAAGATACATTAACAAATTGGCGTGGCTTCTAAGGAATTTTGCATTGGACACATAGGCCCTTACTCAGAAAAAATACTTGAGTCTTGAGTCGAGCCTCAATCACTGTCAAGCATAGATTTTAGCTATTGCATAGCTTCTATCGCGGGCCTTGAGCGTGGGGACCGAATCCAGAAATTCCGTAACGAAAAAAACCTAACACCCTCAATGACGTTTTTTCAATGACGTGTAAGTAACAGTTTTGGTGTTGCCATAGGTAACAAAGTTCAAGTCAGTGCTCAAAAGACTTTGTTCCGTTCTTTAGGGAGATTTGCACATGAAGGTATATACTGCATTAATAAAATAAATAAATAATTATAATTGCACAAGTTGATAAAAAATGCTATGCAATAGTCTCCGAGTGCCACACGTCTTTATTTGACAGTTCTCGTTTACCAGTGCCCGGCGCTTTCGTTAGCAAAAACTGAGTACGAATAGTCAAATCTAGATAATAGCAATACGTCTAGCTTAAAGGCTATATACATAATACAAGGAAGGCGGGTCATGTCAGTAGGATGCATCCCGAAAAACGGACGAACATGGAGAGATAGTCCAATTTTAAACTGCACGTCCCACTACTTCAATCAGTCAAAGTAAATTGTTCTTTATCAGTCACATCACAAGGTTCATTTAGAAGTGATTTGCTGGGAGTCAACGTCAAGAAAACGTGGTGGAGGGGAGTGCATTTTAAGAATGGTTTACCAGATGGTAGGCGAGGTGAGTGTTGCCAAGAAAGCGTTGGAGAGACGATAAGAACGCTTTTAATCGAGGATGATGGGATGAAGCGAGAAATAGAGATGGTCGGAAGGATTTGGGGAAAACGTTTCCTCAGCAGTGAGAAAATATAGGTTAGATAAAAAAGGGGCATGAGTTTTGATGTTCTAATTAATATTTTTAGCTTAATTTCTAAACTAAATAAACAGAGCGAATCAACTAAAACGATTTGTAATTTCTACAAACTCTACCTTAGCAAACAGGCTGAGTATTTCCATACAGCTAGCACATAATCAGGCAAAAAGTTCTAGCTACGGATCAATAATTCTATGGACTAGCTGTTCTTAGCTCTACCTTCATAAATATTTTTTTTTCTAATCTCTCATTGGGACGACTGACAGACTAACACAGAATACAGAAAGAGTAGAAAAGCGATCATGCGCCGTTTGTATTGGAACCGCTGTCGTTAACATTTTTACTTAATTTCACAACTTTATTTAAAATATCACTAAATATAAGAATTCTAAGAAAAAAAAGCAACAAGGATTGAAAAATATTAATATTATTTTAAGTCAACTTATCACTTGACTTTTTGCTCGGAAAGTAAGCAATCATTGAGCAAAAGGGTATTTTTTTATGACTACCGAGAAAGGAGTACATGCTAATGTATTTTGGCGACACTTTTCCGGCCACATGGCCGTTCTACTATGTTCTGTGGACTGTATATGAGGAGTGACCGAACAAAACATGATAATTCCATGATGTCTAACTTTTCACAAAAGGTCAAAAACCGCCAACTACTTTTGCCTTTGCACAATTAAAGAAAATATGGGTTCTAATGAATAAATAACTGTAAAAACTAGCATGGTTTTTTTTTTTTTTTTTATCAATGAAAATATCATGATTTGCATCAAACTTTCAACTTTAGAGGCGATTTACTGCAGGAATAAGCACGATTAGAACCACACGTAATTTATGGTATTCTGTCGAATGTCATTGCTAACTTTTTAATTACAAAAAGTGGAATTATCATGTTTTAAATAAATAAATAAATAAATAAATAATGCGGTCAACCCACACAACACTATCTAGCCCCAAATTAAGCAGAGCTTGTACTATGGGAACCTAGTAGCTGATATAATACTTAAATACTTTTTTTTGTAAATACATACATAGAATACAATATAACACCCAGACGGTGGGGATCGAACCCACGCCCTCCAGCGCAGAAGGCAGAGCTACTACCAACTGAGCTGTGAAGGCAGTCAGTTTTGTTCGGTCACTCCTCATATAGTCTGTCACAGGAAAAGGAGAAGATACTACGACATGAGCAAAGCCAATCACAACGAACAACTCACGATCGGATGCATCATCAGCCTGTTTGTCGTCTATAATACAGAGAAATAACTTAATTCTATCATATACAGGGCGTCCCACGGATATGCCACATGGAGGGGAAGTACCTTGAATATTGTAGATGGAACATTCTACTGAAAGAAGACATTATTTGAATTTAAAAAACAATTTAAACTGCATTCATAGATATTTAATAATTACATGGTTGAACCGGGATTCGAACCCCTTACACGAGAAAAATAATCACCCTGTAGCTTTATCATACAACAAATACTCAAAGATATTTAAATATCTATGAATGTAGTTCAAATTGTTTTTTTAAATTCAAATAATGTTTTCATTGTTTCATTTTGTTCCATCTACAATATTATATATATATATATATAATTTGTATATATATATAAAAGGTACTTTCCCTCCATGTTGCATATCCGTGGGACGCCATGCATATTAAAAAATAGTTATACTTGTATTTTTAAGATATAACACCAAGACAGAGTAAATAGACGGATAATAAAAATATTGAAATATATCATAATATTGAGGTTGCCCTCAAAAGAAATACCTGGAGAAAAATGCATACATTACACCGACAAGAGCGTTGCTCTTAAATAAGAAGAAGAAGAGACGTACATAAATAACAACATAAATAACCTATTTAAACTATTACACGGGTATTTATCGCGTATATTAGTCGTAGTGCGTGCACGGACATTATGAACAAAGATTATCAAGAGTGAGGGTAGTTAGTGATCTCCACTTCTCAACGACGGTAGCACTCATGTCAATGATCCAGTCTGCCCGCGACCACGGCCATTGCAACATATCCGAAACGTTGGGAAAATAAATAAAATAAGGTAATATACGTTATAAATACCCGTGTTATAGTTTAAATGTGTTTTATGATCGCGAAAGTATAAAAAGTACTATAATATAACCTACCTGTAGCTTTGTGATCGGTGGTGTCCGATTCGCCAGATAAGCCAAATCAGAGAAAATAACATAAAACCAAATTGTTATTTACAAACAAAAACATTCACATCATAATTTACGTATAAAATAATTTATACCATACCCCCTCTAAAAAGCTTATTTTATTCACGGGAAATCGTGAATAAAAAGCTCTTTTAATCACGATTTTGGTGTTTGAATTTGGAACACACCAATAGGGTCGACCTACATATTAATACTATACAACCATGATACAAACTCCTTGCGCCAAAAATACTCTAACTTGATTGGTCGAAATGTTTAACAAGGAGTTTAAGCAATGCTAACCTCCTTGGTTAAATACTGTTTTGTGTTCTTTGTTGTCATTGTCATAAATATCAATAAATTGCAGCTATTTTGAATACAGTGCACGTAAGTTATACAACACAAAGTTTGGTAATAATAAATCGATTGAAAATGCATTCTAGAGATGAAAAAGTTGTGAGTTTTGTTGTTCAATTGAGTTGTTTAGTTTATGAAAGAAAGGTCGGCCAATATAATAGAAAACTTGCATTAATTTAACCTTAAGTTAGTTTCCTTGTTTTAAAATAAAACCAAAATCAAAAGTTATTGGTTTTATGTCACATTAGAATAGAACAAACAAAGTTTTTAATTCTTTTTCGCTTCATCATCATCATCAGCCTGAAGAAGTCCCCTGCTGGACATAGGCCTCCCCTACACGTTTCCAGGAAGAACGATCCCTTTCCATCCACCGACTTCCCTCGTTCTTAACAATGTCGTCGGTTCATCTGGTGGATGGGCAGGACGCACGTTTTTCGCTTAAATCTTTCTTTTTCTCGAAGTCATGGTATAAAGTATAGTATGCAACTCTTGAATAAAACGGATTTGTATCGAGGGCCATGAATTACTCGCGTCGTTTAGGGTTCTAACACTTGAATCACTCGCTACGCTCGTGATTCAATCATTATGAATCACTCCCTACGGTCGTGATTCATTCGTTAGAACCCTTCACTTGCTCGTGATTCATCTATGACCCTCGATTTAAATCCGTCTTTTATTCACTAGTTACATAATATACTATTATTTAACAATTTGAACGGGAGTAGTACAAATACGAAAATAAGTATAGCAAACTTTTTGATAGGAAAACTTGCTTGGATCAAGAATATTTTTGTGCTTAACTGTGTGGGAGCCAATAATGTACGTCACGATATTGTACACCACGTTATTACGATTAAAGTTAAGCCACATGTACACTGTAGCAATTCTATCATTGATTTGGGATACTTGCACCTTGCTCGTGTCCTTGAGACTTTATAAGACGGATCCGACTAGGATTGGTTAGGTTATGTTAAAACATAAAAATGCACAGTGACAGAAAAAGTTTTTTTTACAATAAAATCAAAATTCCCCTTTATAGCAATTATCCATAGCTAGATAAAAAACTAATGATTGAATTGTTGAACTGCTACAGTGCACACGGGCCTCAACAATTTGATAGTGGAAAAAAGTGGATTCGTTTTAACGGTGTGTACATGAACTGGCCTTACATTAACCGGACCCAACTGTGTACAATGTGGTTGCACACAAAAGTGTTGCTTGCATTTTTTTATAATTTTAAAATGTGCGAAGGAGAAGATGTTTGACCGTTGTCAGTGCCTTAGACGGTTACAAGCAAAAATAAACCTTATACATACTGTTGATAAGGAATGTCCTGGCGAAGTATAGGCATCGCACCATAGAGCCGAATGCGTCGTCTGTAGACCGTGCCTCGACCGCGCGCTCAATCGGTTTGATTTCCGCATCCGCTTCCGATACAGTTTTGTCTATGGGCTTCTTTGCGGGGGGCTGGGGGAAGTAAATCCAAGGTTTATTATACATGAACTAAACGAAGTAGGGTGGGGGCCACCAAAGTAAAAAAAAAGATCATCATACGAAACCGAAGAGACTCCTATTTGATTTCGTATGATGTAGTATAGGTTTTACGATTTAGTCTTTTAGGGCATAAATAAATATAAATATTATAGACAATCCACACAACACTATCTAGCCCCAAACTAAGCAGAGCTTGTAACTATGTGGTAACCAGATAGCTAAAATAATACTTCAATATTGTTTTTTGTAAATGATTACTTAGAATACAATATAACACCCAGACAGAGAACAAACATCTGTGTTCACCACCTACGGATCACGACCTACCGTTGCAGAAGGCAGAGCTACTACCAACTGAGCTGAGAGGCCAGTCAAAATGAATGAATAGTAATCATTAGTAGAGGCGCGCTCGTGATAGCATAAGCACAAACCTTAGTGGTTCTTGAATGCTATTTTCTACAGATCATGTATTTAATTTTAAACGGTAAACAAGTAGAAAATAAAAATTACTTGTGTGGGCGAAGTGGGACTAGCGGTGGTTGTCTGTCGTCTCTGAGACCTTCCTTTCCGGAGCCGTCTGAAGGACTCCCTCAGGGATTTTTTGAACGATTTCCGTCTTGAAATGGGCGTGTCGCCGGCGCCGGAGTGATCTGTAATTACAATAGAACTTAAGTCCAGTACCCGAAGTCCCAGTGCATTTACAACATTTCGTTACCAAATGTTGTTTTCGTTTCGCCTATTTGTCTCTGTCTATTGTATGGAGAAAAGATGAGACAACAAATAAAAAAACACTCAGAAAAAAAAACATCCGTGCTCACCACACAAATATTTGTTCTCGGTGGGGATCGAACCCACGACCTACAGCGCAGAAGGCAGAGCTACTACCAACTAAGCTGAGAGGCCAGTCAGTCTCTAAGCTGTATCAGTCGATGATATTTAAGATTTATCTACGGACGAAGAGTCAACTAACGAACGCTAAAATATTGCTTACCGTGTGGATTGAGCGTGCATTTGTGTGTAAGAGGAGCTGCTCTGACGGCGTCCAATAGCGCGAGTCCGTGGGCGGTGCCCGCGCAGACCACGCCCCATTCCCACTGCGCGCCCAGTGACGTCACCGCCGCTGGAGGCTGCAGTTGCACTACAGATGTCGCCTGTAACACAAACAAACTGTTATCTAGAGCGTTCAATGATCACAAGTTTGGGCATCACTCATAAAACGAATACTGCGTATGTAAACTGCTATCGCATTTTTTAGACGACCGTTATTTTAGGGATTTTAGTTCAAAACAACTTATTCGTCATATTTTGTGTGTAGAAAAATAAAAATTACACCTAAAACTTTTGTTTTAATCGAAGAGCACGCTCACCTAGATTATACCCATTCAGGGTATCATCTAGGTGAGCGTGCTACACTGTCGACCGAATCATCATTATAGCAAGTTCATAGCAAGTGTGATTTCGTTCACATAAAAGGATCAAACATAAAACGGTAGGAACCAAGCCGTTTTGTTGCCTGTTCTTCTAAGGTTTGGTCGAGTGGAACTGGCACCTAGACTCACCTAGATTTAATACGTCACAGTGATCCTTGAGATACAATTGCATAAGGACATTTTTGATTTGATTTGGATAAGCGCAAACCTAATAACGGTTAAAAAAACGTCGTCAAGGTAAACGTAATGACGCCTTATTTATCTTGGATTGGTCTGTGGAATCAATATATTGTGTCGCGTAGAGCTTTTAAGATATTACATCTTAGATTGGTTTCTTCTTGAATATAAATAAATAATGAATAGTAATAAATATTGTAAGCAATCCAAAGACGCTATCTAGCCCCAAACTAAGCTGAAATTGTACTATGGGAACCAGATAGCCTATATCGGCTATCTGGTTCCCATACTTGTATACATTTTTTTTTATATTGTGTTGCGAATCATGATGTATTCAAATACTTATTTATAAATGACGTACCTGATACCCTTGCGGGAATGTTAGCGATCCAGACCTCAGCGTCAGTTGGTCGTGTCCCTTCCAAACGAAGCCGTCGCGATCCGATACTATGTTCACTGATACTGACTGAAAAAGGAAAGGAATTTAGCACTTATGTCGATCAGTGTATGGTGTATTTTGACTTCTTCAGCCTTTAACCCGTGTTTATTTAAATCAAAGAGAAGGTTTGTAAATCGAGACTTAGGCCCGTATTCAGAAACAGTGCTTGAGTCTGACTGAGTCGAGCCTCAAGTATAGATTTTTATCATTTTTCAATGAAAAACTGTAAAAAATCTATGCTTGAGAGTGCTTGTGCCTCGACTCAGACTCGAACACTGTTTCTGAATACGAGCCTTAGATAATTTTTCATACAATTTAACTTCACGCATCTTGCATGTGATGTTCAGCATACATTATCATAGTCATCGGGAAGTCATAGTCATCATGAAGTCATATGCCTACGTAGACCGGGACGGCAAGGGATTTAAAGTTTTACCAATGGACATTCAAACGTATCGATATAGAAATACGACATAAATTGCTATGCTTCAAAATGATGCCGTGTCATCGAAAGGGATTTCATTATCCGGCATTGAAAGACGCGTCACGGCCTCCCGCGGCGGTTAGCCATGGCGTATTAGGCAACGGCATACGCCAAGAACTCCGGCGCTCGTTTTGACATACCGCGGAGTAACGGCCTGTTCACACATGGGAGTCCGTTTTACTGGTACGTTTTTAACGGATACGTCATAAATTTATGCTCTGTTCACACATAGGCACCGTATAACGTTCAACGGATCCGTCATTACTGGATGCGATGTTTGAACAGAAAACTCGCAGTATACCGGCGCCGCTATTCTACAAGGATGGGCGCTGTCGTGTTGCCGCACACATTATCTATCCGTTAAAATTTTTTTTTTTACTGTTCCGTCGTCCAGTATTCGATGACAAAACGGAATGTATACAGAATACTGTGACATGTGTGAATTCGCTCATACAACTACATACTCCATCGACGAAAAAAAAACGTACACGATAAAACGGAACAGTAAAACGGAGACATGTGTGAACCGGCCGTAAAGCAACGTGGCACGCCGTGGCAAGGCGCTGGAATGCCGCGGTACCTAAGCGGCTAATGTGTGCTGACTGACGGGAAAATCCCTTGCCATGCCGTCCCTGTCTGCGTAGTCAACCGACTTCAGATAAAAAGTCTCATTACAATTTATACCATTATACAAATAAAGAATTATATGATCTGCCCAGGAATATTTCTACCGTATGCTTATTAACTATTAGTGTACCTTGACTTCAGCCGTGTTGGTTGTGGTCTTCAAGCTAGCGATAACGATATGTCCTGCTGCGCCTCCGATTGTCAGCATACCGGACAACGGGCACAGGATCACCTGAGGAATGCCCATTCATTTATTCATTGCTTCATGCGTTTTATAGGTCTTAGAGCACTGGTGGTCTAGTGGTAGCAGCCCCCCATTCTGATCCGAAGGTCGAGGGTTCGAATCCAGCCAATGACCAATGACTTTTTCTGTCGAAAAATTGATGTGCACTATGCCAGTACTCTCAAAACGGTGAAGGAAAACATCGTGAGGAAACCGGCGTGTTGTAGAACCTAAAAAAGTCCGAGCAACACGTGTCAAGGGTCACGCAAAAAGGGCCCACCAGCGGCCTACTTGCGGAAAAACCTGCCCGCACATCAAGTGCGTATGATAAAAATTTGCCCACTTGAGCTGGGCCGTTTTTCTTCCGACGCGACGTCGGCAATTCCAGTAATTGTTACTTTTTTATTTTAAACGTGCATGGACCTATTATAGACACTGTACGTAAAGGCAACAAGTGCGAGCGAGTTCGATATCAGCTATTAATTAGGGAGATCTACTACCTAATAACTGCGCTGAGAGGTAGATAGATAGAAGATAGAAAATACTTTATTGTACACCACATACAATTAACAAGGGAATACAGAAAAACATCAAAGTGGAATACAATGGGCGGTCTTATCACTAAGAGCGACCTCTTCTAGACAACCTTGGGATGGACTGGACTTAAAAAGAGAGGCGAGTCTAATGGGGAAAGTTTGTGAGGGTATGTTTGCCATTGTGCAGAAGCTAGTAACAAATACGTTACCCTTTTGACAGCAAGCCGTGGATCGTCGCTATACGGATCGAAGGTACCAATTCGTCTGAACGGAGGCCATTCTTCGTCGTCTGTCTGACTGTCGTTGTTTTCGCCAATTTCTTCACCGCTGTTCGATAAATACACAAGTTCAGATGTATGAATTATGAATATTTGTAAGTTCAACACATCGCAACCGCTGGATTGATTATTATTAAGGCGCTGAACAACGTGAAACAACTTCTATCTTTTGAAAATAGAAAATCATTGAACAAATCAAATGAAGTCCGAAGTCGGAGTTTTACTACCATATTTCATCTACCAAAATGTTGTTTTCGTACGAGCACGTGTCTCTCTCTTTTGTTTGGAAAATTGATAAGACAAAGCCTCGTTACGATCGTTTCTCCGTAACGTATTTGCTGTCTCATCTTTTCTCTATACAATAGAGAGAGACAAATAGGCGAAACTAAAACAACATTTCGTAGACGAAATGTTGTAAATGGGACTTGGCCTTCTAATCCGACCAGCCAGCGCTTGGGACTTTAGCCTCTAGGTATTTTGTCTTCTATTAGTTTTTATTTATATTCAAGTCCTTTTTTCGTACTTATGCAAACTTTTTGCTTCCAATTTTTCATAAATATTAAATCTTTCAAAAGGTCAAAAGGTGCGAGTGAGAAGGTCATCGGCGATGATCTGCGCCTTAAAATATTGCTGACTCTTACAAAATATATCAATTTATAAAATACTTTTTAAATAGTGCAATTCGTGCATACATACATACATACAATTTCCAGAAAAAGTGATGCAAAAGATTAAATCACTCTTTCTGTAAGTCACATTTCACTACGCTGTAACACTATATTTGCAACAAATAAGTAATCAAAAGTTAGGTAGATGTGTAAAGAAACTTTTTTTACAACTAAAGCTGATGGAACAAACATAAACCCCACCCGATGTTAAGAGGTAACAATCGCCTATAACAAAGCATTGCCTTGTAGGTCACGCACGTCAGAAACGTGCCCTGCGTCCATCAACTTGAGACATACAGATGTTGTCTCACGTGCCAGTAATTTCACCGGCACCGACACCCTTCAAACACAGCGATGCTGCTTCACGGCAGAAATAGGCATGGTGGTAGTACTTCCCCGGACGAACCACACACAAAGACATTGTTATTAAAAACTGAAATAATTACAATAATAATGCTATTCAGCGTGGTAATGATTTGGATCAGTTGAGCCATCTCTAGGTCGTTTGTAACGATCTGCAGATGGCTCAACTGTTTCTTGTATATTTTGTAAATATTTGTTTAATTTTAGATTTTTATGTGCAATTATTAAATTTTGAAGCGGTTCAAAAAGCATAATCACTTGACAATTGCACTAAAAGTTCACATCAACAATATTAAGAGGGAATCACACAGGCGACTCTCCATACAAACGTAGTCCCCTATTTCCTCCCTGGATAATGCCTCTAGAGTAACCATTTTGTCTCATAAAATCCAGATCTGCTATATACGTGCTCGTATGTTTTCCTTTTTTTCAGAAACTTATTAAATAAGTTATATAGCAGATCTGGATTTTATGAGGCAAAATGGTTACTCTAGAGCAGCGGTTCTCAAACTTTTTTGGTCACGGAACCTTTTTGACAAGCAAAATACTTGACGGAACTCGAACATTCTCAAAAATACTTTAGTCGGTGCCTTTGATAAACAAAAAGCGGAAATAAAAATAGAAATACAAAAAATGCGTTGTCGCCGAAAGTCGCTTGTTCACAACTATAGCGTCTAATTCAGAGGCAGCTTTTATCATAGGGACTGCGCGCTCACAAGTATACGTGCGGCGGGCGGAGTCAAAACGTTCGACCAGGGACCAGAGAGAGGTATTTAGTTTTTTTTCTAAATTCTTGTGGAACCCCTACAGGGGTAGCGCGGAACCCTAGGGTTCCGCGGAACACACTTTGAGTACCGCTGCTCTAGAGGCATTATCCAGGGAGGAAATAGGGGACTACGTTTGTATGGAGAGTCGCCTGTGTGATTCCCTCTTAAGTGAAATACGAGTATGTAACTATTTATACTACAAATGCAGAGCATATTAAATATAGCTTTACCTCGGAGATGATCTTTTCAGCCCACTTCGAAAGCGACAAGCATAAGACAAATAGCTTTAAGTTATTTTTACTTGAAATCAAACATTGCTCTTAAAATACACGCGTTGATCTTAGCAAGTTAGGTTATTGACAATTGAATCACAATAAACTTTGGAGTTTTAATATTATAACTGCGAAAGTAAGTCTGTCTGTCGCGCTTTCACGGCTAAACTACTGAACCGATTCAAATGAAATTTGGTACACAGATAGTCTAGTTAGAGCCTGAGAAAGGACGTAGGCTACTTTTTTCCACGCGGACGAAGTCGCGGGCACAGCTAGTAGTTCTTATTTTCATTTTTTAACAGACTTCAATGTTTGTTATCGCAAAATTTCGCCATTTATGAGCCGATTTGGAAAATAAGTAATATTTCCAGGTTGGTCCCATAGAAATTTCTTCAGAATCAATTTAGTCGGTTTTTTTAATGTTTGTTACCGCATACCTTCGTCATTTATTAACCGATTTAGTAAAAAAAAAATTATGTAAAATGTAAATATAATATAACCGATTTGTAACGGTTTAATAGTTTGGCCATGAAGTCGGATTCTCAAGTTTTTTAAACTTACCTAAAAGGATCTAGTTCTAGAATGTTGTATGTATAAACACTAAATTAGAACTACTCGCTTGGGGCTAGTTTTGTACTGAAGCTCGTTGGACACGCAAACCTCCATCAAATCTTGACAGGTATTAAATGGGAGGGAAGCGAGCTATGAATTATAATACCACTAGCAGTCACTCTCTCTAATGGTGACCTTGCTTTATCGCTATTTAGGGTATTTTTTTATACAATTAGCACATAGAACAAATATATGGCCCATATGAACCATCGCCTTATAGGCGATGGTTCATATGGGCCATATATTTGTTCTATCTTTGTATAACAAAGCATTGACTCGTAGGTCACACTTGCCTGGAACGTGCCCTATTGCACTGCCCTGCGTCTATTAACTTGAGGCATATACACTCATCAACATTGTCTCGGGATATTCAATACTTTGTTGGTTTTTACAAAAACTGAAAATAATTTCTATAGAAAATAGGTATGGCAAAAATCTTTATTTTGTGTTGTTTATCAATAATAACAAAATACAACTGTTTGGTTGTATTTATTAATAAAAATTAAAGTACCTAGGAACAAAATCTTGAAATATCTGATAATCAATTTCAAATGGAATATCCCTAGGCAATGTTGATGTGTGTAGATGTTCAGGCTCAAGTGCCCGTAATGTCTATGGAGACTGCATTTGAACTGCAGTTCGGGATGCAAAATGGCAGTTTTAAGAAGTCATAACATAAATAAATTCAACCCTACGTAAAAATTATCAATTTACAAAAAATATGTTTAATATTTAACTGCGGAAATCAGTCCCACAAAAGCTTTGCTTATTTTAGAACTAGATGGCGTGGTCAGCACAAATTTTGTGGAAATTTCACAATGTGGAATACAATATATGCTTTTTTTTGAAGTGAAAACTTCACTTTGCACTTGCACTTTTTCTGTAATGGGTATAAAATCTTAAACTCGCGTCAGCGCGTCAGGACACGTGACCTGATCGAAAAAGCGTAAGACGGATGGAGAGTAGACAGCTATCCCCTCTCTACGGCGCGGCGAAAATGTATGCCTGGGCCTACTGTTTCGTTTAGGCAGCGCAGGGCGCTTGCGCGAATGTTCGTGTATGTTACAGCGTGCCAAATAACAAACAAGCCCCCCCTAACCATTCCAAAATATCAAACATGCTCAACGTTAATAATCAAGTTTTCACTTCTGCCGGCACTCCCGGAGTGCAACCCGTATTTTTTTTGAAGTGAAAACTTCTTTAGCGGCGTTGAGCACTTTTTCTGTAATGGGTATAAAATCTTAAACTCGCGTCAGCGCGTCAGGACACGTGACCTGATCGAAAAAGCGTAAGACGGATGGAGAGTAGACAGCTATCCCCTCTCTACGGCGCGGCGAAAATGTATGCCTGGGCCTACTGTTTCGTTTAGGCAGCGCAGGGCGCTTGCGCGAATGTTCGTGTATGTTACAGCGTGCCAAATAACAAACAAGCCCCCCCTAACCATTCCAAAATATCAAACATGCTCAACGTTAATAATCAAGTTTTCACTTCTGCCGGCACTCCCGGAGTGCAACCCGTATTTTTTTTTTAATTATAGGCTTGCGTTTAACCGCAATTTCACCTGCTATTAAACGATGATGCGGTCGACGGTATAGCTATTGTGTGTGTATTTGGTTTTGTCTACCAATTAGTATGCAACTTGCAGTATAAATACCGTCGAGCTGTACCTCTCTGTTGGTGATCGAATACTAACCTGAAAAGCTGAGCGGTGGTGTATTTATACAGCGGTGTCATAGCCACTCCGGTGACATCCCAGAACCGAACCGACCCATCTTCGTGTCCGGTGAGTAAGAGCTGCCTTTCTGGAGTTTCCGGAGTCTCTACTATCCCGCCCGATATGGGCCAGGGGCTGTCGGAATATACGTTCTCTGTTTGCTGTTCTCCTGAAAGTATTTTTTATTAGCATGTAAATAAAACTAGCAGTTAGTATTTTTTTTTGGTAAATTCTGTTTTTTTAATTCTAGAATTACATATTGATGAAAAGATGAAGTATTAATAATATTTTTCGGTCTTACCGACATAACAAAAAAAAAAATATGAACTGGTTATTTAAAAAAAATCATGAGTGCAAAATCCGGAACTTCCGTCTCGAGTGTTTACGTAGTAGTTCCACTGACAATAGATGGCGTTCTCTGTCACAATAACTTGTGAGTTTAGCAACAGATGGCGCTAGGAGTTATGATACTACGAAAAAGTCGATTGTGGAAAACTCGAATTAAACGATATTTTTTTTTATGAATCCTAGCTTGGTCGAGTTATTGCCCTCAAAATCCCCTGTATACAAAATTACATGAAAATCGTTGGAGCCGTTTCCGAGATACAGGTTATTCCCAACCCATCGCGTGGCGTCAGTGCAGATCTTATTCCCCCAATGCAAATTAGAATTAGGTTCAGTAATAGTTCTTACCCGCAGCAATAATATTGTCGTACACATTGTCAGCTACATTATCCACTAGTTGGGCTGTGGTCACGGCTGACGCGTGAATGGACACTAGATATGGAAGTCGCAACGGCCGCCATTTTGCGTCACATAGATCTATGGCCACCAATTCTTCTTCAGCTAATACCACCTGCAGAGGAAAATGTACTTTATTAATAAATATACAGGGTTATTGGTAATCATATAAGAAACCAGTTTTTTGTGGGATGTGTATTGATTTTTGGCAAAAGTCATAGAACAAATATTGTTTGTTAAGATGTACAGAAGGAGCTCTTAACTGGTTTCTTATATAATTACCAATAACCCTGTATAAGATAAATAACATACATTATGTTACAGCTATTTCAGCAAATAAACAAATTCTATTTAATTACCAAGGTAGCGGCGACTTGGTTGACAGTATGCATCTGTAGATGCGCCGGCGTGGCAGGCCGGTCCTCCTGTAGCGGCACGCCATCTGGCGGAACGGGCGTGGCGGTGTACAGGTCTATGACGCGGCTCGTGAACTCAAACGATACATGCTTCTCGCCTTGTTGCACGGTCACTGTGTACTTGTCGGAGTATGATGAACGGGGCATGCCACCTGGAATATGATAAATTATCTGTTAGAATAATTTCATTCTGAGCACTGAATCTAGAATTTTAAGGCTCACTTTTCAAAATATGGATCGAGTTGTACATTTATATTGAGTTCTTCTTATAGTGTCACTGGTTCCTTGAAACCAGTGCGGTGAAGGATTTCAAGTGTGCTTAAGAGAGAGGCTCCTTCATAATAATAATCAAGTTAAATGGGGAGTTACAATTTAGTGCCGTGACCAGGATTGAATTGAACTACAGAATGGTAACTTCCCAGTTGCCATCTCGACCTTATTTGTAAAATTTCTTGGGACAAGCTAGTCATCCGTACTATTTAAGTCTTAAAAATAATACAAAATAATATTCTTACCAGCAAATATAATAATCTCCTCTCCATCAATACTAGTTCTGTTGAGTATCTTGGAGATGGCCTTGCAAGGGTAAGGTCCATACGGTGTGACAGGCTCTTTGAGCGGCCGGTCGCTTGCCGCCCCGGCTACTTCCCACGTCACGTAGGATCCGTCGTTGTGAGATGATGTGAAGTGTTCGCCTGCAAAAAACTTATTATGAAAACTTGGAAACAAAAATTGAAGCTCGTGAATCGGACGGAGAGCTAGAAGTATATTCATAGGAAATGTATCCCGTTGATACTATCAATAAAGCCTAAAAAAAAATTGTTTAATCTATAAAAAAAATACTTTTCATTATGAAGTGGGAGACTTAATGTAATAACAGTTACTCGTTAACCATACATTGCACCGGCACCCATACCCTTCACATCGGAACATACCAATGTGAACTTCTACTTGTCGTCGAAATATGTATGGTAGATATATTTCAGTCTGATAACGCACGCCCCTCCACCAGGTTTTCTTGACGTTGTCTCACAGCAAAGTACTTCAAAATGATCCTTGTGATGTAAGTGATAAACGACAACTTACTTTGACTGACTGAAGTAGAGCGTGCTGTTTAGGACTGAAACATCTCCAGTAGTACTAACCAGGACAAACCATTTTACGAAGAGCTATATTACTGCCAAAATCTTTTTCAGACCTAAGTGCGAAGATATTTTGTTTAACACGTACCGTCATCATTCCAGCACAAGCTCTCCAGCTGTTGGTTTGACACAAATGTATGCGTCGGTGCTGAAGTGCCGCGGTCCCACAACACAACCAGTCCTCTGTTATACCCGATGAGTAATCTACTCGGGGTCTTAGGGTGCTCGCAGACGGCTTCTACTGCGCCGGGGTTCACTTTGAAATCTTCTGGGCAGCTGGAAGGGGTTTTGAATTAGTTCCACGTCAAGTCAAACTACTCCTTGCGACCTAACGTAAGAAGGATACACTTTTTGAGCTAAAAACTGTATCCTTCTTACCTAGTGTGTCATTGTAATCAATAAAGAGATCTATTTATCGACTAACAGGGGGAAAGGCGTGATACGTGGCTTCACAGTTTCTGAAGGAAAATGACTCACCCACAACCCCCTGTAAACTTCATAGGGTGGTCTCATTTTAAAGGTACATTTTTAATTTAATTTCATACATCTAGCTAATGGAACAAGCATATGACCTCCCTGATGTTAAGTGGTAACTATCGGTTATAACAAAGCACTGCCTCGTAGGTCACGCACGTCAGGAACGTGCCCTACTATGCACTACCCTGCGCCCATCAACTTGAGGCATTCAGATGTTCTGCCGCCCGTGCCATTAATTTCACCGGCGCCCACACCCTTCAATCCAAAACAGCAATGCTGCTTCACGTTCGAAATAGCCATGACTCTACTACACACAGTTAATATTTGGTACAACTTACTTTTGCATAACAACCTCTTGGTATATCACATCCTCTGTAACACTGAATGTTGTGAGCTCCAAACTGTACAGGTTCCCACCTTCCGTTCCCAGCAGGAGATGTTTTCCTGAAGATTCCACGCATAGTGCTGAAACCTTCTTGTTTTTGCCTTCGAATGTGAGCGATTTGATCTCTACCAGGGATTTCTCGTTGATCTCCCAAAGGTGGAGGCTGTTGTCATCGCAGAGCGATACTAATCTGCCTGTACCTGGAAAGTAAAAAGATTTTGTAAATTTTACATCACTGGTAATCTCATTGTCAGTAAAAACAATGATCGCTGCTTTGAATAATAAAATAAAAACTATAAAAATACAATATATTATTTTGTAAAGTATTATCAGAATTTTTGTGTTATACAAGCAGAGTGAATTTACTTATTGTTATAATATTATGATGATGACCAATTATAATAATCTATAAATATAAAAATAAATCCCTATTTCCCTTGGTCACGCCATCGCGCGGGACCGGCTGGACCAATTACGACGATAGTTGAACGTGACAACGTCATACAGCTGTCCACGCGGACGCATCGCTGACTCAAGTAGGAGAGAGACAGATGTCGAACGCTGCCGAACGCGGAGGCCGATTGTGCCTCTTTGTCGCTCGTTCTGCGCTCTCGCTTGCACTTCAAGCTTTAAATGGAACGCCTCAGAGCGAGGTAACGTGGTGCGTGCAGCCGGCTCCATCGAATTATAAGACGTTGTCACGTCAAAAATAAACAGAGTTTGTACAATTGTATACTATTACATACTACATAAGAGCCATAATACACATACACAACTTGTATTATGGCACTCAATATCCAAGGCTCTTCAGTGGTAGACGTGCCCAGTCTGATTGTGATGATGTCATATTAAATTTTGATAAGTGTTCTATAACTATCATAAACCTATGTTTGTTCAAGGTGCGCTATCAGCCACTCCTTGTTCCAAATGAAAGAGAATGCGATAGCGATATCTTACAATATTATTGACAAGCGCTAAACTTTGGACACTATTAATAGTTTGTTCGTAGTTTTAGAATCTTTCGATATCCTGTCCAAAGCCACAAACTAGACTAGACTTATCTAGTTTAAAGACAATTCAAATAAATCCTTTTTTATGCCATAGCTGGCAGACGAGCCACTCATGGAAAGCAGTAACCGGCGTCCATAGACTGTAACACCCACAGGAAGTGCCGATGCGCTGCCGGCCTTTTAAGAAATAAACCCGCCTTTGAAGGACCCCATGTCGAAGCTCCTATGGAAAACCGTAAAAGGCAGTACATTCCACAACAAACCCGTACGCGGCAACAAGGACCGCGAAAAACGAGCAGTTGCAGAGTCTTGCGATTTTAATGAGTTAAATATTTTAAACTTTGACTATTAGCCTTCATCTTAGAATTTTCTCGCTCATATCGACACACTATATCTTCTATGCTTCAGCGGAGATAGAGAGGAGCGCAGCGGAGAGGATTATATTAAGGCACTCGATAATCAACTATAAAACCACTTTATTCCAATACTAGCAGCCCGTCCCGGCTTCGCACGGGGTAGACAATGTTGTTGTACATTATTTTGTTCTATCGCTAATAGTTTCGGCAGCGCATTCGACGAAAAACATTTTAAGACTCATTTTTCTACACCTTCGGTTACATTGTTCAAATTTTACCAAGGATCCCTAATTTTTTTCAAAATGAAATGTAGCCTATGTCAAAATTGGAAGAATGTAGCATTCTATTAGTGAAAGAATTTTTTAAATCGGCTAAGTACTTTTTGAACCTATTCATTACAAACATACAAAAATAGGTACAAATCTTTCCTCTTTATAATATTAGTATAGATTTTATAGTAGATTTTCGAGTGTCTTAATAAAATCCTCTCCTCTGCGCTCCTCTGTCTGCACTGACCCTAAGAATAGTACATACCAGGTATAAATCGTATCTGTGTGACTGTGATCTCGGGGTTGGTGTGCTGCCCGTACAGCTCGACTCCTGGCCGTCCATACACCTTGAGCGCGCCCGTAGCCGTGCCCAGCGCCGCTAGCCGGAGCAGGGGGTCCCATGCGAGCGCGGATGCTCGGTGTGGGAAGCCGTGTTGTACTGTCTAAAACAAGATAAAAACATTATGAAAATGATCAAGCGGATTTTCAACTCAAATTTCATATGGGATCTGCGTCTGGATTGTGTCTAAAACGCTATAAACTTTTATGTAGAAATCACTGTGTTATTCTTAGGTAGAATGGACGCATCGATAACTTGAGTCTAGAAGTAATGAGCTCCCAAAAGGCCTGCGCACACCTAGTTCGCTGGCGGTAGCGATCAGTGAAACGCTGTCAAATATCGCTGTCAGATTTGAGATTTGACAGCGATATTTGACAGCGTTTCACTGATCGCTACCGCCAGCGAACTAGGTGTGCGCAGGCTTTTATACAAAAAACTTTTTAAAGCAGAACTAGAGCTCTTTGTGAAGGCTTGTCCGGTATTCAAAATTTTTTTTGTTTGTTTTTTTTCTATTGGTTTTCTTTCTCCCATGTCTTGCCTTGTTTCTGTGTTATTTGCTTTTGTTTCTCATACCAATAGAAATTATGATTTTACTTTGGCCTTTCGCGATACAGGCTTGTCCTTGTGCGGGGGGCGGGGGGACTTACAGGCGATGGACAACTTAATATCAGATGGGCCACAAGCTTGTTCCATCAAATAGTTGTATAAGAAAAGCACTGTTTTTTGGTTATGAATGGTTAAATTATTGTAGGACAGAACTGCTGTCTTTAGGTCAAAAAGAATGGTGCCATTTTTTTACTGCAAAGCTGACATAACAATAAAGTTATTATCCAGAAAATCTACATAATTATAATGCCTACATCAACAACAATTGAACAAATTGAGAAAACGCTTTTTCAATTGAATAGGCAATCAATGAAGTGGAGAATAAAGTTTTTGCCGTAGATTTAACACCTCTCACAGTAAAACAACAGACGGTCACGCAATCGGCTAACCACAAAAGCTACTGTGTTCACGCCAAGTCACGATACCGATGTTTATAAATTGCGTGATCTTTTTGGTTTTCAACAAGAATGTGTGTTTCGGTTTGAAGGGTGAGAGTGCCGGTGAAATTACTAGCTCGTGAGGCTGAACATCTGTATGCTTTAACTTTGCCTTTTAATTGATGGACGCAGGGAAATGCATCGTAGGGCACCTTCCTGGCGTGCGTTTGCTACGAGGCTATGCTTTTTATAGGCGATGGTTACCCATAACATCATCACCATATTATGCCATACTGTTCCATCAGCTATATAAAAAAAAAAAACACTAACCTAGAAGAATATTTTAGGCCTGCAGACATCTTAGCGATGTCATATCTGACAGCATCGCCATCGCAGATCGCTTAGATATGCGCTTTACAAGTGTTGAAGTCATATCACGTCGAATTACAATTTTCAGTGCTGCGAATTGCATTTTGTTGCGTTACTGTGAACATTTTACCACCGCACCGTGGCAATGTGCCCGATCTTTTATATTTAGTTCGTTACAATAATTGCTAGGCCCGTTTAGTGTTACATTTGAAATCAGACTGCATGTACACAAAGATACACACCAGACAATTCACTGCTCGCTCTTATATCCTTGTAATAAGCGTCATTTTTCTTTGTCATTGTATTTGAGCTGTGTGTGTACTGTGTACTACTGATTGGCGAGGATCTTAATTATTTCACGGGTTTTAGAGGATACGATATTACAACAATTTAAGACCAAGAAAATCTGAGCACATGCGCCTAATGTCCATTTTGAACGGCCTCTGACTAACCCCCTTAGACATTCTCGGTAACTCCCATTTGTTCTATAGGACTGTGACGTCATATAACATTTAACTTTTTTATCCTTTTAGTTTCATGGTAGAACTAATAAAACGAAAACTGGCCCATTTGTTACAGGTTTTTTTTTCACTATATTAGTAAACCACTTTAATGGGGGAGCAATTTTGTTTTTGTCATTTTTTAATAGAAATAACTATTGCTAAGAATGTGTCCATCCATCGACACTTTTCTTAGGCTGAGATTCATAGACCGCACTTTGCTTTACAGCAAAGCAGTCTTCGCAAAGTAAGCTTTGTTGATCGAAGTTTCCTATCAATATTTTGAATAAAGAAGAGCTTGATAGAACTATGAAATATAATGTTGGTTGAAAGTTGAACTTTCCATCAAAGTAAAATCAAAGTTCGGTCTATGAATCTCGGCCTTAGTCTCTATTTAAGAACAGAATTATGAGATACTTCTTTGATTATGAGTAAAAATACTTCTTTACTCGTAGGACAGCCAAGGAGTGGAATTCCTTGCCGGCGTTTGTTTTTCCGGACACTTATAACTTGGATGTTTTTAAGAGTAGAGTGAACAGGTATCTACTAGGTAAGCGTGCTACACCGTCGACCGCATCATCACTTAACAGCAGGTGAGATTGCGGTCAAACGCAAGCTTATAATATGTAAAAAAAAAAAAAAAAGGACTCTACTATACTCTATTTATCTTAGTAATTCGAAAAATATGCATATACGCATACATTACAGTCATGAGCCTAATAATGTATGTTTGTTTTTATCTTTCTAATAATGAATCATAGCATGCATCTAGGGCATTGGGCCAGCAAACACCATTAGAGCTACCATAAAATATGCACAACCTTCGAGCGTCGATAAAAACCATAAATGCAGACGTGGGAAATCCTTACATGGGTTCTTTTGTTACCGCGTTATTGTGCAAAAATACGTGGTTTATTATGAATCTCAGGAGTTCTTCGAACGATGAACTCGAGAAGGTAACACGATAATTCCGAATATTTGAGCAAATAAACGCCTCTTTACTTTTTTTATTGAAAATACAAGATCATCCCTAAACGAAAAGGATCAACAAGAAAAGCCATTTAGTAGTATTTTAACACAATACCATAAATAAATAGTAATAGAGCTCTTTGTGTGTTCGTCCGGGGAAATACTACCACAATGCCTATTTCTGCAGTGAAGCATTGCTGTTTCGGTTTGTAGGGTGTGGGTGCCGGTAAAATTGGCACGTGAGGCTGAACATCTGTATGCCTCAAGTTAATCGACAGAAAACTGCTACGTAGGGCACGTTCTCGACGTGCGTGACCTACGAGATGATGCTTTGTTATAGGCGATGGTTACCACTTAACATCAGATGGGTAATATGCTTGTGCCATCAACTAATAGTTAAAAAATGCAACAATGCGACGAGCTGCAATTATTGCAAGGATATTATGCAATGATGAGGTAAAACTTGTGCATTGCAGGGATAAACTCGACTAGCTTTGGTAAACCCCGACAAATTACGGTGTTGCTTTACCTAAACGGCATAAAATAAAGCGCCAAGGCTAAAGTAAATTTTGCATGATCTGACAACTTTGGTGCTGGTGGCTGTGATGTTTCCTTACCAATAAAATTATAGAAATACGAAACGGTTAGAAATAACCAAGCAAGCTACGCCAATGCTGCGTCTCAAACTTAGTAGAAGTCGCGTGTCGCGCTTTTTTTAATAAGATGGATATCTGCCGTATGAAACCCGAAAGATTTTTATAATTAAATCTATACCTAAAACATGTGATTTCAAGTTCCGTGAACCCACATGTTAGTAGAAGATGATTCTTTGGTCCAATGTGAAAGTCAAATTGCATACAACACAATAAGCATTTTGTTTCGCTGCTCCAACGGTACATTATTGAGATGTTAATGGAATTGAGACCTAATTACATGCTGGGTTGGCTTAGTTTCGCATGTCAGTTTACAGTTCAGTGAGCATTCTTCGATAGACGTATGACCGATGACCTAAACACTGCGGTAAGGTATCTTTTACAACGCACAAAGAGGTGCTTCAAACTAACTCAACTTTCTCTACATAATCTCCTTGTTTTTAAACATGAATGCGTAGGACACGTTCCTGACTTGCGTGACCTACGAGGCAATGCTTTGTTATAGGCGATATTTATCAATTAATTAGCCTCAGATGGGGCATATGATTGTTCCACCAGCAAGTTGTATAAAAAATAATAGCCTGGAAAAATCCTTAATGCCCTGAAATGCACATTGCATTTTCTTCTAATTTTCAAGTCGGATAATCCAATTTGAAAATGTGAATAGGTGATATCGAAATCAAGGAATGTAACCGGTTATTACCAGCAACCATCTTATTGTTTGCCAATAAGCCATCCGCTCTTGTTTATTTGCCCGCAAGACCAAGAGAAAACCAGTGCCATAAAGCTTAATTTAATCTAAATGCTTTTAAAATGTTATTGACATTGTATTTATATTTGGTGCACTAGATGTGACGTCTTCAAGCTTTGTTTCAACAACGTCCGCTGTCTATTCATTTGGCTCTAGGACCAAGAGTAAACCAGTGCCGTAAAGCTGGCTTTTATCAGCCCACGTACCGTAGGACTTAAGTAAACTAGCACTAAAGTTTGTATCGTGATTCTAGCTCTATTCGACCAGTTCTACCGTTAGAGCCAAGACGAGCTTAGATTCACTCAAGGATAACAGAGTTATGCAACTTTGAATCTTGTTACAGTAGCGTAAGGTTGGATTTTATATTGTATGGTGGAGAGCTTTTGGCAAATAATGTTGTGTGCATTCTACTTTTCGCTTTTCGTACCGGATACATTTATTCACGGCTCTTTACTCAGGAATCTCTCTTAGGACTTGTATGATGTAGCTTTGAAGAGAAGTTTATTTAAAACGAGCTGATTTTCTTAAACCTCTTCCTACAGAAGTTTGAAATTCGAGAATTCCACAAAACACCTAAAAGGCTAAAGGGAGATAGTCTCCAAGTTTATTAAAGTCTAGCTTCACACAAATGATAGGCAGTTTCAGAATAATATCGATTATACAGGGTAGTTTTTTGAGAAGGCCAAGTCCGAAACCACGAGAGCTAGGGAAAAGTCGATCAAATTCCAGCAGCCAACATCAATCGTGCGTTTTATTCTACGTAAATAATGCTACAGAGTAGGTACATAGAATAATGCCATGGAACATTCTGATTTGATTAAACCGGAAATGTAATCAGAACAACGAAATTAAGCAAATTAGTTGTGACTTCAATGGAATAGAATAGAATAGAATAGAATATAACTTTATTGTACACCAAAAAATTTACAGAAACATGGCATAAAAGAATACTTAAAAACTAGAGGTACAATGGGCGGTCTTATCGCTAATAGCGATTTCTTCCAGACAACCATTGGATGGAAAGAAACATAATGGTACGAGGGACGGGGCATACATAATAAAATAAAATAAATAGTCATAAACTAATAAATATGATATTAATACTAATACATATATACTCAAATAAATAAGTAATTGTGATATATAATGAAACTAGTAACAAATTTAAAGGAAATCAAAAAACAAACGTGATATTAAGGGAGACTACGACGATGATGAGGGGAGTGATAACAAGTAGTGTTGGTGAACCATGCTTTTAAAGATAGGAAGGGATCAATTCAATCAAAATTAATAATATATGCAGCACGAATTACACTACAAATTAATGTAATTCCGTCAATTACATCTACGCGTGCTAATTATACAAATGAACTCGTATAATACAATATAACACACGTAAGGTAGAGTATCCACTAAAGCGATAACATTTTTCGCACAGAAAACTTACTAACATGATGCCTTAAAACCTCGGCCTACCTCCATGTTGCTTTACTCTATACAGGGTCCATGTAATGGCCCCACTTACGGGACGCTATAGTGCCTGGGACAGGATTTTAGGTGGAATAGGCTTGACCACTACCATCCTGACAGCTTAGTCGGCCTAATCCACAGGAAAGACATGTTGGTCTAGTGGTAGTACCCTCGCCTTCCGATCCTGCGAATCGAATCCAGTCGTGTGGATTTTTCTGCTCGAAAATGTATGTACACAATACTATGGTGAACACTGTGCTTTATCATTGTGTATTCATATGCAAATCATTAGGGAGGAATTTGTTGAATGCGAACCATTGCCAGTCAATTAGAACGCCGCATTCCTCTATTAGGCTAATAAACGAAACCCACAGAAGCACAAAGTATTTTATTTCTTTGTCTTGAAATTCTTATAGCCATTTTTATTTAGTTTATTGATGATTCAAAATTTCTAGCATTCCAAATTGTAGAATCATGCATGAGATTATAGATAGTTTCCTAGAGCTTTTTTTGTCGAGAGTAAGAAGATTCTTCGCTTAATGAAAACATTGAAATAGCTTCAGATCCCAAAGCAGTGGGACGCTCAATAAGGGTTCTAACTTAGTAATATTTTCCAAAGTAAAGTAGTATGCGCGGAACCCTCACGTATAAGTCTCTTCCGTTTTAATTGAAAAACTTTTACGCCTTTGAATGAAAAGAAACACAGGTATCGCAATAGTTCGGGTTTCGTGGGATGCAAAAATGATGTCACCGACCCGTTACAACAGCTGTGCAATAGCTTTCAATGCCAAAATGACGTAATTTTATGAGGACAATTTTATATTATGTTCTTGTATATTATGAACTTCACCTCTTTTTAGAAGAGATCCATTTTGACGACATCTTACAAACCTACGATTTTCGATTGACTTGGAATAAAATATATGAGTTCGTAATGGAAATAAAAAATATAAAAACAATCTTTGCAAGTAGATGGATTACTTGGATGATCATCCTTTCAGCGTTAGAAACATGCATACATAAAAGCAGTCGTCTTTCTCATAGGGGTAGGGCAAAGACCACGGAAGTTTTACATAAGTTTTCTGTGCGAAAAATTTTCATTTGTTACGATCACGAAATATGTTTTTGATTCATTCACTTTCGAGTCTCGCGTTAGAGAGAATGAATCAAAGACATATTTCGTGATACCTCCAAATAATCTAAAATCTGGTTAAACTGAATGGGGTCAATCAAAGTTCAGAACAACTTATACAATGATATACATATACACTAGTATTTTGTACTACAAAAGCATCAACAAGAACTTTACCATTAGGTAAGGGAAGTGTAAAGGTTGCTAAGTAGGCACTTCGACAAATTATGGGTAAGGGAACTTTTATGTCTTCCAGTTTCCGGGCACACAAAGTAGCCCGGAAGTAATTGAAACCGAAGTAAGTTATCGAACCAGAATTACTTTTTGTTTTATAATATAGGTACTTGTAAAATTTAATGGCTGATGCTAGAATCGTGCCGGAGAGAAGGCGTATTAGAGAGTGGAGTGGGTGTAGCTTAGATACCACACTAAGTGGGCTTCATAAATAGTGAGGGTTCCATTTTCACCAATATCAAACGCGTATAGATTTTTGAAGTGAAAACTTCTTTAGCGGCGTTGAGCACTTTCTGTAATGGGTATAAAATCTTAAACTCGCGTCAGGGCGTCAGGGCGTCAGGATCACGTGACTTGATCGAAAAAGCGTAAGACGCTACAGATACGCTAGTAGTTACTATGACACGGTAACGTCACAGAATAGATAATAGTTAGTAGCAAGCATACCAAGGCGTTTTTCGTGACTGTAGTAGGTATAGGTACATACCTATTATAGATTTTATGAACTAGCGGCCGCCCGCGGCAGGTAGTAGTGGTCATTGGTACATGATTTTATAGATCTACTGTATTTATTTAGGTAGGTATTATGAATAAGGTAGGCAAGGCACTGATGCCAACGACGAGCTTCGGCAAAAATATCAAACATGCTCAACGTTAATAATCAAGTTTTCACTTCTGCCGGCACTCCCGGAGTGCAACCCGTCTTTTTTTTTATTCCGCTTATGACTATGACGTTAGTTTTTGTATCTTTTACTTTGCATGCGTTACGCCTCTCTGAGGCGCACTTAAAATCCTTTCACCACACTTGGTTTAAAAAACCAGTGACACGATAAGAAGAAGAAGCATAAGTTGCCTGAAAGTGTTTTGCTCGTTCTAATATTGTCAGATGACACTAGGGCAGACTTCAGAGATCCCTTAAAAATTACAATTGCGGGTAGTCAGATATACGCACGCCCGAACGACACATCTAAACGCTATGAGCTGTTAGAATTCGCAGACACTGTTTGAGGTATCACAGCCGAGTGGTTTCCTGCAACGTTTCCGGAGGGCAGAGCGTGTGCGACCGCCTCCCATTGTCCACATGTATGAATACAACATTAGGTGTTTGACACATAGAATTAACATGTGGAACAACAGAGGTAACGTTCGGAAACCTTATGCATTTAGGGCTTATTATTTACAGTATGGCTCCAAATACGGATGTTCACTCAATAATAAACGAAGGTGCAGATGAGCTATAGAACGATATTCTGAAAACAGAAACTGTGACACGATAAGAACAAAAAGGGAAAGGGTAGAAATGAATTTCCAAATCAGGTTCAGGGATATTTCTGCACGAATTCATTTGATATTGAAAATAATAAAAATCTGTGATCGACTCTATTCGAACTGCTTTAAGTATTCAGATACTTAAAATACAAGCAAGCAGCTCATTTATGAAGCTGCAGTCAAAATAGACGAAGGTAAAAGCCAATCGTGAAGTACTACGGTCGATCGCGTAACAATAGCCATCGATATAACGGAAGATGGATGATGTCATCGGTATTATGATAAGTATCGACAGATGATTCATCAGAAAAATCATGGCGCGTGTTACATAAATAAGAGGGTAATTACTGTGATGCTGATGATTGCATTCGTGCAGTGACGATGTATCTAATGGCGTGACAGATAGTTGTTATTGAAATAGCGTATTTACTGGAGGTGCTAAAGTCTTGGCATTTATGCTGAGCATTAAAAATACAGCTGAAAAATCCTTCATAAACTGTGAGATTAGAAATTGTATTACTTTTTCTGTATTTAAGTTTTAGGAAGGAGTCTCAATCATCGTCTCATAAGAACTACGTTAAAAATTATCAATGAAAAGCCTCAAGCAGCTTCGCATGCATAAAACTGGTGTGAATAATCATTGATTATCAAAGAGCAATAACGTCGGTTAAGTAACACACGTGCGTTATTGGCGCTTGAATGATTTCCTCGACTGATGACCATAAAAGCGAGTCGTCGACAGCGCATGATTAAGTTCAATGAGATTGTGCCGGCGCCGGCGCCTATATTATTATAGAAATAAACAAGCAGAAGACGACACAAGAGAATAATGGTAGATTAGATGCTGCAATAGGAAATTTAATGCACTAATGGTCTGAAACCTTCTCTTTTTTAACCGACTTCCAATCAAAAAGGAGGAGGTTCTCAATTCGGTTGTATGTTTTTTTTTTTTTTTTATTTTATTTTTTATGTTTGTTACCGCATAACTTCGTCATTTGTGAGCCGATTTGAAAAATTATTTTTTTATCTGAAACGTACTGCTTCCAGATTGGTCCCATTTTAATTTTATTAAAATCGGTGCTGCCATTTTTTTTTAATATTTTTTTTAATGTTTGTAACTGCATGCCTCCGTCATTTATGAACCGATTTAGATAATTATTTTTTTTATTTGGTTATTCTTACGTCCAGATTGTCCCAAACAAATTTGATTAAAATCGGTTTAGCCGTTTGACAATGAAGTCGGTTTCTCAAGTTTTTTAAACTTATAATTATGTTGTTTCATTTTCTTTATAAGTTGTGTTTTGAGCCAAACAAAAAGTTATGTATCTATCTATCTATCTAATAGAAGGTTTTGATGTTTGCCGATTTATACACCACAACATCGACCGCAAGATTATACGATTTAATTTTAAACGATGACGAAATATTAAATGTGACGCATAAAATACTGATAACTTTCTGAAATTTGTCATTAATACGGATCACGTACAATAAACAGACGACTCTACTTTCCCTAGGGTTGTCATGTGATTGATTATTAGATAAGATTCGTATTGCCTAAGCAGAACGTGCAATGGACACAAAACCAACAATGAATCAGGTTTTCGGTAATGATAACCTGTTCGACAAAGTAAACCGGCTATCGTGTGACAAACACCATGAATCAGTTATTATTATCAAACATCAATAGAGTGGAGATTAGAACTGACAGGCTTTTTACGAAAGTGACGTAACAGGCGACCACACCTGATTCAGCGGTTATGCTGTTTAGTATAAATTGCATTAAAACAAAGTAAGAGACTGGACCCTGCCCAATCACTTTCTATCTATCTATCTATTCAGCCTGTATGCACCCACTGCTGGGTATAGGCCTCCTCCCTAATACGCCACTCTATTCGGTCCTGTGCCAGTCGTTGTCCATCTTCCATCATTCCTTCTGGCCACGTGTCCTGCAATCACTTTGGGACGTAAAAATACCATTAAAAATCATAGGCACCCACCCACACCCTTCCGATTAGAATTAACAATACGAGCATCCCTGCTTGGTAGATAAGGGTGAGATTGGAGCAGATTAGGTCCCTTCAAACTAAAACACAACAATGTGAGCATCTGTGCTTGTTGGCAGAAAAAGGTGACATACAGAGGAGTTGGTAATTCCACGGATGAACTATTTCAACAACTTTAGACAGCCAAAGAGCTGTACGTAAAATACGTTTAACCGTTTTTATTCTTGGCCTATCGCCCGTGTTTATGTTGCTAAAGAGAATCAGTTAATGTCTTCTGCCAATCGTAAGTCAGTCAGACAGTGCAGTAGTTTTGCGTTAATAGGAAAACCCTGTAATACCTAGTCATACTATTCGTGTTCATGTTTATAAACCTGTTTATTTTAAGCCGTCGTGTAAACTCGAATGGCAGACGTCATTGATAATAGAACCACAACCACAGAGCTAATGAAAGTAGCAAGTGATTGTAGAGGCATGCGCGTGAGTCATAACAAAACCCATTGACATTCTGGATGTGTTGCCGCTACGTTAGTGCTAGGTTTCCTTTCTGAGTGACGAATGAACGAAATAAAATCGGTAAAATACTGCAGTGCGGATTTTATTGAAGCCAGATAGTCAGGATTTATAGGAAGCCGCTTACCGTGGCAATTTATTACAGCAAAGATTGTGAACCGTTTAAGAGAAACAGAAGTTAAATGTAACGAAAAAGGCCCACGACTCTGATCAGGCACAGTAGATATCCGAGACTTTCCACCGATTGAGATCTGAGACTCAAAGCTAGAACTTATTGTAAAAGTAAAATATTGTGTCAATTACAAAATATAAAGTTACTTTTCTAGAGTAAATATTAATATAAACAAGTCACCAAAAAGTTTGTCAATAAATTTAATGAAATAAATCTCCTTGCTTCTAAAAGTAAGTTACTGTGTCAATTACAAAATAACAAGTTACTTTGAGTACATAATTATAATGAACACAATGTAAGTCTTACCGAAAAGTTCGTCAATAAAATTAATGAAATAAATCTCCTTGCTTCCTTTCCTACTAGATGTTTGAAATTTCTCTACAAATAGCTCGTGGGTCTGGTTTACAGATTACATCATGACATGTTGGTTATTCTCGTAATGATCTGCGTTTCTATAGGGGCCCGCATCAATGTTCGAAGTCATTCGTCTATTTATAAGGCGCATAAATGTTTTTGATACCAATTCTGCCAAAAACACAAAGAACCCTCATAAAATATTTCCTGTCATTTTGTAACGGCTATAAATATACTTGTCATTGTCACTTTCATGCCAATGAAAAGAGATGGCAACAGACTTATCGGCCACTTTAGCTAATGGAGCCTACAGCGACAATGACTAGAACCCGCGCAAAATCACTCTGCGTGGCTGGTGGCGGAAAACATGAAAAAATGGACTGGAAATATATCTTCCGATTATAAACATGAATGGGGAAATCGAACTTGCATTGTGTTTAATGGAAGCTCATATTTGTGATTGGGAAATGAGTCTAGTCAGGTTTTGACACTTTCCGGCATCAGCCACGAGTAAAGACAACTTGCGCGGACTCTAAAGGCCTGCGTACATCTAGCGCGATGGCGATGGCGAACAGCGATATTTGACAGCGTTTGAGCTTATAGCCATCGCTATCACCTAGTTGTGCGCAGGGCTTAAGACCCAAATCCTTACCAGCAGTTTAAAAAGAATTACATTTTTCTAAAAAGGTACGGTAAATATGATGTACCGCAAGTCTTGTAAATAACCCTCACTTCATAGTCAGGCTTCATTAATCAAGTTTAGTGAGTCAACAAATTAAAGTTATGCCATTCCCTGCATTATTGCCAAGTGCCAAGTCATATTTTTAAATGGAACTTTAAGCAGACGAACTTTGATTTTGCAAGCTTCACGCTGTAATAGGTAATGAACCTTAGCGGTACATTTATGGGTATTGCATTTTTTTATTATTCAAGAGGGTTATGAGTTCATTTGAATACAGTGTGAGTTGAAAAGGCATTATTTTTCTCTCAGAATTTTAAAAATGAGAACTTTGATCGCTTCGCGGCTATCGCCACAACGTTAGTACGACGATGTAAACGCAGCTCCGTATTGATGAGTAATATTTAGAGCCAGAATAACTGACTCAAAGCGAAACCAAAATGGAATGTGAATCAATGTTCTTTATTTGTTATTTATTTATATATTTCTTGTATTTGTTTTTGATGGTTTTTTAGTTGTGTTAGTTTTTAGTGTTTTTGTGTTATCTGCTTTTGTTTCTCATGTTACCAATGGATAATGTTTCTTTAGCTCCCGTTCCCTCGCTCGCTCTGGGCTACCGAGAGGAATGTTCGGCGGACAAACATTTAAGTTACAAATGTTCCTGCCTGCTCCTCAATATCCAATATGACACACGTTCTGCCAAACACCCTGTATAGAGCTGTTTTACAATCTTCTACATCCTGCCCTTATTCTACTTTAAGTGGGGTCGGCACAGCATGTTCTCGTCTTCAATTCTCCTCTATCAGCCGTCATCTCTGTCTTCAACTCTTTCTTATCCATGTCATCTTTCACGCTGTTCATCAATATTTTCATTGGCCTACCTCTCCTCTACCCACATATCTATCTACATTCATACTCATCATTCTACTAGTCACGTGATTTTCATCCCTCCTCATGGCATGCCCGTACCATGCCAGCCTGTTGCACCTCAACTTTTCACCGGTGCTACTTTCAGACATCCCCTGATATACTCATAGCAGCTCAAGCGCAGCAGAGCCATTCCAAGTTAAAAACGTTCGATATGAGATTTTTTTGACAATTTTTGATTCCGATTCCCATTTAAGTTCCGCTATGACGTTTTTTGAAGAGCGCGATAGTAATTTTCTATAGAAACGAATACACGCGAAAGTGAAAATCGATTCTAGTAGTGTTCTAGTAACGATTGAATTATGCAATAAGTAGGCAATGGAGCACGCAGCGTGATCTCGATATCGAACAGCGGAACGCAGGCGCGGTTGTCATTGAGAACCAACTGAGCTAATACTCATGAGAATTTACATAAATCGACAGATTAGTTTGTGTGAATATAGAAATTACGGCTAATACCGGGGAACTAGGAGGTACGGTAAACGTTAAACTAGGGGAGGTAGACAAACGTCATCATTTTCCTGCACAGCAATTGTTTCTATTCTAGTCTTTTCTATTATTCGTCATCTCGGTACTTGATTCTTTCATTCGTCATTGTCATCTTTCTTATAGTCTACGTATATTTTCATGCTAACAAATTAAGCCTGATAAGCTATGATAGAAACTATTCCAATACTTTATCTGTCATCGTTACCCTTTGTAAGTTCTTCGTTTATATAGGCTTTTTAATTTTCAGACTGATTAATATGATTAATAGTTCTTCTGTTATTACAGGCGTCCATAAGCTACGGTAATCGCTTTCCATCAGGCGCGTTTGTTTGTCTAATTTGTTGCTAAAAAGAAGCATGGCCGTAAAACTAATGCGTTTATTATGTATCAACAATAGCTTAAGAGCAAGGGCGTACTGACAATGAGTGGGTATGCAGTTCGCGGGAATTATTATATCCTAGCTTAGGGTTATTCCCCCAAGACCAATTTAAAACAAGACGCCAAGGAACAAGGATAAAGAGCTCTATTTTAATGTCATGATGTCAGTGCTCTAATTCAGACAAGTGTAAAATCTCTGAATCATTACTTTATCTCTTCAATTTATTTCACTTCTCATCATATCCTGTGCCCACTTTGTAACATTATAAAATAATTTAGACTCCTTACCTACCGTGCTACACGGTTTGAAACGATGGTTTAAAACAGAAGTTTTCAACCGTGTAGACGGCGGTTTCAGACCAAATTTCGCATGACTTCGAAACGTCCTTGGTAGAAAAGCGCGCCCGCCAAAGCTTGGGGTTGGTTTTAAACCATGTAGACAGAAGCGTTCTGCCAAGGTCATCTTGGTACAAACGGTGGTATTTAAACGGTCTAAAACACGTTTATGTCACATAGTACGTAAGTATAACTTTGATTTTAGCTATCACAAATTTTATTTATAAAACATTGTCTCATTTTCCTACTAGTGTAGTCTAGAAACAAAAGCGCATAGAAACTGATGTTATCCATAATGGGTATACCGATAGATGTTCGAAAGGACAGATAACATAACTGCCCGATACGACCTTCACTTCCTTCACACAAGAATGCGTTTCAACCGAAAAGTTTAGAACAGCTAGACTCAATTTCGGCCTTGGTACAATCTTGTTATTATATCGGTGGATCCCAAAACTTGTTTTGTTCGTTAGAATTTGATAATGAACAAAGAGATAGCAGGTTATTTTACTTTTGCGTGATTTTATAACAGGCCGGTTCAATAGGGTTCCTTTCTTACTGTGTAGCACGTTCATTGTAAATTATGATACGAGCATCATGATACCTATAGACACTTATCACAATATTCCGAAATTCTCGTGAAACCAAGATAGGATACTACAATTCATCGGAAACGATCAATGAAGCAGGATTATAGACATAGTAGAAACAAAATTTTAGTGAATTCAATAATTTTTCAATCTATATATTAATTTCGGCCGCATTCGAGACTCAATAGGTGAAAACTGCATCAAAACCCCGAAAAGATTGACTCTCTTTTTGAGAAGAAGGAGAGTCTCTCTGTCCTTCTTCTCAAACTTCTCTAACTCTTAACTTACCCATCAAATAAAATAGATCTCTTTTTAGGCTTGTCAAACCCCAGCCGGTCTACTCTTTAACGCGATTCCGATCGCAATCTTCAGTTTTGACGGAATTTTGACAGAAATCCTATCCAGGGTTAGAATTCCGTCGAAACTTAAAATTGGAATCGGAATCGCATTCAAGAGTAGACCGGCAGGACTGACATGTTTTATTTGACAAATATCTTTACTCCGGAGTTGGAAAAATCTGCCCATAATTAAACAATGACACAGAGTCATAATATTATAGGCGACAAAAATAGACATTCATTATAGACACATTACGTCAACAATAAAAGTGTTACAACCAGCACATTATTCTACGATTATGCAGCTGTATTAGATAACGCCGTGGGAATCGCTAAATAAACGTCAAAATTATAATTAATAACACACTAAAATGACATTTAATTTTTGTGGATGGATTTCTTAACTTAACCTAACTTAGGCTTACTACTGTTTAAGTGAAAATGTAATACACTGTGTTAAATAAATAAACAGAAGGTTAACTTGAGCACTAAAATAAAAAAAAACAAGTAATGAAGACAAAATTAAATAGTGGTCACAAAGTAGAGCCTTGGAACAGGACAATAAAATGTAAGACCGTGCATTCTGTAGCAAGCACAGCCAAACCATGAATTACGGCTTTACAATTGACATTAAACCTAACTCAGCAGTCGCGCTTGTGTTGTTATAAAATAATTACAACCAGCAAAGTATTGTAATACGTGACGCACGTGACTGTAAGCTATTGTAAGATCTGTAAATTCGACAGCAATGTTTAGAATTCATTCTTTAATCAATGGGCTCAATTTAGCCACATCCTGTCCTACTAATATTATAACTGCGGAAGTTTGTATGCTTGCATAATTCGATATTTACATTGTATGTGGCTTAATCACCGATTAGGATAAAACTTGGAATGAATATAAAGATCGTGACATACAATAGCATATAATATATTTTATATGGCTTCGATATTTTTTATTCTGGTACCACACGAGTGAATCCTAAATGTTTCAATCTTTCTGTACAGTAGACTAGAAGATACCATAACAATCAATAGCAACGATTAGTCTCCTACGTCACAGCACAGTATAGACCCCGATGTTGGTAGACCCCTGACATCGCCGCATAGTCACTTATTTGTATCAATTATAGTGGTACAGAATCTAGATAGCATCAAATCACAACATGGTAATATTTCAGTTCGAAGCGTAGGCAACGAGCATAAAAAGGCAAAATCAATAGCGAGTGCGTCGAACCCAAACGCAGGGCTTCCAAAGCTGCAAGCCTCTGTAAGCAGGTGATTTCTGATATCCACCTGACTTTCTAAGGTTTCGAGTGCAACAGACCATTACGGGTTATGCGTTTTGTTGCAACAAGATTACGGTTGTATTACAAACTCCATTTAAAATGTTGTTTGTCGTCAAGGATACAGCATAATGCACACATCGTTACTGAATACAAATTATCGTGAAGAATTTAGTTGTCAATGCGATTGTCTGGCTCTGGAGGTCATTCGAAGATATCAAGCCTTTTGGAACTTCTAGTTTTCTCAATATAATAAATAAGGTATAATGACTATGAATAAATAAAACTAATTCACTATGGTATGGTATGTGGCTCATCATTCAGTAAGTTGTAAAACAGCCTTTTGCATGCATTCACTGTAAATCGTATTTCCATCTGCGATTCGATTGGTTTTTCTAATATCCATTCAATACACATTTGATATTCATTTCCAATCACACTATCGGACAATCAATAGAATCATTATCATATCACCATTTAATAACCAAGTAAAATGAAGCAATTCGTTGTAATCTAACCATTGTGCTGATTTCAAAGAAACATATCGTAAAGTTTTTAAGAAACTATACAGGTGTTAAGATGAACACAGAGACGCGATAAAAGCCTCTGACCTTCAGTTAGAGGTGATCGCCCTGCCACAAAGGCGTTACATGTACTAGACACAAATATATAAACGTTAGTACTTCTATTAATCATTTGAGCAAAAAGGTTTTCGGCACTGCCTATATTCGCGTAGAAAAAACCTTTATAGCCTTTTTTTTATTTCTTTTGTGGTAATCGACATCACGTTATCGATCAGATTATAACGTTGTAATAGGCATGTGTCCTAAACATGATTTGTCATAAATAAGGACGATGATAAAACAGATTACATACATAAATCACTAAACAACCCTTCAGCTCTGTTCCAGGCATCGACAACCGTGTAAATGCAACGATCGTGGTTCCCCATTGATCTATGGGATTATACGACCGAGCGTCATTAATCTTCAATATTGAACGCTAGGTAAAGTAAAAATCCAATCCTCGGAATTAAATTGGAGGCCCGTTTATTAAGAGATTCATTTTTATTCGGTACTAAACATAAAATGTGACATTAAAAAGTTTAAGGAAAATCCATAATCTCAACTTACAGTTGAATTATAAAACTTGAATCTAGTTATTTGTCACAGCGGGTTCCATTTTAAAATTGAAAATGTAAATTATGCCCGAGAACTTTATTAGGAGGAGATCGTAGAGAATGCAAAAGCATCTCCGAAGAAATGAGAAAGTTAACGCCAATAACCTGTATAGTACTGTATACCTGCTGTTACATGTATTGTAGAAATTCTACAATAGAATATATCCTAGGTATTTCAGAGTACATATTATTTTTAATATGTAAATTCGGAGAGATAACAAAATACGATTAAGTCACAACGAATCGGTTGGAGATCGTGTGAATGAACTCGAAACTGGCTTATCGTACGGCGACTCTACCGGGTTGCAGAAACATTTTCAAATGCAAATATTTGTCTGCAGGAAGGGGTCTTGAAATACTTAAATAAATAAACGACTTCGCTTTGCAACTCTGTAACGAGACAAACTTACAACGCGAAGACGAGACGGTTTACTAAAGATTTTAATCTAATTCCTTATACTAGGGGCAGGACGCGAGTCAAAAGATAATAGAAAACAACAAACAGTGATTCCTCGAAATGGTAGTCCAAATACGATAGTTAGCCTGAATTGGCGAACGGGAATGGGGCAAGTAGGAAACCGTGGGAGGCACTTCGTTCAGGCAATGACGCGGCTTAATAGAGGTTAATATGTGCCCCTTAGAGTGAGCATCGCGCCTTGTTTGACGCAAGCACGCCATACGCACAAATTGGATGAGTTGAAAGATCACGAAATGTATAATAAAATGTAGTGGTACTTTATATAAATCATCTACAATATATGGAAAGGCCTGTTCCTTTATAACGAAGACCAGAAATGCGCACGCACCTCTAAGACCTCTAACGCAATACATAATTACGTTATGATTTGAGTATAGTATACTCAAATCATAACATAATTATGTATTGCGTTCAATAGCTAGTTCGCGAAGAAAATAATATTCGCCAGAGGTGTCCTAACCTGAACTTTACCTTTAAAGTTTATACCATTTTACATTAGACCTTGGATGTCTTAACCGCTTGGCTGATTTAACTCACAATGTACCAGCAAATATTGATTTCACGACCTATCAACCTACTAAGTTCAATGCGGATCGGATTAACGGTTCGAAAGTTATGATCAGACCAATATACAACGCCGGTCTACTTGTTTGAGATATCTTACCTCGCTCTTATGCTAACACACGCATTTAGATTACCGTCTGGGCTAGCTTCACTTTAAGGGCTATCAATCTTTGCTGCACTGTTTATGTTTACAATACGGCTGCAGATGATCATATCTAATTCTAAACCGTTTGTTATGGTAGTATCAAATCAACTAATATTGATACAAGGGGTGTCGATGTATGGCGTAAATTATAAAACTCTAACAAGCATGTGCTAAGTAATTATGTATACGATAAACCATCTGAACAAATCAAAGATGTACACAGTACACTCGAAACTAGCTTGTAATCTTGGGCGTGACTATTTTTGTAAGCGACCGAAAATACAAAAGAAAGATCTTAAGTTGGTCGGATAAGTATGAACTACAATGGTGGCACATGGAATGCGGTCTTGCCTGTTCCACATAATTGATGCAATGTTACCTATTAGAGTAGTAACTTGATTTACTATAACAATCTTTTACGGAGCTCGTTTTAGATAACATTTATACGAGTTTAAGGTTGGATCTGCAGAAAAACTTTCAGGAAAGCAAAATTCAAGATTAACTGCTTTGAATATTTTTATTAAGAATGAGCTCTACCGATTAGCAGAAAAGCGTTAACTCTGTTTAAGGTGTTCACTTTCACGGTAGATACAGGACACCCCGTACAATTCAGAGAAAAATGGCTCAACTTATTACAAAGGCCCCGAACTCCCAGCTAACAATATTCAGCATATTTTTGGCAAGTATGAACAACGAATTGAATGCAAAGTAACAGGTAACTCCATACACAATTTCTGCGAATTCATTAGCATTTGAACCAAGCTTCGCTAACAAGCGGAGTTTTAAAACTGAATTAGCTTAGTGAGAACACCGCCCTCTTTCCCAGGGCTGACGCTGGGGTGTGGCAGGAACTGGGGCAAGTGTTACTTATTTCTATTTTCTAGGCGGTGATGACAGCATAGTCGGTTTTAGGTTGGACTTGGTCGTTTGTCGTATCACCGTCACGGATTATTTTGTTTAGATTTAAATGTAACTTTCGTCTCGACGAATCGATTCATATAGAGGACCTCGTTCCTCTTAATGCATTGAAGTATTTGAGGGTGTTTCGAGCAGCCATAACAACAGAAAAATAATTTGGGCGCCGTCAAATCAGCTAAGCGACCGCGCCGCGAATTTAAAGGCAACCAAACTCTATTTTATTCATGAGTAAACTTATCTTACATAACTTAGAAAATTGATAGAAGGTTTTAAGATTTGGGAATGGCACTAGGAATACTAAGAAAAGAGAAAGCGCAATAAAACAAAATTATCTGTAACAATGCATTTAGACCAACAAAAAAGAATAGCTGAGGAAAATATTCTCTCACGATACGTCTTAAGAAATTGTATTGACAAGTAACCTGTTTGAGCCTATTATATCATCTACCTCAGGCTATGACAGACCAGGAGGCTTATTGTCTAACTTGAAATCCATTCCCATTTCACATTCCAACCAATCACACAATATGAAAATGACGTATCATGACAACATACGTAATTTTCGTATTGTGTGATTGGTTGGAATGTGAAATGGGAATAGATTTCAAGTTAGACAATAAGGCCCCTGGGGCCTTATTGTCTAACTTGAAACAGTTCTAGCTATGAGTCAGTCTTAAATCGGTTCAAGTTCGATCTACCACGTACAAGGTAAAAAATCGTTAAATTAATAGGTTGGGTGGTAGGAATGAAGCCATTTGAAAGATTTTTTGCGAGTTTACTATTAGTTTTTTTGGGTAATTGATTGGTACGCGCCTTGAGGGAAAGAATATCAAGATTGGTTGGTTGAATATGGAGTATTGTCCATATAATTATAAGACGTCTGCTATCTAGATCAGATCAAAGTACCCTAAACCGACGAGCATGTATGAAGAATGAAGCGAAAGAGGTATGTCAAGATCGTAGCAAGTGGAAATCCGTGATATCTGCCTACCCGTCTCCTTCCCATGAGGAAAGAGACGTGTTTTTATGTATGTAGGTTTTAGTATCTGCAATTATTGTTTCAGAGCAATTATATAAGGCAAGACTGTCTCTACGTTAATATCGAAAAGTGTATTACAATAATGGACTAAGTAAAGTAGGTATAATATAAACATTTGACTAAAAATTACGTTATACTATCGTACGGTTGGCGTTCAAAATTCAAGGAGACCTTTAATGTTATCTGTGTGCTCAGTACTATCTATGTTATATCAGTAATATTATCGATAAAAAAATAACAGTGAAACGAGCTCGCGCACTAAGGTGTCTGTACTGCTGAGACATTATACAATAAAAAAAAAGCAGCCAAGTGCGAGTCGGACTCGCCCATGAAGGGTTCCGTAGCATCAAATAACATAATATAAAGGTTTTTGTAGTTCGTCGAAAGGTAAATTGCGGTTTACGATTTATGACGTATAAAAAAAAACTACTGACTAGATCTCGTTCAAACCAAATATCGTTGGAAGTTTGCATAGTAATGCACAACATATATTTTTTTTAGTTTTATCATTCTCTTATTTTAGAAGTTAGAGGGGGGGACCAAGTTTTTTCCACTTTGGAAGTGTCTCTAGCGCAAACTATTCAGTTTAGAAAAAAACGATGTTAGAAACCTCAACATCATTTTTGAAGACCTATCCATAGATACCCCACACGTATGGGTTAGATGAAAAAAAATTTTTTGAGTTTCAGTTTCAAGTATGGGGACCCCCAAAATTTATAGTTTTTTTTCTATTTTTGTGTAAAAACCTTAATGCGGTTCACAGAATACATCTACTGACCAAGTTTCATCAGTCTAGCTCTTATGGTTTCGGAGAAAAATGGCTGTGAAACGGCCGGACAGACAAACAGACAGACAGACAAGACATACATGACGAATCTATAAGGGTTCCGTTTTTGCCATTTGGCTACGGAACCCTAAAAACTGAAATTGCATAATGCATTAGATCTCCTTAGCTATAGACATTACCAAGATTCTACTTAAGATAATTAATAGATTCAGGCGTGACTTTGCGGAATTCCATTGTTAAACATAAACTAAGTAGAACAACAAATATATAGTACTAATCCGCTAATCTAATCTAAGTAAGTTAACTTAATGCAGACTTGTGTGTGCACCCCACGTAACACCTGCAAATCCTGCAAAGCGAAATAAGGTGTATTAGACACAACAATAATACCACAAGAAATAAAAAAACTTAATAAGATTCGACACGTGTTTCGCCTCTCTACGAAGCATCCTCAGGAAAATCGACTCTCTGTGCACTAAGACGTGTTGCCTTGTCGAGTGCTGAGCAGAAAGTGAATCAACCCCTCGGGCGGACCGGTATTTATACCTGAGTTTATACCTGAATTTATACCTGACCCGACCCGACCCAACCCTACCCGACGAGACCGTTGAGTGACTGTTGGTTGTGATTCACTGCGCCGTTTGCAAAAATTCTTAATAACGGCGATCTTGGGAATGTGTTTAATTCGTTCAACAGTGTGAAACTATTTGTACTATGTTTTGCAATTTCTAAACATTCCAAAACACACATTCTAAAACCTTTATCACAATTATGTAAAATATTAAAATTGTGATTGTTACTTAGTGAATGAGAGGATTCGATTAAATGTTTTGCAAAATGAGATCTTTCTGGGCAATTGTTTCTGTAAGCAGCAATGTGTTCTTTATACCTAGTTTGAAAATTACGACCAGTTTGACCTATATAAACAGCACTACATTCGTCACAGACTAATTTATAAATACCAGCTTTTCTATTATTTTCTAATGTATCTTTACCGTTACAGATATGTCTCAATGAGTTATTCGTTTTATACGCTACCCTAACTTCGTTTTTTAATAAAATTTTTGAAATTTTTTCGCTAATCCCTCCTAACCTAGGTAGTCTTACTTATTTAGGAGGGATTAGCGAAAAAATTTCAAAAATTTTATTAAAAAACGAAGTTAGGGTAGCGTATAAAACGAATAACTCATTGAGACATATCTGTAACGGTAAAGATACATTAGAAAATAATAGAAAAGCTGGTATTTATAAATTAGTCTGTGACGAATGTAGTGCTGTTTATATAGGTCAAACTGGTCGTAATTTTCAAACTAGGTATAAAGAACACATTGCTGCTTACAGAAACAATTGCCCAGAAAGATCTCATTTTGCAAAACATTTAATCGAATCCTCTCATTCACTAAGTAACAATCACAATTTTAATATTTTACATAATTGTGATAAAGGTTTTAGAATGTGTGTTTTGGAATGTTTAGAAATTGCAAAACATAGTACAAATAGTTTCACACTGTTGAACGAATTAAACACATTCCCAAGATCGCCGTTATTAAGAATTTTTGCAAACGGCGCAGTGAATCACAACCAACAGTCACTCAACGGTCTCGTCGGGTAGGGTTGGGTCGGGTCGGGTCAGGTATAAATTCAGGTATAAACTCAGGTATAAATACCGGTCCGCCCGAGGGGTTGATTCACTTTCTGCTCAGCACTCGACAAGGCAACACGTCTTAGTGCACAGAGAGTCGATTTTCCTGAGGATGCTTCGTAGAGAGGCGAAACACGTGTCGAATCTTATTAAGTTTTTTTATTTCTTGTGGTATTATTGTTGTGTCTAATACACCTTATTTCGCTTTGCAGGATTTGCAGGTGTTACGTGGGGTGCACACACAAGTCTGCATTAAGTTAACTTACTTAGATTAGATTAGCGGATTAGTACTATATATTTGTTGTTCTACTTAGTTTATGTTTAAGATTCTACTTGTTTAAGGGGGAGGGGAAACTGTTGGTCATATTATGTATACAAAGAACACAGTGTTCTGCGAGCCCAGATAGAAGTATCTCCATGCACAATCGTGTGCAAAAGAGTGAATAGGTATCTTCTAAGTGAGCGCGCTACACCGTCGATCGCATTATCACTTAACATCAGGTGAGATTGCGGTCAAGCGTTATCCTATAAATTGTAAAAAAAAAAAAATGCGTAGAAGATTTCGATATTAGCTAAAAATGTTTTCAATTTATATACCGTTTTCAATATCAGTAATCGATGATAAAGATATTGATAGGACACAATCGTTATCGCAAAGGGTTGATTAACCGCACGGCCGCCAGTCAAACCGTTCTCTGTACAATTTATATTTGATGTTAGTTTAGTACAAAGTTATAGGTAAATGAGTTGTCCCGATTTTGTATGGAGGCTGGTTTTTTATTCCTCGAGGCCTTTAACTGGAACCACTTTATGCTGAACTTTGAATGCCTAAAACATAGAACTTGAAACCCTACTTGAATATTTTTTAAAGCCCTCCATTGTTTTTAAATAAATTATTTTAACTCAAATAAATAAGTTGATGGTTGGTATTCTAGAACGATCAGGCATCCCTAAAAGATTAGGCAGATGATGAATGACATTGACATTTTAACTGTCAGATTGCAAATGTCAATTCGTTGGATTTCATTTCGTCGTGTTCTCGTAGCTTTTTAGTTATCTTCTATTCTAACTTACCTGACCCCTGACTCGGCTTTGTTTCAACGGATTGATTGTTTTTTTGCACGCGATTTGGATAACGGTAGCTTGGAGATAAAACCCTGACGACTTGGCTATTCACAACGGTATTCGACTACGTTCCTATTCGTAGATTATGGCTCGCTGTATCAATTGCAACATAGCAAGTCATCCTATAAAACAACAGCATCTTTACAATGCTCTGGATATGGATCTCCAGATCATTTCAATTATAGAAGAATGGATAGCTCGGGAGGCAAGTAATGCTATTTTTTTTTACTAATCAAACCTAAACTAACCTAAACCTGGTCGATAGTGCGTTTTTTCTAGCAAAGTAATTTTTACATTGTTTTCAGGATGAAGATGGAGATACTATTTGCCAAGAGTGCATGGACCTATTAATGCGCGAATATTATGGTAGATTTCATGGCATTCATGGTGATAGACAACTTGGTCATCTATCAGTTTGCATTTGCTGTGGGATTACAATCTCCCAAAGAACAGGGAGACGATCTCGTCCTCTACCTGTTGGTCGACCTGAGCGAGACCATATAGCTAACATCATCAGTCCCCGTCAGGTAAAATAGTTTTCATAATAATTTTAGTTTTAAACATTCATTGTTTTCACATCAGGCTAACATTTATCCATTTCCAAATATAACCTCACACAATGTATATTTTATCGTAGAGTCAACTAGAGGTTCTCACGGGTAGGCTATGTTACATACACAGTATAATAATATGTAGCTAGGTTACAAACTAAATTGTGTAAGCTAAACTTAAGAATCAACATTGGAAAACGGGTAATAAAAAAGTAAATAAGGGTTGTTATTTATAATGCACCATTATGTAGTAAAACTTAAGTGGTCAAAATTCCTTTTCAGATTAATGCTGATGCTCGAGCGTGCAACGCCTGCTGGCTAAGAGCACACTTATACGCTCCAGAAGTGGTAGAAGATGAAAGAATAATCATTCCAGATGACATAGTAGAAAGCGGATCAAGTTCTGTAGCTGAACCTGTAAGTGTCCCTAGCTCTGACTTTGAAAGGGACAGCATTCATCAATTGGAAAATGAAAATATGCATTTAGATGGTTACAGTCGAACTCCAGATACTTCAAACCATTGTTTTGTACCAGAGTGTGCAAATATTGAATGCCTCAGAGTACCTTTGTTTCTGAAAAAGAAGATACTCAATGATAACAAAATATATGTCACTGATAAAAATGCCGATTGGAATGACCGAATTTGTGGCTACTATTGTAACAGTTTTGTAGGAAAAAGAACTGTTGGAGGCTGTGCTCATGTAATGACAATTGTTTGGTATTTAGGGTGGGCAAGGCATCAAAATAATATTACACCACCTGCACAATTTTTGGACCATATCCTAATAAGAGAAGATGTTGAAAATGAAGAAATTGAATAAAAAAATAATCAATTTATCAATTCTTGTTTCATTTAATAGCATTAGTGCTAAAACTAGGTTTTCTACCATACACGGCACTCTGTTCTGTCTGTTGCATACAATACAAGTTTATGTCTACCTAGTGTGAACCTAAGGGAAGGTAAGGTAGCTCATAGCCACTCATAGCGATGAGGAGTCACCATGCCTTGAAAATAGGGCTCTATTGGTTGTCCTGCTAAGTTTGATAGGGAACGGTTGTGCTTCTTACAAAAGAATAATGGTTGAAACGTAAGGGCGTTGTGCGGGTTTGCTCAAGGCCCACTCCACTACATTCTGTAAATTCCAGTAGGTACTTTAATCTGGATTTTTTATCAAGTATCCTCTAGATCTAGAAGAATAATGTTAGTTGCTGTTTCGATCTTTTGATGAATTGAAGGGCAAGAATTACCTTGCACTTGCACCGTCTGTCATGGAGGTATTTTTTGTTCTAGCGCTGGATATTTGTCATTTTGCCAAGTCGTAGTTAAGTGCTGCCAACTCTTAAATTAAAAATACCACACACACCCATCCACACCCAAGATCCACACAGAAATTATCAAATCATTGCAATAATTTCGCTAATGTCCTATCATACATCGTACTAATGACAAAAAAATCGTATTCCCCTATCAGAATCAACGTGTTGATAGCGCTGATTATGAGTTTTCAATAGTTTCATCGCTAATACAAAAAGTCTTTTTTTTCAAAAATGGCGAGCTTTAGAATTTTTTTGTTTTATCAGTTAAGCTAGATTTGTCAACCTCTATCCATATATAATATTTGGATAGAGGTTAAGAATTAAAAATATTAAAAAACCATATCAGGACATGTCATTTTCTGTTCGAATTTCGAAGAGTAGAAAGAGGGATAAGAACTCTTTGGTCTGCTGTTGGATATACTTTTCCATGGGTTAAAAATTGACGGCTTTTGTTTACCGCTCATTATTTTATGACAACTAAGATGTAGAGGCGTGCATTCCGTGCATGACCTACGAGGCCATGCTTTGTTATAGGCGATGGTTAGCACTTACAATCTGGTGGGGCATATGTTTGTTCCATCAGCTAATGTATAAAAAAACCCACAAACATCACAGTATATTATTAGGTACTGAATAAAAGACATGTACCTACTTACCTACATATATTCAATCTGTTTGTTGCGTTGCCTTAAAATACTAACATAGCATAAGATTGCCTGTATGTTTCCTAACACAAATCTACCACAAAGTGGTCCGATAAAAAAAAAAAATACGGGTTGCACTCCGGGAGTGCCGGCAGAAGTGAAAACTTGATTATTAACGTAGGAACCCTAAAAGTTGTTTATTTTATCAAGTTCCTCAATGTAGTAAAACCCCAATCAAAGTCCTAAGGAACCCTAAAAATTTTAGCATTATCAAGCTCCTAAGTGTAGTTGAAATTCCAATCAAAGTGCTAAGGAACCCTAAAATTGTTTACATAATCAAGGTCCTAAGTGTAGTTGAAAGTCCAATTAAAGGCCTAAGGAACCCTAAAAGTTGTTTATTTTATCAAGTTCCTCAATGTAGTAAAACCCCAATCAAAGTCCTAAGGAACCCTAAAAATTTTAGCATTATCAAGCTCCTAAGTGTAGTTGAAATTCCAATCAAAGTCCTAAGGAACCCTAAAAATGTTAACATTATCAAGCTCCTAAGTGTAGTTGAAACTCCAATCAAAGTCCTAAGGAACCCTAAAAGTTGACCACTTAATCAAATTCCTCAATGTAGTAAAACCCCAATCAAAGTCCTAAGGAACCCTAAAAATTTTAACATTATCAAGCTTCTAAGTGTAGTTGAAACTCCAATCAAAGTCCTAAGGAACCCTAAAAGTCGACCATTTAATCAAATTCCTCAATATAGTATAACCCTAATCAAAACCCTATACGGAACCCTAAATTTTACGTAAAGCCAAATCCTCAACGGGTCGGAACCGCTAGAAGGGACCTTGTCGCGCGACCTACAAGTAGGTCCTAAATGAAGTAAAACGGCAGACATAGGAGGAGGGGGTTCTGGGGGGCTAAGGGGGGTCACAGCACGGCTCGCTTCGCTCGCCGCGCTGTTCCCCGTGGTCGCGTGGCGGCTCGCTTCGCTCGCCGCGACGCTCCCCCCGGGTTCAGGAAGAGGGGGTTCTTGGGGGCTTAGGGGGGTAACAGCACGGCTCGCTTCACTCGCCACGCTGTTCCCCGTGATCGCGTGGCGGCTCGCTTCGCTCGCCGCGACGCTCCCCCCGGGTTCAGGAGGAGGGGGTTCTGGGGGGCTTGGGGGGAGTCACAGCACGGATCTCTTCGCTCGCCGCGCTGTTCCCATGGTCGCATGGCGGCTCGCTTCGCTCGCCGCAATGCTCCACTCGAAAAATAAATACAGTAGATCTATAAAATCATGTACCAATGACCACTACTACCTGCCGCGGGCGGCCGCTAGTTCATAAGATCTATAATAGGTATGTACCTATACCTACTACAGTCACGAAAAACGCCTTGGTATGCTTGCTACTAACTATTATCTATTCTGTGACGTTACCGTGTCATAGTAACTACTAGCGTATCTGTAGCGTCTTACGCTTTTTTTCGATTTTTATTATGAACTCTACGTTGTAGTCTTAGGGTACATTTCTGCAAAAAATCCGTCCTACGCTTTTTCGATAAGGTCACGTGATCCTGACGCCCTGACGCCCTGACGCGAGTTTAAGATTTTATACCCATTACAGAAAGTGCTCAACGCCGCTAAAGAAGTTTTCACTTCAAAAATTATGGAAATTATTTTCTATGGCGATGCCAGGAAATAAGCTAAACGACGACAAGCCTACGACCCAAAATTCCAAGAAGAAACTAACTACACATACACGATATTCAAGTTGAGATGTTATTGCTTTTTAATAAGGTCTAAAATTCCTTCATCAGACCAATCGAGAGTTGAGTGAGATCAATCACTATGTTAATAGAAACAATATGATGGCCTTCATATCAATTTACTGTATGGTGCCTGCAGAAGCACAATTTTGAAGTGCATCAAAGATATTTTAGTTGAGTGGTCTCTCAGCTCAACTGGTAGTAGCTCTGCCTTTGCGTCGTGGGTTCGATCCCCGAGAAGAAATAATTGTATGGTGAATGTATATTTTTGTTCACTGTCTGGGTGTCATATTGTATTCTAAGTATGAGTTATAAATTCAAATTCTGTTTATTAAAAATCATTAGCTTAACATTACAGAATAATATTCCAATGCACTAAACTACGACTTTAAAAAAATGTATATACCTATTATATCGGCTGTCTGGATCCCATAGTACAAGCTCTGCTTAATTAGGAGCTAGATAGTGTTTTGTGGATTGTCCACAATATTTATTTGCCTTTTTTTTTAAGAATAGTGGCACTAAATAGAGACGACTGATGAGAAGAAAGGGAGGCCTTTACCCTGCAGAGGGATAGATACCACAGGTTGATCACTTGTTCATAATAATAATGTATTCTCTGTTCGTACTCCGCGATAGCTTACTTTATGTCGACTAGCGCCGTATAGTATTTTTATACTGATATGGTGACATTAGAGTTGGACTAGGTAGTTGGTTGAATCATATTACTATGTAGGTAGTATTCGCAAAGTGTATTAAGAGGAGATTCATAGGCAAGGGCAATGATGATGATGAGCATTCTGGCACCTAGACTTTTTCCCGCAAATGGTAAATCCGAATCATAATGTAAATATTATGGTGTTCAAAAATCCTGACGCTTTTCTGATATTTTATCATTTATGAAAAATACTTTGTCTTAAAACTTATCAAAATAAAAAATGTATTTAATCAGTTGTAACTTAAGGATAATTTTGAAACGTTTTAAAGCTAGGTAAGTTCCACATGATCAAGCCTACTGTTGTTCATTACTTAAACAGTAATAAACAACGGCTTTAAAACCTGGCTGGCCATGGCCTGATTCAGCCCAGCCTATAGAGCACTATAAAAACCTGACACATCTTATCACAAAACAAATAGTGTAGGGCTGTGATAAGATAGCTCTGTGCAAACATTTTGAAATTCAGGTTAAACTCTTATGAATTTTACTTAGGATTAAGTAGAACTTGATAAATTTAATTTTATGGCTTACTGGCGTTTTTTTCGCATGAGAAATAGGTAAGTTTGTTCGAGCTAGATGCCAACTAAAGGCAAAAAGTCTGTTACCCGAAATTTATCGCGATTACCTTAACCCTGACGTTTCTCCCTTATAGTTATTTGAATAAATTTATTGACCTAGGCTAGGGTTAAAAGGTAAACCTTGTTATTTATGATCTATGGCTACTATTGGATATGTGGGTAAGTACCTAGTAATTATGCATAACGATTTCGCGTAAACATATAATAATTTAAGTAATTCAAGAATAAACAAATTACAAGCACCTACAACTGAGTTTCAAGTTCTATAAGGTGAGGTGTATATTAAACATGGTATTCAACAATAATGTACTGGTGAGAAAGGGAAAACAAGGAAAAAGTCAACTTGCTTGTGGTTTAACTTATTGCAATGTAAAGAAATCAACTTAAAGGACTCCAAGCCTGCCACTTCAGATTTCTGTAACCCGTCAGAGGCCTCAGCAAGAATAGAACAACCGAATTGGCTAAATACAATCAAATAATAAATGTATGCGGGATAGAGAAGCAGCAGGTATTTGCTTTTCAAGTATGATCTATTCAGTGCAAAGCACTTGAGAATTATTGCTCTGATTGATTCATGAAACAAATAAATCAATTTGAATAAAATATGATGTACCTCTAAAGAAGGTAGCTCTAAAGAATACCTTTGCGATACATATTCTTATGCTGATAAATCCTGAAATAGTGTGCCTATAACTGTTGAGTCCATAGAAAAACAATTTTAAAATGCTTTCTCAGAATGGTGAATCATAAACAATACAATGTGTTGTAAAACTTGGTTATGAGTGGGAAAGTCCGACACATTTTGTAATAGTGCATTGTATAAATTGACAAGTATTTAAACAACAAAAACTTCCTAGATTAGAGATCTGAACACCGTTGGTTGAATGACCTGAATAGCAATTACAAAAGATCTATTCTTTTCACATTATAAGCCGTGTACATACCTTGCGGAAGGCAAACAGCTCATTCTGCAGCTTCTGTCTCTCAGCAGAGGGCTGCTGCCCCTTGCCTCGTATGAACTTTAGCATCCTACCAGCCTGCAAAAAAAACAACCACTTAGCACTGGTCACAAACACCAAAACAAACAGCTGAACAAGACCCCACCATTATAACTCGCGCGGCACTACCACACTGACCGGCATCGAGGAGCCGACTAGTGGATATACTGGATGGATTGTGTAGGCTAGGTCACTTGCGACCTGACAGCCCCTGCACTATAATCACACGAATTTCTCTCGGAATCGAACGATAACCGGCGTACAGATAGCACTATCTACGGCCGCTTAAACCGAAATACATGTAATTGACCACAGCCCCGCTGCAAATGAGCATCACAAACCGACAGCAAACTTGGAGACAACGCCTGTCCGACGGGTTTTAGGCACTACAATAACTACATTCCAGGTTACTTTATGATCAGATTGAAGGTGAAATGCACGGGTACATACCGAAAGACGACAGTTTGAGGAGTTTTATTGATAAAATCCAAAATTAGAGAGATGACAGACAACTCACAACGGGCTTCAAAATACACACAAACATGAAATACCAACCACTCACAATTTCACGAACACGCACGCATGAAACACGAACGAAAGAAACGCACCCACACACGCTTAACGACGCGATGACGTGAGTGCAGTGAAGTGACGTACGTGACGGGCCTGGTGACAGTTGACGTTTGATTTGTTTGATGTTTAACGTCAATTGCAACGACCACAGATTCAAAAAGTTGCCATCATAAATCTTTTTTTCTCCTCATTGCATTGGATTGGAAAATTTGCAACGCACCTAATTTTGGGTCAAATAAAATATGCATAAATTATTATCGATTATGGTAGCGTTGATCTTTAAATCATTTGATATCGACGCGTATCAAATGATCTGTAGATCAATGCTAAGAGTGAAAGAAATGTGAGTAGTGTAAACTATATTTTATTGATCGATAAATAAATGATTAGTTTTTGTTTCTTTCCTGAGTGAGTTATTAAAATAAATAAAGTTGCTTTAAAAAAATTGCTTTATTTAAAAGTGGTTGAAGAAATATTTCAAACATTCTATAGGTAAGATACATAATGTATTAAATATTTGCTTACTAGGATTTCAAAGAAAGTTTTTCTATATGCGATGCATTTTATGAAATGATAAATGTGTAAGTAAACTACCTACATAGTATAAAATAAACCTATGCAACTATCACGCTATTAAAGCTTTGTTTCGAATTTCACAAAAGAACTCAAAGATGTATTGGTTTGATTCTTCTTCTCTCTAAAATAAACAGCGCGTTTTGTAAACTATGAGCACGAGTATTAAGTTACCCTTGTGGGTCCGATTAATGTACACCCAGTTAAAACGAATCCGTTTTTTCCACTGGGAAATTGTTAAGGCCCATGTGCACTGTACCAGATAAATATTACGATTATTACTTTTTTTTATTTACCGATGGATAATTATTGTCATAGATGGGGGAAGTATCAAGGACAGGTGTAAGGTACCTAAGTCCAGTGCCAGAAGAAAAGAGCAAAAATCCATGTTTGAATTGCTACAGTGTACCTACTACCTGTCATGTGGCATCGTAATAACGGGGTGTACAATAAAATAATGTACATTATTTCTCACAATAATGTATATTATTTTATGTAATAAAATAATCGGATCGGATATGTATATTATTTTATGTAATAAAATAATGTACATTATTGCTCACAATAATGTACATTATTTTATTGTACACCTACCTATCAGTTTAATTTCCATTAGGTAGAAGGACAAAAACCCCAGTTTTCCTGACGCAAAAAAATAGTTGCGACGTATTGGTTACACTAAAAACGAACCACTTGTAACTTTTTCATAACTGAAAAGAATTGTTATTTAATTGTAACTACCTACTACCTAGGCTACCTAAGCACATACCTACTACATAGAACATACATTTACACACATTTTTCCTACTGGAAAATCTGTGTGAGATGATTAGATTTAGTGTCATGTTATCCTCTTTGATGATAGAGTTTGCAAGCGAACTAAACTCAATCTACCTCTATCTTCCTCATAGTTTGCCAATTTTGCCTGCGGTTTCATTTATAGGGAGCGATTTTTCTTATAATATTTTGTGTGATTTATTATTAACTAGCGGCCGCCCATGGCTTCGTGCCCAGTACTGGTGACTTTTACGGGGTAAAAAGTACCTATTGTATCCGTTTCCTCGTTCTAAGCTACCCCCAACCAATTTTCAGACAAATCGGTTCAGCCGTTCTTGAGTTATTATAAATGATGCAACTAAACTATTTTATTTATGTAGGGAAGCAGAAATATATTGTTCACAGAAAAGCAAAAACGCTTTTGCCCGAAAATTGCAAATTGTTAGAAACGTTTTTATTATTCTGTGGATATACTATCCAGTTTTGACAGCCAGTGACAGCCCAATAATGTCAAAAATCGTGCTCCGTCAGCATCATTTTATTTACTTTTTTTACTGTTTTATACAGTTTGTCTAAATAAATGATTTTCTTTCTTTTCATCAAAAGTAGATTAGCAATTTTAGTTAAATGAACTTTTTCTCTAGATTTTTCAAAAATAATACCTAGCAACTTTAATTAGCAAAATTAAAACACCTAAATGTCCTAAGCGGATTTTCAAAATTCAATAAGTAAGGTTAAAAATTTACGAGTTTTCTTTGCATAACACTAAATATCACTAATTTGCCGTGTTGTCTCTGCCAACATCATCAATAGGTACCTACGTAAATATTCGTAGCAAAGCCATGTTGGCTGTTTATCTAAGATTGTGATTTGCTGTTTATTTCGGCGAACGCGGCCCGCAGCAGTTCTGCTGCAGCACTGCAGCGGCACTACTGCGTGCCGCTGGCATCTGAATGATACCTATAAGCTCCAATATTTTTAGAACTGCGATTGCTAGACTTTCCAGTTTAGCTGGGTTACCACGAATATTCGATTCCAATACCAATCTCGATTTGATTGGTATTTTGACAGAAATCCTATGAGTTTTCTAACAAAATTCTGATTGGGATTGGAATTGAGTTCTGTAGGAAACAGGAAGGAATGTGCAAATCGTGGCCTGTAAAAGCCTCGTCTGGTCGTGGGCGGGCGTTGCCATGGCTACCAACATCGATTGACGTGGCGGGGGCGCATCTTGCAATGTGCACAACACGGACCTAATAAGGCTTTCAGGGAGAGATAGGAACGGTTTGTTCGCAGCATTGTACTTATGAATCACTAGATTTTCCCCCGTGTCTGGGAAATATTTTGAGGTCTTGCGTTTTAAACCAACATCGGAAAAAGGAGAAGTTCTGAATTCGTCGCCGTGTTTTTTGGGTGTCTATACCGATTAGGATGTCCTGAATGCATAATTCGATTTCGTTGCTAATAATGATCGTTTTTTAATCAATTTTACAGAAACCTTGGAGTTTTTAAATTGGCTCTATACCTACTACAAAGTGCTTCTAGAAAAATCTAGAAACACTTTCTTAGGACCATGGCTACGAAATTTGACAAAACTAAACTAACCTAACTAAGGTACCTCCATTGCCAAAGACCCTCATACTTTGACTTGACTTGAAATAATTATAAATTAACTTCAAGCACCTTTTTCATATCAAAATTGTGACGAAATTTTCACAAACGCTCAAAAATTAGGTCGCTTAAATTTTCATAAACACTCTGGTATTTTATCTGTCCCAACGACGCCCTGTCGGAATTTAATTTCATTTAGTTTGATCTCAAAGATGTTTAGAATTATTCCCCTTCGTAAATCCCGGGCTACGCTTAAATAATGTTATCATGGCTACGAAATTGGAAATCGAGGAATTTGATCGGAGCAATAGATAAGATTATAAATAGCCTTGGAAAATGTGCGGCCTAGAATTATTTATAAACTAGGTAATCGTCAGTCGGGTCACCCACAGAGAATATTTCCTAAGTATTAGCTATTTATAATCTTATCTAAATTATAATACGGCTTAAATTACAATAAATATCTAGGTAGGTACCGCAAAGTGTTCTTCAACTCAAAGTATACTTCAACTGAGGATTATTTTTTCATAGCAGACTCGCGGCCGGCCAGAAAAAAAAAACCCTTTTAAACCTTCTCTGGACCTCCACAAATCATTCAAGACCAAAATCAGCCAAGTCGGTCCAGCCGTTATCGAGTTATAGCGTCAGGAAGAAAAACCCGACTTATTTTTATATATAGTAGAATAACTATTTAAACAGTCTTTTATCTGCAAAGAAAATAAACTCCTTGGAATAATCAGTTATCTGTGTGGAAAAAAATCTTAGCAGATCACTGGTTATCTTACACCAGATATCTGCAAGGAATAAACGCGAACCCTTCATACTTTTTCTTAGAATCTTTAGAGTTAATCATTTAAAAACCTCATTTTTCATTTTTTTATTTTTATTTTTAATGTTTGTTACCGCATAACTTCGTCATTTGTAAGCCGATTTGAAAAATTATTTTTTTATCTGAAAGGTACTGCTTCCAGATTGGCCCCATTTTAATTTTATTAAAATCGGTATTGCCTTTTTTTTCAAATCATTTTTTAATGTTTGTAACTGCATGCCTCCGTCATTTATGAACCGATTTAGAAAATTATTTTTTTATTTGGAAGGTTATTCTTACGTCCAGATTGTCTCAAACAAATTTCATTAAAATCGGTTTAGCCGTTTGGCAATGAAGTCGGTTTCTCAAGTTTTTTAAACTTATAATTATTTGAGGATCTATTCTGCGAAAACCCCACTTTACATGGAATTATACATTCCGCAAAAAATATTTTATTTATAGCCTGCGAGTAGAGTAGAGTCCAACTAAGTACAGTTATATGAGTATGGCGATACAAAGGGTCCCTTGTCGGACTTCTGAACTTTTAAACCTTTTAAGGTTTCAAAGTTGATGAAATGAGCAGACGCTCATTTCCTGTTTCATTCTCATCATCTGTTGGCAAAGTTCGTGCGGCCAACGCTCATGGTGAAGTTTTCATTTAGGACGTTCTATTGCCTCCTTCTTGGCTTGACGATAGCTAGCTCGGCTCTAGAGCCGAGACTAACCGCTTACCTTGCCACCCAAAGCACGAAATCACTTAGATGTAAATACCACTAGCGGTCAGCCATTCAAATAGTAACCGCATAGGATGTTGCTTAACTGAAGGCTTGAGCACATCTAGCGCGATGGCAATGGCGATCAGTGAAACACTGTCAAATATCGCTGTCATATTTGACAGCGTTTCAGCTGGTGCGCAAGGCTTTAGTCGATCGGGGAATGACCAACAAATCGCACACTAGCTCATAAGACTTTACTTTTATGGCAAATGAAAGATATTGATTTGGTTGCACGTTGTACGTGGACAAGATTAAATAGATTATTCTTTACGAGAGCCATTTGTCTCCACAAAGAATAAGATAAAGTTATGACGTAGGTGCAGCTATTTGGCTGCTAGCCAGCATTGAAAGTGTTATCTGAGCCGCGTCGGACGGTCTTCTCTTATCTCCAAACTTTTACACTAGCTCCTGAAAAGTTACAATTTCCCAACTGAATTATGAATATGAGACTTTTATTACTTACCTTTTCTTCTTCCTGAGGTGGACAGGTAGAACCTGCTTAATATAACAAAGAGAACGCGTAGAGTATATTTTGTTACCACATTTTTGCAATTCTAATAGATACAAGTAAGAACTTACAAAAAAAATATATAGTGTAAAATCCTTACTAAGTATACTATCCAGTACCAAATTAAGCAGAGTTTGTACTATGAGAACATATTTTATTCTTATTTTTGTAAATACATATTTAGAATCCAATATATACCTACATCTACGTTCTCCACTAATATTTGTACTGTGGAGGATCGAACCCCGCGCCCTCCAATGCGGTGCAGTGCGATAATTTTGTAGTGAACGTCACTACACTGAAAGTGGGTTCTCGAATAGAAAAACAAAAGCGCACCCTTCATATCGATTTCCCTTGGGTAAGTAAGTCACGTGTGGGCCACTGAGTCACTGTATTTGTGGGGCACACTATTAACATCAAATATTCAAACATTTCGCGAGTTACCGCTTAGTGGCGGTTCTTAGTTTGACGAAACACTTACCAACATACCTACCTTTCCTATAGATTGTACATGTACAGTCAAAGTCAGAAGTGAACGAGCATTTTTTATTTGTCTTACAAAAGAAGAAACACTGAATTCGGAGCACGAAATGGCACTGATTTGGATAGTTGAGCTATCTCTAGATTGTTTGCTACAGTCTGCAGATAACAAACGGTTTCATGTCTTTATACTCACAGTTCTTTTGAGTACATTTAGCAAATATGTTTGTACACTGTGTTTTTGATAACCTACTTCTCGGATTGCATTTTTTTTTGTAAATAATTTTATTACACTCCTTGAACCTAAAAGTGCGTTATTATAAAAAAAAACTAAACGTTTATTTGTTTTTTATTAGGATCACCAAGAAATAATACAGAAAAATTAAAATTAGGTCAAGCAAAACAATATCCTTCCCCGTGTTTATCCACTGAAGGCAAGACAACCAAACAGCTAACACAGGTATTTTATATAGTTAATAATAATCTTTGAAATAATCTTAAATTGTTGATGCTTATTTGTACGATATAAGTTTTATTATTCAAGAAGTTAGGCTTCGTTCACACGGCATTGTCCTGCACGTTTTTTTGCAGTATACGTCTTAACGTATAAATAGTGACCATACAACGTACATATATCCATTCACACGTCGATTGTACTGCAAAAAAACGTGTACCGCTTATACGTTTAAACGCATACTCAACGGACTTGTCAAGCAAATCGAATGAACTTTAACGCGTGGATCCATCAGTGACGTCTACTCGCTGTGACAACTATGTGAAGACTGCGGCTATTCGTCTTTTACACGAATGATAATTTACCGTGTGAAGACCCGGATGATTGTACGTTAAAAAAACGAATACGAAAAAAACGTGCAGGACAATGCCGTGTGAACGAAGCCTTACCTAGCCGAAGTGACGTGCTAATCTATAAGGCTTGAACACACCGCCAGCGAACTAGTTCGCTAGCGATGGCGAACTAGCCCCCAAATAATTTGAAGTCTCCGAAATGTACATTGCCATCACAATGGCGCTTTTGGCGCTAGGTCTAGCGCAATTTCAAAGCATTTAACTGCTATTATTTTGTAGGCTAATCTTGGATTAACCTTGGATTTTAAATACGTGTCGCAGTTTGTAGTTCATATAAATTGCCAAGTTAAAAAAAAATTACATTTCTATTGAGTTTTCAAAAAAAAAAGATATTTATTGAGCACTGTGACATGCGCACCTATTTTATCGGACAACTTGTGTCTATTCAAAGTATCTAGAAGCATTTAAAGTGTCTAGGTTTATGACTACAATGCTTAATTTAAAAAAAATAAAAATACATTAGTAAAAATAGCCAAACCCTGGAATGGACCTGGCAGCACTGGCCGCAATTTAGACTGTCAAGATATGAAAGATATTTAGCCCAATCAAAACACTTAACTACTGCTAGGCATGGGAAATAATTACCTGCAGTTAATCGGCTCATTTACAACCTTGAGCTTGTTCAGCTCAAACAACTCAGCGGCTCAAACATCATGTAGTTGTTGTAGAAGTGTGGAAGTGCGAGTGCAGAAGTTAAGCCGCTTACAGACCTTCTGGCTTCACTTCGGAATCATTCAGTTAATATAGTTACCTACTTTAATTTTTTTCACTGAAATACCTAACCTACCTACCAAAGTAGCAAGCAGCAAATAAACTGAATAAATAAAGTCTGTTTAAACTATTATCGCCACTGTTTGTTTTGAGCCTTTATTTATTAAAATTAAACTGCTAGCTATGCTAAAGTATAAAATGCTATGATGTGCGGTTTTGGCCCTTACGTATTTATTGCAGAAGCAAATTTTCAACATAGTTTCTATTATTGGCTATGCATACCGTAAACCTTATATCTCTTTGTGCTTCTTCCAGAACGACTTCCAATTTGATCAGGGCGAGCAACGCCAGGCTCCATAGCTCGTCTTAATCTAGGTCTTTACCTATGAAATTGTACATTTGAATATTTTTTATGCCATTAAAATTAGATAGGCGTAAGGCTCCAAACCCCAAAGCAAGCTCAGCCGTATAATTAGTTGGTCTAACTCCATCACGGCTAAGCTTGCCGCGGGGTTCCAATTCTTCGGTCCAACTTTTTCACCACTTCTACTATCGTCTTCAATTCAAGGCCTGCGCACACCTATGTGCTCTTTACCGTCGTCAGTATTTTCGAAGCATTACAACCTTGGAATTTTCAAGTCAAGAGTGAACAAGTGAATAATAGCTAAGCGTGCTCCACCTTAGGCTGCATTTTCACTTTCCATCAGGTTTGATGGCAGTCAAACGTTTAGCTATCAACAATAAAAAAAAATACCTATATATGTCGCTGGCCATGACGATCAGTGAAACGCTGTCAAATTTGAAAGCGATATTTGACATCCTTTCATTGATAGCCATTGCCAGTGACCTAGGTGTACACAGGCCTTCATATCGTTGTTGACAACGGTTGCCAGCCGACCACAAGGCTCGTTTTTCAACTCATAATTTGCAGATTTAAATTTAAGGCTTTGCATGGGTGCAAAATCCAAAGACACATTTTGCCCTCCTTTTTTCTACACACCTGTGCAAAGCTAAGGCGATTGGCTAGTTATGTACATGGAATACATAGTGAGAGAAATGGCATGTCGTAGAACCTACATAAACCGTAAAACATTGTCAAGTGCACGAAAAGAGCCTCATTGAGGTGCGTTTATAATTCTTTCACCACATTACTTTTGAATAAACTTTTGTCACCATAGTATTAAGAATGTTAAGGCTGCAATGCTTTCTAAGTGAGAGCTGAAATAAAAAGTTTTGGTTTGATTCAATTTTGGTGTGAGCTACACTGAGCTGCACAAAACGTAGATAATAATGACTCCTTCTGTCTTCGACCATATCACTTTACCAAACTTTGACACAAGAGGTGGGCGTGGCTACGCCGCCGCCACGACCAAAGAAGTAGGAAATATAAAACTTGTTAAACCCATACAGCAGCAGCATTGTTTTTGACAAAGTCAAACGGCTTCGTAGGTATTGCTTTTACCCAACATGCTGATGCAAATAGGAATGTTATGATATTGACCACTATGTGTGTGTATAAGTATTTTATGATTGCTCATCTGTTCCCCTATATCAAATAAATATAAAAATAGAACTAGTTTATTTTAATTATATGACAGCTGTCAGTTGAAAGCGATTCTATGTAGGACTGAAAAGTATTTGGGTCGTGGGTTCAATTCCCACCGAGAACAAATATTTCTTTGGTGAATGCAGATGTTTGTTCTCTGTCTGAGTGTTATATTGTATTCTAACTATGTGTTAACAAAATGATGTGCAGTAAAATGTATGTACTATAGGAATGAGATAGTTGATTGTAATACATCAACTATCTGATTCCTATAGTACAAGACAAGCTCGGGGATAGACAGTGTTTTGTGGATTGTCTACATTATTAATTTATTTTATAAAGATCGTGGGTTAAAATTTGGTCGTGCACCACCAATGTATACTATTCTGTCAGTTCATCACCTCTCTTATTATATAAATAGATATACTGTAGCTGTAGGTTTATCGACAAGATAAACCTAGCTCTAAGACTTCTCAAAGTGATCATTGATATTATGTTATTTTAAAGGTACAATGAATAAAATTAAACATTTTTACTTTACTTTGACTTTCACTTTGAATACTGCTACTCTATTGTAATCTCCATTTGATAACTCTTTGAATTGCTCGAAATCAATTGTCAATTTGAAAAAACGTCAAAACTATAGCGCTTGCAAAACAGGAAAGTATTAAAAACCGGATTATCTCCGGCTTCCGGCCAAAAACCGTTTCCAGGTTTTGTCAACGTAATATTTTTTCATATAGTAGAATTTTAACAAGAAAACAATATTCTAAGATACCTACAAAATCAACTATTAAAAAATTGTACGAAATAGGAATTAGTATCTAGTGAAGTTTAATATTACTTACTTTATTATTGAGTAGTTTATTGTTGAGTAGATTAGTAGTAGTAGTGGAGCTTTTTGTGAAGTGCTCATCCAGGGAAGTACTACCACCATACCTGTTTCTGCCGTGAAGCAGCATTGCTGTGTTTCTGTTTGAAGGGTGTGGGTGCCGGTGAAATTACTGGCACTTGAGGCTGAACATCTGTACGCGTGAAGCTGATGGACGCAGGGCAGTGCATCGTAGGGCAAATTCCTGGCGTGTGTGACTTACGAGGCAATGCTTTGTTACAGGCTATAGGTATCACTGTTACCACTTACAGGCCTATACCCGAGTGGGATCCTAGCTAAAGAAAAATAAGAACACAAATGAACAAAAAGTAAAACTGAAAAAAAAAACTAATAAAAATAAATCTAACATCAAAATATATGTATTAAAAATAAAGTTTAAAATTAAATTTAAACAAAATAATGACTATAATGTATGAATGTAAATAATAATGATGATATAATAATAATCGAAATAATAAGTAATAATATGCATGAAATGTAACTTAATGTAGTTATGGAATGAATGGGCTTTTTTTTTTTTTTTATAGTTACCACTTAACATCAGGTGGACCATATACTTGTTCCATCAGCTAGATGTATTAAAAAAAAAGACGCAGTGCAATAATAGAAAAACAAAGTATTGGTTTTATTATGTTTTATCGGTTTTTAGCTATGTATGCTTTTAGACAAATAAAATCCATTTATAAAAATAATGCATCTTTTTAGTAATGTTTCAATTACCTGGACATATTAGGGCTAAGAATAAAGTGATGGTGAACTGAACGCGCGAACCTTGTGCAAACAACACCCACACCATTGCCTCCATATATTATTGCCACTGTTATGACTTTTGAGGAACAAGATTTAGCGCAGTTTCAAGACAGCATCTAACACTAATACTAGCTCGCTGCGTACAATGACAGTTCGCGGCGCTGTGTGGGGATGAATGCAAAACCCTACGCTTGAAACTGATCGCCATCGCCATCGCAGTTCGAAACTGTTCGCCGCAATCTTTTCTAAGCTTAATTCATTCACCCGCTAGTCCGGGGTACCTAGGTAGTTTTTGTTCACGGGGATTAAAAACAAAACAATATTTTTGAGGCTCAATCAGTAAGATTTATGTTTCTGATACTAAGGAAAATCGGAATACGTAAAACTTCCCTCACTGTATAGGCATACGCCTATCTATCATTGCGTCCTGAAGTGAGGGTAGTTATTATACCTCCACCTCTCAACGACGATAGCACTCATGTCAATGCTCCAGTCTGCCCACGACCACAGTTATTACAACATAGCCGAAGCGTCGGGGAAAATTATACGCGGTAAACACCCATCATCATCATTATCATCATCATCAACCTATATTAGTCCACTGCTGGACGTAGGTCTCTCGCAAGACGCGCCACTGAGCCCAGTCTTCGGCTCTTCTTCTCCAGTGCTTGCCAGCTACATTTCGCAGATCGTCGCCCCACCTTGCCGGAGGGCGTCCTACACTACGCTTACCTAAACGCGGTAAAAATACCCGTGTAACAGTTTAATGTGTGTTATGATCGCAAAAGTTTAAAAAAGTACTATTGATAAATTTTGCTTAGCTGTCCGGCTTTTCGCAAAACCGGAAAACCGGGTTTGCACGCCCTAGTCAGGACGTAATGTCAGATAGGAAACTGATGGGTGGCTGAACTAATTGATGCCCGCGACTTCATCGACTGTCTCCACGGGTGGTGATTATACACTTCCTTGTTTCGATATTATATTTATGCATTCCATCTCTTATAAAAAAGTCCCCAAATATTATAAATACATTCACTTGTTCTGTTTTTTCTCCATCAATCAAAATATTACACGCTGTTAAACATTCATATCGAATACCATAAACTTAGCCTTATGATTGTATTTGTTTTTGTATTTATTGATTTACTTTGATTATGACGGTTCATTCTAGGTATGTAAATGCCCTTATTTTATTTTTTATTGATATTTGATCTTATTCTAAGCTTCTCTCCATCCAAAATTTGATTGGAAAATACTGATTTGCAGCGATATAACCGCCCATTATGCATTACTATATTTTTAAATAGTTTCAAATAAGATTCTATCCTATTATTATCTTACACAACATCTTTTTTTGCTTTTAACGTAGTTAAACAAATATTTTTAGAAGTAATATATTTTTTTTCTATTAAAACTAATAGGAAAAACAATTTCCAGAGTTCAATAATATTAGAACGAATCCTCAATAGTTCTCTTTTTCCAAATTTTAGACTCTACGGGTCGTTTTCACCGATGACTAATCAGTAGATCAAATATTTGACGATTGTTTAATACACAAAATTAAGAAAAATTAAGTAGGGGGTAGTAAAGCATTAAATAGGGGATGCTTTGTCTGTCACGATCTGGGAACTTTCGTTTTTATTAGTAGTGATCGCAGCGTGCAACTGTCAAAAGACGCGGCAGTGTGTGCGGATGTATACAATTCCCTATGTTGAAACTGAACGGTTCGCCATCGCGCCCGCCAGCGAACTAGGTGTGTTCGAGCCTTCAATCACTGTTAGCTGTGCTCACGTTGTGCTATTGATGAGGGGAGACGTCGTCGTGACGAAAAGTAGAGGTTCTTTCAAAAAGAACGCTAAAAAGCTGTTGATAAGCTGGTTTCTTTGTCGTTCCTTCGTCCAGTCTAAATGTTCGGATATCTATCTCACTCAAACTATTTCGCTTGGTTTTGACTACGGCAGTGATGCGGCCGATAGCTTGCCTAATCGTCTACTACTTGGCTATTCCTATAGGATTTTATTTAGGTCTATGCTAATCTAGCTTAAACTTAACTTAATTCGTACAAAAAATTTGAATATAATTAAAACAATGAATGAAGCGTGCTGATAAAAACAGCACAGTAGTTTTTGAGTTTATTCATTACAAACATACACACAAAAATACAAATCTTTCCTCATTATAATATTAGCATAGAAGTATAGATATAGAAATGATTACAAGTACAATAGTGATCGCTGAGTCACGACGGTGAATCACACGAAATGTGGGTTAAATCGTATTTTCCGTGAAAATTGTGAAATACGAATAATGAGCTACAATGAATAATACTGAAACGAAGCGAGGTTGTTGGTTAGACCAATGAACAAAGGATTGTGTAGCAGAGTTTGAGTACTTAATTCACATAAATAGGTGAATTCCTTTAGTGCTTGTACGTAACCGGGTTTTGTAACCAGTTACGAAGAAGGATTTTTTTTCTTAATTACCCCAGGTCCTTTGGGTATAATATCACCTGGTTGTAAGCGACGATGTAACCGACGATGGAGCAGGTCTAGAAGACATATATGCCTACCAACTGAGTCTACGGTGCCATTCATTCTTGAATCCTATGCTCTATAATGCGTTTTAAAATTGTCTATTCTTTCAAAGTAATTTATTTGGGTACAAATTAATAACGAAGACGAATAGAAGACTCTGTATGCGACAATTTTGTTCTATTTTCTCGTTATAATATTCAGCGGATTTAGCTATATGTACCTATCCAGACCCCATTTTTCGGTATTTTTGCTGGGGTAAAAACGTTTTCATGTGAAAATGTTGTATAGGACTGCCCATTTTTTATTGGCTATCACTATAGATGAATTATATAATCTTTAATTTTATAACATGTTATATCTACAGTTATGATTCCTGGTTCCATAAATGGTACCCAAAAACCGTTGATATTTGTAAGTCCCTGCTTAAGGACATTAAAAACCTCGGTTGGCCCGAGAATTAGGCTCCTGGACTCAAAAACCATCGCAAAAAATAAAGGGTACCTATCCTTGTAATTTTTTGTGATGGTTTTCGCCTTTCAGCGAACCAAATTTCCTTTTAAAAAAATATGAGAAGCTCTATATACTCATTACTCAGTCTCCAATAATAGGAAGCCTGATCTCAAGCAACTGAGTTCCCCTCGCAACTGGATATCTTCTCAGTGTAATGTTACACTTAAAATAAATGTTTGCCAGACGAATTTAAACCTAATTGCACGTCCATGATCGATTCGCGGCTCAAACCCTCGTCAACGTTCGTTACGTAAAGTATCTCGAAACAAAAATAAAGTTTATGGCCAGGGATTTTTTTTTAAATATCTATTTCATATATTATTTGCACAAAGAATGGTAATTGGTAGTCATAAAGTGGGAGGAAATCTGACCTGAATCCTTCGCCGGAGCCGAGACTGACTTTTATAATATAAATATGGTTATAATAATATAATAAAAAAGTTTGAAATTCAGGGAAATATATTTTATAGCTTCAAATTAGTTTAAATGTGCAAGCGAGAAATTATTTGACGGTTGTCCGGCGCCTAATGGTAAGGAGAAAACAGGAGGAATTATATGCTTATAAATTGTGATAAGCGGGTGTACAATACTTCCTTGACGCTATAGCGACTGAGACAGGATTTTAGATGGAATAGTTTAGCCCAGTATCTACGAGTATACCATCCAGCTTAGTCATGTGTAAACAAGTCGCCCCTGGCGCTATTTAAATCATCTACTATAGCAAAGGCTACAATACAAGTATCACATGTGTACCACAGCGCAAAAAGTCATCGTAGACCCTCGTAGCTCGTCCTGTAGACACCTCTACGCGACCGCGTAGCATTGCAGTTTTACGTAGCTTTTGCAAAATTAATGTATATTGTTCTTTTTTTTCGTTATATGGCATGCATTGTTGCAGTATTTATGTCACAGAATGCATTTGAATTGTAAAAATACTGTGGAACATAGAGGATTACAATGAAAGAAAGAAAGAAAGAAAATACATTTATTTGACATAATATATGTAGGTATGCGTAAGACAAATACAATGAAACACACAAAACACAGAACGGACAACTGAAGACAGGCAGGCAGGCTACATAAGAAGGTAATCATACAAACAAACAGAACTTGGCACAACCAGTCCCGTCCCGTGCTGAATGGTTAGAAAGAAAGATTATGTCAAATAGGCCCTGACTCAGCTTTTTGCTGCTTGTTATGGTAGTAGCTACCATGTCAAGCAACGCTGGTTTTCAGGCAGGGCCAAAAAGGGTGACATCACACATAATTAATAAATATAAATAAAATACAACCAAAAACTGAATATTTACATACTTAGTATAAGGAGGGAATAATATGATAGATTTATGAAAAATACAAATAATTTACGTACTTATACATATATAATATAAAAATATTGCAATAATTATACCAGGCCTGTGCATTTCACGCAAATCCACTTATCCAGCGTAAAAAATAAAGAATTATGAAACTCTGTGTCGATTACATAACTGTGCTATGATAAAACAATAGCAATTATATCAAACAGTAAACCAAAACAAACACAAAGCAAACAAGGAGAAAAATCAGAAAAGTTGAAATAAAAAGTTAAAATTAGGGCTAATTTGGAAAATGAGGTGAAATAATATGTTGCTAGCTGAAAGCCAGCCTGTTTTGTTTATGAGACAGTGAAGTGAAAGTAGGTTGGAGAAGAAAATGAAGTGTTGTACCTATCATACTAAGTGGTGAGACTCCCCTGAAATGTTGATCGTGCGCAGTAAGTGAGTTGTTGAAACTAAAGGCTAACTTGAGAGAATAGAAGTAGTTTTTTGTATTTAATTCGGAACGTACTCAATGCTTTTAGGGTACGGACTGGAGGAGGCAAGTCATTCCAGCACCGAGACGCTGCAAACCTGAACGAACCACGGAAAGCGACCAACTTATGCCTCGGCGTAACAAAAACGTGAGTACAGTCCCTTTTAGCATAGCGAGAGAACTCTTGTACCCTCTGCAACTTCTGAAATAGATAGATAGGAATTTTATGATTGACTATTCCAAACAGTAAGGTAGCCAGGTGAAGTTTCCTACGCGCTTTCATTTTCAAAAGGTTAGATGAATTCAGGAAAGGGGTCACGTGTGTACAATGCTATAACGTTGAGTGGTTTGTTTTATAGCACTTGTTAATGGAAGGAGCAGATGGCCCACCTGCTGTTTAGTGGTAACCAACACCTATAAAACACCATCTTGGAGGTCACGCACGTTAAGAACGTGCCCTACTAAGTGTATCAGCTTTACAGGTGCAAAATATGTAGCTTTTGAGGCTTCAACTGCAATTGATTCACTTAAAAATAACATAGCAGATATAATTTAATCCAAGGCATACATATATATATTTGATTGATGGAATAGATTTTAGAGAATTTAGTTGAGTCTGCTACTTTGTGAATAAAATATTATTTCAATAGGTACGCCTTAAAAAATGAAATGAAATTTGAAATTAAATGAAATTTATTGGATATTAACAAACTTTACTGTATTAGTACAGGAAAAAGTAAGGGTAGGTACCTACCAACCGTATCTAGGGATTACCGGATTAAAGTCGTGAGGCTGTTTCTGTTATTTTCGTAAGCCAAAAGCATTTTTCAAAGAATTATCAAAGTGGTTCTAAAGAGCAACAGAAAGCCGCTTCAGCTCCAGGGCCATTCACTCGCATCAAAGAAGCAAATTTCAATAAAAATGCTTTAACTCAGTAATATGTACGGAGTCGAGTTCACTTGCAATCACTGGAATCGGAACTAGAATAAATCATTTGAAATATGGGTACGCAAGCTTATGTACGAGTATACCTACGTGTTCTCAATTAAATGCATTTTGATAGGACTTTTTAAATGGATGCGATTTTTATATAAAAAGTTTATATGAAGGTAGGCTTTGAATTTATATAATTGTTTTATAATTGAGTTTGTTTTTAGTTTTTATGTTTCTATATTTAAGTTTCTATGTAAATTACTTGCCTAGTAGTTATTGTCTGTTTAGTTTAGTTGAGTTGATAATTTTGTGCATGCTGTGGCATCCTATAACTGGAGGGACACATAGTTTTAAGACGTTTTGCTAATATTATTTGTTATTCAAGTGTTTTCTTTGTTGAATAAATAAATAATTTAGTAGTAAAAAATCTGTAAAAACATACGTATAAAATAGGCAAATCTAAATAATATAGCTAGTAAATCGAGTTGCTCAAGTACAAATGCATGCCTCACCGTCAGCGCATCCAATTTCACCGAGCCAATGTGCACGGAAGGCGGGGAATGGGAGCTGGTACAGACGACGACAAAGGTGAACTTGTACGGGCTTATTGAACTAGTAACTATTTGAGGAAATTGCTTGGCTTTACTGAGAAGGCAAGTTTTTAAGTTATGCATGAAATTCGTACTTCTTGCAGTTCCATGTGCAAAAAGTTGGTGGAAGATACTTGTGGAGCAATTACACCGTAAGGGCTAAATCGATTTGTATGAATCTTGGAAATGAAATATCCTTATCTTTATAGTTAGTACATGGTGACATTTGAGCTTCTCTTCAATTTTTAACTGAATATACGCCCCAGTGCAAGGGAATGAGATGTTATCCTAGCTCAAAAACCTAAAGTGTGTCTTTATTTTAAAAAGACATTTAAAACCTCATTGTAAGTCCTTAAATCTGAAAAGCAGCTTAGCACCTCACCACGCCACTTGTCCCCCGTTGTAACCCGTCATAGAATTAACTAATGCTGAGAAAGTTTTCTTTTTCCGGTTTTAAATAATCTAGTAAGTCTAGAACTCTAGATTATGTAAATTTATCTATGAACAAAAGAGGTCATTATAAACTGACTTCAAATGAAAAAAAGAGGCGTTCTCATTTCGGTTGTATTTTTAAAAATGTTTAGTATAGCGTAAACTTCGACATTTATGAGCTGATTTAAAAAAAAAATATCAACCACGTAATTACTTCCAAATTGGTCCCATAGAAATTCCATCAAAATCGGTTCAGCTGTATGTATGTATGTAAGTCAATTTCTCAAGTTTTTTAAACTTATATTATCTTATCAAACACTTATGTGATCGACATTCCTTTGCAATAAACTCGGTTCTGACGTATTCTCACCGCCACGGAGAGCTCTATTCTCGTTGTTTCGTTGCTTTTGCTTGTCTGCATTTGAAGGAAAAGGGAAAACACAATTTATGTAGTAAATCTTCATTTTTTAACCGACTTCCAATCAAAAAGGAGGAGGTTCTCAATTCGGTTGTATGTTTTTTTTTTTTTTTTTTTTTTTTTTTTTTATGTTTGTTACCGCATAACTTCGTCATTTGTGAGCCGATTTGAAAAATTATTTTTTTATCTGAAAGGTACTGCTTTCAGATTGGTCCCATTTTAATTTTATTAAAATCAGTGTTGCCATTTTTTTTTAAATAATTTTTTAAATGTTTGTAACTGCATGCCTCCGTCATTTATGAACCGATTTAGAAAATTGTTTTTTTATTTGGAAGGTTATTCTTACGTCCAGATTGTCCCAAACAAATTTGATTAAAATCGGTTTAGCCGTTTGACAATGAAGTCGGTTTCTCAAGTTTTTTAAACTTAAATTATTAAATAGCAAATTCAGGTGATAATAGCTTTACTCATCCATGAGTTCCTTAATTTGAAAGCTATCGTAGAAGATGCCAAATGTTGCCCCCGTCTTTATGACTTTCTTTTTGTATTTATCTATAATACGGGCAATAAATATAAATAAATATGTAAACAAAAGGTTTATGCATAGAGTTTATATTTATTACTAGTGGCCGCCCGCGGCTTCGCTCGCCTGTTCCCGTAACACCCCGTTCCCGTTGCTTTTTCGTGGTAAAAAGTATCCCTATGTCCTTCTCCCGGTTCTAAGCTACCTCCCCACTAATTTTCTGCCAAATCAGTTCCGCCGTTCTTGAGTTATAAATAGTGTAACTAACACAGATATAGATTATCATTATTACCTATCCAATTAATAAATTATATTCATAAGAAACATCATCGTTTCTTGTTGCCATAATTTTGCGACCGCTATCTATCTTTTTCTATGCTAGTTTTACAACGTGTAGTTCCTATTTACTATTACATGTCATGTTTATTACGTCGACATCTCTTCACTCGTCTTGTTGCAGTCGCTCCTTGTCGAAGATGGTTTATTTCAATCTGTTTTTATTGCAATCTGAGTTCAAAATCATGTCAAAATTGACAGATGCCACTAGGTTTTGAGCAAAAGATTGGCTTAGCTTGGACACCTAGTGATGCACCGTAAGTTGAGTGCGACAGGGATCGGTAGTCGACCCCGGAAACGTCGATAGACGATTCCCTCAGGCCACAGATAAAAAATATTTTTTAGGCCACAGATCTTTCTTCATGAAAGCCGACAGGTGTTCAGTCGCACAACTGCGAGTACCATGGCACTACAACACTTATAAGAAACAAAATATTTCCAGGTATTACGAACATGATCTGTTAATATTTATCTCCTCTACTTTTGTCTCTGCGACACTCCACAGATCATAAAAATAAATAATGTTTGTTGATGAAAAATGTATTTATGAAGCTCGGCTGAAGAATCTATGCAGTAGCGGATATCCTGTTTGTGACGTGTTGCGAGAAATGTATTTCTGCTTTCCTGGAAATACACAGCTATTTTTATCATCAGGACGTAGTAGTTGGATGCGGAACAAGTTCCATTATGTTATTTTTACGCGGGCGACAGTTAGTTTTATTTAAATTTAATTAAGTGAAATAAACACAAATATTTCCACTATAATTACGTTTATTTACTAAGCTAAATTATACAAAGTAATTCCACTCATCTAGCTAGAGAAGTACATACGTAAACGCACACAACTCTTAATTACAGCCGAAATGTTACCGAATCATTAAGCGCCGGCGTCGAAACGCCGAGGGCCCTACACAACTCGTTAAAATCAAGCGCCCTTGTGTTTCCTGCATGCAGAAAGCCTACCTCCCCAAACGATAAACAAAGGAACGTATTGGAATTTTGAATTACACTGCCTGGTACGTGGGGAAATAACTCTACTGACTGCGTGTGGTCGCGTAATGTAACCAAAAATGTCGATTTGGACATGTATTTATCGTTCTGCAGTACAACCACAGGACTCGATGGACGTGAAAAATAATGTCAAGTTGAATACCGCTGCCATACGTCGCTCTATTGTCACATTGGATTAGATAGTTCATTTGGGAAAGAGAAAATGTGGTCTTACTTTTCTCTTGCAATTTTTCATTTTGTGTAATGGCCACGATATAGCTGAGATGCACCGACAGAAAATCAGCATGGTAGATCCATCATAATTTAATCGAAAGCTTAGTATCTTCATCATCATCAGCCTGTAGAAAGTCCACTGGTAGGCTTATGAAAGAAGTTGGGCTATCCAGAAAGAACGGTTCTTAGTTACCTACTTTGCGCAATCTTTATGTTGCTATTATTCAATAAAGGGACTTCACTAGGCGTAAGTAGTTTTAAACGATTAGTTTTTGGATCATTCAACAAGCGATAAGACTCTAGCTGCGAGTATGTCTGTAAGTACATGAACTAAAGCCTCTCAATAAAAGCGCAGGCAAGTTTTAAATTGGAAGCAAGGAGACTAGTTCAAAACTCTTGGCATAGATTAAACAATAAAATTGAATTATAGAACCGAAACTTGACTACATAAGTTTTTTTTTGTACTCCATTTTTAAATATTTGGAAATAACCAGTAACTCCCGCAATCATACTTTATTGAATTTGCTTAAAATAATCTTTAAAGAGGACTAGGGGCGATTTTTTTATACAACAAGTTGATGAACAATCATGTAGCCTAGATGTTAAGTGGTACCTAACCATCGCCTGTGACAAAGCATGCATTGCCCTAGGCTATGTCCATCAACTAGAAGCATACAGACGTTCAGCCTCACGTGCCAGTAATTTCACCGGCACTCACACCCTTAAAACTTAAACACAGAAATGCTGCTTCACGGTTGAAATAGACATGGTGGTTGTACTTTCCCGGGTGAATAGTATTACAACGGAAAATACGAGAACTGCTCATATAAATAAAGAAATTCCGATGACAAAACTGATCCAGTGATACTTGACTTCTATAGGCATTACAATTTCTAGGCTTTATATGAGAGGTCCAGGTCGAAGATATATTTTAAGATGAACTCATTTTACCCTAAATAAACTGTTTTATTTATTTAGGTTATGTTGCCCACAGTTTTTGGGCACATTGCCCAAAAGGCACATTGTGCATCTGAACTCTGTTTTTTACCTGTAATACCTACAAGTGGAAAACAAAGTTAATTATTATATTTTCTAGGCCATTGTTTTTTTTAATTTAGTTTTTTATTTGATTAATTTAAAGTTTTATAATGATAGTTTTTGTAAAAAATACATATTCTGTTGTAAATAATTTAGCCTTATTACAAGATAGATATCAAAACCTCGTGTCACATTTACACAATTTCGGTCCAGCTTATGAGTTTCAGTTCTATGACATAGATATTCCAGATGATGTGAACGCGCTCTCAGTCGAGTTCTACAGCTCAATGGAACTTTGCTGGAGTTTTTCTACAGCTATTTGCAGGGTAACTGGAATTACGGGGTTTGTTCACTGAACAGTTCTTTGAGACTGCTAAAAATATAAAAAATAGTCTCTCACGACTGTTATACCTATGTACTTAGATATTTCATCAAAAAGGTACTTGAATTTGATTCTTTTGAAATCGTGTGACGGATGAAACCTTTACGTTTTCACAAACGCCTTTAGTGCTTCTACGTAACCGTACTACGTACGTAGGCCTACAACAAGCTCTGTCTCTGGTTTTGAGTCTGTGTGAGTGCTTACTAGTGTATTGTACTGAGCGTGTGACGTTTCGACGTAGGAATATAGTCAACAATCACACAGACTCAAAACGAGAGCCAGAGACAGAGCCAGACAGAGCTTGTGGTAGGCTCACAGGTTTCATAACCAGCTACGTAAGATTTTTTTCTCAATTCATAACCGGGCTATCAACCAATAAAAACTTCTGTCATTCAGTTCTTAGTGCAAACGCAGTGCACTGCGGCCATCAATCTGAAATGCAAAGGTTCTTGATTCTCATGTGCAAGGCCTAGCACGATCCAAATATTCAAAATTACAAACCTACTTGTTTTTTAACTAACTGGATTTCGAACGATATTTTTCCTTCGCCGTTTGAGAACAAAGGAACAGTCTATATCGCGAGTTGATCGTACGCTCTTTTGACGGTGTGGTGTGGTGTGGTGTGCAGTACACCCAATTTTTATGTGAAAAACAAAAAGTTCTTTAAGTGTCGGCTAGGGGCGCTTTTCGTTTTTCCATACAAAAAGGTGGCAGACGTGGCGTCAGGCGTTAGACAAAATTTGCGGTACGGGTGAGCTGCGTTTTATAGTAGCTCGTCTCGTAGTGATTGGGGTATTAAGCAGTGTTGCTTTCTGAAATGAAAGGAAGAACTTGTTATTGCATGGCTGATAAGAACGATAGTTTAGGTATGGGGCAAGCCCCATCTAATTTTAAAATATTGCGCAGGGCACTTCAGCGTCCCGTAAATAGTGTAATGTGTGCTCTAACGCTGTAGCGTCTTGAATAGATGGAAATATTTTTACAATTTTTAATGTGAATGAAACTACGAGACAGTAAAGTTTAATTTCCAACTGGCTCGACAAATACTCTTATCGATGTCCTCGCTAATGGAAAACCATTATTACATCCCTATCCTACATCGAATACTTAGACAGTTATTGTGGAAGTTTCACCGCCCAACGAACCTGTGACCGCAAATTCCTTCTATTAGGATCTAATACTGAACACAACAGCTACTCACTCATTTGTTATACAACAGATAGAGACAGAACACAAAATCTGAAGAACTACATATTTGAAAATATCAAGAGAAGAAAGTCTTTGATTGGACTGCTCATAATTATGGAAGTTGAATTGAAGGCAAGGAATATGAAAACTGCTATGAACAAATTCTGTTTTTATCCGAATTATAAGTCAAAAGATGCCAGTGATATGTTCATATACTTTATTATTTATAGTTTTTAATTTTCAGACACAATTTATGATCTGACATGCAAAATGCTCTCGATTTGGTAGGTACGTAATAATTGTTTGCAGCAATTTAAAGGAACAATAGAAAGAAGCCTGAAAGGGTTCAATTATGAAAAATATGAATAGTGCATGAAACAAAGGTCTGAAAAGGGTGAGCGCTTCCGCGCAACATAGTAAATACCATACCTATATATCAAGGTATACATCAATTATAGATATCGAATATCCATCGCCCGGCAGCTAGCAACCATAGATCTAATAGTTTTGTCTTATCTGAAAACGTATTAAAATTCTGAACACAAACCGGATTTTATATGTTTTTAATTTCAGGAAGCGACGCGCTACATATCAAATGAAACTCCGCCGCTCAGGGTGGGCGCCCGGAGGCGGGCAAAGACTAAAAAGATCATTTGTTTTTATTAAATACGCGAGGAATCCCTCTTTTAATAAATAGCTGCCTTATAACTGTGGAACTAGCCACCCTAGAGATTCATAAATTATTAATATGAGTAAGCGATGTCTGTAAAAGTTCAACTTTTGAAAAATGCTTATTTACGCAAAAATCGATGCAACAACTCAACTTGGACACTTGAAAACTTTGGGAAAAATAAGAAGCAAATTATTCTCCCCTCTGTCCCTTACCTAATCCATAAGGTTTCGCGGCGGAGTGCGAAAGGGCGGTGGCAGGGTTCCTCGCTCGCTCCAGCGTCAGTCGTTTCCCCGCGCGCCGCGAGCTCGCACACATCTATTCATCCATCTCGCAGGTTTATACATTGTGTGGTAACCGGGTATGTGGAAGGAGTAGATGCGAAAAGGAAGATCTGAAGGTAAGCTAATTTAAGACACATTTATATTTCAAACCATGTTGCACCTGGTTTAGTTATTTGTATTTGTTTATGAGAACAATGGAACTGCTACAGAAACATAGTTCGTGTTCCGAGTAAATCCATGTTATAAATGCAAGTACAATTTTTTAGCCATTGTTTTGGTTGAGTTACATATTTTACTGACAGTTTTTGTTATAAATGATAGCACTGTATTTTTTAATGCCCAGGTGGTAGATTTTGCTAAAAGCCATAAGGCCTCTTGGTTTGACAGATAAATGATTATTACCTGATTTTCAGATAATAATGTCGATAAACGTTCACAAGAATATTACTAGAGCTTTTATTAGAATATTAGCTCCACTTGTACTTTTTTTTACTAAAGCTGTTTGATTGTAACTTTCTTTGTGTCATTAAATGTTAATATAAAAAAGCTTGTGTGATAATGTTATTTTAGGGGCTTATATTTCCAGGTATTCAATATTTTCTTTCATTCGTGTTTTCCAGGGAAATACTTATCATATGAGGAAATATGCTTTACAAGGAAATAAGCATTGAAAAGCTGTTTACAAAACCATATAACATTATGGTTGCGAATTCATAGAAAAAATACCTATAAGACACGGAATTTTAGCAAAAACGTTTCAACGAACGTAATCTTATTTTAACTCGTCTAAAACATTTACTTGGAGAAAAGATGATTGTAACAATGTTTTGCACCTAATTAAAAAATTAGGTTTCCTATCGATGGGAAAACAGTTTAAACAAAGGATAAATTCGTGTTTTAGTTTCTTTTTGGGATTAAAATGAAAAAAAAAAAACTTGCGTCCAATTGATTACTCCACGAAAAGTACCTATGTTCATTTTTAGAATGGACATTTTTATGCTGGACAATTGACAATCTCAAAAATCTGCTAAGTTCACATCCATATTTTTATAAAACTGGTCAAAATTTTCGGGCCACGAAAAATAAATAGACGTTGCATAGATAACCTGCTTTTTTGTTGGCTAAATAAAATTAATCTGTAGCTACATAATGAGGATGCTCTAATTGCTTTGATCTCCAATCAGTATAATTCGATACTCACCTCGGGTTTCCTTATAAATCCGAAATAACGACGGAGCTTTCTCCTTGATCATTAAAATGCTATTTTTAGATTTCTTTATATAAATAATTAGCAAAAAGCTTCCGATAAAGCAATGATTTGTGTATGAGAAACCTACGTAGTTATAGGGTCATTTTGAAACGTCTTGTCAATAATCATTTACCTAAATCACAAGGATCACTTTAAAACGCCTTAAAGCTAGGTCAGTGTATAGTTTTTTTTAATGACCTGATGAAACCTGAATGAAATGATTAGCTTTTTAACTAGCACGGAAGGCCAGCTATTTTAAAGCTCCAAAACGGTTATAGGCACGGTTGTAGACAATAAATATTGCAAATCGGCTTTTCGGCTTTGTAGAGCGCTGACTATACGCCCTATAAAGCCGAAATTAGCCGATGTGCAATATTTGTTGCCTATTGTCTAGGGTTGCTTGTTATTTTGTGGTTCAGATGCTGATTCTTTCGAAATAAAAGGCATTAGCACTAGTAGGTACAAATAAATGTAATATGTCTCGTTCTTTTGAAATAAATTTCTAGTGTGGCCAACCCAACTTAGTAAGGCGACTCCTTTGTATAAAAAGAAAATTATAGACTACTAATGTATCAATAATCCCAGTAAATATTGATAGAGCTATCAATAAAGATTGAAATTAAATTCATTTTCCCCTCACTCCAATCATTTCATAATGAATGAAGTGTTCGATGGAGTCGTTACAAAGCAATCAACAAATTAGTGTCTACACGCTGAATGTTTGATGATATACGACTCTATCAATGTTGCTGTTATACCATGGTTTTCATTCTTGTCACCTACCCTCAACTAGTGTAAAAATTCGAAGTTATTATTCTGTCGCGATAATGTTCATAATTTGATAATTATTTAAAAAATCCCTCCAAACGTTAGACATATGAGATGGTTATGAAACTGCATTTATATCGGAGCAAATTTCGGAGCTACGAGGCAACAGACAGATACAAACAGACAAAGGTCTCAAACTTATAAAACCCTTGTTTTCGGGCGTGTGTTAAAAAGTATTTTAAATTTCCATGATAAGCCTTATGCTGCCTTCCTACACACGCACAGTCGACGACGACGCACGGCAACGCACACAGAAAGGGCTCCTGTGCTACCGCGCACCTCGGCGCACGAGACCGTTCCCATGGTGTGTCGTGCGAGCTGATCCGCCTCCGTGCGCGATATCACACACCGGTGGAAAGGGGCTAAACCACCTAAGCGCTCTATGTTGGCGATTAGTGAACTGCTGTCAAATCTGACTACGATATTTCTTCTTCTAGACCTTCAAGTACACTTTGCATATTTAATATGCAAAATATGCACGTTTTGTTCAGATATAGGTAAAGACGCCTCCATTACCCATCACTACCTCCAAGATATTCGCTTCCGTTCCTAATAATCTTATTGCGACTAATTGTTGGTACACAGACCAGCCTATTACAAGGTAACAGAATTAGTGAGCCAATTTGAGGAGGGAAAGCGGAAGGAGGGGGCGGTTATGGGGGCTTTTAAGAGGGGGGTTTGGGAAGCTGGGAGGGCTTTTAAAGTTTAGCGAGTTTTTATGGTGGAGAGCACGTTTAGTACCCACTAAGTCTTGCTTTTCAGAAAGGAAGACCTTTAATTGACGTCTGTAGCACAGACAAAGGAACGTCTGGATGAATGGTGTATTTACGGCCAGTTTCACGATTTAACTCAAATATAAGGAGCAAAAATTTAATTTAAATAAATATTTGTCGATGATTCTGGCTTGAAATAAAATGGGTAGCCATTACGATTAACATAAGAATTTTTCAAATCGGCTCATGTATAAAACAATGCGTCAACATACATTAAAATAAATGGAAATATACAGCCGGAATGAAAACCTCCTCTTTTTTTATTTGAAGTCAGCTAAAAAGCCCTTAAACTGAAGTCTTTTCAAAAGCGGAAACATTTTCAGTTCGCAAAACGTTAAGGACATTCAAACCGCAGGGCAAATAGAGGACAATCAGAAAGACAGCCACAATTTCAGCCGAGGTGAGTGCACTGCGCCACAGACCATGTAACACCGCTGGTACACATAAATATGCCAAGAATTTACCTTCATTCGTTCAACTCTTAACTTATCTAATTTGTCCATGTAAAAATAAGAAAATTCTAATCGTTTAACTTCAAGAATTTCGCTTCTTGCTAAACCATCATGCATCAAGATGAATATACCACCGAAATTTCACGTCTGCAGCTTAGGCTGTAAAATTCGCGCAAGATAACTGCGTATGACAGATGGCGAAAAATGTAAAAAAACTGATTTGAAATAATCTCAAAATAACAAATTTGGACTTGCATTGAACGCAATGCAAGTTCGATTTCTTCATTGTTGTTTCGTGATTGGACAATATGAAGAAAGAAAGAAAGAAAGAAAGAAAAAACAGGGTAAAAAAAGAGAAATATATTTTTAGTCCTTCTTTTTCAGATTTCTCTAGCGCTGAGTCTAGTGTGCATTTTTTAAATGTCAGCATATGTGTCAAGAGCACGAAAGGAACCTCTTTGAGGCGCACATAAAATCCTTTCACGATCACTAGAGAGATGTCAAGACGATAATTAATTTCACAATAGTGTTTCATTGGTAGTGAGTTAGCTGTTTTGTGTAGGCTGTGGAATGGCTGTGCTGAACGATCGCTGAAGGGCTCTCGCACCCCTTGAGCCCTTTACAGGCATCGAACGTACGCTTGACCCCATTGTCATTTAAAAAGGCTTTATTTTTGGCGAATCTACGTAATTGTTTGCCATTGAAGAGTGTTTGCTGTTTTTAAGGCGATATACACCGTGAAAAAACGTAAAAAAATTGTTTTAATATTTTTAAACCCCGAAAGCTTTATAACTTTTTTTGGCGAAAAAATAGTAGGAACCAAGCTGTATTTTGTTGTCTGTTCTTCTAGGTTTGGTCGCGTGGAACTGGCACCTAGACTTAGCTAGCTTTAAGGCGTTTAAAAGTGTAGTTTAAGACGTAAGTATAAGTATGATACTGCTGAATAAATACATTTTTGCCTTTGACTAAAAACGCAGCCTTATCAGCCTGCCATGCAATATGCATGCGCTTACAAAATCATATTTTCCGCCTCTAAACTTGGGAACCTCGTAACTGAACGATGTTTAAACTCACAATTTGCACAAAACGACCGCCTGAGTTGATTACCCCCAGTGCGACGCCTAATTGAGTTATGGCCTGCTCCAATCTATATGCTCTCGAATATCAACGGTAACATTAAATCGGCGTTTTTGAACGCTTTTTATGGAAGAGCACGAACTTTGAAGATGAAATTCCTTTAAAGAAATTTCTTGTTCGTTTTCCTTTCGTTACATAATCAAAGGTTTATTCTCAGCCTGAATAATCGAAAAATGAAGCAAAAGGTGAAAATGAGATTTCGTCATCTCAAATGTTTAACATATTTTAATGCTAAATGCTTGTACTATGAGAATCAGATAGCAAATACAATACTTATCCACATTTTTTTGTAAATCATATGCATAGTATACTTACATAACATAATACCCAGACAGAGAACAAACATAATTATATGTGTTCACCACACAAATATCTGATCTATCTGATCTCGGTGAAGATCGAACCCAAGACCTACGGCGCAGAAGGCAGAACTACTGAGAAGGCCGTATTAGACAGATTTTTACAAATAGTCAGCAGATCGAAACTACAAATTTATTTCGACTTTATACACAAAGGAGTTTCGACTCTATACTTCAATTCTAATAACCTACTAGAGATGTGAACGCCAGTAAAATTAATAAATCTACCGAAAGCCGGCTACTTTGTCGGGATGTTAACAAAAGTGAAGATACAACAGCGCGAGGGTGCTCTTTATCGATGTAACAGAGGGTTTGTATCCCTATCTAGGTTAACTTTGAGATAGAGAACGAAAGTCGAGGAAAAGGTATTCTTTCGTGTGAAATGGAATGTAAACCAACCTCTTTGGAAGTCTATTTTAGTTTTTCGTTTAGTGAATGAATGGGTATTATCGTTGAATGATTTACGTGTCTGAATCAGGCTGAATAATTGACAGGTGTCAAAAACATTCCGCCATTTTTTCGTCCCTTTATAGTTAGTATTATAGTCTCATTACTATAAATAATATCTACAACCCGTAAGTATATAGAAATCTACCATGTGTACATAAGTTACTGCAGAAATTAATAATCATGTTTCTATTAAAAAAAGAAGTAAGTAATAGTACAGTCATTTAGTCGAAAAAATAGAGGTTACCTGGAAAGTTTTCTGGGAGTTTTGAAAATTGGCAATTTTATAGATTTTGATATGCTCTTTCCAAATTTCAACTTTGCCACCTCGTATGTTTGCAGCTCGCACCGCCATATTGAAAAAATGGCGCCCAAAATCAGTTTTTTGATAATAACTCCTTTCTGGCGCATTTTATAGGAAAAACGTATCAAACATTATCATATCATTATTATCAAAAAACTGCTTTTGGGCGCTATTTTTACTATATGGCGGCGCGAGCGGTAAACATACGAGGCGGCAAAGTTGAAATTTGGAAAGAGCATATCAAAATCTATAAAATTACCAGTTTTCAAAACTCCCGGAAAACTTTCCAAGTAAAAATACTATATGACTGGACTATGAGGCCTACATCTAAAATAAATTGCCTCTCGAGTTTTCAACGCTATCTCTAAAATCCGTGGCAATAATGCCGTCCAATTTCCGCGCGGCTATTGGACTGGCATCCACTGCCATCGGAGTGGGCAGGCCGACAGCTTCTATTATGCCGTGACGTAGCTGGAAGAGCACATCGCTTTTATGTATGGTGAAGTTTTGTTACATAGGGAGAGGAATAAAAGTGCCTACACATTCTAATAGCCGAAATGAAATAAAATGAAATTGTATTTTGCCAAACGTCAGTTACATTGTATGTAGCAATTAAATATCTATGCTTTTAGGTAACTATAATAGGTACCTAGTAAGTAGGTAGATACTTCATTGGTAAGCACTATAATAGATAGGTAGCTAGAATAGGCAGAAACCCAAGTAGGTGTAGGTAGGAGGTAATAATATGCACTTGATTTGGTGGCATCAAAAAACCACGAAGTCGAATATAGACAATGTGGCATTTCTGTTTATTATAAAGACTGACCGTGCTATTTAGTAAAATGTATATTATTTGAGCAGGCCAATAGGCTACGGTAGGATAACAACACAATTCTGACAGAGAAGAAAAAATGAAGCTAAAAGGAATATTTCCGATGAAAATTATGCCAAATTGGCTAAAGCTCATCGGTTTTACTCTAGGTTGGTCTCTACCTTTTATCAATATTCACAACGAGTAGGTACAAATCATATTTTTTCGACTTTGATTATTTCCGACTTTTCATGAAACTCCTCATAATTACATTCCACCCTCACGAAGGTCACGTCAAATCTGACATTACTCTGTGTCAGGTACTATCGATCCTCCGTATGAGCTTTTGCATATTTCGTCCGTGTCAAGGTACTAGCCCACGCTGGCCAAGGCCGCACTTCAAGGCTGCTTGTGGTAAGAATTTAAAATTCACAACCTGCATCGCGTGTTGTATTAATGATTACAGGTTTTTGTAATGAGTACCTATCTACCTTGCCCAACCCCCAACAATGTATTAAACTATGAATACTTTGTGGATTTTTAAAAAATAGTAACCGTCTATATATAACCTTGTCTTGAGTCTCCGAACAAATTTATTTTAAATAGTTCAAAACCTCACGACCGAGGCGACGAATATTCTCAGGCTATGGAAACGTCTGCCTAACTCATCAAATTTCTAACGGAAAAAAACACATTCAAATCCGAGCTTTCTTTTTGCCAAATATATTTTCACCCCACCACCAAGGGCCACCATACACTCCAAGAGTACCTAAGTAATATGACTAGTGAAAAGCTTATGTATAATACCTATGAAAACTCCGCCGTTCTAAAAGCAATTTTGAACTAAAACAGAAAACGCTCGCAGGCAGTAAACAACCGGCCTACGCAGCTGGGGACAAACAGATTAAACGTGGACACAGTGTCGCTGTAACTGTGCGGTGTAGCCATAATTGATGTGTTTACACACTAGATAGTGTACCGTAGCGTTTTAAAACAATGCTGAGGCTGTGTAAATGGGATAGATAAAACCATGTACTTTGATTGAGTATATTTTATTACTTTCTTAAGTTCAAAATCAAATCAAAAGTTATTTATAAGCCTTTATCACATCTAAAAAGGTTATGGCGACCGGTGCCAGTAATTTCACCAGCACTCACACTTTTCCAACCGAAACACAGCAATGCTGATTCACGGCAAAATTAAGCATGGTGGTAGTACTTCTCCGGACGAGCCCTATACAAAGATCTCTTCTAATACTTTTGACTTTGGGTTATAATGAAAAAAAATAAATGTATAACCACCAGGTAATACATATTTTTTTTAAAGTAATTCTGCTATTCCTGTGAATTACAATTAGTTCTAAACTGAAAGCACTATGTAAATGTTGGGCAAAAACATCCTTCAATTTCTAGCTCATTGTTCAATTCCTCCCTCAAATAACTTTAATTGTTTGAAAGCTTCAGTTTAACTTTAAGCTGGAAATTCTCTGTCGGTCTACAGAGCTAGCCAAACAGATTAAACATAGTGACCAGGCGAGTCCTAACTGACGTGCTTGCTCTTGCATACTGCATTGTGGGCTTAAAATGTCCATTAGAAATGTAAAAACAGCAGCAGAAAAAATACGGTAATAGTTATTTTACTGCATAAAGGTGTGCGGCGGTTGTGATCAGTGAAACGCCGTCAAATATCGCTGTCATATTTGACAGCGTTTCACTATACTCGGATTTTTAATTAGACGAAGCTAGCTGACGTTTACTGTGTTGTCAGTTTTTGATGAAATAAAAATAGTGTTGTGACAAAGTGAATGATTGAAAAATCTCCTGAATGAATGAAATTGCCTCGTTTTTCAAGTGAATAGTTAGTGTGCCGATTTTGACTTGGCGTGCCCGGTTGAGGATCCATATCGTTCGCGTGAAACAATATAGCCACAAAATACACAACATTTACCACAAACACAACGTAACGAAAAACTTTACAAAAACAATAACTAAACAGCGTGAGCGCAGAAAAACATTCGTGCTATCAGACCAGAGGTTAGAGACCGAATTACAAACAAATAGGTGACCGACGCGCATGGCGTTCATCGGTGTTGGCACTAGTCGCCACGCCGCGCTTTGTAATAAACCGTCAAAAAACTGATTGTAATTACACACTACAAGTATCTTATATCATTTGAGCACTTTTATACATTTTTTTATACAAATTTCAATATTATTTTATAGTTTGAAATGATTAACTATTCACTCATTGTTCATTCATCTGATTGAACGAGAACTGAACGCAGCACTATTACTTTAAATATGGCAACATTATTTTACAAAGTGACATTAGCTACTGTCAGTGGGTATCGTCTAATTAAAAATCCGACTTATAGACTAGATGTGCTCAAGGTCTAAAATCGATGGGTAATGGTTGAAAATGCTATAGCCTGAAGTTCGCGTGTTTACTTGTTTTTTGTCCAATACAAAAATTCTAATCTAATCTAAACTCAAGAAAAATATTTTTTTTCAAACAATTTAAATATTTAGGCTCATCCGTTTGGGGAGCTATACTTAACTTAAAATGGTTTAATCTACGTTGTAAGCTTTATTTCGTTAAGTAAGTCTAAAATATCATGGTTTTAACAAAATAATCTAATAATTGATCAAGAAAACTAAAACCAGTTCAATAAAATCGGTTACAAGCTAAGTGCAGTTTGCGAATCGAAGGCTTAGTTCAACAAGTGGTAAAATTATTGTCGGGAAATATAAAACTCTACCTGAAATCTTCATTTAAAACTTTTATTGAACCTTCGTTCAATAAAAGTTTTAAATGCCCATTGTGAGTTGTTACAAAGTGAAGTTTTTGTTCAATTTTCATGAAGAAATTCATTCGCGTCACGATATTTACCAATAAAGTGCTCGTAAGACACGAACTTTGAGGAAAAGCTTTATATTTTCTTTTATGACATGTTCGCAAGAAAATTGAACCTCAACACAACTTGTAAACTCTATTAAGTCGCGAGAGAAATAGTTTGTTTATGCTCAGAAAAAGCACGTTTGAGTTAAATTCGTGTTTTGTGTGTTTGAAAACCATTTCTTACTGACCGCTTATACCCCACAAGCAGTGACCCTCAAAGTACCTCTTTCAACACATTTTAGACACACATTTTAGAGTTTTGGAGTATTCGTGATAATTCAGTCTATCAGAGAAAGGATCTATTTAAATTGAATGCAGTGTAATTTTATCCCTACACCCATTTCTTCTTTTCTAGCTCGAGTTTTATTTATATCTTCTTCATTAACGAGCAGCGAGCGTTTCAATGAAATCGCACAACCGCTATAAAGTGAAATTTTAATATCCCTCAATCGATATCGGAGCGAGGGCCGAGAGCGCTTCAGATCCGCACGAGAAGGCAGGGTATAATGAACCAGAGGCTTGAGGCTCTTGTCGCTACGTGCAGTGTTGGCGAAACAATGTCCTTACTGGGCTGTGATACGTAGCGTTCTACGGCGTAGCAACTCGTAGCTATTATACGCTCGTTTTGCGTTTTGCGCTCCAGCTTCTCAGTAACCGGTATATTTGTGTTAGCTTTGCTTTTCCACGCTTAGCAAATAGATATACGTTTAGCTGAATATGGAATTTAGCTTAGGGCTTTAATTTAGCTTTTCTAAAACTGCAAATACATCCAACTTCAGTGTAGAGTACAGTTGCTATGGGCGTCGATAGGATTAATTCCAGTTATAATTATTTTGAATATAGAATGTTGTTGATGTGCAAAATAAAGGAGTCCGCATATGAAATGATATTCATTTCACGTAGATTAGAGTATTTTATACCGGACAGCGGTACCTCGCTGAGTTATGAAGCTTGGGTATCTAAAACCTCGGGTAATGTATGCTCATCCCGGAAGGGTCTCGGGACAAGTCCAGATTATAGAGCATTATTTTCTCATTATTCGCAGCTACTGTCTATAAAAAGTTACCACGAGTTTGCATTAAATTTGAACCTCTTTGGTCTCGTAAAAGGGTTCCTTTTCTCACTAGCATGAACAAGGCATGAACCTTCGAGCAAGAAGTTTTTAATTCATGATATTGATTTCATCTTTAGTGCTAGAGGCAAGGAAGAGGAATCAAAACAAAAGCTATAATAGGGTTGAGTTGATGAATATGTAAACAAGTATACCTAGTATATGTATGTTTATAATTGAAATTGAGTACTTATGGTCGTGTTGGAAGTTTTGCGGAGTTTAGAAATCTATCAAAACTCGATTCTAGATTGTGTATTGAATAGAGTTTGAATTTGCTTCACAAGTTTTTCGCCATGTTTTGGAAGAAGATGTATGAATGTTGGTATGATAAATAGCATCTTGGCTTGTCCCTTGTCGGATCAAGCCAAGATGTTATATAAATTAGCAGAAATTGGTTTAGCTAGACAATAATAAGTTTGTATAAATTTAAATTAAGTTAAGTTTTATTTGTTGTTTTATTATAGGGCAGTGTGACAGTGCGACAAAGCCCTTTAAATTAATTAAAAAAAAAAAAAAAAAAGTTTTTCGCCATGCGGTTTTACGCTGTTTCGTTTGTTTGTATCAAATAGGTGCTAAGAAAACAAAGAAATAACACACTAAATTGGTCCATAAATTAAAAAAAAAACACTATTTATCAAATTCAAAGAATTAAAATCGCACTTTAATCGCATCTCAGGATACGAAATGTAACTTCTTGGTCATGTAGATTTAGAAAGGACTTTGAGTCACGCACTGTACCTGTACCTAATATTCAAATAGTGTTTACTTGATTAAACATGTAGGAAAGTGGAGCAGGTTCCCAGCTTGATAATTATAACTTTAGCATACACGTAGTGCTAGGCGTGTTATTATGAAATGTGTTTCTATTTACGCCCCGTAATAAATATTAGGAACAACTTACAAAGTGTACACTACCAAGAGCTAATTACGTTTTGAATATAGTACAGGAAACGTGTATTTTATCTATTCCAGTGTAGGAGTTCCATTTTGAGGCTTGAAGTGCAAGCGAGAGCGCGGAACGAGCGACAAAGAGGCACAATCGGCCTCCGCGTTCGGCAGCGTTCGACATCTATGTCTCTCTCCTACTTGAGTGAGCGATGCGTCCGCGTTGATGAAGTTGTCACGATCAACTATCGTCAGTAAACCGACTTAACAGACAACCGATTTTTTTTAGTGAGAAAAAGTCATGTTTTTGTATCAAAAAACAAAATTCCAGAAACGTTCCAGTTTTTACGTTTGAACTTTTTCTGGTAAAGAGAAATGACCTTCCAATCTCAGACCTTTAGCTTCTGTAAGGACCTTAAATAGATTACCTTGAAGAAATGGTTCCAAATCGGTGTTCTTTGTTCTGCTGAACGAATCATTGTGATTTACCGCTCCATTCAAGGCTTTGTAGGCGTTAAATCATGCCGCTGACCTAATGGCTATCATTCTTGGTTTCCTCCTCATTTATATCAAACAAATCCTGGTGTTCACGTACACACGTGTAACCCAAGGATTTTTTGGTTAAAAAATCCTTGGTGTAACCTCACTATAAATACATTTTTATAATAATTTTCTCTCTCTTTTTCTTGTGTGTTCGTAAGATAGTCCTTATAAAGCTGTCTGTTCAACATTAAATACATTCTATTGAATTCATAATTATTTTAAAATATAATAATTTCCATTATTAACCAAAGCAAACCATTGAATAGCCAAGAACATAGTTTAAAATTCAGGAAGTCAGTGGATAGAAACGGCTCAGAATCGTTCTTCCTGGAAATATGTAGGGGAAGCCTATGTCCAGCAGTGGACTTCTTCAGTCTGATGATGATGATGATTACCCAAGTAAAGAAGCTGGTACCTATGACAGTGGCTTTTTACATACCCTATTGAGTATGTTAAAAGCCACTACACACTACACAGGGATAGGTAGTCAACTCTGAATATAGAACTATTGTTCTACATTCACAGTTGGCTATCAACATCAGCCTGTAGAAATCCATTTCTGGATATAATAGTATTGGCATAACCCAAGCGCGGCAGCTAAGTCAGAATCAGAATTGTTCTTTCTGATAATGTATACAGGGTGTCCCAGAAAGTATGGTCAAGCGAAATTCCAGAGATAGAACACCCTTTGAGGTACCCGAATCACCCCCATGTATGTTCCGCGATTTCTTATAGTTTTCGAGTTATGAATTTTTTTCCGAATTTTAGAAAATTTTCGACTTGAACAACTTAAAAAATTCTAAACAAAAAAGTAAAAAACTTTCTTAAGATTTTTTTTTTGCCACTGAATACTGATGAGTGTTTCTTTTACGCATAAAATAATTGGCGACGTAACTTTGATAAAAACTATGAATATGTTGGTGTAAAGTCAAAAAATTACATTTGGTGAATTATGACTTCAATTTTCAACTTTAAATTAAAAATCTTAACAAGTGATTCCATGGTTTTAAAATAAGTTTAAAAACTTTTGCGAACTCCCAGCTTTCATAATCATTAAAAAAAAATAGTGCTTAATAGACTACTTTGGCTAAAATCAGCCTTCAAAGACGGCGAGGTGGAAAAGTCTTAAAACAGATTTAGACCATTTTATCATTTCTAGGCTTAACTCATTTGTTAACTAACCAAAAATGACTGCGAAAAAAGTAATATTTAATTAATATTTGAAGATATGAGTAACATTTATATTTATTTATATTATATTTATATTATTATTATTATTATTATTTATTAACAAAAAAAAATCTTAATGTCGATCTTCTAGGTCGATACAAATCCTACACCGTCTTAAAAAGTTTTCCTTTAATCGTATGAAAGTTATTCTATTTGCCTTATTTTTTTCTTGGGACTGTCTTAATTTTGTTCTTAATGCGGCCATATTTCTGATTTCTTTGCGTTAACTAATTCTTTGTAGTAGCCCCAACACAAATAAATCGATCGGGTCAGGGGACCGCGGCGGCCACGCAATAGGTCCTCCACGGCCGATCCACCTGCCTCTGAATCTTTCGTCCAAAAACGTTCTCTGACAATTCTCGCGAAGCGGCATGGAGCGCCGTCGTTTTGGAAAATCATGTTTGTTAACTGGTCCATTTCTTCTAATAGGCCGTTGAGGTTATTTCGCAAGAAATTCAGGTATAAGGCCTGGACTGGACTTGAACCCGATCGATTTCTTTGTGTTGGGACTACTACAAAGAATTAGTTTACGCCAAAGAAATCAGAAATATGGCCGAATTAAGCACAAAATTAAGACAGACCCAAGTAAAAATTAAGGCAAATAGAATAGCTAAAACTTTTTAAGACGGTGTAGGTTTTGTATCGACTTAGAAGGTCGACATTTTAATTTTTTTTTGTAGATAAATAATTAATAAATTTAACTAATACCTTCAAATATTAATTCAATCTTACTTTTCTGCAGTTCTAGTTAGTTAACAAACAAATTAAGCCTAGGAATGATAAAATGGCCTAAATCTATCTTCTAATCAGATAGCTAATTTTAAGAATTTTCCACCGCCGTCTTTGAAGGCCGATTTTAGACAAAGTAGTCCTATTAAGCACTACTTTTTTTTAATGATTATGAAAGCTGAGAGTTTGTAAAAGTTTTTAAACTTATTTTAAAACCATGGAATCACTTGTTAAGATTTTTAATTTAAAGTTGAAAATTAAAGTCATAATTCACCGAATGTAATTTTTAAACTTTATACCATCATTTTCATAGTTTTCATCAAAGTTACGTCGCCAATTATTTTATGAGTAAAAGAAACACTCATCAGTATTCAGTAGCAAAAAAAAAATCTTAAGAAAGTTTTCTACTTTTTTTTTAAGAATTTTTTAAGTTGTTCAAGTCGAAAATTTTCTAAAATTCGGAAAAAAAATCATAACTCGAAAACTATAAGAAATCGCGGAACATACATGGGGGTGATTCGGGTACCCCAAAGGGTGTTCTATCTCTGGAATTTCGCTTGACCATACTTTCTGGGACACCCTGTATAGTATACATTTCCAGAAAGAACGATTCTGAGTCCTCTCCATTAAGTAACTGACTTCTCGCGATCCTAACAATGTTTCGGTCCATCGGGTGCGTCCTAATTGGAGTTGACTAAGTACTATAAAATAACATTACTTTGTTTTAAAGCAGAACCTAAACAAACAATGAGTTGTCATAACTGAACTGTACAATCTAAAGTTCCATTAATTCTGCTCATCCCGAACCGAGGCCTCCGGGCGCCGTACAAGAGAATTTAATTAAAGCAAACATAATGAGACAATGGCCTCAACTTCACCCGAGTTTTTTTCTAATTTAATTAAACGGATCGCCGTTATTTTGAGAGATAAGTGAACGAGCAGTTTCAATCAGGATTTCCGTCTAAAAGAACCTTTTAAGGCGAAGATAACCGTTGATGTATCGATGTGTTTACTTATGCACGAAAACCAGTTGGGCAAACTTTTAAGTATAAAAAACGTGCTCAGGATAGTTGCTCGTGACCTTAGATAAATAAGTTGAGTGTTTTCGAATGTTTTTTACAATTTATAAGTTTGCGTTGGACCGCAATATCACCTCCTGTTAATTGATGATGCAATATACGGAGTAGCACGTTTACCTCATCATCAGCCTAAAAAAGTCCACTGCTGGACATAGGCCTCCCCTACACAATTCCAGGAAGAACTATTCTGAGCTTTTTTAATCCACCGACTTCCCGCGATCTTTACCTAGATGATACCTATAAACTCTTGTCTTGAATACTTCCAAGTTATCTAAAGGTGTTTGGAAAGACAGACGTATCTTTCAAAAGGTCAACGTATACTAGCGAGAAGTACACCGACGGCTGTCTTCACCTTAATTAATCAGAATTTTCGTGTTGATTAGGTACGATTCGTACCTAATCAAAAAGTTGTGTCACCACACGTAATCATAATGTTGAATATTTTGTTGTTGGTTTGGATCAGTTTTGCTGTGCTGCTATCTTTAAATCGTTTGCAACAGTCTACAGAATAGCTTAGCTGTTGTATGAGTATTTAAAAAACTTGTAGTACTGTATCTTTATTCGTCTAAATCATTTACAACATCCTATTATCGTTAAATCCCATCATAATCAGATACGTTTAACAACTTTTTCATAGTCTGATATCTGGGGGTTGCTCATTTTCTAAGTTATTTTATAATTCCAGGATCAATATGCTACAACTCTATGAATTCGTCATAACGCTTTGTAAGACAAAATGAAAGCATTGAAACAGGGTTGGTTTAAATTGAAACACTTTCACAGCTCCAACTATTCGTAATAAATTTATGAGTACGAACGAATTACAGGAAATTGCTCTGCCCCCGAACAACTCAAGATAATGAAGATTGTTCTGAGCACTGGGCGAGTTGTTCGCAGGTTTTGTAGCTATATTTCTACTGACTGGGTTACGTATATTTTCAGCATAAATTTCTTAATTAATGCTATATTTTACCTCAGAATTAAAACTAAAGCAGCATATTTTACTATGTTTTCTGTTTCCTTCTTAATTAATGGCATCTGTCCATTCGGTCAATTTTGCCCATGTCTAGTGATATATTAAGTCGGTCATTATAGAAATAGAAATAGAAATAATTTATTTTGCGTTAACTTAAAAATAAAAGGTACATTGGCTTTGAAAAGCTATTAAAAGAAATAAGAAAGCTGTAAAATATTGCTTTCTTATTTGACAGTGTTTCAGCTGATCGCCATCGCCATCTCCTAGATGTGCGCAGGCCTTAAGGTGAGAGCAAGTTATTTAAGATGATGATGATAGTTTATATTTGTATTTTCAAACAATTTAAACAACCCATTAAACCAAAGTTTCCCCATCTATAAGGGTAGGTATCGACATGGCGGCAAATTACATCGCATAAATTGGATACAAGCTGTGGCTATCGGCAACCCTCGTCAAAGAGTTAATGAATGCCTACCACTTCACCCTCGCACGCGGAATATTCTACTTTATTCATGTTAATAATATTTAGTAATATTTAGGTAGAGAAGAGCAAACAAACAAACAAGAACCACCACAGATGGATAAATGGATACTTATCCAAAAGTTTGAGGTTCATGGGTCGCCTTGATGCCATTTACATCAGATTTTTTCGAGAGGTTTTGTATCAAGGAGGTTGGAAACCTATCAGCAAGGAGTTTCATAAAAAGTATATATTTTGTAAGGAGTGCGTAGTGTAATATGTGAGAGCTGGCGCACATCTAAGCGTTCTACGGTAGCAATCTCAGAATAAAGACCAGTGAAACGCTGTCAAAATATGACACCGATATTAGCGATCTGGTTCCCATGGTACAAGCTCTGCTTAGTTTGGGGCTAGATAGTGTTGTGTTGATTGTCTATAATATATTTATTTTATTTAATGTTTCACTGATCTTAGAAAAAAAAATGATAAATCGCTCGACTGATCAAGCTCCAAAGCTTTTCACTCATAGTTCGGCCTACACTTGAGCAGTGTTCGGTTTTAAATAGCGTGTGCGGTGTGCGGTAAAGCTATGCGAATATTATTGCAAGTCACGTTAATAAACATGACGACTTCATAAATCCTCTATAACATGAAAAAAACTTTATACGTACATGTTAGAGCTGCCTAGTTTTTTTACTGAAATTGTCAAGTCAGAGTTTTATCGAGGTGAATTTAAAAAGTATAATTTTTACGCAGCTTTCTAACAAAAAACTGACTCTCTCACGGCTCGGTTGGTGGTAGCTCTACCTTCTGCGCCGTAGGTCGTGGGTTCGATCCCCACCGAGAACAAATATGAACATAGATGTTTGTCCTCTGTCTGGGTGTTATATTGTATTCTAAATGTTTTTTTGAAGTGAAAACTTCTTTAGCGGCGTTGAGCACTTTTTCTGTAATGGGTATAAAATCTTAAACTCGCGTCAGCGCGTCAGGACACGTGACCTGATCGAAAAAGCGTAAGACGGATGGAGAGTAGACAGCTATCCCCTCTCTACGGCGCGGCGAAAATGTATGCCTGGGCCTACTGTTTCGTTTAGGCAGCGCAGGGCGCTTGCGCGAATGTTCGTGTATGTTACAGCGTGCCAAATAACAAACAAGCCCCCCCTAACCATTCCAAAATATCAAACATGCTCAACGTTAATAATCAAGTTTTCACTTCTGCCAGCACTCCCGGAGTGCAACCCGTATTTTTAAACAAAATCACACCCTGTATTATTGAACCAATGGATTCTGTTTTTGATAAGGATCAATCTTTGCATATAAAAATTTTACTTAAAATAAATGCAAATAACAAATTTTCAACACCATATTTTTATCAAATACTTTTGTCACCGTAAATTCGTTGAATTTCTAACAAGATACATTGTATCCGATTAACTCAATTGGGCATGTCAGAGGTCAACAGAGTTCATTTAAAGGCGTTTCTTTATTGGCTTTAGTAGCTTTCCTAAAAAAGTAGGCGCAAAGATGAATGGCCTTTGCTGCTTAATTTATTTCCAACTTTATTGGGTAATCTTGAGAAATACGTCTTTGAATTTCAATGAGCACTACACTATAAATATTTAATATAAAAAAGTAAATGATTTATACAGGGGCAACTGGTGATTATTCATGCCCCTACTTACGGGACGCTACAGTACCAAGGACTAACCTATACCATATATTTATGTATGCTGTAGATACAACCCGTCTAAATACAGCAAACGAACCCAGTGAAAAGTGTCGCATATCATTGCCTCTCCCTCGTAATCTAGTGGGGATCATAATATGATATAAAGAAATAAATATTAAATGGCGCCGCTATAATATTATTATAGCGGCGCCATTTAATATTTTTTTCTTTGAATTACTGTTTGACCTAAACCATCACTGAAAAAAAAATACGCATAGAGTCTGTTCAGAAAGAGAACCGTCGTGGCCAAATTGTGAACTAACGTTTCGATTTTTATATAGCAGCTCATCCCTTTCTTTCTGTCAGCATTTTGCATCATAAAAATTAAATAAAGGAATAATAAATAGTAGGTACACTAGTTGTGATAGGATCAAAACGCAACAGACGCGCTATTGTATTGTGCCCACTAAACAAAAAAGGTAGCTAAGCACAGCTGCGCCCTCATATCCCACGACGGTTCTCTTTCTGAACAGACTCTACCAGCATATTTTTCAAGTAATTTCTTAGGTGAACGTCCACTAAATAAGTATTTGATTTTAAACTTGAGAAGAACCTAATGTAGCGCCATATAAAAACATTGAAAAACTTTTAAAGTTATTCAGGCACATGTACCACAGATAACACAGACTGCGATCCCGGCACCGTGGTTTTACTTACCGAGGCATGATGGCAGTTTTTGTTACCGTCCATTGTTCGTTTTATTACGAAATGGCCACTCGTTCCGCTCCGCAACTACGCTCTGAAATATAACGTTTTGGCTTTCATTTACTATTTAATCCTTTTTTATGCGGAATAAGAATCAGCTGAAATCATTTGCTTTTATGATGATTTATTTTTATACCTGAATGTTCTACCTCAATCTACAAATTAAGCTTCGTACATGCATATGCATAAAAGTATAAATTTACTATTTTTAGAAAACGAATCTCAAATAATTAAATTAGTTGATAAAACGAACAAAACGAAGCGTCGCCTTGAGGAAATCACTAACTCATTTCATTACTTTCAAAGTACGAATGGAGATGACTGCCGCGAGCACAAACTGGACAAAAACAAAATGGCGCTGGGCTAAGCAAAGGCAACAATTATTTATTTATTACAGCGTGATAAGCTTTGCTCAAAACTGTAATTATTCAATAAATATCGAAACGAGCTTCTTCTTCTTCTTATCATGTCACTGATTCTTTCGAATCAGTGTGGTGAAAGGACTTAAAGCGCCTCAAAGAGGCTCTTTTTGTGCACTTGACACATTTTGAAACAAGCGGAAATGTATCCTCAAATAATATTTCAGTGCAGGTCTGCCTAGTTTTCAAACCTTGCCTTATAAAGCCTCATGCAAGAGCCTTGCATAAGGCTCATGCACACTGCACCTGTGTACCGGAATGCTATTGAATTAAGTACACCACATAAGTGCACAAGCAAGGCATGAATGCTGAGGACTGAAGGGTGCGCTTTCCCACATCAAAGGCGACTACTGAATCGCTTAACCTTGCACGCTCCACTTGCTTTTGCGAATGGTTTATCAGTATGCAAAGAGCTTTAGGTAACTTAATCGGTTTGCTGTAGTTATTTGGAGTTGAAGGATTTCTTGTTTTTTTGTTGGATTCTTGTTCACGAAGTTATAAGTGGGAATCTTTCTGTAAATTCATAACTAGGTCACGCTGAAGTTCAAAGATGTTGTGAAGAATATCTAGGATATTTATTTATGTGTTTTTGGCAAAATTGTACCTCTCTCTTCGTATAATAGCGGGAAACGGTAGCTTTTGTTATTTGAGTTGATCCCAAAAGTTACTATTATCTTTAGAAAATATATTTTTCATACTATTATTTCTTCTTTTAACTAGCTCGTATTTAAAAATGTCACTTATATGAGCTAACGTTTAAAAAGTCAAATTATTCACTAGCGCAAAACATAAAAGTCTCACATAGCATAAAACAGGAAGAAGCTAGTCCTACAGAAATCACGGCAGCGGATGAAGCATCTCAAAGGCTGACCTCGCTTTGACAGGTTGCAAGACCAGACAGTGCCGTTGTTTGAAACTAGGCTAGCGTTAAAAAGTAACTATAGGAGCCAAACGTCGAGAACAAGCTCTGCTTGCTATGTGGACTTACTCTAGCATTTTGGGCGATTCGTTGGGGAGTTTTTACTAGTCTAATGTTTTTGCATCACCCTTGAAAACGAGAGCACTGGTGGTCTAGTGGTATTGGCCCCGCCTTAAGATCCGAAGGTCGTGGGTTCAAATCCAGTCGTGTACAAACGAGTTTTTCCGTTGATAAAAAATTATGTGCACTATGCCAGTACTCTCAAAACGGTGAAGGAAAACATCGTGAGGAAACCGGCGTGTTGTAGAACCTAAAAAAGTTCGAGCAACACTTGTCACGCAAAAACGCCAGCGGCCTACTTGCGGAAAAACCAGCCCGCACATCAAATGCAGATGACAAAAATTTGGCGAATAAATTTCACCCTTGGAAACGAATAATTGTAAAGAATTTGCTGTTAAGATTTGAGATCATCGAAAGAAGGAACAACACCCATTTTATTTGGTACATAATAAATCCGCTGTTTTTCAAGTCTCGAGTAGTTAACAAGCAATATACGGATTGCAAGGCAGAATCTAAACCTAGGAGCCGTGCATTCTTCACACACTTCGTTCACTGCACCACTTATATATACTCTCTTAGCACTCTGAGGGGTAAAAGCGATTGTACAATGATTAGTTTAAAAGACAAGAATACAAATAAGTGTGTGATATATGTTGTAGTATATTGAGTGTACTTTATTTGATCTAGGTACCACCTCTCTGCCTTATATGGGTTCAACATCATACAAAGTCTTAACTTACCTCCATATAAAAGTACTTACCTGAGGAATGGCGGCACATGAAAGCTGCAAAACTATAAATGTGACTTCCCTTTATATCTCATCTCTATTGTAAGCTACCGAAAGACCGGAAAGGACATTATTTACCGCAGTTTCTAACGACTTTCCCACAAAAGATGATCCCAACACAAGGTTATTTACGGCATAATGAACTAACTTTAAACCTGTAGACCTACCACGAGCTCTGTCTGGCTATGACTCTGGTTCTGGTTTTTCGTCTGTGTGAGTGTTGACTAAATAAATGTTACGTCAAAACGTCACACACACAGTAATGCAATCACACAGAATCAAAGCACTGGTGAGCAATCACACAGAATCAAAACCAGAACCAGAGACAGAGCCAGACAGAGCTCATAGTAGGCCTACTGTTGGGATAGGAAAGTTTTGATAGGTAATTTTATATTGTGGAATTTAGTAGAAGTATTTTATTATCGGATATTATAAATGGGGAAAGTTTGTGAGTGAGTTTAAGCCTTAAACCTGAGTACATCTAGGCGATGGCGATGGCGATCATCTGAAAAGCTATCAAATATGACAACAATATTTGACAGCGTTTCACTGATTGCCACCGCCATCACCTAGATGTGCGCAGGCCTTTAATAATGTTTGTGACCACACGTTTCTAAAACGACTGAAGTACTTTTTATTAATTAGTTTTATTCATTTTTTTATTATTTTATATCCCAAAGTACAAGCTCTGCTTAGTTTGGGGCTAGATAGTGTTGTGGATTGTCAACATACATATTTTCACCTATCTGGTTCCCATAGTACAAGCTCTGCTTAGTTTGGGGCTAGATAGTGTGTTGTGGATTGTCCATAATATTTATTTATTAATAAGGCAATACACAGGTGTACTGAATACAGAAAACAATCAAGCTAATCTAATGATGTTGTCCCTAGGAGCCATGGCTCGCCTGTGGTGGTTGGTGCTGGCAGTGACTGCGGTGGCTGTTGCGGACGAGGCTTCCGACCCTGAAGGACTACTTGACCATGGAAATGGTAAGTCTAGGTTATCTATTCTAGATTTAAACAGCATCAAAGGCATTCTGGACCAACGACATTTTTACAATCGCCGCAAGTCAGTGGATGGGAAGGGCTCAGATTTGTTCTTTCTGAAAATATATAGGAGAGGTCTATGCCTGAGTGAAAAAGAAGAAAAATACCAGAACAAACCACTTTGACTGTAGAAAAGAAGACATTTTTCCGCCAAGACTTTGACAAGCAAAAAAAGACATTGACATTACACATGACATTTTAGAAGGGCCATATTTTCAATGCAATATGTGACCGGCAACATTTGGTGTCCCTGTCTAGCATGTGAGTAAGAGAGGGACACCAATAGTTGCCGGCCACAAATTGCAGTAAAACATGCCCCATATAATAAGACATCAATGTTCATACGAATTTACCTTCACATGTCAAGGGTTCTATTCTACTTATTGAAGTAGATTACCCTTAAACCTCTTAATCCTGTAATCCAGCCAAAAAAGGCTCATAAATATGAAGGCCGAAATATTCTCTTTGATAAAGATAATGCATAAACCACACTTATGCGGGTTCCCAATCTCTATTTATGTTCATTCATACTTTATGAATGCCACTACATATTTAATGGTAAGTAATTCAATGAGAGAATATGTTGAGTACGTTATTCCCAAAATATCGCAGCTACATTATTTTCACAGTTGTGTAGGTTTTGTATGCTATTCAAAATGGACATAAATACTTTTTCAACAAGAAACTAAGCCTTGCGCATATCTAAGCGTTCTGCGATGGTGATCAGTGAAACGCTGTAAAATATGACAGCAATATTTGTCAGCATTTCACTGATCGTCATTGTCGAGATTGCGCAGGCCTTTAAACTACTGCAGAAATATAACTAAGCCTTGCTATTAAATTAGTTCATACAGCTATTAAATACTAAATTAATATTACCTACTTAAAACTTAAAATTTCATCAGTTTACATTCCTACTTCAACCAATTCGGTAATAAAAAGACCATTCGTTTAACGACGCAATAAGCTTAGCGTAATAAAACAATAATCGTGCAAAAATAAACGTTACTTAAAGATTACTTCCGTAAAAACACAGCTTATTGCGGTGGTAGCGTAGTCTCGTAGAGGGTCTACGAACGGTGCTACGAGCACGCTACGCACGTAGTGATAAGCGGAACATCACAGTAAGTTCGAAATTCGAGAAATGTACTTTTTTATGTGAACAATAGACCTACCTCACAAAAAAAAGAGTATTTAACTCGTAACTTTTCTTTCCATTTTCTTTTAAAAATCATTCTCAACAGAGAGAGGTTGTTATTTATGCTAGTAATTAGAATAATAACAGTGATAATTGCATTATATTATCTGAGTTATTACCTGGCTTGCAAAGAGATAACATTGTATTACATTATAAGCCTTTTGTGGCTCTGATATTGGTAAAATTCTATTGTATTGCATAATACTGTGGCAAACTAATAATACCCACTCACGTTATCACATAATCATGCATTCCACTTGGTTATAATATTATTGATATATAGGTTTGCTATGAACTATTGAGTAATATGCATGAATTCACGTGACTGAAATCTATATAAAATTGATAGATTCTTTAATGCACACGGAAACATTTACAAATAAGTATTAACAAAGGACATGTATGTAGGCAAGCTAACAGCTTAACTCTTCCAGCAAACCTTTGGTGCTAAGAGAAAGCTAAATGTAAAAAGGTAACAATAGATTAAAAAACAAGTGCTTGATCCGGAGATCTATTACCGAAAGCAGCGTCAAAAAATATTTAACAGCACGACAATCGCTACTGCTTATTTTTGAACAACTTAAAAAAATCTAATTGTTTCTCAATTTGGCTGTATTTTGTTATGTTTGCTACCGCGTTAATCTGTTATGACATTTATAATTTCTTTTTTTATATGAGAGCCCAGCCGGTCTACTCTTGATCCCAATTTTAAGTTATGACGGAATTCTGACAGAAAACCCATAGGATTTCTGTCAAAATTACGTCAAAACTTAAGATTGGGATCGGAATCGCGTTCAAGGGTAGACCGCTGATCAGATTGGCTCTTACAATATCATCTACTCTGTTCCACAGAAGAAAAAAAAACAATGTTTTTATTGTTCTGTGCTCTGTTCAGCAGTTTAATTAAGGAATCAGTTTTATTCAAGTTTGAAATATTTTGATAATGATTGGAAGGCGGGGTTGATACCTCTACACCAACAAATTATGAGCGTAGTTATCCCAGCCTAGCCATACCTCGGTGACCTCACGTCGGAAAGTTGCATGCCTCTGCGCTGCGATAAAACTATTTTTAATTAAGGCCCTGATTATAATTTTATGAAAGTACAGTTTATTAATGCAAGAAATGTTTCACATTATTGCTGGACAATTACTTCTTATTACTCGTGTAATATTCAGGTCTCGATGGATTTATTTTCTTGCTTTTATTACGAGGAATTGGGTCAAATACTTCGCTTTACAAAAAAATACCTACGATTCGGAAATCTTGTTTACGCATTCTTACTTCCAGTTTGATCCGTGTTCCGTAATTTATCAAATCAGTCGAAAGATTTCTTGAAAATAATAATGTGACTTATGAATTACCTGCGTATGATGTAAAATAAATGTTTGATTATTCTTATTCTTTAGCGACTGGCCTCTCAGCTCAGTTGGTAGTAGCTCTGCCTTCTGCGCCGTAGGTCGTGGGTTCGATCCCCACCGAGAACAAATATTTGTGTGGGGAACTCAGATGTTTGTTCTGTCTGGGTGTTATATTGTATTATAAGAAAGCATTTACAAAAAAAATGTATCAATGTATTATATCAGCTATGTGGTTCTCATAGTACAAGCTCTGCTTAGTTTGGGGCTAAATAGTGTTGTGTGGATTGTCTGCAATATTTATTTATTATCTTTGTATTTACTTATTTTTTGAGTAAAAAATAACAATGAAATGATATACATATTTCGTAATTTTATTACGAATTTCTGTGTAATATCTCATTCTCAACCTTAGAATAATGCAAAATTAAATAAAGAAGGTAACCTACATTTGCCAGACACATTGACGGCAATTTTGTTGCTCAAAATCTCCATAATAAGCTTGCGGCTTATGTGAGCGATGCTCGGCCGTAAATTGAATTCCCCATGATATTTTCCTGATCCACGTCAGGGGAGAGGTTGTTGCGACTTTCCCTCAGCTGACAGGCTATTTGGCAGAGTGCTCAGAGAAATCACGACGGGAACAAAACAACGTAGCAAAAGTAATGATTACTGGCGGAAAATACGCTTTGAAACTTGGGAAATGCTCATAATATTATGTTGGAATTTCTGTGATTTTGAACGTTCACTTCAATCGGCCTATCACAAGCTCTGTTTGGCTCTGTCTCTAGCTCCACTTTTAAGTCTGCGTGAGTGCTCATCAGTGTATTATACTGTATGAGTGACGTTTCGACGTAGAATTTATTTACTCAACACTCACGCAGACTCAAAACCAGAGCCAGACAGAGCTTGTGGTACGCCTACATATACTTCAGTTTCAGTAGCGTAATTTCATTGAAGAAACATAATTTTTCTTCATATCAATCGTGTTAAAACGAGTTGTACTTCTTGCTACCACGCGTTATTTCATATCAAAAAAGGTGGCATAAGAAACGAGTAGAAAACGCCCTTTACTTTGTAAACTAGCCAACGTGAGCTAAGTTTATTTAGTTCTTTGTGCTCATTCCTTCTGTTTATGTCGAGCATACAAACATCTTTGTAAACAAACTATTCTTGCAAACAAGACAGCAGACTTTAACACACACAGCCAGGTTCCAGAGCTAAGTAAACTCAGTCCACGCTACATACTGTCATGTTTATCTGAACGAGCTGAAGAGACTTGGAAATGTATTACACGCACAAGACATAATATTCATTCACTCTAAAGCATATCGAGATCACCTGCGATGGCGATTAGTGTATAAGTACCAAGTTTAGTTCGTGAATTGAAAATAAACCGCTTCGAGTAATTTCGTTGTTTAAGTGCATAATAAGATGTTAAAATAATACGACTATGATAAAAAAAAATTAAAATAGAAATTGAATGTCTACATGACATTCAATTTCTATTTTTTAATTTTTTTAACAAGAAGAGTGCTAAATATGAATGTGGATTGTGCGAAGGATGACATGGGTAATCACAATACTCCCTTCCTTGTTTAGAAAACATTATTCAAGAAGCTCTATAGATATATACCCCATTACTTACAAGCATTTTTCAAAATATAATCAGTGTTTATGCAACAGTCATCTTTTACCATTCCGTAATGTCAAAACAGTGTCAGGAAGAACTTTAAGCAGTGCGTCATATTGGCCTTACAATCGCTACTTAGGTGTGACTCACACCTAAGTAACACTTGTAAGTAAGACCAATAGCTGTCAGAGCTTTGCATGGTATATGCGGGTCCTTTGTGGCTGCAGTCCCAGCATAGCAGCTGTGCACACTGATGTAATCACGCAGGCTTTGAATAGATATAATACCAGCATATCTGCCTAGGATATCTACGAAGGTGTAGTTTTCTGCTTAAAATTTTTCTTCTAAGCAAATCAGAGTTTACTTGGCCTCTCATCAGTCTCGACCATTCTATCTTGACTTGCAAAAACCGAAAGCAAATCATTTCCCGGCCTCGCCAATATTTGTTTAGGTCCAAAACCCGTACGTTGGAGATTACATCCCATGAAATATATGCTGTGGAGAAACAAATCCTTTTAAGCTACAAAACTTAGTATGAGTTTGTATGTATGTATGTATAATGTAAGTAATAAATCGAACTACGCAAAAACATTTATTTACACAACGAAACTTACAATTAAACAAATATTTACATAATGTAAAAAATTCACAAGAAACAGTTGAGCTATCTGCAGACCGTTACAAACGATCTAGAGATAGCTCAACTTATCCAAATCAGTACCAGACGGAAGCGTCCCCAAAACGCAAAAACTAAGTATACTTTTTAGGGTTCCGTAGCCAAATGGCAAAAACGGAACCCTTATAGATTCGTCATGTCTGTCTGTCTGTCTGTCCGTCCGTATGTCATAGCCATTTTTCTCCGAAACCGTAAGAGCTGGACTGATGAAACTTGGCGAGTAGATGTATTCTGTGAACCGCATTAAGATTTTTACATAAAAATAGAAAAAAGCTATAAATTTTGGGGGTCCCCATACTTAAAGCTGAAACTCAAAAAAATTTTTTTCATCGAACTTATACGTGTGTGGTATCTATGAATAGGTCTTCAAAAATGATGTTGAGGTTTCTTATATTGTTTTTTTCTAAACTGAATAGTTTGCGCGAGAGACTCTTCCAAAGTGGAAAAAAGTTGCCCCCCCCCCTCTAACTTTTAAAATAAGAGAATGATAAATCGAGATCTAGTGAGTAGTTTTTTTTTAATACGTCATAAATCGTAAACTGCAATTTACCTTTCGACGAATTACAAGAACTTTTATATTATGTTACTTGTTGCTACGGAACCCTTCATGGGCGAGTCCGACTCGCACTTGGCTGCTTTTTTTATCCTACCCACTCAATTTTTTTTTTATTTTGAAGTATTCAGAAAGGACAAAAACGTATTAGACGAATGTAACACAAAAGTAGATTTACTGCATGAACGAGTATGTTCTAAATTCTAAGACAAGTTTTTTATTATGGAAATGATGGAATACATAATCGTAAAAGAAACTAAATATTTATATACAAGCAAAATATAACTTAGTGACTACACATAAAGAACTTCTATACAGGGTTATTCATTATTAGCTGCAAATACTCAGGAATTAGGTTCAACTAATAAAATAAAAAATATTTATGAAATTATTTTTTTAAAGTTTTGATTTAAGTTTTTGTATATATATATTTTTTTAAATTTCTTTACGGCTATTGAATAATGATTGCCATGGAGAACAGGACGATGACTCACCCAGACGGTGACTGAACGTAGAGTGTCGCTTACGGCGCGCGGGCGCGGATTAAAGGTCAAAATAGGTCAGGCGCCAATGATTCCAAAGGATATTCTTTATCGATTTTCTCGGGATTTTCATAGCAAAACTTAAAAAAAAATATTTCATAAATATTTTTTATTTTATTTGTTGAACCTAATTCGTGAGTATTTGCAGCTAATTATGAATAACCCTGTATATCAAGCTTAAAAGTTACACAACCCATACGAATTCCGCAAATATTTACGTTGGAAACATCAGTAGGCCTACCACAAGCTCTGTATGGCTCTGTCTCTGGCTCTAGTTTTGAGTCTGTGTGAGTGTTGACTAAATAAATCCTACGTCGAAACGTCACTCACACAGTATAAAACTCAAAACCAGAAGAACTGAAGTACAGTGAGCACTCACACAAACTCAAACCAGAGCCAGAGACAGAGCCAGACAGAGCTTATGTTAGGCCTACAGTATAGATTTATCTAAGCATTGATGGGATGCTGCGTCGTCCCGGCAGATGTGAGTTTGATGCGAGCCTCGTAAAATACATGCTTCCGATACTCCAATCTTTCGCACAGTAAAACCACATCTGAAAATCACAATATTGTGACCCATATCAAGTTTTATGGCAGATTGCGTATTTTTTGTACAGTCGCGGTATGAAAATGTTCGTCACCTTAAAGTCGGTTTTCGCTTGCACCAGTGCCTTGATCATGAACACATTTTGACATAATTCGTGACGTGACTTATCGGTGTTTTCTGTCTATTCAGTTTCAAAAGGTAGTATAAATGTAATCGTGATACGTTTAACAAATCAAGTAGAAAATCGTTGAACATTTTCATTCCGCCACTATACTACCGTAGAAATATCAAACTCTATTTTATTATCCAAAACTGTTGCTGATTTTACGGTTTGACCGCCGACTGTTTCAAAATTAAAATCTATGCAAATGCTTACAAAAACTGTTGCAAACATTTATTCTTCATTTCATTTGCAATCAACTCATTTTTTTAGCTGTTGACTAAATAAACCCTATAACGTCAAAATGACACACAGTTTAATGCACTGGTGAGCACTCACACAGACTCAAAACCAGAGCCAAAGACAGAGCCAGACAGAGCTCATGGCAGGCCTACAGCTTGTGGAAAGTATCTAAAAGAACACAAAGCTATCGTTATCTGGGACAACAGATAATAGCATAAGCTCTGTTACTTTTTGGCTCCATATTAAAAGCAAGCATCCTTCTCCCCTATAATTGATGTAACTGGGCTGTGTGCGCTTGATAAGGACCCTCGGTACTATCCCGGCATTACGAGTACGATCGCCACTTGTGTGCTGAATCCTAAGCTCCGTGACTGCGCATTGTGGGGTACTGATGTACGTCATTTATTACGTGTGTTACTTGTATTGCTGAATTTAATTTAGCAAAACTTGACACAGCTGGCCTACCATGAGCTTCATATGGTTATGGTTATGGCTGTCAAAATTGTGTCAACAGTATCAACACATTCAAACCCAAGAAGAAAATGAATGTGTGGGTCAGCCTATCTATACACAATTTGACAGCCATAGCCATAAGAATATGGAGCTCGTGGTAGCCCTGGTGTGGTATACAAAAATAAAATAATATAATCAAAAACAAAAATTGTTTATTTATTTTTTTGCTGCTTGCGAAAATTTGAAATGTACAAATACACATGAAACAGTGAATATACATAAAACAGTTGAGAAAGTTGGAGACCCTGCAAGCGGTACGATCTTACCTAAATCTCAACTGAAAAATAAACACACTTTACTACAAAATGTTTTATAGTAAATATGCAATAAATACTCATCATCATTTTCTTGCCTTTATCCCACACTATGTGGGGTTGGCAAAATAGGTTTTCTTCTTCCACTCCACTCACCTCTATCATTCGTTATCTCAGTGCTTACTCCTTTTTTGCTCATGTCATCTTTGACACAGTCCATCCATCTTTTCTTTGGTCTACCTCTTCTGCTATAACTAATACCACCTGCATCCATAAATATTCGTATACTTATATTCAGATTATACCTACATGTGTTTCGTAACAAATTTAAAACCATATAAATTTCACGCCTCAAAAATTACAATTCGATATTGCGTTGCCATTTCCAGCCAGCCACTCGAGCTAGAGATCGGTTCTGATTTCCGCCGGAAGCTGTAGGTGTCGCTCCGGCCACAGCGTATCGTCATTTCCTCTCTGTCGACTGACGGAAGTTGATGTAACTTTGACGTAGTTGTTACACAATTCTTTTCAATATTGTAAAAATAGCCTATTTCTATTTTATTCGAACATTTTCTGTACGAAGTGAATTTATTTTGCTCAAGGCACGGTTTCAAATACATAAATATTTTGTTATATTTCACATAATACTATTCCCAAATTAAGCTAACCCTATAGTATGGGAAGGTGGAAACTAAGATAACTAGATGGCCTCACATCTTGAAAGCATTAGTGCATAAGAAATTGCTGCAGAAATTGACGTTACTGCTGGGGATTAATCATACCCAACTTATAAAGTCGGGTTTGAGTTTTAGTCGTTGGCAAGTTTTATCATGCGCACTTGATGTGCGGGCAGGTTTTTTCCGCAAGTAGGCCGCTGGTGGGCCCTTTTTGCGTGACCCTTGACACGTGTTGCTCGAATTTTTTTAGGTTCTACAACACGCCGGTTTCCTCACGATGTTTTCCTTCACCGTTTTGAGAGTACTGGCATAGTGCACATAAATTTTTCGACAGAAAAACTCAATGGTACACGAGTGGATTTGAACCCACGACCTTCGGATCGGAAGGCGGGGCCACTACCACTAGACCACCAGTGCTCATTGAGTTTTAGTCGTATCGTCAAAACTGCTTTTCGTCATTATGAAATTTTTGCCAAAGGTGCGTTTCGTCAAATTCCTTTTAGCCAAAACAGCTTTTATCTCAAATTTGAAAAGAAAAGAAAATCTTAGGTCTCCGGCGAAGTATGCGAGCCACTTTTTTTTACATGACGATCGAATTGTATCTACCATGCTTCTTGCAATTAAAATATTTCTTTTCATTTCATTAGGTAAAACTAAGCTCATTGATGGACCTCGCTCCCTCGCTTTTTAATTGGCCCAAAACGCTCCATAAACTTGTAAGTAGGAAGGTACACAGTATGTTATTTCAGTCTCTTGGAAAATTGAGAAACGTCAACCCATAAAGTATACAGCTTGGTAAAACATGGAGTATTCGTTCCTACGCGCTAGGAAGCGAAGTGTAATCTGATAATGTACTCGTAAATATATCCCCCGAACAAGCAACATAAATTCATTCTACGAGGCTAAAAACCCCTGTCAATTCTTGCCTTAGCAAAATTGATAAGTTAGGAACAGCTCGTTGTTTATAGAGCAGTAGCTCTACTACAAACTCTGTCTGGCTCTGTCTTTGGCTCTGGTTTTGAGCCTGTGTGAGTGCTCACCAGTGTATTATAATGTGTGTGTGACGTTTCGACGTAGGATTTATTTAGACAGCACTCACACAGACTCAAAACCAGAGCCAGACAGAGCTTGTGGTAGGCCTACAGTAAGTAGTACGGTAAAATGTCTGTGTTGTTTTATGTGACGCAAAAAAACCACTCAAGTTTCGCACTAAAAGTTCTAAGCGTAGTCATACTGTTTTCGATGTCAAAGCTCGTTTTAAGATCAATAGTACTCATTCTGTAAGTAAGCTACACTACATAGTAAGCTACATACTCTCAAGCTTCGCGCACATCTAGATCGCCTGTGATTGCAATCAGTGTATTGCCGTCAAATATCGCACTGTCAAAGTTCGCGGCAGTGTTGACGATAGATCTAGGTGATCAGCGATGACGATGGCAATGACGATTGGTTTCAGTATAGGGTTTTGCATATACATTCGCACACACTGCTGCAAACTTTGACAATGTCAATTTAACAGCGATACACTGATCGCCACCATCTCAGGCAACCTAAATTTGCGCAAGGCTTTATGTATTATATGAATACTGTAATTTCAGCACTAATTATTATGGTAGGCAATACATTTTGGGTGTTATTAATAATCCTGGCGCAACGCTGGAGTAGTTAAATCGTGTTTTGTCACATTTGTTCGAGTTGACAATTATTGCATGTAAATGCAAGAGACAAAACACGGATCAACCAGTCCAACGCTACGCTAGGATTATTAATAAGACCCTTTGGGTGTTATTAATAATCCTGGCGTAACGCTGGAGTAGTTAAATCGTGTTTTGTCACATTTGTTCGAGTTGACAATTGCATGTCAATGCAAGAGACAAAACACGGATCAACCAGTCCAACGCTACGCCAGGATTATTAATAAGACCCTTTATGTATTGCCTACCTGATTACCAATCTGGTCATGATTGTTTTAGCTAGCTTCCACCGCCTTCTTCCATTATATAAGTACCACTGTCTACCAACAATACATGTTAAATCAAAAGTGTATTTATTCAGTAGGATTGCAAGAATCACTTTGAAACGTCTTGAAGCTGGGATGAGTCTAGGTGCCAGACACGACCAAGCCTAGAAGAACAGGCAAACTACGGCTCGGTTCATACAGTTTTTTTCATATGATCCTTTTACAAATCAAAAATAATCTAAAATAATAGCAGTGAAGTTCCAGCGTGATGCCACTTCTCTTAGTGAGACTTATACAATAATACAAAAGCAAAAGTTTCAAAGACAGCACACGCTACGCTTCAAAGTAATAATATGTTATTTTACATTCCCAATAACTATATAATTTATTTATGCTATAGCCTACAAACTCCCATTTTTATTCAATTAATTTTACTCAACCACCTTTGATGGCAAAAGTTGCAACTTGTGTACAAGACTGTCATGTCAGTGTGGCGTCGCTAATGCGCGCTAATGGAGGCAATTTGGCGCTTTGAAAGCATCCCCAGCATCTACTTACTGTGTTTCATAACTGAGGGAAAGCAAGCTAATAGACTGCGATGTTTCGGCACTCGCTGGAATGTGCAAAGGAAAGTGAGTTGAATGGAATGAGTCTGTGGGGTATGAAATGAAATATTCAAATTCAAGTAGATTTTGTTAATAATGAAGATTCTGTTGTAAATAATAAATATATTTAGTAGATGTGATTGATGATTCAAGTTACAAAATCATACATTTGTCACCTACTGGATGGACATAGGCCGATCACCATTTCCAGCATGAATGGTTTCAAACCTTCTCTATCCACCAACGACCCCAACCGACCTGCGTCCTTCACAAGTTGATCCATCGTAGTGGAACGACTGAACTTGTTCTTTGAGAAACCTTCAATTTGTAATGCATAACTGCTTTGAATAACTGATGACTACATTATGGTGAAGGAAAACATCGTGAGGAAACCCGCGACTTAGTCAGCTCCGCATTGACCATGTCTTTCCTGTGGATTAGGCCAACTAAGCTGTCAGGATGGTATAGGTGCTGGGCAAGCCTATTCCAACTAAAAATCCTGTCCCAGACACTGTGGCGTCCCGTAAGTAGAGGCATGAGTAATCACCAATTACCCCTGACGCTATATAAACCATCTATAATAGCTGCAAAGGCCTGTTTTTTTACATGATGATATAATTTAGCATAGCAATGCCACTTACTCTGTACTGATTATCGCGTCGCAAGCGTATATTATGTACAGTCAATATTCGCATTCCTATATACTTAACACATGTTACATGTAACCACGAAATGTAGCCACAAATGGAAATATGGAATTTACGTTCAATCTACTCGCATTATGTAGATGGGTTTATGGTTACGTATTTAACATACATAACGTAACGTAAAACTCATTTATTCTCCCTTACAGTAAAGATAAACTTAGTTTCTAGGATTAACAATACGTACAGTGGCGGTATGAAAATGTTCGTCAGTTTTCAATTTGATTCGTTCAACGTATCGCGAGCACATATTACCTTTTGAAACTGAATAGACAGAATACACCGATAAGTTAACGTTACAAATTAGGTCAAAATGTGTTCATGATCAAGGCGCTGGTGCAAGCGAAAACCGGCTCTAAGGTGACGAACATTTTCATACCTCGACTGTACATTATAATAAATAGGTATGTGTAAAGGTGAAATTATACATTTCTGGGTTGTAAAGTAGGGTGAAACAAGTTTTGCGAGAGACTGGTGCCTGAAATAACCTGTGCTACAGAAGGGCTCCCATTTCGCTGATTAAACATATAGGGCAGATAGCTATAGTATTTATATACCTATTAAATATGTGTATTTCCATTAAAAAATAACTAAAGTTGAGGTTATTATTTTCACAAATTGTTAAAAGTTCTAACTACTTTTTAATTATATGGTTGCAATGTTTTGTGCGAATTAAGATTGCTTTAAAAAAATAATCAATTTAATAGTTATATTAAATTAAAAAATATTGAATGAATTATGTTTATAACCTGTCAGGCAAAATTTAATTTTATAACGAATTTTCATGTGAAAACGCGAACATGAAAAGGTAGCGTAAGCTGTTTACGAAGATAGGTCGTGAAGCGGTCATGACCTGTCATGACCGCAAGGGGCAGGGGTTAAGCCAGGCCGAAAATAGCCAAGATGAAATATTGGCAGGTCAACGTAGCTCTAATATTTTATTACAAGCATAAAAATCGTGGTATACGATTATTTTGTGAGGTTATTGATGATAAAAAGTTAAACGTTGTGGTACCTTTTCATTCTTGTATATTTAAAATAGTCCATTGTTACCCGAGTGTTGAAAGTCACGTTTTTTGAGTCCCGAGACGGGTTTGGCGCCAGAGCGTTAGCGAGGGCGCCAATGGAGCTTGAGGGACTTAAAAGACATTCACCCGAGGTAAACACTGTGCTTTTCATTACGAACACAAGGAAAGTAAAAATAAAAACATGAATGAAAAATTTGTAAAAATGAAGATTGAATTGCCGCCTTCCCGGTTTTTTTTTTCTTTTTCTCTGGCGGGCCTTCGGCTACGGCTCGCCAGCATTATTCAGCCATTATTTTCATTTTCATAATTTAAAAATGGTAAATTGTTTGCTCAAATCTATGTTATTTTAAATAAATAGTTGAAGTTATATATTAATTAAGTAATTTAGAAGATATATTATTTATTTAATACTATCTTTATGTTATTTAAATTTTACATTGCGCTCAAATTAGAGTTTTTAAACTTCTTACCGTTGTAATGGGTTTCCAACCTACTTGCTGAATAAAAAGTTGGAATTTGGTTCAACCTCCTTGCAGTTTAGAAAGTTGGAACATGGTTGAATAAAATAGAACTTGTTTTTTTTTATAATTTGACAGCTGTCAGTAGAAAGCGATTCTCCCTAGGGCTGAAAGTATTACTTTCAATTAGGCCCCTCAGGCAACTTCAAACCTACTTTCAGAGTATGAGCAATGAAAAAATAAGAAATCTACACTCCGAGGTGAGTAGGATTTTATATTTTGCATATTTTTGGAAAGGGCTGTCAAACTTTTCATGGAAATAGCTTGACTTTGACTTTTCAAGCATATAAAGTAGCATTTACAGCAAAAGAACGATGACAGGCCTTACTAATAAAAATATGCCTAAATATAAACAGTGATTAAACTATCGCCATCTCTTACCACTGTGTAATGTCAAACAGAGACAGGGCTTACTTTAAGCAATGATAAAATTCGAATTGCGTTTTATAAGTATGGCTGGCAGAGTCGTAATAACAAAACTATTACTCAGAGAGAGCTACTTCAACCGTAGGCCTACCATGAGCTCTGTCTGGCTCTGACTCTGGTTCTGGTTTTGACTAAATAAATCCTACGTCAAAACGTCACACACACAGTATAATGCACTGGTGAGCACTCACACAGACTCAAAACCAGAGCCAGAGCCAGACAGAGTTCATGGTAGGCCTACTGTGAGGCTTGTTTCTGTATCGTTAAAAGTACAATGTATGTGTTCAATTGAAGCCTCTCATACAATATCTAGCTTGTAAAAACAACAATGAAAATATGAGTATACTCCATGATACACACATCATACGAACAATATTGTGTGCAGCGAGGCGAGGGTATCTGCCCCTGACAGGCAAATAATAGGCTTATACTAGCAGTTAAGCCCGGGATTGCTTGGGTAGAGTCATTTGCTTGTTCTAGATCATATTTATATTGCATCATATTGTATTCATGAATAATTTTATTTATATGTGAATCTGTATTTGCCTTTATTTAAGATCTAAAATGTACCATGCTTCAAGCAAATAAATTATTTCATTTCATTTCATTTTCATTCCAGAATGTTAAAGATAATTCTAGAACGTTTAGGAGGATTCTCTAGCCTAGAACATTTTGACTAACTCTAGAAATTTTAGAAAAAGCATTACGTAATAGAGAAGGATGAACAATTGAACATAGACAAGTCCCTATGTGTTAGAAAAGGATATGCATAGATTTAAAAACTGTTTCCTCTCACAACAACCCACTTTAACCCTGAGGCGGCTAGGTACTTAGCCACAGGAATCGGGCTGACGCGTAGGATTTTGGGGTCGCGACTCGTGGTCCCACTAATTTGACCCACTGGTGGGACAGTGTGTCGATTTAATGGGCTCGTGGTCCCACTGTTTGGTGGGACCATCAGTCAACGTAATGCAGTCGCTCGTGGTCCCACTGATTTGGTCATAAGGGCTAGCTACAAAAATATATTTGGTGTAGTCTCAGTAGTCCGTCAACCGCGCGGACTTCTGAGTCGTCGAGCGACTCAGAATCAGGAATCGATGGCCGATCGAGGATCAACTCAGGAATTTAATATTAAATTATTTTATTTTATTATTAAAGTTTTTTTTTTTTTTTTATAATTAATGAAAAAATCAGAAAACAGTGTAAATAATTGCTGCTAACTTGAAGGACGCGCGACACTAACAGGTACAACTGGTATCAGGTACTGGTCTCAAGTGGCCAGTACCTGAAGAACTCACTTTAATTCAAGTATTTAAGGCCTGCGCACACCTAGGCCGCTGGCGAACGCGATCAGTGAAACGCTGTCAAATATCGCTGTCAAATTTGACAGCTGATCGCTGACGCCAGCGGCCTAGGTGTGCGCAGGCCTTTAGGCCTCTGCCTCAAATTTTGCGGGCAGCGGGGCGGCGGCGGCGGCGGCGCGGGAGCGGCAGGATCTTATGCGTAAAATCAAATGGACCCCCCCCCCCCCCCCCCCGCCCCGCCCCGCTGCCCGCAAAATTCAAGGCAGAGGCCTTACTCTACGTATAAACTTGATGCAGTGGGGCCACGAACCTACGATTTTAACTATGACTGGTAGTCCCACTAAGCAGTGGGACCACGAACCCATGATTTCAGGTATAGTGGGACCACGAGTAATAGTGGTACAATCCCAGTGGGACCACGAGTCGCGACCCGGATTTTGGTGTCGCGTCGCCAGTCATCTGTCCCCGCTCACACTGTGCGAACATGTAGCCTTAGTGCAAATAAAGAAGTATTTGGAACATGAGTTTGTGGTTTCATCCTCCTCCAGAAAAGTAGCCAGTGAATTTAGAGGTAGCATATCTCTTCTACAACCCCTAAATTCATCGGGGTCACCAATATAGGGGTTGAAGGAGAGATATACTACCTCTAAATTCACTGTCTACTTTTCTGGAGGCCTACCTAGCCGCCACAACCCCTTTCGTCCTAACACCCGACACAACGGAGAGTAGATTCTAGTTGGGGGTTAAAGAAAACCCTGTACGTACACACTTGCTTTTCATAATATATATTGATTACAGCTATACTTAATCGCCCGCATGCGACGCTGAACATTCCTATTAGCTGGAAATGATCACAATGGATATGGATATATCACAGTTGTATAGTAGTTGATCATACCTACGATATTGTAAGAACTAGAGGAATAGTTGTGGAACCAAAGCGTTTGATAGATACCTACTTACATAAGGTTCTCGAATGGTGGCCACGAACCGGAAGACGAAGCGTAGGGCAGTAGGTGGGGGCCCACCCACCAGATGGACCGACGACATTGTTAAGATCGCGGGAAGTCGATGGATGGAAAGGGCTCAGAATCGTTCTTCCTGGAAATGTGTAGGGGAGGCCTATGTCCAGCAGTGGACTTCTTTAGGCTGATAATGACGATGATGATGATGACTTACATAAAAATGAGGGTAGATAAAGTAGGCAATCAGGTATTTTCCTTTTATTTCAGTCTAGGTTTTGGTCACGATTCACCTAGCTTATATTAGTAATTTCTAGGGATCCCAGTGCCAAAAAAACCAGTTTGGTTTATTGAACAGAAAAATCTGAAAATACACTAAATACACATGTGTATTTTCAGATTACACTAGGTATAGTGTTTTTTCTGATTTTTCTCACAGTGTATTTACTAGGATATTTTTTTTTAATGTACCATGTGTGTTAGATACGTACCAATTTTATCACTGCAACAGAAAATAAACTTATTTAATTAACGCATAATATGACGATATACCCAAATACTTCAATTCAATTCCTTTGTTCATAAAATATTAAGCAACGGATTCTACTTTCACTGTTCCAATAAGTTCCCGAGGGAAAACCAGCTGGTAAATTCATTGCGCTGCTAAATCGAGATTAAACTTCAAAGCCTTATTCATTCCGTCATCACTCTTGTAACATTCAATAAAAATCACGATATTTATAAGAAATCCATTAGATGCTTCTAAACAGGCAATTTTAATGCAATTGTTGATCAACTATCGACTTAACACAACATTCATCACAAGTAGGTATACATACACACTTTTACAATTTAAGAGTGGGGTATAAATATTGTTCATTCGTTTTTATTCTACTTAGTGAATCTCTAATAAATAAGTATTTTTTAATGTTTTAAAACCAACACCTTATCATTATCTTAATTCTAATGAACTTGCCAAGAAATTCATGAGACATCCAACGTTACACAACAAATTCAAAAATACTTAAATATCTATTCTATCTCTCGACTGTATATCAAATCGATGTAACTACCTATGCATTGGAATTGGCCAATCTAGGTATTTTAGATAAGAGTTAATTACTCAGTAGTGGGATATTATTACGAAGTCATGTGGCCAGGAGAGTGATGAGTATGAATGTAGATGGATGGGTAGAGTAAAGAAAAGATGGATGAACATTTATATACAGCGATGGCGGCTTATTGGAGAATTAAAGAGAAGAACATGTGGTTCCGACCCCACATTAAGTGGGATAAGAGCAGGAAGAAGAAGCAGGAGTGGGATATTACTATATTACTTGGGGGTGAATACTTGGTTATAATACTTGGTGGTTTCAAAAAGGGTTGGAGCAATTTAAATTGCCTGTTCGTACCTTCATGACGTCAATTTTTACGCCCATAAAGTTGTAAAATTAAATTTAAGGTATGTTCTGTGTATTTGCTTGACAGAGAGCAGAAGAGCGTTTTATCGTGCTCTGAACGCTTACGCCTGTAAATCGGTAGATGTTTCTCCTTCCCTCCGCCCGGGGGTATTTGCCACCCCATATTTCCTCCCCCTAATCGATCGACTCTCGGTGTCGCAAACCGCTCCGGGCGGCCTTTGTGAATGGAAAAGGTATTTTTGATATTAAAATGGATGTATCATGTTTTCGTGCGTTATATTTTCATCCAATTAGAGCGACGTTGAAATCAATCTTGTTTCGTTTCAGAAAAGGCAACAATGTTGGCATAATATTCACAGGCCAATAATTCGATACAAACTCAAATGTTATGTATTTTGTATTGAATATGATATTTTTTTTATTCAACTAGCTGGTAGAACAAGCATAAGGCCTACTTGAGTGCTAACCATCGCCTATAACAAAGCATTGCCTCGTAGGTAACGCACGTCAGGAACGTGCCTTACGATGCACTCCCCTGCGTCCATCAATGTGAGGCATTCAAGCCTCACGTGCCAGTATTTTTTCAGTAAGTTATGTGCCTTCGCCAAACTGTAAAGAAGGAGGATAAAATTGTTGCTGTGTGAAATACGCAAAGCATTATCATTAACAAAGGATTTTTTATATTTATCAATAACAATGTAAAATAAGGTAGTACAACCAAACTTGAGAAAAAAACAAACAATAGGTAATTAAAGTTTTACTAGTGCGATGTGATGCTATATTTTTACATAAACTGCTAGACAAAGGACCTGTTTCTCAATGATGCCTAATCGATCGATTCAATATTTGACAGTTGTTTATCTCAATTTTTACAAGCAATCATCGGTTGTAAACTACAGTCAAATATTGAATTGCTCGATTAGTCAGTCATCCTTGTAACCGCCCCTTAGACATCCTATCTTATCTTAAATGGGTAATTGGTAATTGGTATATACAGGGTGTGGCGTAAAGAGTGGATAATCCTTTACCTACGGGTCGGGGGCATCACAACTGTTCAGAAAATAAAAACATGTACCCAGTAAAAGTCCCACGGTTTTCGAGTTATTAAACATTTTCGAAATTTTCATTATTTTGTACTTCTGTCCATACTTTTCGATGCCAAGATCACAAATCAAGGAATTTTCTCCATCTGTTTTTTTTATGGCATTCTTAGATAACTGTTCTATCAAATGCTAACTGGCATTGGTATGTCAAAGGTATAGTTTTTTTTTTTAGAATTTTTTTTAGAAATAAAAATGTGATTTGCCATTTTTTTCCAAAAGTTTGACCTCCTGTGGTTTAAAAAAAATGTATGGTCACCCTGAGTGACCAACTAATAAATAACTTGCCTACTTCATTGAGAATCCGAAATGGTATAGCACTTGGCAGTTTTAACTTTCAATGCAAAGAATATTTGTGTTAAAAAAGGGTAAGGGACATTTTTTCAAATTACAAGTAAGATTTTACATAGCAATCGAATTTACTAAAAACAGAAAATAAAACAAATTAGATATTTAAAATACATTTATTACATTAAAAATTCTTACAACAAGTGCTCAAAATGGCTTCCACTTGCTCTTATGCAAGCCCTGCATCTTCTAATAAAAGAACGCTTTATCTTGCGCGCATGCCCAGATTCAGTGATGGTTTGGGCCGCCCTTTGGATTCGTTCACGCAGCTGCTCAACTGAGGTAACAGACTCCTTGTACACCATCTCCTTAAGGCACCCCCAGTAAAAGAAGTCGAGTGGGTTGAGATCTGGGGACCGTGGTGGCCACAGAATGGTTGCCACAGATGCCACAGATGGAATGGAACTGCCTCACATTACGGGCATAGTGCGTGGGGCATCCGTCGTGCTGCACACATTCTTCTTCTGTCTTCTGTCTTCTTCTAATAAAAAATAAAAAATATTTGAGGAAAAAAACAATTTTAAGAAAACAACCGTTGGTCAATCTTTACAGAAATATTATTTACATTGAAAGTTAAAACTGCCAAGTGCTATACCATTTCGGAATCTCAATGAAGTAGGCAAGTTATTTATTAGTTGGTCACTCAGGGTGACCATACATTTTTTTTAAACCACAGGAGGTCAAACTTTTGGAAAAAATTGGCAAATCACATTTTTATTTCTAAAAAAAATTCTAAAAAAAAAACTGTACCTTTGACATACCAATGCCAGTTAGCATTTGATAGAACAGTTATCTAAGAATGCCATAAAAAACAGATGGAGAAAATTTCTTGATTTGTGATCTTGGCATCGAAAAGTATGGACAGAAGTACAAAATAATGAAAATTTCGAAAATGTTTAATAACTCGAAAACCGTGGGACTTTTACTGGGTACATGTTTTTATTTTCTGAACAGTTGTGATGCCCCCGACCCGTAGGTAAAGGATTATCCACTCTTTACGCCACACCCTGTATGTAGGTACTATCTGCCTGGGGATTTAAGTTTCTGATAACCACCAACGGCTGTTTCTTTTGTCCTCTATTTTAAATAAACTCCAAACCTTCTTTGTTCGAAACTCCATCTTGATATCCAACCATCAATCAAAAGGATTAACATTATGAAAGAAGATCCAATGTAATGGGGATTGATGTAGCAACGCCCGACTAGACATAGACAGGCATTTATTTGTTACCTCAGCTCACACAATAAAAAAACTTATGAACAAAACCATACAAAAGAAACATAAGATAAGAAATATTTACGAGATGATTTACTTGAAATACAGTACTTAATTCTTTTCTTATTTTTATGAGCATTGGTAGACCAAGGAAAACATGGATGAAATGTGTGAAAGATGACATGGATAAGAGATATAATAGTGAATGTAGAGATGACGGCTGACAGAGAGGAATGGAGGAGAATGTTGTGCCGACCCCTCATAAAGTGGAATAAGGGCAGGAAGAAGAAGAACAGTATACTAGAAATACAACAGAAGCGATAATTTGCTATACCGTGCTAGAAATTCATGAAGGAGACACTTGTCCAACTCTGGACTTCGTCAGGCTACGGATGATGAAGCAATGAAAACAGAGAAGTACAGTTATTAAAATATAACCTGTGTTCGAACGGCAACAACTTATTTTCGTTTACGAACGAATTTGAATTATTATCATTTTGAGTATATTTATTTCAAAATGTAACATGAAAATGCTATCACTTTCTCAAGACGCGACGTGACCGAGTTTTTTTACTACTTTTTTGTTGAAATGCGTAGCGTGTGGCGTAGACAAATCGTAGCGTGTCGTAGACTTGACGTAGCATCTACGAGAACGGCTACAAGTAATAATGTTTATTTTTTATGCTATCATTTCACAGGTTGAATAATTTAGCCAGTTAAAAGGTGGAATTTGACCTTCAAGGCTTGCTGATAAGTTCATCATCATAGGCTTCCCCTACTGCACATTTCCAGGAAAAACGATACTGAGCCCTTTCCATCCACCGACCTCCCGCGATCTTACCAAAGTCGTCGGTCCATCTGGTGGGTTGGCGCCCTACGTTTCGTCTTCCGGCTCTTGGCCGCCATTCGAGAACCTTTATTCCCCAACGGTTGTCGGTTCTTCGAGCTATATGACCTGCCCATTGCCACTAATACAACTTACTAATTCTACAAGCTATGTCGGTGACCTTGGTTTTTCTACGGATATCCTCATTTCTGATTCTATCACGCAGTGAAACTCCCAGCATAGCTCTCTCCATAGCTCGTTGCGCGACTTTGAGCTTTAAAGCTGATAAGTTATGCTGATTAGCCATGGTTTTTATAATAATAAATAGCACGGGTCCTCGTACGATCGCACGTGTATTGGTAGCCTGTACCAATCTATAACTTTACCCGCATTCTCATGACTTTATCAGTAGACTGACAGGTGGGATACTTCTCGTTCGCCCGGTCGTCGTATAGCAAGCGCAATATGGCGGTCGGCGGATACATATTTTCGATGACAGTCATATTGATTTCTTTGTTGAATTATATAAACTAGCAGTAGGCCTACCACAAGCTCTGTCCAGCTCTGTCTCTGGCTTTGAGTCTGTGTGAGTACTCACCAGTGTATTATACTCTGTGTGTGATGTTTCAACGTAGGATTTATTTAGTCAACACTCACACAGACTCAAAACCAGAGCCAGAGACAGAGCCATACAGAGCTTGTAGTAGGCCTACTGTATTCATTAATTAAAAAAAAAATTGAGTTGATTGAGAATGAAATCTTATTTATTATTATTTATTTTCAGCCTATCTTGTCCCACTGCAGGGCAAAGGTCTCCCTACCCTTTTTCCAGCTTTCTCGGTCCATTGCACAGTGGTCCCGGCTCTATAGGAGGGCGGTCATAGCGACCAAACTTAGAAAGTTTGTGATAGACCTCTAAGCCACAGGTCTATCACAAACTTTCTAAGTATGGTCGTGGTTCTGATTTCGAGTCCGTGTGAGTGCTGACTCAATCTTATTAATTACGTACAAACATATGAAAAAGGAATACATAATAAATGAAAATTATTGGCATTTTAGTCCAATAATAATAATTACTCTTACACCTTTGTGACATTGCACTGTATCTATCACTCTGAGATGTAAAGTTCAAAGTGTGCACCGGCACCCTTCCAATTCCATAAAGTTCAATACAAAATACTTCATAGTTCCTTATTTTTGAACACTTTGGTATTTTGACTGTAAGCTCAAACGTGTTTCTTTATAAATAAACAATTAAATCAGAAAACATGCATAAATAATGTATACATATAGCGAAGTTTTAGAAGCATCCTGCACGATTCACTTAAAATTCAGAACAACTTTACCGCAAAAATAATTAAATAAACATCTTTGAAGCCCACAGTTGCTAATTTTTTATTTTGCATAAAATTTCTCGCGAGACCCATTATCCGGGATAAAATAAAGCTGTTGGCGTGTAAATAAACTGACGGACGCGACTTTATGCACGACTTTAACTAGAGTCTGGTTGAAGCGACGCATGACAATAGTAATAATCAATAACGCTCATATTCATAATGGTCCTACAAAAATAAAAATATTAAAGTAAATAATAAATACAAATACAGTCATGTAGCTTAGCAGATGGATAAGTCTGTTGCCACCTCGATTTTTTGAGATCAAGAAAGCCTTTTTGCGAGCCGTTAAAAAGTGTCAGGCATTATGAATGGTCTGGACAATGGAACTTTTGAGATTAAACGTTTTTTTTTATTAAAGCTAGTAGAGCTCGAGTTAGGGAGTACAGAGGAGACTACGGCAAACCCCCTCAAATGTTTCCTAAAAATACATGGTCAGCAGTATATGCCGCAGTGTTTGTTTAGTAGTTATTTTCTTTAGACTGCTTCCAGTCCGCAAGTCGTGTCCGTAATTTTCTCGTCCTACAATTCAATTTGTATTAAGAAGGGATGGGATAGGATTACTTTCGCCCTTGGATTCTCAAATTGCCAGCGCTCATTAGTCGAAGCTATTCTAATGATGGACTTGTACAGTCAGCGACAGAGCTTAACTACTTTTTCAACAGCAGTTTTTTTTAACGATTTTAAAAATAAAGTTAGAAGCAAGAAATCAAGGTGAATATGCAAAGTAAAGCCATGAAATACTGTCAAATATGACTGCGATATTTGACAGCGTTTCGTTGATTGCCATCGCCATCACCTAGATGTGCGCAGGCCTTAAAGGAAAATACAATAATCTTCTCGTTATATTTTTATTTACAACTGTTGTCAGGTTTCTGTTTAACAGAGTTTCAAAACACGTACGCTTCACAAAACAAACTCCCAGCTTCGACGTCCGAGGTACTCGTACTTTCAATAACATTCCTGGAAAACTCATAAATAGCACGTTCTCATGCTATTCTTATTCAAATCCACGTTACAAATACAAATGTCCATTGGAGTGAGAGCTTGAGTGGGATGCTTTTGAAGAGCTGGTTCCACTGTAAGCGATCAAAAGAGCTGGGAGTTTAGGCCTATCAGATAATTTTAATATACATCTCAGAGAAAAGAGGTAATTTTGATTTAATCAAACAAAAAATCAGCATCTAACGGGTTTACTTATGTTTTCGCCGTAATTAGACAGTTTCCGCCTATATAGGCGGAAACTGCGGCGATAGATAAGTCAAACGCTAAATTTGCCGTAATCACCACACTTGGCAGGCGGGTTGTTAACCGCAGTATTGAAACTCTGATTTTCTGAGAGGCTACTGCTGCTCTTTCCAGGTACGTTCCTTTAGTCGCCTCTTACGACATCTTGGAATCATGTTTGACACGGCATGATAGAAAGCTAAGTACGGTTGTATTCAATAAATATTGCACATCGGCTTTTCTGCTTTCGTAGAGCGCTATCTCTTTCTGACGCACACTACGCTCTATGAAGTTGAAATTAGCTGATGTGAATTATTTATTGCCTACTACCGTAACATCTTTCTAGCAAAGTATCAAACTCGCTATTCGCTTGCAGTACAACAAGACTATTTCAGAATGCGACTCACGCCGGCCATAAGAGAGATGTGGTGATTTCATCCGATCCACTGATTTATGTGAGTAATCTCTGTAGTGGCTCCAGCGACAATATATTTCACTTAGCAACGTTTTACGGGGCCGTTACTATGTTTTGTATACCAATTCTACAAATCTGCGTCATGGAAGTGAAATCTTTTTATTCAGCTAGCTTACTATTATAAAAGGTTACAACAGTTGTAATATATATTAGTATCTATCTCACATGAGGTTCCGAAGTAGTTAGGTTCAACCTAAATAAATGTTGTATTAGAAAATAATAATATTTATTTACGAGAAAATAAGGTTTACAAAGTTGACTAAACTAAACTAAGACTAGGTAGGTAAACTAGGTGCACAATTAATTTTAAAGTAGGTTCTTTGTAACTAAACCTTTGTGTGACTATGACGTTGACTCCTCGCTCTAACTAAGTAAGAACTTGTATGTAGACGCGAGGGAAAAGTATGATAACGCCCAAGTATTTTCATGTTTCTAGATTATATTAAAAGACGCCAACAGAATCCCTGCTGAGCAAGACGTGAGGCTATAATATTTAGTTTCAAAATTACCTTGTTTTTCATTTACACTGTGGTTTTATCAAATTTTCATAACGAACTCATGTTTGCGAAACCAGTCTCTGGAATAATGGAATTACATACTTACTGCAGTCATTTTCATAGTCACATTCAAGATAGTTTGTAGTTTTAGTAGTACTTAGTGTACTACTAAAACTAGCAGTGCTTTTCCGAAATTCTGAATTTTTCTGTGTCTGAGTTCGGGGCTATCGACTAGCATCACAGAGCACCAAACACGCTTTTGCTTAACTAGCATTGCCAGATAGTTTTGTCTTGAGCTAATAAATAAAGCTACGTACGTCATAGCTGGATAGTTAGTACTTTGGATAATAAGTTATACCATCGTTCTCTAATCATAAGCGCTTATCATAACTACTATAAGATAAAATATTATGCACATAATATTAAAAAGTATTATATACATATTTTTGTCGCGTTCTTGGGTATCGGGTAGAGATCGCCCATTCTAGCTCCAATTTTTTGTACATCAATGTGTGCAATCAATAAAGCATTTGTATCTATATCAGTTACATAGTTTTGAGCTGGAAGTCTTGCTACACAATGCTTGTGTATAGGTAATTTGTGTGGGCAATCATAGGGTGTAGCTGGGAGGAAATCTATGTATCCCTCCCTTAGGTTGGGGGGTTAAAGGTAGGTACATTATGTGTATGTGTTCTGATTGCAACTGACTATGTTGTACCAGTGGTTAATTTGAATCTAGCCATTTAACTATTTAATTACACAATGTTATTGATTATGTATAAAATACCTACGACTAATAGTATTAAGATGGTTTAGAGTAGAGGGTGGAAAGTTAAAATCAAAGTAAAAAGATATTGAATGACAAGGATACCTTTTTTTAACGTTAATTATTCTTTTCTTTTCTTTTCATTTTGTAGCAATTAATTAAAAAAAAAACGTTTTTTTAATTTGCTTCACTTTTTATACTTTTGCATACTTTTCTGTAAATACTTAGTGGTGTAATAGGTTTTACATTTTTGCTTGCGGTGTTTTCATTTAGAAGGCCGTACACTCTCCTACGTCTTCTATAGCCACGTATCATAATATTATTGTGACCATAGAGTAACCTAAATCAAAATTAAAAATAAATACCTTAGAAACGTCTTATAGTTAGGTGAATCTAGGTGCCAGTTCTAAACAACCAAGCCTAGAAGAACGGGTAATAAACTTTTCATTACTCATACTCTGAAAGTAGGTCTGAAGTTGCCTGAGGGGCCTAATTGAAAGTAAAACTTTCAGCCCTAGGGAGAATCGCTTTCTACTGACAGCTGTCAAATTATAAAAAAAAACAATTTCTATTTTATTCAACCATGTTCCAACTTTCTAAAGTCTTTCTAACTGCAAGGAGGTTGTTCAACCAAATTCCAACTTTTTATTCAGCAAGTAGGTTGGAAACCCATTACAACGGTAAGAAGTTTAAAAAGTCTAATTAGAGCGCAATGTAATATTTAAATTTAAATAACATAAAGATAGTATTAAATAAATAATATATCTTCTAAATTACTTGATTAGTGTATAGCTTCAACTATTTATTTAAAATAACATAGATTTAAATTATGAAAATGAAAATAATGGCTGAATAATGCTGGCGAGCCGAAGCCGAAGGCCCGCCAGAGAAAAAGAAAAAAAAAAAAGAAGCCAAGTGCGAGTCGGACTCGCCCATGAAGGGTTCCGTAGCACGACAAACTACAAGAACCTTTATATTATGTTACTTGATGCAACATAATAAGGTTCTTGTAGTTCGTCGAAAGGTAAATTGCGGTTTACGGTTTATGACGTATAAAAAAAAAACTACTGACTAGATCTCGTTCAAACCAAAAATCAAAAAAATTTTTTGAGTTTCAGTTTCAAGTATGGGGACCCCTGAAATTTATAGTTTTTTTTTATTTTTATGTTAAATTCTTAATGCGGTTCACAGAATACATCTACTCACCAAGTTTCATTAGTCTAGCTCTTACAGTTTCGGAGAAAAATGGCTGTGACATACGGACGGACAGACAGACAGACAGACAGACAGACAGACAGACAGACAGACAGACATGACGAATCTATAAGGGTTCCGTTTTTGCCATTTGGCTACGGAACCCTAAAAACCGGGAAGGCGGCAATTCAATCTTCATTTTCACTAATTTTTCTTTCATGTTTTTATTTTCACTTTCCTTGTATTCGTAATGAAAAGCACAGTGTTTACCTCGGGTGAAAGTCTTTTGAGTCCCTCAAGCTCCATTGGCGCCCTCGCTAACGCTCTGGCGCCAAACCCGTCTCGGGACTCAAAAAACGTGACTTTCAACACTCAGGTAACAATGTACTATTGTTTAAACCATTATAGCGTATAATTCTTTGTACAAAATAATAATTGAGATTAAAATAGAGTATTCTTTACCAGTAGGTTTTTCATCTCATTCCTCATTTACAAAGCCTACTTCACTGAGCTTAAATAGGAATTACGTTGGTACTTCAACTAAAATAGTCTATTCAACAATAGTCTTGCCAAACAATGAGTTTCCAGTTGCGATTTATCTTCGCAGTATTTTCTCCTAAATACGAATAAAAAACCCGGCTACTTCAAACAAAACATGTTTTTTCAAGCGCACCCATTTCACAAATTCAGGAAAAGCTTTACAATGATACGATAGAACTAGGTCGAAAATAAAAACCGGTATTTCGCCGTAATGTCCGACTAGCGGGCATAAAGTATGTTTGGACGGAGGGCCGATTTGTTTAGAAAGCAGGTTTCCGGCTTTCCGACTTCCATCGGCACAAACTTGGGCAGTGTTTAGTGCACGCCTGTTTAGTTGACTGTGTAGGTAAATAAATAAACTAATTATTGATAGATAAGTGGGTACACAAGCTCGCAGCTCTTATAATCAGGTTTTTTTATATAACTAGCTGATGAAAAAAGCATATGGCCCACCGTATGTTAAGTAACCATCGCCCATAACACAAACTGACCTCTTAGGACACGCACGTCAGGAACTTGCCTTGCGATGCAGTCCTGCGTCCGTCAACAAGATGTCAGCCTCACGTGCCAGTAATTTTAGCGGCACCCACCACACCCTTTCAACCGATACACAGCAATGCTGCTTCACGGCAGAAAATAGACATGGTGGTAGTACTTCCCCAGACGATCCGAGCCCTTCACAAAGAGCTCTACTACTACAATATATCAATTAGAAACGAAGGCGTGCATGTTCTTCGTTCCTCATGAATTCATTAACAAAAAACTAGTAAAGTAACTTTGTAGACTGTATCCGGCTTTCTGTGTGTATTTCTTCGGAATCAGGGCTGGAATAAAAAGCGGAAATGGCAAAGGCCAAGTCCGAATGTGGGGATAACAAAGGGCGAAATATACGAGGAAATATGTGCATGTGGAATATTTATTGAGTATGAAGTACGAGGTTACTTCATACTCAATAAATATCCCACATACGATACGGGTAAATACATTAGAGCCTTATAAAAATACGTCACTAGGTAAATAGTGGTTTGTAAACTATTGCCATCCTTTAAAGGCAATGTTTTTTTAATCTCAAGGGTTTTATTTGAGACACATTGTTACTTGTAAATAAATGTTCTTAACATAAAAAGCGTGGAAATAATCCAACTGGCAAGAATTATTTTTAAAGAGAGCTCGTTTATTTTAGTTTCATTTTTAAATCCCTCTGGATCAAAGTTTGAAATGTTCGTTTCTGGCGTGTGGGATAAAAACCCGGTGGTATCCTCTAGCTTTGCAAATATTCGAGTTCCGAGGAATGAGGATTACTTGAGGTCCGGCTTTTGCAGGACATTTCACGGCTTTTTATCCTACTTCAACTTCAACTTCAGTTATCGATTCGGTGGTATTTTTTTAATGTTTGTTATCGCTTAACATTTTTTTTTACATTTTTGTTATCATTTATATATTTGAAAAAAAAAAATATCTGGAAGGTTATACTTTTAGGTTGATCCTATAGAAATTTGTTTGGCCACATGAAACATGTTTGTTTCTCAAATATGTTAACCTTTATTTTCGGCTTATCCGTTGATCACACAAAATTACTAAACTAAAAGAATATAAATGGATTATTGGTTATAATAACTGTGGTGGTTTTAAAAACATGTAAGGCACTTACTAGTAATTATTATAAAAGTTTTATGCAGGCGTAAAGGCATGTTTCAATGATTGATTGCTGGGCATGTTCCAATGAGAAGTAATGATTGATTGATTCGTGACTAGAACCTCATGAAGTATTAAAAAAAACAAAGTGCTTTATCAAATAATACCCAATAAATTCAGCCACAAAGACAGCAAAAAATTATGATAAAAAAAAAATCCCCGCCTAGAGCGCCGTAGAGTTCTATCCCCACCGCGGGAACAAATTTTGTAGTGAAACCAAACGTAGTTTGTTCTCTATCTGGGTGTTATATTTTATTCAAAATATGTGTTTACAAAAAAATCCTCAAAAAGTATCATATCAGCTACCTGGGTCCCATTGTACAATCTCTACTGTATGCTACCCAGCATTAAGCTCGTCCGTGTACAGTGTATTTTATTTGTGCAATAAAGCATTTTCTATCTATCTATCTACTTTGGGGCTAAAAAGCGTTATTGTGCATTGTCCACACATATTTATTTACATATATAAACTATCACTTATACTAAAAGTTATTAGCAGGTACTACTAATTCATTCCGATGTGCAATATATTTTGTTAAATTTCTTAAAATAAAAAAGCAGCCAAGTGCGAGTCGGACTCGCCCATGAAGGGTTCCGTAGCAACAAGTAACATAATATAAAGGTTCTTGTAGTTCGTCGAAAGGTAAATTGCAGTTTACGATTTATGACGTATAAAAAAACAACTACTGGCTAGATCTCGTTCAAACCAAATATCTTTGAAAGTTTGCATAGTAATGTACAACATATATTTTTTTTAGTTTTATTTTTCTCTTATTTTAGAAATTAGAGGGGGGGGACCAACTTTTTTCCACTTTGGAAGTGTCTCTCGCGCAAACTATTAAGTTTAGAAAAAAACGATATTAAAAACCTCAACATCATTTTTGAAGACCTATTCATAGATACCCCACACGTATGGGTTCGATGAAAAAAAAATTTTTGAGTTTCAGTTTCAAGTATGGGGACCCCCAAAATTTATAGTTTTTTTTCTATTTTTATGTAAAAACCTTAATGCGGTTCACAGAATACATCTACTCGCCAAGTTTCATCAGTCTAGCTCTTACGGTTTCGGAGAAAAATGGCTGTGACATACGGACGGACAGACAGACAGACAGACAGACAGACAGACATGACGAATCTATAAGGGTTCCGTTTTTGCCATTTGGCTACGGAACCCTAAAAACAAATTTGATATTGGAACTTCCGTCTTTTTGGATCGTCTCTAGTTCGGGGCAGTGAACGAAACGGAAGCCACGCGAATGACCGAAATTGGAAAAGTTTTGGAGTTTGTGCTGCTTTGTGTGGGATCATAGATTCCTCTCTGGGGGTTGATTGATGTGGTGAATGGCTATTCGGCATGAAATGAAAGCGTCCTTGTGTGCGGTCCCAGCGGGTGAGAGAGATGGATGGACAGACATAAGTAAGTGTGAATGAGAGGTATGATAAATGCCTTCGCTTGTTTTATGTGCGTAAGGTCTGTAGAATTTCATTAAATCAATATCCATTAAATATTATTGAAATTCCAATTTCAAAAACCAATTCGTAATTTAGTGAAAAACACGGACAGTTCATATAAAAATATTGCATAAAGTAATGTATAAAAAGTTACTTAATTTAAAAATACAAACAATTAATCTAAAAAAAATTGTGCTTTGCTCTGTCTAAGAAATGGAGAAACTTGTAGATAGTTTTCGAGAGCAGTCTTTATACACCCTGTAGGTATAAATAGTCCTACGATTTCGTTTGGTTTTCTTTCGGTTTCGTACTTGACCTCCGAGGTTATCTTTTTGGATTTGACGGAGGTAAGTATTGGGAAGAATTTTCTTTTCATCGAATTCTTTTCATGCTTTGGGATCAAACATTTATTTAAGGGTTCCTGATTCTCACAATTCAGCTGAAAGCTGACTGCTGACGTATGTATTTATCTGTTCAGTAAAAGAGAAATGTTAAAGGCACTGCGTATTGGTATAGATACTTACCTACGTTGCACTTATACATATACAAAGTTCAAACTAATAACTACAAATTACCTATGTACTTAAAACTACTGTAATATTTGAATTTTTCAAACCATGCATGATACCCGATTTGCCTCTCAACCTTAATTCTCCTCAAATCACATATGAGTATTAAAGTCTACGAGTATACTTATTAATTCACTTAGGTGAATTACCCCAGGTGAACTAAGTTTACGGCGCCGGTATTTACAACTGAGTCCCTAGCAAGTAATATTTGAATTTTTAGTACAAGTATTTACAAAATGTACCTACATAGTACCTACACAAGAAACAGTTGAGCTATCTGCAGACCTTTACAGACGATCTAGAGGTAGCTCAACTGATTCAAATCAGTGCTAGACGGAAGTGTCCCCAAGACGCTGGCGGCATCGCTTCGCTGAATAGCAATGCTAATGCACTGCGCCAGATACCCACCAGCCCTTGGGTCACGTGACGCGACGCTTCGATAAGTCGCCTAGACAACCTTTTGAAGTCTCAACCCCGAGAGATTTTATGTAATTTTAAGTTAAAATACGGTTTACAATTCAAATTCTAAAATGCAGGACGTTTATTTTCTCGAAAGAGTAAGTAGTATGACAGGCTTGTGTCTTCCCTGATAAAGCAAATAAATGATGATATCTACCGATAAAACGAGGAAATTATCGTGTTGACTAGCACTTTTCTTGGTAAAAGCTTTGTCGATTCCTAGCTCGATGTTATTTTAAAAATAGAATTGCAGCTACGTTAGCCGTAAGACTTGAAACTCTTTGTTCTATCCTTGTAGAATATTTTGCTCCAAACTAAACCGTCTTCTCAGCCTCGCAGGGAACGGGAAACTCATTGTTCTGAACTACCGACTATAGTAAGAAATAACACAATTATCTGTTCGGTAAACGAGAGTAGCGGAAAGGGAAGTAAGTTGCTGTATTATCTGTGGTCTGATTGCATTACCTACCGCCAATAGAAACTCGAGAATAATGACATTTGGAATTCCCAGCAGGGTGGAGCGTTTGAATTTATAGAAACGACTAGTGAAATCCCGTGCGACTTCGTTCGCGTTAAGCTTTTCCCGTACAAAGTTCAACCCCCGTTGCACACCTTTAGGGGTTGAGTTTCGAGAAACCCTTTCTTAGTGCACCTCTACACTACAACAGGAATCTACTCTCCAAATTTCATACTCCTAGGGCCATTCGTTCAGGCTGTGCGTTGATTGTCAGTCAGTCAGTCAGTCAGTAACGAAAGAGTTTTATATATTTAGATAGAAGATAGAAGAAGAAGAAGATTGACTTGACTATCTACTTCACGACTTGAATGCTGAAAGTTAATTCAATTTCGATCGCTACATTGAATATAATGAACGCAGATATACTTTTTGAAGCCACGGGAAAACGCGTAGTTAAATTTACTTAACAATGGGAGAGTAGGCCCTTAGAGGGTTATGTAGTAATTCAAAAAACTAGTCCTAAGATAATGTTAATGTTAAATTTGCATACTTAATAAGGCAAAAAATATAGTAGTTTCGGTGTAAAGTTAAATTTCAAGAACTTCTATTTTCAGCAATGTACCATGCTTCCTAGGTTCTTGAAAAAAGAAGTTCCTATTCTTCCATTCACCTACTGCGTTATGAATGTACCCAGTTAATCACGTAGGGCCTCATACACGGGGTGATTATCGTAACTGCCTAATCTGCCCATTCTACTTACATTCTTAATTTATCATCACCAGCCTCTAGAAGTCTACCTTTGGACATAGGCCTAGCAACGTATGAAGCTTAATTTATTAACAAATGCATGATACACGTATTTGCGTCTCAAACATAATTATCCTCAAATAACCTATGAGTATTTAAGTCTACTAATACTAGTAAACTTAAATACTCATAGGTGACTCGTGGTCCCACTGGGATTGTACCACTATTACTCGTGGTCCCACTATCCCTGAAATCATGGGTTCGTGGTCCCACTGCTTAGTGGAACTACCAGTCATAGTTAAAATCGTAGGTTCGTGGCCCCACTGCATCAAGTTTATACGTAGAGTAAGGCCTCTGCCTTGAATTTTGCGAGCAGCGGGGCGGGGCGGGGGGGGGGGGGGGGGGGTCCATTTGATTTTACGCATAAGATCCTGCCGCTCCCGCGCCGCCGCCGCCGCCGCCCCGCTGCCCGCAAAATTTGAGGCAGAGGCCTAAAGGCCTGCGAACACCTAGGCCGCTGGCTTCGGCGATCAGCTGTCAAATTTGACAGCAATATTTGACAGCGTTTCACTGATCGCGTTCGCCAGCGGCCTAGGTGTGCGCAGGCCTTAAATACTTGAATTAAAGTGAGTTCAGGTAGGTAGGTACTGGCCACTTGAGATGTACGTTGTACCTGTTAGTGTCGCGCGTCCTTCAAGTTAGCAGCAATTATTTACACTGTTTTCTGATTTTTTCATTAATTCTAAAAAAAAAAAACTTTAATAATAAAATAAAATAATTTAATATTAAATTCCTGAGTTGATCCTCGATCGGCCATCGATTCCTGATTCTGAGTCGCTCGACGACTCAGAAGTCCGCACGGTTGACTTAACTGTAACCGGACTACTGAGACTACACCAAATATATTTGTGTAGCTAGCCCTTATGACCAAATCAGTGGGACCACGAGCGACTGCATTACGTTGACTGATGGTCCCACCAAACAGTGGGACCACGAGCCCATTAAATCGACACACTGTCCCACCAGTGGGTCAAATTAGTGGGACCACGAGTCGCGACCCCAATTCTGAAACCAAATAGCACGGGTCAATGAACCTCGCACCTCAGAGGAAGAACAAAGAGCGTACGTTAAAAAAACCTTGTTTAATTTAGACTCTATGGTGGATATTAAAAGGATTTTTTTTATTATTTTCTGGAAGCTATAGTTATAGTAAACAGGCCTTTGCAACTATTGTAGATGATTTATAAAACGTCAGGCTCAACTGGTGTTTACTTACGCTTTAGTGCCTGGGACAGGATTTTAGATGGAATAGGCTTGCCCAGCAACCTATACCATCCTGACAGCTTAGTCGGTCTAATCCATAGAAAAGACACATAATCAATACGTGCGGAGCTGACTATGCCGCGGGTTTCGTCGCGATGTATTCCTTTGCCGTTTGAGAGCACTAAAACTGTGTACATAAATTTCTTGAAAAGAAGAACGTGACGAGGTAAAACTCCTTTTCATTACTCATACTCTGAAAGTAGGTCTGAAGTTGCCTGAGGGGCCTAATTGAAAGTAAAACTTTCAGCCCTAGGGAGAATCGCTTTCTACTGACAGCTGTCAAATTATAAAAAAAAACAAGTTCTATTTTATTCAACCATGTTCCAACTTTCTAAAGTCTTTCTAACTGTAAGGAGGTTGTTCAACCAAATTCCAACTTTTTATTCAGCAAGTAGGTTGGAAACCCATTAAACGGTAAGAAGTTTAAAAAGTCTAATTAGAGCGCAATGTAATATTTAAATTTAAATAACATAAAGATAGTATTAAATAAATAATATATCTTCTAAATTACTTGATTAGTGTATAGCTTCAACTATTTATTTAAAATAACATTGATTTAAATTATGAAAATGAAAATAATGGCTGAATAATGCTGGCGAGCCGTAGCCGAAGGCCCGCCAGAGAGTAAGAAAAAAAAAACCGGGAAGGCGGCAATTCAATCTTCATTTTCACTAATTTTTCTTTCATATTTTTATTTTTACTTTCCTTGTATTCGTAATGAAAAGCACAGTGATTACCTCGGGTGAAAGTCTTTTGAGTCCCTCAAGCTCCATTGGCGCCCTCGCTAACGCTCTGGCGCCAAACCCGTCTCGGGACTCAAAAAACGTGACTTTCAACACTCAGGTAACAATGTACTATTGTAATAACTGGATTCAAACCCATGACGGGGAGGAAGGCGTTACTACACTAGACCACCAGCGCTCGAGTGAGTGTTCTGTATTTCTTACCTGTTTTTATTTGCATACCACAGCTGAATTCCTTGTAGTATCCACATTTACGACAATGCGCTTTCATAATGAGAACCCAGCATCTGAGATGCCAAGCAGTAGATCCTCGAGACTTGGCGGAGCTTAAGGTATTCCGTTCAGCTCGGAATGACTCCGTGCCAAATGAAGCGGATCTTAAGGCCGGGTCTGATTGTCAGATGAATATTTAAAGGAAGGATTTGTTGTAGGTATGTAGGTACTATAATTTTAGTTGGAGTTGAAGCTTCATGGACATGGAAAAGGCTTCATTCGAGATAGACCTTACAGTAAATTAATAATAAGAGAAGTTTAATTTATCTTCTATTCCCATAAAGGACAACCAAGGTCACAAAGACGGTATGATTCTATCCAGTTTTCTTGTTATCATAGTAAAAGCTTAAAATTATGAGAATAGATGGCACTGGATAAAAGAATAGCTTACATCGTCCGAAGTATCTTTATAATTTTTAATTAAAAAACAGCTGCAGTTTCAGTATCCAATTCAGTTATGCTGTAAAAAAGCGCCACAAAGCCAAGCTCGATGGCCTGCGTATCGATCAAGTTAATTATGCAAATAGCGTTCTCACTGCATGACGCTGATTTTGCATACATTAAAGCCACGTACGAACATAAATGTGAATTAATGCAGTGGTGGCCATCAAAGGGGTAATTTATCCGCGGTTGCCATTATGTCTGAACCTGCTTATTACGAAATGCTGTACTCGTTTTCGATGCTTCTGGAAAAACATAATTACAGTAGAATCCGCTTATTACAACTCCACTTATAACATCTAACGCTTAAATAGCGACGAATAAGCACTAATTTAAACCGCACGTCATTTTGTGCGACGTCCGGTTAGTACGACCAAATATCGCCGGGTCCCTTGAAGGTTATATGTTGAAGGTTATATCCGTTATATGCGGATTCTACTGTAAATCCTTGCATTCCTTGACGGCTACGAATAAATTATAGGTAAACAAACTTTCTGTCGGCTCCTATCGGCGTATAAGTCGGTCTCAACCGCGACTCTTTTGTGATTAGTGCGTCTACGTATCAAAGACTCGTAAACGCGACCGTCCATAGAATGTTTATTTATTTAGGTTTAGTATTGACACGTAAGAACATGAGCGCGTATTAGTAGAACAAAATAGTAGGACCACTAGAAAACAGCCGCTGTATTCAGGTGAATATATTTATTTCATTAAACGTACCCAAGAAGAAACCAAGAAGTAACAATACAATAAACAAATACTCCGATTAACCGATTCTTCTAAGAGCTAATTTTTACACGTACAGAGATAAAAATATATCAATTTCTTTTCATCCCACCAGCTCTGAAAGTGTGTTTTTGCTGTTTAATATCTGACTGGAAAAGCCGTTTTTATCCGCTAGAGGATAAAGTAAATTTGAATTTAGAATATCGTGTTCAATAAATGTTTGTGAATACACAACCTATTTACTTCTACCTCCATGGTGCCGAACTTATCATACAACCTTTTTTATTTTGTTAAAAACTCGTACTCGTAACCTCCTTGGTGTATTTTTGAATTCAAAACACCATTAAACCTATTAACTTCTACCTGCATGGTGCCGAATTTATAATACAACCTTTTTAAATTTGTTGATAACTTATACTCGGAACCTTCTTGGTGTGCTATTTTTAGTCGCGCCATGTTCTTTTTTGCATTTAGTCATTTCCTCGCTGAGGTGGGATGAAAAGTTACGTGTTGCACTCGAGTGCAAAGATTTTTCACCTTGTGCTCTTTTGATTCCTTCGCCAACGCTTAGGATTCTAACTTTTAAACCACTCGCTACGCTCGTGGTTAAATATTAGAATCCTGCGCTTGCTCAGTCATCAAAATTGAGCACGCGGTTAAAAAGCAGCTTTGCACTCTTGTATAACAAATAACTATTTTAGGCTTGTTAACTGACGTTTTTTATTCGACCATTTTTATAACGTTATTCTGTATGGAAAAATTAGCCCAAAAGGAAACAGACCCACTAGACCAAAGAGTTAACTGTCCTAGCAAACCTTAAAGGGCTTGTTTCTTATGAGATAGAATGTACTATGTCAGATTAGATTATGTATTTCCTGAACCGAATACCGACCAATCTACATGCGAAGACTAACAAGCAAGTGAGGCGAACACTTTCATGGCCTGTAACCAGTAGGTCTACCACAAGCTCTGTCTAGCTCTGGCTCTGGATTTGTGTCTGTGTGAGTGTTGACAAAATAAATCGTACGTCGAAACGTCACGCACACAGTATCTACACTGGTGAGCAATCACACAGCTTCAAAACCAGAGACAGAGCCAGACAGAGCTTGTGGTAGGTCTACAGCGCTAGAGAATAAAGGGGATGATAGCTCTAGAGTTCCCGGTGCAGCAAGAATGTCGGTATTTGTATGCAAATGTCTGCCAGAACCTTCCTAAACTACGTTCTGGGTTGTCTAGTTTCAGAGTTCAGTCCCGCTTTAAATTATTTGAATACTTAACTTGGTTTAGAGTAAGTATGGTAATAACAGTGGATTGTCTGAATAGATTAAATATTTCTGACTACCGTCATAGAAAATGAAAATCATCTTTGCCTCAGTAATTTTAGAGTGACTTTGTAAAACCTTATTTTACTGTCGCAACAAGAATATCTTATCTTATAATATTGTTTACACATTATTTTATTATTACTTAGGATGGCTGAATTATTAACCTGATTCTCCACCAACCCAGTAATCGATACTTCTCCAGTATCAATGCATCTATTTGTATCTTTTCATTGCTCATACTCTGAAAGTAGGTCTGAAGTTGCCTGAGGGGCCTAATTGAAAGTAAAACTTTCAGCTCTAGGGAGAATCGCTTTCTACTGACAGCTGTCAAATTATAAAAAAACAAGTTCTATTTGATTCAACCATGTTCCAACTTTCTAAACTGCAAGGAGGTTGAACCAAATTCCAACTTTTTATTCAGCAAGTAGGTTGGAAACCCATTACAACGGTAAGAAGTTTAAAAACTCGAATTAGAGCGCAATGTAAAATTTAAATAACATAAAGATAGTATTAAATAAATAATACATCTTCTAAATTACTTGATTAATATATATAGCTTCAACTATTTATTTAAAATAACATAGATTTGAGCAAACAATTTACCATTTTTTAAATTATGAAAATGAAAATAATGGCTGAATACTGCTGGCGAGCCGTAGCCGAAGGCCCGCCAGAGAAAAAGAAAAAAAAAACCGGGAAGGCGGCAATTCAATCTTCATTTTCAAAAATTTTTCATTCATGTTTTTAATTTTACTTTCCTTGTATTCGTAATGAAAAGCACAGTGTTTACCTCGGGTGAAAGTCTTTTAAGTCCCTCAAGCTCCATTGGCGCCCTCGCTAACGCTCTGGCGCCAAACCCGTCTCGGGACTCAAAAAACGTGACTTTCAACACTCGGGTAACAATGTACTATTCTTCTTTTAGTGTCCTTGTTTTTACTGGTTTATGTGTGCTTATGTAATAAATAAATAAATATCTATGTCTTTGTCTACTCTACATATTTGTAATAGTTTACGGTTTGATTTACACGTAAGTAGATATGACTTTTCTTATTTCGTTATAATATATTTTTAGGCAAGTTGATTTAACACGATTTTAACGGCAAATACTAAAAATTCAAACAATAACATTAATAATAGGCAAATCTCTTCTCTCACTTTCTCTCTCTGACTATCCTACTCATAAGTTATCTATCCCATTCAAACCAACTTGAAGAATATAAACTTCACTAAAGCACAAGAGAGACAATTGAAAATTACACGCTGAACAAGTTTCTAACGGAGTTAGCAACTCATCTATTTTGTTCAAAGTCAGCAAAAAGTTTTTGTTTTTACTTAGCCTCCTGTCTGAGAGGGCATATCTTCCATGCCTGGGGATAAAAGCCGTGAGGCTGTTTCTTTTTTTTTCTATATCAAGGCAAGTGGCCTCTACTTGTAGCAAAAACCAGCAGGCCTACCACAAGCTCTGTCTGGCTCTGGTTTTGAGGCTGTGTGAGTGCTGACTAAATAAATCCTACGGCGAAACGTCACACACACACAGTACAATACACTGGTGAGCACTCACACAAACTCAAAACCAGAGCGACAGACAAAGCCAGACAGAGCTTGTGGTAGCCTACAGCCCGATTTATTGAAAAAAGATTTAAATACATATTGGTTGAATTAGAAGTTGTCTATGGTCAGTAAACTACACCAAAGTTGACGATATCCCTGCAGGATTTAGGTAATTCCGAGTATAAATGAACTCCGGGTGGTGATCATTTAAACTCAAAATAAGGGTGGCATGTGTCATCAATCTGATTGTATATTCAAATCCATTCGGAATCCAATCAGTCAAATTGTAATCTCATCGGCCGTGTGTCCCGGCAATATCGTCCAAAATAAAATAAAAGTTAACAAGCTTCTGAAAATGGGCTTTGTCAATGTTCCAGCGATAAAGATAACAAGCCCCAGTAAATAGGCATGAGCACGCTTCGGTACTTTCCACGAGGAAAGGAGAAACTTGTGAACTAGCGGCTAACTTGGTGACGACGAGCTTTGAGGTTGCCCGGACATTGACTGTTTTACGTGCCCTCTGAAGCTTAGAAACTTTAGGTGTAAATAGTACTTTTCTCAAATTATGCGAGGAAATTAAAACTAAGCGGTACTGCATGAACTCATCTTGTCAAACACAATTACGACTTACAAAGAACACTATTTTTTCTTGCGTTGAAGTTGATTTTTTTTCAGTAAACAGCGTTAAAGACCTGCGTCCCCGGACCGGTTTAATTTTGGCAATCCCGTTAGAAATTGAAATAAAACCTTTGATAGATTACCTCCTTGGTTGATAGGTTTCGGAGTAAAAGATCGTTCCATTTTTAAATTACACGGAAGATATGAGTCTAGCTGAGGAGTTACATAATTTACGCGACAATAATAATATACATACTACTACTGTAGCCAATACGCCAAAATATTCAACTCAAATATTTTACTTGAACCTACTACTCTCATTCTCACAGAGTTTACTTAGTAACAAAGAATCTTTCATTACGCCACGATTATTGGTTAGACGAAGCAAACAAATCGAGAGTCCTCAGAACTAATTCAATAACCCCCCCCCCCCCTCTCTTCCTACCCTCGCCTTCATTCCCCCCACAATTAATTAAGACTGAAACTGCTTCGCCTGGCGTTCCTGTACCGACTGTAATAATATTACCCGCCTTTGACTCAAAGGGTTTTTTTATAGTTTGTTGTTTATTATGGTTTATATTTGTAAGCTGAAAAGGAATGAACAGATGATTTTTTTTTTTTTTTTTCTGTTTTTGTATAATGAGTCCGATGAGTAAAGACTTCTTACTTTTACTTCGAAATAATCACTGTCTAGGTTTTTTTTATGGAACATGCGTTATTCCTATGACTTATTGAGAACTTTGTACATTCAGGTCTCTGAGTAGGGCGTTGATAGCTGCGTCACAGTTTTTAATAACTATTATGGCTACTATTGTACCCTCCGCTTATACTCCCCTGTACTTGATTCCCCATAAAATGTTTTCATTTGATTTGTTTTTTTTTAAATCTTTATCTAAGTATAATACATTTTGTCACACAGTGACTGTGTCACCCCCGTAGGATGAAGCACAATGATTTGATGAAAAAAACGCAATTTGCCGCCCCAATTAATTTGCCAAAAAATACACAAAAACTGACTGGTATTCCCTTTATTCCGTTTATATCCGTATTTTTGTTTCAGAAATCGCCAGAGTCGACTCACAATACTCCATCTACGTCAGCCGATGGACTGAATGCGGCCCGGTGGGACTAGGCGAGCACGCACGTCCCGTTCAAAGGTTCGCTTTATAGCTAAAATAAAGCTAGGCTAAAGATAGGTTTCGATGTGAAATGAATGCAACCTCCGATGGTGATCCTCATTGGTCTAGGAATGCAGCACAAAAAGAAAGCAAACTCTCGTTCAAAAAATATTTAAAAATAGAACCAGGGATTTAGCCAGCTTATTCCAGGCTGCCTTTAAAAATAAACCATGGTAGGTATCCAAACACAGTCCGGTTTTTATTTAGCACAGTAAAAACCTGTAATGTTTTGGTTATCTCTAGGTAGACACAAAAAGAACCAATATGCTCTTGCAGTACGCATTCATAGTGGTCGTGATATTTCAAACGAAATGTTGCTCCTTACCTACGCTATAAATTTTTACCTAGGTACCCATTTGTGTCGAGGGGAAGGTCATGAGTAAAGGTGTTTGAATCCCACTCAGTTCATAACTTTTCATCGTCATCATCAGCCTGTACACGCCCTCTGCTACACACAAGCCTTTTAGGCCTTTTAGCCTTTTATAAGCCATTAGGCTTTGATAACATTTGAAGTAAGTAGGTAGGAACATAATGTAGTAGTTCTGAATAGTAAAATCTATCAAAGAATTGAATTACACTAACCAATGAGATTTTTAAAGTGTTCTTTGCATTATAGAACCTTTTGCAATGGGTCCTACTCACGCCATTTGAAAGGACTTTGATTGAATAAAAGAGTAGGTCATTTTTAGAGAGAATATTTTCGCAAGATTTTCAGTCTCGGCATAGATACTGTTAACAATGCCTGCTACACAAATAAAATCAAAGGGGTTATTGTGTATGTGATACGCTGCGATACAAAAGAAAATTCAATCAATACATGTCAGTATTTTGGAGCATAGCTTTGTATTTGCACGATGTTTTTGTACAAATTCTTACAGTGTGGAAATATTTGTGTTAAAACCATGAAAACTCCTGTTACACAGTTTTACACAGTTTTACCAAAAAGTTTTGCATAGGTTCTATCAACCACCACCATCGGAGGTTGCATTCGTTTCCAATTCCTCATTGGTCTAGGATTGTAAAACAAAAAAAGAAAGCATTCGTTCAAAAAATATTTAAAAATAGAACCAGGGATTTAAGTGCGATGCAAATCTTTGCTGGGGCTCGTTCGTCGCCATCATAATAATATATTATTATTAGAGACATTTTTATACTGTCCGATAGTTGGTCCACGCGCCTAAACACGCATGGTATAATAATTATTTGTGATAATTATTAATAAATTGACTATCTGACTATGGCAGAGCCCCATTTGCCCCTCAACTATTACAACTAATGAATATGTTACGCAGGTCCCGAGTGAAGAACATCGAGACCGAGTCGCTAGTGCACACCCCGCGGCTTGGCTTGCAGCGTAGACAGGTGCAGTGCCAGGATAAAATGGAACGATTCGTTGAAGCTATGTAAGTTAATTGTCTCAAAAGTATTTATTAATAAGTTATCACCGCTTAGCAATAAGATCGCCTATTGTATCTATAAATCTTTTCTAAGTTTTTTATTTTACTAAACTTCATTTATTTACACAAAAAAACTTAAATAAATATTTACAAAATGTACAAAAATAAAAAAGATACAGTTAAGCTATCTGCAGGTCGTTACAAACGATCTAGAGATAGCTCAACTGCTCAGCTTATTTTATGTAGGTATAATTGTTTGTACAGAAGTTTTTGTGAGCAATAAAGTGTATTCTATCATATTACGAGTATATCAATCTATCAACAGCAAATATAAAAGTATGTTAGTCCCTGGTGAATTATCTATAGAGCCTTTATTTTCTTATTGTACCTATTGCGTAGTCAACAAAATAAGCTTTGTTACATTTTAGACAGATACTAAATCAACTTTATTCCCCACCGGTACTGACCCTTTTTTATGTACTCCTAAAAAGTATAAGATAGGTTACAGAAATTCGTGAAATTCCGGCAAGGATCATACTGACTGATCCTTTGACCTTTGTGTACGATCTTAAATCAACCAATGAAATATAATTCATGTTATTGAGATGTTGATCACAAATTACTTTTATTTATTTTTTTTATTACATAAAAGACATCAAAGTCATGTGGATTTAGACATTAAAGGGATTAGTCAGGGTATCACTACTTAGTATATTTTGATGATAAAACTTCTTCAGACAGGCTTGAGCATTTTTAGGCCTGCGCACATCAGTATTCAGTATATTTATTGCCTTATTATGTGTGTAAATTTAACAGTGTCAAATATCGCAGTCATGTGTGACAGCATTTCACGTGATCGCCAGCGCTATCGCTTAGATGTGCGCAGGCCTTTTGAGGTGGGCAAAACCAATAAACTCGTGACACTGTCAAGTCACCTGTCACGTAGCCAACACGTCTTCGGCAAAGGTCGATTAACTTCGCCAAAAGTCTTGTAAATTCACTTCTGTCGGCAATTTGTAGTTTATATATTCGTGTGCGGATAGAAAGCCCATCGCTTGTAACATACGATATTCAAATTCAGCACATCAAATAGAGTGGCTTCCAAACTATTTTACATCGTGGATTCTTCAGCCATTCTGAATCTAGGTCAGCTCGATCGCACATATTGATCTAATAACGCTTGCACTGAAAATGTTTTTTATGGTGCAACTTCTAACGCTCATAGCCACACCACACTGTGGGCATTAAGGTGAAAGAAAAGAAAGAAAGAAAGAAAGCTAGAGACTTTATACTTAGACTAGCAGCCCGTCCCGGCTTCGCACGGGGTAGACAATATTGTTGTACATTATTTTGTTCTATCGCTAATAGTTTCGGCAGCGCATTCGACGAAAGACATTTTAAGACTCATTTTTCTACACCTTCGATTACATTGTTCAAATTTTACCAAGGATCCCTATTTTTTTTCAAAATGAAATGTAGCCTATGTCAAATTGGAAGAATGTAGCATTCTATTGGTGAAAGAATTTTTTAAACCGGCCCAGTACTTTTTGAGCCTATTCATTACAAACATACAAAAATAGGTACAAATCTTTCATCTTTATAATATTAGTGTAGATAAGTATAAAGTCTCTAGCTTTCTTGGAGGTCGAAACCACCTTATCCTTCAAGTAATATCGAGTTTAAAATTCTGTATGTGTCTGATCTTACGGATTTTATATGGGAGTTGGCATGCATCGTAATTTAAACGCGAGTGTTAGTGCTTCTGCATTTTATGGGTCACTTAGTTCCTACACGGTTTTAGTGTTGGACTGTAATGACTTTTGGTTTATGTTCAGTCGCAAGAAGTAGAAGCAGTAACATAGGAAGCCGTTTGACCGTTGAATTTATTACTAAACCTTCACATGTCAATATGTCTGGAAAACTGAAGCTGCATTGCCATGCAGCTTCAGTTTTCCGGAATGGCCATGGAATACAATAATCCTAGACTTGATGATCAGACAGATTTCCTCAAATAGTCCGCTGGTGGGCCCTTTTTTTCGTGGCGCTTTCATAGGCACAAAATCCAGACAAAATGTTTTTTATGCAAAGTGCATGCTCAGAAAGTCCAAGGACACGCACTGTTTTTAATACATTATTTTCGTCAACATACTACCTCCCTCCCTCCCTCAGATGCCAAGTTTGTCGTTTTCGGGTCGTTTGCATCCAGGACTTTTTCCGACCGAGCTGTTGGTCTACTAAGACTTTTTTTGTGACCTCTAGGCCAATGTGAGAAGTAATGGAAAAAACTTAATTAATAAATCGTTTCCCCCAGGTTCTGCGGAGCTTCAGATGTAGCAAAAATTGGCACAACGCGAGTGTGCGTGATCAAAGAAGATTGTACTTTGGCTGAGTGGTTGCCATGGCGACCGAGGCCGGACGGCGCTCTTGTACGAACACGAAGGCTGAAACGATTGCCACAAGGTACGCATATAACGCAACCTTGAGAAACGTTCATTGAACTTTCAGTTTGTCCTTGTATCCGTCCTTCTGAAAAGAGGAGCTCGGAATCATTCTACGCTTCTTTTGTTAGAGCTTTAGAGAGAACTTTCTATACCTACGCACACATTTTCCAAAGTTTCACGGAAAAGCCACAATCAATACAAACACCCAAGTATTGTTATTGTGTATGTATTTGCTTACTTACTTAAAAAAAAAAATACTTAAGTAGTGTACCACCACATGCTATCAAGTACAATTTCAACGAAATTACCTAATTGATGATGACAGCAATTCCATAAAATATGAGTTTTTAATAGCAAAAACACATGAATCCTTATTTCCGTATAAACAGGCGGCGGTAAGGAGTGTGACGTGGTGGAGGAAGTGCGTCCCGCGGCGTTGGACGCGAGCGCGCACTGGACGCCTGGCGCGTGGGGACCGTGCCGTGTTGCACTGGAACTGACGGCTTCTACTCTTCCTTGTAAGTGTTGGCATCAGCTGGTCATCATACTTAGGCCTGTAGATTTCAACAGGGGATGGTAAGGCGTGTGACGTGGTGGAGGAAGTGCGTCCTACGGCGTTGGACGCGAACGCGCACTGGACGCCCGGCGCGTGGGGACCGTGCCGTGTTGCACTGGAACTGACGGCTTCTACTCTTCCTTGTAAGTGTTGGCATCAGCTGGTCATCATACTTAGGCCTGTAGATTTCAACAGGGGATGGTAAGGCGTGTGACGTGGTGGAGGAAGTGCGTCCCGCGACGTTGGACGCGAGCGCGCACTGGACGCCCGGTGCGTGGGGACCGTGCCGTGTTGCACTGGAGCTGACGGCTTCTACTCTTCCTTGTAAGTGTTGGCATCAGCTGGTCATCATACTTAGGCCTGTAGATTTCAACAGGGGATGGTAAGGCGTGTGACGTGGTGGAGGAAGTGCGTCCCGCGGCGTTGGACGCGAGAACGCCCTGTTCAGAAGTCTCTTGCCTCGAAAAGTGAAGAAAGCTGATGACAAACCGTATGGAACCACTTCAATAGACCATCATAAACCTTCGTCAACCATTACAGCTCATAACCATCTAAAGATTATTGGGTTATTCTACCACCTGAGGTCTTTTTGGTGGCTCCATTTTGAGTGTTAATATAATACTTGAGCCACTGGTTGGGCTAGTGCCCAGAGCTAGCTGAGTTCAAATATCATGAACCTGCTTCAAATAAGCTACTTTTTATAATCCAGGCTGTTGTTTCTCCTTCAGCTAACGACGAAGACGATGACGCAGACGACAACGACGCAATCTACGACGACGACGATGATGACCTGGATGAGGAAAACAAGGAGGTCCAAGCGAGTTGTGGTGGCGGGGTCCAGCGCAGAGAGGCTACTTGCATGAGGGCTGATGGACGCGCGTTACACCCGGCGCAGTGCGCCCATGCGTCGGTTCCTACGCTTGTGCAGCCTTGCGAGGTAAGTTTGCATGTCAGGTCACACCTTCAAATACACGCCTTGCAATATTTTTAGCAGTTCCAGTTCCAAAAAAAGCAACTTTCCTGCAAAATCGATACAGGAATTAAAATAATTTAAAATATTGTATCTAGCGGATAGGTATGAGGTCTCTTCTCTGTGAACCTCAAAGAAAACCAGTTCTTCATCTGGAGAAAAAGGAGAATCAGGAGAAAAACGGTTGTGTCCACGCTACCGTTTTTCTCCTTCCTCTCTCTTCTTTATTCTGACATCTTGGTGCTCTCTCTTTTTATCTCAAGTCATTTTTTTCCTATCCTCTATCTTCTTTTCCGTTCTGTTACCTTTTTGTCTTCAATTTCATGATGTATTGTAACATTTTCTGATTCAGGTGCCATGCCCAAGAGATTGTGAAGTAGGAGAATGGAGTGAATGGGGAGCTTGTCAACCTACCGATGGATGTCCTCTGTTTCCTGTACAGCAGCTTACAACTACTGGTATGTATAATTTGATATTTCAAATCAAGAATTAGTCCGTAGAAAAGACGTGCCACTCTTTCTAGCATTTAGCGCTTCTTTTTAGTGTTTGCTGACTCAAGCACAGATTTTTTACACTTTTTAATGGAGAACTATCAATAACCTATGCTTGAGGCTCAAGCATTGTTTCTGCATACGAGCCTTAGTGTAGGGTTAGAACTATGCCTATGTAGCTTTCGGGTATTCATTTTTACGTTTATGTCCAGGCTACAGCGTCCGCCGTCGTCGAGTGATATCAGCGGCCTCCGGAGGCGGCGCACCCTGCCCGCCTCTCGAAGAAAAGCGAACCTGCAGCACTCCTCGATGCGCCTCATGGAAGTCACTACCCTGGGGACCTTGCGTGCTGTACCAGCCTCACACTATCTGCGGACCGGGGAAAAGGAGCAGAGAGCTACGCTGCGTTGGGCATGATGGAGTAAGTTTCAACTGTGTAGTGCATAGCTCTGAAAATAAGCCTCGCTGCGTTTCATGGAAGTCACTACCTTGGGAACCTTGCATGTTGTACCAGCCTTACATTATCAGCAGACCGGAGAAACGGAGCAGGGATTTACGATAAGTTCAGTAGTGTGAGACATTTGAGGGTATGGTTGAATTGATGATATGAGGAGTCAAGGCTGCCACCAAAATAGGCCTCTGCTACTGTGTACTTTGGTCAAAAGACTTGAAACTGAGACTGATTTATAACATCACCTTACATAGAACGAAATATTCCGAGTCATCTCTATCCACCACCAGACGACTTAGGACAATATCCATTGTTCGACAGCCCCCACAGCTCAGTTGGTAGTAGCTTGCCTTTCATAGCTCAATTGGGAGTAGCTCTTGCCTTCTGCGTGGGTACAATGCCCACCGAGCCCACTAAGGACAAATTATGTAATGTGTCATATTGTTTGTACAGAAGGAAGCCCAGCGCGCGTGGTGCAGCGGCACGGGTGCTCCGCCGCGCAGTGAGCGGTGCCGCATCGCCTGCGCCGGTGACTGCGTCGTGTCAGCCTGGGCCAGCTGGCCGCCCTGTCCCGCTGCCTGCGCCGTGCCCGCGCGACCCACGCCGCAACGCGAGCGCAGGAGACATGTGCTTGCACACGCCGCACCCAGTAATACACCCAGCATATATTGAACCTTAGCCACGAACTAAGATCTTGAATCAAGATGGTGCTGCCGAGGTCAGCTCTAGCTGGCCGCCTGCGCCGTGCCCGCGTGCCCCAGGTAGCAGCGTGAGCGCAGGAGACATGTGCTCGCACACGCCGCACCCAGTAATACACCCAGCATATCTAGAACCTTAGCCGTGAACTAAGATCTCGAATCAAGGTGTTGCTTCAGAGGTCAGGTCCAGCTGGCCGCCTTGTCTCTCAGCCTGTGTCGTGCCTGCATGCCCCAGGTAGCAGCCCGAGGAGACACGTGCTTGCACACGCCGCACCCAGTAATACAACCACCATATTTTAAACCATAGCCGTGAACTAAGATCTCAAATCAAGGTGGTGCTGCAGAGGTCAGGGCCAGCTGGCCCCCTTGTCCCGCCGCCTTAGGGAATAAAAGTTCTCGTATGGCGACCACGAACCGGAAGACAAAACGTAGGGCGCCCACCCACCGGATGGATTGACGTCATTGTTAACGTTGGAAGTCGATGGATGGAAAGAGCTCAAAATCGTTCTTCCTGGAAGTGTGTAGGGGAGGCCTATGTCCAGCAGTGATTGTGTGTGTGCAATGATTAGGCCATCTACGACATTTTGACATCAGTGAACCTGCCAAAAGTGCTGCAAACACTTCGGCCACCAGGATCTCCTGACCTGATCCCCCAGGAGATCCCAGTAAACTCAGGCTGGTTGTACTAAGCAATTTCTTGGTTATTCTTTGCTTTATTTTCTATCACTGATCAGTTAACTTAGCGTTTGTCCTGCAGACGGTTGGCCGTGCCCTCCCGAAGACCAGCTGGTCCAGAACGAGACGTGCAATACGCACGCATGTGCCACTTACTCCTGGCTCGCCACCCCGTGGGGGCCTTGCGAGAAACGACGACAGGACTTCATACCTACCAATAACTACACTGACTTCTCGGTAAGGTTAATACATACAGAAACAATTTGAGTTGAGCAAGAGGCAAGATTTTCAGGTTTACTGTTTTAAAAATACGTATATTCTTTTAGGACGGAGAGCCCTTCAATGTGAGTGATGATGACGAGCCCTGCGTGGACGAAGGTGAAATGGCTAGAGACGTGATGTGTGTGCAGAATAACGCAGATGTTGTGAGAGAGGCACTGTAAGTACTTAAGTTGTTGGTTTTGTATTTCGTCATTTCATGATTGCTGTGTGGATCTTTCAGTTATTTTTGTCTATTATTTATAATAAAGCCGCTTATTCAGAAAAGGGTTTACGAATTTTCCATGTATGTATGCCCTTTGGCGTAGGCCTCCTCTAATTTCTTCCATTTTCCTCTATCATTTGTTGTTCTTGACCATAACTTTCCTCCTGTTGTTTCGATATCATCTCTCCAACGCTTGTATTGTTTTTCTTGTTCCGGTTCTTGGGTACCATACTGTAACTCTGTGGCTCCACTTGTTGATACCTCGGAATGTATGTCCTGGCCATCGCCATTTCAGACCGCACTTTACAAACCCAGGGTTCTAGACATGGCCATATTTTTTAAATTTTTCCTGATTTAGGAGCCAGTGGGTTCATTTAGACAGGTCATGCTTGATTACCACTTAAAGTTAAATGTTCCAACAGATGCGCCCCATTGAAGCGACCAGCTTCACGACGCACCTGCACAGTCAGATGCCACCGTGGATGCAAGGTCGAAGCTTGGATGCCATGGTCAACTTGCCCTAATACTTGCGGTAAGTCATTCTCGGATTTTTGTAGAGCTACGTAGGCTCGCGTAGAATCGCGTAGACTGTCGTAGACCTATTTAAATTTTCGTAGACAAACTTTTAGACTTGCATATACCGTCGTAGACCCACGTTTACTTTCGTAGTCCCTTCTGTAAAACCACGTAGACTCTCGTAGACCCTCGGGTACTTTCGTAGACCCATTCAAAGGATCGCGTAGACTGTCGCAGACTCGACTCGTTTTTCAGCCAGCTCGAACAGCAGAAACGCTATGGTCCAGAGCTTGCACAAACTATCTGCGTTATTACTTTGAAGCATAGCGTGTGTTGACTTTGAAACTTTTGCTTTTGTATGTGAACGTCACTGCTATCGTTTTTATTTTTGATTTGCAAAAAGATCATATGAAAAAATGGTAGAAACTAAGCCGTAGTTTGTTGCCTGTTCTTCTAGGCTTGGTCGCGTGGAACTGGCACCTAGACTCACCTAGCTTTAAAACGTTTCCAAGTGATCTGGAATATAAAGAGACAGGAAAGAAATACCTGGGGGCTTCGTGGCTGTCGTAACTGGGGTTTTCGACTGCCTTTCTTCACACTCCGTTGATTTGCTGGTGTTGGCGGATGGCGCTAATTTTCCGTAAGGGTTTGGTTGATGTATGATGATTAGATGATGATAGACGCACGTCCGTATATCGCGTTGGAAATATGACTTTATACTACACCTGCTTGGAAAGTACCTTGATACTTTATTAAATTTCCGGTAGAAATTACGTCATTGCATATCGAACAAAATATGCGGGGAGAAAACGCATCTGAGCGGGAGAGAAAAGTATATGAAAATCCATTTCTTACGTGGTTTTTCTTTTTTAATTTTGAGTAAGACTATGCGCCGGTAACCTAAATATCAAAAGCCAAAAAGTTTTTACAGTGAGTTTTTATCTCAAAGTTCGCAAAATGACACTGGCCACTAGCTGTGTGTTGGATGGTGTCGGGCTGGCAGTGCGACCCTGCGGCGGCAGGATAAACAATTTGAAAAAAGAACATGTGAAAATTGTAGACGCTATTGGCGCCATTTCCAATTTGTGTGTTGTTTGAGGATTCAGTTTTCGTAGAATTTATTTTCCTTGTAGGTGTAGTAAGCACTATGTATCACTCGAGAGAAACTGCGATTCCCGATCTCGGGGGTTTCAAACGACACCCTCGACGGTAATCGGTCACTTTCTCCTCTCGGTGAACAATGTACTATTTCCTGAAACTATTAGTGGAGGAGCGCTCGACACGCGACTCTCGCGACTGGTGGTTTCGGCGTCATAACAGTAATGGCCAGTTTTCTTTCTACCCACAGGTAAGGGGGAGGAAAGCAATACATATGTGTGACAAATAAGATTTCGTTCCGAAATTGCCTTCTTTACAGAACAGTGATCCTTGAGATACTATTGAATAATTGCACTTTTGATTTTGTCCGTTTCAGAGCCCGGCAAACAGATCCGCGTCCGCCGCGTGGTCGGCGGGCCTCGCTGCGGGCCGGCGCAGGAGACGCGGGACTGTCCCGTGCCGACGTCGTGCCGAGCGCGCTCCGTCGCCTGGGTCGCCGGCGAGTGGTCCACCTGTCGCCTGCCACCGGCGCAGATATGCGGCGCCGGATATAGAATCAGAAGTTAGTTCTAACTATACTGGAACATCATCAATCTATATCAGTCCACAGCTGGACGTGACGTAGGTCTCTCCCAAGACGCGCCACTGAGCCCGGTTTTCGCAGGAGAAGACTCCTCTAGTGCTTGTCAACTACATTTCGCAGATCGTCGTCGAACCTAGAACCTAAAAAATCGTCACACGAAAAGGGCCTGCCAGCGTCCTACTTGCGAAAAACCAGCCCGCACATCAAGCGCGGATGATGAATTTGCCGATTTTTGCTATATAATTTTATTTTTCCTGACCACTACAATCTGGGCCTTTTCAAGGTGAGAGTGAATAGGTGCCTTGTAGACCGTCCTGCTCCGTCGTTGGCTATTATCGTCGGTTACCATTAGTATCAAGTAAAAAATTAATGGGCAGGATGATTAGGGAATAAAGCTTCTCTACGATGACCATGAATCGGAACAAGATTCGCCAGTTTTTGTGAAGATTGAGAGAAGTTTCAGAGAACCTCATAATCGCTTTTCCTGTAAATTTATGGAGGAACCTTATACATGGCAGAGGACTTCTTGGCAGTTCGCGATTGGTGATCAACATTATCGGGAAAATTGTATCATTGCCTGGTATGTTCCCTTAATCGTCTCTTACAACTTCCACAAGAGGTAATGGAGCAGGCCTATTCTATGTTTTCCAAGTATTTCACCTCCCACCACAGAAAATCCAGCAATAAGAAAAACAAAGAAATGTATTATGATAACAAAATGCCCTAGGTCTGTGGTGCGGAACTGAGTCCAACCGGGTGGAAGCCGGCGCTTGCGCAGGTCACCTGGTGCCTCGCAGCGTGGCTCCCTGCACGGTCCCTTGCGACCACATCGTGCCTCTCACCTGCGATGTCGTCTGCGACGATCCTTTGAAGTAAGTACTATGGCAGCTGAGGCTTGCTAAAGTCCCGTTAGAATTCAGACTCACAAAAAAATTTAATGCTTCTTGATTTTTCCCTTTCTTTGTGATGATTTGGTGTTGTTTAAAGCATGTGTGGCCCACCTATGTGGTATGGTGATATGAAGTGGTAGCCATCGCTTTTTATTCCCAGTTACGACAGATTCTTTAAATATATGTCTAAATATTACATTCGCCAACGAATTACTTCGCCAAAAGCTGTGTGGGTTAATTGTTCAAGTTTAACACATTTTTTTTCTGTCTTCAGATACTTAGATGCGTCAGAGCCTGATATTCCAAACTGCGTCTGCAAAAACGTTGGCTTAGAGCTGCTGCCTTCCGACTCTGATTGTATTCTTCCTTCTGGGTGAGTCTGATTATTTTCCAAAGGACAAAAAAAAATTGAATGACGACTCTCGTCAAATGTTCCACTTTTAGAATGTTGCAACAAATTTATATGACGTTGCAAATATTTTAAATGACGAATAACGTCAAATAAATGTTCCACCGTTTTGGGACGTTGCAACAATTTTAAATGACGTTGCAAGAATTTTGAATGACGAATAACGTCAAATGTTGCTTCGGAATACTACAAAAACTTTGAATGATGCCTAACGATGTTTTTTTGTGTCAAGCTTGGAGTGTGGAGAAGGTCGAGCGTTGAGAGCCGCTAGATGCATGGTCGCTGGACGAGACGTACCCATGGACGTTTGCAAGATATACCATCCTTTGACCGGTAATAATCTCCTTACATTCTTTGCAGAGTTATTTTTTTTATTTATTTGTAGCAGAAAATGTTGTCGTATTTTATCACGTACGTAACATTATTGAGTACAGAGAAATTGATGTTCAGACTTGCTGCACGCCCAGACAGATCACCCAGAGACATCCAAATACATACATTTTTATGTTTCCTTGTACCTACCAAATTCCTTACCAGTCTCAATAATAGCTGCAATTATTATTTACTCGACTCTCTGGTATTTTTACTTAAATATTTTAGACAAATAAAAATAAACATTTAAGACAATCCAAACCACACTAAGTAGAGCTTATACTATGGGAACCAGATAGATGATATTATTATAATACTTATTTTTTTTGTAAATACGTACTTAGAATACAATATAACACCCAGACAGAGAACAAACATCTGTGTTTACCACACAAATATTTGTTCTCGGTGGGGATCGAACCCACGACCTGCGGCGCCGAAAGCAGAGCTACAACCAACTGAGCTGAGAGGCCAGTCGAACTTATTTGAAAAATAATGACGTATATGGTCCAGGTCCTCACCGAGTCCGAGAAGCATCAACGGACGGATACTCCTACGATGTTGAGTTCAACGGCCTCCTGCGCGGTCCGTGCAGTGTGAGATGTGCGCGGGACTGTGCTGCTGGCGTGTGGGCCCAATGGGGCCCCTGTGCTGCTGAACCCGGCTCTAGAGCCGCTTTTAGATTCCGTACTAGGTGAGTACTAGAGACTGTGCCGCCGGCGTGTGGGTCCAATGGGGCCCCTGTGCTGCTGAGCCCGGCTCTAGGGCTGCGTTTAGATTCCGTACTAGGTGAGTATTAGAGACTGTGCCGCCGGCGTGTGGGTCCAATGGGGCCCCTGTGCTGCTGAGCCCGGCTCTAGGGCTGCGTTTAGATTCCGTACTAGGTGAGTATTAGAGACTGTGCCGCCGGCGTGTGGGTCCAATGGGGCCCCTGTGCTGCTGAGCCCGGCTCTAGGGCTGCGTTTAGATTCCGTACTAGGTGAGTATTAGAGACTGTGCCGCCGGCGTGTGGGTCCAATGGGGCCCCTGTGCTGCTGAGCCCGGCTCTAGAGCTGCTTTTAGATTCCGTACTAGGTGAGTACTAGGGACTGTGCCGCCGGCGTGTGAGCCCAATGCAGCCCCTGTGCCGCCGAGACCGGCTCTAGAGCCGCTTTTAGATTCCGTACTAGGTGAGTACTAAGGACTGTGTCGCCGGCGTGTGGGCCCAATGGGGCTCCTGTGCTGCCGAGCCCGGCTCTAGGGCCACTTTTAGATTCCGTACTAGGTGAGTACTAAGGACTGTGTCGCCGGCGTGTGGGCCCAATGGGGCTCCTGTGCTGCCGAGCCCGGCTCTAGGGCCACTTTTAGATTCCGTACTAGGTGAGTACTACGGATTGCCGCTGGTGTGTGGGCCCAATGGGGCCCATGTGCTGCTGAACCCGACTCTAGGGCCGCTTTTAGATTCAGTACTAGGTGAGTACTAGAGACTGCCGCATGCTGCTGGCGCGTATGGACGCAAGGGGGCTCCTGTGTGGCCCAATCTGGTTTTAGGGCCACTTTTAGATTCCGTACTAGGGACTGTGCTGCTGGCGTGTGTGTGGGCGACGAATCTACATAGCATTGGACATTTTACTAGTAAATCGTTTTGCCAGTCAAGACCATAATTATAGGCCGCCATATAGATGTTTTAATATGCCGACGTTCTGCAAACTACGTCATTTTTAACCGACTCCAAATAAAAAGGAATTCTCACAACCTAGTGGAATTTTTTTTGTTATAATACAATTTCGCCTTATATGAACGGATCAATTGTTAGTCAATTCTTTTTTTATCTGAAAGGCTTCCAGATTTTTCCCATCGTTTTAATAGTTTAGCCATGAAGTTTCTCAAGTTTTTTAAACTTAATTGTATCCGTTTTGATACTGAGCGATTGATTTGATTGAATACAGGGAGGTGATCGAGGAAGGTAGTGGTGGCGGTAGAGAATGCGGTGCCACACTGCAGCGGGCTACCTGCGCTGTGTCGGAGCCGCGCTGGGCGCTCGGCGAGTGGTCGGTGTGTGCGCCGCGCCGGGCACTGTGCGGACGAGCTATCATCAACCGGACTGTCACGTGAGTCACGCGCCTACTTGACCGACGAGCCTGCGAACCAAAGGTATAAGCCGCCAATGGCTCCATTGGTGGTGTACTTTGGCTCGCAGGCTCGTCGGTTTTGTCTCGCCAATGGACCACCCACTTTTACTGTCACTTTCGTATTGTACTCGTTTAACTATCTGACTTATGCAACATCATCCCACTAGTGAAATTCAAACTTAGTGAATAAATGGAACTTGATGGAAATTCTTATTTTGAAATTGTACGTAAAAATAATCTCTATCCATATTATTATATAGTCCCAAAAACATGTGACGAGTGCACGAAAGGAGCCTCTCTGAGGCGCACTGAAAATCCTTTTATCACACTGGTTTAAAAAAGAATCAGTGACACGATAAGAAGAATTGTATATGACATGTATGTATATCCCGTTGTTCATAAAAATAATTTCCGTCTATATTCCATATCGTCGGCTAACAAACAACACCGTGCAAGTGAAAATTATAATTCTTGCAAAATTTTTACCTGCTTTCTTGCACTTGACATAATAGGTATATTCTCGAACTTTTAAATTCAATGCTACGCGGTTTTTGCGCGGTGTTGTTTGTTAGCCGACGATATCATATTTGAATAGCTACATGTTGTTGTGTGTAGATGCGTGAACGCGGAAGGCGAGTGGATCGAGGAGGCGATGTGCGAGGCGAGCGGCGCCGGGCCTGCCCCCGCGCGTGAGGCGACCTGTCGCGCGCCATGCCCCGCCGACTGCGTCGTCAGCGCCTGGTCCGAGTGGAGCCCCTGCGAACAGGTCAGCATTAAGTACCCCCCACATCAGTACTGTGTCAAGGACGGGGCAGGAACGTGCAGTGTCCCGTCAGGAGCTGCCTGTTCACAAGTCAGTGCCGTGAACAGACGAGGCCTTCCCTTTCACCTATACCCGCCTCTTACTTCATTATATTTAATTGTCCGAGTATACAGGGTGGTTTTTTAAGAAGGGCGGTGATTGACCAAGTCCAAAACCTCGAGAGTTAGGGAAAAGTAATGAAAGGAGTCATGCCCTCGATTTATAAGAAAACAATAACTCCATATTTAGTTTTGTCAAAAAACTTTCACCATTCGGTACAGTTTTTCATAATTCTAGCACAATCCCTGCTATTCCGGCAACATGGCTTGATTAAGTGATCGCTGAATACGCGTTCTATTTTCAAATCTTTCAAACGAAAACTGTCAACTTACATCGAATTCAGCGATTTCTTGAGTGATTTGTGTTGCTAGAATTGGCTTTGAAGGGCAAGTCGCAGTTTTAGTCAATCAGCTCAACATTTTGTTTCGCCTATTTGTCTCTCTCTATTATATGGAGAAAAGATGAGACAGTTAAAATACGCCGAAACGGTGAAAACGAGTTGTTGTCTCATCAATTTTCCATGCAAAAGAGAGATACGTGCTCACACGAAAACAACATTTGGTAGACGAAATGTTGTAAATGCACTGGGATTTGCCTTTGTGGTAGGCTACAGATGTAATTGTTTCTCTCAGACGAAATGGGGTGGTCGTCGAGACAGAACCCGCGTGGTGCTGCGTCCGGCGGAGGACGGCGGCGCGCCGTGTCCGCAGCTGGTGGCCGCGGAACCGTGCTCACCACATATCTACTCATGGCATGTCGCGCCCTGGGACGACTGCCAACCCCTAGGTAACACTCGTTTTCTGTCAGTACTTACTAGAAACGCTCTCTCTCCAGCTCTTGGATTCTATCACCACACATCTACTCGTGGCATGTCGCACCTTGGGACGACTGCCAACCTCTAGGTAACACTCGTTTTCTGTCAGTACTAGAAACGCTCTCTCTCCAGCTCTAGGATTCTAGGAGGGCTCTTTTGGACTAAAAAGTCATCTACAAAATATTGTGGGCATTTAATCTAAGGGGCAAGGGCATAGTTTTTTTGCCACATTACACGCTTGTATAGTGTTGGTATTTCAACACGCAATTTACATGGAAACACGAAAAGTGTCCCGAATAAGAGAACTTCTTGTTTGAGAAGCTCTTTGGTGAAGGGCTCGTCTGAAGAAGTACTACCAAGATCATAGCGCGGGCCCACTGTGGCGTACGGAGAGGCTACGCGTATTGTGCTTCGCTTAGTAAGAATATGCATTTGGTTGTGTCCACTGCGACCTGCGCCTTCAACAGACAGCAAAAAGCTGAGTCGGAGCCTCTTTGACATATACGTGCGTAACCTACGAAACAATGATTTGCTAAGGCAATGGCTACCACTTAACATGCTTGTTCAATCAGCTTGTTGTAAAACAAAAGCTAACTTCCCTGCACTAGCCAGCAGGCAGACAATCGTTATCCGGAGAATTGATCACAGTCAGGTTTAAGCCACGAAAGACTTATTTTTTTTACTCGTTAAAATCTCATAATAACTGTTTTGCAGGAGGCTCACCGTGTGGTGAGGGGATCAAAAAGCGAGCTGTCCGATGCCTGAGAAGTGACGGAATATTTGTCAACGATTCCTTCTGCCCTGTAAGTTTTAACAGAATTGTACCAGTTTCTTTTGGGATCTTTGTTTAGTATCCCCATGTTTATTTTCTTTTTGTTTCTTTCCCATTTCTACAGTGTAAATATTCAAAATTTCTCAAACGGTGAAGGAAAATGTCGTGAGGAAACCCGCAGCTTAGTCAGCTGCGCACGTATTGACCATGTCTTTCTTGAGGATAAGGCTGACTGAGCTGTCAGGATGACTGAGCAAGCCTTTTCCATTTAAAATCCCATCCCAGGCACTTTAGCGTGTAATCACCAGCTGCCTCTGACGCTATATAAATCATCTACAATAGATGCCTGTTTATTTTACTTTATTCAATATTTGTATTATCGTTATAAGTTGGCAATGACTTCCATAGCCAGAGCTCGCTTCTTACCTCTTTAAAAAGATATCATCACTACCACAATCACGTCATCAACCATTTACCTTTCCAGAACTCAACAATAATCGAGCCTAGAGAGTCTTGGTGCTATGTGCCCTGCGGAGTGGACTGTGAGCTTGGCGAGTGGAGTCCTTGGGACACCACCGCTTGCTCTTGCGGAGACACCTCGTCAGCTAGACACATGCGTCGTACCAGGTTTGTGTTTTCCATCGAGTGGGGGCATCCTATGCTATGCAATGTGAAGGGCTCGTCTGGGGATGTACTTCCACATTTTTTTGCTTGGCCGCCTAGCTCAGTGGGAGTAGCTCTGCCTTCTGCACCGTAGATTGTTGGCTCGATACCCACCATGAACAAATGTTTGTGTGGTGATTGGCTTCCAGTCATTAACGTCGCACTCCACCAAGCGGAATAAGAATAACGTTTTATTCCAAACAAACAAGACATACAGATATTTGTGTACCTATGACAAGAAAGGGGCAAGTAGAGGGACACCGTACGAAAGGTTCTTGCACGAAGTCACTATTCTCAGCAGTAAGGGCCCGACGGAGGAGTGTTTGGATGGGCTTTCCAATCCACGAGTGATGTTATATCGACTGGCCTCTCAGCTCAGTTGGTAGAGTCTGTTCAGAAAGAGAGCCGTCGTGGCCAAATTGTGAACTAACGTTTCGATTTTTATATGGCAGCTCATCCCTTTCTTTCTGTCAGCATTTTGCATCATAAAAATTAAATAAAGGAATAGTACACTAGTTGTGATAGGATCAAAACGCAACAGACGCGCTATTGTATTGCCCACTAAACAAAACAGGTGATTAAGCACAGCTGCGCCCTCATATCCCACGACGGTTCTCTTTCTGAACAGACTCTAGTAGCACTACCTTCTGCGCCGTAGGTCGTGGGTTCGATCCTGCCGAGATCGCTCACCACTTGTAACCTATGTAGTTAGCCCTCCACAGCCAACTGGCCCCGGATAGGGTTTTCCAATCCATAAGTTATGTTATAATGTTCCAGACAACACCTGACGAGTGCGGTGTGGCCGGGGCGAGCGTGCCCCCCCACGGAGCAGCGTGCCCCCTGCCCACGCGAGCCTTGTCTGCGCCTCGTGGCCAGGCCCTCGCTCGCCTGCCGAATCAGGGTAAGTATCATGTAGATTGTAGATAAAACTACTGTTTGCGCGAGCACCTTAGTTAAACAGCGTCCTAATAAGAGAGTACCTATGAGTTTTGTAAGGTTCCTGCTATAGTGTGGGGTGCTTTAAGAAAGGAATTTCCAAACTTCAACCCCTAAAGAGGCGCAGCAGGATCTGAATTTTAGATGGAAATAGCCTCACTTTTTCTCTCAGGGTACTAGTGTTCTATTCCTCACCTGCCGAATCAGGGTACGTATCATGTTACTGTTTGCGCTTGAATCCAGAGCAGATCACCTAAGACTGTTTTTATAAGAGAGTATGAATTTTGTAAGCTTCCTGGGACCCTACCATGAGCTCTGTCTCTGGGTCTGGATTTGAGTCTGTGTGAGTGCTCACCAGTGCATTATACTGTGTGTTTGACGTAGGATTTATTTAGTCACCACTCACACAGCCTTTTTGCTAACCTCACCACCTCACCTCAACCAGGCCAACTCCTAAAATTAGCGGACCTTGGATTTATGGCAAAAATGTTTTAGTGGACCAGATGGTGACACAGAATGTGGATGTGGAAGGACAAGACTCAGCGTTCCCTGAGCTCTGTCTTAGGCCTCGCTTCTTTTGTTGCGGAGCAGTGTAGTACTACATGCTCAACAGTTTCATCTTTTTTTTCCTGCAGCCGCCTTTTTTTTGCCCAGGTGAAACCCTTTATGGATACCCACTAGCCGGGTGAACTAGTGGGTTATGTCAGACTCTTGTTACTGACTAAAACTCCTGGGGTGTTTCTCTCAATTTTGAACCCATGCTTATTTGTGGTCGTTATATCCACCAGACGACCTCCGAGAAAGAGACTTTTGCTTGTGGCTGGGGCGTGAAGCAGTCCCACGCGCGCTGCGAGCTGACGGGCGCTGAAGAAGAGAACGCGTCTGACGCTCACCTCGAGCCATGGCGCTGCGCCACCGTGCTGCCCGGCCGGATCGTTACTCCACCACTGCACTTTCAGGTGACAACTAAGCAGCGTGTGCAGAACTTGTTTATCGCTTCTGTATGCAGTTTGTTCATGGCCTTTTTAGACCCTTTTATAGAACTAGCTGATGGAACAATCCGAAGAATGACTGCGTTTGCAACGGGCAGCCATGAGGGGCAATCATATGGCCTACGTTAAGTTTCTGAAAAAAAGAAAAACATACGAGCACGTATATAGCAGATCTGGATTTTATGAGACAAAATGGTTACTCTAGAGGCGTTATCCAGGGAGGAAATAGGGGACTACGTATGGAGAGTCGCCTGTGTGATTCCCTCTTAATCTGTTTGTGATGGTCCAGGAGGAGGAGGCATGCGAGGTGGAATGCGGATGCGCTCACTCGGAGCTGGGACAGGCGGGTCCGTGGGGCGCCTGGGGCCCGTGCCGCAGCGGCGCCCGCTCCCGCACCAGACAACTGCTGCTGCCGGCGCGCCGCCGGTGCAACGTGCCCTCTAGGTAACCATACTACCATACTATTCTAAGGCCCGTATGTAAGTAATGCTTGAGTCCGAGTCGAGCCCCAAAGCATAGATTATTTGAAAAACCTCCATTGAAAAGTGTCAAAACTCAAGCGCTGTTTCTGCATACGACTCTTAGGACCGTATTCCGAAACAGCGCTTGAGTCTGAGTCAAGCCTCAAGCATAGATTTTATGACAGTTCTCCATTGAAAAGTGTCAAAAATCTGTGCTTGAGGCTCGACTCAGACATAAGCACTGTTTCGGAATACGGGCCTTACCCCCGAATACTGAAACACAACTCAGATTTAAGCACGTCTCAAGCGACGAATATTTGACAGATTTTCATTGAAAACTGTCAAATATTCGTCGCTTGAGACGTGCTTAAATCTGAGTTGCGTTTCAGTATTCGGGGGTTAGTCCCTCCTTATTTGCCTCTTATGAGATCCATGAAAGATGACGGAGGAGTCCTATTAACACTCACCTGATTAACCCATGACTAACATAAGGGATATCATAAGTTTAATAGCCTTAGGTATGCTCAATATAAAAAACCCTCCTGTATTTCTTGGTATAATTTCTTCCAGATTCGTAACGATTGAATGGGCCAACTGCACTGGAGAAATGGACGAGATACCCGATCTGCTAGCCATCGAACCGCACGAGGACAAGCCGCGTCGCGCCTGGGCTGATAAGGACGTCTATCATGATGGATATCTGGGTAAGGAAATGTCAACATTGGCTTATTAATACACCATTTTCCGTTTAGTAGTAGAGCTTTTTGTGTGTGGCTCGCCCGGGGAAGTACTACCACCATGCCTATTTCTGTCGTGAAGCAGCATTGCTGTGTTTCCGTTTGAAGGGTGTGGATGTAAATACTGGCACGTGAGGCTGAACATCTGTATGCCTCAAGCTTATGAACGCAGGGCAGTGCATCTTAGGACACATTCCTGACGTGCGTGACCTACGAGGCAATGCAATGCTCTGTTGCAACCAATTGGTATCACCTAACATTAGGTGGGTCATATGCTTGTTCCAACAGTTAAATGTATAAAAAAATAATCACCATCATCAGCCTGAAGAAGTCCACTGCTGGACATAAGCCTCCCTTACACATTTCTAGGAAGAACGATTCTGAGCCTTTCCATCCATCGATTTCCCGCGATCTTAACAATGTAGTCGGTCCTTCTGATGGGCGGGCGCCCTACAATAATCTATCTTCTATATATATAAAAATGTTATGTTGGTTTGTGTACGCTTCAAAAACTTAAAGTTCTGCACCGATCTTCAATCTTCAATCATAAGTTTTTTAATGTGCCACAGCGAAGCGTGGAACTTTGAGTTTTACGGGTACAGCTAGTTACTTATAATCATCATAATCATCATCAGCCTGAAGAAGTCCACTGCTGGACATAGGCCTCCCCTACACATTTCCAGGAAGAACGATTCTGAGCCCTTTCCATCCATCAATTTCCTGCGATCTTAACAATGTCGTCAGTCCATCTGGTGGGTGGGTGCCCTGCTTTTCGTCTTCCGGTTCGTGGTCGCCATTCGAGAACCTTTGTTCCCCAACGGTTGTCAGTTCTTCGAGCTATATTTGCCATTTCAACATACTAATTCTAAGAGCTATGTCGGTGACCTTGGTTACTTATAATAATTCACCTTTATTCCTCAGAGGGTAGTGTTTCGCTGCTGATCGTTGTGTGGACCGCTACGACTGTGCTCTGCCTTTACGGAGGTTTCATGCTGTATCGTGGATTCATCAGGTGAGTTTATTGAATACTAGCGGCCGCCCGCGGCTTCGCTCGCCCCGTCCCCGTTGCTGTTTCGGGATAAAAAGTATCCTATGTCCTTCTCCTGATTCTAAGCTACCTCCGCACCAGTTTTCAGCCAAATCGGTTCAGCCATTCTTGAGTTATAAAACACGACTTTCTTTTATATATTTAGACATAGATGAATACTATTCAAGTTTTGTAAATGCCTATTGTATTATGGTAAGAGCTGATCTAATAAGCCAAACACAGCTCCTTTGTTTTGAAAGTAGCCTTTATGTGGTTGAGAGCACTGGTGGTCTATTGGTAGTCACCTCACCTTCCGATCGCGTCGCGGATTTGTATCCAGTCGTTGTACCTATGGGTTTTTCTGTTCGAAAAATTCTAGTATCTACACAATGCTAGTGCTCTCAAACGGTGAAGTAAAACATCGTGAGGAAACCCCTTAGCCAGCTCCGCACGTATTGACCATGTCTTTCCTGTGGATTAGGCCGACTAAGCTGTCAGGATAGTATAGGTGCTGGGCAAGCCTATTCTATCTAAAATCTTGTCCCAGGCACTATAGCGTCCCGCAAGTAGAGGCATGAGTAAACACTAGTTGCCTCTGACGCTATTTATATCATCTACAAAAGATGCAAAGGCCTGTTAACTTTTGTTTACTTATGGGGTTCGATTGCTATTATATATAATTGTTTTACTATTAGAAGTTGTATAACATGACTAATCTAAATGTTTATTTGTAGATGCCTTCGGAGCAGGAAAATGAAGACCATCACCAAAGTGTAAACGATGAAAAGTAAAGTTTTGTGACACTCAACTTGATAATGCGACGTCGCCGATAACGCCCTTCGCTAGAACTTGTTCTACTATCGTTCCTCTGAACGCTCTAACTATTTAATAGTTTATTGTTTGATCTCATTATGAATAGTAGTTATTTGTTGACTTTGTTACCAAAAAATAATTTAAGAATAATTATTTGCTCATTCCTATCGATTATAAAGTTGTCTTAATTTGCAATTTGTATGAAAACAAGATGTATTGTAATGCCGTTCGTATGTCTAACAGTTGGAAGTATACAAGAGCCAGTAAAGAGTCTGTCCGCAGGAGTGCTTCCAAGTTTTAATACTTATATCAAACGCTTTAGACGTTTTTATAATCCATGCAAAATGTTTAGCTGCGATTTTTGGGCTTTTGGATCGACAATATACTCGACGGGGGCTATATAGCTAGCTCGGTAGAATAGTTTGGACGTTGTATGTAGGGAATGTTCCCAGTAGTTCCCTAGAATACCTAAGGCAACGTGTATTAGCACACGGCCGTCCATTTTGAGGCTTCTCAATAAAGAAGCGGATTAACTCTTAAAAAGCAAACTGATTTTCTATTTTTACTTCAATAAGTTATATTTCTTATGGACTCGCATGTCCATGAATCAGTACTTACTATTTTTATAAATCTATTTTCTTACTCTGTAAACTCCGCACAAATTGAAGGTTTACGATTTAAATTGCTATTTTTATTGATTTACAGTAATAGTTACTCTTAATCTAACATATATATATCTGACATTTCTCAATATACTACATATTACTACATATAAGTCAACGCGATGATATTACGAAGGACTTGACATCTTAAAAATATGAATGAAGATGTTAGCTTGTACGACCAAGTGTAGACGTGACACATCATACCACATATCAGTGTTTTAAGAATCATCACAAATTTTGATCGTCTTCTGCGATTAAGTACATTATCAAACCAATTGCAGAAGAATCCTAGTAATGCTTCGATATCAAGTAGAGCTTCGCGCACAAAACTACTTACTTATTATAGATTGTAAGAACTATTTATTACTGATGATCATACAGTTTTAAAATAATCATGTGTATCACTTTAGTAGAATTTGCATTTAATTCATGTATCGTGACAAGTATTTATAGTGTGAATGTGTTCTGCTCTACGTCTCATCTACTTCCTTCGCTCCAAATCATACTATCCTTTCAACATAGGCTTAAATTTGATTTTTCTTAAGTCTGTGCCTTTCTGGAGAATCTTTTGTATCTCTTTGCTTTTGTTCTCTTCTTGTTTTGACCTTGTTAATTATTTCTAAAATAACGTTATTACTCTCCTTAAGTTGACTATTTGAGATTATATTAACATCTAGTTAGACTGTTATTCTACATAATATATTCTTAACTATACTATTTACATTTTTCATGGCTATTGTTCCTTCATGACAATATAACAGTAACTATAATTTACGTACTATGTGTGTGCTAACATTCTTTCTCTATAGCGTATTTACTGTATCCTCTTCGTAGTAATCGATGTGTACTTTCTTAAACCAATATATTTGTAACCGTATAATTCATAATGCCATTGATATTGATGTGAAAAATGATAGTTAAGGAATCGTGTTGTAACGGTGGAAAACTGGGTGCAGACAGGCAGACCGACTATTTCGGCTGCGTTGGCCCTGACTAGCTCAGTTGGGGTTCGATGTTCCTACCGCACAAAAGATTTTTATACTAAAATAAAATAAATGTTAGAAATCAGTTACAGAGTTTTATTTAAACAACACATACCTCTTACATGACATGTACATTAGCTTAGGAATGAAAATTGAAACTGCACAGCTATGCTATCTTATATACTATATAATCCTAAAGTGATCCTTCATTACATAACCTTAAAGCGAGCTCAAATAGCTACTTAACTACAAATTTACATTCTCAGTTATTAACCAGAATAGAGGTTATCCACATGCCAGACTATCTTTCTTATAAATGAACCTACTACTAATCAACAAGTTACAAATACATTGAACGCTACGTTCTCTGACATGGGATTGAACAAAGAAATTTAAAGGGACACCTTATACATATGAGAGGTTTAATGACCTCACGGGACAACAATATATTCCTTTACATAAAATGTAAGCAATGGCTATCATGGATACATGAGAGGTTCAATGACCTCGTGGAATACATAAAAATCAATAATGCTTATATTATTTACACGGGATGTTTAGTGACCATATGTTCAAACTTTATCCAAACCATAGCTCTCAAGCGAGCACAAATTTATTCAGGGAGAGGTTACTGCTTAGTGTGTCGGAGATGTGGATATTTGAATTTACCAATCCCAAGGCCCCGGATGACCCAATTAAATGAAACCCACAGAAAACTAACTTGTGAGTCACCCCTGGCGTCCGCCTCTAAAATAACCCAAGCGACCGTATTCTGACCGACAGGATGGTAAGATAGTAAAACGCACGACAAAGACGATGGCAATTACCACGTCAACGAAACCCTACCTATTGACAACAAAAATAGCACTCTCTACGGCAGCAAACAATCTCTTGGCAACAAACAATTACTGACAATTATTGACAACAAAAATAGCACTCTCTACGGCAGCAAACAATCTCTTGGCAACAAACAACACTTTGGCAACAAACAACAGACCAGGACTCCACGGAGAACTGTCCTGACGCGCCTACTCCTTCCGCATAAAAATAAATTGGCACTGGCCCACCTCAGAATCGCCGACGGGCGCTTATCGTTCACGTGCGACGTCACCCACGTGCCCTGCCGCCACGTGCCCTGCCGTGCAGTCGCCGACTGCCCCCGCCACGTGTCTCGCGCCCCCGCACAGGCGAAAGAAAAGGGAGGCGCCACGCAGACGGTGTCAGCAAACTGAAAAATACAAGACAACAGGTTAATCTTGGCAACGTGCGGACACAGCCCGCAGGATGCTGCGTCCCTAAAAATACAACTGATCCTCCCCTGTATGCCCCATGCTGTGTGATGCTTCTCAGATCCCCTACGTACCAGAAATGGGCTCTCGCCCAGCTTGCAGTCGGCTCGTATCGGCAGCGAGAATGCTGGCTTCGTGTGCTGGGGCTCGTCTCTGGGCACGCGGTGATGGTATTCGTTGGCGCAGCTTCGTCTGTAATACCCAAATCTGGTTAGCGAGGACTCCTCCACAAACCCAACGGTGCAAGGGTGCAGCTTTCGTACGTACCGGCGATTCTTCTAGGCTCGGCGTCTTTTCCGTGGAATGCCCCCGGCGGCTCCGCACGCGCCTTTTATCACCTCGGCTACCATATACCCCGCACCTCGAGCCACAAACTTCCGCCCAGAATATTCCAGAACACTTGCTCCAATAATCCACGGCATATTCGTCTCTCCGGCCAGCATTTTTAATGTCTGTAATTGCGAGCTCGCTTCACACATCGACCCAACCACAATATTTCTATTCACCCGCTAATATCGATTATTTCTTAGTTAGTTACACTACTCGCCAATGGAGGCCCTCGCGTCTTACTGATGGTGAAAACGTTGTCCTTTTCCAACACAAGCTAAACCCTATTTCTCTCCTTCTCCGACCCTATCGACATGCGACTACTTCGTAACAGATGTCACTAGTAGACACCGTTCGATACGAACATCGCTACCCACAAAAGTGTTGACATCTGTCAAATCCTGTATTTTGCGGCTACTACTTAACAGATGGCGCTCTTCGCCAGCCATCTGCCTAGCCATTTATAGTGTTTCTATTCGTTACCAGAGGTCGCCCTTACAACGTTTCAACAACTCACTCACCAACTTGCGTCTTGGCGCGTAAATTTAAATAGCTCTCCATTAGCTTTCGACTGATACGAAAAACTATTCTGCCAAAATAAATGAAATGCTACAATACCCCCCCGGCCGTTAAAAGTTTCACTACACTTAGTGAAACTGCGCTGCCCTCAGCGCTGGCACTGAAATGAAAAGCCTTATCTAACCATAACCATATACACATATTACAACTCAAAATAAACTTGACGAACAAAAAAATATAAGAACAAACCAAACTCCTTATCACTGTAAAAAAAAATCGTACAATTCCTTATCTACTAAACTAGCCTAAAACAAATTCTCCTGTAAAAAAACTTTATACAATCCTTGTACATTCCCTCCACGCCCGGAGATCCCTTCTACCATGGCGTGGCCTCATAAAACTAGCGGTCTTCTCAAGTCGTCACTTGTGCAGCTGAAACTATCGTTTCGTCCTTGAACCGTAAAATACAAACAAAACTGGCACGTCTTTATCGTGGGAGACCGGCTATCGGAGTGGACCCATCTGCGGCGACGTCGTTATACCTGTTCCTCTTGCCTCCCCTTTCTTATCGCCATCCATTCATCAATCTTGCATGCTTCATCTCTCATTATGCAAATGTCTAATCTACATACCCTTCTTTACAACCATCACCATTCACGCCTAGCGATACCCTACGTGGAACCGTGGGTACGCGACCTCTCGCCCGTACGTGTCCTACCCTTTGTGGTGGATACGCTCTGCTCATCCATTCTGCTCCTCACTGCAAGAAACCTAACTCCATCTCACGCCTGGTCCTATATGTAGTCCTTTCACCCGTCTGCCCTTTAGACATACAAACAAACATTTTCCAAAAAAGAACAAACCAAAATCTACAAGAAAAATGAGTTATCATATTTCCTACTGCCTTACAAACCAAAACCAAACCAAATATTTACCTACAGTTCACAACACCTACTGTGGTGTTGTGAAACCCTAAACCTTTAGGTCTTTCATGTGCCAAGACCCTAAAATCTTCCCGTCCATGTCCTCTAACTCGAAGACCAGTGGTGACAGTACCACTTTCACCCTGCATTTCTCGTACTTAGGACATAACTTCGCCATCTTGAACTTTGCCGCGTCGCTGAGCGGATGGGTTCTTTTCCAGACGATGTCCCCTACTTTCACTGTCGCTTCTCTTCTCCTGAGATTGTACGTTCTCGTGTTCGCCTGGTGTGCCTTGAGTATTATCTGCCAGGAGACCTAATTCTCCTGCAAACTTTTCCCTTGGTATTCCAGGCTGACATTTTGCGAAACAACAGGTGACTTCAAAAATATCCACAAAATATATACAAAATCTATACAAAAAAATATACCAAATCTACCGACCACACCAAAAACGGACGGTTCTACCTACTTAATTGTTAGAATCTTCCAGTTGCTGCCGAGGCCTGGTCTCCGTCCTTCCCCTACACTTAGGGCAACTCCTGACTGTGTAGCCTAATTCACCACAGTTATAGCACTTGACCTGCTGATTAAATCTTCCCTTCCTGCAATCCTTAGACCAATGTCCCCTGCCGCCACACCTAAAACAACCAGATTGTGGTGTTCTATCTGAATCCTGCTGAGTGGACACCGCCGCCAGCTGTGATCGCGGCTTGGAGCCTTTATACGCCAGTGTTGGGTTTAATGTCCTAGTCGATATTCTAGATGGTTCTATGAAAAAATCTGATCGCTCTAAAATGTTACAATAACGCCTACCTACAGTGGTCACTAAACGCAAAAAAAAATTTCAAAAAAAAAAAAACAAAAAAAATTTCAAAAAAAAACAAATTTTCAAAAAAATTAAAACTAGAAGTTGGGCGCCATTTTGTAACGGTGGAAAACTGGGTGCAGACAGGCAGACCGACTATTTCGGCTGCGTTGGCCCTGACTAGCTCAGTTGGGGTTCGATGTTCCTACCGCACAAAAGATTTTTATACTAAAATAAAATAAATGTTAGAAATCAGTTACAGAGTTTTATTTAAACAACACATACCTCTTACATGACATGTACATTAGCTTAGGAATGAAAATTGAAACTGCACAGCTATGCTATCTTATATACTATATAATCCTAAAGTGATCCTTCATTACATAACCTTAAAGCGAGCTCAAATAGCTACTTAACTACAAATTTACATTCTCAGTTATTAACCAGAATAGAGGTTATCCACATGCCAGACTATCTTTCTTATAAATGAACCTACTACTAATCAACAAGTTACAAATACATTGAACGCTACGTTCTCTGACATGGGATTGAACAAAGAAATTTAAAGGGACACCTTATACATATGAGAGGTTTAATGACCTCACGGGACAACAATATATTCCTTTACATAAAATGTAAGCAATGGCTATCATGGATACATGAGAGGTTCAATGACCTCGTGGAATACATAAAAATCAATAATGCTTATATTATTTACACGGGATGTTTAGTGACCATATGTTCAAACTTTATCCAAACCATAGCTCTCAAGCGAGCACAAATTTATTCAGGGAGAGGTTACTGCTTAGTGTGTCGGAGATGTGGATATTTGAATTTACCAATCCCAAGGCCCCGGATGACCCAATTAAATGAAACCCACAGAAAACTAACTTGTGAGTCACCCCTGGCGTCCGCCTCTAAAATAACCCAAGCGACCGTATTCTGACCGACAGGATGGTAAGATAGTAAAACGCACGACAAAGACGATGGCAATTACCACGTCAACGAAACCCTACCTATTGACAACAAAAATAGCACTCTCTACGGCAGCAAACAATCTCTTGGCAACAAACAATTACTGACAATTATTGACAACAAAAATAGCACTCTCTACGGCAGCAAACAATCTCTTGGCAACAAACAACACTTTGGCAACAAACAACAGACCAGGACTCCACGGAGAACTGTCCTGACGCGCCTACTCCTTCCGCATAAAAATAAATTGGCACTGGCCCACCTCAGAATCGCCGACGGGCGCTTATCGTTCACGTGCGACGTCACCCACGTGCCCTGCCGCCACGTGCCCTGCCGTGCAGTCGCCGACTGCCCCCGCCACGTGTCTCGCGCCCCCGCACAGGCGAAAGAAAAGGGAGGCGCCACGCAGACGGTGTCAGCAAACTGAAAAATACAAGACAACAGGTTAATCTTGGCAACGTGCGGACACAGCCCGCAGGATGCTGCGTCCCTAAAAATACAACTGATCCTCCCCTGTATGCCCCATGCTGTGTGATGCTTCTCAGATCCCCTACGTACCAGAAATGGGCTCTCGCCCAGCTTGCAGTCGGCTCGTATCGGCAGCGAGAATGCTGGCTTCGTGTGCTGGGGCTCGTCTCTGGGCACGCGGTGATGGTATTCGTTGGCGCAGCTTCGTCTGTAATACCCAAATCTGGTTAGCGAGGACTCCTCCACAAACCCAACGGTGCAAGGGTGCAGCTTTCGTACGTACCGGCGATTCTTCTAGGCTCGGCGTCTTTTCCGTGGAATGCCCCCGGCGGCTCCGCACGCGCCTTTTATCACCTCGGCTACCATATACCCCGCACCTCGAGCCACAAACTTCCGCCCAGAATATTCCAGAACACTTGCTCCAATAATCCACGGCATATTCGTCTCTCCGGCCAGCATTTTTAATGTCTGTAATTGCGAGCTCGCTTCACACATCGACCCAACCACAATATTTCTATTCACCCGCTAATATCGATTATTTCTTAGTTAGTTACACTACTCGCCAATGGAGGCCCTCGCGTCTTACTGATGGTGAAAACGTTGTCCTTTTCCAACACAAGCTAAACCCTATTTCTCTCCTTCTCCGACCCTATCGACATGCGACTACTTCGTAACAGATGTCACTAGTAGACACCGTTCGATACGAACATCGCTACCCACAAAAGTGTTGACATCTGTCAAATCCTGTATTTTGCGGCTACTACTTAACAGATGGCGCTCTTCGCCAGCCATCTGCCTAGCCATTTATAGTGTTTCTATTCGTTACCAGAGGTCGCCCTTACAACGTTTCAACAACTCACTCACCAACTTGCGTCTTGGCGCGTAAATTTAAATAGCTCTCCATTAGCTTTCGACTGATACGAAAAACTATTCTGCCAAAATAAATGAAATGCTACAGTGTTAGACAATACACTATTTGATATTTATTAAAATTTGATTGTGTTTTTATAATAAAATTGTGTTTTATTTCTTACGTTAATTCCTTTGGTTGTCTCCGCTGACTGATCGACAACATTTCTAAGGTCATAGGATATAGGTAAATGGTTGATATGTGAAGTTCAAAAAAACTTGAGAACCGACTTCATGGCCGGACCGGTTTTTATGAAATTTTTACTGAACCAATCTGGAAATACTTTCATATCTTTATACCTTTTAGATAAAAATAGTTTTTTTTCAAATCGGCTCTTAAATAACGAAGTTATGCGAAAACAAACATGAACTATCAATTTGAAATCCTCTTCCTTTTTTATTTGAAGTTGGTCAAAAAGGATCAAGATTATTCCTCAAAGTCTGAAGTAAGTAAAAAAAAGGTTTCTCTCAATTATCAGCTGAAACGCTATAGCTACGAGTATAACTTAACCTACTCTCGGTGAGTCTGCATCTTTAAACTGTTAAGAGCACTGGGTTCGTGTCTCAGCTCGGCCAGTCCTTTCTGCACAATGGCATTGACTCTCGTGGCTCGGAGCTCGCGACGACACTTCACCACGTCCTTCTCAGCTACGGCCAGATTCTCAAGATTGTTGAGGAGGACCTTGAAGACGAACAAAAAAATACAACACACATTAAAACACCTCATTCCTCCACCGAGAGCACTGGTGGTCTAGTGGTAGAAGCTCCGCCTTCCGATCCTAAGGTCGGTTCAAATCCAGTCGTGTACTAATGAGTTTTTCTGGCCAAAAATGTATGTACACTATTCCAGTGCTCTCAAACGGTGAAGGGAAACATCGTGAGGAAACCGGCATATCACACAACCTAGAGTTCAAAAATATGCGTCAAGTGCACGAAAGGAGCCTCTTTGAGATGCACTTAAAATCCTTTCACCACACTTGTTTCGAAAGAATCAGTGACACGATAAGAAGAAGAATTGAAACACCTGCTGCGTCCATCTATATAGCATTTAGGTTCTGGCAAGTATCCGGATCATTCGAATAAAGTGAAAGACACAATTTGTTATTTAGTATAGTTTTTAATTAGTTTATTATTAAAGATACAATCTTCAGCATCGACCGGATTTTCTCCTGCATGTTTAAAGATCTAAATACTTACATAGTGTCAAGTAAAAGCTAGCGAAGCCGCAAGCGGCAGCTAGGTTTACTCAGCAATCGATAGGTAAAGTTCGTATTTACTGTTTGAGTTACATTGAGAGATATAGAGGTAGCTTCCCCCATAGCAGAGCTCGTAGGTGTTATTTAAAAAAAATTTAGATTTAACACACATAATCGGTAAAATATATCGGTGTGTAAATATATCGGTGTGAAAGTCAAAATATTAAGGTAAGTAAGTATTTATAAGTGTTCTTTATTTTGATCTTTAAACACGCAGAGGTATTGGTGACGCATACCGTTTAGGTAGGGATTACACGATATACATAGCCAAGTAAGCATCAAATAAAAGTAAACAAATAAATATTCATAATCTTGCATAAGCAGAAGAAGCAAACTCGACTGCCGCTTTCTGGGCCTTTATCATCGTGGTTGAATTATAAGTGAAAACATCAGAGCAGTAGTAGTCTTTCATAGTTGTCATATCAACCTCGAGGGGTCCGCACCCATTGCAGTTATGCACAAGCTGTCCTACTAACTCCGGGAATAACTTCTGTTGATAATTACCCAAGTAATTAAAATTAGGACTAATTTGACCCATTCTGCAGCATAAGGAGTTGTAATCGTTATAAAACATGCACATCCCACAATACTCGGCGAGAGCACGAATTATCTTCCAATCATGACGAGCTATTCCTGGCGGTGTGACAGCAGGCATTGCGAACTGAGACCTTCCCTCCATATTCAAATAAAGTCCACCAGATTCCGTATAAGCGCAACCAGGTAAAACGATCGTTGCTGATTCAGAGCCTTTATCCCCTTGAAAGCCTATATAAATTACAGAAACACCTCCAGGTGGAGTCCAGTCGTAAAATAGTTCATCTGCACCCAAGCAAATCACTAGACTTGGATGGTTTTTTTGAAGAGCAGTTAGTGCTCCTGGCTTCCAACCCGCTTCGAGGGCACCGGCAAAGCTTGCCTCTCGTGTTATGATATTCAATACTCCCCAATCGCCGGAGGTCACGAACGAACCTGCAAGTTTGGTCAAATCGGCCATAATTTTTCCAGCGTTCAGAGACTGCAACTGTGATATTCCAACAAAAATAAGAGGATTTTTCGCCCCTTTTAACGCACCTGCCGCTGCGCTCAATGAAGCGACATCTGAACCAAGATAATTGACGTGGTAGTTGTATTCACAGCAAGGACCTATTACGAAAATATCACATTCGTTAGTTCTGTATGCTTGACGAATCCATGCGTTAAGAATTGGTGCTTCAAATCTTGGGTTAGTCCCGACTAACAAAATTTTATCAGCACGGACAATATCTTTCATATTTACGTTCAAAGAATATGCAGCCCGAAGATCAGTATCAGAGTTTGTATAACACATACCACGTTCAACGTACGTGTGCTCCGACCCCAACATATTAATTAAATCTTTTGCTGCTACCAGCGTTTCAACGTTGCAGTGCGGTCCAGCTACAGCCATTATGTTTTCAGGACTTGCGCAACTTATTAGACACGCAGCGTTTTTTAAGGCACAATCCCAATCTATAGAACACAAGCATGTAGAGACTCTTTGTAATGGGGTCACTAAACGCTGCATATCTAGAGAATCTATAGCCCAGCGACCCTTGTCTGAAACCCATTCCTGATTTATTTCTTCGTGCTCTCTTGGTAAAACTCTCAGTACTTGATTGAATCTATAGTTAAGGACGATGTTCGTTCCAGTGGCATCAGTGACATCGATAGAATTTGCTTTGAGAATCTCCCATGGTCTAGCTTTGAACATGTATGGAATGGCCGTCAGTGCTCCGACAGGACATAAATCAATTATATTTCCAGAGAGTTCGGACAAAAACATTTTATCCACATATGTACCGACGAGCATATCAGTGCCACGACCAGTGGTTCCCAATACATCGAGCCCACAAACTTGAGAACCGAATCGAATGCATCGGGTGCAGTGGATGCAACGATTCATCTCAGCTCTAATAAGTGGGCCTAGATTTTTATCTTCGACTGCTCTTTTTCCAGAAAAGTGGATGTCTGTGAACCTTGATCGGTCATTACCAAATCTCATAGATAAGTCTTGAAGATCACATTCCCCGCCTTGATCGCAAATAGGGCAATCCAAGGGATGATTCACAAGTAAAAATTCTAGAACGCCTTCTTGGGCGGTCTGAGTTTCTGCTGAGTTAGTCCGTATCTTCATGCCTTTGTTTACTTGGAGCGAGCATGCTATTTGCGGTTTTGGCATGCCTTCAATCTGAATAAGACACATTCGACAGTTGCCTGCGATGGAAAGCCGTTCATGGTAACAAAATGAAGGGATCGTTACCCTTTCCTTTCGCAAAGCCTGGAGTACCGTAAAATAGCTCGGCACAGAGACGCTCCTGCCGTTTATGAACACTTCTATGTCAGCAGGTGGTTGCTTCTGCTGTGACCTCGAGGGTATGCTTTGCAAGTTGCGGTACTTTAGAAGCTTCGTAAAGTTTTTGAACATTTTCATTAAAAAATGATATGCTGAACAACTGACATCTGAAGTCACTTGACATTGAAACTCGCATAATTTAATCATAGGCTTAGGAGACTCCTTGCTGCGCTGTAATGGGTTTCCATTCCAACCTCTTTGCACCATTTATTGCTCTTTGCTTTTGAAAAAATCTGATACTATTTTTCAAACAGCTAACAGCCAACTTCTATTTCTATAGAGGCTAGGGTATTGAGGCTAGGATACTGAACGTTGCTGTAACGGTACATAGAAAGCAGCACAGTAGATATATCATCAGTTGAAAAATACGAACTACTGGAACCAATTATAGACTGTACTACTTCTAGATAGATAGGTACTAATTTCATTTAGTAGCAAGGTTATTCGGTGTACTAACCTGATGGATTGAATCAATAAGCTGCACCATAGCATCCTTGAACTGTAAAAACGTTTCAGTCGCCTTTTGATACCTGTAATAGCAATCGATCGATGTTATATCGCCTTCGTAATTTACAGATCCACATAGGTAGTCATGCTTCATCAAGTATCACCAATAGCTAGGTGGTAGGATACCTGAACAATGAAATTGCGTTTGAGATGCAAATAAACTCTAAAAATGAAAAGTACCTACTTGTGATCATGCATAGCATCTGTAAAGGAGTAGTCCAGGGCCAAGCGTAAGGTCCTGGCGGCTCTGGGCGCAGCGTGTGCTGACAGCACCCGGCGCGCGCCTCGCTCCAAGCACCGAGCGTCTACCAGCAGCTTGCACGCGTCAGCGCAACCACTGGTACGCTCCCATCCATTCCTGTGACAGTGGTTTGGAATTCAAGGAACGAAGATTGAAGACAAAATTTAGGAAGACCAGGGCTTAGGTTCATGTGAAAAGGGATCTAAAACCTTAGTTTTTATATCAGACTGTTATGCGTTTAGCAAAGAACATAGACCTCGTGATGAAAATAGAGATTCAAAGCTGTTGACATCTAGGACTGATTCACAGGTGCCCCAATTTAGAGATGAAAGCAAAGTGTTTTAAAAATATCTCACAGAAGAGTGTGTTTTACTAAAATCACACTTTTTTGAGGTAGTGGCCAACAATTAGTGATAGAGGATTTAGGATGGCTGAAGGCTTCTGAATTGCGCCTTCAAGGGTACTACTAACTTTCCAATAGCCGTGAGTTTCCAAGCCGGCAACGCATCATCCAACATCCTAACAGCACTGTGGGCGTACTCCGCTGCAGCCCGCAGCCTCGCGCTGACGGCTGCGAGGGCATCGCGTAGTGCCGTAGCCTTCTTCAGGGAGCCTTCTAGAGGTGTTCCTGGTCGAGTAGTGCTGCCCCATATACTGTCTAAAATAAACATTTTATAGCCACGTGTTTATGTCCCCTATAGTTCTTCACCCCAATATTTTTTTCTATACCTACGACTAGCTGGTAGAACATGCAACCTGCTGTGGTAACCATTGCTTTTATCAAAGTATTGCCTTGCTGGCCACGCAAGTCATACGTTGCCATGCGTCCATCAACTCGCAGCTTGACGGACGCATGGCCCGAAATGACTGGCAGGTTTGTAACTACTAAGCTGAAATACAACAACGAAATAGGCATGGTGGTAATACTTCCCCGGACGAACCCTTCACAATGAGCTCTATTAAGTACCTACTGCTAATTTACCTAGATCAAAGTAAATTGATAAACTTTCGCTCACTCGATCCAAATATTTCTTTGGCTTACCAAGTAATTGCTGTAACTGCGCGTACAAGGACCTCAGTTGCAATATTTGTGAGTGAAGCGCTTTTCTTTCCATCTGCAACTCGGATTGACGACGTCGAAGCCAATCCAGTTCTAGACGGTGCATTTCCTATAGACAAAAAGCTGGAGTATGTAGGGACAGCAAAGAGGAGAAAGAAAACACTCGCTCGGAATACGTACCAATCGTTTTCTAGCTCCTGCTTACCTTTCTGTTTACATTAGCTACAAAATCTTCATTCTCTGTTGCTAGCACAGGACGTCTGTATAGATCCAAGCTTACAAACATCTAGAAACAAAAGAACACTGTTCGTATTAGGTATTCAGGTGCCCACAGCAGCTCAGTGAAGGACGTACCTGATGCATTGTTTGAGCATAGCTATCCTTGGTCGTAGATCGCGTGGTTTCTTCAAATAAATTGATTTCCTGAAACAAAACCCTAAATTAAAATGAGTTCAGAAAGAGAGCCGGTAGGTACCTTTAGGTTTTCAATTAAGTTCGAGATTTCGGAACATTATTAAAAACCTAGCCTTTTTTTTTTTTTTTTTTTTTTTTTTTTTTTACATATTATAGGCTTGCGTTTGACCGCAATCTCACCTGCTGTTAAGTGATGATGCGGTCGACGGTGTAGCACGCTTACCTAGAAGATACCTGTTCACTCTACTCTTAAAAACATCCAAGTTATAAGTGTCCGGAAAAACAGACGCCGGCAAGGAATTCCACTCCTTGGCTGTCCGCAACAAAAAAGTTGAAGCAAAGCGCTTGGTGCGGACAGTTGGAACATCAACCATGTATGGATGTCGCATTTCCGTACGTCTAGTCGTCCGATGGTAAAATGGGGATGGGGGAACTAAATCGTGAAGTTCCATCGCACACTCTCCGAAATGTATCCTATAAAATACCGATAGACTGGCTACTTTACGGCGATGTTCGAGACTCAGGAGCTTAGACTCGACTAGAGTGTCGCTACCAATGAGTCTTTTGGCTCGTCTCTCAATAGATTCCAATGCCTCAAGCTGGTATTTGGCAGAGCCATCCCAGAGATGAGAACAGTACTCCATACACGATCGGACTTGTGCTTGGTACAGGTTGAGAAGCTGTCCCGGTGTGAAGTACTGTCTCACCTTCGATAGAACGCCAAGCTTCTTCGCAGCTGTCTTGGCCTTGGACTCTATGAACGAGCCAAAATTCAATTTTCTGGTTAGCGTGAACCCTAGAAGCTCAAGTTGGTCCGAAATCGGAAGAGATACATCACGGAGAGTAGGAGTCACGTGGAATGGACTCTTTTTAGTAGAAAAAAGACACGCCTGGGTCTTCGAAGCATTGAACTTGACCAGATTGGCATCCCCCCAATCAGCAACTGCTTTCAAAGTCAAGTTCATTCGATCAACCATGGCCTCTCTACAAGACTGGATCTGCAATCCGCTAGAACGTGTGTCGGGTATGTAGCTCTCTACGACTGTGCTGTCGTCTGCATACCCAATGATTCCGGGCTTAAGCAGATCATTGATGTGCAGCAAAAACAGTGTCGCAGAGAGAACTGATCCCTGAGGAACCCCGGCATTAATTGCCATGTGATCAGACGAGCATCCGTCAACGACTACTCGAAGTGATCGGTCCCTCAGAAAGTCTGATACCCACACACAAAAGCCAGCAGGTAAGCCGTACGATGGAAGCTTGCCTAAAAGGCCGTCGTGCCAAACCCTGTCAAATGCCTTTGAGATGTCCAGAGATACTGCAAGAGCTTCTCCGTTTTTCTCAATGGCTTCGCTCCATACATGCGTGACATACGCAAGAAGATCTCCAGTAGACCGGTTTCGGCGAAACCCGTATTGCCGGTCGCTTAGGAGGTCATTGTCTTCGAGGTATGCCAGGAGCTTGTTGTTAAGTATACGTTCCATACTCTTGCACAGTATGGACGTTACTGAGATGGGTCTGTAATTGGCAGGATTGGCGCGACTTCCCTTCTTGGGTACAGGCTGCACATTGGCAAACTTCCAAGACTTAGGCACTACACCAGTCTTAATTGAGAGTCGAAAAAGGCGTGTCAAAACTGGAGACAACTCAGGCGCACAAGTCCTCAGAACAATAGCTGGAATACCATCCGGGCCACTAGCTTTGTTCACGTCCAGATTACGCAGGGTTTTGCGAACCTCTATCTGTCGGATACGAATATCTGACATGACCGTCTCGCATCTACTCGAGACAGTTATAGGGGTTGCACTACCAGCATCTAGACGTGAAGACTCCGCAAAAAGAGAAGCAAATAAGTTTGCCTTTTCTTCAGCAGTGTGGGCTAGCGAACCATCAGGCTTCAGCATAGGAGGCAATGACGGCTTGCAGAAGTTCGATTCGACCGACTTAGCAAGGGACCAAAAAGCTTTGCTGCCTGCAGGGTATGAAGCTAATTTAGTCCCTACTCTGCTGATGTGATCAAACCTAGCCTTCCGAAGTGCCTTCTTGCAGGACTTGGCAGCTCTGTTAAAGGCTTTCTTCCGTTCACGCATATCATTCGACTTGCGGTTTCGAGCGCCAACCCATGCTAGGTATGCCTCATGTTTCCGCGCCTTAGCGCGGGAACATTCAGCTCCAAACCATGGGTCAGCTTTGCCAGACAGTGGCACGTCGGCAAATGGGATAAAATATTCCATTGCCTGCCGCAACACATCTGTCACGGCATCCGCACAGGCCGAAGAATCGCCAGAAGAGAAGCAGACTGACTGCCAAGGGTAGGATGCAAAAAAGGACCGCATCTCATCCCAATCTGCTGACCTGTATCGCCATACTCGCCGGTTACCTCTGAGGGTATGGTCCGGTGGGGAATACGTCGATACAGATTTCACCAGACAGTGATCGGAGCTTCCCAATGGTGGGGCTACCGAGACCGAGTAGCGGTCTGGATCTGTTGTCAGCAGAAGGTCCAAGCAGTTGGCTGTGTGGCCATCAACATCAGGTATCCGGGTCGCTTCTTTGACAAGCTGGGTGAGACTTAAAGATATCGCAAGTTTTCTGATCTCTCTCCCAGCGTGGTCCGTATTCTGGTATGGGTATAGCCACTCCTGATGGTGAGCATTAAAGTCCCCCAGAAGAACCAGTTGAGCAGTTGGATAGGTCTGTTGGGCCTCATCAGCCTTGTCACTGAGGTATTCGGCGAGCCTGGTCGTCTCATGGTCTCCACTGTGCGATCGGTAGACACAAGCATAGAGAATCTTCTCTATACCAGAGTCCACCAAAACCCAAAGAGTATTAAAATTGGAGTTTTCAAGATTTTTGAGACGCCGAATACAGATGTCATCACGAGCGTATAAGCATACACCCGCACGTGGCTTAAAGCTGTGCTCCAGGGTGTATCCTGGGTAGTTAAGGTACGCCACGTCGGATGGACATCTGATCTGCGTCTCCGAGAGAAATAAAAGGTGAGGCTTTTCAGTCTCGAGATGGTAGTGGACTGCTACGAGATTAGAGTGCAGACCTCGAATGTTAGACAGGTGCACTTTTAATGAGAGGGAGTGCAGCCGCTGTAGAAACTTATTCTTTTTATTTCTCTGCATGATGTGTAGTTTATGAGTGAAGAAAGGTGGATCGAACGGCAGTAGAACTTGGTGACATATAGCGCACCTGTTGCACACCTTGGAACAATACGTACTGATAGGGGACTAGTCTGGAGACTGCGGGGACGCCCGAGCCCCCCCAGGAATGTCCATCGGGCCCTCTCATCCGGTCGCCGACCGGCACGATGGCGCATTCCCGGGATTTTTCGTCAGTTGGCGGGGCAGCCTTTCATGAGTGGCTAGTTCACTACTTGGGCCCCCAACTACCTGCGGTCGGCCAGCGGTGCACCGTGCCTCGGATCCCGCTACCCTCCGCGACTAGTCACCCGATACGACAGAACCTTAGCGTGCAAAAAACGGTCTACGCCATCATCATTCCAGCTCTGACCCGTTCTTTCCGCTGGTGTCACCGGACATCGCGACGGAACACGAAATAATTCGTTTGGCGTCGCGTCTTTGTCCGGTGGGTGGTCACTAACCTCGGCCGAAGCCTACCACCAGTTTGTCATCTGCTTAGCACCACCCGGGAGCCACGTGTAGGGTTTCATGGGTATCCTCCTACGGACGTGGATGACTCGGCCCCCATTAGTAGACTAGCCTATTAGCTAGGCTAGTCTTGATAACCCATAGGTATTCAGAAACTATAAATAAAGCTTGGTAGCACTCTACCATACCTGTTGTATGCTGTCCAGCTCCGCGTTGACAACCGCGAGTCTGGCGGCTGGCATAGCTCGCTCTCCGCTAGTGATTTCATCGTCTATACGCGTAAGGGCAGCCACCACTGTTTCTGCACTAGCGTAGTCCGAGTGTGATACCTAAGAAATCATGGGTTTCCTCTTGATATATTGAACGAGAATCTCAAATACCTATACGAAAATTTAAGTTGGGTAAAAGTTTTGGAGCTGTCTATTGTTCCAACCATTAAGTGCCAAATCCTAACGATTTTATTCCATCCTATGTCTAACCGAGACAATCTCAGGATATTGATTAAAAATACATATTCAGGCTGATGAGAATGTTAACTATCAATTTGAGTTTGATAAATTTAAGAAATAGTTGAGCTATCTCAAAAACTCAAACTCAAACTCAATAATTTTTTATTCATTACGATGCAAGAATCACTTTGAAACGTCTTAAAGCTAGGTGAGTCTAGGTGCCAGTTCCACGCGACCAAGCGTAGAAGAACAGGCAACAAACTACGTCTCGGTTCCTACTGTTTTTTTATATGATCCTTTTACAAATCAAAAATAATCGAAAATAATAGCAGTGAAGTTCCAGTGTGGTGCCACTTCACTTAGTCAGACGTATGCAATGCAATAATACAAAAGCAAAAGTTTCAAAGACAGCACAAGCTACGCTTCAAAGTTATACTATATAGTATCTACACAGCTTATATAAAAATGAGATACGAAATAGTAGGTACAGACATTGCAAATCGACATGTTAGCTTCCTATGGGTAGAGTGACCGGGACATTGGGCCACGCAGTTTTATCATTCATATAGCTATCTAGAGTATAGTACGCTTTCTTTATTAAATCTACAGTAACTAACGATCTAAAGATAGCTCAACTGATCCAATTCAGTGCCAGACGGAAGCGTCCTCAAGACGCTGGAGTGGCAGCTGGCCACTCTGAACTACGTCAGATACGCCACCAGCCCTTGGGTCAAGCGTCGTTTCGATCGTCGCCTAGACAACATTTTGCAGACCCGCACGGCCTATCGGATAATAACTATCTCATAGCAGCTAACCCCTATACTTCTACCACCATCTGAAAAAGCCCCGACTCCCCGATGAGACGTCAGAAAACTTACAGATCTAGAAGAAACGCCTATCCTTTGCGAACTCCCGACGCAGCCCATTCGGACCATCACAACCACCCTTCTGACACCACAACACTGAGAAACCGTCGCCTAAGAATTTGTTTTTAAATATTGAGCACACCAAATTATGCCAAGGCTACTACGATCGTTTATAGACTTTATTTGCACATTGTTGTGGAAAGAACGATTTGGATAGACAATACGAACTAAGCGCGGAGTGGCACGAGCTCATTACCTCGTGTCTCATGCAATGTCATGGATGTGGGGAAACACCATTAGTAAGTATTAAACCTACATCTATTATTTACATAATAGTACCTACAATGCACCTTCAAACTACATGATAGTATATAGGAAAGTATATAGGTAACTTGAGGTCAATTTATTCCCCTATCAACGCTTAGGTTGGCTGTTAATGCCCAAATTGTGTTTTAGCAATAAAACCTAGACAACTAAATGGGAGGTGCTGGGTAGTTAGGTAGGTAGGTACCTAGGTACCTTACTAGGTTAGGTATGCGTAGTGGTAGTGGGATAATATTTAGGATGTTGTTTAATTTATCTCGATGGTACAATTATGTGAACGGCGCTTGTAACGCGTGGAAGCATGATGGCTATCTGACCCAAGAATTTCACGGTCAACTATAAATGGATGTCCACCCTATACCTACCTACCTTATTGTTGATAAGTAGCAACGTGCATGTTGTTCATGTCATGTTCATTATAGTAGGTTTTACATGTGTTATAAACCTACGTTTGCCTACGTAAGGACACATCGGCTTTTCTGCTTTTTTAAAGCGCTAAGAAGCCGAAATTACCTGTTGCCTCAAAATTTGTTGCCTGAAGTTGCCTGAAAATACTTGTTGCCTCAATCAAATCATTGGCCTGTACCATCTATTACAGATGATTTAGGTGGCGTCAGTCAGGATATTGCACATGAACCAGAAGTGGAACACTTCCGTTCATGGCTATGAAGACCGATACGAAAGTGGCAGGCACGGCCGCATTTACCGGTACTTGTTGCCTACTACTAGAATAAGTACCTATAGGTACCTTACGTAGTCGTATCTTAGGTCTGTATATATACAGACCTAGAGTGCGTCCAAGCTAACTCTGCCAATTATTTATAATATCGACATGATATCGACTGATGGTATAAATGTTCAGAACTGCTACAGTGTACTTAGGCCAATTTCACAGTGGAAACTATGGATTTGTGGGTTCGATCCCCACCGAGAACAAATATTTGTGTGGTGAACATAAATGTTTGTTCTCTGTCTGGGTGTTATATTGTATTCTAAGTATGTATTTACAAAAAAAAAAATGTATTCAAGTATTATATCAGCTATCTGGTTCCCATATTACAAGCTCTGCTTAGTTTGGGGCTGGGTAGTGTTGTGTGAATTGTCCAGAATATTTATTTATTTATTTACATTAACTGGCCGTACATTAACCGGACCCAATAAAATCCAAAGGTTCCCTCATGAATCTACATACTTAGTATATAAAATCCTTGGGTTCCCTTTAGATAATAGTCTTTTATTAGTAATGCCATTGCCTTCCGTGCGTTTCCCTGCCTGCAATGCAATGCAATGCAATACACTTTAACGTCTGTCAAACTGGCATGACTTGACAGATGAAAATGACAGATGCAATTTCATTGAAGGATCACAAGAAAAATAACTCTTGAATTAGGTTATTTCACGTCAACCGTTACGTTGCATTCTAAATTGCCTACCGTTTCAAACGTTGCCCTAAAAAAACTTACTGTCAACGTCGTCGGATATTTCTTCGTCCCTCCCTCTTCTCTTGACTTTCCCTTGCCTGCCTTCCCCTGCTTCTTCCATCAATTTCCGAATCATCCGTCATCATAGCGTTACTTTTAATGTAAATTTGTAATTTACTAAATTATTTTAGTTCTTATTTCGTTTATTTATAGATATTTATTTATAAAACAAACCAGTGAACTCAACAAGAAGTGGTAAGAAGCAGTTATAATACAGTTTAATCTGAAAGAGGCACATGTTGGTAGAATTAGATTTTGCATGAAAATATTACCCACTTGAATTCTTTCCAGATCTGACTGAAGGGAAGTTTTAAGGCCTCAGGCTTCGGCCTGTGGTCCTCTTGGCCAGGTCACCAAAAAACCTGCAATAGCTACAAAAACCGTAAACTTTTACACCCTCAACTTATTGAATAAAATTGCACAATATACCTGAAATCTTCTATAATGTCGCAATGGAATAACTCGTACGCTTACAACAACCAATATCAGCAGAGCCCTAATGGCTGGAATGGTGACCCTAATCAGCAATACATGAATCCAGCTGTTTACGGTAGGCCAGATGCTAATGGTCAATATGTAAGTTTTAATGAGTTCTTGTCACAGATGCAAACCAACAATGGGGCACCACAATCCAATCCCAATACCTTTGACAGTGGTCCTTATGAAAACTATACCTCAGGTCAATATAACTATCAAAATGTGCCTTCATCGTCCCAAACACAGCCCAACACTTACAACCATGGGCCTTCAAGCATGCCTAATGAAGCCAATACATATCCAGGGAACCCACAGAACCAGTTGAATAGCCAACCATCTGATTCATCAACATACACAAATAATATGGCCTTTAGATCTAACCTCACTGCAACTGCAGTTGAGTTTGTACCAAAAGGCACTGCTCTGAAACCTTCTACGAGCACTCAGAACATTCCAGAATCTTCAAATAGTAACAAAGAAAATGTTAGTGCTAATGGGGACCAGACCAACAATGGCAGCTCATCGGACCGCAATTGGAGACAGAAATCACTGGCTTCCAATCAAAGTGGTGAGGTGAAGAGTAAGCTCGTTCCTAATGGGCATCCACAGGATAACCACAAAAACTCTGATCGTAACCGTGAGACTGCCCAACGAAACAATGAAGTCAATGCAAGGCACAGTAATAAGCTCCAAGAATATAGTAATGTTGACGAATCTAAACCTAGCAGAAATGAATCTGTTACTAGAAATCAGGAATCAAATAATAAAGGTCAAGATATTAGCCAACAACAGGAGTCAAGTAGTATGAGCAGAGAGCCACGTCAACGTAACTATGATTCTAATAATAGAAATGAATCTCAATCAAACAATAGAAATCAGGAGTCACGGTTAAATAGTAGGAATCAAGAATCACGGCCAAATAATAGGAATCAAGAAATGCGTCAACAAAATGATAGAAACCAAGAAACTAGGCAAAGAAACTATGAGGATAGAAATCAAGAAACACAACAGAGAAACTTTGATTCTAATAACAGAAACCGTAGTTCTCGTCAAAACAATGATCCAAATGACAGAGGTCAAGAAGCAAGAGATTATGATTCAAACCAGAGATATGACTCTCAAAACGACCGTCGCAATCCATCTAAGAGTAACCCCAAACCTAAAGGAAAAGATGACAATAGAACTTTCTACAACAGTACTGTTAGCAAAGACAGCCAAGATGTCAGAGGTGGGAGAGAAAACTCTAAAGCAGAGGGTTATACAAGAGGGGAGGGAAATACACGTGCAGAAAGTTCTAGGGGAGAAAATTACTCAAGGGCAGAAGGTTCCGGAAGGGGTCAAAGAAATTGGGCTGGTACCCAACGTCCCCGAGGTGACCGCAATCAAGATGATGAGCAATATGCTAATAGTTACTACCAGAAAGAAGATAGACCTGAAAGAGTAGAAAGGGATAGAGGGTATGATAGGGGAGAAAGAGACAGAGGCTATGACAGGGCGGAAAGAGAAAGAGAAAGAGATAGAGGCTATGACAGGGGGGAAAGAGATAGAGGGTATGATAGAGACAGAGGGTATGACAGACAAGACAGAGAAAGAGCTTATAAATCTAATCTCTCAAGTCCGGCAAGGTTTAAAAGCAAACATCAGGTAGATCTAGGTAAGTTATTAATTTCTGTTGGAATCAAAATTTTTGATAAAGTTTGTTAAGTTATATCCAGCTTTTGACATTTCATTCAGCCAAATTTATAATTGATATTCACAAATAAAAATATATTGGCAACTACAAATACACTAAAATCATGCCATAGGGGCTTGTTCCATCAATTTGAATTTTTAAAAAGAATATTGTAAAAACCTTGTTTTCAAATTTCCAGCTAACAAAGAGATGACACAACGAGAGCGTCTCACAGACCAATTAGACAAAGGCACGCTTGAATGTCTCGTGTGCTGCGATAGAGTGAGACAGACTGATCCCGTGTGGTCCTGCTCTAACTGCTACCATGTTCTGCATCTGAGGTGTATTAGGAAGTGGGCTATGAGTAGTGTTATTGGTAAGTAGTACATATTACATTTCTGTTTTACTGTATTGAATTTGGATTTTAAACTCAAGAGGATTTTGCAGTTAAGATAATTTTATAGTCAATAAGGAAAAGAAATCTAGTTGAGTGGTTTACCCAACAGAAATAGAAAATTTCTTATCTACAGACACACACCCACACACACACACACAGAGTATCTACAGACACAGACAGAGTAGTACAGAGTATCTTACAATATACATAATACAACTAAGAAAATCCAGTGAGGTTTGTATGACACATGAAGTTACAGAAGTTTGTGGATGCTTTTGTCCATGTGCTAGATTTTATTTAAGCTGCCGACCGACGTGACTCTTCGCCAATAAAATTCACTCTCATTTTTAAAAATAGAAATAAATATTTTGTGTCAACTTAACGGAAAAACGGTAAACCAGCATTAGTTACAAGAGCCCGATAGCCCTTGTAACGCTGGTTTTCAGCGGCATTCACTTTCTCTTTCTACACACTCTTTACCTCGGCAAATTCATCATACACACTTGATGTGCGGACTGGTTTCCGCAAGTAGGCCACTGGTGGGCCCTTTTTGCGTGACGCTTAACACGTGACGCTCGAACTTTTTTAGGTTCTACGCCACGCCGGTTTCCTCACGATGTTTTCCTTCGCCGTTTTGAGAGTACTGCATAGTGCACATACATTTTTCGACAGAGAAACTCATTGGTACACGACTAGATTTGAACCGACCTTAGGATCGGAAGACGGGGCCGTTACCACTTAGACCACCAGTGATTTCTAAACTCTTAACCTTCTAACGTATTATTTGCAGAGAGTAAATGGCGTTGTCCCGCCTGTCAGAACACGAGTGCTAGTATCCCTAGCGAGTACCGCTGCATGTGTGGCTCGGCCCGCGCGCCAGAGTACCAGCGTGGCGGCGGCGCTCATACTTGCGGACGGGCGTGTCGCCGTCCGCGCGTCTGTCCGCATCCCTGCACGCTGCTGTGCCATCCGGGTCCCTGCCCGCCGTGTCAGGCCACTGTCACCAAGTGAGTCAATAGCCCCCTATACACAGTCGCTCTATCGCGAGTCCTCAAGAGCATACAGGACTGCGCTCATACTTGCGGGTGGGCGTGTCGCCGTCCGCGCGTCTGTCCGCATCCCTGCACGCTGCTGTGCCATCCGGGTCCCTGCCCGCCGTGTCAGGCCACTGTCATCAAGTGAGTCAATAGCCCCCTATACACAGTCGCTCTATAGCGAGTCCTCAAGAAACAAGCTAAAAAAGCAAGTATGAGCGCAGGCTCATACTTGCTTTTTTAGCTATAAACTATAATTTATTTATTTCAAACTGTTCAACTTCCAACATTTTCATACGCTAGCTCATACTGCGATACTCGTACTCAGTGCGATTACTGTTTCGCGCGACAGACCTACCGTAAAGCTTACTAATGGTGTTGTCCTGTGACATGTTTCCTTATGTTTTAAGTTATTGTAAAATGAGTTCAATTTATTTGTTAACAGAAAATGCGGTTGTGGTGTGGAGACTCGCTCCATAATGTGCAGCAGCAAACTGCCGCAGGTGTGCGGACGTATATGTGGTCGCAAACTCGGCTGCAACGTACACTCCTGTGAAAAGGAATGTCACGAGGGAGATTGTGAGGAATGCGACAAAACTGTTACGCAAAGTAAGTTCCTTCCAACGAATTACATCTGTTACAAATATTCAATATCTGTGACAAATATCTGTTATAAATATAGAAGGCAAAACAGAAAATTACCACACCCGCTTATGTATTTACACGGAGAATCTTGTTTGTTTCTAGCTTGTTACTGCCCCGCGGGCACGGAGCGTACTATCCCGTGCACGCTGGAGTCGGGCAGCACGGCGCAGTGGCAGTGCACGCGGGAGTGCGGTCGCATCCTGCCGTGCGGCGGGCACGTGTGCCGCGCGCCCTGCCACGCGCCGCCCTGCGCCTCCTGCGCCCTGCTGCCCGGCGCTGTGGCCACCTGCCCCTGCGGCAAGATGCAGTAAGTACGCGTCTAACTACCCGCATGTTGCCGTGCGGCGGGCACGTGTGCCGCGCGCCCTGCCACGCGCCGCCCTGCGCCTCCTGCGCCCTGCTGCCCGGCGCTGTGGCCACCTGCCCCTGCGGCAAGATGCAGTAAGTACGCGTCTAACTACCCGCATGTTGCCGTGCGGCGGGCACGTGTGCCGCGCGCCCTGCCACGCGCCGCCCTGCGCCTCCTGCGCCCTGCTGCCCGGCGCTGTAGCCACCTGCCCCTGCGGCAAGATGCAGTAAGTACGCGTCTAACTACCCGCATCCTGCCGTGTGGCGGGCACGCAGTAATTGTCATGTCTTGTCCCGTGTAAGAGAAGCGGACCGCTAGCGATACTGCCTGTTCTAACGCGTAGATTTGACTATATTCCATCGCTTTCTCCGCGCGGTTTCGTCGATCTGCTCCGACGCCAGCCACACCTCCACGCTCTGGCCGCTATTATGTTGCGGTGCCGCGTTGTTTGCGCACGCGTTTGTATAAATTGACAAAGCACGTGGTTCCGTGACAGAATCAAAATGACAACGGCGCGCAACTGCAAAATTTCTCTTTACAACTCTGTGTGTATTTTTTTCTAGATTGGACATAACCGCACGCAAATCATGCACCGACCCGATTCCTCTGTGCGGCAACATCTGCGCTAAGCCGCTTACCTGCGGCCCTGTGGGAGACAAACACTTCTGCAAACTCGTTTGTCACGAAGGTAGTACTAAAATAGTTAAAAGCAAAAATATTCTTATTTAACCAATTTAACTGAAGGAAAAGGTTCTATAAAAATAATGTTAGAATTTTCTAGAATATCCTTGAATAAATATCTACGTTTATCTGTTCCATTGGCTGGAAGTCTCTCCCAACAATGTGCCTACTTGCCTGTTTTCTTTATCGTGTTTGCATGCTGGATTTTTCTGGCGAAGTGTGTGAATCTGTATTTGCCTATATATTTAACATCTAAAATGTACCATACCTACTTCAAGAAAATAAATTATTTCATTTCATTTCCAAAAATGTCCACTTATCCTGTTTTTTTTTTCAAATAATATGTGAATATTTATTTGTATAGGTCCGTGCCCCGTATGCCCCGATAAAACAGTCCTGCAGTGCCGCTGCGGTCACTCCAGTCGAGACGTGCCGTGTGCTGACCTGCCTGAGATGATAAACAACGTTCTCTGCCAGAAGAAATGCAATAAGGTACCACATTACACTCTTGCATTCGGTTTAGGTATACTTTACTTCACACAAGACATTCGCAAGCAGGCACAAACACAGTTCAACACATACTTCTTATCTTTTTGTTTAGTTAGCAATTATTCTTCTCTCGGTTTAGTGATAGTTGTTTTCTATTACCAGTTTTAAGCGAAAAATTTATATTCGTTATTGGCCATAGTAATTGTTCAAGTTTTCACTTATTTTTAATTTTATTTAGAACAAAAATTTAATTTATGTTCTATCGGCATTCCCAGAGTGCCAAGACTTATTTGTAGTGCTTCCTTATATGTTGTTACTTATTTGTTAGTGTGCTGTTGTTTGATTGACACACATCGACACAAGACTGTCCTCTTATGCCTGTATTCAGAAACAGTGCTTGAGTCAGATTCGAGCCTCAAGCACTCTCAAGCATAGATTTGACAGTTCTCCATTGAAATATGACAAAAATCAATGCTTGCTCAGACTCAAGCACTAATGTTGGCCTTAATGTTGTGTACAATGTGTTACAAAAACCCCTTTAAAAATAGAATTAATTATCAAAGCCAAAACCTTAGTAAGCTGTCATGAACCAGATTATTTAACAGAAAAGCCTACATACCTATTTTGCGTAATAATTGTCTACTAGTTTCTATATGTATATATATGTTTTTTATGCACCTAAGTTGACAAACTAGCATACGGCCCACCTGATGGGAAGTGGTGGTTATAAACGTAGCCTATAAACGCCTGCAATACCAGAGGCATCACAAGCGCATTGCCGACCCTTTAAAACTTTTAAAACGCCCTTCTTGAAGAACCCCATGCTATTATAGTCCTTAGGGAAAACCTCAGCAGGGAGATCATTCCACAGCCTGAGTATTTGAGGGAGGAAGTTCCTCTGAAACCGAACGAAATTTCATTATATGAATTAAAAATTATAATAATAACTGATGTGCCAACATCAACTTCCAGTGCCCGACAACAGACAACTGGACCAATGATGTGCACTTGGCTTAGGCCCGTGCTCGTCATTTATATCACCGACTCTTAAAAGTCGAGTAGATGAAAATCTTTACACAATAATAATAAAAATATTGTGAATGGAACTCGTTTTTAAGGCCTCATTTAACCTCCTTTCGGCTTTACGTGTAGTTTTGTAACGTCCTATATTGTGTTCAGAAATTGTCGTGCGGTCGTCACCGCTGCCGCACCGCTTGTTGCGCGGCGACCACGCACCGCTGCTCCGTGACGTGTGGTCGCTCGCTCGCGTGCGGCTCGCACCGCTGTGAAGAGTTCTGTCACACGGGACACTGCCCACCGTGCCCGCGCGTTAGTGAGTATAAACACATACGATAGGAAATAAGGAATAGACTGAAGATGTACTCCCACAAGGAGCACCAAAAACAATGGGAGCGCAGATCAGACTGCAAACTCACAAAAACGATGCTGCCAGCGATGGATAAGCACATCACAACAAACCTACTCAAGATGAAAAGAGAAGACTTAAAACTGATGGTAGGAATCATCACGGGCCATTGCGACCTCAACTACCACCTCATGAAGACTGGAGCTACAGACAGCGACCTGTGTCGGGGCTGCCTACAGGACAAGGAAACAGTGGAGCATGTGGTACTGCACTGCTCCGCAACAGAAGAGGCGAGGTCCAAGACAGGGCTCAGGGAACTTATTGAGTCTTGTCCCTCCACATCCACATCCGTGTCACCATCAGGTTCATTGGAGCACTGCTGCCACCAACCCAAAGTCCTACTCCGTTATTTTAAGGAGTTGGGCTGGCTGGGGTGAGATTTGGCAGGGGGACAATGCACAATACACCCCATCGCGGAACGTCAGTGCAGATCGTATTCCCCCAAATCAAATTAGAATTAGAATTAGACATACGATAAGACATCGGTGTACAGATAAATCAGTCTAAAAATGCACGCCACTCCACCACGTTTTCTTGAAGTTGGCTCACAGCAAAGTACTTCAAAATGATCTTTGTGATGTAGGTAATAAAGAACAATTTACTTTGACTGACTGAAGTAGTGGGACGTGCAGTTTACGATTGGACGATCTCTACTTCTACTGTATTGCAACACTCTTACAGGGAAAATTATGTATTGAATCAAAAAACTGGTGCTAAGATCTGACAATGTTAGCACTTTTTAAAGGTAATCGCGATTAATACCCATATAATTCTGACAATGTTAAAAGAGATGTTTCATAATGCGCTGGTCAGGTTCGGGTCTATAATCTATATACACTTGTAAAAAAAATGCGGTTAATAATTTTAATACGCCTCAAAGGGCGTAGTGTGCGTCAGAAAGAGATAGCGCTCTACAAATCTGAAAAGCCGATGTGCAATATTTATTGCCTACAACCGTACCTACCTAATTAATAAATACACTCCTAAATTCCCAGATCGTCTCATTTTACAGCACTTTTCCAGCCAATCCGTATAAAATCTGTATCAATTCATTGAGCAATGTACCACCATCCGTAAGGCCTTGGCCTCGAATTTAGTGGGCAGCGGGGCGGCAGCGGCGGCGGCGCGGGAGCGGCAGGATTCTTATGCGTTAAATCAAATGGACCCCCCGCCCCGCCCCGCTGCAGAGCTGCCGCCGCCCCGCTGCCCGCTAAATTCGAGGCAGAGGCCCAAAGATAGTGCAATTCACGAAGACACGCCCCACCAATTGTCGGTTGAGGGGATCGCGGGGTGCGGGGAGTTTGCTCCGAGCGGCAGTCGTGAACCGTAGTTTATTCATTGTAGTGTGCGTGTGCACTCATAGGTAATTAGTGTGTACCGATAACACTCAAACATTGACGGAAGCTTGCACACATATACTATAAACGGTTAGGAGGAATAGTGGGGCGCGCTCTCGTGGATTGCACTATCTATAACAGTCGACATGATGGCAGGTTTCGACGAGCTCCGCTGCGAATGCGGGCTGTCGGTCCTGCACCCGCCGGTGCACTGCGGGCAGCGCGCGCCGCCGTGCGAGGGGCCCTGTGTCCGCCCGCGCGCCTGCGTCCACCCGCCGCATCACTCGTGCCACACCGGCGAGTGCCCGCCCTGTGTCGTGCTCACCACTAAGCGCTGCTACGGCGGACACGAGGTAATAAATAAATCTTATACCTTCAACAAGAAAATCTTTTATTTATTTATTTATACACATTGCTCTATCTTTACGGGGTACCCTAATACGATAGCGCAGCCATCATCCTCCAAATTTCAGATTTATTAATTATACAATCACAAACAGTTAATAAATAATAAAAAATAATCACAATAAGACACACAGACATCTTGTATGTACCGTAAAACGTGCCTACTTTGCTCCAAAATTGGCTCCAAATTTAGAGAAAGTGTGATTACTTAAAAACCTTCTACATTAAAGCTTGTTTTTTAATGTATATTGAAAAAAGACCTTATAGGCTATAGACTTCCACTAGTAAAAATGATTTTTATTGAGTTCTGAAGTATATATAAAACGCTAAATTTTGAGCAATTTTACCCACCCTTTTGGGGAACAATGCTCCTGCACTATCTCCGGACAAAAAAAGTGTACTATTGAGATCTGGTGAATAGATAGCAGCATATACTGTTACTATGCTCCTGAAGAAAACCATAAAGTAGTAGATTTAGGTGTTTCTAGCTAGTTTTTATGGTCGAAACAAAAAAAACATGTATAAGAAAAATTAGAAACTTTTATTGTTCCGCTAGCTAATTATATACCTAGTTAAATAAAACCCCCTTTTACCTTAAACATATAAGCGGTTATCTCGATCGGAAGTGGCTTTTACCGATTATTTTTGTTTTACTTTTTGTTACACTCTGAAAGAATGGCTGATAATGAGAGAAAAAAATGGTGGATACCGGAAGTGGGTATTCAGTGTTGCCAACAAGTTCAAAGACTACTCGAATGCGTTCAAACATTTTTGAATTACTTTGTAAATTTTGAGTTATGAACGAAATATTGTTTTTAAAAAATTGGAGTATTTTTACCCATTAAGGTGCAAAGTAGGCACGTTTTACGGTATATATTCAGGATCTCTGAAACGGCGCCAACGATTTTCATGAAATTTTGTATACAGGGGTTTTCGGGGGCGATAAATTGATCTAGCTGGGATTCATTTTAAGAAAATGATTATTTCACCCCGAGTTCAATAATTAAACATAAACTGAATATGTGACTGCTCCTGCCATCTATTGACGTTTGTGAGCAACTAACTGCAAGCATATCCAGCAGATGGCGTTGTTCAGTAAAAATAAGCCAATAAAGATAACATAACTCTTATGATTTCTTAAAAATACAAATAAACAATAAAAAATACCGAGCGAAGCTCGGTCACCAACTGCTAGTATACCTTTAAACGAGAAAATCTAGTATATATTCAGGATCTCTGAAACGGCGCCAACGATTTTCATGAAATTTTGTATACAGGGATTTTGGGGGCGATAAATCGATCTAGCTAGGAGTCATTTTCAGAAAAGACTCTGAAGATAAGTTATTTTAAAAATCAAAAATTTTACCTTCAGCGCCATCTGCCACTGAGTATTCTTTTTGCGTTTCATGATATTTTCCCTTCGCCGTTTGGGAGTACTAGCATAATGCACATATATTTTTCGACAGAAAAACTAATTAATACACGACTGGATTTGAAACTAAGATCTTAGGATCGGAAGGCGGAGCCGCTACCACTAGTCCACCAGTGCTCTCGGTCGATACCCTACTTGCCTCTCCATATTTATTTGTACTCGAATGTGATTCTATAGCAAAATGTCCTGTTCCTCTCTGTCCATAAAAAATGCCTCTATTTACAGGAACGTAAGACCATACCGTGTTCATTAGAAGAGTTTTCTTGCGGCCTGCCGTGCGGTAAACCACTGCCGTGCGGCAAGCATGCGTGCATCAAGACCTGCCACAAAGGACCTTGTGAAGGTGGCAAGTGAGTATCTGACTATATCATTAGAAATCTTAGTTACTCACCAACTGATCCTCTATGTTGCTTTACCCTATACAGGGTCCATGTGATTCTGACTTGCACTTGACAACAAACAATTGTAGAATTCGTCCAATCTTAAACTGCCCGCCCCACTACTTCAGTCAGTCAAAATAAATTGTTCTATAATACCTACATCACAAAGTTCATTTTGAAGTACTTTGCTGTGAGCCAACTTCAAGAAAACGTGGTGGAGGGGCGTGCATTTTTAGACTGGTTTATCAATACTCACATTATTACAAAAAAATTGTTTGAATGAATGAGTGAATGAAGAATAAAATGAAATGAGATTAAGTAGTTCTTAAGATGTAATCATCCGCAATAAGGCATTAGAAATATCGGGCTGTATGAATGCATGCATAAATGATAAAAAGAAAGTAAGGAAGCATGCAGGTTTATTCTTTTTATTCTTATCTGAGTAAACAGGCTTTTGTATCTATTGTACTGGATATTGTACTGGTAGTCATTGATTAGAGTAACTTTATAGTCGAGCCCTTATTTTACTAAAAGCTGTGTTTTTTAAGATGAAGAAGAACCAAACCACAGAACATCGTGTATGAAATAAATATATGTATTGAGTTTTGATTCGAAGTCAAATTCAAAAGAGCATTTATTCAGTAGTATCGCAGGGATCACATTGAAACTTCCTATAAGCCTCGGCCTCGAATTTAGCGGGCAGCGGGGCGGCGGCGGCGGCGGCTCTGCAGCCAGCGGGGCGGGGCGGGGAGTCCATTTGATTTTACGCATAAGAATCCTGCCGCTCCCGCGCCGCCGCCGCTGCCGCCCCGCTGCCCACTAAATTCGAGACCGAGGCCTTATCCTTGGTGGGTCGTATCACAATCCATAGCGCAGAAGCGATTTTTAACGTGTATTATTCTGTAGATGTACACAGCCGTGCACGCAAAAGCGTCCGGCGTGCGGTCACGTGTGCAACGCGGCTTGTCACTCGTCCGCCGCCGCCGACAGCGTGGCCGCCGTCTGTCCCTCCGCAGCGCCCTGTCGCCAGCCCGTGCGCGCCGTCTGCCCCTGCGGCCGGCGCCGAGCCGAGCGCACCTGCGCCGACAACTCACGTGACTACAACAAGTAAGCATGAAGCGGCAACGTCGCGTGTCACTCGTCCACCGCTGCCGACAGCGTGGCCGCCGTCTGTCCCTCCGCCGCGCCGTGTCGCCAGCCCGTGCGCGCCGTCTGCCCCTGCGGCCGGCGCCGAGCCTAGCGCGCCTGCGCCGACAACTCACGTGACTACAACAAGTAAGCGTGAAGCGGCAACGTCGCACTATTTGCCCCGGGCGGCGGCACCAAGCCGAGCGTGCCTGCGCCGACAACTCACGTGACTACAACAAGTAAGCATGAAGCGGCAACGTCGCACGAAGCGGCAACGTCACACGAAACGGTAACGTCGCACGAAGTGGCAACGTGGCACGAAGCGGTAACGACACACTATTTGAGGAGCGTCGGTTCAAAAGGTCGTATTTCACTTTTCAACTTTTATTTCTTTTATTTTTTTTTTTAACTCAGCAGAAAACTCCATCGAATGAGCGTAAAAACTTTTTCAAAAGGAGCGTATTTCCCATATAATAAAATCCAAAAAACTTGGATTCCAATCAAAACGGATTTATTTCTGCATTAAAATGTTCCCTTGGATTGTTTTAAACAAAACAGGCATATTTCTTCTACAAATAGCATCTTTTATTTATTTTTCTGTTCAAAAGGTCATATTTTTTTCCATACATAACAACTTTAATAAAAATCGTTTCGTTCGAGTAAATAACGGTATCGAGTCAAAAGATGACGGCTGTACGTTGAATATCATTATCAATAGCAAACCTATAAAAAAAAATACAGATGACACTGACAGATGTTATTCTTGACGTTCTGTCTTTCGATGCGAGTAGATGAAATTTGTGAAATTTTGAACTTTGTAAGTTATTATAAAGTAAAAATCACATTGAAAATGGATGAGCAAGGTCAAATCAAAAGGGCATATTTCTAGAAGTGACAAATCAAAAGGTCGTATTTCTGATTTTTCCGATCAATAAGTCTTATTTGTGAACTAAAATTAAGTAAAAAAAAAGTTATGGTGTATTTTTTTTATTTTTAAAAATGCATGTAATATTGTAGTCTTAATCTTCACAATGATCTAAATTTAATTTAATTTTATAATTTTTATAATAGGAATTAGATGTTTTTTTCTGTTTTTGTAAAGTTTGTTTATCATAGAAATACGACCTTTTGAACAGATGCTCCTCATTTGCCGAAGCGTGAAATAGGAGGTTGTTCTTATTTCAGTTGTATTGCTTGTTCTCGCATAATTTCGACATTTATTCGATTTGAAAAAATATTTAAACATAATGATAAAAACTAAACAATAACAACCAATAAATCGACTAAATTATCAGAAAACAACTTCACCAAGAAACTTACAGCTAAACAAATATTTACAAAATGTACAAAATACACCACAAACAGTTAAGCTATCTGCAGACCGCTACAAACGATCTAGAGATAGCTCATCTGATTTATTATCTGTAAAGTTATATTTCCAGATTGGTCCCATAGAAATTTCATCAAAATCGGTGTAATGGTTTCATGAAGTCGGTTTCTCAAGTTTTTTTTAAATTATTATTTGTTTTGTTTTACCGGCGACGATGCATCATACGTAGAAGATGCAACGTGCTTTAAAGCAGCACTAATAATTTATCTAACCGAAATAGTCCTTCAAATATTATGTCATTTTATCCACAGAATGATGAGTGCCTTAGCTGCAACGAAAATGCAAGAAGGTGGAGCCTTCGAAATCACCGAACAACGACCCGGCAACATGTTGAAAACGTAAGACTAAAACCATAAATTTATTCAATTTCGAATATGCCGAGGATTGCATTAAAAAGTTTGCAATAAAATATAATTGTATTGATCTTACAAACAACTTGGGCGATTTGGCATTTTATGTGCGTATGTATGTATGTATGTATTTGTGTATGTTTGTCCGACAATAACTTTCGAACCGTTGATCCGATCTGCATGAAATTTGATAAGTCGATAGCTTGTACTTGAGAAATTTACTAATAACATATGAGTAAAATCGAATGAGGGGTTATTAAGATATGGGGTTTTTGAAGGGTGCAAAAATTAAAAAAGTGACCCAAAAAAATCAAGTTACATGTTATACGAAAGAATTTTGTTTGGACATCCAAAACACTTTTTACTTTTTTGCTATACAAAAAAAAATATAGGGCAAAGGCCTCCCCCCGATCATTTCACTCATCTCGCTCTTGACCCAACCTTGGCCACTCCCTGCAGAACGCGTCCAGCTCATCTCGCCAACGCTTCCTGGGTCTGCCTCTGCGGCGATTTCCGTCTGTTGGCATTGGCCCATCTTTCGGGTTTCATACGGCAGATGTGACCTGCCCAGTCCCACTTTAAGTTGGCAGCCTTAACGTATTACACTGAGTTTTGTTTTTAGTTTGGAATGCGACGACGAGTGTCGAGTTGAGGCGCGCACTCGACAGATGGCGCTGGCGCTACAAATCCGCAACCCCGACGTGTCCGCCAAGCTAGCGCCGCGCTACAGCGAACATGTCCGCACCACGGCCGCCAGGGAACCTGTCTTCGCGCAGCAGACGCACGACAAGCTCACCGAACTAGTGCAGCTAGCTAAAAAGGTAACATCCTTCTCTTTCTTCTGACACTCTTCAACATCGCTCGCTACGCTCGGGCGCCAATGGAGCTCGAGGGACTTAAATAAATCTTTCACCCGAGGTAAACACTGTGCTTTTCATTACGAATACAAGGAAAGTAAAAATAAAAACTAATTAGACTTTTTAATCTTTTCAACCTGCTTGCTGAATAAAAAGTTAGAATTTGGTTCAATAACCTCCTTGCTGTTTAGAAAGTTGGAACATGGTTGAATAAAAATGTGAAATTAGAACTTGTTTTTTTATATAATGTTGACAGCTGTCAGTAGAAAGTGATTCTCCCTAGGGCTGAAAGTATTACTTTCAATTAGGCCCCTCAGGCAACTTCAGACCTACTTTCCGAGTATGAGCAATGAAAAATTATAAACACAACTCCAAGCCAAGCTAGCGCCGCACTACAATCTATATATCCCCAAATTAAGCCCTGCTTAATTTGGTAGATAGTATTGTGTGGATGGTACGAGTACACTACATTTATTTACTTATTTTATTTATATACTTTTTTGTTCGTAAATACCAGTGCAGAAGGCAGAACTAGTAGCAACTGAGCTGTAAGGACTGTCATGTAAAGTTTCATTTGCGCATAGCTTCCTCACAATAGCTAGGCATTATGCTGAGTCAAGGCCCTTTTGCTGCTGTAGCACACAGAAACACAACACACTTCTCCAGTATCGATATATCTATTTGTGTCTTTCTTCTTTTAGTGTCCTTGTTTTTTACTGGTTTATGTGTGCTTATGTAGTAAATAAATGTCTATGTCTATGTCATTTGTTCCAGTCGAAACAGCGAACGCGCGCGCATTCGTTCCCCTCAATGAACTGGCAGAAACGACAGTTCATCCACGAGCTCTGCGAACACTTCGGCTGCGAGAGCGTGGCTTACGACGCCGAACCGAACAGGAACGTTGTGGCAACTGCTGACAAGGAAAAGGTTAGTCTAGGCAGAGGTTCCCAACCTTTATTTTCTCATAGACCACTTTCAAAAATTTGCTGATTCCGGACCCCCTGCCCTAAAGCAACACTTTTACTATATTCCCAGTCGACAAAAAATATGGAGAGTATATCTAACTATGAACATTTGCGTTGCGGCTGAGTTCTTACCACAAAACAACAGTTTTCGAAAAAAGTTTTTACAAGTAACGGTCGCTAAGCTTCTGAAAATATTATCTGCCTACATTGACAGGTGAAGTCAAGCCAACATTTTAGTTATTCACAATCGAAACCAGACAAATTTTCGTGGATACTCTAGAAACTAGTGAGCCAATTACAGGTTTTCACGAATACAAAACAATCTAGAAAAAAAATACTGTGAACGCCGTAAGTCGACATAATATTGAAGAAGATTGGTGCATGCAGGTGCGTTTTACTTGCTACCAAAGAATTCCTTGTTCAGCCGCTGCTTCGCTGAACCAACACGCATGCAAAATAGGTCAAAATCATGATCTTTACTAAACTTATTGAAGCTCGCGCTTGCTCGCCATATAAATGAAATTTGCCTGTAGTTAGTGCCAACTATGGGGACATGGATAGAGGGATTATATCTTTTTGGTTTAGAAGGGACATGCAATTTAATTTTGCTCAATAAGTCTTAATAACTTGTTTTATTTCCCAGTCATGGCTGCCCGCGATGAGCATCCTAGAAGTGTTGAGTCGTGAGGCGGGGAAGAGGAGAGTTCCCGGGCCAGTGCTGAGAGCGCCGCCTTCAGCCGCTGTCGCCGCCTCTTCCAACGCAGCCAATTCTGCCAAGTGAGTCTACTTATGCACCTCTACCTCGCGTCGTGTTCCTCACTGCTGAGGGTCGTGACCCCCTCCATGGATCAATTTATCTCTGACAATGTTCAGCCACCTGGATCTGTCATCGGCAACCCGAATGGCTTAATGGACCTTCACGTTCAGAGTGGAGCGGATTTGGGCGGACCAACGTATCGAGCTTTGGCCTCGTGGTCTTTAATTTTGCCAGTGACGACAAGTTTTTCCAGGTCGTCACCCTGTTTCCTTGCTATATTGCCGAAATACTCAAGGACTCGCTGGAGGCAGATGGTTGATAGCCTAGTGGTCACTTTGAGTTCCTTGAGTATTGATACATTGGTCCTTCGCGCTGGTTCGTGGTTCTAGTAGCATACAGGATGTTACAAAACTCTACCCGTAAAGCCGAAAGGAGATTAAATGAAGTCTTATATCGAGTCCCTTCGCAATATTATTATTTTTATTTTTTCACATTATGAATGAAAAATAGAAAAACTATTCAAGTAGACAGTCATTAGGTAAAATAGGGACGTAGGTCGTTTTGTTAAAAATTCTGGTTCCTTGACATGACAGCTTACTAGGGTTTTGGCTTTTATAATTCACTAGTGGCAGCCCGTGGCTTCGCTCGCCCCGTTCCAGTTAATTTTTCGGGATTAAAAGTAGCCTATGTGCTATTCCATACTATAATCTATATCTGTGCCAAAATTCATCCAAATCCGTTCAGTCGTTTCAGAGTTATTGAGTAACAAACATCCATCTTTACAAAGTTTCATATTAGTGTGAGTATATTTTTACGGGGTATTTTGTAACACGTTGACGCATATAAACTGTGCTCATACTTCAAAATGTGTTGTCAGATCTACAAGCGGTTGGGCCACCCTGACGTCGAAGTCAACGAATGCGTGGGGCGCTCGCAGCCAGCCCGCCGCCAAGCAAGCGCCGCCAGAAGCCAAGATAGACTACTTCGACAACCCGCCGGATAACTAGCTCAATTATATATAGTAAGCACTGATATACTTATACCTATGTTTATTATATTATACACTATTAAGTCGGTAGTTAAGTTGGCGTATAGGTAGCGACACATAACTTTAGCGCTGACCGCTATTGCGCAGAAGTCAAAAATAAGGTACCTGAGGGGGGCTCGCGGAATGAAGGGCGGGCGTGCGTAGCGCTGGTTGACTCTCCAGTCGCACTCCGCTCTCTGCACCAATAGGATACTCTGCACACATCCACACATCCAGTGCGCGCGACATGCACACACTACGACGCATGCGCAGCTATCCCCTCCGCGTATCGCTCAGCGCTAGAGTTATGTGCTGCTAGTTATACCTTTGAACCAGCCTTAAATGAATCCTCCAACAGATATATTGGGACCTTAGATTATTTGGGGTCTGATGTCTCAGGGGTAGTCAGGGTAGTCAGAGGCACAGCCGTATATGAGGTCCATGGTCAGTTTTTACTTAGATTCCAATACGGTTTCCTATTACCAAATGCGGATCCCCGGATCCCCCTGAGACATCAGGTATCCGTAAACCTCTAACTAGACATGCCGGCCTTACATTTGGTCCATGGCTACTATTTACTAGGGTTCTAGTAAGTTTTCTTATTGCCAAATGGTTAAAAACAAAACACTGCCAAGAATGGTCCAGTTATGTCATATTTTATAGAAAATAGTGGCCTTGTTTATCAAAACTTCTAGACCCCTATGCACTCAAGCACTATGAACTTCTTCTAGAGAGTTTTTGGCAAAGGATATAGCACAAGAACGAGGTAGTACATACTATATAATCAATAAATTGTACTAGCGACCGCAAAATTATTAAATACTAGCAGCCCGTCCCGGCTTCGCACGGGGTAGACAATATTGTTGTACATTATTTTGTTCTATCGCTAATAGTTTCGGCAACGCATTCGACGAAAGACATTTTAAGACTCATTTTTCTACACCTTCGGTTATTGTTCAAATTTTACCAAGGATCCCTAATTTTTTTCAAAATGAAATGTAGCCTATGTCTAATTGGAAGAATGTAGCATTCTATTGGTGAAAGAATTTTTTAATCGGTCCAGTACTTTTTGAGCTTATTCATTACAAACATACAAACATACAAAAATAGGTACAAATCTTTCCTCTTTATAATATTAGTATAGATGCGTCTAAACATAGTCCACTATAAGGGTGTAGAAACGTTTATTCCTCAAACTAATCAATTAAATATCTTCCGAATTAGAATATAAATTCTAATCTATACTTACTAATATTATAAAGCTGAAGAGTTTGTTTGGTTGAACGCGCTAATCTCGGGAACATTATGGTCCGAATTTAAAAAATATTTTTGTGTTGGATAGTCCATTTATTGAGGAAGGCTAATAGGCTATACATATAACATCACGCTACGACTAATAGGAACAGCATCAATGCAAAATGTTGCAAAAATCTTTGTCCATCCTTTTCTAACACTTAGGGACTTTTCTATGTCCATCCTTTTCTATCACATAAAAAAGGATTTTTCTAAAAACTTTTGAATGCCCGGGCAATGCTTCGCTGTTAGTTTTTATTAAAATGGTTTGCTATTGAGCTAGAATCTAGATGCATAAATCTAAACGTAACTTGAAAATGGTTTCAAAAACAGTACCCGAAGTCGGAGTTTTGCTACCACATTTCGTTACCAAATGTTGTTTTCGTTTCGCCTATTTGTCTCTCTCTATTGTATGGAAAAAATATGAGACGGCAAAAATACGTTACGTAGTTAGAGTTGTTGTCTCATCTTTTCTCCATACAATAGACAGAGACAAATAGGCAAAACGAAAACAACGTTTGGTTACAGTTGGTACACACGTTATCTTTTGAATATGTTTCTATTAGATATTTGTATTTTGTTTATGCTTACACAATATATACAGCCTTATTCATGTAGTCGTATGAACTGGCAGTTATAGAATGATGAATTGATGAATAGGGCCTAGGTTTATTATCACACGCTTTATTAGGTAGTGTATCTTAGCACAACAGAACGAATCACACAATTCTTTTTACTAGTATGAAATAATATTATATACGAAACTATACACTTTTTAAAGACTGACCTCTCAGCTCAGTTGGTAGTAGCTCTGCCTTCTGCGCCGTAGGTCGTGGGTTCGACCCCCACCGAAAACAAATGTTTTTGTAGTGATCACAGATGTTTGTTCTCTGTCTGGGTATAGTATGTATTTAGAAAAAAATATGTGATTAGTATATCTGCTATCTAGTTCCTATAGTACAAGCTCTGCTTCGTTTGGGGCTAGGAAGTATTTTGATTGTCCACAATATATATTATTTATTTATTTATATTGCCATTTGTGCAATATAATATGATTATGATTAGTCAGTGAAATGCGTATTGTATACATTTCAATTAAATTAACAGGTAAGGGTAGATTAGGTAGAAAATGTACTCTAATTAACACACTAAGGGGTGATTTTTCAATCTACAGATCAATTTATCCAACAGATAAAAAAAACCATGTCTTTTTTTATGCTTCAAAAACTGACATTTATAGAAAACGAATAGAGTTATTCCGTAGATGGAAAAATCAGCCCTAAATTTATAAATATTTAGATAGTCACTTATACAAATTGTCATAGAAAAACGGGGCGTGGCTGTGTTATGGACACGGACGTTTGTTGTACGTGAATACGTCTCGTAACTTCGGGGCTTCCCCCTCCGCCGCGCGCGATGTGTTACAGTCCTTACTTAGGGTTATAAATTCTTTGATTCTTTAGCTATCCAGTGGTGTCATTGAAATTTGGATGGGGATGGTAGATATGTAGCTGCAACACTAAACTGTATCCCCCGATTTTGTTATTATTGCGTCCTTAGGGAAGCAATTATAAAAGACGTATTTATATCAATAAAATAATCATAGATACAAAATAGCAACAGAAGCACCGAAATAAAGCAATAATTAAATTATTTACGAATTGTGGTTGTTCATCATATTTTTTAGGAAAAATTAGGATTGATCCAAACATACAATGAAATAATTATTATACGTATAGATATAGCTCGCCCATAAGTTAGCCGCTTGTACACTTAATGGAGTTATTTATATAGATAATTATAATATTAAAATATATAGATAATTAAACAATGTATTGGTTAAATTTTGTCTCATTTGAAGTCGCATTAAGACAGGGGCATCGATTTTTCTCACAGTTTTATCGTAAACATATTGGGGTATTACAATTTAGTACCACGCACTTTATAGATAGTGCAATCCACGAAGGCGCGCCCCACTATTCCTCCTAACCGTTTATAGTATATGTGTGCAAGCTTCCGTCAATGTTTGAGTGTTATCGGTACACACTAATTACCTATGAGTGCACACGTACACTACAATGAGAATAGACTACGGTTCGCGACTGCCGCTCGGAGCAAACTCCCCGCACCCCGCGAGGGGCGCGTCTTCGTGAATTGCACTATCTATACTGCGTTATACCAACCACCATCTATCAATTTGTATGGACTATGACTGTAAAGTTGTATTTTATCTTTGATTTATTACCATGTTACTTTGTAGAGCACAATGATATATTTATTATTATTTAAGGTGGTTGAGTAATGTTATCATCTGTAAAAAAGGTAGGGTTATTCAACTTTGACAAAGTCTGCGCACAACTAAGCGTTATGTGGTGGCGATCAGTCAATCGCTGCCAAACATAACAACGTTTCACCGCAGAACGCTTAGAGTGCTCAAGGCTTGATACTGTACGAGGGCCCTGATTCTTGGCTGATGCCAAGAAACTTTCGACGACTGGATATCATCTCGAAAACATTAGTTCGACGCGTAGTTATCAACAGACGATTCATTTAGATCGTGTTGAAGCAATGTGTGCTGCAATAACTTTCTAAAGGCTCGAACACACCTAGTTCGCTGGCGGGCGCGGTGGCGAACCGTTCAGTTTCAACATAGGGAATTGTATACATCCGCACACACTGCCGCGTTTTTTGACATTTGCACGCTGCGATCACTACTAATAAAAACGAAAGTTCCCAGATCGTGACAGACAAAGCATCCCCTATTTAATGTTTTACTACCCCCTACTTAATTTTTCTTAATTTTGTGTATTAAACAATCGTCAAATATTTGATCTACTGATTAGTCATCGGTTAAAACGACCCGTAGAGTCTAAAATTTGGAAAAAGAGAACTATTGAGGATTCGTTCTAATATTATTAAACTCTGGAAATTGTTTTTCCTATTAGTTTTAATAGAAAAAAAATATATTACTTCTAAAAATATTTGTTTAACTACGTTAAAAGCAAAAAAAGATGTTGTGTAAGATAATAATAGGATAGAATCTTATTTGAAACTATTTAAAAATATAGTAATGCATAATGGGCGGTTATATCGCTGCAAATCAGTATTTTCCAATCAAATTTTGGATGGAGAGAAGCTTAGAATAAGATCAAATATCAATAAAAAATAAAATAAGGGCATTTACATACCTAGAATGAACCGTCATAATCAAAGTAAATCAATAAATACAAAAACAAATACAATCATAAGGCTAAGTTTATGGTATTCGATATGAATGTTTAACAGCGTGTAATATTTTGATTGATGGAGAAAAAACAGAACAAGTGAATGTATTTATAATATTTGGGGACTTTTTTATAAGAGATGGAATGCATAAATATAATATCGAAACAAGGAAGTGTATAATCACCACCCGTGGAGACAGTCGATGAAGTCGCGGGCATCAATTAGTTCAGCCACCCATCAGTTTCCCATCTGACATTACGTCCTGACTAGGGCGTGCAAACCCGTTTTTCCGGTTTTGCGAAAAGCCGGACAGCTAAGCAAAATTTATCAATAGTACTTTTTTAAACTTTTGCGATCATAACACACATTAAACTGTTACACGGGTATTTTTACCGCGCTTAGGTAAGCGTAGTGTAGGACGCCCTCCGGCAAGGTGGGGCGACGATCTGCGAAATGTAGCTGGCAAGCACTGGAGAAGAAGAGCCGAAGACCGGGCTCAGTGGCGCGTCTTGCGAGAGACCTACGTCCAGCAGTGGACTAATATAGGTTGATGATGATGATAATGATGATGATGGGTGTTTACCGCGTATAATTTTCCCCGACGCTTCGGCTATGTTGTAATAACTGTGGTCGTGGGCAGACTGGAGCATTGACATAAGTGCTATCGTCGTTGAGAGGTGGAGGTATAATAACTACCCTCACTTCAGGACGCAATGATAGGCGTATGCCTATACAGTGAGGGAAGTTTTACGTATTCCGATTTTCCTTAGTATCAGAAACATAAATCTTACTGATTGAGCCTCAAAAATATTGTTTTATTTTTAATCCCCGTGAACAAAAACTACCTAGGTACCCCGGACTAGCGGGTGAATGAATTAAGCTTAGAAAAGATTGCGGCGAACAGTTTCGAACTGCGATGGCGATGGCGATCAGTTTCAAGCGTAGGGTTTTGCATTCATCCCCACACAGCGCCGCGAACTGTCATTGTACGCAGCGAGCTAGTATTAGTGTTAGATACTGTCTTGAAACTGCGCTAAATCTTGTTCCTCAAAAGTCATAACAGTGGCAATATGGAGGCAATGGTGTGGGTGTTGTTTGCACAAGGTTCGCGCGTTCAGTTCACCATCACTATATTCTTAGCCCTAATATGTCCAGGTAATTGAAACATTACTAAAAAGATGCATTATTTTTATAAATGGTTTTTTTTGTCTAAAAGCATACATAGCTAAAAACTGATAAAACATAAAAACCAATACTTTGTTTTTCTATTATTGCACTGCGTCTTTTTTTTTAATACATCTAGCTGATGGAACAAGCATATGGTCCACCTGATGTTAAGTGGTAACTATAAAAAAAAAAAAGCCCATTCATTCCATAACTACATTAAGTTACATTTCATGCATATTATTACTTATTATTTCGATTATTATTATATCATCATTATTATTTACATTCATACATTATAGTCATTATTTTGTTGAAATTTAATTTTAAACTTTATTTTTAATACATATATTTTGATGTTAGATTTATTTTTATTAGTTTTTTTTTCAGTTTTACTTTTTGTTCATTTGTGTTCTTATTTTTCTTTAGCTAGGATCCCACTCGGGTATAGGCCTGTAAGTGGTAACAGTGGTACCTATAGCCTGTAACAAAGCATTGCCTCGTGAGTCACACACGCCAGGAATTTGCCCTACGATGCACTGCCCTGCGTCCATCAGCTTCACGCGTACAGATGTTCAGCCTCAAGTGCCAGTAATTTCACCGGCACCCACACCCTTCAAACAGAAACACAGCAATGCTGCTTCACGGCAGAAACAGGTATGGTGGTAGTACTTCCCTGGATGAGCACTTCACAAAAAGCTCCACTACTACTACTAATCTACTCAACAATAAAGTAAGTAATATTAAACTTCACTAGATACTAATTCCTATTTCGTACAATTTTTTAATAGTTGATTTTGTAGGTATCTTAGAATATTGTTTTCTTGTTAAAATTCTACTATATGAAAAAATATTACGTTGACCAAACCTGGAAACGGTTTTTGGCTGGAAGCCGGAGATAATCCGGTTTTTAATACTTTCCTGTTTTGCAAGCGCTATAGTTTTGACGCTTTTTCAAATTGACAATTGATTTCGAGCAATTCAAAGAGTTATCAAATGGAGATTACAATGGAGTAGCATTATTCAAAGTGAAAGTCAAAGTAAAGTAAAAATGTTTAATTTTATTCATTGTACCTTTAAAATTACATAATATCAATGACCACTTTGAGAAGTCTTAGAGCTAGGTTTATCTTGTCGATAAGGTGATGAACTGACAGAATAGTATACATTGGTGGTGCACGACCAAATTTTAACCCACGATCTTTATAAAATAAATTAATAATGTAGACAATCCACAAAACACTATCTATCCCCGAGCTTGTCTTGTACTATAGGAATCAGATAGTTGATGTATTACATCAACTATCTCATTCCTATAGTAGGGGAGACTGGGTACAGTTGAAACAATTTTGCTTTGAACGCTCGTAGCACGGCCATTTTGAAACATAACAAACAACAAAACACATAAAATGAGAGAATAGACTTTTGTCTTCAAATACATCTCAGAATTAGAGGCTCAACTGCCATATTTACTAGTTAGGAAGAGTTTAATAAAATGATGTACCACTGTATCAACCGTACCCATACCAGGGGCGGTTGAAACAGCGATGGGTGTCAGTTGAAACATAAACAAATAAGTAATAAAAATCAGTTTCTTTATTCATAATCAACAAGAAATGGTTAAATTCTAGTATGGCACCATTTCTATCAGTCTTAATAATTGTTTCGAACATAAAAAGAGCTCTTCTGCTCCGGTTTAAACTAACAAACTAACACAAATAAACAAAAATAACTAAAAAATCAACAATCAGTCTCAATAATTAATAATTTAAGATTTCCATATCTTAAATTATCTGTAGGAACATAAACAAGCTGAACAGCAGCTGCTGTTGAAGTTTTTCCTCTTGAAGTTTTTTTGATACGTTGTCTGGGCATCTAGAACGAAAAAAGCAACGGTTATCATTGTTTCAATCGTACCCACAATAATTGCTTCATCCGTCCCCATACCCCTCAACCGCTAATAAAACAAACATAGCGTTGAAACAAAACAACATAAACAAAAACGAATCACGGTTTTCGAACCTTCAAAATCTAACGATAAAACAGAAAATCACTCAAAATGCAAATGCTAATATCAACAAAGTAATTGGAAAAAGAAAACAATAGAAAATACTTACTTTTTGTCGAAAAAATATAATAGGGTCCCCTGGAAACGTACAGAGCGCGCGAAGTGCAACGCGTCACTGTGATTCATGTCCGGACTCGCCGGCCGCGTCTCTCTGCCCTTGTACCCCTCACCACACCGCTAATAGTTTACGAGTTATTAGCGATGGTTTAACCGTACCCTGCTGCAACCGTACCCAGTCTCCCCTACATACATTTTACTGTACATCATTTTGTTAACACATAGTTAGAATACAATATAACACTCAGACAGAGAACAAACATCTGCATTCACCAAAGAAATATTTGTTCTCGGTGGGAATTGAACCCACGACCTACGGCGCAGAAGGCAGAGCTACTGCCAACTGAGCTGAGAGTCCAGTCAATCTTTGGATTGGATTGCTAGCTACCCTCTAAACTAGACTACCCGTGCTCTAATTCAATAGTATAAGGCCGGGTGTTTAATAGGTAGGTACTTAAGTAAGTACATCAGAAAACGTTTGATAGAAAAATTCTAATGAACCAAGGATACTGTTCAGTCTGTCAACTTTCTTACCATTTAGGTCTAGCACAAAATGTGTTCGGCGAAAATCTTGTGCGGATTAGAAATTTAAAACTGATTGTATTTGAATTGTTGTATTCGACGTTTTCTGATCTATCTAATCTATATCGCGCCCGACCTTATACTATTTATACTCGACTAGATATAAACATAGACTGCGGCGAAGAAAATAAAAAAAGGAAAGGTTATGATTTTCACCGCTATGTACCTATGCTATGTATGCTGTTCCACGCATTTCATTTAATCTTGGGTGTGAGATGTTTGAGGATCGCTGGATGAAAACTATTTCTGAATGCTTAGGATTCTGCGAGCGTGATGTATAACTGCGTGTGATTTTCTACTTTATTTTTGTTTTTAATTTCCTGACATTTTATTTTATATTTTTCATTACTCATATTCAGAAAGAAGGTCTGAAGTTGCCTGAGGAGTGGGTTGAAAATAATACTTTTCAGTCCTAGATAGAATCGCTTTCAACTGACAGCTGTCATATAATTAAAATAAACTAGTTCTATTTTTATATTTATTTGATATAGGGGAACAGATGAGCAATCATAAAATACTTATACACACACATAGTGGTCAATATCATAACATTCCTGTTTGCATCAGCATGTTGGGTAAAAGCAATACCTACGAAGCCGTTTGACTTTGTCAAAAACAATGCTGCTGCTCTATGGGTTTAACAAGTTTTATATTTCCTACTTCTTTGGTCGTGGCGGCGGCGTAGCCACGCCCACCTCTTGTGTCAAAGTTTGGTAAAGTGATATGGTCGAAGACAGAAGGAGTCATTATTATCTACGTTTTGTGCAGCTCAGTGTAGCTCACACCAAAATTGAATCAAACCAAAACTTTTTATTTCAGCTCTCACTTAGAAAGCATTGCAGCCTTAACATACTTAATACTATGGTGACAAAAGTTCATTCAAAAGTAATGTGGTAAAGGATTATAAACGCACCTCAATGAGGCTCTTTTCGTGCACTTGACAATGTTTTACGGTTTATGTAGGTTCTACGACATGCCAGTTATCTCACTATGTATTCCATGTACATAACTAGCCAATCGCCTTAGCTTTGCACAGGCTTAGTGTAGAAAAAGCAGCCAAGTGCGAGTCGGACTCGCCCATGAAGGGTTCCGTAGCATCAATTAACATAATATAAAGGTTTTTGTAGTGCGTCGAAAGGTAAATTGCGGTTTACGATTTATGACGTATAAAAAAAAAACTACTGAGTAGATCTCGTTCAAACCAAATATCGTTGGAAGTTTGCATAGTAATGTACAACATATATTTTTTTTGGATTTATCATTCTCTTATTTTAGAAGTTAGAGGGGGGGGGACCAACTTTTTTCCACTTTGGAAGTGTCTCTCGCGCAAACTATTCAGTTTAGAAAAAAACTATATTAGAAACCTCAACATCATTTTTGAAGACCTATCCATAGATACCCCACACGTATGGGTTCGATGAAAAAAAATTTTTGAGTTTCAGTTTCAAGTATGGGGACCCCCAAAATTTATAGTTTTAGAAAAAAACGATATTAAAAACCTCAACATAACTTTTAAAGACCTATCCATAGATACCCCACACGTATGGGTTCAATGAAAAAAACATTTTTGAGTTTCAGTTTCAAGTATGGGAACCCCCAAAATTTATAGTTTTTTTTCTATTTTTGTGTAAAAACCTAAATGCGGTTCACAGAATACATCTACTCACCAAGTTTCATTAGTCTAGCTCTTATGGTTTCGGAGAAAAATGGCTGTGACTCGGCCGGACAGACAGACAGACAGACAGACAGACAGACATGACGAATCTATAAGGGTTCCGTTTTTGCCATTTGGCTACGGAACCCTAAAAAAGGAGGGCAAAATGTGTTTTTGTATTTTGCACCCATGCAAAGCCTTAAATTTAAATCTGCAAATTATGAGTTGAAAAACGAGCCTTGTGGTCGGCTGGCAACCGTTGTCAACAACGATATGAAGGCCTGTGTACACCTAGGTCACTGGCAATGGCTATCAATGAAACGATGTCAAATATCGCTTTCAAATTTGACAGCGTTTCACTGATCGCCATGGCCAGCGACATATATAGGTATTTTTTTTTATTGTTGATTGCTAAATGTTTGACTGCCATCAAACCTGATGGAAAGTGAAAATGCAGCCTAAGGTGGAGCACGCTTAGCTATTATTCACTTGTTCACTCTTGACTTGAAAATTCCAAGGTTGTAATGCTTCGAAAATACTGACGACGGTAAAGAGCACATAGGTGTGCGCAGGCCTTGAATTGAAGACGATAGTAGAAGTGGTGAAAAAGTTGGACCGAAGAATTGGAACCCCGCGGCAAGCTTAGCCGTGATGGAGTTAGACCAACTAATTATACGGCTGAGCTTGCTGTGGGGTTTGGAGCCTTACGCCTATCTAATTTTAATGGCATAAAAAATATTCAAATGTACAATTTCATAGGTAAAGACCTAGATTAAGACGAGCTATGGAGCCTGGCGTTGCTCGCCCTGATCAAATTGGAAGTCTTTCTGGAAGAAGCACAAAGAGATATAAGGTTTACGGTATGCATAGCCAATAAAAGAAACTATGTTGAAAATTTGCTTCTGCAATAAATACGTAAGGGCCAAAACCGCACATCATAGCATTTTATACTTTAGCATAGCTAGCAGTTTAATTTTAATAAATAACGGCTCAAAACAAACAGTGGCGATAATAGTTTAAACAGACTTTATTTATTCAGTTTATTTGCTGCTTGCTACTTTGCTTTGGTAGGTAGGTTAGGTATTTCAGTGAAAAAAATTAAAGTAGGTAACTATATTAACTGAATGATTCCGAAGTGAAGCCAGAAGGTCTGTAAGAGGCTTAACTTCTGCACTCGCACTTCCACACTTCTACAACAACTACATGATGTTTGAGCCGCTGAGTTGTTTGAGCTGAACAAGCTCAAGGTTGTAAATGAGCCGATTAACTGCAGGTAATTATTTCCCATGCCTAGCAGTAGTTAAGTGTTTTGATTGGGCTAAATATCTTTCATATCTTGACAGTCTAAATTGCGGCCAGTGCTGCCAGGTCCATTCCAGGGTTTGGCTATTTTTACTAATGTATTTTTATTTTTTTTAAATTAAGCATTGTAGTCATAAACCTAGACACTTTAAATGCTTCTAGATACTTTGAATAGACACACAAGTTGTCCGATAAAATAGGTGCGCATGTCACAGTGCTCAATAAATATCTTTTTTTTTTGAAAACTCAATAGAAATGTAATTTTTTTTTAACTTGGCAATTTATATGAACTACAAACTGCGACACGTATTTAAAATCCAAGGTTAATCCAAGATTAGCCTACAAAATAATAGCAGTTAAATGCTTTGAAATTGCGCTAGACCTAGCGCCAAAAGCGCCATTGTGATGGCAATGTACATTTCGGAGACTTCAAATTATTTGGGGGCTAGTTCGCCATCGCTAGCGAACTAGTTCGCTGGCGGTGTGTTCAAGCCTTAAGGGATCATTTTTCAATTGTCAGATAATTAATCCCTCGGATAAAAATATATTCATCTCTTTTTTAGGCTTGTCAAAAACAAAGACTGACATTTTTATTCAACGAATCGCGTGATTCTGTAGATTGAAAAATGAGTCCTTAGTGAAATGATGTCGAACATTTTCGAGCATATTCATGCAGTAAAACATGGCCCGTTTAGAAGCATAAAAGGACTTCTAAACGGCACGGCCATGTTTTACTGCAATTTGTGGCCGGCAACTATTGGTGTCCCTCTCTTACACACTATGTTAGACAGGGACACCAATAGTTGCCGGCCACATATTGCAGTGAAAATATGGCCCGTCTACGAGCCGCTTTAGACTCTTTTTGTGATGATTGCAGTTGTGATTTTTTTTTCCTCACTCCATGATTTCCTACTGATGAATCAGTGATAAAGTGCCTCAAGATGTCATCACTATACTAAAGTTGAACTACCAAGTGGAAAGTAACTTCTAAAACAGCACAACGTTCATTACTAATTTGTTTTTCTATTCACTTTTATTTTTTAATGATCGTCATGATTTTTATAGAAAGTAAAGGGGATTTATAATGATTTACGATATTCAAATAAAATTGTAAAACTAAATTCGCTGTTGTATAGGCGACCAGTGTAATAAAGTGTTACATATTTGCTAAAAGATACGTTTTATTTCATCAAACCATTGTCATAGATCTAATAAGGTTGACTAAAATATTGGTAGTAGCTACCTATCCTAGAGTCTTCTTCATAAATTTAAGAGCTTAGCTCTTGTCGGGGTTTTGATGCAGTTTTCTCCAATTAAGTCTTTCGAATGCGGCCTCCTTAACTTCCTTATACGACATGACAGCGACTTTTTCTTTTATCTGGCTCATGTAACTAATTCTTGGCCTTCCTCTTCCCCGTTTCCCTTCAACCTTTCTTTCAATGATATTCTTTATGTAGCTGTCATGTCGTAGAAGATGTCCAAACATTTTTCCTCTTCGATTTTGTATTGTCTCAAGTATAACTCTCTTCTCCTTTACTCGCTCTAAGACCTCGTTGTTCGTAACTTTTTCTGTCCAACAAATTTTCTCCATCCTCCGCCAGCACCATTTCGAAAGCTTCCAGTCGTTCTCTATCCCGTTGCGTCAATGTCCATGTCTCACAGCCATATAAAGCTAAGCTCCATACATAACTTTTTATAAATTTCTTTTTAATGTGTTTTGCTATTCTGGATGTAAATATATATTTCTTATTGTGAAATGCTTGTTTAGCTATAGCTATTCGAGATTTAATATCAGGTGTACATCTGGAGTCTGCGGTTATTAGGCTTCCTAGATATTTAAAGCTGTTTACATTTTGAATTGTGTCATTTTGTATTTGATGCTTGGAAGTTGTAAGGATTTTGGATCCTAGAGTAGGGTAGGGTAGGTATTTCAAACATAAATACAGCCAATTTAATCAGAAAAGCAGAACATATAATTTTAACAAAAATTTCATACAAGCATGGAATTATCAATTTCCTTCAACACACTATCAAAATACTGGGATAATTTTGACATAGGTGTTAACACCTTGTATCGGGATTTGTAGCCTTCTCTCAGAAAATAATCTGTGGAGTCGTCATTCGAAAAGTCAGGCCATTCACTGATAGAGGAAGATTTACTAGGAACGCTTGTGTTGCCGTTGTTGACTGAAAACTTTGGCGTGCTGCGCCATGGCTCGCTGGTTCTTCGATCTCGGTGCTGCCAACTGTGCCAACAGTTTTCCGAACGATATTTTCTGGTGATTTGGTGCTTGGTATTCGTCATATTATGTAACTGTTTATAGAAATAATCGTACTTAGTACAAACAAGTGCCACCTATGACTAAACGACCCTGGAGAAAAAGTAGGGGTCGTTAATGTGGTAAAAAACAAAACAGTGTTTTACCCTGTCAGTGCATGCAAATTTGATTGGCCGTGATTTTCGTCTAACGCGTTTGTGGCTGTCAGTGGAGGAATCCGAATCGTCATTAGCAAATTTTATTGGGCATACGTAGGGCTGCAAAATATGACCTAAAATTACATCACTTGTACGATTATGAAAACATTACAGTAAAACAAAGGCCAACGATCACTAACAGTTACGTACACATGCTATTGATCCCTCTACGCAGGCCGTCGCAAGCCAAAATCGCAGTCAGAAACTGAGATCCGTAGTCGACATAGCAGTTGCCTGTGAACAAAATATTAAAATAATTATGTAGAAAAAAAAAACACGGTTTAATAATCAGCTAAGATAATGCTTCCCACCATGGTTAAGTTGTACAAGCTGATAAGCGAACGAGACTAGTTTGGACCACATAGCAAGCATGTTGTTCTCGCAAGTGCTGACTTTCTTATCCTTCATCATGACTAATGCAGCATCCTTCTCTTCGATTGAAAACAAACTATCCTTCTGGAGCATCTTGTCGTCCACATCCAACTCCGTTAGTTTCTCTATGCGCTCCAGATTGTCCTTCACTTCGTCGAAATACATGTTTATTTCTTCTACCACGGTATGCTCCTCGCAATCCAGCTCTTTTTCTAAGTCTTTAGTGATCGTTTCGTCTGATTTAACATTTACTACGCTGTTCATACTTTCCTCGTAGCTTTGATCGTCTTTATGTTCGTCTACGCTTGTGAAATCGTCTTCGAAAAGCTTTGCTTGGCTGCTGGTTTCTGATAAGTTATCAGTTGCGTTAGTGAGACGCTCGGTTTGCAACTCGCAGAAGCTTTCGAAGACGTCATCGGTGCTGACGCTGGGAGTCGTATTTGCGCCTTCGCTTTTGACGCTTCGTTCAATCCTCGAATCGCTCTGGCAGAGTCCGAACTGGCCGTAAAGTCTTCGCCTTGCTTTGCGCTCGGATAGTTCTTGGCGCAGGATCCTGTCTTGGCAGGACCTGTCCTTCAATTTCTGCGAGGCGTCGAGCTGGTTACGTTCGAGGGATTTAAATTGCTCATACAAATACCACGACCGCACCCGTCGCGATCGTTTTCTCGACACATCCAAATCTGAAACGGAACTCATCGATTTACAGATACGTCTATTTTGTAAGAGTATTCGTAGAAGTATGACTTACCAAGGGAATCCAAGAAATCCATCCAAATATTATTAAAAGCTAAATTGTTGGTTTTTTGTTATTCCTACCGTTTATACGAAATTTACGGCGTTTCATGAAGTTAATTTTGTGAATTTCCAGCTTTATTTAGATTGCAAACATTTCGGAAATGCATGAAAATGCTTGTGTCTTTCTGTCGAGTGTCATAATTAGCTCATTTTGACAGAATAGAAGCTAAATGTTTTCTTGCTGCCAGAAGCAAGATGCGAAAAGTTTATTAGCATCAGACCTGGGCACTGAAAAGGATTTATAGATGGAGCATCCTATGCGTATCCTTTAGTTGAACCGACTGGTACACTTATCTACTACCGAGCTATTTTTACTGGAACACGGTTTATTGATACTTTTTTGTAGATTTATATAAACGTCGTATGTCAGTCCACTCCACTCTCTGCGAGCTTACCCTACAGTGAAGCGCGTAATATATGCGGGTGATTTATTCGGAGAGCGGACGGCAGGTACTTTTAAAGTTTTATTTCATTCAACTTCACTCGCTCCTGCCCCTGCCATTGTAATTTAAATAGCTTGCATAATATCTAACCTAACAAAAATGGATAAGTAGGTACCCCTGGAGCAATCTCGTTACCTAATGGATTTAGTTTTCGATTGAATCGTAGAAGTTATAGGTAAGTAGATAATAAAAATAAAAGGAAATGATGACATAATAGTTTCATTTTTATTGACCCACGTATCCTACGTAAAAGAACAACTAAAACCAGCACAAGAATGCAGCAAAAACTTGCATTTTCAACATTAGCAGAATTGCATTAATTTCAAATACAGAACGAGGTGCCTATTTGGTTTTGTATTGAAGTAAAGTAATGCCTAGTAGAAGAAGATGGCTCCGCCGGCTGGTTGTCTGCTGTAGCCAGGGTTGGTTTGTGAGGAGTGCACTCCGGAGTTCATCAGCTTCACGCTGAACGGCGACTTGTGCTCTTTGATGCCACCGCGTTTCATTGGGTGGCCCTGGAACACATTTGAAAATAGAACTGCATCACGAATTTGACTACGAAAGGCCATGGTCTGCCGCACGCCGGGTTTTTACAGATGTTAAGCATCACGTGGCAGCAATTTCACCGGAACCCAAACCCTTAACCCTTTAATGCATTTAGTAACAAAATTGTAACATCACATTCAAATCAAAATTAGGTACAATATTTTATTATCTATGGTAATTATTGAACGTCTAAACGTTCCTTTAAATATTTTTTTATCATTCTACTCAAGTTTGACAGTTTTCATTTGTGACATCTTGAATTTATGACACTTCCAAACTTCAGTGGCGGCAAAGCAAACTTTTTAAAAAAGGCGGGATATTGATGCGTAAAATTTTAAACAAAGTGAATGAGTTTTGTGATAAAAAAAATACATTATGGATGGTAAGTTTATCAAGTATCGTGTGATATGCGTATTTCTTGATTTTGTTTTCGTGAACCTATTCAAAACTAACATTTCATGCTAGTATCATTTATGTAACCCTATGCACGAACGTTTATTTTGATGACTTGATTTCTTCATGGTTTTGGATTTTTGTGGCGGTGCTCTTGTGCTGGTGATGGCTATTATTTGCATGTTTTTGGTGCTTTTTAGATCTGGGTATTGAAGAGCTCCTTCGAAGACTAGAAAATGGAGAGGTTTCGGACGACGGCCTGGAGTCAGACGGAGATGATTTTCAATACCTCCCATCTCGTGAGGCAATGCAGGTGGAATTGGAAAATCTGGGTGATGATGAAGAAGTTACGGCTTCTGACCCTCCCTTGTTAGAAGATGGTATTGACGCGTATGTAGGAGCACCAGCATTACCAGGTACCAGTACATTATCAGCCGCAAATTCGCAACCTCCAGTTTGTAGTGTGAATAGCACAAGAAACCTGGTTTGGAGAAAAAGATCACTAATATTCAACGAGAATAACATTAGTTTTGGAGGCAGTGAAGAACTTTCATCAGCAGTTATGGCATTGCAGAGTCCTTACCAGTTTTTTACTTACTTCTTCTCCAACGATTTGATGGAGCATATTGTGACAGAGACAACCCGGTATGCTGTACAAACACAGCCTGACAGACCTGAGGTTATTACGACTTCAGACCTTCGTAAATATTTAGGAATCTTGGTATTCATGTCGGTTTACCATTACCCAAGTACAAGATCCTACTGGTCTACCAAGTTTGGATTCTTTGCCATAAAAGAAGCGATGCCAGTAAACAAATTCGAGAAGATTCGTAGGATTTTACACTTCAACGACAACGACAAGCACCTACCGCCCAACCATCCACAGCACGATAAACTGCATAAACTCCGACCTGTCATAGACCATCTAAATGAAAAATTTTCAAGCGTCGCGATAGACCAGCGATTATCGATCGACGAACAGATGTGTTCAACAAAAATTGGCCACTTCCTCAAGCAATACCTGCCGAATAAACCACACAAATGGGGTTTCAAACTGTTTGTTCTCTGTAATTTGATGGGATATGCTTACCGCTTTCAAATCTATGCTGGAAAGGAGGTTGATGACAGATTACCAAACGAACCAGAAAATATTGGGGTAGTAGGACAAACTGTTTTGAAGCTTTTGCGAGTAGTTCCACGTCAACAAAACCACATAGTGTACTTTGACAATTATTACACGTCACTGCCTCTGATGTACACGCTGGCCAAAGAAGGAATTCAATCCCTGGGTACAATTCAAAGAAACCGCCTCGGCAAAACTTGCAAGCTGCCGACAAAACAAGAAACTATGAAAACATCGGTACCAAGAGGCGCGTTTGAGGAATACGTGACTAACTTTGAAGGCGTAGACATGACTACAGTCAGTTGGAAAGATAACAAGCAGGTAATCCTAGCATCTACATATGTGGGTGCACAGCCTGCAGAAAATATCGAAAGGTTCGACAAAAAAGAAAAGCGGCGAATACCTATTCCTTGCCCAAAATTGATCAAGGAATATAACGCCCACATGGGTGGTGTCGATCTTATGGACTCATTCCTAGGCCGATACAAAATTAGGATGAAGAGCCGAAAATGGTACATGCGTATCTTCTACCATGTTCTTGATTTGAGTATAATAAACGCATGGATACTATACAAAAAAGTATCTATTCGAAACGGCCTGTTACCCAAAAACATTATGAGTCTTGCAGAGTTCAGAGGTGAGCTGGCTGATTGCCTGTGTAAATACAACCCTCCCGCCACCAGAGGCCGCCCGGCTACTTCAACCAGCACTCCCAGCACGTCAGATGTGCCCCCACCGAAGAAGCGGAAGGGCAAACCATGCCAGATATTACCACCGTTTGAAGTCAGGTTGGACAAGGTGGATCACCATATCGTAAGAAGTGTTTCCCGTGGACGCTGCATGATGCCTTCATGCAAGACCCTAAGCACCGTAAAATGTAATAAATGTAATGTATTACTATGCTCAAGAAAGTCTAAAGACTGTTTTACGGTGTTCCACAATGCAGCGAATATTTAGACCCTTATTTAACCTTGTATAAATTTTGTCCCTAATGCATGGTGTTACAAAATTGTAACTACTAGTTTTTTTCAAAAATATAATGATTACAATTTATTTAGATTTTTTAAATTATTTTTTCCATTATCTAGGACCCTTTCCTTTACCAAATAATTTTTTTCCGATAAAAAATACGTTTCTATGCATTTAAGGGTTAAAGCCGGAACACAGCGATGGTAATACACTAACTAGGTATTATTTCTTCTGTGGTAGTACCTCCCCAGACGAGTCCTCACAAAGAGCTCTAATTCAACCGTAAATACTTCCGTTCAAGCAGCAATTCCAATAAGCTGACGCTGTAGGTAAAAACAGTCTTATGGCTTTGATCCCATCAGACATGTCTGGGATCAAAGCCATAAAACTGTTTTTACCTGTTTGCTGCTTGCTTTTACCTGTTTCCATCTGAGGCGATGATGTCCTAAAGAGGATGTGTATAGTGTAGGGGAGGGGGGCCTAAGGTGGGCACCGGGCCTAAAGCAGGCACCCTTCATTAAAGCTAAAATTTCTAAACCTAATTCGGCGCGACTGCATGGCAACATGCCCCCCCGCCATGCCCCTTCCGCGGCAGTCACCCAGTCCGCCAGCACCCGACGAGCACACGCGTTGCGTCGCGGAAAAATAAAACAGTGCTTTTTGAAAAAAATATCACGGTAAGTTGATTGTGTTTTCATTATCTGTGTGTCAGTTGTCTTAATATCAGAATGTAGGTAGTGTTTTGTATGTATCTGAAAGTGTTTTGGTTATTTTTTCTCGTCTCTTTCTAATTCGTTAGAGGTAAGAATTTGGTTATAAGAAAAAATCGTTGAAAAGGGCAAAGTGAACCGGGCATAGTGGGCATGCCCACTTTGCCCATTGCTCTTTGCTCCGCTCTGAATCGAAAAGGTTTATCAGGCATTTGTATTTTTTGTTGTAGATGGTAAACAAGTTTATAAGAAAAACCTCACAAGCGGCTTGGGATGAGACGTCAAAGAGCCCCTAAAGACATCAAAAAACTGAAAAATATGGTATTCCAAGGTCTACACTCCAAAGACACCTTCAATCAGGATCTGCCAAAAAGAAACTAGGACGGCACACTACAGTCTTCACCCCTGAGCAAGAAGAGTTAAGAGTATTTACCTAATTAAAAAGTTCTTGCCTTAAATTTTATGAAAAACGTTACCAAATTATTAAATAAATATAGATTAGACGAAAATCAGACAAATTCTGATTTTCGACACGTTTATAAATAAACGATGAATAGAACATATTACCCTCTTTTATTTTTAGCTTTGTTTAAGATTATAATAGAAAATACTAGATATATTTTCATGATTTATGCAAACACTATTTACATGCCCGTTTTGCCCAAAGCATGTGCCCACTTTAGGCTTACTGTTTGGGCAAAGTGGTCATCAGTAAGGGGTTCGTTTTAACTGTACGCGCATTTTCATTTTAAGAGTTTTTTACAATGTGACCAAGCAATATTAAAGCTTATAAAATACAGCCCAAGCTACAATAAAATATTTACAGTAAATCTTTTTTTAACGTTTTATAACTTTAATTTTTGCTAAAGGTGCCTGCTTTAGGCCCCCCTCCCCTAGGTACTTGTAAGGAGGGTAGTAAGAGGTATACCTACATACGTCTTGGACGTCCAAATATTACATTTGGCTCATTTTGTCTTGGTTGCGTGATGATGAGTCCAAAGGGCATAACTCCAAGATTAAAAGGAACTCACAAGAGGAATGACGACCGGCGGATGCTTATCGAAGGAGTTCCGCAGTCGGCGCCACGTCGGGCAACCTTGCGTCTCAGGCTGCAAGTTGAGATCCTCTCTGTCGGCAAAACGTTCCGTCGACTGGTTGTAGGTGGAGGTTAGAACAAGGTCCAAACTGTCTTTGGGTAAACTGCAAATAACGACGCTTTTGAAATGGGTGAACCTACTATTTTAGAAGAAATATCTTTACGACTTCCGCTGGCATTATCCCCTCAGGTATTCTTTGAGAATATCTCTGCCCACACATTTTGCAGTAGTTGGTACTGGTACTTACTTACATATTTTGTTATTCCATACGCGACAGTCGAAATTCTATCAACGCTGCTGTTTCCTCACGGGGTTTTCCATTGTCTATTGCCCACATACTCGTACTCACAAATTTGGTGTAAGACTGACTTCAAACACACGACCTCTAGATCAGCATGCACTCCTCTACCACCGAATCTAACGATTAACTAAGCTTGAAGTATTTCTGTTCTGAGTAGAAGTTCCTTACTATAGAGGATGATAAAAACTTAATCTTCGGACACTGGCCAAAGTATGATGAGAAAACAGTCTGCATCCTGTGGGAACGCCGTGCTTTTCCTTGGAGCAAAGGACGATTTCCTTCGTAAGAATGCCTTCTTTGCTCAAATCTGGTAGCAGCTTTTTGTTCCTGACTTGTTTTACGCCGGCCATACTGGAAGGCTTTCAAACACCAATTTCATACAATATAATTTGTAACCCTATATCCTAACACTGGCACTGGAACATTTAACTCATGCTACGCGCTACGTAAATATTTATTTCATGAACTCAAACTGCTCTTCTTGAGGCAGGCCTTCAAATTATCTGATATTTCTATGGCAACAAAACCATTTGTAAACAAATCAAAAACAATGTCGCAAATGACATCTGCTCAAGGAGGATCATTCCTTGTTCCTTGGAGCATCAACGATCCTTGGAGTAGTATTATACATCATTTCTACTAGCCTGAAGAAGTCAACTGCTGGCTGCTAGACATAAAAATCCCTATAGTATAGAGAATGGTATTAAGCCGTGTGCCTTATATGAAGGATAATAAATTGAAAGCTAGGGGTTCTTTAACAAAATAATATTACTAGCATTAATGCAATAGGTATACACATAAGTACATTATGTTAGAAAAATGTTTTTTGTAAGTACTTATTTCTTTCGCTATGCACACACCGCCCACGCAGACAACAGGCATTGTTGATGCAGCAGTGCAGGAACTGCAGAGTTGCAGACACTTTATTCGAGCTATTTAAATTTTACCACCAAACAGAAACGGAAATGATATTTCTGAACGTAGGTACGTAGTAGAAAATAGTGTTGCCATGAGTTTTTTCTTGAATGATCAGCAGCGTAGTTTCGTCAAGCAAGTATTTCCTTACGTCGTCGCTCGGTTTCGTTTTATTTCGCGGGTGCCACACGCCACCACAATCACCACATGCCACTTTATCGATGACGACGCGACATGGCGTGTGCGTGTGATACGAGACTCTGCTTGCTGTGAAACTCTGGCTGGGGCCCGTGTGCTTATTGTTTACACTAATGGTTGATGATCTTGCTAAGACGCTTACACACGCAAGGTGCCTGCTCTATGCAGACGACCTAAAGTTATACTATCAAATTAAATCTGTGGACGATGGCAGCGCCCTTCAGAAAGATTTAGAAGCAATTCAGTCATGGAGTACACAGGATAGTCTTAACTTAAATATTTCAAAATGCCAAGTTATGACTTTTAGCAGATCAGAACATCCAATTATTATGCAATACAATATAGATGGAGGTAGGTATATTATTAAGACCACAAGTCGTTAAAGACTTGGGCATCATCTTTGATTCACAGCTAACCTTCCATAACCATATAAGGAAACTTGCAGTAGATACTTTTAAAAAACTAGGCTTTGTTACCCGTAATTGCAAAGAATTTACCAATATTAGTGCGATTAAACTGCTGTACACGTCTTTAGTCAGGTCAAAATTGGAATCAAGCGCCTGTGTCTGGAATCCCCACGAGGTGACGTATACTCTGATGTTGGAAAAAGTGCAGAAAAGATTTCTGCGCTTTCTCTACAAAAGAGTGTACGGCTACTATCCGTTTATGTACCCAACCAAATATCTTCAGGGTACACTGGGATTCCATTCTCTTGAAACTAGGAGGCTGTATGAGCAAATGATTACTATCTGTCGCATTTTGCGTGGGATCGTCAACTGTCCTGACCTACTTCATGAAGTGAGCAGACTATGCGTGCCAGATCACTGCACTAGATTCCGCCCGGGTCGAGTACCACTGCTGGCTCCAAGAAACGCGCGTACAGTCGCGCGCCAGCAATCCGCAGTCTGCCGCGCACAGCGACACCTAAATGCTCTAGTCACAAGGAACGCAGATTGCGATATTTTTTATGATAGATGGCGAACGCTGGAAAAGGCATGTCTAGGTTACTGTGAGGAACCTAGTTCCTTGCTACCGTGATAAATAGCGTCAAGTAGTGACACCTGTTACACCGATTCAGCCACTCTCTAGTCAGAAGTCATAGATAACTATAATATAGCTATATATATTTAACTTAACGTGTTAGGTACTCAAGTAATGATTTTATATAATATATATTGGCACCAGCCAAAGTCCAAACACAGGTTTAGCTTTTAAAATATAATTTATTCCATGTTCCACAAATCCATGTCCTTTATCAACTTAGAGGCTAATTATCATAAGCCCTGTTTCGTTGCTTGCTACCGCCGGCATGAGCCGATGTGTTCGCCACCGTCATGTTGTCGCCCTCTCTCCAAAAAAACAATATGGCGGCGGCGAACCGGAACGATTGTCAAACAACCAACTACATCAGAAAACAAATAGTTCGCATCAAATTAAAAAAACTTACATTAATAAGCAAATAAATAAAATAACATTTTAAACAATAATAAAACTTAATATTTATCATTTTAAATATAAACAATTACGACTGCAACGTTGGCATTGACGTTCTCGAAGGAAGTCAAGATTGTACTTCTACAACTTCAAATATTAAATAAATAAGCTTATCAGACTAAAATAACAGTAATTAGATTAGATAAACAATTATTTAGAAAACATATTGTAAATACCCAAACATATAAGTAAATTATTTAGAATTCTCACGTTAAAATAAGAGTTAAGAATGTTTTTATTTTTGTTTTATAGGCTTTGCCCTTATTTTTTATTTCTTGTAAGTAACTTCTGAATGTTTATATTTTTGGTTCTATGGCCTTGTTTTTCATGTGTAATATTATAAGTTTATCTTAATTTCTAGATTTAACGCATTGGACTCTGTATCTGTCATGTTATTTCTTTGTGAATAAATAATTTGTAATTTGTAATTTGTAAATTTGTGCTGTGCGTAGGGGCCCGAAGATATGTTTTTTTAATTTGGGTGCGGATGTGGCAACATTGAACTGTAATATCCGGTAGATTTACGCATCGCGTCGCGTCCTTTTTCTCTACTACGTATGTCTGACATCCGGTCGCCATGTTTGTTTCGTGCTTGCTTTCATGCGTTGTTGCAAGGCGCTTTTAATTTTGTGAAATATTTCATTTGTGGTTATTTCTGATTATTTGTTGATTGTGCGTTGTAATCGAATAATAAAATCTCAACAAAATGAGTTACGGAAGGCCGCCGCCGCGCATAGACGGCATGGTGTCACTGAAAGTAGACAACCTCACATACCGCACGACTCCTGAGGATTTGCGCCGTGTATTTGAAAGATGTGGAGAAGTCGGTGATATTTACATACCAAGGGATCGTTACACTAGAGAAAGCAGAGGATTCGCGTTCGTCAGGTAAGCGCTATTCATCCCGATTTTGTTTATGACGTCACTCGAAATTACCGGTAAAAATTAACACGCCTCGCGGTCATTTTCACTTCTACTCATTCATCCTTTGATTATCACAACCAGGAAGAGCTTATTCCATCGCAAACACAAAGCCAACAAGTTTTGAACCATTATTTCTTTTTTAGATTCTACGACCGCAGAGATGCTGAAGAGGCGTTGGATTCTCTCGATGGTCGCATGCTGGACGGCAGGGAGCTGAGAGTGCAGATGGCTCGCTATGGACGCCCATCATCACCATACAGAAGCCGGTACGACTGTCACAACCATTTTGGGTCGATAAACTTTTTGTTTGCACTGGATCCTTTGGAAGCACCCTTACAACCCCAAAACAAACAATATATTTTTCTCTAGCTAAATTAGGGTGAAATGTTACCATGAATTGCTTACCTTTTCTATCAAGCCCCCACTACACAAACCATCTGTACCTTTATGTACTTAATTGTATGGCTATACTGCACTGGACATCAAAATAAAACTTGAACATGGGCATCATATAAATAAAGTTGTACAACTAATCTGTTTTCTCCAATCCAGAATCTCGAACTGCCATCATCCAAGTAAATGCTTCAAAGATTCCATTGTATTGTAAACTGTAACTAAGTAGAGTTCATCCATTCTTAAACTGCACGTCCCACTAATTCAGTCAGTCAAAGTAAATTGTTCTTTATTACCTACATCACAAAGATGATTTTGAAGTACTTTGCTGTGAGCCAAAGTCAAGAAAATGTGGTGGAGGGGCGTGCATTTTTAGACTGGTTTATCTATATCTGGTTATTTGTTTTAGCAACTCGCGTTCCCGCTCCCGCCGACGCAGCAGGTCTCGGTCGCGTGGGTCGCGCCGCCGCTCGTACTCTCGCAGCCGGTCCAGGTCTCGCAGCCGCTCGCGCTCAGACTCCAAGAGCTCGCGCGCTCGTACTCGCAGCCGCAGCCGTTCCCGTTCCCGCTCCAGGCATTGAAGTGCTGAGTAAGTGTTACATGTTCTCTCTCATCGTTCACTTCCACACAGTTTGTTTAGCGCATCCCCGCATCTGAAGGTTGTCTAACTCAACTTATAACTTTTGGGACAATATAAAATCTTTTTGAGCTTCTACAAAGGTAGGCCTCTTGAATGAATACTGGAGGTATTGGAGAGGATTTGTCTGCTCAGAGGGAGCATCAAAGAAGCTGTTTACTATTTATTAAGTTATGAAAGAATAGGAAAAAGTATTCATCTACTCAAACTAATCCAGCTTTATTGAATGTTCACAGGTTGAGCAGTAGTACCAGCCGAGAGCCGAAGTGCTGAGCTGAACACTGGCTAGCAGCCTTCGGCTAAGGTACTAATCTCCTCAGTTACTTATGCCATCCAGACCTAACTATGATTGCATAGTGGCAAACATTCAACGTAACAAATTATCTCCTAAGCTCCCTTCCCAAACTCCACAAACTTAGTTATAATGCATAATCTGTACCTTAATGTGCTGTCTTTTACATTTCTTGATGTGGTTGCTAAAAACCTAACAAAACAATACAAATAAAATTATGGGCTCAGAGTAGGTACAACTAAATTAGGCTCTATTATTATGATTGAAAGTATGTAGTACTAGTTTAGATTTTTCTTAAGTTATGTATAATCTTGAAGGTGTAGACTTGATACTTTTCAGTAACTTGTATTTCTTTTGCATTGTCATTTTGAGTAACTTGTAATAATAATGTAGCTCTTATCTATCAATTAATCCACCGAGTACTATGGTTCTCAGACATAATTTCAGGATAAATAACCTAATGGACTTCATGTTTCCATCCAAATGGATTTATTGGGCTAAATTGGGCAATAATTGGGACGTCATACATAACCTTGGTAAATAACTCCATTATTGTTGCATTTAAATTATCTAATTTAGTATAAGTAACAGGTCTTCATATACAGAACCCGAAGTCGGAGTTTTGCTACCACATTTCGTTACCAAATGTTGTTTTCGTTTCGCCTTTTTGTTTCTCTCTATTGCATGGAGAAAATATGAGACAGCAAAAATACGTTACGTAGTTAGAGTTGTTGTCTCATCTTTTCTCCATACAATAGACAGAGACTAATAGGCGAAACGAAAACAACATTTGGTAACGAAATGTTGTAAATGCACTGGGACTTCGGGTACTGGTCATCCATTATGGACAGATCTAAATTTATTGGAAAATACTGAACATTATTGGAACTTCTGGGACCTATTACTTGGTAGCTTGTAAGTTTTTGTATAAATATTGTGTTATTTCTGTAATATTAATTTGACTGTTGGTATGCTCAGGGCGTGTGGCGTACGCGGGGAGCGAGGCAGTTGCGGGTTGGGGGGGGGGGGTTTGCTGTTTGCTGACAACTGCTGAATTGCTGTTGTTGCGGTGCATAAGTTATGAGTAAACTTTTATTTTATTGACAAACCGAGACACGCATTTCGTAAGACAAAACATTACAAAATCGCATTCTGCGATCATTAAATGTGACACTTCGCCGCATCTTTGCTATGCATTGAATCGACGAAGTAATCGTTCTCAACACTGCTCATGTCCCGTGAGTTTGTGCATTGACGAGGCGAAGAGTTGCACTTTTTTGATAAAATAAATTGATGAATAAAAAAACACGAGATCCAGATGGAGGGTGGCAGACAGCAGACTAACATGTTCGTTTGTTTGGCAGGCCGGTGCTGCCGCTGGCCTGTTTGCTGATCCAGTCCCCTGTGTGCTGATTGCTGTGATTTGCAGATTCCCGCGCGTCTAGGTTTATCGTTAAAGCGGCACCGACATGACACCGACACCCTCCCTGCCCTATCTATAACATGTCCCAACATTTTAAACACATTTTGTCCCAATACCGTCTAGCTATCACCTTGGATGTGTAATGTGCTCTTACACCGAAGACAGAAGAAACACCCTCTGATGACCAGGCACCGATTGTGTAGATTTACTTTTTCGTGAATAAATTACTTTACTGTACTCATGTTTTTCAATGTTTCCAACTCCATTATAGTCATATTTATGTAGGAAACCACCATACAATCATTGTCGGTAAGGTAGGACAACATAATTAGGCCTAAATACCTAGTTTCATTTTGAACCTACTTCAAATAAAAAAATCTGAAAGGAAATACCTAGGCCAATTCGAACATTATGAGAGCTTCCACGGAGAGAACAATGCGGTTAGGAAGTTAGTAGGTACAGTCGGCTTCAAAAGTAGTGTAGTTTTGAACTTTATTGAGAAATCTGCTTTGAGGCACCACTGCAAGCCGTGGTTGCCATTAAAAAAATACACCTTTGAAAAATATGAATTTGCAGGAATAATTATTGAAACAAACATTTAAATTAACAATATTTATTAGGATCTATATACATAGCTATGATTTCATATTAAAACTGATGACTGTCAGTCCATTTTTAGCATTTCCTAGCTTGAACCATCTTCCTGACTTATGTTCCTGACCCACTGCCGCATAGAGCTGCCGACCATCCCCTGTGAACTGCATACTGTTTATAAACCCATTTACTTGGACACTAAAAAGAGGCACAACCTTTCTGTGTGCATCACTGACCTTCCACAACTTTATACTATTATCATATGAACCTGAAGCGAACAAATCTGAATTCAACAATGTTGCTAAACTCGTTATCCATCGAGGAACTTCATTCTCTGAACCATGGGCCTCTAAAACTGTACAGAGAGGCTTCTTCTTCATGACTCCCCATATGCACAGGGATCCGTTATCACTGCCTGATACAAAATGCTCCTCATCCAAAAGCTTGACTTCATCCAAACTTCCAATAGGCCCATTGAAAATAAGTTGTGACTCTTCAGAAATCTTCCATATTCTCACTGTAGTGTCCCTTCCACCTGCAGTGATAGCCCTTTCTCTCGTCAGAGCATCTATGGATGTTATTGGTGTTTGGTGCCCAAACAATGTTTCAACATAAGCCATCTCGTCTAAAGACCAAATTTTAACTGATCTATCCTTGCTAGCAGAATACAGATCGTGGGTATTTTTTCTAAAAACTATGCCAGATATTATATCCTTATGGCCTGTGAATGTATGAGTATGCTTGAGAGTGGTAGGGTCCCACACTTGGATGTTTGGCGATTCATCGGAAGAAACTAGGAATTTAAAATCGGTTGATATTGTTATACAAGTGACACCCCCTTTTAGTAACTTGGGATGAGTTTTGAAAGTCAAGGTGGCCAACTTCTTTCTTTCTTTGATTCCCCATTTGATTATAGTGCCGCATTTACTGCCGGAGAACACATAATTATTATCACTGCTGATACATACACATGTCAGCGTTAGCCTGTGTTCCCTGGCGCGTATAAGTCTTACATCATTATCAGTAGGTTCTATATAGTTATCGGCGACTTCCACCCGTAGCTTGCCTTTCTGTTCAAGGTAGTCTTTCTGCAATCTCTTTTCGACGGCCTCGTCGATTTCCTTGTCTTCAGCACGTTTTGCCTCTTCTTTCTCGATTTCTTCTAAATATTTTTTGGCTAAACGTAGCTTCTTCTGCTCAGCAGTTTCATGATCGCTTTCCGATTCTTCGCCATCAGAGAACTTCCTGATATCCAAATCACTTCCAGAGGATTCGTTACCATTTTCGAGGTTAGGTGTTTGTTTTGTGAGCTTTCTTTTCTTGATTTTTTCACCTTTCCTCTGGTGCACTTGCCTTGATTTGCCTTTTAGAAAGAACGAAGACGACATTGTGAGTTCATCAAAGGTCGCTTCTTTTATAAAATAGATAAAAGTAAATTCAATTCAAATTGTACACACCGTACACGTTGGAAACCTTCAACAAATCTATTTTTTTTTCGTTCAGAATTCTGATCTGACAGTGACAGTATTTTGTACTCTCTCGTATTGATACAAAACGGCCTGAAGTGAGCCGTTGTGCCTAGATGGCCAATGAATGATGGAAGATTGACCAAACGGCTAGCTTCAGACTCGCCAAAATTGGTAGAACGCCATCACTCACAGACTAAAAAAATAAAGGCCAGCTAAAGTCCGCGCAAGATGACTCTGCTTCTGATGCTAGCGCACTTCAAGTGATGCCATGGGACAACTTACACTTATTATCCATACTAATATTATAAATGCGTTTGTAACTCTGTCTGTCTGTCTTCCTGTCTGGCTTTCACGCCAAAACTACTGAACCGATTGAAATGAAATTTGGTACACAGATAGTTGAGGGCCTGGGGAAGGACATAGGCTACTTTTTATTGCGAAAAAGGGGTTGTAAGGGGTTGAAAATAGGGGTTGAAAGTTGTATGGAAGTATCGTCATTTTTAGAGCTAGAAACTAAAACTTATTTTTTAGTCTGTTGATTTGATATAAAAAAATATGACATTCAAAGTTTGTGCTGGGGGGGTAGAGGGAGGGGAGTACAGGGGGGAGTGTGGAGGGGAGTACAGGGGGGAGTTGGAGGGGAGGTGCGGGGGGAGTGTGGAGGGGAGTACAGGGGGAGTGTGGAGGGGAGGTGCAGGGGGAGTGTGGAGGAAAGGTGCGGGGGGAGTGTGGAGGGGAGTACAGGGGGGAGTGTGGAGGGAAGGAGCGAGGGGGGATGCGGGGGGAGTACAGGAGGAGTGTGGAGGGGAGTACAGGGGGGAGTGTGGAGGGGAGGTGCGGGGGGAGTACAGGGGGATTGTGGAGGGGAGTCTGGGGGGAATGTGGGGGGGTGTTGAGGAGAGTGGGGGGAGTTCGGTTCGGAGAGGAATGCGGGGGGGATGAAAGTGTGGCGTAGTACGACGCCATATGTCTAAGTTTAGTAAGAGGGCAGACGACTGTGTCACGTGCACGCGAATATGACGTTGTTATTTAATTACTGTTTTCTTCCGCTGCAAATTAAAAATGCTACCCATAGACACTATACCACGCGGACGAAGTCGCGGGCACAGCTAGTTATAAATAAATATATAATAAAATGGATACAGATAGCTGTTACAATACTATAGATTCTAAATATTTTTAGATACATACCTGCTAAACACAAGTATTTGTACATGTTCACCACATAAATATTTGTTTCCGGTGGGGATCGAAACCCACAACCTGTGGCGCAGAAGGCTGAGAGAGTGAGAGTAGAGACTGAGCTGAGAGGCCAGGCAATAAACTCATAACATAAAATAATAGGCAATAAAAATACAAAATAACGTAGGTTTTAACAGTTTTTATTTTAAGTAAGTACATTACAAATATACCTCTTTTTATATATTTTTAACCTTGCCCAAGACTTATGAAGTCTACCTCTTTTTCTATTTCTGCTATAGTCGTAGTGGAGCTCTTTGTGTAGGGCTGAGACTCCCCCATCTCAGTTTTGTAGTGAAGCAGCATTGCTGTTTTTGGTTTGAAGGGTGTGGGTGCCGGTCAATTTACTGGCAAGAGAAACTGAAAATCTGTATGAATGTTGATGGAAGGAAGCAAGGCAGTACATCATAGTATAGGGCACGTTTCTGACGTTCATGGGGGGTACTGGCCATATGCTTGTTCCATCAGCTAGTGTATAAGAAAAAGAAGAAAAGATCTGAGAGGATTTCTACTATTTCTAGGGATCACACTTCTGAGTTCTCAATCATGGCTTAGATTCATCCAACTATGGTATTAGCTCCTCTGAGTTGTAAGTATCCAGCAGTAATATCCATTGGCAAGCTTCTAACTGTTGCAAACTCCTCACAATTGCTGTAGAATAGTTTGGAGTGCCGATCCATGTATGGAGCAGGAAGTCCAGATATATCTGAATATTTCTTATTAGGTTTGAATGAAGGTGGTGCATTTATTGAATAATCTGAAATCATAATATCGGTCAGCAACATGGAATAGAAGGATGAGGTTAGGACCTATAAACATAAGAGGATGAAAACCTTAAAACAACTTCACGCCTGCATACTATATCACTGACTGAACCTATTTATCGCTATCGTATGCGAGTGTTAAGGTCATCAACAGCTGTCAACCCCTGGTTAATTTTGTGCATAAAGTTGAAATTTAAAATTGGAACAGTGAACAGAATAGTTACTGTTTGTGTTTACTTACATAAAACCGCTTCGCTAGGCCATGGTAAAGCTCTTTCAGCAACCAGTATTTGTTTCAGAGATCTCCACATTCGTTTTTTGCATCCACTTTTTACAATGAACTTGTTTTCAACCTTGAAACAATGAGTTTTCTCCGTAACACCGGTCATATTCATCGCACAAATAATTATTCAACTGCTAGTCTATTAAATAGACTGATAAATAGTGTTTAGTTATTTTATGTGTGTTGTTTGCACTAGGTACAGTGGGATACACGTCAAGTTCCACGAGCTATATACCCTTAACTACGCTAGATTCAATACAGAGAATCGTAGAAAAGGGACTGAATCATAGCGTATCGGCCAATCAGAGTGCACGTAGCCACCGCGCAACGCACCGCGCGCCGCCGCCCGCCACCGAGCGCACCGCTCCGCAGTCATAGCTTTGCTTGGCAACGCGCTAGTCGCCACGCGTAGCGGAAACCAATAAACATTTTTTTGGTTGATCGCGGTGCATGCGTGTCGCACCGCTTCCATAGATTATGTAGAAAAACTGCATTACAACCTCCATGGTCCAACTGATGTGGTATAGATATTGAAAAAAAGTTATACAGTTGTCCAAAGAAGAGCTGTATCATAATGTAACTTTTGAAAACTTATTTCGATGGGTGTGCGTAAAGATTCTGCAGTTTAAGTTTTGTTTTTAATTTTATTATCTTTACTCTACTTGCCCCATTTCCGTAACTTTTTCGGGATAAAAAGTCTTATATGTCCGTCTCCGGGTTCGAACCTACGACCTCACCAATTTCAACTAACATGGTCTCTCTTTTATATATACTTAGAGATATGTATTTCAGAATGAGATTAGAAAAACTACTATTCGACGTTTTGTGGCGTCATCTGACTTTAGTGTGTTGCAGCTATTTTTTTTCAAAAACTTTAAAAGTTTGAATAGGAAGGAGTTTTTTTTCCGTGTAAATGGTGAAAATTTGCTATTTCAATTCATTTTAAGTAAAACCTTTATTTCCAAACATTGATCCTTATCAGCACAGAAGCATCAACAGAATCCATTGGTTGAATAATACAGGTGTAATTTTTTTTGAAAGATCATTCCGATTCATTTCCGTCAAAAGTTTTTTGATAAATTAAATTATGCACTTATTCACGCTTCCTGCAAAAGCGTTTTCACAATTCACGGATTTAAAAAAAATGCGACCCAATTCCTATATTCACGGTTTAAGATTTATTCACCAATCTAGTCAGTTAACTGATAAAACAAAATATCCAACCCAAAAAAATAAAATAGACCTTATTACATCTATGTCTAAAGTATGTTGTTAAATGATATCGCTGCTGTATTAGTTCGGACTTTGAGATAGCCGCCTTCGGCGCAATCGGTGTTTTTGAGAATGTAAACAAACTGAATGAAAGCAATTTAATTTCTCAACGAATAAAATATATTTTTAAATGCAGTCACATTATTAGACGTTCTGTCCTTTGGTAAGAGCCGGTTTGCATGTTTTACTGTTGTTTTTATTGCTGTGTGTGTGTGACCGATGAGGTCTGGCGAACCACACCCCACCTGATGTTGAGCGGACCTCCATCCATGATCTTCAACTGTAACGTCATGACTGGTTTTGAACCCGCGCCCCCCAACCGCTAGGTCAATGAGGTCTGGCAAACCACTAGACGAAAATGAATTGCTGTTCGTTAGTCTCGCTAAAACTCGAGATCAGCTGGACCGATTTGTCTAATTTTGGTCTTGAATTATTAGTGGAAGTCCAGAGAAGGTTTAAAAGGTGAATAAATATGAAATTGAATTTAACAGGAACGGGAGCGGGGTGGGCGAAACCGCGGGCGTCCACTAGTAATTAATATAATAAAAAAAATGCGACCCAATAATATTAACAATGCGACAAAAATATTCGCGGCTAAAGAATTCTTTATTTGCAGATTTAATCAGTCCTAATAGACACGGATTCAAATAGGTATCCAACCAAACCAATATTTTTTGAAACGCCGTCAAATGGACTAATAAAAAAGCAAAATAGACCTTATTACAAATACGCCTAAAGTATGTTGTTGATATCGCCCCGTTGTATTAGTTGGGACTTTGATTTATGCCGCTTTTGGGCCGATCCGTGTCTTTGAAGAAGAATATAAATGATGCAACTACTAAAAATGAAAGCAACCTTATTGCTCGACAGACAAGGTATATTTTTAAATGCTATCACATTATTAGATGTCTTTTGATAAGAATCGCTTTGTGTGTTGTGTTTTTTAGTAATTGTAATTATAATGTCAATTTTGTCACCTATGGAACTTATCTATACCCCGCGAATAAAAAGCTTTTACTGTATATTAAATTAGATTGCTTAGTGTAATAAAATTGCCGAAGTCAATCTATTTATGTCTAACAAATCATCTTTAAATTATCTTTCCAATAACTCAAAAACGTTACGCTTTATAATACATGGGTAAATATATATTTTTTTGTTTACCTATCTATTCATTCGTCCGTTGTTGTTGAGAACTATAGTTTGCATTACGTAAAAATAAAGACGCTGGAAGAATGTCGGAAGAGGTGTGTTTGCGCATACAAAACTCGCACCTATATTAAGGTGGTTAGAGATGCGAATATTGCATACGCAAACAGACCTCTCTCCACTTTTTTCCAGCGCAGCGTTCTTTTAACGTAACAATACCTATACCTACGCTCCTAGGATAACTGAATGTAATTACTTACTAGATTTTTTGTTGATTTTGATTCGTTGAAGTAAAGAAGTTTTAATAACCCTACATACTTACAACATTTTATATGATCAATGTGTGTGATGACGAAAGCTAATCAAGTTTTGAAAGCAAGTAATAAGCTAAGAGGGTTAGTCAGGTAATGCAGCCACAATAAATATAGTTAAAAAAACAAAAAAACTACGCTTTTATAGCTAATCGAACTAAAAAGAAGAAAATAATGTTTAATTACAGAGTTTCAGAGTAAAAAACGTGGGGTGTATTTTACTATATTTTCATAACTTTTTACTATTATTTCATAACTCTCCGCTCATAGATACTTTTAATATATCAAGCACCCCACGCTTTTTACTTTGAAACTCTGTAATTAAACATTATTTTCTTCTTTTTAGTTCGATTAGGTATAAAAGCGTGGTTTTTTAATTTTTTTAAACTATATTTATTTTTCATTTTTAAGTTCGATATTTCAATCAATTATTAGCGGACAAGGGATAGTATTTAAATCGCGCGCTAGCTCCATCTCTCATACTCCCTTACAGAAGATCTATAAAAGAACTTATTAATCCTGGCGGTCCTAATAAGGATAATGGGAAACTGTTATCAAATTAGTGCATTGTCATCGGTCATACGTGTGCAAAGTTTCAAATTAATCAAACTTCTGGAAGTTGGTGAAAATTATGCTCAAAGATTCCATTACATACATAGTTACAACCCAAGCTAATAAAGGCGTGTTAAAAGTTAAAAGGCTAGAAAAAACATAAAATTTTAGGGCGCAAAAAGTCAATTTCTTTGACCAAATTTGAACTGCTGACCTCCACTTCCACTTCATAGTGAATCCGCACGCCCTTACCACTAGTCTATCTGTCGCTTACCAATTCAAACGAAATTAGACAACAGTTTTAAAAAAATAGAACTTCTAAAAATAGATGGTGCAGGTAGCAAAGTATAACGTTCAATTTCAAGTAGGTAGGTAAAACAAGAATAGGGCAGACAAAAAGATGAAGCTAACATACCTGCTACCTACTAAAGCTAATGATCTAAACTAAGTGTTATACGGCTTCGGCTTTCTTTTTAAACTTGGAACGGGTTCTTCCCAATACGATTCGCTGAGTTCAACTTATCAGTGTTATATAATTAACAGAGTAAATCACAAACTATGGTATGGTTACATACCAACCAACTGGCCCCTTAGCTCAGTTGGTAGTAGCCTTCTGCGCTGCAGGTCGTGGGTTCGATTCCCACCGAGAACAAATATTTGTGTGGTGAACGCAGATGTTTGTTCTCTGTCTGGGTGTTACATTGTATTCTAATCTATCTGGTTCTCATAGCACGAGCTCTGGCTTAATTTGGGGCCAGATATTGTAACGTGGATTGTCTACAATATTCATTTATTTTATACACTCCTCTTCAAGATATTTTTTCTTATTATCATGATAATTATGATAAATGGGACTACCTACGTTTATAAGTAAGTAGGTTTTGATACAAACAATGAAAAATAGTTATATAAAATTGTAGGTGCAAGTGCTGCGCAAGTATAAAAAAATCACAGCCTACCTACTAATATATTAGGCATATGCATTAAGGTAGGCATAATAATAATAGGATGTAAATAAATAAATACTTACTAAATGTTTGCTGTATTGAATTAAAACAGCGTCGCTCGTGGCAGACTCCCCCCTCGCCCCCCTCAGCGCGCTCGATAGCGGTGGAGCGGGCAGTGCGTTAGTCATTTAGCAATACAAATAAAAATAAACGAATAATGTATTGTATTGTAGGTAATAATAGTGCGGTGGCGCATGGCTTGCGGGCGGCCGAGCGTGGCCGAGCGCGTCTCGTCAGGGCTCGGCCGGTGGTGCCGCGCCGCGCCAAACCGTATTGAGACAGACGAGACCAACAAAAACGTATCGTACCTTTTCGCACGATTCACAGCGTTCAACTTTTAATAGTCCAAAGTCCAAACCGTTAAGTCTAGCGAGTATCCCACTGTACAAAATAAATTGTAGACAACTGGAAATGGAAATTATGGTATCTAATTAATTATCTATGAAAGAAAAGTATATTTGTTGCAAGAAGTACGTATGTATGCACCCATTGAGGAAAGGAAACAAACGAAAACGAAAAGTAAACAAAACAAAAAAAAAACATAAGCAAACAGATAATAAAGAAAGAACGAAACCAAGCAATTGTTCAGTCTCGACACTCGATTTCATCAACTCGAAATTTTCAACAATATTCACACGTGTCTGTCAAAATAAAAACGTCAACAAAGTTTTTAGGTTATTTCTGCAGGCAGGCAAGAAAATTCTATTTTGATTGTGTAGATGCCTATAATTGTAAATAATGGATATCGTCAATCAAATCTTAGAAAGGGAACAAAAGAAAGCCGAAAAGTACAAATCCATTATTGTTGAAAAACATTTAGATTTAGAATTCGATATTGGCACATTGTTGGCTTCAGATACAAATGATTTGGACACAAAGTTGTTAAAGTAAGTTTTCTTAATTATATATTTATAATACGCCCTTGGAAAAGGTTTTCAAAATCTTACTCAACTCCTTAAAAACCAGTTTTGAAATCCTACTCTTGTATAACTTCTCTTTCAATTTCAGATCGGACAAAGATACTTATTTGCAGTCCCTCACCCGCGACAATACCCAACTCCTGCTGAATAAAGTGTGGGATCTCCCAACGGAGCGGATAGATGAAGCTATAGTGGTTCGACTACCAGCTCCCACTACAATCCTTCCTCGTTCAAAACCGGTGCCTAAACCGAAGCCTCTCACAAAATGGCAAGAGTTTGCAAAAGCTAAAGGCATTGATAAGAAGAAAAAAGACAAACTTAAGTGGGATGATCAGTTACAGAAATGGGTGCCATTGTTTGGGTGAGTTTATTTTATACTAACAGTTGCTAAAAAGAGCACTGGTGACCAGTCATGTACCAAATAATTTTTCTGTCCTACTCTTCTGTCAGTACTTTCAAATGGTGAAGGAAAACATAGTGAGGAAACCTGCTTAAAAGTCAAGTCCATAAAAAGCCTCTTTGAGGTGCACTTAAAATCCTTTCACCACATTTGGTTCGAAAAACCAGTCATGCAAAAAGAAAAAGTTGTCTACAATTAAAGTCAGTCTAAATTCCTGACCCTTATTAATTTGTTTTTTATGTATCAATTTAATGTGTGCATTTAAAAGCTTAAGTAAAAGGAAGTGATGGTTTGCATTTAAATAAGCTTAACAAACAGTACTGTAAAAGGAGATGATGGTTTTAAAAATGTAATTTAACAATACAGATTCAAGAAAGCTGAAGCAGAGAAAGAGAAGAATTGGCTGATAGAAGTGCCACAGAACTTGGACCCCATGACAGACATGTACGAAAAGAAGGCCGGCGTGAAGTCAGAAAAGGTTGCCAAGAATGAACTTCAGAGGCTGAAGAATATCGCCAGAGCTAAGAAGGTCAAGATTCCTAGAGTCGGACTGCCCACCACCTCTGATAAGGCATCAGCTACACAGGTAAAAATAATGGTTTACTTTTTACATCAGATAAATAATAATTTGAAGTCGGTTGACAGCAAGGGCTCAGAATCATTCTTCCTGGAAATGTATAGGGGAGGTTATTATGTCCAGATTGTATTTCTTATACTATACTAATAGAGGACACTGTTAAGATCGCGGGAAGTTGGTGGATGGAAAGGGCTCAGAATCATTCTTCCTGGAAATGTGTAGGGGAGGTCTATTTCCAGCAGTGGACTTCTACAGGCCGATAATGATGACTAATAGAGGTCTTTGTCCAGTTGTGAGCTTGATCAGACTTATCACGGACAACGGAAATTAGACAACGGAATCCAGTTCTTTCCAAATATCAATAAAAAGACAGTGAGTGATTCTAAACTAAATGAATTCTTACCACACCACAGCTTGCAACGGCAGCAACAGTCGCCAAAGCTTCGACAGCATCCCTTGGCAAGTTCCAAGGCAAACTGCCCAAGGAGAAGGAGGCCCGGGGTAAAGGAATCCATGAGCTCATCCCAGGCAAGGAACGCAAACGCAGGCCTGCAGTACCCACTCCTCAGGCGGAGAAGGAAAGCAACTTGAGTTTGCTAGATAGTATACTGAATAAGAGACCCAAGATTGACATGGATAAGGCTGTAGCAAAGCATATACACAGTGAACAGACACAGTAAGTTATATCAGAAACTAGCAGTCGAGTTAGCATATTTATTGCATTTTTCAGTATTATTTGCATTCCAGCTATTTTATCTATATTATTATATTTGACTTTGACGATCTGGATGCCTTCAAAAGGAGATGGTGGGAGGGAGTCTCGGGAAAGGGAAAACTGGAAGTCTTTGGAGGAGGCCTTTGCCCAGCAGTGGGATGAAACAGGCTAGAAAATAAATAATTTACTAAACCGCAATTTGTTGACATGCCATTTTATATTTCGTAAAAAAATGTGCACATGCTAAAATGAATATCAAACATCTGACTTCCCCATAAACCAACAACCTTAGAAGATGTTAATAATAAAATAGAATTAGAAATAACAGAAAACTATTAAAATACCTTAAAAAAATGTTACCATTACAGGAGATCAGAAGAGAAAAAATCTATGAATACTTCAAAGGGCTCTTTCAAGGACAAAGACAAAGGCAAAGGAAAATCCACTAATTTCTCTGCAAAGAAACCGAAAGGCGGGAAAGGAAAGCGGTCTCCCGGCAAAGCCGTGGGCAGGAAGAGGAGATGAAAAACACATTTGTAAATATAAGCTGTCACTATTATAGTTGTTTATGGAACTATCTTGTTTGTTTTCTAGTATTCATCTATAAGGTTTATATAATTTATATTTTTTATGAGAACCCAATCTTTTTTGGGAACTTTCAAGAAAAAAATACTATGATTATGACTGAACAGATGATCAGAGGCCCTAAACAAGAACCCCACGCGCAAAACGCTCATGTAGTCTCATCTGTACAAAATCGTATAAAAACCAATAACAAACGAATTTTTTATACCGACCTCAGTAAAATAAAATATCCAATCAAAATAATATAATTTTTGAAGTGAAAACTTCTTTAGCGGCGTTGAGCACTTTCTGAATGGGGATAAAATCTTAAACTCGCGTCAGGATCACGTGACCCTGATCGAAAAAGCGTAGGACGGATTTTTTGCAGAAATGTACCCTAAGACTACAACGTAGAGTTCATAATAAAAATCGAAAAAGCGACGCTACAGATACGCTAGTAGTTACTATGACCCGGTAACGTCACAGAATAGATAATAGTTAGTAGCAAGCATACCAAGGCGTTTTTCGTGACTGTAGTAGGTATAGGTACATACCTATTATAGATTTTATGAACTAGCGGCCGCCCGCGGCAGGTAGTAGTGGTCATTGGTACATGATTTTATAGATCTACTGTATTTATTTTTCGAGTGGAGCATTGCGGCGAGCGAAGCGAGCCGCCATGCGACCATGGGAACAGCGCGGCGAGCGAAGCGAGCCGTGCTGTGACTCCCCCCAAGCCCCCCAGAACCCCCTCCTCCTGAACCCGGGGGGAGCGTCGCGGCGAGCGAAGCGAGCCGCCACGTGACCACGGGGAACAGCGCGGCGAGCGAAGCGAGCCGTGCTGTTACCCCCCTAAGCCCCCCAGAACCCCCTCTTCCTGAACCCGGGGGGAGCGTCGCGGCGAGCGAAGCGAGCCGCCACGCGACCACGGGGAACAGCGCGGCGAGCGAAGCGAGCCGTGCTGTGACCCCCCTTAGCCCCCCAGAACCCCCTCCTCCTATGTCTGCCGTTTTACTTCATTTAGGACCTACTTGTAGGTCGCGCGACAAGGTCCCTTCTAGCGGTTCCGACCCGTTGAGGATTTGGCTTTACGTAAAATTTAGGGTTCCGTATAGGGTTTTGATTGGGGTTATACTATATTGAGGAATTTGATTAAATGGTCGACTTTTAGGGTTCCTTAGGACTTTGATTGGAGTTTCAACTACACTTAGAAGCTTGATAATGTTAAAATTTTTAGGGTTCCTTAGGACTTTGATTGGGGTTTTACTACATTGAGGAATTTGATTAAGTGGTCAACTTTTAGGGTTCCTTAGGACTTTGATTGGAGTTTCAACTACACTTAGGAGCTTGATAATGTTAACATTTTTAGGGTTCCTTAGGACTTTGATTGGAATTTCAACTACACTTAGGAGCTTGATAATGCTAAAATTTTTAGGGTTCCTTAGGACTTTGATTGGGGTTTTACTACATTGAGGAACTTGATAAAATAAACAACTTTTAGGGTTCCTTAGGCCTTTAATTGGACTTTCAACTACACTTAGGACCTTGATTATGTAAACAATTTTAGGGTTCCTTAGCACTTTGATTGGAATTTCAACTACACTTAGGAGCTTGATAATGCTAAAATGTTTAGGGTTCCTTAGGACTTTGATTGGGGTTTTACTACATTGAGGAACTTGATAAAATAAACAACTTTTAGGGTTCCTACGTTAATAATCAAGTTTTCACTTCTGCCGGCACTCCCGGAGTGCAACCCGTATTTTTTTATTTATCCTTCAACAAATTCATTCTCTTACAATCCTAGTTTATCCGTCATAATATCATCCCTCTCTGACCAACTACACATAATATTTAAAATAAGTTTTGATATAGTTTTGCTAAATTTAATCCTAGTCTAATAGATATAGGAAAAGGTATAATACTGTATACTGACAATTCTAGCTTCAAAACTATTGGAGACAATACCTCTACTTTTTTAATAGGAAAATCTAGTGTAGGCGTCACTTATTATGTTTTATAAAATCAACCACTCCCAAGTTGATCATTAAAGTCGTGCATTCAGAAAAAATCTGCGGTCACCAAATTTTGAGATACCTAATTATTGCAATTCGATAGAAGAGGTAGTGTCTCCCAATTTAATTCTAAAGGACATTAATACAACGATAACTATAAAGCTTTATTTGGAAGCATCTACCAACAGTCCTAGTACCTAGCGAATTCATTTCTACTCTTGAATCAACAAACCACACGACAGTGGAGCTTAAATTATCTAGAAAGTCAATATTGTAAACAAAAAAATTAAAAGCTATGATTTTGCCGCGGCTCATCCTTTATGAAAATATTAGACATTCCGTGATACGGAATATCTAATACGGATTAAAGATCGGCCGCCCACACCGCGGCGAACTGTTGCGAACCAATAACGCCGTAAAGGCGCGTACGCACGTACGAACACGAACATAGCGAACACAACCGGGAAGGCGAACTTACTAGAACGAAACGAAGGAAGGCGGCAATTCAATCTTCATTTTCACTATGTTCGCTATGTTCGTGTTCGTACGTGCGTACGCGCCTTAACGGTGGCAATGATTAAATTAGAAAGAAAGAAAGAAGATATTCCAAACAACTGAAAAGTTATATCGTTGAGAAAGAAAAATAGCTGGTCCATTCAGTTGGTTGGAGTGGAAGGACAGTGATGGTTGCGGATTACCGCGAACGCAGTTGATCGACGCGGTGTGTGTGGGTGCTATTCCCACATGGTTCGTAGTGTACAATCACTTCGGCATCTTAGTTCGCCGCGGTGTGATCGATCTATTACTGCACAAGCATTTGTAATTGCTGTCTATAGCCCCATAAATTACTACAATAACAATCAAACTAGCTCCATTAAGCGTCAAACAAGTTGTCTTCTTACAAACCAAGTTATCACTGCGCAGAGAAAAATTCATTTATGAAGTTAATTTCATAAATGAATTTTTGTTCTGCACAGCTCAATTGATTCGCCATTCTGTAGATGACTTATTTGTTGCTAACTCTACCATATTAAATTGAACGGTACCAAACGCCTACTCAAGCCATACATTGCACACTGACCTACAAAGCCCTACTTAACATCTATTATTGCTATATTTTGCTAGTCGCTACCTCTACCTTAATAATAGATAAATGATTGTCACAAAATAGGACATTTTACTTATATTTAGCTTGAACTTGAATCACCAACACCTAAGTTAGAACATTGCATTAGGAGCTGTCACGATTTTACGTTTACAGAGTTTTACCTGTTGAAAACCACTGGCTCCATGTACAGAGTCCGAAATAAATAAATATTGTTATGGACAATTCACACAACACTATCTATCCCCAAACTAAGCAGAGCTTGTATGATGGGAACTAGATAGCTGGTATAATACTTGAATACATTATAACACCCAGACAGAGAACTAACATCTGTGTTCGCTACACAATTATTTCCTTTCGGTGGGGATCGAACCCACGGCCTACGGCGCAGATGGCAGGGTTTTACTACCAACTGAGCCATGACGCTTGTCTGAATATAGCTACAAACTGTCTCTAGGATCCAGGATTCTGGTCAAGGACTTTAATGTTTGTAATTCAAGTTTTTTAGTAATAATATGCATAAGTAACTAGTGAATATTCAAAAATAACACCTAGAATCTTCATTTGATATTTGCACACATCACATTTTATAAATATTTCGAAGAAAAACACAGCACTTTCACAATGTTGAATGATTTACGTTACACTTACAGAGAGCCTTACTTCAGAGAGGGGCACTACGAGTACAGTCTGCTGCATTATAATGTATACAATTCAGAACCTGCACGATAGCGTCGCAATGCAACTGACTGTACCATGGTACCGCAACCCCCAAACTTTTGAACAGAAAAAAACATCAGCAATTTCTTCAGAGTTGTTACACCCTGGGTATCAAACCCACATACACACATCAACACTGTCTAGGGATATTCGATTTCGAATTGATTTTCTGATTTTCGAGATTTTGTTCCTACTTTAATTTTTATTAATAAACTAGCTGCCTGTCCCGGCTTCGCACGGGTGGACATTTATTTTTTAAACACATAAATATAGCCTATGTTACTCAAGGTGAACCTACGTCCAGCAGTGGACTGATATCAATTGATGATGATGGATGATGAAAGAACATTCTATAACGTTTAGGAGCACTATTTTCTAGAACATTTTGTCCAAATCTAGAATTCAGAACCGTTTGCATGGGTATATTTGAGTATTCTAGATAATTCTGGATTACCAACGTTTGGGTGGGAGCATTCCGGACGCTAACCGACTTTAAATTTGATTATTCCAGATCATTCTAGAGCGTCTATGGGCATTCAGTTCTCGTCAGTCGAGAATTTTCTGAAAAATCCCTCAGCGATAGAAAGGGATAGACATATATAAGTCCCTACGTGATAGAAAGGGATAGACATAGATTTCGAAACTTTTGCCCTTTATAAATTAATAACACCTAAATATTGAATATAAACTATCCTATATTTTAAGTCCGACCATATTTTAGGCAGTTGCAAAATTTTATCGAAATCCGTTCAGTAGTTTCGGAGTTTATCGCGTTCCAAATTGTGACACGAAAGATTTATATATATAGATTATATCAAACAGTTGTATTTTATTATTATTAATAAACTACACAAAATAAAGATTCTTGCCATATTTAGTTTCTAAAGAAATAATTTTCAGTTTTTGTAAAAACCAACAAAATGATGAATATCCCTAGATAATGTTGATGAGTGTATTTTAAAAACAATGAACTATTTTATTTCGTGAGAGTAAATAACTTATCAAACCTACATTATAAAAACAATGAATTGTTTTATTATTTGAGAGTAAATAACTGAATATTTTCATAATCTTGAAATTCGATAATCATGACGACATAGGTATTTAAATAATATTGTATAAAGATAATATCTGATTTACTAAAGATTTGGCACTTAATAAAATAAGTTCTTAGAAGTAGAAATTTGAGAAAACCATGTAGGTAAGTATAATACAAATTAATAAAATGTACATACATTAAAGTAGATACAGTAAGCTCAAATGTAGAGATGTACCTCGCATTAATTTATTAAAATTCTTAAATACTTCATTAGATATTGAAAATACGTAACTTTTCTAACGAATTCAAATTCAAAACCATAAACAAAATGTTGTTCTATCTACACCCTGTATAGAGAGAGGTTCGTCTTTTAATAAAAAAATATATTCTTTCTTATAAGGACCATTTTTTAAAACTTAAATATAGATCCTTAGATAGGTACACTGCATGGTTGGAACTTTTAACTGTGTACTTGAAAGTACATAATATTGATCTGAAAAATTATATTTTACAGATATTTTATTATATTTATTGCTTACACGTATAATCTACGAAGGGATTAGGAGATCAATATTAAGGAATAGAAAATTTTACAACAATTATATGTAAATAATCACTACTCTCAAAGGCTACTTTGTTACTTTATGTACATTGCATATCCTCATTAGTAGGTAGGTCATTCTTTTTAATAAAAATACATATTTTGATAATTTAGAGCAAATTATCAACATTTTATTAAAATATAACAACAGTTCAACTGAGCATAAAATAATCAGGTTAAATTCATTGTAAAAATATATTCTTCATATTATTCAAAAATAAATTATACTTATAGTTTTGTACCTACCTATAAAATTACAGTAATTTACTGTGTTTGATATTCAATGTTTTTATTTCCAACACAATTCTCGCATACTGTGTACACATCGGATTGAGCAGAATGCTTTCCTTTGTGATGGCACACAATATGGACCAGCTTCAAATTTTCTATTGTAAAAATCTGTAAATAGTATCTATCAGTTTCCAAGCCGCCTGGCTTACCTCCTTTTTGGCATTCAATACATTTAATATCACCATTGTATAAGTTTTCAATAGCTTCTAGCATCTTGGGGATTATAGACCTAGATAGCTCAATTTTATGGTCTAAGTTCCAGGTTTGGAATATGATGCGTTCTTCGCGGCTTCTATATGGGTTGATGGTGTGGTCTCCCTCGTAAGCGCATTTGTTGTTTTGCCAAAGACCTCCGCATTCGAAAAGTCCGTTTTCGTTGCACATACGCATTCCAGTTGCTTTGCGATTGAAATAGCCGTCATTAAACTTGTTTGATTCGAGGATTTTGCGAAGATCTGCAAGGGATTGGTCGATGAGTTTCTTACCGCGGCCGTTTTTAGAGTGTATGTAGATGTCGGAAGACTGCAGAGCGGATTTGGTTTTGTAGAAATATCCCCGCATTCGTTCCTTTACGCGCTTGGACATGGATTGCTCCTTGGTTTTCTCTGACGCGTCCAAACCTGGAAAATAAAATGAATTTCAGTAGTTTTCTATGATAAAACTCTTCTATGATGACCATGTCTGAGTTTTCAGCCACATTGATTCTTTTCTATGCTCAGTAGTCCTAGGTACCTAACCTAGTGTATTCATTAAAAGCACCTGAATACTTGTAGAGTTAAATGAACCTACCTTCAAACCAAGCTGGATCCTGTGTCCTCTCGCTGAGCATAATCATAGCATCATCGGCAGCAGCAATGTACTTCTGGAAGACGCTGAACTTTTCCTTAACATTTGTTGTGAGGAACTTCTTTGCAGCAGCCCCGGTATCAATGTAATCCTTCTTGTGAGACCGAATTAAACCATAGAAATAGTCGAAGTCTGAAAATTTTCAGGTATTTTAAGCACCAGAATTCAAATGCGACAGATATAGTAGCAATCTAACATAGTTATTCTCCCTAAGAATGGTTTTTAAAGTATTAAGTATAAATAAATCGATTTCTGGGACTATATTAACATTTAAGTTTAATTTGTGTGACTTCGGACCAAAGACAAGGCCTATTGTATAATATATTATTATTATTTAGCCGTTTTCGTCCCACTGCAGGGCAAAGGCCTCCCTTCCCACTTTTCAATCTTCGCGACTCAAGGCAGTGACAGGCCACGATCTAAGGTTGGAGTCAAGTGCAAGTGTAAAGTAGGTACATAATTAAAATCCATGTAGGTAAAGGTAAAGTACCTACCAATGTCAGACGTAAGTATGTACCGTGTCTCATTAGATCGATAGAACGACATACTTATTGCATAGTGAGAAAAGTTAAACATACCAGTTACCATTTGCTCTTTATTCTTTAGCAGTATGAAGAGTGTCTGCGGAGGCAACGTCGCCAGGTACTCATCGTCGGAGACCCGAGTGCCATCTTCGGCTACGAAAAGGCGGCATTCGGCGCAGCTGACATTGAACTGGAACCCGTAAACGAAATCAGGGCATGAGAAGCAATATGGGTCACGGTTACAACCCTGACCCACTTCTACGATTTCAAGGATAAACATTACCAACTAGACCTGACTGAAACTACGACCAAAAACACATAGAAACTACAACTAAATACTAAATGAACATAGCAAAAGCTATAAGAGCAATGAATTACAGGATAATGTTACTTACACCCAATTTATTGCAGGATTTCTCAATTAATTCCTCTAGACTTCCAGCGGCCACACCAAACTTTTTCTCTCGTTTCACGTCGGATACTTTGTACCCTTTCTTCATAATTATCGCACAGTTCACCTTGCAATCCACGTAAGTAAACAAAACAAAAACAAATAAAATTTACGCTAACTCCGCACTTGCAATAGTCGCGCGCTGCCAAAGGAAAATGAAAATTGAAGGAAGGAAAAGGAAAGGAAGAGTGAAGAAATTAACTACTGACTGACTGAACAACTGAATGAAAGGGACTGGCTGACTCTAGGATTGGCTAATAATGGTGGGTGACTGAACTAACTGTTGCTAGTTGCCAGACTAAATTATGAAATAACCCAACTGTACCCCAGTCAGGCAGTCGCCCGTCCAAGCGAGTTTTCATAATGCCCGCCCGCCCGCCCGTCCGTATATAAAAAATATAAAATACGCGTTGCTTATGCCGAATTAATACTTGAAATCTAACGTAATTAAAACACGACACATGGACCACACATCACAACACATACACCCACCTGTGTAATAACTAGCGGCACGTAAGTCTAGCGCTGAGCGATACGCGAAGGGTATAGTTGCGCATGTGTACTGTCACGCACGCCTATCTGTCAATAACACGTTATCTGTCAATAACAACGCGTAACAAATACAATTGAGAACGCGACTGTTTACTAAATCTGCGCGGGGTGTCGTATCAGTGCGGGGAAGGGAATTCGACCAGAGAGCCAATCGGCAATAGGCACGCCCACCCTTCATCCCGCTAGCCCCCTTCAGGTACTTTTATTTTAAATTATGCGCAATAGCGGTCAGCGCTAAAGTTACGTGCCGCTACGTATACTTACCTATTTATTTTCTACCATTGAGAATATAACGGCCAACCACGGCGTCACCTGCTGCCCTGTTGGGTATTGGGTAACTTTTTATCTCATTTTCGGAATAGAAGTAGAAAGAAAATATGCTTATCCAGGGTATTGACCATACGCCGTCCGTACTAATGTGTATTAAAAAATAGACTGAGTCTATTAATACAGTTACTGTATGAACAATTTATAATTATTAATACGGTTACCGTACGAACAATTTATAATTATTAATACGGGTACTGCGGAGGGAAGGGGGGGGGGACTCTTCTTGAAATTAAGTAGGTATAAAAAAAAAAAATACGGGTTGCACTCCGGGAGTGCCGGCAGAAGTGAAAACTTGATTATTAACGTAGGAACCCTAAAAGTTGTTTATTTTATCAAGTTCCTCAATGTAGTAAAACCCCAATCAAAGTCCTAAGGAACCCTAAAAATTTTAGCATTATCAAGCTCCTAAGTGTAGTTGAAATTCCAATCAAAGTGCTAAGGAACCCTAAAATTGTTTGCATAATCAAGGTCCTAAGTGTAGTTGAAAGTCCAATTAAAGGCCTAAGGAACCCTAAAAGTTGTTTATTTTATCAAGTTCCTCAATGTAGTAAAACCCCAATCAAAGTCCTAAGGAACCCTAAAAATTTTAGCATTATCAAGCTCCTAAGTGTAGTTGAAATTCCAATCAAAGTCCTAAGGAACCCTAAAAATGTTAACATTATCAAGCTCCTAAGTGTAGTTGAAACTCCAATCAAAGTCCTAAGGAACCCTAAAAGTTGACCACTTAATCAAATTCCTCAATGTAGTAAAACCCCAATCAAAGTCCTAAGGAACCCTAAAAATTTTAACATTATCAAGCTTCTAAGTGTAGTTGAAACTCCAATCAAAGTCCTAAGGAACCCTAAAAGTCGACCATTTAATCAAATTCCTCAATATAGTATAACCCCAATCAAAACCCTATACGGAACCCTAAATTTTACGTAAAGCCAAATCCTCAACGGGTCGGAACCGCTAGAAGGGACCTTGTCGCGCGACCTACAAGTAGGTCCTAAATGAAGTAAAACGGCAGACATAGGAGGAGGGGGTTCTGGGGGGCTAAGGGGGGTCACAGCACGGCTCGCTTCGCTCGCCGCGCTGTTCTCCGTGGTCGTGTGGCGGCTCGCTTCGCTCGCCGCGACGCTCCCCCCGGGTTCAGGAAGAGGGGGTTCTGGGGGGCTTAGGGGGGTAACAGCACGGCTCGCTTCACTCGCCACGCTGTTCCCCGTGATCGCGTGGCGGCTCGCTTCGCTCGCCGCGACGCTTCCCCCGGGTTTCGGAGGAGGGGGTTCTGGGGGGCTTAGGGGGGGTCACAGCACGGCTCGCTTCGCTCGCCGCGCTGTTCTCCGTGGTCGCGTGGCGGCTCGCTTCGCTCGCCGCGACGCTCCCCCCGGGTTCAGGAAGAGGGGGTTCTGGGGGGCTTAGGGGGGTAACAGCACGGCTCGCTTCACTCGCCACGCTGTTCCCCGTGATCGCGTGGCGGCTCGCTTCGCTCGCCGCGACGCTTCCCCCGGGTTTCGGAGGAGGGGGTTCTGGGGGGCTTAGGGGGGGTCACAGCACGGCTCGCTTCGCTCGCCGCGACGCTCCCCCCGGGTTCAGGAGGAGGGGGTTCTGGGGGGCTTGGGGGGAGTCACAGCACGGCTCGCTTCGCTCGCCGCGCTGTTCCCATGGTCGCATGGCGGCTCGCTTCGCTCGCCGCAATGCTCCACTCGAAAAATAAATACAGTAGATCTATAAAATCATGTACCAATGACCACTACTACCTGCCGCGGGCGGCCGCTAGTTCATAAAATCTATAATAGGTATGTACCTATACCTACTACAGTCACGAAAAACGCCTTGGTATGCTTGCTACTAACTATTATCTATTTTGTGACGTTACCGGGTCATAGTAACTACTAGCGTATCTGTAGCGTCGCTTTTTCGATTTTTATTATGAACTCTACGTTGTAGTCTTAGGGTACATTTCTGCAAAAAATCTGTCCTACGCTTTTTCGATCAGGGTCACGTGATCCTGACGCGAGTTTAAGATTTTATCCCCATTCAGAAAGTGCTCAACGCCGCTAAAGAAGTTTTCACTTCAAAAACCTAACAACCTACTGTTACTTTTGTGAGTTAAGTCGGAGTGCCCCGAGTTTCAATCTGGATTTTTAAAACACTTTACAGTCGCTTAAAAGGCGTAGTAAAGTTAAAATTTGGGTTGGCTTTAGTATTGTTAAGGAGGAGGAGGGGCGGGGGAGGGGTCCTCTCTGCACTGACATGCACCATTCTTGAAATTAAGTAGGGATAAAAAAAAAAACCTAACAACCTACTGTTACTTTTGTGACATATGTCGGGGAGCCCCGAGTTTGATATCCGTATGATTATACTCATTATAAAATTGAATAAATGTACGAATAAATATAATTTATTCATCCAGCATCCGTACAAATAGTCACTTCCTAAAAAATATCAATAATATTCATCTGATCTAGTACAAACCTTTTTTTAAAGCGGTTTGATTGTGTTAGATAGTTTACCTACTTGATCAAGGGCTGATATTTCAATCTAGAGATTAATTTATCCGTCAGATAGAAATGGACGGGTCTGTCTGGGGATAATAATGTTCCGTTCTGTAGGTCTGTCTGGCTCTGCTGTGCTATGGCAGGCAGACGCAGAGTGGCAATGGCAACACTTAGCGTTGCGTTTCCCTCCAATATTGTTTTGATTTGAAGACATCGAAGTTACACAAAAAATTAAAATGAAACGAGGAGCTCTAATCGTAATAGAAGGTGTAGACAGGACTGGAAAATCTACACAGGCTAAAACACTTGGTAAAAAAACATCTTAATATGCCACTGGTTGGCCAACATGCCTACGAATATTCACCAATTTTATTTACTTATCCTAGCATAAACTAAACTTTCAGTGGAAAATTTGAAGAAATGCCATGTTCAAGCAGAGTACACGAACTTTCCGGCTCGAAACACTGATATCGGGAAGGTTATAAACAGCTATTTGTCATCCAAGGTAAGGAAACGATAAATTTGTAAACATTAAATAATGCCGATCTTGGCAGAAGTAAATATCTTTAAAAAAATCCTTATTTTATTTCCAGAATGAGCTATCTGATGAAGCAATTCACCTACTTTTCTCTGCCAACCGCTGGGAAAGAGCTCATGACATCACCAAGATGCTAGAAGCTGGAACAACACTTATAGTAGATAGATATTGCTACTCAGGTGTTGCATTTTCAGCTTCCAAAGGTAAATTAACTAATTTTGCATTTGTTACCAATTTTCACTCCAATGTCCACAGCTGGGGTGTAGGCTACCTCCGTAGTATTGCTTGTTTGGGACAAGAGTGGTTTGCCATAGTCATCACCATACTTAGCTTGCAGATTGTTGGTGGTAGAAGTGGTTTTAATGGCCAAAGGAACCCCATTGCCTGGTGCATACCCTGAGATGCCTCTTTTATATGCACAAAAGATTTTTTCTCCTGAAGCTCTTGGTTTAAAAATAGTTTTTTTAATTATATCACATAGATCACTTTAACCTAGGCCTATAAAGCTGTTTATTAAATCCTCCAAGAAGTACAAAGACCTCATTAAAATTACCTGTTATGTTTGCTAACTAAGCATGGTTTATGTATAAAAAAAACATAAAGTATTTATTCAAAAATTACAGGTTTTGACAAATAAAGGGTTGGAATCTCTTTTTTAGTTGTGAATCCTTAAAATCCTTTCACCACGCTTGGTTTTAAAGATTCAGTGACACAATAAGAAGTTGTGAAACCTGTATTATGACGATAACAAACCTATTGTTTTAATAATAATAATATATTTTATTTCAGACAACTATAAAATGTACATTACAAAAATGAAACACCTTAGGTCCATAGTTAATAAATACCTTAGAGACTAACATACATAAAATAAAATAAAATTACTTATTAAATCTTAAATCTTAGGGGCTTTTTTCGTTAGCGCACCCCTAAAGCGACGATAGACGACTCCTGGCGGCCAGAAATCCGAATTGAGAAACATGTCCCCATGCTTCGCAGGCACCTGGAGCACGTACGATTTAAAGGCCGTGTCTCTCATTCCCGATGGCTCTAGCCGCTGCAGATGTAACTGTATTGGTGGCGGGTCCTTAATCCAGAAACGTATCCTCTCCTTTACATATCGAAAGACTTCATCACCTGAAGTATTCGGGTCCAATCTCGAGAGGTAAAGGAGGATGGTCGGGTCCACAGCACGCAGGGTGACTTCTGATGTATTTTAATAATTCCAGGCTTAGATTTGAATTGGTGTAAGATCCCAGATGTTGGTCTACCAAAACCAGATAAAGTGTTCTTCCTCACGATGCCCTTTGAACAAATTCTGGAGAGAAATGGATTTGGAAAAGAGAGGTAAGTTTAAGGTTTGTTAAAGGCGCGGGTCACGCTTAAATAGCGACGGATGCCGACATAATGAATGGAAATAAAGGGTAATTTAGTAAATCCACCAAACATGGATATTCTATTCATAGATCAAAAAATTATTTATTCAATTGTATCACAAAAATAAATTTCCAAGCTAGGTGAGTCTAGATGCCATGTACACACAACCAAGCCTAGGAGAACAGGCTAAAAGCTACAGCTTGGTTCCTACCGTTTTTAGGGTTCTCTAGCCAAAGGGCACAGGACGGTATTACTAAGACTCCATTGTCCATCCATCTGTCACCTGGCTGTATCTCATGAACCATGATAGTTGACAGTTGATGTAGGGATCATCCAATCTTAAACTGCACGCCCCACTACTTCAGTCAGTCAAAGTAAATTGTTCTTTATTATCTACATTAGAAAGATCATTTTGAAGTACCTTGCTTTGAGCCAACGTCAAGAAAACGTGGTGGAGGGGTGGGCGTGCATTTTTAGACTGGTTTATCTATACATTTCTATAATGTCCCAAAAGTTAAGAGCCGGGAGGTTTTCCTCGGAAAATTTTTGTGATTTCCTAAAGTGTAGTAAACACTATAAAATCAATAAAAACTAGTTGATGTAGATGTTTAGCAGATATGTATTTCTTAATTGCACTTTATTTTCGCCCACACCTTATGGTACTATTTATGGTAGAGATAAAAAAAATCGTGATGACACAGTATTATTGTTATGATTTATTTTATTACAGGTATGAAGTGCTGGAGTTTCAGAAGAAGGTATTAGAAACATACTCAAAGCTGAAAGATGACACCTGGGATGTTTTGGATGCAAACAGGTATGTTTGTAGATAATAAATAAAATAATATTAGGTACTTATCTTCCTAGATACTTCATTAGTGAAATCCTTTGTGATATATTTCTATGGCGTAAAGCTATTTCCAATTGGGGTGGGAATTTCCAATAATAGGTTTTTAAATTGAGCTAAAAAAATATTTCCCTCTCTAATTTAGATTTCCTTTAAAACAAAAACGAAATGTATTTACATGGCTGCTGAGCTAGAGCGGTATTATTTTGAAGAACAGACACATGATTGTTATTTTAATATCTGGCCTCAGCCCAGTTAGTAGAAGCTCTAACTTCTGCGCCGTAGGTCGTGGGTTCGATCCCCAGCGAGAACAAATATTTGTGTGGTGAACGCAGATGTTTGTTCTCTCTGTCTGGGTGATATATTGTATTCTAAGTCTTGATAGTATTATATCAGCTATCTGGTTCCTATCATACAGGCTCTGCTTAAATTAGGGCTAGATATAGATCTAGATGTTGTGTAGATTGTCCACTATTTTTATTTAATATCTTTGTTTCAGATCCATAGAAGTAATCCAAGAAGAATTGCTAAAAAAATCCTTAAATATTGTAAATACCAGCTCAGATAAGCCAATAGGAAAAGTTTGGGTGAATGGTCAATAATGAGCACTGAGCTGCTAGCTAATCATCTAATTTTAGTCAATTTATCACAATATACTAGGCACAGGGGGCCAATTCTAGACTTTTAGAGATTTACGCTCGAAATAGAGATTTGAAATGTCGCGAAAGCAGTGTCATATCACCAAATTTGTCGAAGATAATATCGAACCGCGCTAAAATGCGTATTCTAACCACCGTTAGACTTTTACGTTAGACTTTTACTTTAGAGATGTCAGAAAGAAGGTTCATTCTTAGAACTTCCACAGACTATCCCGTTGTTGTTCATGTTTATCTACGTTCCGTTTCTATCGATAGAATAGTTCGATAGCACTAACTTTATTATTGTCTTCAAATAAACACATTTCCTATTAAACGGCGTTTATAATGCGTTCTTGTTGTTGTTTATAATAGATTCATTTTCATTAGATAGTAATCAATGGACTTTTCGCACAAAATGTTAGTTACAATAATTAATTCCGGAAACACACGGAACGTTATGTACCATAAAACTGTAAACTTTGTTGTTTGTAATGTATGGTCAGTTGTCTATGAAGTGTTGTAGTTAATGTCATTGTCAGGATCATTACACTCAAGAGAAGGACTCTGATGACTTGAATTTTTAATTCAAAGGTTAACAACTAGATGGCCATTCAATGCAAAAAGAATATTTCTCTCGAAGCTTGAACCCTGGATACAAGTATAGACGTTGACTGTCTGATTGACTGCTCTTCTAACTGCGCCATTGAATAATTTCTAAGTACGAGCTAAATTCAATCACTCCTCACTTATTGTAGGTTTATGAGAAAGCATTATTCGCGTTCTCGCTCCCAACTTGTATCCCCTACAAACAAGTAAACATCATTGACTTTTTATCAAAAAGTAAGACTAGGTGGTATGGTCTTGGTACTCTAGCCTGCTCCAAGGACCGAAAGAAAAAAAAAGCCCAAAGTCACCCAAAGTATATTAGAGATGTCAATGTCGACTACTACTCACCACTCGACACATATCTATCGGCCTTCGCTCGATAAATGTCTAAAGTGATATTGCTGGAATACGATATCTATTGAAAATGTCATGTCTATTTAAATTTGACAGTTCTTGTGATATATATCTACCGTGACAAAAAAGTCACTGGTCTAGAATTGCCCCCCAGATTAGAGAAGTAAAAATAATAGATAGGCGCCGTTTGTATGGCAACCGCTGTCGCCAGTTTTATATTTTGACTGTTTGTTTAAAATATCACTAAATATAAGGATTCTAAGAAAAAGAAAGGAAGAAGGATTCAAAGACTTCTTTTTCGGAAAATTATGGCGTAGGAACATAATGTCTCTATGCGTAAAGGCCTGCGCACACCTATATAAGTTTTAAAGGGTCGGCAACGCGCTTGTGATGCCTCTGGTATTGCAGGTGTCCATAGGCTACGGTAACCGCTTCCCATCAGGTGGGCCGTATGCTTGTTTGTCAACTTAGTTGTATAAAAAAAAAAAGGCAGGTAAGAGGGTATATTTCGTTGTATGACTACCGAAAAAGAAGTCTAGTATGAAATAAAGCAATGTCCATTTAATGTGTAAATGAGTAAAACGTAAAAAAAATGTGTATGTACCGTACCGCGATAAATATCTTTTATTTGGCGCGTGTCACAGATATAAAACCAGTCAGTTAGCCTTATCTACGCTCGGTATAGTTTTGATAAAATCAGCGTGCCAGCGATAAATCCAGTGAAAATGATAATTTTAATAATAATTGTGTTACAAATAATTTTTACTGATAAGAATAATTTTATAAGTATTTTTGTTTTGTGTATTATTTGTAATAAAAATCCCAGATATTATTCTTTTGTTTTTACTTTTATACCTTACTAGTTAAATCCCGCGCGACAAGGCGAAAAACCGACGCGCATTTTATCTCGGAACTAGCGGTAGTCCCCCAGCTTCGCACGGGTCGCTAGTAGAAAACAGCCTATCCTCGATAAATGGAATATCCAAAACAATTTTTTTTTTCAATTCGGAACAGCAGTTCCAGTGATTGATTTGATTGTTTGTTTGGTTGAACGCGCTAGCTCAACCAAACAAACAATTAAACTCTTCAGCTTTATAATATAAGTGTAGATAATCACTAAGTTTTATGTAGATCTAAAGAAAGCTCTCAGAGATGGCCCAAAGTGTGACTATACTGCTATTAGTTTCAGTTGCCTTAGGATATGTAGATAGGTATAAATAGAAAGAAGTACTTGCAGAACAACATATTATTTCAATTACTACAATTACTTCTGAACACTATGCAACAACAGTTTAGCTCCCTCTGAAGTCTGCTGTTTGAGCAAGCCCGCGTGCGGTTTCAGCTTCTTCTTGAGCGCGCTCGCCACTTTGTCGCCGTTGCTCTCAATCAGCTTGAGTAGGAAGAAACAGCCTCTATTAGTCGGCAACCATATTTTTATCTGAAAAAAAAATGAGATAACATATTTTTTAGTCACTAGCTTTTTGGCGCTCGAATAGTTTAAAGGTGTGTCCAAACACGGCGTGCAAGGTGCGCGGCAGCTACGCGCGGCATTCGCGGAACACAAATTTGCCGCGCGACTAGTTTAGACCTTCTGCGCGGCAGTGCTGCGCGGCATGTCCGAGACACGCTGCGCTCTTTATTTCGTATTCAAACCACAACGAAAGCGGCCGCGTGTGTTGTTACTGTTTCGTTATCCATTTTATTTACCTGATAAAATACATCCGTCCACACACAACCACTGGCGAACCAACATTAACACCGTTCGCGGCGATCGCCGCACGCGGCAGGTTGCTCGCGGCTGCCGCGCGCGGCCGTCGTCCAATCATAGCGCGGCTAGCCGCGCGCGGCAGCCGCGCTCGAATGCCGCTTTATGTTTGGACACACCTTAATGATTTGTAAAACATGCAGAAGACTCATAAAACGTAAAATTACACGATCAATCATCACGACTTTTTTACTAAAGAAATGTATTACCAAAGGCACTTTATTTTACACCAATGACATGAAAAAGTAACAACTAAACTTGCATTTGCTATTCCACCCTTTTTCATTACTACTACCGCCATCTAGGATGCCTTTTAAAACCATGTTTTTTTTTCAAATGTCCCCATGAGGTCTTGGCTTGTAATGACTTGTACGGTTGTAGGCAATAAATATGGCACATACTTACTATAAGATTTATCCATACTCACAGTTTCGCTATCTAATCTCTCTGCCACCGCTTCTCCAAGCGTACCCTCGTTCTTATCCTTGTCCAACAAAGCTAGCTTCTTGAGACACATGTGGATGCCCGCGTCTTCGACCGCTAACGACGTCTTGCCATCTGACGTAACGCACCAATCGGCCTTGCAAATCTCTTCTGCTAGAGCTGCCACGATTTCTTTTGATGATTCTATAACAAAATGGTTCATCAGTCAATTTATACATGGAAGCACTTATTAGATGATGCTTTAAGGTAGAATGGATGAAAAAAGCCAAGTCCATTCTCACGAGCGCTCTAACATAATCGATTACCTCCTGTCGAAACTTCGAATGCCTATTTCTACCGTGAAGCAGCATTGCTGTGTTTCGGGTTAGAGGGTGTGGGTGCCGGTGAAATTACTGGTACGTGAGGCTGAACATCTGTATGCCTCAAGTTGATGGACGCAAGGCAATGAGCATATGCTCTGCCTTGCGTCGCAGCTCGTAGCTAGTTGTATAAAGAAAATGCAACTTGACTAGATATGGTAGGAAAACTATAACCAAGTTTTGTCCAGCAACATTGTCTGTGTACTTACAATACTGTCTATCTGATGCTACTTTCGGCAGATTTTACGTCATTACCCACTTCACTTACCGATAGATAGCACAGCAATGGCCAGCAACATATTAGTTTTGCTGCTGAGCCACGCAGCGGGATCCTCTTCGATATCCTTCTTCAGCGGCGGTAGAATGGCCTCTCTGAGCTCTGCCACGCGGATGTCGGCGTCTTTCTTCGAAGTGCCGCTTTTGGCGCCCTCTTCAAGGAACTTTGTGAAGCTCGGGTGGAACGCTGCTGTGTCTTTCGGCTTTACGAGCCAGTGCAGTGTCTGAATAGAGGAAAAACTCATTTTTAACCTTCGCCATTCTCACTAGTTTCACTGTCAGTTCGTTTCATGGAGCCAGTAATATATTGTCTTACTCAAGTAATCATAAATGGTGCATAAAATATCCAACTAAGGGTTTATTTTACAATCAACTGATGGGCAATTAAAAAAGTATCCATCTCATTTTAGGCTTGTCCAAAAAAATGGCTTTTCTAATTTAACAAATAAAAAATATTTCGTAGATCAGATCGAAAAATCTGCCCTAAAACTATCGAAACTTCATAATCATCATCGCCTGAAGAAGTTTAATTGCTGAACAAGGTCTCCTCTAAATCTCCTGGAAGAATGATTCTGAGCCCTTTTCATGTCATCCGTCAGTGGGGAGCATCTTAGGTATTATTTTAAACTGGCGACCGTCCCGACTTCGCGCAGATGTAATTTAAAAAAAAAGTGGCGAAAAATGTGTGTTTTCTGTCCGTCGGTAGTGAGCGTCTTATTTTTCTTAGTTTTATTTCTTACAAGCGACCTGCCCTGACATCGCGCGGATGTAATTTTGAAAAAGATGAATTGTTTGTGTTTTTAGGATAATGTAAAAGCTTACCATGTTCCCCCAATGGTCTTTAGCGATGTCCTTCAAATTGGCCGCTAGCGTAGATACAATAGCCTTCTTCACAAGCACTGTGTCGTCGACAGAGTCGAATATCGCGATCAGCAGGCGATAGCCGGTCTTGTGCTTGCTTAGCGGCACTGCGTGTTCCTTCACCACTTTTAGTATGGCCTGGAAAGTAAGATAGATGTTGGCGGACATTACAATTGGCGCATAGTCTCAAACTAAGCAAAGCTTTTAGGGAACCAAATGAAATAACAGAGCGTGTTTTTGTTCAAACAGAATACACTCTCGATAGGATAGGGCCGGCGAATCAGAACTAGTCAGTAGATCTGGTTTTGGGTCTGTGTGAGTGTTGACTAAATAAATCCTACGTCGAAACGTCACGCACACAGTATGCTACACTAGTGAGCACTCACACAGACTTAAAACCAGAGCCAGAGACAGCTAGACAGAGCTTGTGGTAGACCTACTGAAATGAGCCCTTTGCGCGAAATCGCCAATGGCTGACGGAAGATTCGCCAAACGGCCAACTTCAGACTCGCTAAGATCTTCCAGCCGTATTGTACCTCAAGTCGGAGTTTATGTATTTGATTTTTCGTATTGTAAATCCAATGCTTTTAGCATACTCACTCATCACGTATAATCAAAACCCGCTGGAAAAACGGGCTCGCAATATGTATTTGTGTATTGTATGTTGTGTGCTAAGAAGCAAATAAATGATTGTCTATGTCTATAGAAAGCTCAATAAATCCCGGTCAGTAGTTACTATCCTTTCACCACACCTGGTTCGTAAGAATCAGTGACACAATACGAAAAACGACGAAGTATGTGGTACTACACTGTTATTAATAAGAAGTTTTTCAAAATTGACCATACTTCAAGCGAATAAATACATTTCATTTCATTTCAAAGAAGAAGTTAGGAGACTAAATTAGGCAAAATATATAAACTCTACAGCTGCAGTGGTACCTTCTTATCCTTGTTAGTTGCTTGCCAGACACAGATGCTGGCCGCGTTGGCGCCGGGCAGCGAGTTGCTGAGCGGCACTATGAGCGGACTGAGCGTCGATATCAACTCCGCTCGCTGCTCGGCGCTGCATTCCTGGATGTAGTCGTAAAGAACCGAGTGCAGCAGTCTGGAATATAAGGATTCGAGACACTTTTTCCAAGTTTTATCAGTTAACTTAGACCTTCTGATCTGGAGGCTTAATAAGTATTAAACTATGAGCAAATATTTTGTGGGTTTTGTCGTCCTGCATCATCTTCTCAATAAGTAAACTTCACAGTCACACAAAAGCATGACACTTTGGATACCAATTTTGTTTAATGTTAATTTCAAGCATTATGCCCATTTTGAGCGTGTTATTGTATAGTCACGATAAGCGCCTCTAGCGGGCGAGTTGAGTAAACTCGCAGACAAAAACCCGCTACACACGAAAACGAAAATCAGTGAACAAAACTCAGAATAGAAGTACAGTTGTGCTATTCCTATAAAACAGTTCAAATTAAGTTGCAGGTAGCACTTTAGATGTAAATGCTACTAGTGCTATGTACTTCATATTATATAGATAGTGCAATTCACGAAGACGCGCCCCTCGCGGGGTGCGGGGAGTTTGCTCCGAGCGGCAGTCGCGAACCGTAGTCTATTCATTGTAGTGTGCGTAGTATAGGTAATTAGTGTGTACCGATAACACTCAAACATTGACGGAAGCTTGCACACATATAGGTACTATAAACGGTTAGGAGGAATAGTGGGGCGCGCCTTCGTGGATTGCACTATCTATACTTTGTGAATATTTGAAAGTCTAGTCTAGTACTATCATTTTTTCTATAGTCTAGTACTATCATTTTTTCTATAGTAAATTAGTACTTACTCTCCGTCATGTAGGTTCTTATCTAACATTTTCTGGATATTAGCTTTACAGGAGCTCAAGATGGCTGGTTTCATCTCGGGACTGGTGCTGTAGCAGTCACTGAGGGTCTTTACTTTGGTGTCTTTTGTCTGAAATTAAAAGATACATGAAAGCCATGTCATGTTTTCCATTGGAGTGTATGAGGATGCCTTCAATAAAATCAAAAGGACACATAATATATTACATATACTACTACTGTTCTAGAATAAATATTATGAATTATGAATTTACGTCAGGGGATTTTATTTTATTTTGATATTTATTTTGGTTGGTTTTAATGTATACCAACTTTTTAATTCGGTTATATGTGTGATATGATTCCAAATGTTAAGAAATAAATGAAATAAATTGAATATTATGAATACATTGACTTAATCACATAAAAAGTGAAGACCTTGAATCTATGCCAAAACCAAGCCTACAAGAACAGGCAAGAAACAGAGGCTAAGTATATTCCCTTTTTTTCATACTCATAATCAAAGAACAACAATTAAGCTCCTTTCAAATAAACTTTTTTTTATTTTAAGTTTTTTATGTGCTAGATAAGAATTAAGAAAACCTTACGTTTCTGTATATCTCTCCATAGAACTCCTGCTGCATATGACACTTTTCCTTCTTCGTCGCAAACTCTCCATAAGCGTAGTCAAGCACTGGAGCACTTATATTGTGCGAGGCTAGAGACACAATATGACCGAAAAACCTTTTTAAGACCTCATGTCGGATGAAATCAGTTCCGTATTTGAGTATACGCTTTACGGCATGCTGGCCATACTTGGACTGAGCCATTTGAACCATGAGATCGAGTAACTCCTCGCTGATTTGAGTTTTAATGTCTTCGGAACCATGTTTCAGCAGAACTTGAATGACTCGGCTGAGGTCATGGGTAAGTGCTATAGACTTGTACTGGCCTTTTAAGATACTATGGAGTTCTTTGCATGAGTTTTCTTTGAAATCCGGTTTTACAGTTTTTCTGAAATACATTAGATAAACATTTTCCAATATTGTATATTTTAGGTAAGTAGATAATTCATAAATAAATAAAAAACAGCCTGTTATTATTGTTACTTGTTTACCTGTTGATAGTTGTAAGGCATGCAATAAAGAATTTTCTATTCTGTTACCTACCCTATTATGATGGACTAAATAATATAAATATGATATGGATATAATATGGATGGATTTGACATAAATTTATAGATGAAAATAATATTGAATGACATAAATTAATAAAGATTCTACCTTTGAATCTGTGCAGCTAGCAACTTTGCTTTGTGTGAGATCTCAAATACTTCTGCAGTAGCTTTTGCTTTTCGTCTAACAATCCTCAGTTCTTTTTTTTCCTTTTTCATCTCCGACCATACAGGTTTTTCACCATTGGTAGCATCAGTGCCAGGTTTTCCTTGGCCTGGCTTACCTTTGAAGTTTTTTTTGTCACCAAACTTCTTACTTTTGTCACCAAACTTGTTGCTTTTGTCACCAAATTTGTTGCTTTTGTCACCAAACTTGTTACTTTGGTCACCAAACTTTTTGCTTTTGTCACCAAACTTCTTGCTCTTGTCACCAAATTTATTAGATTTGTCACCAAAATTCTTCCTATCAGCAAACTTATTTTTGCCCTCAAAGTTTTTCTTAACTTTGTCACCAAATTTTTTTTTAATCTTCATTTCATCTCCTTCGCCTTTGAGTTGAGGCTTTGTGGTCATAAGTTTCTTTTTTGATGGGGAGCCTGCAGCAGCATCCTCGTTTTTTCTTTTTACTTGCATTTTTGTAGGTTCTCTAGGTTATGACATAGGTGCAAAAAGTATATCTATTTTTTTATAAATCGCTGTCTACGGTATTGGTGCACGACTTTGTCCAGACGACAGCTGATAATAGCCTGGGCCAACGATTGGAAGAAATACGAGATTTCTGTCCAAGTAGTATTACTTTTGCCTGAAATAAACAAACACACTTGAAGAAAAATACGACGACCATGCACTGAACTAATGAAATAAAAGTGAAATATCTCTTCTTCTAGGTCGGTCTGTCATTTCAACAATCAATCTAACCAATGTCATCTCAGCTGCAACTGACACATTTACTGACATAATAAACAATGAACGATCATTGACAGTTCGTTTTGTTATTTCTGTGCTCTAGAATCGAAGTCGAAGCATTGCGGCGGATCTGAAGTTAGCCGCTTAGCGTAGCTACCGTTTGCCATTGGCTATTTTTGCACAAACGGATAGTTTCAGACGGGCCAAGCTTTATTGTTATTTTTTAATTTCTCTTTATTTTTCCGGCGCTCTTATATTTACGCAATATTCACCACGGCATGTTTATCAAAACTTTTTTTTAATTTTAATTTGAGCTTTCTGGGTTAAAGTTTTCTGTAATATTCCACTATCTTTCTTCATCTTCTTTCTTTATTCTTAATCTGTAAGCTTATTTAAGTTAAATCTTACTGCATTCATAAAACATCGATTTTTAATTAAAGCTTTCATCATTTTTTAATAATAAGTTGATGATACACACTAGCAAACATTTAGCAAACATTTTTTTTAAGGAAGTCAAATCTTCTCCTGCCTTGGCTTTTACCGAATGCAACTAGAATGTAAAAAAAAAGCGGTGTTTCTCACGACATGGAATAAAGGATAGTTAGTATGGGATAAGGTTCGGGATAGGGTGATGATGATGTTAGATTTCGTGAATCTAAGATATTTCCGAATTACAGATACGCTAGTAGTTACTATGACACGGGGTGCTTGCTACTAACTATTATCTATTCTGTGACGGTTCACAGAATAGATATTACAGATACGCTAGTAGTTACTATGACACGGGGTGCTTGCTACTAACTATTATCTATTCTGTGACGGTTCACAGAATAGATAATAGTTAGTAGCAAGCATCCCAAGGCGTTTTTCGTGACTGTAGATTTTATGAACTAGCGGTCGCCCGCGGCAGGCTTTGCCCGCGTAGTAGGCCATTGCTAACATCCATCCTGTGGAATGTTTGTTTTATTTACCTACATGATTTTGTAGATCTACTGCATTTAGTTAGGTATTATGAGTAAGGTGGGCACTGATGCAAACGAGCTTACCTGATGGTGGATTCAGAAGCTGAATACCTATGTTTAAAATGATTACCAGCTCTTAGGTAGGTAGGAGTTCTGTGTGTAAAATGGGACTTCTCAGCAAATAGGTAGATAGACTTGTCTACCTACATAGAGGTACCTTTTCATCATCATCATCATCATTAGGCCTACCTTATTTATGTACCTACCTATTATGAATAAGGTAGACAAGGCACTGATGCCAACGAGCTGCGGCAAATTCATCATCCACACTTGATGTGCGGGCTGGTTTCCGCAAGGCCTCTAGTGGGCCCTTATTGCGTGGCGCTTGACACGAACGAGTTGCTCGAACTTTTGTAGGTTCTACAACACCCCGGTTTCCTCACGATGTTTTACTGGCATAGTGCACATACATTTTTCTACAGAAAAACTCATTGGTACACGACTGGATTTGAACCCACGACTAAGGATCGGAAGGCGGGTCCGCTACCACTAGACCACCAGTGCTCTCTGCCAACGAGCTTACCTGATGGTGGATTCAGAGGAGCGTGTAATCATAATACTTAATCATATGTATGTATAGGTAGGCGTTCTGTGTGATAATGGGACTTCTCAGCAAATAGGTAGGTATGTACATAAAGGTACTTAGGTAGGTAACATTGTCATCATCATTATTATACAGATTTGTATTTTGTAACAAATAAACTCAAAAACTACTGGACTGATAAATTTCTTTCGCCTCTTTAATGCTGAATTATCCCCGAGTAGCATAGTTACATTATATCTAGTTTGAGCAAATGAAACCTACAGGAAATGAGTCTCTTTCACCAATAACTCTGCATCTGTAGTTTAGTAACTACTGAGTAGTTCGACAGTTGGTACAAATAAAATGAAATGAAATATATTTATTTGCAAGAAGTATGGTACAATTATAAGATCATAGGGTATGTAAAAAAGTGGCTCACATACTTCATCGGCGACCAATATACAAAATTCAAACAAAAAGTAGAAAATATAAGTTAAATTAAAATAAATCAGTGTGAGAATAATAACAATAATCAATTCAGAATAATAATTCTTAAAGAAAATATAAAATAATTTAAATGAAATCTTTAACGCTATAAAAACATTTATACAACATTGTAGATTATCTTTAGTAGGTAGTTACTCCATCACACACATATAGCAAGTTTCTTCATTCACAATCTGACCTATCACACTTTTGGCAGGGTTATAAACACACATCACACACCCACTAAAGTCGGGTCTACCACCTTCTAGCGCTAAGTTTGACACACATCTTCAGCCCACTGAAGATGAAAGCCCACGAGGTGGTCTGGCATGCGGCAGAGGTGTCCAGCCCTGAAGAATTAAATGTTCTTCTCATTATTGATGACTGCCCAGTTGTAACTATGCGTAGGAGTTGACTATGAGCGGTTGGTTCCCAACGCTGCTGGAGGTATTGGAGTCGTCTGTGCTGTAGGAAATGGTAAATACTCTTCAGATGATAATAATAAGACAGATGATTAATTACCGATGCTGTTGCAGCCATCGCATTTCTGTCATATTTAATATTCCGGTGGATTTTATTTCGTAAATATTAGCTCGTATCTCGAAATAGCCTAGCAAGAAATATAGAACAGTAGCAAGCAGAAGCAAGCATGACATTGACCTCTTGATATTTGACAGTTTGAGATGTCAGTTTTGACAGTTTAAATATAAGATTTACGCACACAAATGTAGATATACATACGTATACGCACACATACACCATAGAAATCTGCTTCTTCTTTTTTCGTGAAAATAAGATCGGCCTTATTTTTCATGAGATTATTTTACTTCTGTGTTTATTGTTGTGTATTTTCTATTTTTGTTTTGGAGTTTGCTTTTGCTAGCTATTATTATAGTATGCACATGCGTCCAAGCTAATAATTAGAGTAATTATGGTTGATATCAATAAATACCTTGAAAGTCAACTGGCTTTAGCTAAACATAAAGAAAACAAAACTGGTCTAAAAGACACAGTCTCCCAAAAAAGCAAGTGTGCTGCAGAAAACATTTCAAAGAAACAAGCTAAAAGTTTCACTAAAAGTTCTCACAAAGACTCTTCCAAGTCTTCCAAACTAAGTGAGAAAGGTTTCGAGAATCCGAGTACTTCCACTAATCTGGTTTCCGATGAAGATAGTGAGTATTTACCATCTGATGATGAAGACGAAACTGTTGTGCATCGTCTTTTACCTGCCACCTCGCGCACTAAGCATAGTGTTAGGAGGATAGTTGATGATGGCAGCATGGACTCCTATAACGAAAGAATTAAAAACTGGCGAGATGGCTTAGCATCTGCATCATCAGGAAAATACGAAGGAGATAATCTCAGTGCCGATATCCAGTATTTACTCGACGGAAATAAGAATCCCGAAGAAAAACATGAACTGCAGAATGGCCTTGGCATACCAAACTATATTTGGAAACAACTATACAAGTTCCAGAGAATAGGTGTCAAGTGGTTATGGGAACTTCATCAAGTGGATGCAGGGGGCTTGCTCGGGGATGAAATGGGCCTCGGTAAAACTATTCAAATAATTGCATTTCTCTCAGGCATCGCCAATTCAGATCTGGGTGCATGGAGTGGACTTGGACCTAGCATCATTGTAGCACCTGCAACAGTAATATACCAATGGGTATCACATTTTCACTATTGGTGCCCTCATCTCAGAGTTGCTGTTCTTCATCACACTGGCTCCCATACTGGCAACCACAACCAGCTGATAAGAGAACTTCATGGATCGCATGGAATAGTTCTCATAACTTATGCTGGTGTTGTGAAGTACAGTAAGGATTTAATGTCTCGAAAATGGCACTACATCATTTTAGATGAAGGTCATAAAATTAGGAATCCAGATACTCAAGTTAGCAAACTAATCAAGCAGTTCCACACGCCTCACAAGCTGATCGTCACTGGCTCTCCGATGCAGAACAGTTTACAGGAACTTTGGTCACTATTCGATTTTATGAGGCCAGGGCTGTTGGGAACTTATACTGCCTTTATGGAGCATTTTGCTAATCCAATTACTCAAGGGGGATATGCAAATGCTACAGAATTTCAAGAAGCCACAGCATTAGAGATAGCTAAAGCCCTCAAGAGTTTGATAACTCCCTACATGCTGAGAAGAACAAAGGCTGAAGTTCAAGATAACATTAACTTGCCTGAAAAGAATGAGCAAGTTTTGTTCTGTGCCCTTACTCAAGAACAAAGAGATCTTTACATGGGGTATCTGATGAGTACTACTGTCAGAAGCATATTGGACAAAGACAATAAGTATGGAGACCCTATCAGAGCCCGGATGCTGGTTGCTCTAATGACACTGAGGAAAATGTGTAACCATCCAGACCTGTACCTCTATGAAGCACATGAGGATTTGGAATCCATTGATGAAGAAACATTTGGACATTGGAAGCGATCTGGAAAAATGACAGTTGTGAACTCTCTGTTAAAGATTTGGCAAAAGCAGGGACACAGGACTTTAATATTTTCACAGTCAAGAGCCATGCTGTGTGTTTTGGAGCAGTACTTGCAAAATCAAGGGTTCAAATACTTGAAAATGGATGGCAGTGTGAGTGTTGGCCAAAGACAAGGCATGATCAAGACGTTCAATGAGAATTCTGAATATTTGGTGTTTTTAGCTACAACAAGAGTTGGTGGTTTGGGAGTCAATCTAACTGGAGCTGACAGAGTTATCATCTATGATCCTGATTGGAATCCAGCCACTGATAACCAAGCTAAAGAAAGAGCATGGAGAATTGGCCAACAGAGGAGTGTCACTGTGTATAGGCTTCTCTCTGCAGGAACCATTGAAGAGAAGATTTATCAAAGGCAAATTTTCAAACAATTTCTTAGCAATAAAATTCTTGTTGATCCAAATCAAAAAAATGTTCTTACAACAAGCACTCTGCAAGGTCTTTTTACACTTGAAGAAGTAAATTGTGATGGGGATACTGAAACAGCGTCACTATTCAAACATACAAAAGTTAACCTCAATACAGATAAAGGTAAGAAAGCTATTGAACTAGGCACAAACGAAGTGTCTGCACAAAAAAAGAAAATAGAAGCTATGAGAAGACTGGCTAAAGCCATCAGTACAAAAATTTCTAAAAATGCTAAAAGAGAACCTGAAAAAGATCCGAGAGAAGAATATAAAAAGAACAGAGAGTTGATGTTGAACCCGCCGAAAGTTGAAGTACCTGAAATCAATTTAGTAGATGATATAATCACAGATGTCCCATTTGAAAATGTGTTGTCTGAAATAGATATTGTAAATTTGCATGTAAAACAAAATTATGAAGAGAAATTGCTCAAAGAGGTATTAAAGAAACAAGAGGAAGTCGAAGATGGCGAAATAGTTGATGATAATAATGAAGATAAGATAGAGTTAAATGATCAGAGCATTGATTTACATGATAAAGATATGGAACCAATAAACGAAAAACGAGAACCAGTTTCCATTGATGATTCCAAAAGTAAAGAAGAATTAAATAAAGCTAAGATCTCACGAAAACGAAAGCATTCAAAATCAGAATCTGTTGCAGAAATGGAAGTTGAAAACTTGGTAGCTATAAAAAAAGTTAAAAAGAAAAAGCACAAAAAAGAAAAGGATAGGCATGAGAAAAACCGAGGTGATGATGATTATGTGTTGAGCAAACTGTTTGCTAAATCATCTGTGAAGAGCGCCCTGCATCATGACGAAGTTGTTGGCTTGGCTGAGAAAGAGAAGAGGTATAGAATGAGAGAAGAAGCAACGAAAAGGGCGAAAGATGCTTTAAGGGCAATAAAATTTTCCTCAAAATAATTCCATGACAATCTCTCTCACAGTAAGTGAGAACCTACCTCAATGATTAAACGTTACTTTTACATTCAAAAATAGTATTTGGCCTAGCTTGGCAAAATAATAGGAAAAAAGCATAAATTTTGTAAGCTATACATAATATAAAAGTATTTATGATTTTAAGTCTAAGTTAATTCGAGAATATATTTTTTGTTTTCAAACAAATCCTTCCTGTTTCCGATCAAAAATCTCTAGCAATCCATAAAGGCCTTGGAGTTATAGGCAGTTAGAAAGCATCTCGCTCTTTGGGCATTCTTATGGCATAAAGGTCTTCGGTGATGTTTGTGGATCTCGGTTCATAAATAGAACATCATTTTTCTCAAAGCAAAGCAACGATGGATCTCAAAAAAATTCAGTGTTTTTTTTGCCGAAGTCTGAGCTGAAGTCTTTATTTTTTTCCTGAGCAAGAGCAACACTGATTAGAAATGTCAAAAAATAGAACTCAATCAATGCCAGTAATGTCATTTAAACTTTTTATGTCAAACGTCTGTCACTCTGTCCTGCTTTTCTGTTTTCTGCTTTCCTGTATGTCCTGCGAAGTGCGAACTGTGATTCCGTAGAATTGGGAATATTTTCATTTTCTCAGCTATCGTGTATTCAACAGGAAACACAAGATAGGATGCTAAGAAATAATCGAAACACGTTCCATGCTATCAAGTTAGTGTGAGGAATTCAAGATTTTTTTTCTTCTGGATGTTGGTTACGAAAACGACTGCTGTGAACCTTTCAGTTGTAACTCCTGCAAAATTGAAAAGTTAACTATCTGTTCTGTTTGTTACATCGCGTATTCACTGGCAGCATCATGTCTGGTGGGAAAAGGCCACTAAAGCCTAAGCTACCGATCTTCGTTCTCAAAGCTCAAGAGGAACAAGTTGTGTAAGTGCCCAAAGCATTCTAGTAACAGTTCATAATAATTTGGAGTACTTAGCGCTGTTTGCGCTCATACCTTTATCCCTTGAATTAAAAACACAAGTATTTGCTAGTCACAATTTAATTTATGAAATAAATAAATCCTAAATGTAGGGAGTATTATTTCTCCTGATTTGCAGTCATTTTTTAAATACTTGCAGCACACCACCAGCAAACTTAGACAAGCAGACGACAATTACTGTGGATGACAAGACATTCACAGTCCATGCAGATGATTTGGTTAAAATCTGTGACCTTGGCCGTGGGGCCTATGGGATAGTTGAAAAAATGCGCCACATACCCAGTGATACCGTCATGGCTGTGAAGGTATGCGTTAGACCTACTCAAGTATTACATTATACCATCCTGCATGCATGTAGAAGTCCAATCCTAGTCATAGACCTCTCACAGACACTTTCAGAATAATCCATTTGAGCTTTCTCCAACCACCAATTTCTGATGATTGTTATTATGAAGTAAATTTAATGTTCTTGTAAAGGCTTCATGTGATTTGCTTGTAATATAGATCCCAAAAAAACAACTGATGTAAAATTGGAAATGAAATGAAATAAAAAAATTAATTGAAATAATTTATTTGCTTGAAGCATGGTACAAGACCAAGACTCGTACCACAAGCTCATAAAGCGATTGCTATTTACTTCTTAACCATGTGGCCAGATTGATAAGTTACTTTAGTGTACCAAAATTTGTTTCTCAACAGAGGATCCCAGCCACATTCAACAGCAGTCATAATCTAGAACTAAAGCGCCTGCTTATGGATCTAGATGTGTCCATGAGAGCCAGTGCCTGTCCGTACACAGTGCACTTCTATGGTGCCATGTTCCGAGAGGGGGACGTCTGGATCTGCATGGAAGTTATGGACATGAGTCTTGATAAATTTTACGCCCACGTCTACAAAAATAGCCGCACCATACCAGAGAACATTCTGGGGAAAATAGCTTTCTCAGTCCTCAGTGCACTGCATTACCTCCATTCAAAGCTGAAAGTTATCCACAGAGATGTTAAACCATCCAACATACTTATTAACAGGAAAGGCGAGGTGAAAATGTGTGATTTTGGCATCTCCGGCTATCTGGTGGACTCCGTAGCGAAAACAATTGATGCTGGATGTAAACCCTACATGGCCCCTGAAAGGATTGACCCCTCTGGCAATCCGGGACAGTATGACATACGCAGTGATGTATGGTCACTTGGGATTTCACTGATTGAGCTTGCTACTGGGACCTTTCCCTACAACATTTGGGGCACACCATTTGAGCAGCTGAAGCAAGTTGTAAAAGACGATCCCCCAAGACTGCCTGCTGGTCAATTCTCTCCTGATTTTGAAGATTTGATTGTAAAGTGCTTACAGAAAGACTACAAGCAAAGGCCTAATTACGATGCACTGTTAGCTCATAACTTCTGTAAAGAGCACAGTGAAAAGGATACTGATGTGGCCTCATTTGTTCAAGAAATATTAGACTTACCAGATGACTCCTAGCAATAGGATTATTTATAATTTACGTACCTATAAGTACAATGTTTAGTTTACTAACCAATCATGTAATAGATCATCTATTTACACCTAGTGTATTTTATCTTGATTATTCGTTTTATAATTAGTTATTATAGAGAGTTAAACCATCATAACATATAATAAAAAATCAACATGTTTAGTTAATTTATATTACTGGTTCTGAATCCATCAGATGTTCTTTCAATTGTCAAGATAAAAAGCTTAAGAGTGAATAAATATAAAGTTAACTCTAATAACTATATTAGGTACCTATCATACGTAAAGAAGAGCGCTTATTAGTTTTGTTTGGGATATTCAGTTCAAAGCATTTTTAGCAGGCAAAGTACATTAATAACCAACTGAAAATCTGATCGGTGTCATAAGAGTAGAATAGTTGTAAAAACTCCAATAATTATAACTGTTTAGATACTAATACAATCTGTTACATCACAAGTTAATTTAGTGTTAATAAACAAAATACATAATTTGTTTTCAGTTTGGTTTATTTTTTACTCACAATTATTTTAGACTAGCGACCCGCCCTAGCTTGGTGTTGTAGCGTGATGTTATATAGCCTATAGCCTTCCTCGATAAATGGACTATCCATCACATAAATATTTTTTTAATTCGGACCAGCAGGTTCCTGAGATTAGCGCGTTCAACCAAACAAACAATCAAACGCTTCAGCTTTTTATTATTAGTATAGATTTTATATTATTTTTGAATACTTTCCTAGCTCACTACTCAAAGGGTGAAAAAAACTTCATAGGTAAAAATGCATGCCAAAAAAATATACTACTAATAACAGAACTGAATGCTTAAGGGGCCAGCGGAGGGAAAATTTTCATACAAACGTAATACCAAAATAATTACTAGTTTAGGCAGATTTTCACTATATTATTGTAAATTTAAGCCAATCACATTTTGCAATGAAAAAAATGTATAAAATGCGCTTGGTGTTTATTTCATTTGAGGTATGTAATTTAAAATAAAAACTGTTCAGGAACCTAGATAAATACTATACAAATACAGTTATTACAATAATATAGTGAAAATCTGCCTAAACTAGTAATTATTTTGGTATTACGTTTATATGAAAATTCGCCCTCCGCTGGCCCCTTAAGAATAGGAACAATTCTACTCGCGCATCATAGCTTCTACAACTGCATATTAACTACAGGTGTATTTTAAACACACACTGCAGACTCGATAGGGGTTAGTAGTTTTCATCGGCTTAAAGCAACAACAAGTAGCATTCCCTTCTGCTCAAAAGGCCTAAATATGAGGAATAGGCTAAGATTGCGCTGTGCGTAGTTTATATAAAGACTACGCCACATAACACATCAATTGCGAGTGTGGCCGCGGCCTTAACAATAAAATAACTATGTAATGTTTATAAATATTTATTAAAATCATCAAAACACTACTACCACAATAAATAAGTACAAAATACGTACATGAAAAAGTACATTGTCATTTTTTCTTACAATAAAAGACAACATTTGCCAAGTAAAGGCATGGGATACAGATAGGTACAACGTTTTAGTTTACAATTACTGTAAATGTTTTAAACCTCATAAACAAGAATGTTTGTACATAATACGAATAACAAGTTAGCTGTTAGCTTATTCACAGTTTTACTTGATCAGTACGTATAATATAGATTTTATTTTGCCCGAACAGTTGAAAAAAGAGTGGAACATTTATGACAAAATAAAGTCTTTGTGATATTCCGTTAGTAGGTATAGGCGCACTATAAAATCAATAAAATATTAAATGACTAGTGCACGGGCATAGAATAAATACTAATGGGGTTCAGTGTTCATAGTTCACAACTTACATACAGTAGTAGGCAAATATTGCACATCGGCTAATTTCGGCTTCATAGAAAGAGATAGCGCTCTACGAAACCGAAAAGCCGATGTGCAATATTTACAGTGTTGCCAGTGGCCAGTCAAATATAACATGAGACAGCCCAAAAAGTAACATTTTCATGAGGAAAGTAACATGACCAAAAGCTAATATGTATAAAACGACACAATACTATAAGGCAAATAATTTCAAAAAAAAATTGTATCATGGAAGTAAAGAGGGTCAAAAGTAACGGAAAATGTTATAAAAATAACATCCTGGCAACGCTGAATATTTATTGCTTACAACCGTACAACAGGTATAAATAGTTAAGCGTAATTGACTAGAGCTAGAGGGCAATGCCACGAGTGCTCAGAATGGCGAATTCATGCCCAGTTTTGTGCCGAAGTCCAGTCGAGCGCGTCGTTGATTACGCGCGTCCGCCCTGTGGACAATATAAATGATGAAATAGTCTCAAGGTTTCTTTTCATGGTAACGAAAACGGTGGGAACCAAGCCGTAGTTTGTTTGTTGTTCTTCTAGGCTTGGTCGCGTGGAACTGGCACCTAGACTCACCTAGCTTTAAGACATTTCAAAGTGATACAGCTGAATAAATAAATTATAATTTGAATACGAACTGTTTTCGAATTCTCTTGCCTGCATAGGCATGAGACTTCTCCATTCGTCCGCCAGGGGCGCTTGCCGTGTGTCAGTGAACACTACTCAATACAAAATCTTAGAAAAGGCTACTGATTAACCCCCTCATAATGTCAGACACTTTTTAACGGCTCGCTTAAAGTCTTCTAATCAACAATAGAGATTGCAACAGAGTTATCGGTCTGCTAAGCTAAATGATGGTTTTTTAATGCCACCAAATCAAGTGCATGTTACCTCCTATCTACACCTATCTACCTATTTGGGTGTCTGCCTATTGTAGCAACTAGGTATTATAGTTACATAAAAGCATGGACTTTTCACCTATTACTACTGACGTATGGCAAAATAAAATTTCATTTCAAATGACTGATATAGGACCATTATGAATATACATTTAAGTATTGCTGTGTATTGTATACTCACTTAATCTCCTGCCACTTGATAAACTCCAGTAGAGCGAAGCAGGCGAGCAGAGACAGGGCATAGCCGCTAGCTAGTGACGCTGGCACGTCATACCGCAACGTGCATAGCTGCCAACGATCACACGTCCCGTACGTTCCCATCAGCATCACACCGCTGAATATGCTCTGGATTATTATCCTGGAATAGATAACTCATTTATTTGGGTCTATTAGGTAATATTTTGGAATATGAAGGCAGGAAGAAGTTGAGTTAGCAAAAAGCAAAAAAAAATCTTACAAGAATACGACAGTAGCACACCACACTTTGTTCGACCAAAAGCCCCTCTGCCAAATCGAGGATTGTCGGTGGACGAATGACAGTGATATTATTACTGGAACAAAACACATAAAATTACCTAAATGTTTAATGAAATGAGTGAAGCTGTGTTGTTTTCTTTACAACAAATATCCATCATTTAATAAAAAAAAGTAGTCAACGAATAATTATAGAACTGCCAGCGTACATCGGCCTCAACAATTTGACAATGGAAAAAAGCGAATTTGTTTTAACTGGGTGTACATTAACTGGCCGTACATTAACCGGACACAACATAACATCAGTCGAAAGTTCGAGTTTGAAAAGTTGCATAGATCAGTTTCAAATAAAACTGATCTATGCAACTTTTCAAATAAAATCCACGAATTTTCTAAAGTCTTAAAATATTTATTGTTACGTAGACTACAATTACGGGCCATCATGTGTTATAGTGGCTATTTCTTAACTTTGAGTTAAGAAATAGCCACTCGTTTTTTGTAGGTACTCAGTACAGTACATCAGTACTTACTTAAATGCGAAGTAATCAACGCCAGTGTAATATGCTGCACCACATAAAAGCCGTCAAAGAACTCATCGCCCCAGCCATGCCAGCTTCTCAATCTCAGGTCGTGACTCTCCGACACATTGGCCACGTTCACCGGATACACCAACCAACACGCGGTGGTGTTGGTCGCTGTGGATATCTGCTCGCAGAAACTGCGCAATGTATACCAGTACAGGACGAGTATCGATATCACGGAGGGGAGGAACTTGCACGCGTAGCACCAGAATATGAAGAGCGCCATCTGTTGAAGGTAGAAGGAATTTAGAATTGTGGTTATTGGATACTCGAAAATAACGGAATTAATGAATAGCTTCGGAAGGACTTGATGTTACAGCGGCTTTCAGAAGCTCTGAAATTGTTTTGCGTCAGCTTTCCGCGTAGTAATCCCACCTGTACAGTGTGCACACCCCATCGCACACAACGGTACCTCGACGTACAAAACCCCGCACAATGGTACTTTGACTTACACACAACTCACACAAAGGTAACTTGGCATATACACACCCCATACAACGGTACCTTGGCGTACACAGCCCACATAAACGAACCAACGGAGCCTTGGCGTACACACATCCCACACAAAAGTACTTTGGCGTACACAGCCCACATAAACGAACCAACGGAGCCTTGGCGTACACACATCCCACACCACGGTACCTTGGCGTACACACATCCCACACAAAAGTACTTTGGCGTACACAGCCCACATAAACCAACCTTGGCCTACACACGCCCCACACAAGAGTACCTTGGCATACACACATCCCACCCAAGAGTACCTTGGCATACACACACTCCACACAACGGTACCTTGGCATACACACATCCTCTCTAGGTACTTTTGTGAACTCACACCCTACACAAGAGTACCTTGGCATACACATACCCCACCCAAGGGTACCTAGGCGTCCACACACCCCACCCAAGGGTACCTTGGTAAACACACGCCCCCCACAACGGTACCTTGGCATACACACATCCTACCTAGGTACTTTTGTGAACTCACACCCTAAACAAAGGTACCTTGGCGTACACACACCCCACCCAAGGGTACCTTGGCGTACACATACCCCACCCAAGGGTACCTTGGTGAACACACACCCCACACTACGGTACCTTGGCGTACACACCCTACACAAAAGTACCATGGCATACACACACACCCCACTTATGTACCTTGGCGCTGTGCGGGCGCACGGGTCGCGAGGCGGCGCGCTGCATGACGCCCGCGTCGAGCGGCGCGAAGGCGAGCGCGTGCGCCAGCAGCGGACACACACACACGCTGCACCACATGCTGCCGCCCGCACTCAGCGCTAGCGGCAGGAAGCCGCATAGTGATCCCACCTGAAGGGCAAAACGTAGTTTTACTCGATCATTTTGAACAATACGTTTCGCCTACAATAACACGTAGCTTGGTAGAAACGATCGAAACGAGTTGTTGTCTCATTATTTCTCCATACAAAATAGACAGACACGTAGGCGAAACGAAATGTTCAAACTGATCGTAGAGAACGAAATGTGACAACTAGAGTTCCGCCATTTTGTCAAAGGAATGTCACAATGATTTGTGTCACAAAAACGCAGTTTTCTAAATTTCCTTGCAGTTTTCTGTGAAAGGCGACTTTAACGTACATACACACAAATATGCTCGACACAATTTTCACAAATTGCCGATTAGGGGTGAAAATAAGATTTCTGCTTTAGCTGCGCATCGGTCTCTCATTTTCATATGCAGAGAACTTTACTCTTAATTTTACCAAATAGATATAATCATATAATAGTGTTGGCATGACCATCTGGATGCTTTCGAAAGGAGATGGTGGGTGGAGGCTCGGGATAAGGAAAACTGGGAGTCTTTGAAGGAGGCCTTTGCCCAGCAGTGGGACGACATAGGCTAGGAAAAAAATAGATATAATCATCCGAAGAGTCAGTAGTTACCTGTATGAGCGAGATGAAACAAACGCTGCACATCCAGAACTGCGTGCTATTCCACACACACATCATGAAGTGACGCGACATGGTTATCAGCGTGAAGAGAGACACGTCAGCGTCTCGCGTCATCTACAAGCAATTTCATGTTGAAATTATGTCCATATTCTTCATTCAATCGTCCATATTCTTCATTCAACTCGTTAGAAAGTTTTTTATAATGCCCCAAAAGTAGCCGAGCAGGATTTGAACCCGCGGCCTTCCCCTTGGTACGGGGCTGCGCTGACCGCTGCGCAAAAAGAAAAGTAATAGAAAAACCACACTTTTTTCTTTAGAAAGAGTTCGTTGGGAAAAGCAATACCATCGAAACTGTGAGCAGTGATGCCCGTAAAGCTGTGTTTGGATTTGAAGATGAAACATAAGCAAGTAAACGTATATTAAAAGTTACTTAAAGTCGACATAACATTAAAATACAACAAATACTGATCTCAACCAATCATAAGAACGGTTATGTAACGTAAACTGATAGGCAACACTAGTAAACACTTAGGCAAAATACTAAACGTTAACTAAAAAGCGAATGAACATTTTGTAAATAACGAATTTGCAAAATCAAAAAACATATTTGTTAGCAATCAAATAGTTTTTTTAATAAATCATATTAATATTTTACACATATTTTGTGAGTAGACACGAAACATTTAATGCTTGTACGAGTATGTAACTATAAAAACATGCATCTACGACTATTTTATGTATTGTACTACGATTAAAGTTTTGCTAGCTCGTGCCACATCGCATTATACTTTCAGAAGGGCAAGTCCCAGTGCATTTACAACATTTCGTCTACCAAATGTTGTTTTCGTATGAGCACGTGTCTCTCTTTTGTATGGAAAATTGATGAGACAACAACTAATTTCGATTGTTTCTACGTAACGTATTTTTGCTGTCTCACCTTTTCTCCATACAATAGAGAGAGACAAATAGACGAAACCAAAACAACATTTCGTGTACGTAGCAAAACTCCGACTTTGGGTACAGAAAACGAAGATTGCCAAAGAGAAGTGCTTTACAATAATTGTAGTACTTTACTACACATAGGTACCTGTTCCCTGCAGTAGTTGGTGTAAGGTTGATTTTGCCATTTATTTTGTAACTACGAGCAGCGTGTAAAATGTTAAAATTCATGATTAGTGTAAAGTAAAATCTGATTTCAGAGAAGAGAAATAACTTTAGTAATTTAGGAACTTATCAAACATATTTCGCAAAAGCAGACCAGTTTTAGAGCATTCATATACAAAATACAATGTGTTTCGATCACCAGGAAATAGGAGAAAAAACCTGAGAAAACAAATATCCTAAACAAAATTTTTGAAGTCGTAAAAACCAATAAAGTCGCGGCACTGTCACCTTACTGACCCCTTGGCAAAGATCGAAAAACTTCGTCAAAGGTCGGGGGGTGGAGTTAATGGTTCAAGTCTTTTTGTAGGCATTTTCGGAGTGCCACTTATTTAAATCATTTACAGACATTTACAGGGAGAGAAATAGTAAAAAAAAAGTAGAACTCTTGTAAACAGGATTAAATAAAACTTACCGATAAGGAACAGGGTACAGAATTGAGTGCTCTCGCCAAGTCAATAGGTCCCATGCACGTATCAGGGACTTTGTATGGGGGCATTTTTTGGCACAACACCGGATATAGGGGTTCTACCGCAACGCTAAAAAGAAAAATAAGATAAAGTATAAAAAATACTACTGGCGTATATTAGGTTGATAAAATTAAAGGTTTTACAAGGGGCCCTAAAATGTATACAGACAAAACAATAGTGCAACTAAAAAATGCCATTGTTTTTCAATGGCGTTAAATACTTCCTAGCATTAAATATTTGCAATACTTCCTAGAACTTCGTGAAAATATTCGTGCAAAAAATTACCCTTTTAGCATTTTTCTATAATCAATCGAGAAGCATTGCCTAACGGACCCTTTTAAGTTTTCGGGAAAAGTATTTTTGATAAGATACAAATCTAAATATATACACTTGCCTACTTACTTATTTTTGTATACACTTACCTTGCATCAGCTTGCATGAATATCTCCATATTTGAGCAGTTCGCAGCTGAGCCCATCACACAAACCACTTCCCCGTAATCCTGTCAATGTAAGTAGAAATATACATTACAAATCCACTTTACTGGTCTCTCAGCTCAGTTGGTAGTAGCTCTATCTTCTGCGCCGTAGGTCATGGGTTCGATCCCCACCGAGAACAAATATTTGTGTGGTGAACATAAATGTTTGTTCTCTGTCTGTGTGTTATATTGTATTCTAAGTATGTATTTACAAAAACAAAAAATACATTAGTATTATATCAGCTATCTGGTTCCCATAGTACAAGCTCTGCTTAGTTTGGGGCTCAATAGTGTTGTGTGAATTGTCCACAATATTTATTTATTTATTGCCTCGCACGCTAGGTCACGCACGTCAGGAGCGTGCCCTACGACCATCCATCAACTTGAGGCATATAGATAGTGCAATTCACGAAGACGCGCCCCTCGCGGGGTGCGGGGAGTTTGCTCCGAGCGGCAGTCGCGAACCGTAGTCTATTCATTGTAGTGTGCGTGTGCACTCATAGGTAATTAGTGTGTACCGATAACACTCAAACATTGACGGAAGCTTGCACACATATACTATAAACGGTTAGGAGGAATAGTGGGGCGCGCCTTCGTGGATTGCACTATCTATACAGATGTTCAGCCTCACGTGCCAGTAATATCACCGTATCGTATTGTGTACGTTACCTGCATAATTTGTATCATATCCCGGACGGAGCGCGCTCCACAGTCGGTGAACAACGACACTAGAAGCGGCACGTTGTCAACCTGTTCTATGTGTGGACGGATGTTTTCTATGCCGCGGGGCAGTTTTGCCTGTTCAGAGAAAAACAACTATAATTTATACTGTGTCAAGGCCTGCATAGGCCGCTGGCGTCGGCGATCAGTGAAACGCTGTCAAATTTGACAGCGATATTTAACAGCGTTTCACTGATCTCTACCGCCAGCCGAATAAGTGTTCGCAGACCTTTAGTAAACTTACAGGCTATCTTAGACTATGTTAGTATGTAAAGGCAACGCAACAAACACAGATTTAGTAGATATGTAAGTACTGTTACGGCGAAACTCTTCATAGATTATAGCTTGAACTCTGTTTTACTTTAATAATCATCTACGCATTACAACGCCATTTTCCTCGACTAGTGACGTAACTCGTCGCTCGGTCCGAGTAGGGATGTCCTGTTCCCAAAACCGGCTAACAGTTCATCCTTATTAATATTAATATTATAAATGCGTTTGTAACTCTGTCTGTCTGTCTGTCTTCCTGTCTGGCTTTCACGCCAAAACTACTGAACCGATTGAAATGAAATTTGGTACACAGATAGTTGAGGGCCTGGGGAAGGACATAGGCTACTTTTTATTGCGAAAAAAGGGTTGTAAGGGGTTGAAAATAGGGGTTGAAAGTTGTATGGAAGTATCGTCATTTTTAGAGCTAGAAACTTAAAACTTATTTTTTAGTCTGTTGATTTGATATAAAAAAATATGACATTCAAAGATTGTGCTGGGGGGGTAGAGGGAGGGGAGTACAGGGGGGAGTGTGGAGGGGAGTACAGGGGGGAGTGTGGATGGGAGTACAGGGGGGAGTGTGGAGAGGAGTACAGGGGGAGTGTGGAGGGGAGGTGCGGGGGGAGTGTGGAGGGGAGTGTGGAGGAGTGTACAGGGGGGAGTGTGGAGGGGAGGTGCGGGGGGAGTGTGGAGGGGAGTACAGGGGGGAGTGTGGAGGGGAGTACAGGGGGGAGTGTGGAGGGGAGTACAGGGGGAAAGTGGAGGGGAGGTGCGGGGGGAGTGTGGAGGGGCGGTGCGGGGGGAGTACAGGGGGATTGTGGAGGGGAGTCTGGGGGGAGTGCGGGGGGAATGTGGGGGGGTGTTGAGGAGAGTGGGGGGAGTACAGGGGGAGTGTGGAGGGGAGGTGCGGGGGGACTGTGGAGGGGCGGTGCGGGGGGGAGTACAGGGGGATTGTGGAGGGGAGTTTGGGGGGAGTGCGGGGGGAATGTGGGGGGGTATTGAGGAGAGTGGGGGGAGTGTGGGGGGAGTTCGGAGAGGAATGCGGGGGGGATGAAAGTGTGGCGTAGTACGACGCCATATGTCTAAGTTTAGTAAGAGAGCAGACGACTGTGTCACGTGCACGCGAATATGACGTTGTTATTTAATTACTGTTTTCTTCCGCTGCAAATTAAAAATGCTACCCATAGACACTATACCACGCGGACGAAGTCGCGGGCACAGCTAGTAGCTAATATTTTCATTGCATAGCAATAATTTCACTGGCACCCTTCAAACCGAAACACAGCAATGCACGGATGAAATAGCCATGGTGGTAGTACTTCCCCGGACGAGCCCTTCACAAAGAGTTATATTACTACTAAAGTTGAAACGGTAATGGGCAGGCCATATAGCTCGGAGAACCGACAATCGTTGGGGAATAAAGGTTCTCGAATGGCGACCACGAACTGAAAGACGAAACGTAGGACGCCACCATCCGATGGACTGAGGACATTGCTGGAATGGGCTCAGAATCGTTCTTCCTGGAAATGTGTAGGGGAGGGCTATGTCCAGCAGTGGACTTCTTCAGGCTGGTGATAATGACTAGTCTTGCGGCTAGTAGGATATTTTTGTTCCGTGGTCGCTTACTCGATTGCTCATATCAAAGTTGACTGGCGCAGAGTGGTCCGTAGAGTCAGTGAGACAGGACAGCGACCGACAGCCGTCCACCGGCGAATCGGGCCCTTCCTCCTCGTCCAGGAGGGAATCTGCAGATGGATGCGTTGTGGCCACACTGCCTCGCTGGAATAAGCACTTTTAGCCTCAATTTATATCAACGAAAGCGAAGCTAACGAAGTTTCATGAGTTTTGTTGCACAAACTAGATCAGCCAACAAGTAGAGAAAAAAACCCGCTTGCTTTTACTTAGTTTTTTTTATATTTGAATTGACGAAATTACGAACCGGCCTCAAAACAGTGTGTATATAATCTTATAGGTATTTAATAAAAAAAAATCTGAAAACTAATGGAACTACAAATTGTAGAATTTCTAGATGATTTTCTTTGGGCTTTTTCTGTTTTGTCATTCATAAAGCCGGTCACTTTTTAACGGCTCGCTAAGTCTCTTGTCACTGTCATTTTCATGTCAACATATAGAGATGGCAACATACATATCGGTCTGCTGAGCTAAATGACTGCTATAGGACCGTTATGAATTTACCCATTTGCCGATTAGCTGAAATCAAAAGAGTATATGATTTAATTCCGTACCTTCAAAGTAGTGTGGGTAGTTATTGAATGTCTAGCCTTTTTGACTTCACTGTCAAATTTGACAGTAGTGTGGTCCAAGTTGATAGCCCCTGGCGCTGACATTGACAGCGCTTTAGATGCGATCATGTTGGTGCTAAACAAAATAGAGGAATTAATTTGATAGATAAACTGCCTTTTATCAATGCGGGATAGAAAGGTACTGATAATGGTTTGCACTCATAAATAATTAACCAATTATGGACCGCACTACAATGTATTAAGAATGGAATCAGGTTTTTTTTTATTTCGTCTACTGGCAAACAATTAAATTTAAAAAAAAAATACAAAAAGGAAAAAAAACAAAAAAAAAAGAAAAATAAAATACATAGGTATTGGTATAGCTTATATTAATACCCTGTACCGTAAAGGTACAATGAAAGTGCAGAGTACCATTATGGCGGCCATCTTGGAATACTCGAGCCAATATTTTACTAGCTACAGTTTTCCAAAACAGTGCTATAAAAAATTATGTATATGTATCCCAAATTCACGTCTGTGTGTTGGCAACCCTATTATTGTGTACGTTTCTTTTCCGCATTGATAAGACAGGTAATTTGGTATTGTAATTGTAGATTTTTGGACATCACTAGGCTACGGCATTGGAAGCGTTCAAGCACTACTTTTTTTTTAACATACTGGCAGTTTTTTCTTTTTGATATTTACATCAATACCATACCACCCACCAAGACTATGAATAAATAAAAATAATTTGTCTACTAAGCAGCTAATAAGTACTTCTACTGAAACATTACAAAGAATAATTGGCTACATAATTATGGTTCATTTAAACTAAGAATACTATGCAGAGATGTTTCAGTTTTAAACTGCACGCCCCAAAATTCAGTCAGTCAGTGTAAATTGTTCTTTATCACATCACAGGGATCATTTTGAAGTACTTTGCTGTGTGTCAACGTGAAGAACAGAAGCGCGTGCATTTTTAGACTGAAACATCTGTACCAGACTGTCAAAATTTTTTTTTTCACTCACATTTTTCATTTAGTTGTTCAAAAACTATACCAACGTCTTAGCAATCAAATGGTCCACTTTAGGTGTGAATATGAGTGACACCCCTATTTATCAGTATTAGAAAACTCCATGCCTTTAAAAATCTCAGTAGTATTTCGTGCTTAGAGCAATAATACACAAAAGCAGTTAGTCAATTCAAACCACAAACCCTAGCATATTTTGAAGGGTTATGAGGGCGTATTAACACGGGTTTTTTTACTTTCATAAATTGGAATTCGTTTTAAAGCGATTTATAAAAAAAACCATGTTAATGCTACGTTGCAAATGCCAAGCCACATACGGGAAAATAAAGCCAAATGCAGACCTACCGGAAACGGTTCTAAGTATCTTTAAATAAATACAAGAGTTTTTCGATTGATAATTTAAATGAACAGCGAGTACAGTCAGTCTGCATTAGCCCTAAAAATACAAAACTCCAACAATACGAAGGCAACATAATGAAAGAAAATTAGAGTAGCAAATGAAATGTCACATCTCTGTCTCTCATATTTGCACTATGTTTCCATAGTAAATATACCTAGCTTGGAAAGCTGAATATCAACGTCGAATAAAACATCGTCTGTCTCACTTCAACAAACGTCGACCAATGAGACAATCATTGTTCTATAACCTCCGCAAAATTCGGGCAATACTGAAAAGGCCATACAAATAAGAATTTAAATCAGATGTTTCATGAAGCTATATAGAGCCCGTGCTCGGTCTGTGTACACCAATCGTAAATACAGCTTAGCAATAAAGTATTCGATTTAAATTGTTATTTTTCTTTAATTCTACTTCGTTTCAAGCAGTAAAACTATTTTTCATTACTCATACTCTGAAAGTAGGTCTGAAGTTGCCTGAGGGGCCTAATTGAAAGTAAAACTTTCAGCCCTAGGGAGAATCGCTTTCTACTGACAGCTGTCAAATTATAAAAAAAAACATTTCTATTTTATTCAACCATGTTCCAACTTTCTAAAGTCTTTCTAACTGCAAGGAGGTCCTTGAACCAAATTCCAACTTTTTATTCAGCAAGTAGGTTGGAAACCCATTACAACGGTAAGAAGTTTAAAAAGTCTAATAAGATAGCGCAATGTAAAATTTAAATTTAAATAACATAAAGATAGTATTAAATAAATAATATATCTTCTAAATTACTTGATTAATATATAGCTTCAACTATTTATTTAAAATAACATAGATTTGAGCAAACAATTTACCATTTTTTAAATTATGAGAATGAAAATAATGGCTGAATAATGCTGGCGAGCCGTAGCCGAAGGCCCGCCAGAGAAAAAGAAAAAAAAAACCGGGAAGGCGGCAATTCAATCTTCATTTTCACAAATTTTTCTTTCATGTTTTTATTTTTACTTTCCTTGTATTCGTAATGAAAAGCACAGTGTTTACCTCGGGTGAAAGTCTTTTAAGTCCCTCAAGCTCCATTGGCGCCCTCGCTAACGCTCTGGCGCCAAACCCGTCTCGGGACTCAAAAAACGTGACTTTCAACACTCAGGTAACAATGTACTATAACGCATTGCCTACAAATTTTAAAATCATCGATAGACCAAATTTATTTCAAGTCAAACTGATAATGTTTTTGTTGAAAGGGTGTTTCTACTCATTAGAAGACTTTATGTGTAATACTGACATAAAAGTTGATTAGTTTTAATTATTTATTGACGCGTAATTTATTGCTTAATTTTGACATGTCTACTATTTAATTTGATTTTTTGTATTTACTGTGTTGGATTATTATGTATTTATTGCTACTGTTATATTTTATAAGTTTTTCAGACACGATTGTAAAATTGTTATTGAAATAATAAACTGAAACTGTTTGCTTGTACATAGATATTTTCTTGATCAACGAGAGCAACACAACGTACCAAAAACATGGCGGACTGACATGACATGAAGTAGTAGAAATGTCATTTTGATGACTTGAGAAATGCCTATACTACTAAGTAAGCAAAAACTTACGGCCCCATGGAACGTGAACGGTGCATGACCATCGTGGCTCCAAGGTATATAGAGACAGAGATGTAACAAGCAAAAGAGTGCGATAGAGCTCAGAACAAACCTATAAAAGCCATGTGCGGGCGAGTCATAGGTGTCCGTTTCCCTAGCCACAGTCTTCGGCAGTGTCTGAGATGACAGCGGGGAGGCACCCTTGCTGTCGACAATACCCATCGGTCACTAAGCCCATTCTCACAATAAACTCATCAATACTGTCGCTTCCCTGAAGTGTGTTGCATTGGTGACAGCTATAGTAAAATTGCTTTATATAGATCACTAATTTAATACTGAATTAACTCTCACAAACTAAACGAATATAGATCCCGAATATTTACAACCAAATATGTATTTGATGAACTCATGACAGTGAAAAGTTATGTTATTAATGTCATGTTGTTTTTTGTTAAACTGCACAAAACAATGGTTATTTTTATTGTTTGTTTGTTTGTTAATTCAGTGTCTTTATCTACACAAATATTATGAAGAGAAATGATTTGTATGTAACGAATATACTCAAAAACTACTGTCTACTGGACCGATTTCAAAAATTATTTCACAATTAAAAATCTACAAGATCCCGGCCTAACAAAGACTAGCGACCCATTCCGGCTTCGCAGCCGTGTAATTTTTCCACCCGAGCGAAACCAGGGCAGATCGCTAGTTTTTAAATAAATAAATAAATAACTTCACAGGAAACACTCTCCAAGTTCTACAACTGTAAATAATTTACTGTAAAAACATGAATAAAAGAAATAATGTACAGGAAATTCACCAAATCTAACTTTTACAAATCTACACATTGAGATTTCAAAATATAGATGCAACATCGAAATTATGCCAGTACCTAAAAATAAAAATCTTATCGCGATACAAATCAACACAGAAATTGTTCCGTCTTATTCAACCTGTGTTTTATTAAGGTTTGGTTTTTGGGTTAGAAAAAAACAATGGTCTACCCTCCAAGCTTATTTTTTTATAGCTTTGTTTTAGCTACAAGACTACTAATAAAGGAATCATGATGGTGATACATTATTGTCTCATGATTTTCGATGCCAAAAGAACCTTTGGAGGTGATAAAATAACTAAAACAATGCTATGTAATAATATGAAGGGAACAATTTTTGAAATAATATTCTGAGTTGATGTATTGCTATAAGATGCAAGATTAGTGTGCATTTTGTAGAATGATAAATGATGGCGTTAATCAAAACTTTTCAACTGTTATAATCTCATTAATATCACTCCGCCAAAAGCATTATCGAACACAGATCCAGGATTCGAACCCACGACCTCACCGACAGCGGTGTTCAAGTATTTATTTGACATCAAAGACCATGCTCTGGTTACATAGGCGCGACTCCAAAGTGGCTAAAAAGGAATGTTTAATAATGTTTTTTTTCATAAATGAGATGTTTCATGGAGCTATAGAGCCCGCGTTCGGTCTGTGTACACCAATCATAAATACAGCTTAGCAATATATAATTCGGTTTAAACTGTTATTTTTCTTGAATTTTACTTCGTTTACTTGTACATAGAGATTTTCTTGACCAACATGAGCAACACAACGCACCATAAACATGGCGGACTGACATGACATGAAGTAGTAGAAATGTCATTTTGACAACTAACGCTGTCAATTAGCATGTCACTGACACTTATTTGTGTCTGTTACTGCGGTAAAACTGTCATGATGGATGCGCCTTTTGGTATTCACCACTCCAAATCTCAACCATTATTGAACATTTTTGTACAATTTTTTGTGAATTTAGTATTTTTGTTTTAATCTTTATTATTAATCGCATTTTTCTTACAAGTGTACATAGGCCCAGCGCATTATTAAACATCTCTTTTGTCTATTAACCCCAAAACTTTTTTACTGTGTAGAACCCCAAAATCTAGGACGCAATAAAATTGCCAGTGTTGCTACAGTATAAAGCTCACCTGGGTGGATCTTCGCTCATAAGCGAGATATGGCAATTCCATCCCGATTCCAAGCCCATTTTCTCACTGAACACTCGAGAACGAAGTTCATTCTCTTTGCTAAAGTGCACGAATCGTATGCATGCACGCTCCAACCTTTCTATTAGTTCTACCATGTCGCTTTGCGCTTGGTATTGCATTGTGACCATGCCTATGAAAACCTGGAAGGCAGTATAGTATATAATCAGCTATGCTGGGACTTTAACTGCGTAAAATTACAACGGTTATATTATGTTAATGTAAAAATAATAAAAAATAAATTAAGCAGTTTGTATTATAGGAACCAGATAGCTGATCTAATATGTATATACATTTTAATTTTCGTAAATACATGAGTACTTAGAATACAATATAACACCCAGACAGAGAACAAGCATCTGTGTTCCCCACACAAATATTTGTTCTCTTCCTATTATGTATCTGTTTAATCCTGTGTTTATTTTCTATGATTTTGTTATTTGTGATGTATTTTTTTATTTTTTCCTAATGTAATAATTTGTATTGTGAGTGCTGAAGTAGCAAATAAATGCCTTTCTATGTCTATGTCAGTTTATGATAAAATTGCACAAACCTGATTACATTGCAAGTCAAAATATCCTTCTGCGTCGTTAACTTCTTCGTCTGTCACTTCATTGAAAAGCAAAGAATCTGGAAAGTAACGAAACAGGTCGCAGTTTTGCACAGGGTAAAATAAATAAATGTTGTAGACAACCCACACAACACTATCTAGCCTCAAACTAAGCAGAGCTTGTACTATGAGAACTAGATAGTATGTAATACTTTTAATAGTTTTTTTTGTGAATATTTACTTGCTTTCATGCTTGAGAAAATATATAATTATCGGCTACTAGCGGCCGCCCGCCGCTTCGCTCGCCGTTATCGTTCCCGTTGAGAAAAAAAAAAACCTTTTAAACCTTCTCTGGACCTCCACAAATCATTCAAGACCAAAATCAGCCAAGTCGGTCCAGCCGTTATCGAGTTATAGCGTCAGGAAGGAAAACCCGACCTTTTTTTATATAGTAGAGGTTAGCCTATTATCTTACCAGTTGAATGGAAATGGAGGGCCGGAGCGTCAGCAAACGTTTGAGAATGTGGCGCGTACAGTTGTCGACTGTCAGCCGGTAGCTCCAGGTACAAGGGGGAGAGAGACGGCGATATGCCACGAGTCAATGGTCTGGAAAGAGACAGCGAATTCTGAAGAGCAGTTTCATTTCACTTAACAATGTATATCACAATTTTTAATAACGGATTTACTAAAAATGTAAATCTGTTATTGGCTGTATGTTAAAAACTTAAGTATTTAAGAGCTTTGGATTTTGTTCTAAAATAAATAAATAAATTTGATTTAAAATTTAATTACAACAACAACAACGCCATTTTCTACCCCTAAAGTTGACAGGTAAAAAATGCTAATAGCATTAAGCCCACCTTTGGTACATTTATTTTAAAGTTTTTATGCAATAAAGAGTTACGTCGTAATGTCATCGGTGATCGGATGGGGCATCCTACGTTTCGTCTTCCGGTTCGAGATCCTTGGGGAATTAAGGTTTTCGAATGACAAACGTTGGCGGCTGTCGGTTCTTCGAGCTAAGCTGTCCACTGCCACTTAAACTTACTCATTCTACGAGTAAGTTGAAGGGGCAATACGATTTAGCTACTTGTACCAACTTACTTATAAGCAAAGGCTGTACAGTAAGCGGTAAGCGAGTTCCGCTGGTAGAAGTCTATGATTTTCTTGCGGTCGGACGGTGATATTTGAGAGAGGTCCTTCCCGTTCCAATAGTCCACACAGGAGTCTAGCACTATGTCAGCTGTGCCCTGGAATAAACATGTTTTATTTTAATATTATGTGTTTTATTGTTTTTTAGGGTTCCGTAGTCAAATGGCAAAAACGGAACCCTTATAGATTCGTCATGTCTGTCTGTCTGTCTGTCTGTCTGTCTGTCCGGCCGTGTCACAGCCATTTTCCTCCGAAACCATAAGAGCTAGACTGATGAAACTTGGTGAGTAGATGTATTCTGTGAACCGCATTAAGGTTTTTACACAAAAATAGAAAAAAAACTATATATTTGGGGGTCCCCATACTTGAAACTGAAACTCAAAAATTTTTTTTTCATCGAACCCATACGTGTGGGATCATCTATGGATAGGTCTTCAAAAATGATGTTGAGGTTTCTAACATCGTTTTTTTTTAAACTGAATAGTTTGCGCGAGAGACACTTCCAAAGTGGAAAAAAGTTTTATGAATGTAGATTATACTCTGGATTATCACATTAGGCTGGTTTTTATTAGGGTTCCGTAGCCAAATGGCAAAAACGGAACCCTTATAGATTCGTCATGTATGTCTGTCTGTCCGTCCGTGTCACAGCCATTTTACTCCGAAACCGTAAGAGCTAGACTGATGAAACTTGGCGAGTAGATGTATTCTGTGAACCGCATTAAGGTTTTAACACAAAAATAGAAAAAAAACTTTAAATTTTGGGGGTCCCCATACTTGAAACTGAAACTCAAAAAAGTTGATGTTGAGGTTTCTTATATCGCTTTTTTCTAAACTAAATAGTTTGCGCGAGAGACACTACCAAAGTGGAAAAAAGTTGGTCCCCTCCCTCTAACTTCTAAAATAAGAGAATGATAAAACAAAAAAAATAATGTTGTACATTACTATGCAAACTTCCAACGATATTTGGTTTGAACGAGATCTAGTCAGTAGTTTTTTTTTATACGTCATATATCGTAAACCGCAATTTACCTTTCAACGAACTACAAAAACCTTTATATTATGTTATTTGATGCTACGGAACCCTTCATGGGCGAGTCCGACTCGCACTTGGCTGCTTTTTTTTTACTAAGATTATGCCATTTGTTATACAGCGCTTGATATGTTACCTGAGTGAGCATTTGCAGTTGATGCGCTCGCTCGCTGACAAGCACAGCCAACATGTGCGGTAAGGGAACCTTCACTCGCGTGCTCAGTTGCAACGAGCGGACGAACTTGGTCTCGCGACGGATCGTGTCCGCTTGCTGGAAACATACAAATGTCTCATTCATTATGAATAAATAAATATTGTGGACAATTCACGCAACACTATCTAGCCCCAAACTTAGCAGAGCTTGTATGATGGGAACCAGATATTTGATATACACAATCAAAATTGTTTAGGGATATTCCATTTCGAATAGATGGTATGAAACACCACAGGTATATAGTAATTCAGTCATTATATAAAAGAGCCGATTTGAATTTCAGGCATTTTGGGGCCTATGGCATTTTGACTTTCACATGATATGGTATGTTGCTATTTTAACATAAAGTCGTAAGTGCAGGTCGGTAATTTGACATAAAGACCTGCGTCCCCGGACCGGTTCTGTTTTTTCGAGATTTCGTTCCTACTTTAATTTTTATCATTAAATAATATCAAACAGTTGAATTTTATTATTAATAAACAACACAAAATAAAGATTCTTGACATATCTAGTTTATAAAGAAATTATTTTCAGCTTTCGTAAAATTCAACAAAATGTTGAATATCCCTAGACAATGTTGATGAGTGTAGGTAATACATGAATATACTCACCAAATGCCTGAATACCGCTAAGCAGTCTTGCACTTTGTATGACTCCGCGACTGCGTCGTTAAAGCCTATCTGTTTGGCCAACTCGCATAGGCATCTCCGATTGGTCACGGGGACCAAATCTTCACTGAAAAGAACACAACATTGCTTTAAATGCAACATATTGTGCGATTACCAATAGAGCACTGGTGGTCTAGTGGTTTCCCCGCTTTCCGATCCTTAGGTCGTGGGTTCAAATCCAGGCGTGTACCAAAGAGTTTTTGAAAAATTGTTGTGCATTATGCCAGTATACTCAAACGGCGAAGGAAAACATCGCGAGCATAAGAATAATAATATAGAATTTATAAACTTAACAAGCAACGAATATGGTTCACATTTTAAATAAGCTCCGATTAGTACTCAAAGTGACAGCGACGAACTAACTACTGGGGTGTCACTCAGTGTTGCCGTTTTTTATTTTGAGAAAATGCTAGAACTTGCTCCAAATAATGCTAAAAAATGCTATTTTTGTATTTAAAAATGCTAAAAAACATGCTAAAATCCTAATTTTGTTATTAACATTTCTGTGTACAATTTTTTGGTAGAACAGTAGCCTAACATGTTATTCTAGGCTCTAAAGCATCGTTACGCACCAAATGTTAGCAAAATCCATCCAAAAGCCAATCCCTAAACTCGCCTATCTTCTCCCATTCTTCGCAATAATGGTGCTCATATTTAGGAGGCATACCCGCTCGGTTGTCCCGATGCGCTCCCCGCGCACCCCCACATTGTCCCGCCATTTTTTATACCTGCCGCCGCACCGCACCGTGCGGCTCGGGTTTCACAGAACCATTCATTGTGCCCAAAGTTGTTTATAGAACGCTCACGAGTGTTTTGTTTTTTGCGTTGACTATGAATGAAGCTATTGAGATAAGTGTTTTGTTTATTATTATTCAACTACGGTGTAGACATATGATATGCTGATCTAGCTGAACACAGCGATAGCGCGGCTATAAACACGGCTTGTGTTTAAACGATAATATTTCAAAAATGAAAGCGATGACACAGGGTTTTTTCTTTTAAATTACAATATTAAATATATCTAAATTACGATAAAACATAAAACCATACACCTGTCCGTATGACAAAACAGCCAAAAAACATCAAAAAATGAAAGTAAACAAATGACACTCGCGATTTGACACCACCGTCAAGCAATCTCGATTGTCTTTTTTTGTTCCATGGCATAAATTGCCAGTTGGAGCTTGATTTGGTTGAAAATTTTACGAAGAGCAGGATAGACCTATACAAATAATCCTTAGACAAACAGGGACAGGCCTATATCAATAAAAATCAACGAGGGTAGAGCGAGATATTTGTGTCAAGTGGTAGTTGACAGGGCAATTTGAAGGTAAAAAATATGTCAAGTAGTAGTTGACAGGGCAAGCGAGCGGGCTTTCACTTCACATTCACAAATCTTATTGAATGAATTTATTCAAGAGTCAAGTGGGGTTCGGACGCGAAACGTTCGTTACGTAAAAACAATCAGAAACTAATTTCAGGGAAGTCCCTGATCCAGAGAGTTGCCATACATCAATGAAAACCATAGATAAAAAATAATGTATCTGGTCGGTCGCTATTAAATAGTCTTTTGACATTGACTTTTGATTTGAAATGCCAAAATATGCAATATGCTAAATGCAAAATTTATATGCTAAAGAGTCATGAAATATGCTAAATTTAGCACTAAAAATGCTAAAACGGCAACAGTGGTGTCACTCAAACCTATCGGGATTCTAGATTTTACAACAATCTAAATGAAATCTTGCTACCAAACAAATAAGGTTGAATTTACCTGAAGTGCGCCTCGCAAGTCAAATGTGCGCAGAAGTGTGCGTAGGTGTGTCTAGCTGTTGGCGCGCATGTGTTCAACAAAGCGGCCAGACCTAGCGGCTTGAGCAGGGATAGGTGCTGACGCCATCTTTGATCGTCAAACTCTACGCAAAATGGCGCGTTCTGATCGTGAGTTAAATCTAACACCTGGAAAATAGATAAGCTATAATCACTTACTTTTGTACAAAAACCAGTTGGTCAGTTTTTTTAATAGAAAAACGTGTTGGGAAATCATTTTTTTGATAAATTGTGTGCGATCGGATTGCACACAAGAAATAACTCACGATTTTTGATAAATAAGTTCAGTGATTTTATATCTTTCAAAGGTCAAAGTGTGCGAGCGAGAAGTTTTTTGACGGTGTTCATAGTCTACCTCTACTATAGTAGATGTTTCATGGTTGCCGTCTCCCGTTTGGTCCATTTGCTCGCTCTGATGTTCCATGGAGCCGAGACTTGTTTTACTAGAACTGTTAGAAGCAGGACTGGAGTTTCGGAGAAAGAACACTTTCTCTGCAGTTGGGTTAGGCCAGGAGAGTATGCCTTTCTTGTCAACACAGCACAGTGCCTGTAAAAGTTAAAAGTTCGTTTCACATTATACACACATATACATTATTGCAAAGGCAGCGAAATAGTCTCGTATCATTGAAGTCCTCGCCTGCGGCTCGGCCTTCAAACTCATACTCGACCTGCAATTGCCATTTCGGCCGAGGCATATATAGTGCTTTTCTTAACAAAATGCAAGGAAATAAAAAAGGGTCTTTTACATAATAAATTTATTTTTTATTAACCAAATAACAACGAACTCCGCTTTACCGCCAATTTTTTATTTTATTTTACAGTTTGTGCCGAAAGGTAAACGCATCTGTGGCTATACAGCCACGAGAACGCAATGTGTACGATAGATGAAAGAGTTCTAAATTCAAACAGCACACCGTTTCATACAACATTGCCGGAGCGAGAACGCGCCGGGAAGTGATTTTGGTTTTTCAGTCTACGTAAATATGATACTTCGCGTGTTCTATAATCAAAAGTAATGAAAATATTTCCGCGCATGTTTAAGAAAAGTATTTATAATAAGTGGAGCGCACAATGCAATACGAGATTCATGCATAGACTGGCTTTATTCCATTCCACCCTCAACGTCAAATGTAATACATCGCTACCCACAAAGAAGGCTTAAAATCGTTCTTAGATGCATGCATGCCTCTCCCCTGAAGTAAAATTCCATAATTGTAGCTCCAAGAGCTCCAAAGTACAATAATAGAAAAAGACGTCTCTCTGATTGAGTACTGATGCTTAATAAACAAAATTATATTTCAATAATTATATTACAGGCGTTATGTATGTAGGTATACCAGTTGTTTTTGTACGATTGCGTAGCCGGCGGATATTTCTGGTTTCCTGAAACAATGACACTGACTCACCGATAAAGAGCCAAGTACATGGACTATATTCGCCGTTCTGACCACCATATCTTCCCTTCCCGTGGCAATATTAAAGAATGTCTTCCAAAGCGACTTCAAGTTCTCAGGTTTCAAGGTGGACTCGCTCAGGGCTTGGATGAGCGGGTCGCTGGCATCCTCCGATATTGAACAGGACTTCGGGCGAATGTACTTCTGACGCGTTTCTGATAGAAGCTTGAATCTGAAATAATCATTGAATAAGGCTAAGGATTGGTTGGAAGATAAAACAAAAAAATAACTAATGTGAAAAATTCTCACAACACTATCAAGCCCCAAACTAAGCAGAGCTTGTATGATGGGAACCAGATAGCTGATACAATAATCGAATCCATTTTTTTATAAATACATAATTAGAATACAATATAACACCTAGACAGAGAACAAACATTTGTGTTCACTACACAAATATTTGTTTTCGAGTTTTCGAGTGCGAATTCAAATTCAAAATTTCTTTATTCAGTTGGATCTCTAGGATCACCTTGCTTGAAACATCTAAAAGCTAGGTCTTGACTAGCCAAGACCTGGCTTTTAGATGTTATGTGGAAACCAAGACTAGTCTTGGTGCCATTTCCACGCGACCAAGCTTAGTATCTGCAGTTTAATCGATTAAAAATTAACTTCATAGCACCAATTCAATTGTAGACCAATTTCATAATTCTTTAGCTATAAATAAGAAATAAGCAAAGGTCGTCTGGAAGAAATCGACCCGAGCGATTAAGTGCCGTAAAAACCGTCTTTGACTCATAAATTCCGCATAGGTACTTATAACTCCCTATTTCGGTAGCTGGCCACTAATCAGGTAAATACTTACTATCTCGTGTTCCTAACCTGTAGGCCTACCACAAGCTCTGTATGGCTCTGTCTCTTGCTCTGGTTTTGAGTCTGTGTGAGTGTTGACTAAATAAATCCTACGTATACTGGTATAATTAGTGATTAAACGAACTCAGTGAAGTTCTATCATAATTATATGAGTACTTCGTCTGAGATTAGTAACCTGAAAGAGAAATTATTAGCAAGTACATTGTAGTTACGCCTACGTGTCACCACTCTTATACACTATATTGAGAGTTTTTTTTTTTTTTTGTGGGTAAATCTGCTTTCCTGTCGCCTGCGCTCGGCCGGTCGCGTCATTAGTTTAGAGCCAGAGCCCTTGGCGCCCTTATTTCCTGAACCTATGCTAAGGGCCGGGCGGGCGGGGGTTACTAATCTCAGACGAAGTACTCATATAATTATGATAGAACTTCACTGAGTTCGTTTAATCACTAATTATATTTCGTACTTCGTCTTTCGATTAGTAACCTGAAAGAGAAATTATTAGCAAGTACATTGTAGACTTTGAGAGTTTGTAGGTTCAGGAAATGTGTAATGCTAACACATTGAATGTGAAAAAATTTATATATTTTATTATGTCCAAGTGGAGAATGGAGAGCACTAAAAATGGATTAAATGGTTTATTTAATAGTCTTAAACATCGTAACATAATTAGCACTAAAGTTTAGCCTGGATTAATAATCGCAGCAACTAAAGTGGCTTCGTCCGAGCTCAGAATATGGTTCTTTTATAGAATTTGGTAAATGTGTTATTGGAATTAGAGGTCCAGCCGTGTTTGCGGTAAATGTAAATGCGGTTGTCCGTATGCGGTCGATGTTGACTCCAAGCAATCGTAAGAGCTCGAGACGCAGTGTCGCGTGCTGTGCGCACCAAGCGACACATCCATACCGTTGTCTTGCAGCGTACACTTTACCATGTCTAGTACTTACAAACAATACAGCATGTCAATGCCTGAGCAGGGCACGACTAAGGGCTTTCACAGATAAAAGGCATTTGTACTAAAGGTTAGTTTTTTCCAACTTGTGATGTTTTATACAGGATCAAGGATCTTAATTATAATTTTACTCGGAAGAATGTTAACGTCGCACATCTTTGGAAAAGAGTTCCAAAGATAATAGTACAATTCTTTATGGTACAATACTTCTAACCATTCCACTACGCAACTCCTACGTAATGTTATATTAGGGGGTCAGGGGTCTTGTACGAAAAAACCCCTCGAAACATTGAATAGGTAATTAAACTTTCGCTAATTTTAGGTTCTAAAACAGCAGGCAGCTCTACAGCTGTCTGCAGACCTACATATATTGACTGCTACTGTTAAACATTTGTTTTAGATAAGTCTTTATCGACCTAACAGAGCTAAAAACATGCAAAATAAAACTTTTTTTTTTTTAATGTAGACTTTGTCTTTCTTGCTTTAATGAGTTCTGTGATAAAAATGCAATCATTCAATTTTTCGCAGAGTTTTGAATTCTATGGCGAATGGGAAAAAAATAAATAAATGTTTGACCATCTGATCATGAATGCGTTAACCGCATAATCATTTGGGTCGCCAGACCATGAAACAAACCCATCGAATTCATTATTAATTATTCGACTTTCAATTAAATCGATCACTGGGACACTAATATAATAGTTATACATCAAAGGTGGAATCGGAGAGCTCCCATTCCATGTAGGGATGACAGTTTCATGATTCAGTATCAGCCATTATAATTATATTTTGACTTTGTTTTTCAGCTTTTTGACGTCAGAATAGTGACAAGTGTGGAAACTGAATTCTATCTAATTATATTCTAATTTCTGTTAACGTAAGAAACGGCAGTGCAGTTATCGAAACGCAGTAGGATTTGGCAATCACTTAGCTCGTTTTTTTTTTAAAGATTTTAGTGGCAGAGTAAGGCGCAAGCAGTTGATTGCTAATTTATGTGAAGCATGCGCTCGCTTACGGACCGGGCTGCTCGCGGTTTCCGAGCCGCACGCGGCGCCCCACCCCGTAGTTGAGGCGTCAGAAAATATTTGTACAGCGTATATCTACATTATATAAGCTGGGTGAAATATTCATGAATTTGTCGAAATTGTTGTCACCTTAGTGTATTTAAGTCGTTCAAATTCTTTGGCATATGGTGGATCATATTCAATAGCCGGGCGTTAATAAGCCTATATCTCATCTCTCTCTAACAGTTGAGAAAATTTCGTGATTTTTTGGAAAACAACTTAATTTATTTGATTATATGAAGTTGTATTTGGTTGGCAAGCCTATTTGCATAGTTTTGCTGTTGATTACAAATTTCAAGTATGTACAAGAAGTAGAGGGAACCAAATTACTCTTTTCATAATTTATTAGAAAAACCCAAAGTTGTTGTACAATGTTTCTAGACACTATAATATGAGCGTTCCATTAATAAAATGTTATCTAAGTTTATTGTTGATAGGTAGGTATCCGGGTGATCCCAACAATTTGACAACCGGTTTTAGTGAAAACATACGACGAAGTGTATAGGCCAAATTCCTTTTGTACAAGTAAATTTCTTACTAGTAAAAATATTTTATAGAATCTAGATTCTACTTTAACACTGATTAAAAGATGCGCATCTTTCAAGTTAATAGTAGCTAGAAACCAATCTTTAGATGTCAGTATAACAGCCATTCATAAATCCTCCAGCTTGAAATTATTTGTAGGAATGATTTTTATCCACTTTTTTTTTTTTTATATATATATTAGGCATGATAGCATGCCTGCACTGTGCTATTGCTTCAATTTGGAGAAGGTTAGACAATGTTGTGAAAATCACAATTTATAGCCATCGATCTATTAAAGGATTAACGAATCTGTAGTAATTAAAGACGGAAGAGAGACAGCTGGCCAGCGTAACTTACTGGGTCTACAGGCCGCAGGTCGACCGCGGCGGCGGTGATGACCGTCTCGAATTCTCGATGCGGGCGCGTGCTGAGCGCGCGGGTAGGCAGGCTCGCGGCTCCTCGGCGGCGGGCCTGGCGCGGCGGCTTGCAGTATTTTATGAAGCAGGTGCAGCTTTGAAATTTAATTGTGTGGCTCAAAAGCATTCTTAAAATCTTCTGTTGGACTTTTAAGTCGTTCCCAGATTTGTTGCCTTTGCTGATTACAATGTAGCAGACAAATTCTCTCCAAACAAATATTTGTTTGGAGAGTCTTCGTGTCTTCCTTGATGGAGAACATGGCAAAATTTCACCTCGATTTAGAATCGGTAAAATGAACATCGCAAAGATGACGGCCTGTGTTCATCAGCTTTTTGCGGAGATCTTGATTGATCTAAGCAGATGAGAGTTCATCGGAGACCGCTGACGCCAAGCACGAGATAGCGGCTGCATATCTGCGTTTGTTGGAGTTCAAAGCTCTTATCTTGATCTACCATGAGCTCAAGAATTGCAGCTTTTATTTTGGCGTTGAGTATTGGCGCCACGGTAAGAGCTAGTATCTCTTTTGTTTGAGTCCGACCCAGTCCATGGGTAGCGATATGTTCGAAGCGAATCGCTAAGTCCTTATGAAAGTTAGGGTCATATTCAATGGTTGGGACGGTGCAGCCGATACACCCTCTGACAGTAGCAGCGAGGTGATGGCGTCTTGGCCCTGCGGCAAAACTTCCGTCTAGGGGAGATTCAGATATCACCGTCTAAAAATATCTCGTCTGTCGATATGCTTAGGTTATTTGAGGGTATCAAAAAACCAAGATTTTAAAAGTTGAAAAATCATTTATCAAGACGTAGTTACTGCTGATGGTACGATTAGTAAGACATAATTCCCACAGAATTACGCGCAAACTAACCTTATGTACTTTTAGAATCTGCTGATGGTACGATTAGTAAGACATAATTCCCACAGAATTACGCGCAAACCAACCTTGTGTACTTTTTGAATCTGCTGATGGTACGATTAGTAAGACATAATTCCCACAGAATTACGCGCAAACCAACCTTATGTACTTTTTGAATCTGCTGATGGTACGATTAGTAAGACATAATTCCCACAGAATTACGCGCAAACCAACCTTGTGTACTTTTTGAATCTGCTGATGGTACGATTAGTAAGACATAATTCCCACAGAATTACGCGCAAACCAACCTTGTGTACTTTTTGAATCTGCTGATGGTACGATTAGTAAGACATAATTCCCACAGAATTACGCGCAAACCAACCTTATGTACTTTTTGAATCTGCTGATGGTACGATTAGTAAGACATAATTCCCACAGAATTACGCGCAAACCAACCTTGTGTACTTTTTGAATCTGCTGATGGTACGATTAGTAAGACATAATTCCCACAGAATTACGCGCAAACCAACCTTGTGTACTTTTTGAATATGCTGATGGTACGATTAGTAAGACATAATTCCCACAGAATTACGCGCAAACCAACCTTATGTACTTTTTGAATCGGTAAGATATAACTCCCACAGAGATATACGCAAAACGATATGTTTAGGTTATTTGAGGGTATCAAAAAATCAAGATTTTCAAAGTTGAAAAATCTTTTATCTAGACGTATTTAATGCTGATGGTACGATTAGTAAGACAATTCCCATAGAATTACGCACAAACCAATCTTATGTACTTTTTGAATCGGTAAGTTATAACTCCCACAGACGCAAACGATTTTAATGTGTGATAAGAGAGACAGTCCCACAGACAGCTCGACTCACGTAAATACCTGATGTCTATATATACATCCAACAAGATATAGCTCCCACAGAGTTATTACGCAAGTGAATTTTTTAGACTAAGTACCGGCATATTTTTAAAAAATATTTCACTTTTGCACTGATATACATTACTGATGGATGTCTAAATCCTGACGAGAACACGAGGGTTCCTTCGACGACGACGGCGATGATGAGGACGAGGAAAAAACTCGATACCACGACTTCTTGTTTTACCAGACTCGTTGAGTTCGGACTCAAGTTTCTTTAGTTTTTTCCTAAAGTAATCGAAGTTATCGTCGTTCTCGAGCCTTCGTTTCGGCATTATTTAGGTTTAAAGTTTAGAAAACGTGTAAAGCTTTTCGAAACTTATTCAATCACTGAATTTATTTAGACTAGTGTTGAGCGGCGAAACACTAAAAGACGAATGACGCAACCGGCCGAGCGCAGGCGACAGGAAAGCAGATTTACCCACAAAAAAAAAAAAAAAACTCTCAATAATATAGTGTATAAGAGTGGTGACACGTAGGCGTAACTACAATGTACTTGCTAATAATTTCTCTTTCAGGTTACTAATCGAAAGACGAAGTACGAAATATAATACTGGTAAACACACAGTATAATAGGTACACTGGTGAGCACTCACACAGACTCAAAACCAGAGCCAGAGTTTGTGGTAGGCCAACTGCTTGTCATCTTCATACCAATGACACAAACTTAATAATTTGCCATGTTCTATATCCATTAGGCAATTTGATTTTACTAAATAAATTTTAGCATTAGGTATGTTCGTGAAGTATTTTTCCTGTTGATGAAAACAAAGTGTCAATGTGGTGTCATTGTGGTAATATGAGAACTTTTTAATACAAACTGGGTTTTGTTCAATTATTCATAGTAGCACACAGTCAAATAACAACAAGCGTTCAAAAGGGTTTTTACTTTAAATTGCTCATAAACATATAAAAAACAATTAAGTGTGAAAAGTTTTTAAGCTTGAGCGATCGGTGCATAACTATATGATACATACATTAATAATATACCAATGAAGTGAATTATAAACTATACATATCAAACGATGAAGCTCAGTATGTGGTTTTGGAGCCTGACTCTACCATGGTTGATATCGTTTCCATATGTGTTTTCAAAATGTCAAGGGATTGAAAACATATCGCTATCAATTTACCCAGAAGAAAATATTATAGTGCGATATGGACAGCCGTTGGAGATATTTTGCGCAGATGACAGATACTCGGCCGGCGATCTCGAGTTTGTTATCGGTGGGAATCCCGTCGCGTCAGAAAAGCTGAATGCAACTACAAGAAAACTGTATATGAGGCATCAAAAAAAAGGTGTTTATGCATACTTTTGCCGAAACAAAGTAACAAAAAGGGTTTGCACCACTCGTGTCATCGTTGACTCTCCACCGGAGAACGTCACTGATTTTACCTGCAAATCACAAAATCTTGACATTTTAAACTGCACTTGGTTGAATCCAGAAAGTTTCATTGTGACAAACTACTCATTAACATTATTGAATGAGGGCAATTCTGATGATATTTGCAATGATAGAATAAGTCTTGGATTCAGGTATTGCTCTTTGAACAGCAGCAGTAAACCCCGATACAGACAGCAAGACAAACAGATTGTCTTCTATTTGAAAAGATGCAATTACTTTGGCTGTAATAAACAAAATTTCACCATAGATCACTATGCAATTGTGAAGCCAAACCCACCATTACATTTAAAAGTCTTACGTAATAGTCCCCATAGTGTTCTCCTCCAATGGAGTATTCCTAACAATATGGTTGATTTTTTGCCGCGCGGAGTTGATCATAGAATAGAATATCAAATAGCTAAAACTGATAATACATCTTATTTCCACAAAGTAAATACATCTAGCCTGCAAGCCAAAGACAAAACATGCAAGTTCCTACTGTCTGACTTGCCCTATGCTCATATGCAATACGAAGTAAGGATATATATCAAAACTAAAGAAGCAGTCAAAGAAGAGTTCTGGTCTGATTTTACATACATAGTGTTTTATTCAGCCAGTGAAAGGCCTAAAAGACCACCAGATACAGTAGTGGGATTTTTTGATAAAAACTCAGTCGAGACTTCTACTACAAGGCGAATATATATTTACTGGAAACAGTTAGAAGAATATGAAGAAGCCGGAGCTAATTTTACTTATAATGTTGTAGCTCATGAAGAAACAGGGAATCCAAAAACACTTTTCCCTGATAGCAAGAAGAGCTTGAGCTATGTTGTCCTTGAAGATGCATCTCTGGGAGCCATAAATGTTGATATTTGGTCCTTCAATAATATGGGATCATCACATAACAAAAGCCACCTTTATATCCCCCCTAACACCGATACTGTGGCTTTAAAAGTATCATCATTTACGAAGCTGGCTTATGAAAATGGCACTAACAAATTATCCTGGTTGGGCTTAAACAATATTGATAACTACACCGTTTTTTGGTGTCAACATGATACTACGAAAATATGTGCTGGTCGAATAAATTTCACTATTTTGGAACCAAATAAAACAAACCATGTTATAGATTTGCCAAGAGAGAATAGATACATGTTTGCTATTTCTGCCAATAAAGGAGTTAAAACTAGTGGAATGGTTTGGGCCACATGTGATATTTCTAAAGATGGGATTCCAATGTATGGTTTTCCTGTCAAACTAGATCATGGCGTTCCTGGAAAGTCATTTGTTACTATAACATGGACCATGGCCTGTACTTTGCAAGAAGGCATTATTACTGGTTATAGCATTTCTTACTGCCTTGTCAAAGATACTAGTAATGTGTGTGATTCATCATTCGAAAACTCTACTGTCAACATAACAAACCCAAAACAGATGGCAGTAAATATCACTGATCTTAAACCATACAGAACATATCAGTTTTGGTTAGCTCTTAACACTACTTATGGATCGAAAAGAATGGAAAATGCTTCTACTGGAGTAACTACCACTGAAGACACCCCATTAAGTCCAAGAAATGTAAGAGTTACTGCAGTTGAAAGTGACTCTGTTGTTATATCATGGGATCCTCCACAAGACAAAAATGGTGTAATAAATAAATATGTTATCTACAACTACACTGAAGAGTATGATTTCGATCCAGTGTCTGATAATGACAAAGATTTGGTGAGAAGGAGTTTCAAACTGAAAGGCCTTGATGGATTCTTTAATTATTCATGGTCGGTTGCAGCTTGCAATTCGGCAATAAGAAGCTGTTCTCAAAAGAGTCCATTAAATGGCATCCTTATTAGAACAAGGATTGGCTCTCCTAGTAAATTAAAACCACCAACAATTGGTATCGACAACCCAGATTTTTTGAAATGGAAAAGGCCTGAAAAACCTGGAGGAACTGTAGATCTGTATCAAATTAAGAGAGTTATAGATGGTCGTCAAAAGGATATATTCAATTCAACTAATTTATCATTTTCATTTCGTGAGTGTGACACAAATGCTTTAGCAGAAAAGTACTACGTCAGAGCAGTCAACTTTGATCCTATCAACACAGGACAACACAAAGGTAAACAAAATGCACCTCTGGAACACGCAGGTGAATGGAGCGATCCTTTAACAGTGGATTGTAACGATAAAGACGTTTTAGTTTTTATAATAATGGCAGTTTTTGCAGTAGCAGCCTGTTCTATTGTCATAGTCTATGAGTTCATCAAATGTTTAAAAAGAAAGAATAACATAAAACAAACACATTGAACAGAAACCAAAAACATGAGCTGCCATTTGTAATAATGTTAATTCATTTTCAGTGGTTTAAGTACTAATTGAAAGATGTGTTAGATCGTATTAGACCTTAATAAATGCGTCAATACCATAGTAAAAAACTATCATTTTATTAAAGTTTATGATAAAATTTATAATTTTAGCCTTTTACTAAAGTCCGATGGACTAGCCCCTTGCAAAGATAATTTACTTTTAATCAGAGTGTGTATTCTGAGTTGCACTCAATGATCTATAAATAGGTTTAGCATTATATTCACTAATTTGAATGAAACTAGAAAGAAACATAGTGTATGTAGTAGTAGTTCCGTGTTATAAGCGTTCAGTGTAGTAGAAGTAGAAGTAATAGAGCTTTGTGTGTAGCTCGTCCGGGGAAGTAATACGACCATGCCTAATTCTTCCGAAATGGAAAGTGAAGCAATGCTGCCGGTTGAAGGGTGTGGGTGCCACGTTCCAGACGTTAGTTACCTATAATGCAATTTATTGTTATAGGCGATAGTTACCCCTTAACATCAGGCGTATGCCACATGCTAGTTTCATCAGCTAAACATTTAACAATACCGCGTTGGCAAATACACTGGCAGTAGCTAGTTCAACAGAAAAGATAACAAATGCGTGTAGGTAGAGTAATGGGTACCTATATGTAACTCTTATCTATGAAAACATACGTTCTAATTTTGACATAAAATTCATGTTCAAACTAACAGCCCGAAAAAAAGTACGCATTTGTTCTGCGGGCACATTAAGTGGCCAGTGGCCTTGGCGCAAACACAGCACCGAGTTGGGTTAGCAAAGTATCTTATAGAGCTGTGAATTCTGTTCTAAAATAAAATAAATAACGCAACTAGTGTCGCGAAGCTGATTCTTAAAATGAATCGCGAGTTGGGGCTTCTTTGCCTTACTCTCTTGTTGTTAACGTCATTACGTGTGGTTTTGGTTTCAAGCTGTCAAGGAAACGGTAACATACCGGTGGATATTTATCCCGTGGGCGTAATAAAGTTGTTACATGGAATGCCAATGGAGATATTTTGTCGCGGTCAAAATTACTCGGCCGACGATCTCGTGTTTATTACCGATGGGGATCCCGTCGCGTCAGAAAAGCTGAATACAACAACAAGAAAACTGTCCATAGAGAATCATAAAAAAGGAATCTACGCATACTATTGCCAAAACAAAGTAACAAAAAGGGTTTGCAGCACTCGTGTCGTCATTGACTCTGCACCGGAGAATGTCACTGATTTTACCTGCAAATCTCAAAATCTTGACATTTTGAACTGCACTTGGTTGAACCCAGGTGTCATTGTCACAAACTACTCATTAACATTATTGAATGAGGGCATTTCTGATGATATTTGCAATGATACAAAAAGTGTTGAATTCCGGTATTGCTCTTGGAACAGCAGCGGTAAACCCGGATACAGACAGCAAGACAAACAGTTTATCTTCTATTTGAAAAGGTGCAATTACTTTGGCTGTATTAATGAACAAAATTTCACCATAGATCACTTTGCAATTGTAAAGCCAAACCCACCATTAAATTTAAAAGTCTTAGGTAATGGTACCCATAGTGTTCTCCTCCAATGGAGTATTCCTAACAATATGGTTGATTTTTTGCCACATGGAATTGATCATAGAATAGAATATCAAATAGCTAAAATTGATAATACATCATATTTTCGCAAGGTAAATACATCTAGCCTGCCAGCTAAAGACAAAACATACAAGTTTCTACTGTCTGACTTGCCCTATGCTCATATGCAATATGAAGTGAGGATATATATCAAAACTAAAGAAGCAGTCAAAGAAGAGTTCTGGTCTGATTTTACATACATAGTGTTTTATACAGCCAGTGAAAGGCCTAATAGACCACCAGATACAGTAGTGGGAGCTTTTGATCAAAACTCATTTGAGACTACAAGGCGAATATATGTTTATTGAAAACAATTAGAAGAATATGAAGAAGCTGGAGCTAATTTCACTTATAAAGTTGTTGCTCATGAAGGAACAGGGAATCCAAAAACACTTTTCGCTGATAACAAAAAGAGCTTGAGTTATGTTGTCCTTGAAGATGCATCTCTGGGAGCCATAATGTTGATATTTGGTCCTTTAATAATATGGGATCATCACATAAAAAAAGCCGCCTTTACATCCCCCCTAACACCGATACTGTGGCTTTAAAAGTATCATCATTTACGAACCTAGCTTATGAAAATGGCAATAACCAAGTTTCATGGAGAGGCTTAAGCAATATTGATAATTACACCGTTTTTTGGTGTGAACATAATACTTTGAAAATATGTGCTGGTCGAATTCATTTTACAACTTTGGAAGCGAGTAAAACAAACCATGTTTTTGATTTGCCAAGAGACAAACGATACCGATTTGCTATTTCTGCCAACAACGGGACTAACACCAGTGGCATGGTTTGGGCTTCTGAAGAGTTATCTAAAGATACAGTTACAATGCATAGTTATCCTCGGTGCAGAGTCATTTGCGAAGACAATATCTATGACATACTAGTACTTAATGAACGCAAGATAGGACAGTAAGCAATTTGCTCTCGGTGCATATATTATAGAAGCAGCGCCCGAGATGTCTACCAGAGGACTGAAAGAGACCCAGACAGAATAATACTACGTGACCCAAGAAGGGGTCTACTTCTCATACATTTAAGAAAAATAACAACTAGGCTAAAATAAACACTAACACTTAACTAACACACAAACTGTAAAACCTAACTTTAAGAGATTTGTAAATAAAAGGCTATATTATTAATACTACGTGTACCATTCATAAAAACATATAAGTTTTACCTGGCCAATCCATAGCAGTTGAAAGCAGCCCACGCGATCGGAAACACAATTTGCAGCAGCGGTAAAGACGCAGCTATAACAGAAAAAAAACTAATTTCAAATACATAGATAACTAAGCAATAGGCCTGACGACTAATTTTCAAAATCTCTTCTATCATATTCAGAAGTATCTATTATGTCTAAAATATATCATATTTCTGTAGAAAATTAAAGTTTTTGTGCAATAAAAGTACATTTAAATTTAAATTTTCAAATTCACGCCAAAACGCTCGCTGGTGTCATGGCGTCTGTTATTACGTCACGGTCAAGTATATCAACAGTAAACATTGGTGCTTTTGTACTAAATCGGAATGACGTTTACGAAAACGTGACGTAATTCGCTCTGACCGGTGTTTGAGCCATCATGGCGGATTGTTGTATTTTGTAGATTTATTTTATCAAATAAATTATTAATCTCGACATTAATAAGATAATAAATACATATATCAAAATCTTTGAATCCTTTTTCATTAGATCAGATAAATATTTTGGCGATACTTGATTACTGTCTTCATGCCTATTGTTTCCTCGGCTGGTCGACGCCACTGGTGACAAGAGGGCTGGCTCTTTTTTCGCACAGAGAATAACTATTGCTATTCAACGTGGGAATGCAGCCAGCGTTCTTGGCACCATGCCTCATGGACACCCACTTTAGTTAGATTTTTAAGGTTTAGTTTTAATTAGTTTTAGTTTTTTTTTTATATTATGAATTTTTATTTTGTTGTTTAAGTTATAGTTTAAATTAAACAGATATTTCAAAACAATAAAACTGAACGGAAGAACTGACCGTTGAGGTTCTCGAATGGCGACCACGAACCGGAAGACGAAAAGTAGGGCGCCCACCCACCAGATGGACTGACGACATTGTCAAGATCGCAGGAAGACGGTGGATGGAAAGGGCTCAGAATCGATACTCCTGGAAATGTGTAGGGCAGGCCTATGTCCAGCAGTGGTCTTCTTCAGGCTGATGATGATGCTGATGAACCGATTTTGATGAAATTGACATTGGACTAATCTCAAAATAGGTACAAGAAAAAAAAAATAATGGGTTCATAAATGACGGAGTTACACATTCGATAAAAACCCTTTAGATAGATAGATAGATAGATAGATAGATTAACACTTTATTGTACACAAAGAAATACATATAGAAACTATTACAAAAATATTCAGTACAATGGGCGGCCTTATCGCTAAGAGCGATCTCTTCCAGACAACCTTTGGATGGAAAAGATAGATAAAAATCGGATAGACGGCGGTGCACAAAAAGTTTTTAAATACTATATTCAAAAGAGAAATACAATAATAGCAAAGTCTTTAGTGCTTGTACGTAACCGAGTTTAGTAACCAGCTTTCGTAACCAGCTAGTTTGTAACCGGGTTACGTACATTCAATCGAATTGAGAACCACCTCTTTATTTGGTGGTCGAGATTTCCTCGCAATATTTTCCTTCACAGTATTTTCCCTCGCAATGTTTGAAAGTATTGATATTTTTGGGCTGAATACTCATTGGTGCGCAACCGGAACCTACAGCCTTACGATCGACAGTAAGAGCCAATTCTACTAGGCCACCAGTGCTCGCATATTTTGATTTTAAACAATTTAGGACGTCTTTAGAAAACCAGTCTGCCCGCGACCAAGGATGTTGTAGCACGGTCGAATCGAGAGCACTGTTGGTCTAGTGGTAGCAGCCCCGCCTTCCGATCCGAAGGTCGTGGGTACAAATCCAGTCATGTACCAATAAATAGTATTTATACCAGTTTGTATAAATAAACGATTTTCTTTATTTGTTTCTTTACTAATGATTTTTTCTGTCGAAAAAAAAATTATGTGCACTCTGTGCAAGTACTCTTAAAAAAAACGTGCGTGACCTACGAGGAAATGCTTTGTTAGGCGATGGTTACCGCTTAACATCAGGTGGGCCATATGCTTGTTCCATCAACTAGAAGTATACAAAAAAAAAATGATTTGACTTGATTCACCTTACCTATGGTCTGCAGGAAGTATATCTCGGTCCAGTGCGTGACGCCTGGCAGGTGATACACATGACGGACGAATGATGCAATCACTACTATGGATATCACAAGTGGCAGTACTATGCCTTCCATTATTTTTACTGTGCACTGAAACAATGTTAAACAGAGTCAGGGTGAATATAAAATAAAATAATAAAATAAATATTGTGGACAATACACACAACACTACCCAGCCCCAAACTAAGCAGAGCTTGTACCAGATAGCTGATATAATACTTGAATACATTTTTTTTTTTTGTAAATACATACTTAGAATACAATATAACACCCAGACAGAGAACAAACATTATAAATACATTCAGTGATTCATTTATTTGTAAAAGCTTAATGCGGTTCACAGAATACATCTACTCGCCAAGTTTCATCAGTCTAGCTCTTACAGTTTCGGAGAAAAATAGCTGTGACATACGGACGGACAGACAGACAGACATGACGAATCTAAAAGGGTTCCGTTTTTGCCATTTGGCTACGGAACCCTAAAAAGTAATCTAAGATTAGGTTTAATAGCCTGTTACGGAAAATCATTCTTTGTTACTAACTAGCTTTGATAGAAATTGTAACGTACCAGATACCTCTGCTTGTCAAACACGGTGACTGGTCGTGACGTAGCCTTCTCTAACGCCAGTTTCAGGTTCTTAAGGTAAGGCGTCTCACACATCCGGTAAGCTTTGTTCTGGTGGGGGGCGCGAACGCGTGGTGTGCTGAAGTTATCGTTGTACTGAAATAATGTAAGTTTAAAAAACTTGAGAAACCGACTCATGGCCAAACTATTAAACCGATTTTAATGAAATTCAATCAACCTGGAAATATTATTTTTCTGATTAACAAAATATTTTTTTTAATCGGCTAATAAATAACGAAATTATGCGATAATAACATAAAAAAAAAAAAGCAGCCAAGTGCGAGTCGGACTCGCCCATGAAGGGTTCCGTAGCATCAAGTAACATAATATACAGAAAATAAACAGGAAACAGGTTCTTGTAGTTCGTCGAAAGGTAAATTGCGGTTTACGATTTATGACGTATTAAAAAAAAAACTACTGGTTAGATCTCGTTCAAACCAAATATCGTTGAAAGTTTGCATAGTAATGTACAACATATATTTTTAGGGTTCCGTAGCCAAATGGCAAAAACGGAACCCTTATAGATTCGTCATGTCTGTCTGTCTGTCTGTCTGTCTGTCTGTCTGTCCGGCCGAGTCACAGCCATTTTTCTCCGAAACCATAAGAGCTAGACTGATGAAACTTGGTGAGTAGATGTATTCTGTGAACCGCATTTAGGTTTTTACACAAAAATAGAAAAAAAACTATAAATTTTGGGGGTCCCCATACTTGAAACTGAAACTCAAAAATGTTTTTTTCATCGAGCCCATACGTGTGGGGTATCTATGGATAGGTCTTTAAAAGTTATGTTGAGGTTTCTAATATCGTTTTTTTCTAAAACTATAAATTTTGGGGGTCCCCATACTTGAAACTGAAACTCAAAATTTTTTTTTTCATCAAACCCATACGTGTGGGGTATCTATGGATAGGTCTTCAAAAATGATGTTGAGGTTTCTAATATAGTTTTTTTCTAAACTGAATAGTTTGCGCGAGAGACACTTCCAAAGTGGAAAAAAGTTGGTCCCCCCCCCTCTAACTTCTAAAATAAGAGAATGATAAATCCAAAAAAAATATATGTTGTACATTACTATGCAAACTTCCAACGATATTTGGTTTGAACGAGATCTACTCAGTAGTTTTTTTTTTATACGTCATAAATCGTAAACCGCAATTTACCTTTCGACGAACTACAACAACCTTTATATTATGTTAATTGATGCTACGGAACCCTTCATGGGCGAGTCCGACTCGCACTTGGCTGCTTTTTTTTTAGTTTTATCATTCCCTTATTTTAGAAGTTAGAGGGGGGGGGACCAACTTTTTTCAACTTTGGAAGTGTCTCTCGCGCAAACTATTCAGTTTAGAAAAAAACGATATTAGAAACCTCAACATCATTTTTGAAGACCTATTCATAGATACCCCACACGTATGGGTTCAACGAAAAATTTTTTTTTGAGTTGCAGTTTGAAGTATGGGGACCCCCAAAATTTATAGTTTTTTTTTTATTTTTGTGTAAAAATCTTAATGCGGTTTACAGAATACATCTACTCACCAAGTTTCATCAGTGTAGCTCTTATGGTTTCGGAGAAAAATGGCTGTGACACGGTCGGACAGACAGACAGACAGACAGACAGACAGACAGACAGACAGACATGACGAATCTATAAGGGTTCCGTTTTTGCCATTTGGCTACGGAACCCTAAAAAGACGGGTTGCACTCCGGGAGTGCCGGCAGAAGTGAAAACTTGCCGCTCGTATTAAAACTTATAAAGTACTCACTCATTTTCTTTCGCTATTCATAATACCTAAATAAATACAGTAGATCTATAAAATCATGTACCAATGACCACTACTACCTGCCGCGGGCGGCCGCTAGTTCATAAAATCTATAATAGGTATGTACCTATACCTACTACAGTCACGAAAAACGCCTTGGTATGCTTGCTACTAACTATTATCTATTCTGTGACGTTACCGTGTCATAGTAACTACTAGCGTATCTGTAGCGTCTTACGCTTTTTCGATCAAGTCACGTGATCCTGACGCCCTGACGCCCTGACGCGAGTTTAAGATTTTATACCCATTACAGAAAAAGTGCTCAACGCCGCTAAAGAAGTTTTCACTTCAAAAACAATTATAGCAAATCGGCTTATTAGCATATTCCGATATGCTATAACAAGAATTAAAAACAACTAATTAAGAACCTCCTTTTTTAATTGAAGTCTGTTAATAAATAGTTTACATCTTGAGTTTAAATCTTAATAGCATGTAGCAAGTTGCATAGGCGAATCACACAAAGAAAAACTAACGTAATATTAGAAAAATATACCTGAGATGTAGGCTGGAAGGTCTGTCCGGCAAACAGCTCGGGGTCATCGTCCTGTAGGCCTTTACAGTGACCCGGTACATCTTGTCCTGGACGGAGTACTACCACATCACCCTCCACTAGCAAAGCCCATGGCAGGTTTACTATGGTAGCTGTCAAGTTCAAGCATACAAAATCTAATGGCCTTAATAAAAATATGTCAAAAGATAAACAGTGCTTAAACTATTGCCATCTCTTACCACTGGGTAATGACAAACAGTGACAGGGCTCACTTTAAGCAATTATTAAATTTAATTTGCGTTTATAAGTAGGGCGGTAAATGTCTAAATTATTTTTTTATTCACCATATCTATAGATACACTCATTAAAATTGTCTAGCGATATTCCATTTCGAATCAAATTGATTTTCTGATTTTTAGAGATCTTGTTCCATTATAACGCCTACTTAGTGATAAATTCTTTGATAGTTAGGTATTACTCGTAGTAGTTAATTTCTTAGATTTATTAGTTCTTACATTTCTTTTTTCAAAATTTAAAATAGTGTTTCTCTGTCGTTTACGATTGTATTAGTCTACCTACATCTACTTTTTACTGCATGTATGTGGAAACTTGTAATTGGCTCTCCGTATAAAATGTGTGCCTTGCATACGTGATAAATTAATCATAACCAATATTGTACATAGCTGTAAGTTTTCCTAAAATAAATAAAATAAAATAAAAATAAAATTATTATTAATAATTAATATCAAACAGTTATTTTTATTATTATTAATAAACAACACAAAATAAAAAAAAATTCGATAACTAGTTTTCTAAGAGAAATTATTTTCATTTTTTGTAAAAATCAACAAAGCACTGAATATCCCTCTAGACAATGTTGATGTGTGTAATTTGTTCTTGGTTGGGATCGAACCCACGCCCTGCCGATGAAGATGATGTCTATTTAGATTTATATTTAGACATCATCTTTCTATTAATATGACTATCTAAAGTTTTCAATAAAAAAATTATTATGAACCAAAATAAAAAGAAAAAAAAGTATTTACCATCGCGATAAGTCCACTGTAAAATGACACATGGTGAAAACGGGGCACACAAATGTGGATAGTGCTCTTCCTTCCACTTCGAATTCTTTATAGATTTATCTAATGTCTCTGGAATGAGAACAAAAAAATTGAATGCATGCCAATTCTAATGTCCTTCGCTTTCCAGACATGTTATGTCAACAAAACTTAGTATATTTGGCAAACAACTGTTAAAATTGATATTTTTTGGTGCCTAGATTTTTTTTGTTTGTTTTGTAGACAATTATAAGACGCATTTCATGTGTCCTATAATTCAATAACGGAATTACCATAAATTTACTTCCAAAGTATTATATGACAAGTTGTGGTTACGGGCTAAAGAAACCAAAATAATGTTCTGAAGGGCAAGTCCCAGTGCATTTACAACACTTCGTCTACCAAATATTGTTTTCGTGTAAGCATGTCTCTCTCTTTTGTATGTAAAATTGATAAGACAACAACTCGTTTCGATCATTTCTATGTAACATATTTTTACTGTCTCATTTTGTTCTCCGTACAATAGAGAGAGACAAATAGGCGAAACTGATGGAGTAAAACTGGAACTTGTCCTTAAGATATTGATTCTGTTGTTGCATTAGACATGACTTATATGTTCTTCAAATTTTTATCAAAAGAGCAAATATGTACTACATACAAGTTCTTAGGTACTTAGTTAGAGCTAGGGGTCAACGTCATAGACTATTACAATAGGTTTAGTTGCAAACTACTTTAAAATTAATTGTGCACCTAGTTTACCTATCTAGACTTAGTTTAGTAAAACTTTGTAAACCTTGTTTTCTAGTAAATAAATATTTTTATTATAAAAAAAAAAACAAACAACTCACCCAATACTTTCCTTACTCTATGGGGTATCTCATTCCGATACAAATATTCTTCATTATAAGCAACTACAAAGTTTATAACCAGTATTATAAATAGGAACAGAGCTTCCCAAAGAAGATATGCATGGGCTTGTAAAGATTCTCCAAACAAATATGTCAATATCAAACATATAATGTATACCAGTGTTATTGTATATGCCACTCCAGATAAAAGTACTTTCTCAGAGGAAAATGATATGACATCTCGGATGAGCTGGCATCTGTAACAAATAAGTACCTTATAAATACATTTATGTAGACCATTTCTATATGACCCAATACTTTAGGAAATGTAGGGTAAACCATACTATTCTTGGCACCCCCCCAATGATTGGCACTCTAGCATAAAAACCCATGAAATAAGAGTTTCGAGCAATTTTTTTCAAGTGACAATAATTTATTTTGGTAGTATATTTAATTTTCTTAAAGGTAACATTCATTTTATGCTTAGAATGTCCGCCATATTCCTTTCACAGCTGTTTCCAAACATGTGTATAGCAAGGATGAGACAATTGAGTAAATAGTTATAAAATAAGTTAGGATTGGCTGAAAAGTTTGGATGGCGGACATTCTAAGCATAAAATGAATGTTAACTTTAAGAAAATTAAATATTCTACCAAAATAAATTATTGTCACTTGAAAAAAATTGCTCGAAACTCTTATTTCATGGGTTTTTATGCTAGAGTGCCAATCATTGGGGAGGTGCCAAGAATAGTATAGTTTACCCTAGCTTAATTTCTAAGCTAGTAAGCTAGATTACAAGCTAGGACAGTTTTTAATAAGATGGTGTTCTATTTTTAATCAATCAATCAATCAAAGTCTTTATTCAGTTGAATTACAAGAATCACTTTGAAACGTCTTAAAGCTAGGTGAGTCTGGTTAAACTTAAGGTCAGTAGCGCCCTTACCACTGATTTTACTAACCGCTGGCTTGTGTACTAGGTTCATGTGGCTGGCGAAGCCAGTTTTCAATTGGCTAGTAAGCAAGGTCACCTCAGTCAATGCAATAGTAGCTTAAAATTGAATCTAGCCAAATGTAAACAGAACTAGCAAGTGCCAAGCCAGGACAGTTTAATAAAGAACTAGCTTCAAAAACTAGACTCGTCCAATCCAGGCATTACTGCCGCATTAGACAAAATAAATAAAATTTGATGGATAATCCACACCACTAGCCCCAAACTACGCAAAGCTCTAAGCAAGGTCTGTGTTGCATGTAGGTAGTCATCGAACCCACGCCCTCTTGTTGTTTTGCTGACATAAGCTGCTGGCAGGGAGCTGGGTTTAAAGGTAGGAAACTGACAAGACTAGGTAGGTACTTAAAATTAGTCCAACCCAACACATACACACTTGAATCTAGATTTCTAAGTACTCACCCAGTAGGATTTCTAGCTCGATGTTCCTCTATCACAACGCTGATTCCATCACGTAATTTTAACAGGGCTTCTTTGGTAGTATAGCCTAGGATTTGTTCTTTCATTCCGTCCATGGTATAACGCGCTATTTACATATTTAGAATAATACAGGAATTTATTTTAGTACAAAGATGCGATAACATCTAAAAACTTGTTTTGTTCAGCCAATTCTTCTTCTTTCTTGATCTTAATGAATGGCATCTGTGCATTATGGATCAATTTTGCCAGTCAAAGTTGACTGTGGTTTATACTTGATGCTAACACATCACTCAATTACATTGACATTAGGGTTATGACTGACTTTGACATCAACATTTGTTTGACGTAAACTTTGACACAGCAAATGGCCTGTGTTTTAATACATCATCATCTCAGCCCGTTAAAATGCGTCCAAGCCGTCCTTAGTCCATGGATTAGCAGCCTATTAGCAGTCTGTGACAACGGGAGACAGGAATGTACAACTACAAAGTCTAGTGTTGCCAGTATAGTCAGCTCAAAAAGTAACATTTTCACGATAAAAGTAACATTGCCGTAAATTATGTGAAAAACGATACACTGTTTAATAAGGCACTTTAAAACATAAAAAAAATTGGTTGTCTGTAAAGTCTGTTTAGTGACGATAGTTGAACGTGACAACGTCATAAGAAAATACACAGATGTCGAACGCTGCCAAACGCGGAGGCTGATTGTGCCTCTTTGTCGCTCGTTCCGCGCTCTCGCTTGCACTTCAAACTTTTAATGGAACGCCTCAGAGCGAGGTAACGCCGCATGACGTCATGTTTTTTCGTGCGTGCAGCTGGCTCCATCGAATTATAAGACGTTGTCAAGGTTGTCGCGTCAAAATTATTTGCCAAAAAAGTAAAAAAATCGCAAAACGGAAGGCATCCAAGAACTTTTATGATAAAAATAGTTCAACATAAATATGTTGTTAAGTATGGCTTTTCTTACTAAAATTGACTGAGATTATAAATCAGAGAATAGTTTATTTTATTTAAGTAGGTATCAGAATAGATTTCTATACAAGTACTTAAGTATAATTGTACATTATAGTGTAATCTATCTATAAAAAAATTATTAAAATTAGATAATTGCCTAAAGCTCACTGTTTGTTGTAACTGATGAGAATAGGTTTAAGCACTGCCATATATGAAGTTCAAGAATTATCTGCCCATTACCACTTCAACTCTCTTCAATGGCACTATTAGGCTTATTCCGTGAGCTGTGTTGGTGACATAAGGTTTTTTTTACAATAAATTGTTTTCATGTCTGATTAAAAACTGAAAAACAAACGATATTGTATGGTAATTTCAACGAGGATATCTGTTAAACTCATTCTTGAGTTGGCAACACCAGGAGAAATAAGAGCACAGTGAAGTTGGCGTTTCTCAGAATTTCTTCAGTTTTTCTTGCTGTAAGTACAAGCCGTGCGTAATTGTGTACAACAGAATACAAATCTTCTAATAATAACACATTTTCCGGGATAACTTATCAGTCTAGTAGTTGATTCTGTTCACAAGTTCTCGTGTCTTCAAAAAAAGTGGTGTAGATATATAAATGTGCTGTACACCCTGCGATCGTGTTCAGTCAATGTGTTGTGTGTCATCGTGTCGGGAGCACTGGTGCGCCATTTACTCGGTGTCCTAAAAAACAACAGGGAATGTCGTATTGGACTCGTTCAAAGGTGGACTTGTGATCATTTCGTAATGGAGTGATATTAAATTTTCTCAGCTATGGCGAATTACACTCGAATTAGGAAGTGCGGTTTTAGAAGTGGTCCACAGTTCGGTCTGTGGTTTTGGTGTATCACAATCCAGTGGTTGATAACTTTACCGTACATTTTTTCGTGTCAAGGGATCGGTAACTTGTCGATAGCTGTTTATCCCGAGGGAAATATAAAGCTGTTGCATGGAATGCCAATGGAGATATTTTGTCAGGACGAAAATTACTCGCCCGACGATCTCGAGTTTGTTATCGGTGGGGTTCCTGTCGCGTCAGAAAAGCTGAATGCAACTACAAGAAAACTGTATATGAGGCATCAAAAAAAAGGTGTCTATGCATACTATTGCCAAAACAAAGTAACAAAAAGGGTTTGCACCACTCGTGTCATCGTTGACTCTCCACCGGAGAACGTCACTGATTTTACCTGCAAATCACAAAATCTTGACATTTTAAACTGCACTTGGTTGAACCCAGAAGGTGTCATTGTCACAAACTACTCATTAACATTATTGACGGAGGGCAATTCTATTGATGTTTGCAATGATACAAAAAGTGTTGGATTCAGGTATTGCGCTTGGAACAGCAGCGGTCAACCCCGATACAGACAGCAAGACAAACAGTTTATCTTCTATTTGAAAAAGTGCAATTACTTTGGCTGTAATGAACAAAATTTCACTATAGATCACTTTGCAATTGTAAAGCCAAACCCACCATTAAATTTAAAAGTCTTAGGTAATGGTACCCATAGTGTTCTCCTCCAATGGAGTATTCCTAACAATATGGTTGATTTTTTGCCACATGGAATTGATCATAGAATAGAATATCAAATAGCTAAAATTGATAATACATCATATTTTCGCAAGGTAAATACATCTAGCCTGCCAGCTAAAGACAAAACATACAAGTTCCTACTGTCTGACTTGCCCTATGCTCATATGCAATATGAAGTGAGGATATATATCAAAACTAAAGAAGCAGTCAAAGAAGAGTTCTGGTCTGATTTTACATACATAGTGTTTTATACAGCCAGTGAAAGGCCTAATAGACCACCAGATACAGTAGTGGGAGCTTTTGATCAAAACTCATTTGAGACTACAAGGCGAATATATGTTTATTGGAAACAATTAGAAGAATATGAAGAAGCTGGAGCTAATTTCACTTATAAAGTTGTTGCTCATGAAGGAACAGGGAATCCAAAAACACTTTTCGCTGATAACAAGAAGAGCTTGAGTTATGTTGTCCTTGAAGATGCATCTCTGGGAGCCATAAATGTTGATATTTGGTCCTTTAATAATATGGGATCATCACATAACAAAAGCCACCTTTACATCCCCCCTAACACTGATACTGTGGCTTTAAAAGTATCATCATTTACAAAGCTGGCTTATGAAAATGGCACTAACAAATTATCCTGGTTGGGCTTAAACAATATTGATAACTACACAGTTTTTTGGTGTCAACATAATACTACGAAAATATGTGCTGGTCGAATAAATTTCACTATTTTGGAACCAAATAAAACAAACCATGTTATAGATTTGCCAAGAGAAAATAGATACCAGTTTGCTATTTCTGCCAATAAAGGAGTTAAAACTAGTGGAATGGTTTGGGCCACATGTGATATTTCTAAAGATGGGATTCCAATGTATGGTTTTCCTGTCAAACTAGATCATGGTGTTCCTGGAAAGTCATTTGTTACTATAACATGGACCATGGCCTGTACTTTGCAAGAGCACATTATTACTGGTTATAGCATTTCTTACTGTCCTGTCAAAGATACTAGTAATGTGTGTGATTCATCATTCGAAAACTCTACTGTCAACATAACAAACCCAAAACAGATGGCAGTAAATATCACTGATCTTAAGCCATACAGAACTTATCAGTTTTGGTTAGCTCTTAACACTACTTATGGATCGAAAAGAATTGAAAATGCTTCTACTGGAGTAACTACCACTGAAGACACCCCATCAAGTCCAAGAAATGTAAAAGTTACTGCAGTTGAAAGTGACTCTGTTGTTATATCATGGGATCCTCCACAAGACAAAAATGGAGTCATAGGTAAATATGTTATCTACAACTACACTGAAGAGTATGATTTTGATCCAGTGCCTGATAATGACAAAGATTTGGTGAGAAGGAGTTTTAAACTGAAAGGCCTTGATGGATTCTCTAATTATTCATGGTCAGTTGCAGCTTGCAATTCGGCAATCAGGAGCTGTTCTCAAAAGAGTCCATTGAATGGCATCTTTATTAGAACCAGGATTGGTCCCCCTAGTAAATTAAAACCACCAATAATAGAAAACAACCCAGATAAGATCAGATGGGAAAAACCAAACAAGCCTGGAGGAACTGTTGATACATATCAAATATCAAGGGTCAGGGATGACCAACAGGAGGAAATATTCAATTCAACCAATTTGTCTTTCGAGCTTGTTAACTGTGCAGGAGGAGTAGCAGTAGAAAAGTACAGAGTCAGAGCAGTTAACTATGATGAAGATCCAAATCATGGTGTGTTGTCAGACTCAATGGAAGTTAACTTACCTAATCACACTGGCAACTTAGAATTCCCAGGTGAATGGAGTGATTTTAGTCAACTGGCATGCAGAAGTAGAGATGGCCTTACTATGACTTACATTCTCATGACTGTTTTTGCTCTTGTGGCTATTATGTATGGATCAATCAAATGTTACAAAAAAATTCGTAAAATGGAAGACATAAAACCAGTCCTACCAAATGGCTTAGGTATCCCTGAGAAAGACACATCAAAATATGCTTTTGGTGGCTGGAATCCATCAAGTAAAGATGAAAAACCACCATCCGATGAAATGTTATTGCTGCCTAACAGCAGAGCTACGGTCTCCACAGATATCAAACAAAAGGATGAGAGTGCCAACTGTGGTGCTAGCGACCACACCGACAGCACGGTGTTGTCGGAAGCTTCCCGTGGCCCGGTGGACCGGCAGGCGTCCACGTCGGACGACAACTCAGACTCGTCGCTGCGCTTGGAGATTGAACCTGTCCGAGTCGATGGCAGCGGTGCGCCGAGAGACGAAGAAGATTGCTCGACCTCCGACTCAGCATCGCACGAAAGTGCCCCTTACTTTACTAATGAAGATTTCAATAAGAATCCTGCTAGTGGTTATGTACAGCAACCTGTCGTCAGTCCTGCCACCGGGTACGTGCAGTCGGCTCCGGCACCTGTCACGAATCCACCGCCAATGATACTGCCACAGTCGACAAGTTCGAGTTACGTCATGGCCGCATTGTCGCCACCGATTTTCACGACCGGTGTTTCGCCGCCTAGTCTTCAAAGGGAGCCTCCGCTCTCGTCAGGATATGTGCGGCCCGAAGACGCTCAAGTGAGATCGATGCTCAATTTCCCCGACCTTAAGTCTTCGCCGGCTAAAATTCTTGGTCCAGAGAGCTTACCGATCATGCCAACCTTGCCACAGCCGGCTAAGCATGGTGCCGGAAGCAGCTACATTCAGTTGCAATCCTTGCCTAGTCATAAACAGCCCATACAGAACAATGTGCCATCGAAGCCGGCCGCGCCTGGTGGGTACGTGAGTCCCGGCGATGCTGTCATCAACAAACATCTCAATAACATGCTCTCCGCCGGACAGCTTGCCGACGAGTCTGCGATACTGGATCCGATGATGTCCCCAGAAGCGTATTGCCGATTCTCATGGAGCACTGACCCAGCCAATGACAATTTACATTCGTTGCTTGCCAATTCGCCAACGTTAAAATCCACTAAGAATTGAATCTATAATCTAGTAAATTAGTGAGTTTGTGTTATAAGACTATCAGTGACTGAATTGTAAATAATAATGAACTATAAAGCTTTACAAATAGCTAAAAAACGAAAGGACAAAATTTACACACATATGTATTTAAAAGTGGATGTGTTGTCTAGTGATAATTCTTGTGCCTTATTAATTTATTTTAGGTGATTCTAAGAAGCTAAGTAGGTAAGAGCTAGATCATCATTATTATAAAAATACATACTAACAACTCCCCTAATAGTCTCTATTAATTCAATAGTTACATTCTCAATAACTGATCTAAATTCACTTTGTTGTTATACTCAACCATTTCTTTACTTCATATTGGAAATATTTAAATGTTATAATAGCATCGTAGCCGTCAACAACCAATCGTATTGTTTCAGAATCTACGTGTGAAAGCTTTTAGCTATGGATGGTATTTATAAAGTGAACCTTATTGCTAGCGATCTGAGCACGGAGGAAACTATTCTCCAGATAGCAGACACACTTGATAATCTCAACGGGATAGTAGATGATGTATTCTCACGTATCTTAACGAGAATACAACAGAACATGCAAAGAACAAGCAAAATCAATGAAAGGATCGACACGTCGCGAGCCAAGGTCGAGAAGTTGACCGGCATGCAAAAGGCTATCAAAGTATTTTCCAGTGCGAAATATCCAGCGTCTATAAAGCAAGAACATTACCGATCTGTATTCGATTTGAATGGATACAAACATGAACCGAAACAAATAACTCTGAGTGGGAAGACTCAGGGGCAGTCACATGAAAAATCTTTACAGGTAGGTTACACCTGACAGTTTAAGTTGTTCCGTGTAATCATAATTTATAACAATATAAATTAAGATGATGTTTTTTTTAGGAGAAACTCCACTTTTATCATGTCAAAGTGGCAGAGCATAATGCTCCGAAATCAAAAGACTTCAACTTAAGCGCAGTTGTAGACAGCTTAGAGAGCATCAGCGAACTCCTGGTTTTCAATACGAGCGAGAGCCCATATCTAGGCACATTGTCCAAAACGCCCGCTTTCGTACCTCCTGCTAGCTCCAAAGTTGTCAGTAAAAGTTTGTTAGAAGATGCACCTTCTTCTATCATGAAAAGAGATGTGCTGAAACGAGAGACCGACGAATATATGTACGCTCCGGGCATCGGAATGGTGAGTGCTGTGACAAGTGTCCAAAATAATATTTATTTCATTACATACTTGCTTATGTCATAGCATAACTCTCCAGAGGTGTATCAAATATCTCTGGAATGACTCTGGGTTGATGTACATTATGTTGTGTGATAGAACAATGAATTTGGTTGTTCATACCGCCATTCCCGACAGGTGCCAGAGCTAGAAATGCCGCTGGACCTACCCAACCTGGCAGGCATAGCTGGCGATGTGCAGTTCTCGATTACAACTGATGGTTCTATAGCACCTTCCGTCGTCACCTCTCCCGTCGCTCCATCCGTGCCCGAGTGTGAACTACCAGAGTTTCCTGAGCTTGGTTTACCTGCGCTGAGTTTACCTGACGTGAGCGTGGAACATAAATCAGAAGCTAAGGTGGCACAGGAAAGATCCGATATGCCCGATGCTCCACCACCTATGGCAGTTAGTGTCCAGTCGTTACCGCCTCTGCCACCGCCACCGCCACCGCCACCGCCACCTATGGAGATTGAACCACTTGAAGTAAAACAGTGAGTTTTTTTCCCTTCATTACTAGCTTACGGTCGCAACTCGGTTGCGGGGTATCCGATTAAAAAGTAACTCTAAGCTATTCCAAATCACGAACAGCATCCATATTAATTGCAGAGCCGTAATTGAGTAACAAACATTTTCGCATTTATACTTGTTATTATGATTGCCGTGGTTTTATCTGTACAAATTACCTGTTTATGGACCGAATCCAATATAATTGTATTTATATCACATTATCAGTTTCACGCGTGCGTAGTTATTTATTTTTTGTACAGAATTGATAAATTGATCCTAAAAACTTGAGAACTTGCTCAGTCAACAATATAAAGTGTTACCCCGGAACATATGTTGTTGACATTTTTTCAGCTAAAAATTCACATTAGTTTCCTCACATTTTATCGTTTACCTGATTTTTTGTCTGCACCCAAACAACCCTACGCGGCACATGGCGAAGGGTGATATGCATGTCACATATCATAATTATGTGCTCCAGATTTCGTTATAAGCCTGACGGCGCGGCGCAGGGCTTACAAAGTTATAAGTTTACCTATCAGGGATACCTGTGTGAAAATGAATTGTGTCTTGTGGTGTTTGCTGCGTCTCTAATCTGCTTGTTGGTGTCTCATAATTTTTAGGACGTGATTTTTCAATAGTCTGATTTTCATTTTGGAACTTGCATGATTTTTTTACCGAGAGGAAAAACTTTAACGGATCAGGACTCAGGATCAACTATGGTAGATAATGAACATGAAGCTTTATAAAAACTTAGTGAGCAGCAAAACTAGTCGTCAGATAAATTTAAATTTCACGACGACCGACGACATCATCAAAAAACCTAGTGTTTACTGATTGACTATAGGTATAGGATTTAACGTAGGTAATTAAACGTTTTTAGTAGGCAATTATCGCAAGGGAGGATGCCCTAATCAGGGCGTGCCGTAATTGGTCCCTTTATTAGCTCACGTGGAATGTTTAGCCTTGAATAATTATTCAATTGAAACGCAATCAAGTTAATGAAAAACTAGAATGTTTTAATGTTCTTTAAAAAAACCTAATTATGATTTTTATGGAGACTGCTTTTGCTGTCTTTAATAAATTAATAACGACCTTAAGGGTAAGCTGACCATGCGAAACGAAATGACTATTAATCACAAAAAATAACCGTTGTCGTCGTTGAATAAAACTCTTCTTAGTAACGACATTTTGCGCAAAGCTTCTCAACATGTATTGTTTCGAGTGCTAAAAAACTAAAGTTTTAAAAAAACCATATTCTACTTTATCTGTCTGGGCCCGTTACATATTCTACGTAGCTAACAGACAGAATCGAATGAATCGTAATCGGTCCCACAAAAGAAAGGTGTTTAAATTCAAACAGTTTCGTAGAAAAATGTAAATTGGTGTTTTCCACTCGCCTCCATAAGCTGGGACCAGAGTTATGGGTCACTCGACCCCGGTTAACTCCATCGATAGCATATTAAATAGTTGTAGGGACAGATAAACAAGCTTCACTGTGCTCAAGTGTTGCTCAATGGAATCTTGACTGGTAACAAAACATGCATTTTTATTATTTGCCTTTGAATTGAAAGTTGTAGGTCAACATTTGGGATTATTGCGTATTTTTTTTTATTCTAGGCTTAATACGCTAAACGTCAAAGATAGTAAGTAATAAATTCAAAAACTGCTGTGCCGCTTTCAAAAATTCTATCACCATTAGAAAGCTACATTCACCCTGAGTAACATAGGCTATATTTGTTTTTAAAAAATAAATGTCAACCCGTGCGAAGCCGGGACAGGCCGCTAGTTATGAATATACACACACAGTCACTAAAAATAAATGCATGTAAAGTATTTGCGTAAAAAATGACATAAATTTAAATAGTCGCCATACCTACACTGCCAAACTGGGTGGTCGTTGCCAATGTTGGCATTCATTAACACGATATAAAAAAAAAAACTACTAATTAATGACTTTGTATTTCACAATCAACTAGTTCCTAGCTAAAAGAAATTAAACTAATTAGCATCTGTATGAATATGCATAGCATCGGTATACATATGCATAGCATCTGAAAAAGGATGCATGGATAATCTATGGAGATTGTTATTCTAAATTCTCATCAACTCGTCCATATTCGAAACTTTGTACAACAAAACATGTATCTGATTAAAATATGGAAAGACTCAGTTTTTGAGCCAGGGTTTGTTATTGTCATCGAATATAATCGTATGTTGTTATGTAGTAGGTTAGGTAGTCTATATTTATCCTTAATGATTGAATTATGTTTGCCTGTATTGATTTGCTTAGAGGCAAGTGCCGAATGACTGGGCCGTCGGCGTCGAAGTGTTAAGAATAGGGATCTATTTACAAACTGTAGGTTTCTCCGTATCGTGTTAATAAGTAGAAACAGTCGTTTTGAAAACAAAGCGCGTGCGCATGTTCCTTAGAACACTGTCTTTAAACAGACTTGATAGCGATGCTCGGATTTACTCTCTAGAGAACATACAATAGACACTTTGACACAATTTTACCTCACTAATTTCAATAATCAACGAAATAAACAGAACCGCTAAGAAAATGCGTAATTCATTACATTCGAGCAACGTAGCGCAGTTTCTATTAAAATTATATAACGGAGAATTTCTTAGTTGCCTAGTTACGGAACAAAAGCCGACCAGGAATAATATTAGTTCTAAGAAATAGCAATGAGTGAATTCTCGGAAATTACACCTGCAACACTATTCCTGTGCATCGAGCATACCCACAGCCCGGGCACAGCTGCATTGTATTTGTGTTGGTTGCATTGATTAACTGGCTATCCCAGCCGGTCTAGTCTACAAACAGGACGCACTCCACAGATAGAATATTCTCGACCAGCGACAACTTTTTATCAGATCTGCTTAATTATAAAATCTTATTAGTTTATGGTCATGCATTGTAATTTTTTTTAGATTGCATCTCGCTGATGCGCAAATTTTAATTGCCGTTGGCTGAATCAATTATTTGTGCTTTTAAATAAATAAAATATTCCAAAATGGAATAAAAGTAATAAAAAACTAAAGTAATATTTCCAAGTTTCCTACCTCCATGGGAATAAAGCGTGATTTGATGTATGTTTGTATTAACCTAGGTATTTTATCTGCGTAGAACACAGTTCAATAAGACTTAAGTGATAAAGTTCAGGGGAAATGAAATCTGGGAAAAAGTAAAGCTTACTTTGTAATAAAGCTTCGCAGCTGTTTATTAGTCTCCTTCAAGTGAAGTGCGTACTAAAATAGAAGCTAAATTTCTTGTTAAAGCAATATAAGAGGACGGGGTGTCATGTCTGGCCCATCAGCCAGTCATAGTCGGCATGCAAAGGGTCCCAATGACATCTCGTTATTGAATAAACTGTTAGATGTTATATTGGCTGCCAACGGACATGAAACATCCGTTCAACTCACATAGTCCTTATTGCCCACCAAATAAAGCGCAAATTGTATGGTCAAATCGTGTTGCCTTTGATTTCATTGGATTCAATGAACCTATTCGATTGTCCTGCAAATTGGATAAGTGAGCAATTTGCTTATGATATGCAATGATAAGTGTACGCCCCTCTCAGCATTTACCTGCGTCGCCCAACTCTTGGTAGAATTATGTAGCGATAGTCTTACGTTATTGTATTGACCGTCAGTTATAAAAAAGAATCCACATGCGTTTAGTAAAGATCCATATTCGACTAACCATAGGCTGGTCGCAGACCAGGTCGCCATAGACTGTCTAATACGTCATGTGTCTGCCAACGTGACGTCTAGATGTTATCTAGATACAATACATCGATCGAAGGGGTTGAAAGGGGAGACGAAAAGTTGTATGGAAGTATCGTAATTTTTAGTGCTAGAAGCGTGTAACTTTTAGGCTAAAGTTTTACCCTCAAGGATGTAAAATAACAATAGGGAATAGGGGATGAAAGATTCTATGGAAATATGAAGGTCTATGTGAAGGTTTTATTAGTTTTCGACAAGAAACAAAATACCTGTCGGTGAAATTACTGCACATGAGGCACATTATGCCTCAAGTTGATGGCAGTGCATCGAAGGGCACGTTCCTGACGTTACCACTTAACATCAGGTGGGCCATATGCTTGTTCCATCAGCTAGTTGAATAAAAAAAGTTACTTGCGCAACGGCAGCAACAGTATGTTTGCTTAACAGTTGTTGAGTGTTGCGTTAGTTAATCTTAAGAATCATAAATATTGTGATGCTTCTAAGAAACCTTTTGATTTTTTCATTATGTAATGTCTGTTATGTTTAACGAATGTAAGGTGCCTGAGGGCATTGGAGCGTGGTGATTGATTACTAGCAGTACCAAGAATCGCTGTTTCAAAGTTTTATACGAAGCTAGAGACAGATAACTAAATATATTAAATTTTTTTTATACAACTGGCTGATGGAACAAGCGTATGGCCCACCTGATGTTAAGTAGTAACCATCGCCTATAACAAAGCATTGCCTTGGTCACGCACATCAGAAACGTGCCCTACGATGCACTGCCCTGCGTCCATCAACTTGAGGCATCAAGCCGAAACACACCAATTGTGCTTCACAGCAGAAATAGGCATGGTGGTAGTACTTCCCCGGACGAGCCCTTCACAAAGAGCTCTTACTTTTATTAACTTTGAATGCAAAAACCTTGCCTTATTTGCGCAGCTTTTCATTCATATTCGGCTCAAACTATTATTATTGCCACCATAATCATCTACAACCTTGTCATTCATTAGCATTGTTTTGTGCTGGTACGTTATGCCAATATCTGCCCGTACCACAGAATACATAATAGAACTACGCAGTTTACGCACCCATATTGAGGTGTCGCATATTTAAATAATGAAAATTTGAACGAGCCAAGCGAAAAGTGGAGCGAGTCGCCTAGTTAGTTTTGTCTCAGAATTAATAGACCAGTCGACTGTGGCTGGGGAGTTGGGGGCTACCTTACCTACATAGGTTACAAGTGGTGAGCAAGAAGGCGAATAATGCCTTTGTGGGATGATTGATAATTTCGCCTTGTAAATTATATTCTCCGTAGCGCAGTCAATCAACGTCTCGGCTTTGATTCCCGAACAGTATTTTTGCATTGAAAAAAAAAACAACGCCATCTATTATAATAAATAATAAATAAAAACTTTATTTCAGACCTTGATCCATAGGGGTTAGTAACACGACAAAATAACTTAGAAACTATGTTAGTAATAAACAAATAGGTATACACACACACACACACAATTACTTAGACACTGAGAGATCGGCCCAAGCACCGCCAGCCAAATTATGTAAGCCATGAACTATTTGCGTTCCCCCCCTTTTTGTATGGACTCGAAGTTCTTTTCTTTGTTTTCTGTGTGATGGACACAGTGCCATGTATCTAGCGGGCGTGATGCAGAAGTAATGGCAGATACACCAGATGAAAATACTAGACCATTTTGAAAATTAAAATAAGCATTTCCCGACGAGAGTCAGTACGTGTTTCACAGACTGATTATATCAGCAGGTCTTAATTAGGTTCAACGACTTGCTTAATTCAATATCGATGTAAAAATTAACGTTCGTAAAGTTTTCCTTCTGGCACATTTATTTATTAGTAGAGAAACACAGGCGCCAATTTATTTATAGATTTCCTAGGAACAACAGTGTCAGGTTGCTTTCTACGGTCGCTCGCAAAAGAAGACTTAGAAAGCGTCGACGCTTGACTAAGTAAGAATAATCTGCAGCTTTTATAACCATTAAAGGTTTATGAGTACAGTTTTTAACTTATGTAAGCTCTTGTAACGTAGCTTACAAGGTTAAGGTTGGGCTTCACTATGCTCTGTTACTAATATAAAAGGACCCTTTTTTCAATAGAATTATTATGTCAATAAAGCTCTCTACTGTTTACAGAATAGTATTAATTCATCACAATCTAATACCTAAGCTTTCAATGTATTTAACCACCCTAATATCTATCTCTTCTTCTTATTTATTGGCATCTGTCCATTTTGGATCAATTTTGCCAGTGTCGAGTGAGGATGTATTACATAAATAAAATACTTTTTCGTCAAGTCAAGTCAGTCATAGTCAAGTCGGCCCTACTTGACTTTGAAAACAAATGATGGTCTTCTGTTTTCAAATCCCATCAGAAACCTTTTCGATCAAATCAGAATATCACATAATACACTTTTATTCCAACTGCTAACACTGAGCTAAGACCTCAAGTAATGTTGGTTAAAATACCACCGAAATTACACAACAAAACTCAAAATAACACCAGAAAAACCATTAAAATTAAAAACTATGTGACTTCCCAAAATGACAGAAAACAAATCCTAATATTTATCTCTTCTTCCTCTTGAATTGCCTGACAGCGCGCCAAATACTTTGATATTCCATGACAACGACAGACGACAAACCTTGAGCACAGAATATAATAGAGTCATAGCTTATTAAAATGGTAATGTTACACTAACGAAGGATTATCTTCCTCTTTGCCAGGCCATTAAATCTAGTCTTTGATTTTGAAGATCATGAAATCGTGCCTAAGCTACGTTCTACGTGGTTATTTATATGGGTGTCTGCTAGCAGAATTTACATTTAATTCTTGTTTCGGAAAGCACAGCGGTCATGAAGCAATAGGAGGCCTTAGTGCGGGCCTGAAAACTCAATCTGTGTTGACCACTAACACGTACACGAACTTACTTTTACAGAGGGTAAATCGGGAATATTGGATATACAGAAAGGCAAATAGTTTCACTACTTTCATCCCTAATCCCCCCCCCACCTACGGTAAATATCCTCTCAAATATCTTAGCACGAAGTAATCTACCCAACCCATTCAAGCTTTAGACTCTTTGATGATATATTGTTTGAGAGGGTTATACAATATTGAGCAGTAAATAATTAAAACTGTATTGTAAATTTTAGTGTCGATTCTCGGAAATAAATTAATTCGGGATAAATAAGAAAATCATGACACAAAATTACTGGAGGACGAGTTATTAGTTAGAAGTTGTGGTTGATTGATGATTATGGAGATTGGTCATTTGACAGGATTATCAGAAATACGTAATCAAATTTCGGGTCGACTGGTAAATGATTTGGTACTTTTAGTGTACAGTACAATAAAGAATTGTAATAATTTAACAACGGCAAGGCACCTACAGTTCTTAGAATTTTAAGCAAGTGGTCAGCCCGGGTGACGTAGTTACAACCGAGCTAAATAGAACCCATTGGTTACGCAACAATGCGAACAATCTCATTAAAAGCAAAGTAAAGAAATTTACAAAGCTATGCAATGTGACGTCATACCAATGACGTCATTTGCTTCTGTTGAAAGTTTGTAATAAAAGCAGCTTTGTGACCTCGGCAAGTCAAAAACATTATGCGGTTGGGGACAGACTTCCAAGAGATAGCAGGGGCTTCCATCCTTGTAATATAATAAACCTAACATTAGGTACTCGTGAATTCTTCCTCGTGGACTCTGTACACATACACATAATTTCGGCGAAACTATCATAAATTAAAAAACACAAATTTTAACAGTTATTTATTTTAGTTCTTTTATTTTACCTCCGTTTTATTGGACTACGAAATAAGATAAAAAAGCAGCCAAGTGCGAGTCGGACTCGCCCATGAAGAGTTCCGTAGCATCAAGTAACATAATATAAAGGTTCTTGTAGTTCGTCGAAGGGTAAATTGCGGTCTACGATTTATGACGTATAAAAAAAAAACTACTGACTAGATCTCGTTCAAACCAAATATCGTTGAAAGTTTGCATAGTAATGTACAACATATATTTTTTCTAGTTTTATCATTCTCTTATTTTAGAGGGGGGGGGGACCAACTTTTTTCAACTTTGGAAGTGTCTCTCGCGCAAACTATTTAGTTTAGAAAAAAACGATATAAGAAACCACAACATAATTTTTGAAGACCTTTTCATATGTAGATACCCCACACGTATGGGTTCGATGAAAAAAATGTTTTTGAGTTTCAGTTTCAAGTATGGGGACCCCCAAAATTTATAGTTTTTTTTCTATTTTATAACGTTTTTATTAGCTTCACCTGTATGTATGTATGTATGTATGTATGTATGTATGTAACCGACCCCTTTGAGCTCGATTTTGTCCTACTTTGAACGATCAGATTTGATTCAAACTTTGCACACCTGTCAAAGGTCGATGACAATGCAATAATATGAAAAAAAAAATAAAAAAAAATGAAAAAAAATAAAAAAAAACCTACTTTAAACGATCAGATTTGATTCAAACTTTGCACACCTGTCAAAGATCGATGACAATGCAATAATATGAAAAAAAAAATGAAAAAAAAAAAAGTAAAAAGTAAAAAATAAATTATAGTTTAAAAAACTAAAAAAAAACGCTTTTATAACTAATTTTACTAAAAAGTTAAAAATAAAACTGTAATAATCAATTGAAAATTTATATTATTGTACAAAAAGCGTGGGGGGCTTGATTTTGATTGTTGTAACTATTTTATCAATAGTTTATTATATCTGAAGTTATTATAAAAAGCACCCCAGGCTTTTTGTACAATAATATACATTTTCAATTGATTATGACAGTTTTATTTTTAACTTTTTAGTAAAATTAGTTATAAAAGCGTTTTTTTTTAGATTTTTAAACTATAATTTATTTGTGTAAAAACCTTAATGCGGTTCACAGAATACATCTACTCGCCAAGTTTCATCAGTCTAGCTCTTACGGTTTCGGAGTAAAATGGTTGTGACACGGACGGACAGACAGACATACATGACGAATCTATAAGGGTTCCGTTTTTGCCATTTGGCTACGGAACCCTAATAAAAACCAGCCTAATGTGATAATCCAGAGTATAATCTACATTCATAAAACAACGCACTCACCAATTTAATCAAATCAAAAATGTATTTATGTATCACAAGGATCACTTTGAAACGTCTTAAAGCTAGGTGAGTCTAGGTGCCAGTTCCACTCGACCAAGCCTGGAAGAACAGGCAACAAACTACGGCTTAGTTTCTAACGATTTTTTTCATCCCACCAGCTCTGAAAGTGTGTTTTTGCTGTTCAATATCTGACTGCAAAAGCCTTTTTAGGGTTCCGTAGCCAAATGGCAAAAACGGAACCCTTATAGATTCGTCATGTCTGTCTGTCTGTATGTCTGTCTGTCTGTCTGTCCGTCCGTATGTCACAGCCATTTTTCTCCGAAACCGTAAAAGCTAGACTGATGAAACTTGGCGAGTAGATGTATTCTGTGAACCGCATTAAGATTTTAACATAAAAATAAAAATAAAAATAAAACTTTAAATTTCGGGGGTCCCCATACTTGAAACTGAAACTCAAAAATTTTTTTTTCATCGAACCCATACGTGTGGGGTATCTATGAATAGGTCTTCAAAAATGATGTTGAGGTTTCTAATATAGTTTTTTTCTAAACTGAATAGTTTGCGCGAGAGACACTTCCAAAGTGGAAAAAAGTTGGTCCCCCCCCCCTCTAACTTCTAAAGTAAGAGAATGATAATACTAAAAAAAATATATGTTGTACATTACTATGTAAACTTCTAACGATTTTTGGTTTGAACGAGATCTAGTCAGTAGTTTTTTTTTTATACGTCTTAAACCGTAAACCGCAATTTACCTTTCGACGAACTACAAGAACCTTATTATGTTACATCAACTAACATAATATAAAGGTTCTTGTACGGAACCCTTCATGGGCGAGTCCGACTCGCACTTGGCTGCTTTTATTTATCCTCTAGAAGTCTAGAGGATAAAGTAAATTTGAATTTAGAATATCGTGTTCACTAAGTTTGTGAATACACAACCTATTTACTTCTACCTCCATGGTGCCGAACTTATCATACAACCTTTTTTATTTTGTTAAAAACTCGCACTCGTAACCTTCTTGGTGTATTTGTGTATTCAAAACACCATTAAACCTATTTACTTCTACCTGCATGGTGCCGAATTTATAATACAACCTTTTTAAATTTGTTAATAACTCATACTCGGAACCTTCTTGGTGTGTTACTTTTAGTCGTGCCATGTTCTTTTTTGAATTTAGTAATTTCCTCGCTGAGGTGGGATGAAAAGTTACGTGTTGCACTCGAGTGCAAAGATTTTTCACCTTGTTCTCTTTTGATTCCTTCGCGACGCTTAGGATTCTAACTTTTAAACCACTCGCTACGCTCGTGGTTAAATATTAGAATCCTGCGCTTGCTCAGTCATCAAAATTGAGCACGCGGTTAAAAAGCAACTTTGCACTCTTGTATAACAAATAACTATTATACTTCTATACTTCGTTTTTTAGGATCGTCTTGAAAATTAACTCGTGAACTGCTATTAGGGATATAATATTAACCTGCAGTGAATAATCTTCCTCCTTTGAATAATTAATCGATTTGTATAACTAAGCACCTATGTAAGAATCTTATTACGTACATTGTGTACTATTATTTTGCCTCCAAGTGATTTATTGCCTCCAAAGCCGGAGCTCACCACTAAACGTGTCTTCACGTAACGTAACGCATAATAAAGGCTTTTGCTGAACTTTGCCTATGATATCTGATCTAGAAAAGATATTTACTGATTTTGTTATAAGGTTGTTCGAATATAAATAGATTTTTGTATGGATTTCGAACCACCTCTATATAAGAGAAGATAAGATGAAAAGAACATTCGTTATAGCGTTTAAATATTGCCAACGTTAAAAAATCATGATACTAGTAATATTTTAAACATAGTAAAAACCATTCACGCTGGTAAAAAAGTTTAAACAAAGTCTGTAAACCATCGACGAAAGGACCGCGTGTTAAATTGTCGCATATTACCATAAAATAATGAAAACAAGTGTTTTTACGCGGTCTGCGAACACGTATCGCGTGTTAGCGTAATTATTTACCAGAACGGCAAATAAGACCTCGGTTTATCATTTGCGAAGCGATAAGCGGGCAACCACTGCATTGTTTTTTTTAAATAATTTTGGGCAATATTCCTGGAACAAACATTAGGTACTTAACGTTACCGAATACCTTAATAATTTTGTTTGTTTTCATTTGAGAAACAACACCCCTAAATAGACAGCAACGTCACTTTTGTATTCGAGACCATCACTTATGATAATCTACACACGTGCGTAGTAAAACTCCAGTGTAATAATGATAACGCCTCCTTGTTTGATCGTCTGGTCATTAGCTATTCATGTGCTACACTGCTTACTAATCGTAATACCCTTCAGTATCCTGTCTGTAAAACGCTAGCGCTCATATCAAATACTTTGGATTCATTTGTTATGTCCGCTTGCAGCTTGATGTCTCGCTTCGCGTTTGAACTGGACGTGGCTTTATGAGCGTTGATCCTAATCCCTTTAACAAAGGTTACGTAACCGCACTAATTAATAAGTACCGTGTTTAGTACGTAGTCTTTTATACTGTTATTCTATTTTGTTTAATATTGAATTAACATTGGTGAAAAAGAACGAACTGATTTGTATCTGTACTGTATGCCTATCTAAAGGGCCCAGTACACCATTGCCTGTGTTGGGCAGGCTCCGCAATGCACAATTGTAGACCACGATCACTTGGTGTTCACACACTGGCGCATGGCTCATTGCTGCCTGGCAAACCAATTGCGACGGACGTCGAAGTAATTACAGCTGCGGCTATTTACTTTGAACGATCACATTTGATTCAAACTTTGCACACCTCTCAAAGGTCGATGACAATGCAATAATATGAAAAAAAAATATATATATTTTATAGTTTAAAAAACTAAAAAAAACGCTTTTATAACTAATTGAACTAAAAAGTTAAAAATAAAACTGTAATAATCAATTGAAAAATTTATATTATTGTACAAAAAGCGTGGGGGGCTTGATTTTGATTGTTGTAAATATTTTATCAATAGTTTATTATATCTGAAGTTATTATAAAAAGCACCCTACGCTATTTTGTACAATAATATAAATTTTTCAATTGATTACAGTTTTATTTTTAAATTTTTAGTTCAATTAGTTATAAAAGCGTTTTTTTTTTTAGTTTTTAAACTATAATTTATTGTATACTGTTTACAAGTATTACAGAACGCAACACAAAAGTGTTCTATCCCGGTCAGCGGCTGGTGACGAACTGAACATTGGCCGATTGTGTAAACACCACAGGCCAGGCTACGCCACGATTCCTTTGAAGTGTGCCCAAAAAACCGACAACTCCCCGATTGCGCGCCATACTTGGCAATTGTCCGCCAACATATACCATTACCCCCTGTACACATTGGCGTTGGCCTGTAGTGGGCCAGCATGGGCAAACGAGTACTGGAGCCATAACGAAAGGTAGACAACAGAGACCAGATCACCGACTGCAGGCAGTTTCTAAAAGCATGGCGGCGGTGACCTTTGAATAGCTTTACTGATTCTTTGTGTGGGGTAGGACTAGCCCTTGGGTCGTTAGTGGGAACTTATCTTCCCTAGATGGTCAAAAGTATTCTTGCCCAAGGCATGCAAGCGCAGTCTCTTTGGCGATTCTCAAGACAGTAGCGTCTTTCATAGCTCGAGGCAGTAATTACGTAGATGTTATTCCGAGATAGCATCGCTATACTCCTCGAAGGCTTTCGAGAAATTCTCTTGGGAGCCTTTCAACTTGCCTTGCTCATTTGAATACCCGTGTTTGCCTAGCAATGCTGTTAAGAGAAATCTTTATGTATAAAACTTGTGTTTATAAGTTTTTTATCCAACGCACTATGTACCTATAACTAACCTAAAAGTCCTAGAAACTTTAAAGATAATATTTAGTACCTTACCTTGTCAAGAAACTTCTGAAGGGTATCTTTATAAATCTAGCCTGGAAATTATGGAACTTTTAACTTATTGATCGACATTCAATGAACTTATAATCTTCGAATGATCGTGGTTGTGAGCTTATGAAAAATAATAACGGCTCTAGCGATGCGCGATGGTCCACTGGTTTCTATCGATCAGAAGCATCGTGTATGTATACGGTCATTGTGGAGTGTGTGATCGAGGTAATTAATGCAGCTCTCAACCTAACATTTTCAGTATTTTCGTAGACTTAAGTTTGTAGAGAAATAACTATATGCAAATAGCTCGGTGGCGTTCCATTAGTAACTTTAGTACTCGCAGAATATTGACTCTACGCTGCCGGAATAAATGAGTTACGTGCAAAGTAAATTAGAGAAATTCTAGTGATAGAGTATTCGGTAATAATAAAGTATTTCGCATTCTGTTTGCTTAAGGAAATACAGATGGTTTATTTTAATACAATTGTGGAAAAAACGGCACTATAGTTTAGAGACTGTTTGAACGTGTCAAAATAAGAATTCCGTGCACATTGCAAACAATTTTTTCACAGTAGCCTCAAGGTCCCTTTAACCACACACAACTGAAACGTCGCCCATTTTTTCACACTCATCGCTTTTTAAATCACTTAAGGCTTTAATTGTTTAAGCAACTCTGTTTATAATGTTTTTACGTTGAAGAAAACGTTGTATTGTTTTTGAACATTCGTTAAATGTTTCCCACGTATCCAGCGTTCAGGCGTCGAATTTGTGGTTTTAGGCTTTACCGAGAAAACAAAAACGTGTCATATTTTGCGAAAGAGCTCGTCAGGCAAGACTGGATTGGCGCGTTTGTAAGGCGGACCATTTTCCGTATCCTCCGCGAAATTATCACCATTAGCTCATTAAGAATAATTATTGCCGTCCCTTGTATAGAAAGGGGCAATGTTGATTGCTCATTATTTTAAAGCCGATAACACTAGTGATGCCATACCATTCTCGCGATGAAATTTGTCTGTCAATGGAAACGCCTATCGTGATTTATTTTTATAACGCTTTTATTAGCTTCACCTGTATGTATGTATGTATGTAACCGACCTCTTTGAGCCCGATTTTGTCCTACTTTGAACGATCAGATTTGATTCAAACTTTGCACACCTGTCAAAGGTCGATGACAATGCAATAATATAAAATTAAAAAAAAAAATGTAAAAAAAAATTATAGTTTAAAAAACTAAAACAAACGCTTTTATAACTAATTGAACTAAAAAGTTAAAAATAAAACTGTAACAAACCCACGCTTTTTGTACAATAATATAAATTTTTCAATTGATTATTACAGTTTTATCTTTAACTTTTTAGTTCAATTATGACCTTACTTATAAAAAAATGTCAAAAGATAAACAGTGCTTAAACCATTGCCATCTCTTACCACTGGGTAATGACAAACAGTGACAGGGCTAAGTTTAAGCAATGATTAAATTTAAATTGTGTTTATAAGTATGGCTGTTAGTTATTAAAAGCGTTTTTTTTAGTTTTTTAAACTATATTTTTTTTACTTTTTTTTGTTTTTTTAAATATTATTGCATTGTCATCGACCTTTGACAGACAGGTGTGCAAAGTTTGAATCAAATCTGATCGTTCAAAGTAGGACAAAATCGAGCTCAAAGGGGTCGGTTACATACAAGCTTAGGTACATACAAACTTACATACAGGTGAAGCTAATAAAAGCGTTATAAAAATAACGAACGTAGTACACGATGAGTGTCATACGGAAAATACAATGTAACCTAGTTTGTCTGTTATTAGAGTCGAAACGATCGATAAAGCGTTCAAAGTAGCGTCAAAGGAAATTCCAAATGTGTCTCACATATACGTTTTGCTTTACGGTTGACAACACACATTTGATTTCAGCTACGTTACTGCAACTAACAACCTATCTTTTCTGTTTTAGTAAAGTTGTATACATTTTGAAAATCTTTGTCGAAGTATACCTACAGTCCTTCGGGTATTAATAAAACTCTAATGCAGCCTGATTGAGGCATTTCGTGAATTCAGTATGAAGTAATTTTCATCTATATAATAGCACTAGCAGCCCGTCCCGGTTTCGCACGGGGTAGACAATATTGTTGTACACAAGGATACACATCAGACTATACACTGCTAGCTCTTATGTCCTTGCAGTAAGCGTCATTTTTCTTTGTTTTTAGGTAGCTTGAGCTGTATCCTACTGTACATTATTTTGTTCTATCGCTAATAGTTTCGGCAGCGCATTCGTCGAAAGACATTTTAAGACTCATTTTTCTACACCTTCGGTTACATTGTTCAAATTTTACCAAGGATCCCTAATTTTTTTCAAAATGAAATGTAAAAAAAAAAGTAAACAGGCCTTTGCATCTATTGTAGATGATTTATATAGCGTCAGGGGCAACTGGTGATTACTCATGCCCCTACTTACGGGACGCTATAGTGCCTGGGACAGGATTTTAGATGGGATAGGCTTGCCCAGCACCTATACCATCCTGACAGCTTAGTCGGCCTAATCCACAGGAAAGACATGGTCAATACGTGCGGAGCTGACTAAGCCACGGGTTTCCTCACGATGTTTTCCTTCACCGTTTGAGAGCACTAGCATTGTGTACTTAAATTTTTCGACAGAAAAACTCATTGGTACACGACTGGGTTTGAACCCACGACCTTAGGATCGGAAGGCGGGGCCGCTACCACTAGACCACCAGTGCTCTCAATGAAATCAAATCAAAATGAAATGTAGCCTATGTCAAATTGGAAGAATGTAGCATTCTATTGGTGAAAGAGTTTTTTAAATCGGTCTAGTACTTTTTGAGCCTATTCATTACAAACATACAAACATACAAAAATAGGTACAAATCTTTCCTCTTTATAATATTAGTGTAGATGAAGTCATTCACCGTTTTATATCGCCCTCCCTCGATTACATTGTTTCTATTGTTTGAAATTTAGAATTTTACTAATTAATATTGAACGCAAAACTTTGGATGTTTGTTTCAAACTCAATCAGTTTCAATTAAATTTAGATTAATTTATTATTGCCAACATGCACATAAATTATATAATGAATTAATTATAATCTTGATTTAAGATCAGCTTTCTCTTCAAAGTAGTATAAGAAGATTATACATCAAATCCTCTTATACTATATTATTACAGGTAAAATTATTCTGTCTAGTTTTAAATTTATTAAATTGTAAGCTAGGTATAGCGCGTAATTACTTGGTGAATTCCTCGTTTTGGTTATCTTTGCAAGTTCGTTGGTTCCCTGGCTGTTAAAAAACTAATTTATTTATTAAGAGATACTATTACGCTTCTCCTAAACACCCTGTTAAAAATATAGATGCTTTAAGGTATCAAATAAAATATGCTGGATACTCCAATGCATGATTTTCAGCTTTCAATAACGTTGTAATAAATAGTAATGACTCTCGTATCTCGCTGCTGGGAATGTCTTAGTAATAAATTTATATGAAACTACTTTTTACGATGCCATTATAAAATCTATTTATAAATAACTTAAGAAGAATGTCCCTCTGCGGCTCCATGAGATGATTGCCCCATGCAGCGACGTTCACCGTCTAACGATGCAATGCGTATGCTAACTCAAAATAAAACGATGTCAAGACAGACACCGACCCTTAAAAAATATCGAGCGTTTCAACTGATTGTGTCCCTATACGGTGTTCAAAGCTGCAAGACGTCTTCTCACTGCCAATCTACGTCTGTCTATTCAATAGCAACTGTCCAATGTTACACAATAAATAATTCATGAGTTCTCTTTAGCTCAGCGAAATAATACGACGGCGCAGTGAGCTGAAATAGCCAAGGGAAGCGTCGAGAGACCAAGAGGTTGTTTGATCGTAAAGGTCAAGGTTTATCCTCTGAGATCGAGCGTGTTTCACTGCAGTAAACCTTATTGTTAATGAACTTGGTGTTTTAAAATCCAATATGCAGCATCTATGATCGGCGTATACCATTATAGACAGCATGAGACTAGTAGCTCTGTGAGCTGTAGACCTCGCGAGCACACGAGCTATTCTGATATTTTTTTATGAGACCAACTTAAAATTCCTTTGCCTTTCAAATAAAAAAAGAATCATCGATATCGGATCTCATACGGCGGAGATATCTAACCCCCTTTTTGCTCTTAGTACCCCTCTAATCAAAGGGATCTACGAAGTCATAACCTGTGTGTGTACCATGTTTCGTCCAGATGGGATGAAAAATGCCGGACAATAGCATTTTTGGGCAATTTCGAAGCTAAGACTCAGATTCAAGCACTGTTTCTGAATACAGGCCTTAGACGCTTCGCTCGCTCGGTCAATGAATTTATGTATGTATTGCTAAATTGAATTAACATAATCGGTTTTTATGGCGGTGTTGGATCGAAAATTCGTCTTTTTTATTAGGCAGCTATTTTTATGTCTTCTGTGGTAAAATTATTCAACGATTTTCCGAGAAACGAAATGACAACCAGGTCATGCCCGACTCGATAAAGTAGATCTCTGTTTCAATTATTCTGTGCGTGTTTGTGTTTGTGTTTGTCTTATCCATTAAAATGCCTACTGGGTTATTTACAACTCTCTCTTCGTCTACATTGTCTATTGGAGATATCATAGAGTTTATTTTCCGAATTGCTTGTTTTTATAGCGCAGTCTCGTCATTCGCTACACGTTTTAGCGAACGGGATAAACCCAGATAAATCATCTGGTCTTATGGCCGATAATGTTTTTGACGGCATTTGTGTTTATTGTAAAAACCCCAGTTATTGATAATTCTTGTGTGTTGGATTGGAATCCACAGTATCAACTATAGGTCAAATTGATATCTCTACTTATAACTTTTTAATTAACTACTTTAGTTTTTTTTATCAACCACAGGTCAAATCCACTACTTGACTTCTGAAATCGTGTTAAAATGAAAGCTAGGTTATAATCAAATCAAATCAAAATAGTCTTTATTCAGTTGAATTACAAGAATCACTTTGAAACGTCTTAAAGCTAGGTGAGTCTAGGTGCCAGTTCCACTAAATCTAGCTATCCACTATATTCTATATCCAGATCTTATCCGATGCAAATCCTTGTTTCCTATTATATATTCTAGAAGCAGGTGTAATTGTGTATTGTTTGTTCAAACAGGCAAGGGAAAGTCCAGCAACCCAAGCCAGCTCCAGTTGGAGATGCTCATTCAAACCTCATGGAAGCCATCCGCAACGCCGGCGGTGCTGGCCGCGCTAAACTGCGGTCAGCTGCTGACAACACATCGGAAAAAGTAAGTCTAATCTAACTAAGGAGTCTCTTTGAGGCGCACTTAAAATCCCTTCACCACACTTGGTTCGACAGAACCAGTGACACGATAAGAAAAATAAATAAATAAATATAAATAAATAAATATTTAAATAATATGTTTATCCATGGAAAAAAGAGTTATCAGTACAGTACCTATTGATCGATCCTTGAACCATTAAGCCGATCCATTTCTCATCAATTACACAACTACTCAATTGCAGAACATGTCAACCTGTCTAGCCCATCCTGTTCGCCCATCTGGAACCTAGGGCCTCATTATATTAAAATAAAAATTTCATCACCCGATGTCTGTCTGTCAATGGACACTAGAAGTGCGATAAAAAAGAACAGTAGGGTATATCCACTTACAAATGATGTATGTATTTTAATATACGGCTCTCTGCGTTTTCCGATTCTACGAAGTGCTTATTGATGTACAAATTAGAGTTAAATAGTGGCTGGCGAGGATTCGGCTATACACGTTTGGTAGTTTGCGTTCGTAAACAAAGAAATGCTTCGATGATAATGATTTTTTTGCGACTTGTGGAATGCATGATTGAGATCGGTTTAGCATCTTAACCTGAGCAAGAGAAGGGCATTGACTTTCGGGAATTCATCTCTACAAACCATCTCTAGAAAGCTACCCTCCAAATCACATATTCCAATAATATACCTACTTTTTGCGTAGATAAATATTATTACTAGCCATCTATCGCCCCATGCATATTTACAAATTAATAACTATTCATTTATTGATTCTAATTTTAAATTCTATTTACCTACATAATGTTGTTGAGCAATAAAAAATCCCAAGGATCTGCCTAACTGCTGAATCTGCGAATATATTAAGCATGTTTTCAACAGAAGATTGTTGGATTCTAGGAAAATGTAAAACTTATACGGAGCCGTGAACTCGTTTTTGGCATAATAGGTACGGTTTGAAGTAATTAATTTGTTTTTCATTATGTGCCGACAAAGTTGAGATGGCTCCCGTTCTCGCTGAACCAAATTAATATTAACTTCTCTTTGCTGGAACTTTGTAATTCTCACTAGAAATTAATGAGGTACTTATGTGATGTAGAAGGATAATGGGGCCGAACGCCTAATAATAAACCTCATAATCTATTAATAATACTCATGGAAATGAATATTATTATAATTATTTCCCAGGCTAACGTCAGAAAAATATTAAAGTTTTACAAAATCAAACCCAACATACTCAACTAATGTAACCTTACTGCTAAAAACAAATTAATATTTGAAAAATCTAATAGGCCAATCCTAAGAAGCTCTTCACTTCATGTTTCCAACGTAAGATCATTTTTGACTCACTAAAAAGGAAGTTAGTAATAGTTACGGACTCATTTGCTCAAAAATAGTTTTTATACCATCGCAACCTTCTTTGAAAATCTCAAAGTACAGCCGTATAATTACGTGGAGGAACAGTCGGACGCTTCTGTGAAGCCGCGATAATTGTATGCTAGCTCGCTTCGCTTCTCAGAACTGCCATTATAATAGTCCGTGATAACGCCATGATAATGATATCAGTTCTTATTGTCATCCACGTGGAGCTCTACGCATCTACGCATTCGCATTGTTTACTTACAATTTTTCCTCGTTTCTTGAAATTTTGTCTAATCTATTTCCCTTTCATTGCTTGCATTCATTAGTTCCAGTGTTGTGAATATCTAACCAGACATTCACAGACACACGCATCGTAGCTAAACAAACTGTGTACGCTGTAGACGGGTAACGTCCTAGACTTGTAGATCAATTTAAATATTACGTAGTATAGCTTAACCACAATTGAAAATGTATATATAAATGTGAAAGTGTGTCTGTCTGTTTGTTACGTTTCTATGGCTAAACCACTGAAACTCACAAGTTGTATTTGAAGCAAAAATTACCCACCATGGTAAAAATAAATAATAAATATTTTTTTCAATCTAATTTTGCCGAATCTTTGATGTAATGTTTGAATGGAACAGTTTCCCGTACTGGAGATTCTATGAGGATAAAAAAGGCCCCAGCAACCCAAGTCCGAAACAAATATTTATAGATGACTAGCGTCAGGCCGCGGCATCGCTCGCGTTCATCTTATTTTTTTGGGATAAATAATGTTATTTATTATAAATATGTTTGTCTAAGGATGCCTGTATGTTAATCCAGGCTACAAACTGCACGTTATCCAAGTTTCATTAAAATCCCAGGATTAATATATTCCTGTTAATATCAGGATTCATCATTAGATTCATTAGGATAAGTGGATTCGAACTCACCTTTTGAGACAATCTCAAACTGCGCCACAGAGGCTGTCGAGGTACGAGTTTTATTTTTCATATTCATTCATTCACGAAATGAAAACAAATCGAGCGATAGATAAGCATTGCGTAGGACGCGTGCCTACGCACAGACTACGGAACAAATTGTCAGAAGCATGTATAATTCTCGTTATAAAACATCTTCCAGTTGATAAGATATTTTTAGAATTCACTTGAGTTACTGTATGTAGCACTTGAAGTGATACAATCGACGTTTCCAGTTAAATTTAAACTGGGAACTTCAACAGGACCGTTGTCTTCGGAGTTTAACAGTTTAAAAGTTGTTGTAAATGTACCTGAATAATGTTTTGGATAACGAATACAACTTTATGTTCCTGATATTAGATATTTCAAGATGCTGTTTCTCAGACTATTGACTTCGTTGCTAATTCGTTACAGAAACATCAATGCCTTACGTAAACTCACACATTGCGAATTTATTATTTACTGACTATTTAGTACAAGTAAAGCGTTTCTATCCGACACGTCAAAGTCAGCAGGTCAAACAATACAAAATAAAAGTAGTAGTCTTTTGTTCATGCCTAAATCCAAACTAAATCCACATTAGAAGGCATGGGATAGGCACAAGGTAAAACCGGCGGCGGCACCCACATGAAATTGAAAATGTAAATGCATGCGTATTTGTTGGAAGCCACAAATCGATCAGCTTACAGTTTAACAGAATCCGTATTTCTCATGATTCGGCTTTGTTGCGGTTCCAGCTAACGTCGACGTTTCTTGTGAACGTACACACTTGCTGATACTTTTTGTTAATTTCTTCGGTCATTCCCTGAAATAACGAACGTAAATGTTTATTAAAATATTTTGCAGCTCAAGTGCGCGAGAAATGACACACTGGAATTAGCACGTTCCAAAAACAATCAATGTTTGCAATTGTTCGCGAATTTCATAAGCAAACAATGCTCGGTATTTCTATTTCTAACACTGTTCTTTGTTGATTGTTGATGTAGATTCGAAAATATATACTCGACTGCTTCTATTGAAACGTAACTTGGTTCCAAGTGTATCCAGTCGGATTCTCTGTTAGCTTGTATTTCCCGAAACTGGGTGTAAGCTAGGAATTACTCTATTTTGAGCATTGTTATATTCAATTTTATTTATGCTAACTCTGCGTACCAGTATTGATATTGACGTTTCTGTTGTGGCCAATTTGCCTTGCGCCCGTTACGAATTATACATGAGATAAGTTGTCGGCGGACGAAAAATCAATAGGGGTTTACGAAGCTACAGTTGCATGAGCGAACTAGGTTCGGAACTAAAATCTATAGTCGTTTTGTCTGACATTTAAGACTTGGATGTTTGAAACTTTTAACTATCAAAACAAGTGCAGTTTACAAAACTTGAGAAAATTCATGGCCATACTGCTGAACCGAAAATTTAGTTTATATGGGACCAATCTACCTTTCAGATTTAAAAAACAATTTTGCAAATCAGCTCATATTTTTTTTATTTGAAGTTGGTTTATAAAGATGCTCTTGAGGTTTCTCCAAGCTCCAGCCAGACCGGATGCATAACCCTCATTCAGGATGAAAACATCGGGCGAGTCCATTAGTGCTCTCACAACATCCCGAAGCACCGGCGACATCGTAGAGCGTGCCAAAACAATGATTAAGTTGCACTCGGCGATGTTATCATTAGTCGGGGAGCTGGTTTGACGGGCGCGCCAACTGCCGACCTTACGCAGAATGTATTCCGACCATCTCATGAATTTTTTCTCCGTAAAATAACCCCGCAACGATACAAGGTTGACAATGATACAAGAAAGGAGATAGGTTCCACGAAGATGCTTCTTTTTAAGGTAATGAGCGAGATAAAGTGATAATATATCTTTCATTAGTCAGAATAAGCGCCGAATTAAATCGTAGCTCATTTCTCGGTATTGCGTGTTTATCGCGACCTTTTGCCCGGATTGGGCTTTGTCGATTTTATGTCGATAGGTGTATATTTTTTACCCGTAGAAGTACCAGCCAGAATAACACGAAAAATTGCTAAATAAAATGAATACATATCATAAGATTTTGAACTACATTCATTCAATATTTATTTTGCTGGACTAACAAGAAATGTTCCATAAAACATTGCTTCAGAGATCTGACACGATATAAGTAATCCTCGATAGGAATAAAATACATATTTTTCCTTCCAATATAATCATATTTTTCCTCGAAAATTTTATGATAATGCTATGCAACTTCTGCGTCATAAAGTGCTTTCGTCTCTTAACACTACCTAGTAAGCATTTCAGACTTTGCTCATGATTTCTACCTATAGAACACGGCCTCCGTAAATTTCCCTATTTTAAGTGGCATGTATTGCTCTTCGTTCATAACTCTCGCGTGTTTATAAGAAAATATCGCGTCGTTTGATTGTACCAGTCAGTACCAAAGAATTCCCTGACCGAGAAGACTTGACTGACTGAGAAGATTTTGCTGTGTTTCGGGGGTGCCGGTGAATTTACTGGCATGTGAGACTGAACATCTGTATGCCTCAAGTTGATCGACGCAGTGCAGGCAGTGCATCGTAGGGCACGTTCCTTACATGCGTGACCTACGAAGCAATGCTTTGTATTAGGCGATGGTTACCACATAACATCAAGCGGCCCATTATGCTTGTTCCATGGGCTAGTTGTATATAAAATAATTTGTTCTATGTTCTGTAGTCAGTTCATATATTAGGCATAGGCATTCGTTTAGTTGTATGTATAAACAAACATTTTATTCAGTTCCCTGTACTATTATGATTAATTATTATAATTCTATGAAATCAATAAAGTGTAAATTTCCACTAACAAAATAATCAATGAATTGTCTTTGCTTATAATAAATTCATTGTAAAATTCAAATCTGCCATTGACCTTTTCTCAGTAGTAGCACTGATAGAGCAAATTGATAGATAAACATAGTAATATATTGTTTTCGCGTTAATGATAAGTATCTTGTTTTGCACTGATAAATAAGACGTTATTATTTTTAATTGATTCATTAAATTAACTAAAGTGGATAATAGGAATTTGAGATACCATTTCCTTCAAGTTCACGTACCTTCTTCTTCTTCCTGCCCTTATCCCACTTTATGTGGGGTCGGCACAACATGTCTTCCTCTTCCATTCCCCTCTGTCAGCCGTCATCTTTGCATTCACTCCTCTCTTATCCATGTCATCTTTCAGACAGTTTATCCATGTTTTCCTTCAAGTTGACGAACCTATATCTCGATAATAGGGATATACACCTCGATCCTTGTCAAACAGCAGTGAGGCATAAGACAAACATAAATTACAATAATTATGCTTGCCATAATATCTTTGCCATAAATTATTGAAATATTAAATTAATGAACTGTGTGAAAGATGACATGGATAAGAGAGGAGTGAATGCAGAGATGACGGCTGACGGAAGGAAATGGAGGAGGAAGACATGCCGACCCCACATAAAGTGGGATAAGGACAGGAAGAAGATGCTTGCCATAATATCAGGCATATATCTAATCATGATATACTTGTATGTTTTGATAAGGTAGATAGGAGAAAGCCAGCCAAGTGTGTCTCTGATCGAGTAGTGTTTAGGGTTCCAAAGTCCTACCAAACTCGCGTCGAGTTAGGCCATGGCCATCTGCTGGTCAGTGCCGTTTTACTTGTAAATCATCATCCTAGAATTGACTTCAGATTTTGTAACAGGAATGGACCTTAAGATTTGACTGCAAATTTTATCAGGTTAGCAAGGCTATGTCTAATTATAGATGTCTGATTATAGATTCCAGATTAAATCGAATATACAGAATAGAATCGGAAATAATCGGAATCTCATCTGAGTTTGGTGGTTGCGCTTATAAAATGCCGAATGGGAAGCAGGATGGAAACACGATAACAATACTTCTTATTCCACAATATCCTGCGCTCTTTGATAACATTGTGCAGTGGCATTGCTACTCTCAACGTTGGCAGTGGCTTAACATGCTAAGTGGCATTACAGAATTTCCCCGAAAATTGGACTTTATTGCCATACAACTAAAGCACAGAGTAGTTTTATCCTCGTAAAGGTGTGTCTAATAAAGCCTCTTTTAATAAGAACGGGCATGTTGACGCTATACGCCTGATTCAAATATTTCCGTTTTTGTTTTGGACAAGTATAGAGGAGTGATGGATAAAAAATATGACAGATTGCGTAACTCTTTGATGGCAACACCAGCCTAACATGCGGTTTAATCTAAGGTTTTTCATATAGCTGGTATTATGTCAACAATGCCAACGATCGCTGCCATGACGGGTCGCTGCGCTCGCGCCTATGTCAATTTACAATTAACGCTTATATTTAGGTAACTCGTTTTTGTCTTGTTGAATTGTTAATTCAGGTCTGACATTGAAGTAGGTTTAAAACGAAATTCAAAGTCTCGAGGTATTTGTTTGTCAGGTTAGAATATTGGTTTTCAAGATTCAAGTTGGCAGTACGCCGCTGCTGGTTGTGAAGCGATGTCATCCGCCGAACGCACCTGTGATTCCGCATAGTACATAAATATCCCATGGTCTACGCAGTGCTGCGTTCCAATTGGTCACTGACATTGTTCCACTTAAACATTATCAATTTGAAAGCACTAAAGAAAGAAGAAAGAAAGAAAGAAAATATGTTTATTGACCAAAAATGATACAAATAATAAGTGATAATGAT